>CM070775.1:123840282-125234032 GCA_036346955.1 Dipus sagitta
CCCCGTCAACAGTGACGTGAATGACTTCACCGCCATGCGCTCTGCCTCATGGCAACGGAGCAAGGCAGCCAGGGGCAGAGAGCTCTGAAACCATGAGTCAAGATAAATCCTTCCTCCCTTAACTTGCTTGCTTGGGCATTTTGCCACAGCAACAGAAGTCTGACTAACACAGTCCCTATCTATCAAAGTGCCCACAGGCTAATGGGGCCTTTTCCATGCCAGCACCTTCGCTCCCATTTTACTGACACTGGAAGATGCCCGCCCGGCTCCCTGTGCCGACTGGGGCTGGGGCGCATATTGAAAGCAAGTCCCGAGGGAACAGAAAGCATAGTTACAGGTGTTAGCCCAGGCTCCTGTACCATGCTATCCCCCTCCCAAGGGCCTCAGGAGCCCAGGCCTGGCCCGTCATATCTGGCTTTCCCAGGAGGAGTGGGCTTCATCCAGGGCTGCCCTGGGCATTCTGCCCAGGCCTCCAGCCAGGGACTAAGACCTTGGCTCTCATGATCATCTGGGGATGGACTCCTGATGTCCTCACCCTGTGTGCATCTTTCTAGAAGGGGGGGCTCACATGATCTGACAGATGAGCTCTACCTTCATAAATAACAGAGACTAGCCCAAGAGTCTGCTGGCAACATGCCATGGTTAATCTCGTCAACTTGATTGGGCCTGGAATCTGCTAATGAGACATACCTCTGGGTGGGTCTCTAGGGGCATTTCTAAAAAGGATTAACTGAGGGAGGAAGACTTGTCCCCAGAGGAAGGTGGCAGCCCCATATAACAAGAACCAAGAAAAGCAATGTTGCTTTGGCCTGCCCTCCTTGGCTTCTGGCTGGTGAGCACCTCTACCCTTTGCTGACATCAGAAGCCAGCATCTTCAGCCCTCCAACAGGGACTAAAGACCAATGGCTCTCCAAGAATCTTCCAGGCCTTCAGCACTAGATTGGGACTGCTGAGACACTCTGCTTCCTGACTGTAGATTGAAATGTGACCAGCTGCCTCGTGCTCCTACTGCCCTGACTTCCCACCATGGTGGACTGTATCCTCAAACTGTCAACCAAATGAGGCCTTCCTTTCTTTCTTTAAATGTTTTTATTTATGTATTTGAAAGTAGAGAGAGACAAAGAGAAGAGAGACAGACAGGGAATGGGCACACCAGGGCCTCCAGCCACTGCAGACAGCTCCAAATGTATGTACTACTTTGTGCATCTGGCTTTACGTGGGTACTAGGGAATCGAACCTGGGTTGTTAGGCTTTGTAGGCAAGCACCTCAACCACTGAGCCATCTCTCCAGCCCAGGCCTTCCTTTCTTTTAAACATTTTGTCCCAGCAATGAGAAAAGTCGCCAATACGCAGCTCATGACAGAGGCTATAAGAACGCAGCAAGGAGCCAGGCGTGGTGGCGCACACCTTTAGTCCTAGCACTTGGGAGGCAGAGGTATGAAGATAGCCATGAGTTTGAGGCCAGCCTGAGAATATAGAGTGAATTCCAGGTCAGCCTGGGCTAGAGTGAAACCTTACCTCGAAAAAAAAAAAAAAAAAGAATGCAGCAAGGTTTATCTTTAACCCTTTGTAAGTCCTCCACAGGCCCCACATGTAACACTGTAGCTCCTAGCTCAACACTATAGTAATGAGTGGCAAAAAGTCCCAGCCAAGGAAAGGCCACTGAGATCTTCAGGGACAGCAACGAAGGGGCAGCAGATGAGGAACAAGGCAAGGCAACAGCCTGGGGTGCAGGCGAAATGGGGCAGTTCCAGGGCCTGGCCTAGAGAAGTAACCCTGGGGACTTCACGGTTGAGAGGCCTGGGCTGTATGTGCACACACACTCACACATTGCACACACCTCTGGGGACTTCACCATGGAAAGGCTCACTCCCCAGGCCTGCTTTCATACACACTCTAAAAATACACGCACTTCATAATCAGACCCACCTGCCAGGCGACCGTCTCTGCCATGTCAGCTTGTCTTTCTTCAAATCAAATGATGACGCTCCACCTCCCTCCCTGCCCCCACCCCTGCCACTGACAGCCAGCCACCACCATCCTGCTCTTCCTCCTCCTCCTCTTCCTCCTCCTTGTTGCCCCCATTCCTCAGAGCTGACCCCAGGAGGTGCTGTGAGGCACTGGCCATCACTCTCCGAGGTACTGACAGACACACAGACACAGTGCCCACAATGCTGAGGTCACCCTCACTGCCCTGGGCCCCCCACACACACGCCTTCTCAGTGAAGCCGGGGACAGGTTGACATGCACAGCCTGCAGCCTTCTCATAGCTGCCTCGGAGCAGGTAGGAGCGAATCAAGCAGAATGATGAAGCCACGGCAGACAGACAGGGGAAGGGGCCCGGCAAGGCGGAAGAGGAGGGGTTCAGCAAGGGGGGCATCCGTGGGAGCCGGCGGCCCCGTGAGGAACCAGGATTTCATCTCCCACTGTCAAGCTAATCGGCAGAGAGGCTGCATGCTTCCGTACTCCTTGCCCCAACTGCAAAACAGGAATCGCGGCCGTAGGACGTTTGGAGGGATACGCAGGGACGTTCCTGAGGTGGTGACACCTAAGTCTCCTAGGAGACTCGAGCTTGACAACCCAGAATCCTGCTTGTCCCGCTCAAAATCCACCAAGAAAGCTCTCGCTGACTTGTACCCTGCCATTCATTCTTTTCCTTCCATGTTGCTTTATATTTAGTCACAGCAATGAGCGCTGTATCACACAAGTGTCAGGTTTCGTGTTGATTTTCTCTTGGCCCCTCACAGGGTGGACATCCAACGATTAGGGCCTCCACTATTCTTAGAACCAAGTGTGGCCCCAACCTCCTAAGCGGCCCTTAAACATTTGCTGAACTGATGCATCAACCCACCCGGCCAGGCAGTGAGTAGATCCTCCCTGTTGGTCGTGTCCTTCATTCTTTGTATCCAAATGCTATTGTTCCTTCCTACAAAGGCCCAAGCAGGCCTTGCATTTCTTTTCTATTCCACAGCCTAATCTAAGAGTCCACTGCCCAGGAAACCTACAGGCTAAGGCTCTACCTCCCACAGTCCAGACCAACCCATCCTGCATGACTGCCCAACCACCTAGCCATCAGGGATGAGGAACAGGAGTCTGCAGCCATTCATTCCTTCACACACTCTTTTAAAAATATATATATTATTTTTATTTATTTATTAGACAGAGGGGAGGGGAGAGAGAGAATGGGCGCGGGCAGAGCCTCCAGCCACTGCAAACGAACTCTAGACGCATGCGCCCCCTTGTGCATCTGGCTAACTGTGGGTCCTGGGGAATCAAACCTGGGTCCTTTGGCTTTGCAGGCAAATGCCTTAACTGCTAAGCCATCCCTCCAGCCCCTTCACACACTCTTTCCAAGCCACCTAAGGCCCGCTTACATAACAGGTGGCAGCCTAGTGCTGGCTCCAGCAGACTCACCCCAGGTTGAATGCTGGGTCTACATCTTTGTTTTCATTGGTTCTCATCAAAACCAGCCTTTCCTGTGCCGCCAACATCAAGCCCTGCCAGCATCCCACCCCTCCATAGGTCTTCCTTCCTCTTGCCATTAAGGAGCAAAAAGATCATTGCGAGCCGGGTGCAGTGGCCCATGCCTCTAATCCCAGCACTTGGGAGGCAGAGGTAGGAGGATCGCCATGAGTTCGAGGACCACCCTGAGACGACATAGTGAATTCCAGATCAGCCTGAGCTAGAGTGAGACCCTACCTCAAAAAAACAAAAACAGAAAAAGAAAAAAAATAATCATTGATTTCAATCTTGATAGACGGCAGCTCTAGCTCAAGGAATGAGGTCCCCCAGGGCCTGCTCTAAAGGAGATATCTTAGTCTCGGCGCCCTTCTTGCTTCCCTGCTCCTCACGAGGCCCCGTCAATAGTGACGTGAATGACTTCACCGCCATGCGCTCTGCCTCATGGCAACGGAGCAAGGCAGCCAGGGGCAAGAGCTCTGAAACCATGAGTCAAGATAAATCCTTCCTCCCTTAACTTGCTTGCTTGGGCATTTTGCCACAGCAACAGAAGTCTGACTAACACAGTCCCTATCTATCAAAGTGCCCACAGGCTAATGGGGCCTTTTCCATGCCAGCACCTTCGCTCCCATTTTACTGACACTGGAAGATGCCCGCCCGGCTCCCTGTGCCGACTGCTGGGGCGCATATTGAAAGCAAGTCCCGAGGGAACAGAAAGCATAGTTACAGGTGTTAGCCCAGGCTCCTGTACCATGCTATCCCCCTCCCAAGGCCTCAGACCAAGGCCTGGGTCCGTCATATCTGGCTTTCCCAGGAGGAGTGGGCTTCAGCCAGGGCCTGGCCCTGGCATTCTGCCCAGGCCTCCAGCCAGGGACTAAGACCTTGGCTCTCATGATCATTGGGGATGGACTCCTGATGTCCTCACCCTGTGTGCATCTTTCTAGAAGGGGGGGCTCACATGATCTGACAGATGAGCTCTACCTTCATAAATAACAGAGACTAGCCCAAGAGTCTGCTGCGAAACATGCCATTGGTTAATCTCATCAACTTGATTGGGCCTGGAATCTGCTAATGAGACATACCTCTGGGTGGGTCTCTAGGGGCATTTCTAAAAAGGATTAACTGAGGGAGGAAGACTTGTCCCCAGAGGAAGGTGGCAGCCCCATATAACAAGAACCAAGAAAAGCAATGTTGCTTTGGCCTGCCCTCCTTGGCTTCTGGCTGTTGTGACACATCTACCTTTGCTGACATCAGAAGCCACATCTTCAGCCTCCAACAGGGACTAAAGACCAATGGCTCTCCAAGAATCTTCCAGGCCTTCAGCACTAGATTGGGACTGCTGAGACACTCCTGCTTCCTGACGTAAGATTGAAATGTGACCAGCTGCCTCGTGCTCCTACTGCCCTGACTTCCCACCATGGTGGACTGTATCCTCAAACTGTCAACCAAATGAGGCCTTCCTTTCTTTCTTTAAATGTTTTTATTTATGTATTTGAAAGTAGAGAGAGACAAAGAGAAGAGAGACAGACAGGGAATGGGCACACCAGGGCCTCCAGCCACTGCAAACGAACTCTAGACGCATGCGCCCCCTTGTGCATCTGGCTAACTGTGGGTCCTGGGGAATCGAACCTGGGTTGTTAGGCTTTGTAGGCAAGCACCTTAACCACTGAGCCATCTCTCCAGCCCTACATTTAATTTTTTAATATTTCATTTTTATTTACTTATTTGAAACAGAGAGAAATAGGCAAGTAGAGAGAGAGAGAATGAGAACGGGCGTGCCAAGGACTCCACCACTGTAAACAAACTCCAAATGTGTGCACCCCCTTGTGCATTTGCCTTACATGGGTCCTGGGGAATCGAACCTGGGTTGTTAGGCTTTGTAGGCAAGCACCTTAACCACTGAGCCATCTCTCCAGCCCAGGCCTTCCTTTCTTTCTTTAAATGTTTTTATTTATGTATTTGAAAGTAGAGAGAGACAAAGAGAAGAGAGACAGACAGGGAATGGGCACACCAGGGCCTCCAGCCACTGCAAACGAACTCTAGACGCATGCGCCCCCTTGTGCATCTGGCTAACTGTGGGTCCTGGGGAATCGAACCTGGGTTGTTAGGCTTTGTAGGCAAGCACCTTAACCACTGAGCCATCTCTCCAGCCCTACATTTAATTTTTTAATATTTCATTTTTATTTACTTATTTGAAACAGAGAGAAATAGGCAAGTAGAGAGAGAGAGAATGAGAACGGGCGTGCCAAGGACTCCAGCCACTGTAAACAAACTCCAAATGTGTGCACCCCCTTGTGCATTTGCCTTACATGGGTCCTGGGGAATCGAACCTGAGTCCTTTGGCTTTGAAGGCAAGCACCTTAACCACTAATCCATCTCTCCAGTCCTAGTATATTTAATTTTAATAATCCAGTATAGCTCAAATATTTTAATTTTTAAATTAATCAATAACAAGTGAATAAGGAGATATCCTGCATCCCTTTTCTATACTAAGTCTTCAAAGTCTGATGTGTATTTTCTTTTCGGTTTTTTGAGGTAGGGTCTCACTCTAGCCCAGGCTGACCTGGAATTCACTATGGAGTCTCAGGGTGGCCTCGAACTCACGGTGATCCTCCTACCTCTGCCTCCCGAGTGCTGGGATTAAAGGCGTGCGGCACCACGCCCGGCTTCCCAGTATATTTAATTTTGTTTTTTTTTTTTTTTGAGGTAGGGTCTCACTCTAGCCCAGGCTGACCTGGAATTCACTATGGAGTCTCAGGGTGGCCTCGAACTCACGGTGATCCTCCTACCTCTGCCTCCGACGTAAGTCACCCCCTTTGTTCACACCATTCCACTAGTAACTTTTTGTTGTTGTTGCTGTTTTTGTTTTTGTTTTTTGAGATAGGATCTCACTCTAGCTCAGGCTGACCTGGAATTCACTAGGTTGTCTCAGGGTGGCCTTGAGCTCATGGTGATTCTCCTACCTCTGCCTCCCGAGTGCTGGGATTAAAGGCGTGTAACACCATACCTGGCTAGTAACTATTTTTATTTAGGCACTCAGAATTGGCTATGTCTTGTTATTCCCAACACACTGATGAATGAATTGAGGTCTAGAGTGCTTAACAATTTGGCCCAAGTCATAAGTCACATGATTCACCCAAGACGTAGTAGGTGGAAGAAATGGGTTTGTTGCTGGGTGTGGTGGCGCACGCCTTTAATCCCAGCACTCGGGAGGCAGAGGTAGGAGGATCACCGTGAGCTCAAGGCCACCCTGAGACAACATAGTGAATTCCAGGTCATCCTGGCCAGAGCGAGACCCTACCTCAACCCCCTCCCCCACAAAAAAAAAAAGAAATGGAGTTATAACTCATGGGATGGGAGTTCAAATAAGTAAAGTCTATCTATCTAGTACATTTAATTTTTTAATATTTCATTTTTATTTACTTATTTGAGACAGAGAGAAATAGGCAAGTAGAGAGAGAGAGAATGAGAACGGGCGTGCCAGGGACTCCAGCCACTGTAAACAAACTCCAAATGTGTGCACCCCCTTGTGCATTTGCCTTACATGGGTCCTGGGGAATCGAACCTGAGTCCTTTGGCTTTGAAGGCAAGCACTTTAACCACTAATCCATCTCTCCAGTCCCAGTATATTTAATTTTGTTTTTTTTTTCTTTTTTCCTTTTTTTTTTTTTTTTTTTTTTTTGAGGTAGGGTCTCTAGCCCAGGCTGACCTGGAATTCACTATGGAGTCTCAAGGTGGCCTCGAACTCACGGTGATCCTCCTACCTCTGCCTCCCGAGTGCTGGGATTAAAGGCGTGCGGCACCACGCCCGGCTTCCCAGTATATTAAATTTTAATAATCCAGTATAGCTCAAATATTTTAATTTTTAAATTAATCAATAACAAGTGAATAAGGAGATATCCTGCATCCCTTTTCTATACTAAGTCTTCAAAGTCTGATGTGTATTTTCTTTTCGGTTTTTTGAGGTAGGGTCTCACTCTAGCCCAGGCTGACCTGAAATTTACTATGGAGTCTTAGGCTGGCCTCGACTGCATGGCGATCCTCCTACCTCTGCCTCCCAAGTGCTGGGATTAAAGGCGTGTGCCACCACGTGCGGCTTTGGTATGTATTTTCCATGTACAGCATGTTTCAGTTTGGACTAGCACATAGCAAGTGCTTGGTAGCCACATGTGGTCCGCTGCTGCTGTAATGCACTGACAAGTAGAATGCAGTGTGAAGCCCAGGCACAAAGTTGAGGCCCTCTGTAGTAGGCTCACTGCGAGGAGCCTATCACACGGTCTGGCTTACAGTGAGGATGAGCAGCCACTGGGACCCCTGATGCTCACGGGAAGACACCCAGTTCCTCCTCACTGATGGGGGTCCCATCTTCTACTCATGTTGGGAGTGCAGAAAACATGGGGAGGACCACAGTGTACTCTAGGAAGTCTGGCGGGGTGTGGAGGGAGTGGAAGCGAGTCAGAAGGTAGATCAGCAGCTCTTAAGTGCACAGAAGGCCCAGAAATTTCAGGCTGCTAGGTCTCCTTCAATGATGGAATTGATATTCAAATTAGTTTTTGTGACTGTTGACCGCCACCACCCCCCCACCATGAAGTAATTAGTCTAGGCAAGTTCATCCACAACTTTCAAATAATCACAGAGGAAAGCTTTGACAGGGAAGTTCATAGGGAAGAGACCAGGCTAGCAACACCCAAATCCACTGATCAGCTTGAACACCACTAAAGGCAGAACAACCTGACACCATATGCTCTGACATGATACAATAAGAACCACAATCACCACCCCAGGAATGAACACACACACACACACACACACACACACACACACACACCCTGACCCCATTCAAGTCTCTAAGCAATCAACAGTAGTCCTCCCTGAACCACAGACGACATGATCAAAGCCCCGTTAGATGCCTAAAACCCCAGGGAGTAGTGAACCCTATGATTTAACACACCGTCCACTTACCTAAGCACTTGTCATGCACGTGGCCATAGCTTTTGCAGTCTGAGGCAAGACAGTAAAAGTAGCACAAAGTCCTTTCCCCTGCCTCACAGTTTCACAGAGAGAAGATCCTTTCTTATGACAGAACTTGCCAACCTCACCATAAAAGTCTTTTCTGTCCTTAAAACTAAAAGGGAAGAGTTCGAGGCCAGCCTGAGACTACATAGTGAATTCCAGGTCAGTCTCTGGGCTACAGTGAGACCCTACCTCAAAAAAATAAAAACAAAAATAAAATACTTGAAGAGAATTTTTCACTTCTTCACTTGAAAGAAGCCACTTTACGAGTTGTCTTTAGCACATCTGAACCATCACCATCAGTACTCTTGCACTTTGGGGCTGATAGTAAGAAAAATAAGGTGCTTCGAACATCAGCACTACAACCCTACCACTGTGTCTGTGACTGTAGGTAACACTGTGTACAGAGTGGAGACGCTGGGCAAAGGTGGCTCATGTTCTGGACAGATTGGAGCTAGATAGCATGACATTTCATCCAACATTTGAGAGCAGCATGCAATTTAAAACCTTATTTCTAGGGGCTGGAGAGATGGCTCAGGCGTAAAGGTGCTTGCCTGCAAAGCCTAAAGGACCTGAATTCAATTCCTCAATACCCACATAACTCCAAATGTACAAGGTGGCACATGAGTCTGGAATTTGTTTCCAGTGGCTAGAGGCTCTGGAGGACTCATTCTCTCTATCTTCCCCTTTCTCTCTCTCCTTCTTTCTCTCTCTGTCTCTCTCATCCTCTTATAACTAACTAACTAAAGTATATTTTTGTTTTTGTTTTTGTTTTTGTTTTTGTTTTTTCGAGGTAGGGTCTCACTCTAGCCCAGGCTGACCTGGAATTCACTATGGAGTCTCAGGGTGGCCTCGAACTCTCAGTGATCCTCTTACCTCTGCCTCCCAAGTTCTGGGATTAAAGGTGTGCGCTACCACACCCAGCCAACTAAATTATTTTTTTTAAACTTTCCAGAAATCTTCTTTTAATATTTTCTGTTCAACCAGGGTTGACCACCAGAAACTGAAACTCATATTAGGAGGGCAGAAAATATGAAGAAGCTCTTCTAACATGGGTCCAATGGAAAGGAAAGCTGCAGAAAGGGGGAACCACTGTACCAGTTTTCAGGAAATACAGTGGACACAGGAAGACAGTGAACTCTGCTACCCTTTACCCATCTAGAATGTGAGAAATTCCATGAGCCACTTCAAGCTCATCCACAAATAAGTAGCAGGCGAGGGAATATGTGTAGGTGAAAATAATGAAGATGATGTATGGCAAAAATAATAAAGATTTAAATTTCAAACAAATCATAAAAAGGCATTGTGAGAAACCAGGAGAAACAGATCAGCATCTGTGGAGTTGGTATCAGAGCAAGGGTTATTTGTTCTAGGTATAAAAGTACCTGCTAAGGGCTCTACTTTCTCTGTACTTCCTCCTCTTTCCTTCTCTTAATCTAATAAAGCATCTCCAAGTCTTACAAATAAAATAAAATAAAAATACCTACTAGGGCCAGACTCAGTGGCACACACCTTTAATCCCAGCACTTGGGAGGCAGAGAGGTAGGAGGACTGCCATGAATTCAAGGCCACCCTGACTATATAGTGAATTCCAGGACAGCCTAGGCTAGAGGAAGACGCTACCTTGAAAAACCAAAAATAAAAAATAAAAAAATACGTACTAGAAAAACAACTGAGGCATATGATAAAATGTCTAGGATTTACTTTCATATACCCCAAGAAGAAACAAATACATAAACCAATAAAACATTAGGAGAAAAGAATAGATTTCTCAGTGGTTCAGGCACTTGCTTGCAAAGCCTAATGAGCCAAGTTGGATTCTCCAGTAACCTACGCAAAGCCAGATGCAAAGTGGGGCATGCATCTGGAGCTGGTTTGTAGTGACTTAGGCCCTGGTGCACCCATCCTCTTTCTCTCTCTCTCTCCTTGCAAATAAATAAGTAAGTATTACAAGTATGCTACCACATCAGAAGGCCCCATAATGTCTGCCCCTCACCTGCATAGCTCCACAGTACTAGTGTGCAGAGTACCCCATGTGGGCAGCACCCTCGGGCATGCAAGTAGAGGGAGGAGGCATCCCTGTATATTGGACTCATTCCTCCCCTCCTCCCTGGGCTCAGGGCAGAACTGGGTGCCCTCCTCTTTTCTTCCTCCCTTTGGTTTCTTATATCTATCATATATGTGTCGTTGCTGTTGTAAATAACTTGGCCTTTTGTGTTTTCATCCCCGGAGTGCTCGGGCAGTCATAGAGAGACTGCTGGGGAGAGACATTTCCATGCCATCTCCTGATCAACAGCTCAGCTCCAAGGCCCAGGCTGTTCTGTCCTGTGGGTTGGGGAGGTCTGTTACCCTCCAGCCCCTAGAGCTCCAAGACACACCTCTATGGCCTAGGCCTTCTGGGCCTGCAGGGAGTTCTTACCCTACCTTGCAACCTTCCTCATTTACCCCATAGAAACCAATGAACCAGTGTAGCAGATACAGAGCTGGTAATAGACCCTAGGAAATGGATGGGTAGGATTTCAGAGTGCTGAGTCCCTGAGTTAAGCCAGGGCCTTCCCTGTGGCCACCACAGCATTGGTCTATCACATTTCCTCACTCTACGCCCCACTGATGAGCATGCACACTGTGTATGTTCATATATATATATATAATAAAATATAGATATGGAAATGACTGTTTTATTATTAAGATAATACATACTCTTAATTTCTTCCTTTCATGCATGGTTAAGATTATTCTTTTATTTTAAAGTTTTCTTATATTTGTTTATTTGCAAGCAGAGAGAGAGAAATACAGAGAAGAGAGACAGACAGAATGGTCGTGCCAGGGCCTCTAGCCATTGCAAACGAAGCATGTGCCACTTTGTGTATCTGGCTGACTGGGGAATCAAGCCTGAGTCCTAGCTGGGCATGGTGGCACACGCCTTTAATCCCAGCACTCGGGAAGCAGAGGTAGGAGGATCGCTGTGAGTTCAAGACCAGCCTGAGATTACATAGTGAATTCCAGGTAAAAGCCTGGACTAGAGTGAGACACCACCTCGAAAAAAAAAAAAAAAACTTGAGTCTTTAGGCTTCACAAGCAAGTGCCTTAACCACTAAGCCATCTCTCCAGTCCCGTGGTTAAGATTTTTAAAGAAGAACTAACTATTCTTTTAAAAAAGTAAATAAACCAGGCATGGTGGTGCACGCCTTTAATCCCAGCACTAAGGAGTCAGAGGTAGGAGGATCACTGTGAGTTCAAGGCCAACTTGAGACCACATAGTGAATTCAGCCTGGGCTAAAGTGAGGCCCTACCTCAAAAAAACAAAAACAAACAACATCAAAAAAAAAACCCACCAAAAACAAAAATAAAAAACTGGACTGGGTTCAGGTCTCGAGATACATTACAAGCAATGGCCATACTGTGACCTAAATTATTCCCTTCTGTTGGAAGGAGCCAGAGTTCTTGACCTGGCAGGGCAAGTATCTGAGGGATCTGCCTTACAGAGTTGTCATCCACTCCACCAATTACCAGTATTGCCACTGTTTTGTCTCATATATTCTTTTAAAAATATTTTGATGGGCCAAAGAGATGGCTTAGTGGTTAAGGCACTTATTTGCCTGAAAAGCCTAACGAACTGGGTTTGATTCCCCAGTAGCCACATGAAGCCAGATGCACAAAGTGGTGCATGCATCTGGAGTTGGTTTGCAGTGGCTTAGGCCTTGGTGTGTGCCCTTTCTTTCTCTCTCTCTCTCTCTCTCCTCTTTGCTAATAAATAAATATATTTATTCATTTATATATATTTACTTTTTTTTTTCCAGTGCTGGGATTAAAGGCATGCGCCATCACACCCAGCCAAACCAGTGTTATTTTTTAAATTTTTATTTATTTATTAGAGTCAGAGAGAGAGAGAGAGAGAGTGAGAATGGGCGCACCAGGGCCTTCAGCCATAGCAAACAAATTCCAGATGCATATGTCCCCTTTGTGTCCCCTTGTGAGTCTGGCTAACGTGGGCCCTGGAGAATTGAACCTGGGTCCTTTGGCTTTGCAGGAAAGTGGCTTAACCACTAAGCAATCCTTCCATCCCCAAACCAGGTTTTGAGCACAGGTCCCAGGACTCTACATGTGAGTAAGATTGCTCCTTGATGCTATCCTGCAGCACGGGAGAGGAAGGTGATCTGAAGTAATCCCGGTGTCTGTCTGCAGGCTAACCTCTCCCCCATGGAAAGGCCAGACCTACACAGAGCCTATAGGACCCAGACCCTCAACCCTCAAGCCCACTGGAGCCCACTAGAGTGAACTCTCAAGTGAAGAGCCGCAGTCCTCACCTGGAGGTCCCTCTCTCTGCCTGGTTACCACCTGATGTCCTGGCAGCGCCTAAATAGGTCTGCAGAAAACCCCTTTGCTAAATAAGAGACCCCTGGAGAACCCTCCCCCATCAGGAACTAGCCCGTATTTTCGCCCCTTCCATCAGGTATTTCCCATCTGCTATTCCTACCTCTGACATCTCTGTCTTGCTTATCTCAGGGCCACAAACCTCTAAGTCTCACACAGAGCCCACTTGGAGACCAGCCATAGCCCACCCACTTTCCCAGCAGTCTCCTACTTTCTCCACCTAGGGAAGTGTGTCCCAAAGCAGGTATTCTGACCCTGTCATTCTGGGGCAACTCAAAGGCAAGAAACTTCCAGACACTTTCAGAAATTTCCACAGACACTCTCCTCGTGCTCTATACTCCTGGACCCCCTCTGCTCAGACCACTCTCTGCCTCCTCGCCCCCCCGCCCACACTTGGCCAGCTCTGGACTCTTCCAGCTATGCCTGGCTTGGGATTCCTCTGCGCCTTCTCCAAGAAGGCCCATAGGGGAGGGATAGATGCAGCTGCAGAGGGACCTGGAATCAACATGGGTGGGGAACGGTGGGTGGCCTGGCCTTGGCCTCCTGAATTCTTTCCTCCCATGTAACACCCCCCCCCCTTACCCGTCCTCGGGTCCTGTTCCTCCGTTTGGGAATATCCTCTTCTAAATCTTCATCTTCATGCGCTTCTTCTACATTTTCATCATTTTCCAAAACCCTCTGAAATACAAGAAAATCGATGGAAGAGTTGAGAAATAAAACGCAAAGATAAGAACCTTCAGAGTGCCATAAGGGGGTGATTCCAGTTTTGTTGTTCTTTAGCAAAGCCAGAGGACTACCGTGCCTCTCCAAGAACAGAGCCTCTGAGGTGTTGGCCAGAAGTTTGAGTCTCAGTGGCTTCAACACTCAGCCAAGGCCCCTGGTCCCTCCAGCCAACTCTACAACATTGGTCAATTCTTTTTTTTTTTTTCCTCAACAAGAATTTTCTGGCAAGAGCACTCTGATAAAGTTTCTAGGGGCTGGAGAGATGGCTCAGTGGTTAAAGGTGCTTGTTTACAAAGCTTGACGGCCCAGGTTCAATTACCCAGTACCCATGTAATGCCAAAGGCACAAAATGGTGTATGCCTCTGGGGTTTGTTTACAATGGCAAGAGGCCTTGGCATGCCCATTCTCTCCTCTCCTCTCCTCTCCTCTCCTCTCCTCTCCTCCCCTCCCCTCCCCTCCCCTCCCCTCCCCTCCCCTCTCCTCTCCTTTCCTCTCCTCTCCTCTTCTCTTCTCTTCTCTTCTCTTCTATTCTCTCTCTCTCTCACTCTCTCTCTCTCTCTGCTTGCAAATAATAATTTTTTTCAAAAAAGGATGCTTTTTAGGGGCTGGAGAGATGGCTTAGCAGTTAAGTGCTTGCCTGTGAAGCCTAAGGACCCCAGTTTGAGGCTCGATTCCCCAGGACCCACATAAGCCAGATGCACAGGGGGCGCATACATCTGGAGTTCATTTGCAGTGGCTAGAGACCCTGGTGTGCCCATTCTCTCTCTCTCTTCTCTCTCTCTCTCTCCCCCCCCCTCCCTCTTTGTCTGTCACTCTCAAATAATAAATAAAAATAAATAAATAATTTTTAAAGGATGCTTTTCAGACTGGAGAGATAGCTTAATAGTTAAGGCGCTTACCTACAAAGCCAAGGGACCCAGATTTGATTCCCCAGGATCCACGTAAGCCAGATACAAGGTGGCACAAATATCTGGAGTTCATCTTCACTGTCTGGAGGCCCTGGCATGCCCGTTCTCTCTCTCTCTCTCTCTCATAAATAAATTAATTAATTTTTAAAAAGATCCTTTTCTAGGGCCTGGGGCAATGGCTCCGCAGTAAAAGGTACCTATTTGCAAAGTGTGCCACCCTGGGTTCAATTCCTCAGCCACCCACATTAAGCACATTTGAATGCAGTGGCAAGAGACCCTGGCATGCACTCAAATAAATAAATAAATAAAATGTTAAGATGATTTTTGGGGTGAGGAGATGGCTTAGCAGTCGGAGGTACTTGCTTTCAAAGCTTGAAAGCCCAGGTGGGCCTGGGTTCAATTCCCCAGTACCCATGTAAAGCCATGTGCACAAAGTGGTGCATTCATCTGGAGTTCATTTGCAATAGTAAGAGGCCCTGGCATGCCCAATCACACACACTCTCTCTCTCTCTCTCTCTCTCTCTCTCTCTCTCTCTCTCAAATAAATAAATATTTTTATTTATTTGCAAGCAGAGAGAGACAGACAGAGAAAGAGAGACATAAAAAGAGAGAATGGGTGTGACAGGGCTTCCAGCTGTTGCAAGCAAACTAATTCTTTTTTTTTTTTTTTTTTCTGAGGTAGGGTTTCACTCTAGCCCAGGCTGACCTGGAATTCAGGGTGGCCTTGAACTCACGGCGATCCTCCTACCTCTGCCTCCCAAGTGCTGACTGGGATTAAAGGCGTGCGTCACCACGCCCGGCTGCAAACTAATTCTTTTAATAGATGCTTTTGTATTTGGTGTCAAATTGCTTTATCAAAACTTACTTTTGCTGGGTATGGTGATGCAAGCCTTTAATCCCAACACTCAGGAGGCAAAGATAGGAGAATGAATGTGAGACGCAGGCCAGCCTGAGACTACATAGTGAATTCAAGGTCAGCCTGAACTAGAGCAAGACCCTACCTCAAAAAAAAAAAAAAAAAAAAAAACCTGTCTTTTTTATAGAGCTGTGCTGTCTCATGTTAGCACTTCTTTGGCCAAACCGCCTGTCTGTAGACTACATGTATTACATAACAAGTCTGTATGATAAGTTTGCAGCAAGATCATGTACATATCTTCCCATTGTAAAGCAACTTCAAAAAAAATATGGGAATGCAATTTTTTTTTTTTTTTTTTTGGTTTTTCGAGGTAGGGTCTCGCTCTGGTTCAGGCTGACCTGGAATTCACTATGTAGTCTCAGGGTGGCCTCGAACTCTCGGCGATCCTCCTACCTCTGCCTCCCGAGTGCTGGGATTAAAGCCGTGCGCCACCACGCCCGGCTCTGGGAACGCAATATTTTTACACAGTTCTTTTTATTTTGTGTGTGTGTGTGTGTGCTGTCACTTGTCGACAACAGCTTTTTGTCTTCCTCAGTGAGGAGTGCTGCTCATTTGTGAGCCTTCATTAACTCAAAGTGAAATGGTTAAAAATATTTATCCTGTTAGAATAGGCTGCATCTTATTAACAACTCATTAAAAACAACAAAACTGGCTTTTGAAATGACTCATACTAATTTACATTGTTTACCAAGCTGCAGTGCTTTAAGAACACTACTGTAGATACCGGGCGTGGTGGCGCACGCCTTTAATCCCGCACTTGGGAGGCAGAGGTAGAAGGGTCGCCGTGAGTTCGAGGCCACCCTGAGACTACATAGTGAATTCCAGGTCAGCCTGAGCTAGAGTGAGCCCTTACCTTGAAAAACAAAAAACAAACAAACAAATAGAACACTACTTTAAAAGCAAAATAAACTTGGTTTATATTTTTTAAAAACTTACTTTTTACAAATGTAATATTTTCTTTTGCTCCTAAAGGGCCAACTAATGAATATGAAAACGCATTACTCCTTTCCCTGCCATCATGGAACCCTACACTGTTTGATAAAACTAAGTAACTTCCTGTTTATCTGACCAAAATTTAAAGTTAATGTGCTGCTCATAACAAGCCATTATTATTTTATTAAGGAAAATAAGTTCTCAGCAGGGTGTGATAGGGTATGTCTTTAATCCCAGCACTAGAGAGATAGAGGCAGAGGACCTGGAGTTCAAGGCCACCTTCAGCTACATAGCAAGTTCAAGGCCAGCCAGTCTTAGGTGAGACCTTGTCTCAAAAATATGAGAAAAAATAAGAGAGGGCTGGAAAGATGGCTTAGCGGTTAAAGTGCATGCCTGCAAAGCCTAAGGATCCTGGTTCAATTCTCCAGGTCCCACATTAGCCAGATGCACAAGAGGGGAGCGCATGCATCTGGAGTTCGTTTGCAGTGGCTGGAGGCCCTGGTATGCCCATTCTCTCTCCCTCCCTCTCTCTGTCTCTAATAAATAAATTTTAAAAATAAAATATTTTTTAAAAAAAGAGATTTTCAGGGCTAAAGAGATGGCTCAGCAGTTAAAAGCACTTGCTAGCAAAGCCTGACGGTTTTGGTTCAATTTCCCGGTACCAACATAAAGCCAGATGCCCAAAGTGGCACATGCATATGGGGTATGGTCTTCACAAGGGCCCTGGGGACTTCACTCCCTGCACAGGAGAGGAGGAGAGAGGAAGAATGTATGCCTCTAGGCTTAAGGGAGGACCCACCAGGGAGCAGGTTAAAACAGAATGGGCTTACAGCCCACCAGACTCCATATCAGGAGCCAGTGAGTAAGGCTTTTTATGAGCTGACTGTGTGACCTCAGTCTCCTCAACTATAAACAAGCAATTAATTCAATCTATAAACATTTATCCAGTGCTGACCACAAGCAGACACTATGTTAGCCAAGCTGCAAAATAGCTGTGGTCCTGGCCTCACATGTACTGAAGAGAAAGTGCATTTAAGCAACATACATAGCCATGTGATTACAGGGCTAGAGAGATGGCTTAGAGGTTATGACACTTGCCTACAAACCCAGAGTACCCAGGTTCGCTTCCCTAGTACCCATGAAAAGTCAGATGTACAAGGTGGTGCATGCATTGCGGTGACTAAAGGCCCTGGTGTGCCCATTTTCTCTCTTTCTGCCCCCCCTCAAATAAATAAATAAAACACTAAAAAAAATTAAAATCCATGTAATTCCAACTGCTAGACAGTGACAAGCAAATTTAAGGTGCCGTGAGAGGCTGTTCTAAGAGAACTTTGCCTAAACCAAGGGTCAAGGAAGGCATCTTGAAGAATGTGACTCCAAAGAGGGGTTCATGGATGCAAGCCTTTACTCCACCACCTCAGGAGGCAAGATAGGAGAATGAATGTGAGACGCCAGGCCAGCCTGAGACTACATAGTGAATTCAAGGTCAGCCTGAACTAGAGCAAGACCTACCTCAAAAAAAAAAAAAAACCCTGTCTTTTTTATAGAGCTGTGCTGTCTCATGTTAGCACTTCTTTGGCCAAACCGCCTGTCTGTAGACTACATGTATTACATAACAAGTCTGTATGATAAGTTTGCAGCAAGATCATGTACATATCTTCCATTGTAAAGCAACTTCAAAAAAAATATGGGAATGCAATTTTTTTTTTTTTTTTTTTTGGTTTTTCGAGGTAGGGTCTCGCTCTGGTTCAGGCTGACCTGGAATTCACTATGTAGTCTCAGGGTGGCCTCGAACTCTCGGCGATCCTCCTACCTCTGCCTCCCGAGTGCTGGGATTAAAGCCGTGCGCCACCACGCCCGGCTCTGGGAACGCAATATTTTTACACAGTTCTTTTTTATTTTGTGTGTGTGTGTGCTGTCACTTGTCGACAACAGCTTTTTGTCTTCCTCAGTGAGGAGTGCTGCTCATTTGTGAGCCTTCATTAACTCAAAGTGAAATGGTTAAAAATATTTATCCTGTTAGAATAGGCTGCATCTTATTAACAACTCATTAAAAACAACAAAACTGGCTTTTGAAATGACTCATACTAATTTACATTGTTTACCAAGCTGCAGTGCTTTAAGAACACTACTGTAGATACCGGGCGTGGTGGCGCACGCCTTTAATCCCGCACTTGGGAGGCAGAGGTAGAAGGGTCGCCGTGAGTTCGAGGCCACCCTGAGACTACATAGTGAATTCCAGGTCAGCCTGAGCTAGAGTGAGCCCTTACCTTGAAAAACAAAAAACAAACAAACAAATAGAACACTACTTTAAAAGCAAAATAAACTTGGTTTACATTTTTTAAAAACTTACTTTTTACAAATGTAATATTTTCTTTTGCTCCTAAAGGGCCAACTAATGAATATGAAAATGCATTACTCCTTTCCCTGCCATCATGGAACCCTACACTGTTTGATAAAACTAAGTAACTTCCTGTTTATCTGACCAAAATTTAAAGTTAATGTGCTGCTCATAACAAGCCATTATTATTTTATTAAGAAAACTAAATTCTCAGCAGGGTGTGATAGGGTATGTCTTTAATCCCAGCACTAGAGAGATAGAGGTAGAGGACCTGGAGTTCAAGGCCACCTTCAGCTACATAGCAAGTTCAAGGCCAGCCAGTCTTAGGTGAGACCTTGTCTCAAAAATATGAGAAAAAATAAGAGAGGGCTGGAAAGATGGCTTAGCGGTTAAAGTGCATGTCTGCAAAGCCTAAGGATCCTGGTTCAATTCTCCAGGTCCCACATTAGCCAGATGCACAAGGGGGGGGGGCGCATGCATCTGGAGTTCATTTGCAGTGGCTGGAGGCCCTGGTATGCCCATTCTCTCTCCCTCCCTCTCTCTGTCTCTAATAAATTTTAAAAATAAAATATTTTTTTAAAAAAGAGATTTTCAGGGCTAAAGAGATGGCTCAGCAGTTAAAGGCACTTGCTAGCAAATCCTGACGGTTTTGGTTCAATTTCCCGGTACCAACATAAAGCCAGATGCCCAAAGTGGCGCATGCATATGGGGTATGGTCTTCACAAGGGCCCTGAGGACTTCACTCCCTGCACAGGAGAGGAGGAGAGAGGCAGAATGTGTGCCTCTAGGCTTAAGGGAGGACCCACCAGGGAGCAGGTTAAAACAGAATGGGCTTACAGCCCACCAGACTCCATATCAGGAGCCAGTGAGTAAGGCTTTTTATGAGCTGACTGTGTGACCTCAGTCTCCTCAACTATAAACAAGCAATTAATTCAATCTATAAACATTTATCCAGTGCTGACCACAAGCAGACACTATGTTAGCCAAGCTGCAAAATAGCTGTGGTCCTGGCCTCACATGTACTAAAGAGAAAGTGCATTTAAGCAACATACACAGCCATGTGATTACAGGGCTAGAGAGATGGCTTAGAGGTTATGGCACTTGCCTACAAACCCAGAGTACCCAGGTTCAATTCCCCAGTACCCATGAAAAGTCAGATGTACAAGGTGGTGCATTGCGGTGACTGAAGGCCCTGGTGTGCCCATTTTGTCTCTTTCTGCCCCCCCCCAAATAAACAAATAAAACATTAAAAAAATTAAAAGCCATGTAATTCCAACTGCTAGACAGTGACAAGCATGTTTAAGGTGCTGTGAGAGGCTGTTCTAAGAGAACTTTGCCTAAACCAAGGGTCAAGGAAGGCATCTTGAAGAATGTGACTCCAAAGAGGCCAGGGCGTGGTGGCACACACCTTTAATCCCAGCACTCGGGAAGCAGAGGCAGAGGCAGGAGGATCGCCATAAGTTTGAGGCCACCCTGAGGCTACATAGTGAATTCCAGGTCAGCCTGAGCTAGAGTGAGACCCTACCTCAAAAAAATAAAAACAAACAAACAAACAAACCAAAAAGAATGTGACAAAGAGGATTAAGACATGGAGAATGAGCAAACACTAGGCAAGAATAAGGAAGAGGGATGGGGACAGCACTCAGTGGGTAAAGTGCTTCCGCACGAACATGAGGACCATTTAGATCCTCAGCACCCACCAAAAAAAAAAAAGCCAGGCACAGCCTAATGTCAACCTTGGGCCTCCCTGAGCACCCACCTCATACATACATGCAAAAATAAAAGTAAGTTAAAATTTCTAATATAATATAAAAAGAGAATAGGGGCTGGGAGACAGTTCAGTAAGAGCCACATAAGCATGGGGACCTGAGAGGGTCTGAGTTCATTCACCATCACCCACAAAAATTCTGGGATTGCTACACATGCCTGGAGCACAGTCCTGTGGGAGTGGAAACAGGAGAATTTCTGGGGCTCACTGGTCAGCTAGTCTGACCAAAAATGGCCCCAGGTTCAATTAGAGACCCTATCTCAAGAAAACAAGGTGGGCATAACCCATGTGGCCAGACAACAGTAGTAGTCCCCTCCCTAGAGCTTGTGACTCACCAGCCATATATTGTGCTCACTGAACTGCCCTGTAAGCACTGTTCTTAATGTTCATACCCATATATTAATGCTACTCCCACTTTTAGTTAGAGAAACTTCTCCTTTCAGATGGCGGTGACCACTGGGGTGACTCAAACCAAATGCTAGGAAGTGACAGCAGAGTGTTCAACACTAAGAGTCATCTCTATCACACCGTCCAAGGCTCAGGAACCACTGAGGAAGAGGAGGCAGGAAGAATGTAAGAGCTGAAGAGCAAGTCACAACGTGGCCTAGCATTCATGACCTCACAGTGGCTGATGCTACCTGCCCAAGACCTGCGTAAGACCTGCATAATAGGAGGAGGGGTGACGACATCAAAATAGAAGAGAAACTAGTTGGTAAGAAATGATTCAGAGGGAGGGATGGGGAGACCTAATAGGGTGGTATTGTATATATGTAAGTAGAACAGACTAATGGGGGTGAAAAGGCCTAAGAGAGGTCAAGGGAAGAGATTGAGTAAAGGAAAGGTAGAGGAGGGCTAATCAAAATCTAAGAGGATATAACTAAGTCATATGGAAACCTACTTTATTTGGACAATGGAACACTCAGGAGCCATAGATTGTTACTAGAAAATTTTCAGTGCCAGGGATGGGATACCTTCCAGTGAGTTGTTGGCCAGGGAGGTCCCTGATGCCCCCCAAACATTATAGGCCATTGGTGAGGACCTTGGTTTCCCACCAGGAATTGATGGTAAGATTCTATTGCTGAAGACTCCACACACTTGGGCTGAAAGGTCACTGAGAAACCCTGCTGGAGCTGAGCTGATAACCTCCTCCTTGTAGACCAGCTGACAGAAAGCTGGAAAAAGCCATGCTGCATGTAGTTCAATGGGAAAGAAAGAAATCACCAACTGCAAGCCTTATATTTGGCCAGCCAGGCCAAATCTGTTATGGGGAAACCAACCGCCCTCTAGTTTGACTAGAGGCCTGCTCCATAGGAGGAAATGTATCCCTGATACTGAAAACCTACAACAGGGGTAGTCATGAGTCCTAGGAGTGTAACGTCTTCTGCTGTCTGGCTAAAAGTATATACTATGATCACCAAACTGCCCAGTAAGCACTTCTCTTAATGTTCATACCCATATATTAATGCTACTCTCAATTTTGGTTAGAGAACCTTCTCTTTTCAGATGGCAGTGACCTTGGAATAACTTAGAAGGCACCATGGTAACGAGAAGAAGTGACAGAGGAGTGCTCAGCACTAAAATATCTCAATTACACCTTCCATGGCCCAGGGTCCATTGCGGAAGAGGTGGTGGAAAGAATGTAAGAGCCGAAGGAAGGGTAGGACTCCTTAGAACGTGCTCCTCCAGACACAAAATGGCCTGGATATCCCTGGCCTCATAGTGCCTGACACTACCTACACAAGACCATCAAAATAGGAAGAAAAGATCATGACATCAAAATAAAAGAGAGACTGGCCAGGCGTGGTGGAGCACACCCTTAATCCCAGCACTTGGGAGGCAGAGGTAGGTGGATTGCCGTGAGTTTGAGGCCACCCTGAGATTACATAGTGAATTCCCGGTCAGCCTAGGCTACAGTGAGACCCTACCTTGAAAAAAAAAAAGAGAGAGAGAGAGACTGATTGAGAGGGGGAGGGGATATGATGGAGAGTGGAGTTTCAAAGGGAAAGTCGGGGGAGGGAGGGAATTATCACAGGATATTGTTTACAACTATGAAAGTTATCAATAAAACATATATATAAAGAAAGGATTCAGTGGGGGTTCAGACGCATGCGTCTGGAATACATTTGCAGTGACTAGAGGCCCTGGCACACCCATCCTCACTCGCTCTGTCCCTCTCTAATAAATAAAAATAAATCTTAGCCCAGCATGGTGGCGTACACCTTTAATCCCAGCACTCGGGAAGCAGAGGTAGGAGTATCGCTGTGAGTCTGAGGCCAGCCTGGAACTACAGATGGGTTCCAGGTCAGCCTGGGCTAGAATGAGACTTTACCTTGAAACCCTCACCCCGCCCCCCAAAATGGGACAGAGTGGGAAAGAGAAGAGAAAGGTTCTAGGCAGAGAGAGTATCAAGGGTAATCCCTGAGGTAGGGCGAGAACCATGACTTGTCCAGGAAGGAGAAAGAGGTTGGTGTGACCCTGTGGCTTGCGGGGAGATGGTCAAGATGAAGCCAGAAAAGTGGCAGGTATCATATTACACAAAAGTCGCACCAACCATGAAAAGGATCAGAAAATGGGGCATGCACTGTCCATGCAGCCTGACATGATCATCACAGTTCAAGGTTAAGTAGCAATCTAGCCAACACCTCTGGCCTGTCCTGAAGACAAGAAACCCAGTTAGATACCAGAATGTTCCACTGCAGTCACAGTAGCCAGGTTACTGCCGGTCACCAGTGCTTCCGAAGGACACACGGCGGTTCTCCTAACTTCCCTGCATCCTCCACTAGTCGTATTGGGAAAACAGCAGCTGACAGTGCTTATGGATCTCTGAGCCAGCCTCAGCCATCAAAGAGAAATGCCCTTGTCTGCCGGACATGACCTCTGGCCCATAGCCAGGCAATGCTGGCCCAGGTCCCGAGCAAGCGTCTCAGCTTCCTGACCTGCACATGGGTCCACTAACAAAAATCAGGCAGTGACCTTGGGATGACTCAGAAGGCATCATGGTGCTGGGAAGAAGTGACAGAGGAGTGCTCAGCACTGCAATATCTCTATCACACCTTCCAAGGCTCAGGGTCTAATGCGGAAGAGGTGGTGGAAAAGAATGTAAGAGTCAAAGGAAGGGTAGGACTCCTTACAACACGCTCCTCCAGACACAAAATGGCCTGGATATCCATGACCTCACAATGCCTGACACTACCTACACCAGACCATCATAATAGGAGGAAAAGATGATGACATCAAAATAAAAGAGAGACTGAGAGGGGGAAGGGGTATGATGGAGAGTGGAGTTTCAAAGGGAAAAGTGGGGGAAGGGAGGGAATTACCATGGTTTATTGTCTAAAATTATGAAAGTTGTCAATAAAAATAAATATATAAATAAAAATGAAAAAAAAAAAGTCAGGCAATGACAGGTCAAATGATCTACACTCTTGGGCGGAAACGTAGTATAAATGGGAGTTACAGTTAACATTTTGACTATTTCTCCTGATTGCATCTTGCAAACTTTCTGGGTCTTAAGGTCATTTAATCATGGCATGTTCCCAGTGCAAGAATTTAAAGGTCATTGCCTCTGGCATCTCGGCACAGCTCTGACTCCCCTGTCATTTTTTTATGATAAGGTGTTTGTTACCCACAATCCGGACTCCGGGCTGGAAGGTGAAAGACAGGTGAAGACAGCTTGCCTGGTCTCCGCTTGCCCTCTAGTCATGACTTGTGCTGACTTCTCTTCTACCTTGAGGTTTCATCCCTCTCTCTTCCCATCAGTCCCCTGTGATTCTAGAACCCCCAGTGTGTATGCCCGGGCCTCAGATGTGCTGGCATCTGTCCCAACATGTCTTCATTTCCTGTCTTGTGGCCCTGACCCCAAAAGGCCTTTTCTATGCAACTTGCCACTCCGGAGGAGCCAGAAGTTCCTCAAAAACAAAGCTCATGTCAGGGCTCAGGAAGTGGAGGGGAGTCATGAGTTAGGAGTGAGGGACAGAGAGGCGTCCAGCACAGAATCAGCTGCCACCCTCACACTGGCAGTCCCTGTCCAAGGACATTTTCTGAAAAATAAACACATTCTAAAATAACTTTCCTCCTATTACTCTAAACACTCTTCATAGTGATGGTAACTGTGGTTTGTGCTTGCGTTTAAAATTAAAAAAAGGAATTCCTTTTTAAAGACTCTATTCTCCCTAGCCAAGAATAGTACAAAATAATAATGAGAGGCCCTGCGTTCAACCTCCTCTCCACAAAGAGCCAGGGTGGAGGGGGGATCTTTATGGAATATAAACTCACTCCCTTGATTAAAACCCTCCAACTCACTCCCTTTTCCATTTCACACGAATATATATATATATATATATATATATATATATATATATATATATATATATATATATATATATATATATATATATATATATATATATATATATATATATATATATATATATATATATATATATATATATATATATATATATATATATATATATATATATATATATATATATATATATATATATATATATATATATATATATATATATATATATATATATATATATATATATATATATATATATATATATATATATATATATATATATATATATATATATATATATATATATATATATATATATATATATATATATATATATATATATATATATATATATATATATATATATATATATATATATATATATATATATATATATATATATATATATATATATATATATATATATATATATATATATATATATATATATATATATATATATATATATATATATATATATATATATATATATATATATATATATATATATATATATATAAGTCGGCAAGCCTTGCCTTTAAACTCTGAAAAATCCAAACATGGGGAGTGATCTATGACCAGCAAACCACACATGCAAGGGCGCTGGGGAGACGGCTCAGTGGTTAAGGGCTCTTGCTTGCAAAGCCTAATGGCCCAGGTGCGATTTCCCAGAACCCACATAAAGCCAAGTGCACAGTGTGGCACACGCATCTGGAGTTCGTTTACCACAGCCAGAGGCTCTGGCACACCCATACTGTCTCTGTCTCTCTCAAATAAATTTTTAAAAAAATTTTTTTTGGTTTTTTTTTTTTGAGGTAAGGTTTTACTCTAGCCTAGGCTGACCTGGAAATTACTATATAGTCTCAGGCTAGCATCAAACTCATGCCAAGCTAACAATATTTTTTTAAAAAACACAGACAAGGGCAAGAGTAGTAGCTGTCCCAAACACCGAAGGCAAGAGGAGAACCTCTGATTGTGGGGGCCAAGAAAGAGTGGATGGGAAGGTGGCACCTACCTACTGAGCAGAATCAGTGCGGGAGGGGAGAGAAAGCATGCCAGATAGGGGCACAGGAGAGCACAGTCACAGGGAAGAAGGTTGAAAAGCACCAGGAGAAAAGGAGTCACACAGCCAGGCATGGTGGCACACGTCTTTAATCCCAGCACTCGGGAGTTCAAGGCCACCCTGAGACTACCTGGTTAATGCCAGGTGAGCCTGGGCCAGAGTGAGACCCTACCTCCAAAAACCAAAAAGAAAAGAAAGAAAAAAGAAAAGGAGGGCTGGAGAAATGGCTTAGTGGTTAAGGCATTTGCCTGCAAAGCTTAAGGACCCTGGTTCGATTCCCCAGGACCCACGTAAGCCAAATGCACAAGGGGGCCCATGTGTCTAGAGTTTGTTTGCAGTGGCTGGAGGCCCTGGCACACCCATTCTCTCTTTGTCTCTGCCTCTTCTCTCTCTCAAATAAATAAATAAAATATTTTAGAAAAAAGAAAGAAAGAAAGAAAGAAAGAAAGAAAGAAAGAAAGAAAGAAAGAAAGAAAGAAAAGGAGTCACAGAAGAAGGTCATGTCCATTTGGATTCACTTAGTGAGAAACAAAAGGTGTTTTAGCTGGGTGTGGTGGTGCATGCCTTTAATCCCAGCATTCCACAGGCAGAGGTAGGAAGATCACTGTGAGTTAGAGACCAGAGTAAGTTCCAGGTCAGCCTTCCTACCTCAAAAAAAAAAAAAAAAAAACAGATGTCTTAGCAAGTAAGTGGCATAAGCAGGGTGGTGCTTTGGGACAAAAATATTGCAAAGTAGGGCATGTGGAAGAAGAGAAGGGTGGGGACAGGGTAACTGACATCAGAATATAGTCACTCATATATCCACTCTACAAATATTTACTTTGCGTCTACTGTGGGTCAAGCTCACTTTGAGTGTTTAAGATGTGTTGGTGGAACAGGGGGCTGGGGAGTTGGCTCCGTGGACACGCTTATCTTGCAAGCATGAGGGTCTGAGATCCATCCCTAAAACCAGGGTCAAATGTCAAGCATGGTGTCAGGTACTTGTCATCCCAGTGCTGGAGGGGCACAGCCAGGCTGATCCCTGGGGCTCAATGGCCAGCCAATCTAGCCTAATTGGTGAGCCCTCTCCCCCCAAAAAACGTAGCCAGGCATGTTAGTGCACGCCTTTAATCCCAGTACTTGGGAGGCAGAGGTAGGAGGATCACAATGAGTTCAGGGCCACCCTGAGACTACATAGTGAATTCCAGGTCAGCCTGAACTAGAGTGAGACCCTACCTTGAAAAAAAAAAATGTAGTCAGCATTTCTAACACACACACACACACACACACACACACACACGTATTGCTGAGCAAAATAGTCAAAGGCTATTGACCTTGGCAGGTTTACATTCCCCTGGGAGAAAAGAAACCACAAGCAAGCACCTAATAAATGAATACATTTCAAAGCACATTAGATGGTGAGAAGAGAAATGGAAAAGAAGAAAGAAAAGCAGAACGAGGGAATGAGATGGGCTGGGACAAACATGACGCAGGAGGTGGTGTTGATCACGGTGGTCAGGGCACCTTTCTGAGAGAAGGGACAGCAGCCATCAGCTGAGGCAGATAAGGATGAGAGAGCGCCCTGCGCATGTGTGAGGAAGACCCTTCCAGGCAAAGGAAATGACCAGGACAAACGCTCAAGAGCAGGGGCATGTCCCACCAGAGAGAGGCAAGGGGACTTTGCTTTCACCGGGACAGTAGCAGCCGCAGCAGCGTTTTGAGCCAAGGAGTGTCAGAAGCCAACTCAAAGAGCATCCTCCGCTCTGGTCATCCATCCACTCAATGCAGTAGTATTTGGCACTAGCAGGAAATGAGCTATCAAGCCATGAAAAGTCACGGGGGCGCCACCTATGAATATTACTGAGGGACAAGCCAATCTAAAAAGGCCACCAATGACTCCAGCTGTGTGACATCCTGGGAGAGGTGTAGCTATGGAGACAATGGGAGACACCTCTGTACTTTCCTGCCAATTTTGTTATGAGTTTCAACTTGCTGCTTTTTTTTTTAAGGTGCTTTGTTTTTGTTTTTGTTTTCCTCTTGTTTTTTGTTTTGTTTTGTATTGTTTTTCAAGGTAGGGTCTCACTCTAGCCCAGGCTGACCTGGAATTCACTATGGAGTCTCAGCGTAGCCTCGAACTCCTGTCTACCTCCTCCTACCTCTGCCTCCCAAGTGCTGGGATTAAAGGCATGCACCACCACACTCAGCCTAAGGGGCTTTTTGTTTTTTGTTTTGCAACGTAGGGTTTCACTTTAGCCCAAGCTGACCTGGAATTCACTCTGTACTCCCATGCTGACCTCAAACCCACAGCAACCCTCCTACCTCTGCCTCCCAAGTGCTGGGATTAAAGGCGTGCACCACCACACCCAGCCTAAGGGGCTTTATGTTTTTTGTTTTTGCAAGGTAGGGTTTCACTTTAGCCCAAACTGACCTGGAATTCACTCTGTACTCCCAGGCTGACCTCAAACCCACAGCAACCCTCCTACCTCTGCCTCCCAAATGCTGGGATTAAAAGTATGTGCTACTATATCTGGCTAAATTTCTACTTTTTTGTTGTTATTTTTATTTATTTATTTGAGAGCAACAGACAGAGAGAGAAAGAGACAGATAGAGGGAGAGAGAATGGGCACGCCAGGGCCTCCAGCCACTGCAAACAAACTCCAGACACATGCGCCCCCTTGTGCCTCTGGCTAACATGGGTCCTGGGGAATCGAGCCTCGAACCGGGGTCCTTAGGCTTCACAGGCAAGCGTTTAACTGCTAAGCCATCTCTCCAGCCCAAAATTGCTACTTTTTAAAGAAAGAAATCTTGGTTTAGTTTTACTTGTTTGTCTGTTTGTTTGTTTATTTATTTGCAAGCAGAGAGAAAGGGAGAGAGCAAATGAGTATTCCAAGGTCTCTTGCTACTGCAAACAAACTCAGATGCATGTGTCACTTTGTGCATCTGGCTTTATTCAGGTATGGGGAAATTGAACCTAGGCCCGCAAGCTTTGCAAGTAAGCACCCTTAACCACTGAGCAATCTCCCTAGCCTAAAATCTTATTTTTTTAATTTTTATTTTTATTTATTTGAGAAAGAGAGAGAGGGGGGAGGGAGAGATTGGGCACACCAGGGTCTCTAGTCATTGCAAATGAACTCCAGACACATGTGCCACCTTGTGCATCTAGCTTTACATGGGTTCTGAGGAATGAAACCTGAGTCCTTAGGTAAGTGCCTTAACCACTAAGCCAACCCCTCAGCCTGAAATCTTGGTTTTAAAGACTTTCTTGGGCATGTAGGAAAATGGTTGATCATGTTTGTTTGTTTGTTTGTTTGTTTGTTTGTTAAAAACAGGGCCCAGCTATATTGCCTAGAGGCTCTCAAATTCACAGTCCTCCTGCCTCAGCCTTCTGAGTGCTGGGATTACAGGCATAGGCCTACGAGCCCAGCTAGGGAAGCCATAGCACTCAGACCAGAGGCAAGAACCAAGTGGATGGGGCTGCAGGAGAAGTACCACGCTCTGATTTGTGCTGAAGGCACAGCAGACAGGATTGCTGATGCATGGGATGTCGGGTGTGAGAGAAAGACAGGAGTCACAGATGACCCCAAGGTCTGTTAGGTTCGAGCTAATGAGGCTCTCCACAAGGACGGTAGCTTGTGGGAAGGACAGGACAGGACAAAATATATCAGGTGGTGGCAACTAAATGGAAAAGATCTGACCATTCATCTTAACACAGGAGCAGACGAAAAGGAGATGAGCTTTCCTGATTCACTCAGCGTCTTCATGGAGGCCTGATGCTGTGTCGGCATGAGCAAGCCACTGAGCGTACCGGAGTGAACGCGGCATAGTTCCCGACATGACGGCACGCGCAGGCTGATGGTGCTTACCAAGCACCAAAATGCGTCATTATTATTCTTATAATTAGTGATCACTTAAATAAGTTAATAAACTAGTAAGATGTTAAATATAAAATGAATATCTAAGGTGCGTGGCATAAAATAAAAATTCAAAAACAAGCATAATGGAAATCTAACAATAACTTCATTGCATTTAATCATGGATACTTTTTATTTTATTAGCATTAATTCATATTATCATACTGCTCTGTGCCCCACATAGTATTAGATCACAGGGATTCAAGACAAGCGGTAGGGCCTGGGGATATGGCTCAGTAGGTAAAGTGCTTGCAGCTCAAGCATGAGCACGTGAGTTCAGACTCCAGCACCCAGGCGAAAGCCAAGGGGGGAGGCAGAGGCAGGAGGACCCCTGGGGTTTGCTGTCCAGCCAAGTCCACGAGCTTCAGGTTCAGTGAGAGATCCTACCTCAAAAATAAGATTGGAGCCGGGCATGGTGGCGCACGCCTTTAATCCCAGCACTCGGGAGGCAGAGGTAGGAGGATCGCCGTGAGTTCGAGGCCACCCTGAGACTCCATAGTGAATTCCAGGTCAGCCTGGGCTAGAGTGAGACCCTACCTCGAAAAACCAAAAAAAAATAAAAATAAAAATAAGATTGGGAGGGTGCTGGAGAGATGGCTTAGCAATAAAGCACTTGCCTATGAAGCCTAAGGACCCCAGTTGGAGGCTCGATTCCCCAGGACCCACATAAGCCAGATGCACAAGGTGGCGCATGCATCGGGAGTTCATTTGCAGTGGCTGGAGGCCCTGGTGTGCCCATTCTCTGTCTCTGTCTCTCTCTCTCTCTCTCTCTCTCTCTGCCTCTTTCTCTCTCTGTCTGTCACTCTCAAATAAATAAATAATAAACAAAAAATAAGATGGGGGCTGGAGACATGGCTTAGCAATTAAGGTGCTTGCCTGTAAAGCCTAGGGACCCATGTTCGACTCCCCAGATCCCACGTAAACCAGATGCACAGTGTGATTGCAGGCCAAGGTTGCGCATGTACACCATGTGGTGCACACGTCTGGAGTTCGATGGCAGTGGCTAGAGGCCCTGGCATGCCAATTCTCTCTCTGTCTTTCTCTCTCTCTCTTTCTCTCTCTCTCTCTCATTAAAATAAAATAAGATGGAAGCTGGGGATGGTGGTGCATGTCTTTAATCCCAACACTTGGGAGGCTGAGGTTGAAGGATCATTGTGAGTTCCAGGTCAGCCTGGGCTTGTGTGAGATCCTACCTCAAATATAATAATAATTATTATTATTATTAATATGAAGAGCAAATGAGGAAGTCACTAAATGTTGCTGGCTGGCCTCCACGCACGTGTGCCCTCACAAACACACACACACACTCCACATACATAAGTGGCAAAGAGAAACAGTAGGTGTGTACCATTACAGTCCTGTGTCTAAGAGCTTCATGGCTGGAATAAAGGTATAAACAGAGACGGGTGGACACATGGAGACAGAAGCAACTGCCCTGGCCAGTGGGAGAGAAGGGAGGTTAGAATGGCCTTGGAGGATGAGGGGGAGATGTTGCAAGAGACATGACAAACCTGTGAGCTGGACCCCAGATAGGTATAAGAAGAGAGTAGGGTTGGAGAGATGGCTTGGTGGTCAAGGCGCTTGCCTGCAAAGCCAAAGGATCCCCGGTTCGATTCTCCATGACCCACGTAAACCAGATGCACAAGGGGGTGCATGTATCTGGAGTTCGTTTGCAGTGGCTGGAGGCCCTGGTGCGCCCATTCTCTCTGTGTCTGTCTCTCTTCTCTCTATCTCTGTCTCTCTGTCTCTCTGTCTCTCTCTCTCTCTGTCTCTCTCTGCTTGCAAATAAATAAATAAAATTAAATATATATTAAAAAAAAAAAAAACAAGCAAGCCAGGCATGGTGGCTCACGCCTTTAATCCCAGCACTCAGGAGGCAGAGGTGGGAGAATTACCATGAGTTGAGGCCGCCCTGAGACTACACAGTGAGTTCCAGGTCAGCCTGGACTAGAGTGAGACCCTGCCTCAAAAAACCAGAAAAAAAAAAAAAAAACCCAAGCAGAGATACAAATGTTCCCTGATTACCATTATCTTCATGCCCTTCCCTTGGCCTTGCCAGCTGCCCTGATCTGCTTAGCTCCATGAAAAGCTACACCGGCCTCAAAGAGGTTGTTCTCATCAACTCCCAGGGGAAGAGGAGGCCCCCAAAGCCAAGGGGGAAAGAAGGAGTGATTGTAAATATCCAGTGGGTTCTGGAACAGCAGAGTGGGAGGCACTCCACTGTGCCCAGGAGAAGTCAACAGTGGGAACTGTAGTGCCCTCACCAGGGAGTCAGTACAGTTGGGATGCAGGCTGCTTTGTGCTAAGGATGTCAGGAGTTTGATGGAATGTCTGGGGTTTTAGATCACTGGCGGCTATAGTCAGGATGTCGAAATGTTCCCCAAAGGTTCATGTGTTCATAGCTTGGTCCCCCAGGGGCCATGGAAATGGCTCAAGTCAGTAAAGTGCTGGCCTTGCAAGCATGAGGACCTGAGTTCAGAGCCCTGGTACCTACATCAAAGCTAGATGTGGAAGTTCACAACTGAATTTCAGCAAGCAGGAAGCAAAGACAAGAGGATTTCTGGGTCTCACTGGCCATCTAGACTAGCTGAATCAGTGAGAGATACTGTCTCAAAAAATAATAATAATAATAAGGTGAGCTAGGTGTGGTGGCACACGCCTTTAATCCCAGCACTTGGGAGGCAGAGGTAGGAGAATTGTCGTGAGTTCGAGTCCACCCTGAGACTACATAGTGAATTCCAGGTCAGCCTGGGCTAGAGTGAGACCCTAACTCAGGGGGGAAAAAAAAGATAGAGGGCTGGAGAGATGGCTCAGCAATTAAGGTGTTTGCCTACAGAACCCTGAGTTCGATTCCCCAATACCCACATAAAGCCAGACTCACAAAGTGGTACATGCATCTGGAGTTTGTTTGCAGTGGCTGGAGGCCCAGGCCACCCATTCTCTCTCTCTCTCTCAATCTCTCTCTCTCTCTCTCTCTCTCTCAATCTCTGCTTCCAAATAAAATAAAATGAAAAAAATAAGGTGGAGAGCAATTGTGGAAGACCCCTGATGTCAACCTCTGGCTTCCACACGAGTAGAAACACACACACACATACACACATACACAAATGAAAAAAATTGGTTCCCAGGGTGACACTGTCAAGACAGAGGGACTAGTGGGAGGTCCTTAGATCATTATGGGGTGCCCTTGAAAGACTGTGCAGCTCTTCCTCTTCCCCTTCCTCTCTCTTCCTGGCCATGAGGTAAGCAGAGTTTGCTCCAGCCCATACACTACTGATCCGGCATCCCCACTAGAAACCCACAGAATGGATCCATGGGGCCATGCACTAGAACCCTGAAAACTGTAAGCCAAAATAAGTCCTTCTTTTCCTAAGTTGATATCTCTGACTCATACACTAGTCCAGCTCAGCAAAGTTGGGGGTTGGAAGCAGCTTGTTCCCAAGATAGACCAACGACAGAGACACTGGAACCCCTTGGTCCAGGTATCCACAGGCCTGGCAAAGGTTTGTTTGTTTGTTTGTTTTAATATATTTTATTTATTTATTTGAGAGAGAAATAGGTAGAGAGTGAGGGAGACAATGGGCGCGCCAGGGCCTCCAGCTACTGCAAACAAACTCCAGATGCATGCGCCCCCTTGTGCATCTGGCTTACGTGGGCCCTGGAGAATCAAGCCGGGATCCTTTGGCTTTGCAGGCAAGCGCCTTAACCGCTAAGCCATCTCTCCAGCCCCTGGCAGAGGTTTGTAAAAGTAAGAACAGGGCTGGGGAGATGGGTCAGTGGATAAAGCACTTGCCGTGCAAGCGTGACCCCCTGAGTTCGGATCCCCAGAAGCCGTGTAAAGCCGGACACAGCAGTGAGCATCGATAATCCCAGCCCACCGCTGTGAGATGGAAAGCAGAGACAAGACAATCCCCAGAAATGTCCCCGGGCAGCTAACCTGGTCAGCACAGCAGTGAGCCTGCCTCAAACAAGATGGAAGGCGAGGACAGACACCTTGAGGCTGTCACCTGACCTCCTAATGTGCCCTATGGCATGCACGCACCCACTCTGACATACAAGAGCATGCACGTACACCCGAAGAAAGAAAGAAAATTGAAAACAAGAACAGCAGCGCATCTATTATGGGGGATACCAACCGCTCTCTAATTGGACTGGAGGCCCACTCCGTGGGAGGGAAGACATTCCTGGTACTGAAAACTTAGTCAAAAGCCTATGGCAGGGGAGGTCATGAGCCCTAGGGGAGTTACACCTGCTCTTGTCTGGCTAAACGCATATATTATGCTCACCAAACTGCCCAGTAAGCACTTTTCTTAATGTTCATACCCATGTATTAATGCTACTCTCTCACTTTTGGTTACAGAAGCTTCTCTTTTCAGATGGCGGTGACCGGTGGGGTGACTCAGACCAAGTGCTGAGAAGTGACAGTGGAGTGTTCAGCACTGAGACATCTCTATCACACCTTCCAAGGCTCCAGAGTTCATTGTAGAAGAGGTGGCAGAAAGAAGATAAGAGCCAAAGGAAGGGTAGGACTGCTTACAACGCAATTAACCAGACAGAAGTTGGCTTTGATATCCATGACCTCGCAGTGCCTGGTACTACCTACATAAGACCCTCATAATAGGAGGAAAAGATGATGGCATCAAAACAAAACAGAGACTAAATGAGAGGGGGAGGGGCTATGATGGAGGGTGGATTTGTGAAGGGAAAAGTGGGGAGCATTATCATGGTTTACTGTAAGTATGGAAGTTGTCAATTTAAAAAAAGTTAAAAATAAACAGAATCCCAAGGTACAAGTTATCATATTTTGATTTACTACAAAATGTTCCTCCAACCTCTCCTTTGGTCCTGGATGGCATCCCTACACACACACACACACACACACATAGTCATCATTACTCTCACCTGAGACTAACAGCATGCTTCATTGATGCTGTGGAAAACAGTTGTTTAGAATAAAGGGCTCACTCATTCGAGAGGTTCAAGGGGTTACAGACAGATGTGGGAGGGATAAAGAGAGCAAACAAGGAACGGTGAAGCGCCCAGGAGAGCCAATTCCACAGCTGTTCCTAGACAGAGACAGAGGGAGAGGGTTTATAGGAAGCCTTAGACAAGAAGTGGGGCTTGTATCCCAGGCGCCCAGAGAAAGCAGGAAACCAAGGCATGGCCCAGACTCTCTCCTCAACGTCCTCCATCTCCTTTCCCATCGGCCAGCCTCATCAGGGAGCCAGAGTATAGGAGACCTAACTGCTGGACCCTGCTAAGGTCAATGTGATGGTGAATATTGATGGTCAATTTGACAGTCTCTAGAAACACCTAGGAAACAAATCTCAGGACATGTCTATGAAGGGGCCTCTGGGTGATGTTAGTTGAGTTAGGAGGATCTACCCTAACTGTGAGGGACACTACCCCTTGGGCTCTGGCCCCAAACTGAATAAAAGGAGAGATCAAGCTAAGCAACAACATCCATCTCTCTCTGCTTCCTGACCGCAGGCTAAACGTGAGCAGCCGCCTCCTGTTCCTGCTGCCATGTCCTCCCTGCCACGACAGATGGCACCCTCCAACGGAAAGGCAACATCAACCCTCCCTTCCTTAAGTCGCTACTTGTCGGGTGGTTTTTATTTGATGAGAGAGAGAAAATGAGAGAGAGGGAACTGGTGTGCCAGGACCTCCAGCCACTGTAATCAAACTCCAAATCTGTGGCCCACCTTGCACAAGCGTCTTAACCACTAAGCCATCTCTCCAGCGCATCATGTTGTGCACTAACAACAAAGCCAGTAACCAATATGGCCAGCTTTCAGTGGCACAGAACAGAACCAAGAACAAAGAGCTGATCTAGAAGGACAAATGAAATCAAGTGCTGTGATCACGCCCTGCTCTACCAGGCTCTCTTCTGAACTCTGCCGACATCTCCCATCTCCTCCACCAAGACACATGGGCTGACAGCCTATGAAGAAAGCCTACTCACAACCCCTTAAAACTGAAGAAATGTGCCTGGAGGTGACCAGCCCCTAGCAAAAAAAAAAAGAATAGTGGAGATCCAGTATCTAAAGTCATGTTAGAATTTACCCTACCAGAAAAAAAAAAAAAGAAAAGAAAAGAAAAAGAAGAAGAAAAAGAGCAGAAGATCTGCCTCCACCAAGAACCATGACGCCTAGCATAGCCATCTGTCTCTCCATCAACACTTAACATCAATACTTACGGAGCACCTACCACGTAGCAACCACTGTGCTGGGACCAGAGACACAGGAGGTGGCCAACTAAAGACAGACTCTGCCTTTGGATAGGTTACAGTGTAAAGAGATAGTCAAAATATAAAATAAAGATGCAGTTATGGACCATCACAAGTACTGTGGAGGAAAATAGAAAAAAAAAAAAAGGGTGGAGAGTCAGGGAAGGCCCGTGTGATGAAGTTGCATTTAAATTGAGTGTCAGAAGAAAAGAGTCAACTGTCTGCGTTAATGAGTGAGGAGCACAGAGCTCCACGGCCTATCCTGATGACATATTATTACTCTCTCAAGTCAGAAAAAAGAAGTCTTCCAAATGCCTAATCTCAAACAATTAAAGTGTGCTGCCTCGTGCCCTATCCTCAGTCAAAAGACAATATAGTATGTCACCATCTCTCAGGCTTATAACACTCATACATGCCTATTTGAAGTTTATTCTTCAGACTTCCCAACACTAAGTCCTACTTCAGAGTTGTTGAGCATCACAAAGCTGGTTGAGTGGGTCATTGCAGTCAATCTCTTCATTTTAGAAATGAGTCACCCTGGCTCAGAGAAGTTAAGCAATTTTACCAAAAGCCACGCAACAGGACAAGCAGGCAGCCAAATGATATCTCAAGGAACTGCTGAGATCATGACAAAAGTCCTCGCTCATGATCGTCTTATTAGTAGTTAACTTTGGTGCCATGCGTGCCACTGGAGAGACACAAATGCCGCAGCTATGATTGACAGGTGCCACATACTCCCCAGCACACCCCAGAGCACAGTGTCATCCCATTCCACAGATGCGGACAGCTTAGCCCAGGGAGACTGAGAACCTACTCACTACCACGTGATGGGCAAGATGCAAAGTTCCGCTAAGGTGCAAAGTTCAATCTGCCTCCAGAAGCCCCTACCTAATTGTGCTATAAAAAACTATGCCTGGGGCTGGAGAGATGGCTTAGTGGTTAAGGCACATGCCTACAAAGCCTAAGGACCCATGTTCAATTCTCCATGTCCCATGTAAGCCAGATGTACATGGTGGTGCATGTGTCTGGAGTTCCTTTGCAGTGGCACACCCATTCTCTCTCTCTCTCTCTCTCTCTCTCTCTCTCTCTCCCTTTCTCTCTGTCTCAAATAAATAAATAAAAACAAATCAAAAAAATTTTTTTAATCTTTAAAAAAATCTACACCTACCTCTCTTTGGTTCTCTCTCTCTCTCTCTCTCTCTCTCTCTCTCTCTCTCTCTCTCTTTGGGGGGTTGTTTGTTTTGTTTTGTTTTTAGAGGTAAGGTTTCATTCTAGTCCAGGCTAACTTGAAATTCACTATGTAGTCTCAGACTGCCTTTGAACTCATGGTGATCCTCTTACCTCTGCCTCCCAAGTGCTGGGATAAAAGACATGCGCCACCATGCCCAGCTTCTTTTTTCTTTTAAATTTTATTTTTATTATTTATTTGAAAGAGAAAGGGAGAGCATAAAAGGCAGATAGAGAGAATGGATGTGCCAAGGCCTCCGGCCATTGCAAACAAACTCCAGACGCATGTGTCACCTTGTGCATCTGGCTTAAGTGGATCCTGAGGAATCGAACCTGGGTCCTTTGGCTTTACAGGCAAGCACCTTAACTGCTAAGTCTTTGGTCCTGTCTTGAAAGGCCTCTTTCCAAAGCCACGTGTGTTTCCACTGTGTTCCTGGATTCAGGAGGAAAGGCACGTCTCTAACTGGGGCTGGGGGCAGTTCGCAGCATGGCTCCTCTCTGTGCAAACATCTCGTGTGTGTTCACCATCCTACAACAGTCTGGGCCCCCAGATGGAACTTTCTATCAGCTGTAAACATCCTCCTCTGGATGCTCCTACTTCCTACCCTGCTAAATACACCTCCATCCTGCTTTCCCGTCTCTCAGTCCTCTTGGTCCTCTGAACCAGACTACCAAGGATGCACAAGGTAGAGATCAAGAGGGAATTGGAACTCAAAGGGTGATACAAGGCACGGCTCTCCTGTACACACAGGGCTCAAAGGAATCTCCCATGACACCGGGGATCCAATTCCTTCATGACAAAAGTAAAGCACAGAGAGACAGACAGGCAGACAGGCTCCCCCAAGGTCACAGAGAAACTGAGTGACATCAATCTTTCCTCATTACCAAAATATTTTGTTGGCTCATATATAGGTTCTGCTATCAGACAGCCCTGGAGTCAAACCCTAGCCTTGCCAGTTACTTAACCTAATGAGGGACAGAAGGGGATGGTAGTATTGCTGATTCCATCAGAATGAGTGGGGGACCCAAACAAGATAGTACACTGTATAAAGAAATGACAAGCCGGGCGTGGTGGCGCACTCCTTTAATCCCAGCACTCGGGAGGCAGAAGTAGGAGGACTGTCGTGAGTTCGAGGCTACCCTGAGACTACAGAGTGAATTCAAGGTCAGCCTGTGCTAGAGTGAGACCCTACCTCGAAAAAAACAAAAACAAAAAACAAAAAAAACTATGAAAGGACCCAAAAACCAAATGCAAGAAACAGTGTAGGTTGGAGGGGCGGTGATCGTGTCTGGGGATACCAACCCAAGAACGATTGCTGACGCGTTCCCTTCCTCCATGTACTGTTGCAACCAATAAAGGATGTTTGTACCTTAAAAAGAAAGAGAAGCGAGGGGCAGAGGAGGAGAAGCCACACTGTCCAGTAGCAATACAACACAAGGAGCTGGGGAGACAGCTCAGTGGGTAAAGTGTCTGCTACACATCCACGAGGACCTGGGCTTGGATCCCCAGCACCCACAAAGAATGTGGGGCACGGTGGTGTGTGCACCTGTAATCTCAGCTCAGGGAGTGATGAGGACTGGGGGAGGGGTCAAGAGACAGGCAGATCCCTAGGGCTAGACTAAGTGAAATCAATGAGCTCCAGTTTCAGTGAGAGACCCTAAATCCTACAAAAATTAGATGGAGAGTAAGGAAGATACTCAACATCTACCTCTGATGTCCATATGTAATTGCACATGCACATGTTTAAAAGAAAATACAATGTGGGTCAGGCGTGGTAGCGCATGCCTTTAATCCCAGCACTTGGGAGGCAGAGGTAAGAGGATCGCCAAGAGTTCGAGGCCACCCTGAGACTACCTGGTGCGTTCCAGGTCAGCCTAGGCTAGAGTGAGACCCTACCTCGGGGAGAAAAAAAAAAAATACAATGCAAATTGCATGTGCCATCCTAAACTTTCTCATAGCCATCACATTTTAAAAAGAAGCTGGAGGCTGGAGAAATGGCTTGGTGATTAAGATGCTTGCCTGCAAAGCCTAGGGACCCAGGTTCAATTCCCCAGTACCCACGTAAGCCAGATGCACAAGGTGGTGCATTCTCTCTCTTGCTGTCTACCTCTTTCTCTCACTCTCAAATAAACAAACAAGCAAATAGAAGTCGGTGCTATTCATTTTCATATTTCTATAACCTAGTGTTCCCGAAACACTACTCTTTCAATGTGAAATCAATATTTAAACACTGATGTGATATTTTACATTCTTTTGCTCACGTTCTTAAGACCTCAAAGACTGGAGTGTGTGTTCACACTTACAACACATCTCAATTCAGATGGGCACTCACAGCCACGTGGGGCCAGTGGCTACCGCATTGGACAGAGCAGGCTTGCAGCATTGAAAGAAATGCTTAGCATGGTTTTGCATGCAGTAAGTGGGAGGAATTTAAATACAGTTCTGAGTGTTACCTGCTTAATGCCCTGTGGCATGCCATTCCATGAGCAGTACTGTAGATGACCTCTGGCAAACCTGCTTGCAAAGAATTGTGGGTAAGGCTTGCATGGTCAGAATGAAAGGGCACCCATCCTTCCAGATAACCAAGCAAAGGAAGGGTGCATTCTCCACCTCCTGACCATAGGAGGCAAAAGAGGGAGAAAAGTAACAGGCCTAAAGTCTTGCACAACGTACATCCTAAACATCCCCAAGGGCTCTCACTGATTCAATTTTATTCTAATATGCCTCGTCTGAGTAGAATTCGGTAATTCTTTAAAAAGTCTACTTATTTTTGTACCTCACAAATTTGGAGGCTACATAACGCGACAGAAGCCACCAAACATTTAACATTAAAAGAAAATGGTCCAAAACACACACATATAATTCATCTTTAAATTAGCCTGATTTTTATACCCATGGATATAAACCTACGGATCGTTAGTCTCTCCAGAGTGGCAGCAGCTGTCACCCAAGCCAGCCACCTCCCTGGGCCCCCGTAAGCAGTTCTGCCTCCACTTCTAATTGGGAACAGAGATACTCCTTGGGTGACTTCCAGCACGATCCATCACACCAGAGACAGCTTCTGTGCAAACCGAAGCAAATCGGTTTCCAAATAAGAAAAAAAAAAAAAAAAAAACCACTTAGACAAACAAGGATTGAAGCATAGAAAGTCTTTAAAAAAAAAAAAAAAAGCCCACAAATACAAGCAAAGGGAAAAATAAAATAAAATTGTCAGTGAAGCTCAGTGCCTTCTCCCTAGGCTCCGGACGGGGCCACCATCCTCTCGGGTGCAGATCAAAGGTACAAGCTTTTGACACGGGTGCCCCAAGCCTGCCACCCAATGCAGCAAAAGAAAAAGCTTCCACTGGGTTGTTGGAGCCACTGAGCTCATTAACAGGATGCAGGCAAGATGAGTCTGAAAGTGCAACATGGGAGCACAGTGATAATTAAATCCCAGGTCATTTAAAAATGCAAACGCCTTGGATGTCACAGGCTCACGGAGCCTCTGACTCCTTCTCCTTCATTGTTAGGCTCAGGATGGAGGACTGGGAACCTGCAAGTCATATGCGGATTATAATAAAATATGCTGTATAAAAAACAGATTAAGACAGGTCTTCTTTGGGGAAATATACAAAGAGAAGAGCTGTCTGTTAGCTGTCGAGTTTGCAAGAGATACCATCTTTCGGGAGGCTGGGCTCTGCCAACAGACAGCCTGCCCCAAGGGAAATTGTGGTGAAACACCCCGACAAGGCGCATCCATCCGTCCATCCATCATGGGCTCCCTCTGACACCGGGGCCTGCAGATAGAGTCATGGTACAAAAGGGAGGAAGAAATCCCACAGACAATGGCAACGAGTCTCCAGCTAGCTTGTAAGTACTCAGGGTTTGGTTTTGTTGTTTTGTTTCTAAGCCACATCTAGTTTTTCTTTAAAAATACAAATGCGCAGATTTCTCTTCTGGGTGCTTATTATTTTGAGGAGTTAAGCTCATCATATGTGCTTGGATTTATACATCAACTTACACCAGGAGCCAGGAGCTTAAGAATCATGATTTCATGTATCCCCAGCGGACTCCCAGGCTCGTGGCAGGAGAGAGGCCGGTATATTGCACGCTCTCACCTCACAGGGGAAGAGACGGGGCACCAGAGGCCCGATTTTCTACGATGGTGGCAGGTCCAGGAATCTGTCTGTTCGTTCCCTAGGGGAGCCATTCTCTTGGCTGCATTTGGCTCCCTGTTTTGTGACTCATCCAGCTCAAAATAGAAGAGGTTGGTGTTCAGGGCCTGTCACCCAGGCTGCATCGTGCAGGTCCTGTGAACGGCTTGTTTTGGAATGGCAGGATGTCCATACAGCGAGAGGATGATCATCCCCTGGGTGGCTACCGCTGGGCCCACCCACACTCGTGTAAGCAGACAAACTAGGGTGGCTCCAGAATGTAAGGACGAGACCACAGAGGAGCCGCTTCTGCAGCCCTGAGACACAGAGGAAGCACCCGCAGGATCAAAGGAAGTTACCCCTGGGCCAGCCCGCAGACAGACCACGTAAGTGCAGCTGCATGGGAGGGTGGGGAGAAGCATCATGGTGGAAATGGGCTGAGCGGGTGAGACGCTTCCAGGGCGAGTGGAGGGGACACTGACAAGAGTGAAAAGTTTCAGTTGGACAGGATGAACGCATTTGGGAGAACTGCTACCTCGTGGCGACTACCCTTATTAATAAGGTAATGTGGAACTGAAGAGATGGCTCAGCTGTTAACTTGCTTGCGAAGTTGGCCAGTGAGTTCAAAGCCTCAGCCGCCACGTGAAGCTGGACAGGCATTTCAGCCGCAAGAGAACCTTGGAACGTGCACGAACAGGCACACATGCGCACACATACACGTTAATTAATTTAAATTTGCTTTTTGAATTTTTTTTAATTTTTTTTGTTTATTATTTTTATTTATTTATTTGAGAGTGACAGACAGAGAAAGAGAGGGGGGAGAGAGAGAATGGGTGCACCAGGGCCTCCAGCCACTGCAAACGAACTCCAGATACATGCGCTCCCTTGTGCATCTGGCTCACGTGGGTCCTGGGGAATCGAGCTTCGAACCGGGGTCCCTAGGCTTCACAGGCAAGCGTTTAACCGCTAAGTCATCACTCCAACTCATGTTTTTTTGAATTTTTTTGAGGTAAGGTCTCACTCTCTAGCCCAGGCTGACTTGGAACTTACTATAGCCCCATGATGACCTGAAACTCACAGTGATCCTCCAACCTCTGCCTCCTGAGTGCCACTACCAAGCTAATTTTTTTTATTATTATTTGAGAGAGAGAAATAAGCAGAGAGAGAGAGGGAGGGAATGGGCACTCCAGGGCCTCCATTCGCTGCAAACAAATTCCAGACACATGCACCACTTTGTGTATCTGGCTCACATGGGTCCTGGGGAATCGAACCTGGATCCTTTGGCTTCGCAGGTAAATACCTTAACCACTAAGCCATCTCTCCAGCCTGCTAAAAATATTGTTAAAAAAAAATAAATATGTACTTGGAAGTTGTTAAAGGAGATCTTTTTTTAAATTTTTTAATTATTTATTTATTTGCAAGCAGAGAGAGAGAGAGAATGGGCATACCACAGCCTATAGCCACTGCAAACAAACTCCAGACACACATGCCCCTTGTGCAGCTGGCTTATGTGGGTCCTGGGGAATCGAACCTGGGTCCTTTGGCTTCATAGGCAAACACCTTAACCGCTAAGCCATCTCTACAGCCCAAGGAGTAGATCTTAAATGTTCTCACCACAAAGCAATGCTAAGTATGTATGGTGAGAGGTATGTTCATCAGCCTTATTTAACCATGTTACATTGCATACATATATCAAAGCATCAGGTAGGGCTGAGGATATAGGCAAGTGGTAGAGCCTAACATGTACAATGCCTTAGATTCAATCTCCTACTTTACAAAAAAATAATCGCATAGTACATCTGGGCATGGTGGCACACACCTTTAATTACAGCCCTTGGGAAGCAGAGGTAGGAGGATCACCGTGAGTTTGATGCCACCCTGAGACCACATAGTGAATTCCAGATCAGCCTGGCTAGAGACCCTACCTTGAAAAAAAAATCACATAGTACTATACACACTCACACATATTCTTTTTTTATTTTTATTTATTTATTTAACAGAGAAAGAGGGAGAGAGAGAGAGAGAGAATGGGCGTGCCAGGGCCTCCAGCCACTGCAAATGAACTCCAGACGCGTGCGCCCCCTTGTGCATCTGGCTAACATGGGTCCTGGGGAATTGAACCTGGGTCCTTTGGCTTTGTAGGTAAATGCCTTAACTGCTAAGCCATCCCCCCATCCACACATATTCTTTAATAAAGCTGGGAAAGTTAAGTAGTTCAGGAAACTGGAAAGTACCAAGTACCAGAAGCTGTTCTGGGTGAAATCTCTACTTTATTACCCTAAACCACACACTTGGCCTTGATTTCCTCATATGTAAAACTGGGAGAACTTTCTACTGTTATTAGGGACCAGATGAGACGAGAGGAAAACAAAGAGTCTAACCAAGCTGAGCTCCATGTGGATGAACTACCCTCTTCTCATCTCCTCCAGGCTCCCTCTTCTTGTGCCCTCAGCCAAGACTCCTTACCTTCCAACTCTCTGGCTACCAGACGTGCTGAGGCCCAGCTTTTCCCAGAATAGACATGGCCCAGGGAGGACAGAAGCAGCCAGGCAGAGTCTGGAGCAGTTAAAGGGACACAAGAGGTAGAGTATGAGAAATGGCTCCAGCCTGAGAGGCTGGCCTATCTCAGTGCCAGGGTGGGCACAGTCCCTGCAGCTCAGGATGAGGGACCACTGGAGAAGCACCATGGGAGGTGCCCTGCTTAGTTCATTTGACAGATGATGATGGAGGGGGATGGGCCAGGCTCTGTTCTAGGCACTGGGGACACCACTGTGAACAAAAATACCACCCCCCTGCCTTCACAGGATGTATGCTCATGCTCATAAGAAAAGATCTGTATTGGGGAGAAATCACACAGGGTGTAAATCTACAATCTGACATTTAGTAATTGGTGCTCTGGAGAAAAGACAGAGCAGAGGTGGGGAAGCTGGAGTACGGGGGTGACACTTTTAAATGTGACAAGGAAAGAGCAAACCTGGAGGAGGGAGGGGGGTGAAGTCTGGTGTCCATGCAAAGACACTGCAGGCAGGGAGTCATCCCTGCAAGGGCCCTGAAGCCAGCCTCTGCCTGGAGCATGGTGAGTCAGGGACTCGCAGGAGGTCAGATCCAAGGGTTACAGGGGCTTTGAAGAGCTGTGTAGGCACCAGCGAGCCCTGCTTAGCCACAGAAGGTTTTGAGCAGAGTGACAATATGATGCCTATACAGCAACTGGGCCACTCTAAAGTAAGGTGGAGGACGGGAACCGGGAGACCATTTAGGAGGTTCTGTAACCCACAGGCGCTCCAAGGATGAGCCTGTGTTAGGGAGGGAGCTGGCACGACATAAAGAAATCTCTGTCCTCATGGGACACACACTGTCCTTATCAGATCCATCTGGGGACGGGATGCACTGGGGAGGAGTCCCCTGACTCTGAGCAAGGACCTTTCCCAAACATCAAACCACAATGGATGCCAGGTGCCAAGGCGAGGTCTGATGCTAAGAGGGCCAAAATGAAACCGTATCAGGACAAGTCCATCCACAGAGAAATGGCTCTCCGAGAAGCAAGTGGACCAGCCCATGCCAAGGGCAGGAGAAAAGCCCAGGGAGGTGGGTGTGACCTGTCATCCTGTGGGATAACACATGTAGTGAAATCAGACACAGCCTCGCAGCCAGGTGCCAGGTCTCTCCTAAATGTGTAAGGTTCTACACTGTGGTGTTTATTTATTTATCTATTTTTATTTTTTTAATTTATTTATGAGAGAAAGAGAGGCACACACAGAGAGAGAGAGAGAGATAAAATGGGTGCACCAGGGACTCCAACCACTACAAACAAACTACAGATACATGTGCCACCTTGTGCATCTGGATTTACATGGGTACTGGGGAATCAAACCTAGGTCCTTTGGCTTTGCAGGCAAACACCTTAACCACTAAGCCATCCCTCCAGCCCCCGTCTGGGGCAGAATGTGTTCTCACTCTGGGCCAGACAACACACTTTTCCAGCAGAGCAGCAAGCTGTCTGCAAGAAGCTCATTGCGGGTACTTAGGAGTGACACAGCATTAAGTGAGACCTCCTGCCCCCCCCCACAGTGCTGCCTCACACTTTCTCTTTTCCACACCGCCTTTACCATAACTTAATAAGGCTAATGTGACCCACACTCCACACGTGAAAAAATCAAGGTAAGATTGCCTAAGCGTCCAAACTCCCAAAACCAGTGGATGCAGGGGTCTGAACTTGAACCCAGGCCTGGTGCTATCTGAACTGTGACAGACCCACCAGCCAAGACGGGAGCTGGGCAAGAAGAGGAACCCAGCCCAGGATCTGATGCTTCTCGGACTCAGTCTCCCTCGTGTGCAAAACGGAGACCATGAGAGCTCTGACTGTCCCCCAAGCTTCCTGGCCTAAGTAAATCTTTACTGTCCATCTACGAGATGCAGGAATGCAGATGGAGACGGCACACGCCCATCTGTCAGTGGGGGACAGGTGAAGGGCACTGGTCTCCCAGTGAAAACCACATCCACATGGCCGCACTGCCCACTTCCAGCTGCAGGCCCAGGTCCCCCCCCCCATCACCACCCCCCACCACCACCTCCCCCGCCGCCTATCTGGCGAGACACTCAAGCAGTAGCAAGGACACTTAGACCCTGTTGCCCAACCCTGGCTCTGCCTCTGAGACTGCAGGTGAGCCCAGGGGCCGATTCCTGGAGCACAGGCGGTGGAAGTGTGAAGTGGGCTGGGGGCCTGCCCGCCTCCCCCGGCCCGCCTGTCTCATGAGGCCACCGGGAACAGAAGAGGCGGCGGTTGCGGGCTTCTAGGATGGATGGCTGCAGGCTCTGACACTGCAGGAAAGAGATAAATGACCGGTCATTTCCCCCTGATGCACTTGAAGGCATCCATTCTCCCAGCCGTACCAAGCTCGGGCACCCCCGCAAGGAGACAGATAAACACTGACAGATGGGGGTGGGAACTGAGCATCACGGGCCCTCAGAAGGACACAGCCGAGTCCTTGACAGCCCTAGGAGAAGGTCACGCTGGCCTCGGCCTCACACCTGGCTCAGAGCTCCAGTCTCTTCTCCACCTTTCCCGTTGCCGTACACCCCCCCCCCCAGTTCATCTATCTGAGGAGTGCCTGGCAGGAGGGGAGGACTGAGGGAGGGGGGCACAGGAACCCCACCGACAGCCCTCATCAATCTCAGCCTACGTGCTTGGCACGTCGGTGTTCCTCAGGCCGCTCCTGGATGGAGGGTGTCAGGGAGCCAGAGGGGGACTGTCTTGGGGAGAAGAGAAATCGCACCGAACATCAGAGAGCAAATGGTGGGAGAAGCCTGGAGACTATTAAAATGTGGGCCATGTACAAAAACAGTAGGGAACTAATTAAGATGCAGGATTTGCAAACGCTGAGGAAGTTGGCCGAAGCCTGCTCCCATCTGTAGAATTCTGGCAGTTGGCACAGCAAGGACAGCACCCTAGGTGGGTAAGGCAGGCAGGACTCAGGCCTCTGCCTGGAGCACCCCCTTGAGGACACCCCTCTGAGGGTCCTTGTGAAGGCCTTGTGAAGGCACTGGCACATGGCCCCCTCTGCTTTGGAGCACTTTCTTTCGGGGTTCCTGCCCTCCTGTCAGTTTCCCCAACAATATCCCAAGGAGGAGCCATGAGTTGGTCATATCCTGGTCATTCATCCCCAGTCATTGAGAGGCTGCCAAAAACAAGAAGACCAAGAGTAAAAGAAAGAAAGAAAAAGAAGGAAAGAAAGAAAGAAAGAAAGAAAGAAAGAAAGAAAAGAAGCAAAAAGAAAACAGAACCTCGTTTCGGACTGCCTTTCCCCCCATTACCCGTGGGATTCTGCAAGGGAGGCAAAGTGCCTGCCTGCTCCCCAAGTGTGCTAAGGCAGAAGAGCTGACAAGCCCTTGGGTTATTGGGAAGCAGGTGGACCACAGGCTTGCAAAATCCTCTTGGTCTGATAGAGCCAGAACAAATGTGTGTGTTGGGTCTTGGAGCAAATGGTACCAGTTCTGAGTGGTTCCCCTCAGGGTTCTTTTCTTGGCTCTTGGCTTCACCGCTGATGCCCCCTGGGAAATTAACTTCCTCATCTGCACCATGGTTTCCCAGATTCTAAAAGGAAGATAATATCTTCCTGAGACCATTGGGGACCAAAAGTCTGGGGTTGAAAAATGCTACCTTGAACTGAGCAGGCGATCTGAGCATTGAATCCAGAGGGACATAAGTAAGTTTGTTCCCAAACCGCTTTCTTTCCTTCATTTTAAAAAGTGAATGAAATAAAGAGAAAAGGAAGGAAAGAAATGATGAAGGGAAGGAAGAAGGGAGGGAGGGAGGGATGGAAGAAAGAAGGAAGGAGGGAGGAGGGAGGGAAGGAAGGAGAAGAAATTAAAGGCCCTAATTTTAAATATTTTTTAAATTTTGTTTATTTACTTATTTGAGAGAGGAAGAGACAGACAGAGAGAGAGAGAGAATGGATGCACCAGGGCCTCTAGCCACTGCAAACGGACTCCAGACCCATACACCACCTTACGCATCTGGCTTTATGTGGGTACTAGGGAACAGAACCTGGGTCCTTTGGCTTTGCAGGCAAGTGCCTTACAGCCCAAAGCCCCATTTTGAATCAGCTGGGTTTTGCCCAACATCTACCTTGCTTCAGGACCTCCAATAGCTATCTACCATCTTCCTTTCTCACCGGCCAGCTCACTCCCTTCTCAATGAATGAGCTCAATAGTTGACATAGTGGCCAGGGCCAGAGAGGCCTCTCACTGGCCCCAGGCCCCTGCCCCGGTCTTCCTGTTGTAGAAACTGCGATATGCGCTTCATGAAGCACCTTGCATTACCTCTGAGTCCAAACACAAGCTACACAACCCTGCGCTCCGTTGCCAGTCAGCCGAGAGAAATGATGTTGTGTGTGCTGTCCTGCAGCTAGTGGGAGGTGTGGAACGCTTAGTCGAGACTGACTGCAGGCGTGATGTTTAGCGTGAGAAACGCATGGGTCCAGGGACACTGTGAACGCTTTCAGCCTCCCAAGAGCTCTGCCCCAGCTTCTGTCATTCTTCGGATCCCACACCACACATTTCTCTCCAGCAAGGAACAAACACAGGAAGGGGGGCATGTACACTGCGAAAGAGGGAGGATGAAGGCAGCCGGCCTCAGGAGTCTCAACATCCAGGTCTAACTGTGGCCTGACTTAATGGCAACCAAAATGAGGCTCCCCCTGCCCAACCTTGGGAGCCTCTTCATTCCAGATGAGCCAAACCAGAACCTTCTCCAAAGTCCCTCCAGACTCCTAAAACTACACCCTCTTCCCTCTGCCTTGACTCTTCCTGACACAGTCCTGCTGACTCCGGGGCCAAGGTACAGTGCTACTGTCACACAACTGGCCTGGGTGGTGACAGCTGCCTGTTACTACCAGGCTCTGGCAGAGATGTGAAGAAGAGAGGAAGAGAATTGGTGTGACCACGCTGGAGTCTCCGTTCCCCATCCGTGGAATGTCTGGCACGGAGGAAACTCAGAACAACATAAACGCCATCTTCTAGGGCTGGAGAGATGGCTTAGCGGTTAAGCGCTTGCCTGTGAAGCCTAAGGACCCCGGTTCGAGACTCAGTTCCCCAGGACCCACGTTAGCCAGATGCACAAGGGGGCCGCATGCGTCTGGAGTTTGTTTGCAGCGGCTGGAAGCCCTGGCGCGCCCATTCTCTCTCTCACTCTCTGCCTCTTTCTCTCTCTCTCTCTCTGTCGCTCTCAAATAAATAAAAAATAAAACAAAACAAAAAAAATTTAAAAAATAAATAAATGCCATCTTCTAATTTCTATAAATTTTTTAAAGTTTCAGCCGTACACAGATAAATTGATTATTGATTTTAGCAGGTTTTGTCCAAAGAGGATTATACATAATGTTATTAATGCTATGCAATTTGGTTTTCCCCACTTAGCAATATATCTGAAACATCCTTCCATTTTTCTCCATGTGTAGTAAATGTGGTGTGCATGTGCATGTACATGTGGTGTGCACAGATGTGTGCGTGCATGCAGAGACCCAAGAAGGACATTGGGCACACACACACACACACACACACACCCCGCGCTGTTTTACACCTTACTCTCCTGAGCTAGGGTCCTTCTCTGAACCTGGAGGTCACTGCTTTTTCAATTAAATTGGTTGACCAGTGACCCCAGTAATCCTCCTGCCACCACCACCACCCCCACCCCTCAGAGCTGGGGTTAAAGGCATGCGCAACAGTGCCCAGGGCTTTTTATGTGGATGTTGGGAATTCAGCTCTGGTCCTCATGTTTGCACAGCAAGAGCTCTTACTTACTGAGCCATCTCCTCAGATACTCTACTTACGCTCCTAAAAAAACAAAATAGGGGGCAGTTAAGGTGCTTGCCTGCAAAGCCTAAGGACCCAAGTTTGATTCCCCAGGACCCACATAAGCCATTTCACATATGTCTGGGGTTCGTTTGCGGTGGCTACAGGCCCTGCTGTGCCCATTCTCTCTCTTTCTCTCTCTCCCTCTCTCTGTCTCTCTCTCAAATAAATAAATAAATAATTTTTTTTAAAGACAAAATAAAGCCGAGCATAGTGGCACATGTCTTTAATCCCAGCACTCGGGAGGCAGAAGTAGGAGGATCACCATGAGTTCGAAGCCACCCTGAGAATACAGAGTGAATTCCAGGTCAGCCTGGGCTAGAGTGAGACCCTACCTCGAAAAAACAACAACAACAAAATAAGGCTGGGGAGATGGGTCAGTGGTTGCTTGCAAATCCTGCCAACCAGGGTTCAATTCCTCAGTGCCAACATAAAGCCAGATGTGCAAAGTGGTGCATGTATCTGTAATTACTTTGCACTAGCAAAGAGTCCTGGCATATCCATATTCTTTCATTCATTAATTCTCTCTACATATAAATAAATAAAAATAGTTCTTTTGTGGTTTTTCGAGGTAGGGTCTCACTCTAGCCCAGGCTGACCTGGAATTCACTATGGAGTCTCAGGGTGGCCTTCAACTCACCGCTATCCTCCTACCTCTGCCTCCTGAGTGCTGGGATTAAAGGCGTGCACCACCACGCCCAGCCCAATAAAAATAGTTTTAAAAGCTAAAAAGACAACAGAATGTTTCATTTTATGAGCGTACTGTGTATGCTTTTCCCTGCAGTTCTAGAGATTGAGCCCAGGGCCCCACACCTGCCAGGCAAGTGCTCTACCCCTGAGCTATATCCCCAGTTCTGTACTGTGTATCTAACTAGGCCCCCATCAACACACCTTCTAGCAGTTTTCACTATTTGTTTGCTGTTCTTATAAACACATGGCTATCTGTATTCACATGTAAATTAATATATTTGTATTTAGATACATCTGCATCTAAAATTAAATGATTATATTATCTACATGCTAAATTACTAGTGGTAGAATGTCTAGGTCAAAGAGCCAATGCTTGCCGGGAGTGGTGGCACACACCTTTAATCCCAGCACTTGGGAGGCAGAGGTAGGAGGATCACCGTGAGTTCGAGGCCACCCTGAGACTACATATGAATTCCAGGTCAACCTAAGCTACAGTGAGACCCTGCCTCGGAAAAAAAAAAAAAAAAAAGAGCCAATGTTTTTTAAATACTGCTAGGTGCTCTTCAGTGTTCTTTAAAGACTCTGTCCATTCCATCCATGCCATTGTTATGTGTAACAGGGACCACACGTTCCTCCCTCTCTGTTCCTCTCACTCATACACACACATACACACTCACAAACACACAGCTGACTGCCTCTACCTACTAGGAGTTTGTAGCAAGTTCTCCAGGGACTCCATCAGTGACTCTACTACTCTGAGTCACACTCAACCGTATCAACCAAAGAAACTGGGCACTCTTTTGAGCTCAAATCAAATATGATAAGAGATGGTCATTTAAAAATATTGTCCAAGGGCCAGAGACATGGCTTAGTGGTTAAGGCACTTGCCTGCGAAGGCTAACAATCCAGGTTCGATTCCCCAGTACCCACGTAAGCCAGATGCACAAGGTGGCACATGCGTCTGGAGTTCATTCACAGTGGCTAGAGGCCCTGGCATGCCTATTCTCTCTGTCTCTCTCATAAGAAAGTAATGAAATGTTTAAAAATATGTATTATCAAAGTCAGTCGAGTATGGTGGTGCATGCCTTTAATCCCGGCACTTGTGAGGCAGAGGTAGGAGGACCTCAGAGTCAGCTCTAAGTAAACCTGGATTAGAATGAGACCCTACCTCAAAAAAAAAAAAAAATGTATCTAGCTGGATGTGGTGGCATATGCCTTTAATCCCCTCACTCGGGAAGCAGAGGTAGGAGGATTGCTATGAGTATGAGGCCACCCTGAGACTATACACACACACATCATGTTTAGGGAGGATATAGCCCCCAAAGGCCTCGCAGGTGGAAACTGCATCTTAGAATAACGAGGGCAGAGAGGTAAGCAGGTCACATCCGCAGGGGTCATCAGGGAGGGGCTGAGGTCCAGCCTGTGCTCCACAATCTACCAGAAGGGGAATCCACCCAGAGGGGCCACCGCCTTCTACTTTTGCATGAAAAGGACCATATGTTCTTGCTGAGGTCCTGAAGGGAGGTGCTCTCCTGAAATTTTGATTCTTGTGAAAAATTCAGGTGTCACCCTGCATCACCTCTGAGGAGAGAATGGTTTGCTGCCTTGGTGGTACGATTTTATCCTGGGCACTTCCAGGTACCGAGCCGAGGCCTGTCATGCCAGGGCGCAGGGCACTCCCGAGGTGTCTTTACTCAGTACCTGCGCTGACATCCTGAGCACCACACAGAACCCAGTGACACAGATTCAGAACAGGACAGGAAGCAGCCGTCACCCGGCCAAAGGCTTTGAGGTGCGGGGCTTGGTGTTACAGGCTGAGTAGCAGGTCCGATGGCCCCAAGAAGGAACAAGTTCCCGTGATGAAGAGATGTGCATCTGACAAACTCCTGATTCCCACCCAGCTCCAGATGGCCGCAGGAAGCTCAGGTCAGCCCGCCTGAGAATAAGCCACCCCTAAGGCCCAAACTCTCAAAGGCATGGCTAACCTCTCTAGAGAGGGTTCTGCTCAGGAGCCCTGAGCACCTCGACCACTGGGCCCTCTTTGCTCCCTAAACCTGTTACCTCCACTTCTGCTCCATGCTTGAGCAGAGACTGAGGAAGACTTTCTAAGGGTCACAGTGTAGCCTTGGCATGCTGGAGGGGACCAGTACAGAAAACTACCAGCCTCACCTTCTTGTTGTTTTATGTTCTTTTTTGTTGTTGTTGTTGTTGTTTTGTTTTTCAAGGTAGGGTTTCACTCTAGCTCAGGCTGACCTGGAATTTACTGTGTAGTCTCAGGGTAGCCTCAAACTCACGGTGATCCTTCTACCTCTTCCTCCCAAGTGCTGGGATTAAAGGCGTGTGCCGCCACGCCCAGCTCCTTTTCTGGTTTTTCAATGTAGGGTCTCACTCTAGCCCTGGATTAAAAAGGCATGTACCACCATGCCCAGTGCCTTCTTCTCTTCACACTGACTATGAGCTGCAGGCTGGAAGGCCAGGGTGCCCAAAATAAAACGTCTGTGGACAAACCCTTAGAAAACTGTTGCTTTTTGCCTCAATCCCATGAGCAATGGTCCAGAGGTTCTTAGATGCATGGAGCACACCATAAATTTAGCTCTGCCCACATCCTGAGTTCTCTCATCTATGAAACACGTTTAAGACATTTTTATCTTTCCATTCCCTCTCTAAATCCCCAGGGTGATGGTAGTGGCTTTTTGTTTTTTAAACATACATATTTTTATTTACTTGCAAAGAAAGACAGACATAGATAGAATGAACACACCAGGGCCTCTAGCCACTGCAAACAAACTCCAGACACGCCACTTCGTGCATCTGGCTTTCATGGGTACTGGGGAATCAAACTCAGCTCATTAGGCTTTGCAGGCCTTAAACACTGAGCCATCTCTCCAGCCCCAATGGTAGTGCTTTAAGTAGGCAGACATTAGCCTGCTTGGGTGTCAATGAAGCACTGATCCACCTCTGGTTTCCCTAGTAACATCAGAAAGGGAAACATCGGGGCTGGAGAGATGGCTTAGCGGTTAAGGCGCATGACTGTGAAGCCTAAGGACCCCGGTTCAATTCTCCAGGTCCCACGTAAGCCAGATGCACGTGGTGGTGAATGTGTCTGGAGTTCGCTTGTAGTGGCTGGAGGCCCTGGTGCGTGTGTGTTTACTCACGCTCACCAAGCTCTGGAGATTGAGCTCAGATCCTCCAGCCTGAGCGCTTTATCCACTTAGCCATCTCCTGACCTCTTTTTCCCTCTGTTTTTAACATGCTACTAGCTAATGTGAAATGACACGTGTACCTTGTTTAGTACTTCTGTGGTTGGGTCACTCGATGAGTCTCGGATCTCCTACAGCTGTAGCAAGAGTTGGGGACAGCCAGATAACTCAGCCATCACCCTGATTTGTGAGGACCTGGAAACTGCGTATGGACATTGATACAGCTCCCTGAACAATCCAGTCTCCACACGGCCCTCAAAACAAAATGATGCCCAAGTGAATTCAATTCAGGTGACAGCGAATCATCAAAACCATCTCACTCCATGCAACCACAGCCTATGAAGTCACTGTGGAAAGGGAAGAACGAGGTCATTGTCACCATGCTGACCATGGGAACGGGTATTTTGCCTCTGTCTGAACCCCTGGAATGTTCTCAAGTCACATATGTAAAATCCCATTGTCATATATACAGTCACTCACTCTTTTTTTTTTTTTCCTGAGGTAGGGTTTTACTCTAACTCAGGCTGACCTAGAATCCACTGTGTAGTCTCAGGGTGGCCTCAAATTCCCAGAAATCCTCCTATCTCTGCCTCCCAAGTGCTGGGATTAAAGGTGTGCGCCACCACACCCGGCTCATTTTTCATTTTTTACCTGTCATCTTTACCCATCATAAGGTTGGGTCCAAAGCAGAGGCAACCATCCCATTGTTAAAAGGTTCCCTTAGGGGCTGGAGAGATAGTTTAGGCACCTGCCTGTGAAGCCTAAGGACCTTGGTTCGAGACTCAATTCCCCAGGTCCTATGTAAGACAGATGCACAAGGTGGCGCATGCATCTGGAGATTGTTTGCAGTGGCTGGAGGCCCTGGTGCACCCATTTTCTTTCTATCTGCCTCTTTCTCTGTCACTCTCAAATAACTTAAAAAAAAAAAGTTTCCCTTAAAACTAAGGCCTCAAAGGGGCATGGTATGTTTGGGGCCTATGCATTCCAAACTGGTGAGAGGCTCTGGGTGTGTTTGGGACCTGTGTTCTCCAGGCAGAAAGCAGTGAGAACTGAGGACAATCAAAATCTATCAACAAAAGGCCAGGAGGGGTGGCGCACATCTTTAATCCCAGCACTTGGGAGGCAGGGGTAGGGGGATCGCTATGAGTTCAAGGCCACCCTGGTAGGAGATGAGCTACCCCTCACACATCAGCCAGAGCCCAAGTGAAACCACAGACGAATCTGTGACATGAGCAAGAGTTCTGCTTCCACAGTAAGCCTGACAACCCAGGGTAGGGTGATGGAGACAGACTCTGAGGACACTCAGAATGCACCAGAGCAGAATTCCAGAAGCTGCTGAGAGCCCAACACTAAAGTAGACTTAAAACACACCACCACGGCTCAGGGAAGTTTGTGTAAGAGAGGGTGGAAAGATTGTAAGAGCCACAGCATGGGGAGGAATATCCAGAGGCATTGCCCCCCCTCCACAATGTCTGACTTCTGCTTTCACAGCTCATTACCCACAACCCCGTGGTGAATCCCAGTAATCCCACTGAGGAGGGCCCTCAGTGGAATGGGAACAGGAAGGAGGGAAAGGATGGTGCCAACACATAATGTGTCCATACAAAGTTTCTATTTAATAACAATAAATAAATAAATAAAATTCATTTGAATATTAAAAAAAAAAAAACTAAGGCCTCATGTGAGAGCCTAAGAGGACCTGAGACAGCTTGAGTTCAATCCCCAGCCCCTTCATAAAGAGCTGGGAGTAGCCACACACAGCTGTAACTCAGTCCTGTGAGGAAGCCCAGAAGGAATTGCTGAGGCTCACTGGTCAGCCAGTCTAGCCAAAAAATCACAGCGCCGGGCTCCGTGTAAGACTCCCTCTCAAGGAAACATGCCGAGAAGCCATAGAGGAGGCCATGAGACGTTCTCCTCTGTCCCCCTCACGTGTGCCCATGAGACACTTGCCTCTGTACCCGCACATGGAAACACTAGCCACACACACACACAACCTTAGCATAGATACTGTCCACACGGGCAAAACGAATAAATACATAATAACAAGGTTAAGGACTCCATACAATCACTTGGCCTTGTTGCAGCCCAGACGTAAGCTTGAAGACAGCCTCCAGGGGTAAGTTTTGAACCTAGCTTTTCCACATGGCCAAAGCAAGTTCCAGTTTAAACTACTTAACCTTTTCTTTTTTTTTTAATTTGTTTAAATTTTTTTTACTTATTTATTTATTTGAGAGAGAGAAAGCGGCACATGAGAGAGAGAGAGAGAGAGAGAACAGGCACAGCTGCTGCAAACAAACTCCAGACGCATGCACCACCTTGTGTATCTGGCTTAAAGTGGGTCCTGGGGAATCGAACCTAGGTCCTTTAGCTTCACAGGCAAACGCCTTAAATGCTAAGCCCTCTCTCCAGCCCCACATGGCCTTTTCTAAGCTTCATGTTCCAGAAATTCACATGGGTACTGGGAGAGAATCCCCCAGGACAGTCTCGGCTCCTTGGTAACACAAACCTGGGTCAAGGTGTCTTCACGTAAGGCTGCAAAGAAAGCAACGCCTAACCAAAGCTCTCATCTCCTTGGGCTCTGGTAGGAGAGAGTCACTTGGGCATGGTACCTGCTGGCACTGGCTTTGCAAGAGAGATGAGAACAAAAGCAAACCTTAGACCCCAGAGGACAGTGGCATTCAGGGGACATTTAGACATGCTCATGCATACAGGAGGCACAGACACACCTCTGAGTCCCTCGTGGGTACCGTTCTTGCCCTAGAAAGCTCACTCTATTCGCAAAAGGGCAGCCAGACCTGTCATGAGCTAGCCCATGCCTCCCCACCACTCCCACCAAGGGCCCAGCTCAATTCCACGGGGTACCCACCAGGCTTTATTTCCAGCAGCCGCAGCTTTGGGTCCTCAGGCGGGTGTAATCGTCTCTTCTTGCGCCAGCAACGAGCAGGGTATGTGTATAACTGGCCCGGAGCAAGGCCTGTGGACAGAGACCATGTAGAGATTAAAAACAACAGACTGAAAGGGGCCTTGCACACTACCCTACCTAACCCTGTCGTTCACACCAAGAGGCGAGGCAAGCCCAGAGAAGTGGAGGGACTTGACAAGGTCACACAGTTGGGTGACGGTAGAGCCAACGTGTGAGCTGTCCTCTGACCCCAGGCCCCTGCTCCACCACAGTCCGGCAAGCCTATGCCAAGAGGGGCCACCACCTTTAGCAAAACCAGTCCTGTCATCTGGCCTGGGAAGAACACCAGAGGGGACCTTCAAACTGTAAAAGGGACCTGTCCAGAGTCTGTCTCAGTTTGCAAGGCAGAAGGGCTCTGCAGTGACTGCTCCTCTGTCCAGGGCGGGGGCAACAGGTTCCCTTCCTACAGGCAACCTGGAGAAGCCATGTTACTTACTCCCACCATGGTCAGGGGCTGGTAGCTTGCAGAGGCGAGATGGATCCCTGGGTAACCCTCATGAGACCTGCTCCTACCTGCATGGCTTGTATTCCTGGGCACCCTCTCCCACTTGCTGAGCCTGACACAAAGACACAGGCAGGAGTGCGGAGGATGTATGGGCCTACCACACTGTCTGCCACCGGAAAGCTGTCTCTGTATTTGGCTTCCAACACCACCGGCCTCACTGTCATGCCAAGCACCCCAAAAGGTGGCTTCTTGTTCATCATCCTTTCTTTTTTATAGGTAGGATTCCCCTCTAGCCCAGGCTGATCTGGAAGCCACTAAGTAGTCTCAGGGTGGCCTCGAACTCACGACAATCCTCTCCTACCTCTGCCTCCTGTGTGCTGGGATTAAAGGCGTGCGCCACCACACCAGGCTTCCTGCTTATCTTTAAACACCCCTACGGTCCAGTGGCGTATGGTGTGGCAGCCAGAAAAGGTGTGGACTCTCCACATTAGAACCAGAGTCTATTCCCAGGGAAGAGTGTAAGGGGCGGAGGTGGGGGAGAGCAGAGCAGGGGCTTAGGTCCGGCGAGGTGATCTTCTGCAGTCTAAAGAGACTCAAGTCTCTCCAAACAAGCTGACAAAGTCACCAACCACACCTACAGGAGGGAAAAGGCCAGCAAGGGAAGAACTCGTCTGTCCTACTCTTGATGGGGTCTTCAGAGCTAGAACTGTGTCTACAGAACACAACTTGGTATTGGTTGAATGAATGCGTGTGTTCCGGCTCCACGCTAAAGCCCACGTCTGTCACTGCAGATAAGTGTGGTGGTGACAGCTGTTCATTGTCAGCAGCCCCACACGAGAGTATCGCTGTCTACTCCTAGGACCACAGGGCTCAGAAACATCACAAACCTATTCCCATCTGCTGCCTTCCACTTTAGGGCCCTCAAAATTTAAGATGGGAAAACTCTTTTCAGTCTCTGCATTTGTAGAGAAAAAAAAATCTATTTAAAAAACTCCATTGCTATATATCCAGTCACTCTTTTTTTTTTTTTTTTCATTTTTACCCATCATCTTTGCCCATCCATTGGGTTGGGTCCAAAACATCCCAGCATTAAAGGAACCAAACTGTTCAGGTAATTTTATATACTAAATATCATTCCAATCACACTGCTGTTCCCACAGATCACAAGACTCTGGACACATTGGAGGTCTGGGTCCCGGCTCCCTTCGATTCCCAGAAACTATTAAGGTTGGAGGTAGGAGGATTGCCATGAGTTCAAAGCCACCCTGAGACTACATAGTGAATTACAGGTCAGCCTAGGCTAGAGTGAAACCCTACCTCAAAAAAAACAAAGTCGGTCTTGGTGGCACACGCCTTTAATCCCAGCGCTTGGAAGGCTCATGGTGAGTTCAAGGCCACCCTGAGACTACATATTGAATTCCAGGTCAGCCTGGACTAGAGTGAACCCCTACCTCAAAAAACAAAAACAAAAGGAAAAAAAGTAGAATTCTGAAGTGTCTCACCACTGGCTTTGGGCACCACACTCTCCCACTGCCCGTGGATTGATTGGCGGCACCAAGACGGCCTTGGGCCACCCTGCAGTTGAAGACCCACTTCTCGAGAGCCACCGTTAGCAATTGTTTGAACATCCAGAAGAGGGGCTTATTTTGTTTCATTCAGTCTCGAGCTTGGAGAAGCCCCGTGGCGTGGACAACACCTCTGTACCTGCCTGAGTCCTCCTCCCACCTGTAAGATCAGGGCATCTGTGACACCTACCTCCCGGGTCTGTTGTGAGGACTCACTGACATTTACAAGAAAGCTTTCTCTACAAACGTGAAAGCCTGACAAACATCAGTTGTTGATGGTCCCAAGTTAGCTGGCATAGATGATTCTTGGACCCTACGCCGTGTGACCACCCCTCCCACCCGCGCCCTCGCTCGGCCCTTTCACCAGTAGGATGGATTCTGCTTAGATCCACCTTGTCTCAACAAGTAAATGACCCCAAGAACCCCCCCAGGGGCTCCTAACCCCTTCCTCACCCTGTTTGCCAAGCTGACGGTGCCAAGGCTCCTTTATAGGGCCAACTCATTCAGCCCTAGAGTTGTACTTGCAGAGGGAAGAGAGGAGCCTCGTGAGACTTAATGTTGTTTATCTCATTAGAACAGGAGGCGCATAACTCAAAGGCCTGTGTGTTGGGGAAGATGGAGGAGGATGGAGTCCCAGCTGCTGTCAGGGAAATTAACCTTGAAGAGTGAGCCTGAGGCTAAGGGTAGATACTGAGGAGGCGAAGCAGGAGGCAGGAGATAAGAGGGGGGACCGGTGCTCCCTAGCAACCAATGTCGCAGCTACCCCTCCAGTCACAGAGCCCACTGTGTGAACGGCTGTTCTGTTGCCTGGAGCCACAACACCAGTCTCCACACTCTGCCTGGCAGGAAGCACAGGCACGGCCCGCACTGACACTTGCACTGTGCCTTGGAGAACCGGAACCAGAGGAAAACGGGCTGAGACGGGCCCCGTGTCTAGATGGTCGGCAGATTCCAGGCAAATATCTTGCCATGCACATTGTTCAAGTTTGCAAGTAGGTGCTGGATTCTGAGCATCTCTGACAAAGCCTGAGCTATGAAGAAGGCAGAAGAAGGAACAAAATTGACAAGAGGACTGGGGAGATGGTTTAGCATTTAGGGCGCTTGCCTGCAAAGCCAAAGGACCCAGGTTTGATTCCCCAGGACCCATGTAAACCAGAAGAACAAGGTGGTGCATGTGTCTGGAGTTCGTTTGCGGTGGCTGGAGGCCCTGGCGCACCCATTCTCTCTCTTATTCTCCCTCTCTCAAATGAATAAAAAATAAAATTTTTTTTTAATTGACAAGAGCTGGGCATGGTGGTACACACCTTTAACCCTCAGGAAGCAGAGGTAGGAGGATCGCTGTGAGTTTGAGGCTAGCCTTGGACTACAGAGTAAATTCCAGGTCGGCCTGGGCAAAATCCTACCTCAAAAAAAAGATAGGCTGGAGAAATGGCTCAGCAGTTAAGACACTGGCCAACAAAGCCAGGACCCAAGTAAGCCAGATGCACGAAGTAGCCCATGCCTCTGTAGTTCATTTGCAGTGGCTGGAGGTCCTGGCACGCCCATTCTCTCTCTGTCTCTCTCTCTCTTATAAATAAATTAATTTTTTAAAAAATCATAAAATGGAGCCAGGTGTGGTGGCTCACACCTTTAATCCCAGCACTCGGGAGGCAGAGGTAGGAGGATCACTGTGAGTTTGAGGCCAGCCTGAGACTACATAGTGAATTCCAGGTCAGCCTGAGCTAGAGTGAGACCCTTCCTCAAAAAACCAAAATAAATAAGTAAATGCTGCTGTCTTTTACCATCTGTCCCCAGCCCTACACACTCCAGACAGGATACACTAACACAGGGTTCTCTCTGGGCCATCAGTGACATTTAAAGAGTTCCTTCTCATCTCGCTGCCATCACATGTCACCACAGCGGGTCACTGATGACCTCCACAGACAGGTACGGATACGCTCCGAGGATTCTTCGCCAAGACGACGCGCTCTAAACGTTTATGGTTATGCCGATGGGCTGGTTAATGCTGCTCTTACCTTTGGTCAGGGAAGCTACTTTTACAGTGGGCAACTCAAAACCCATCAAAGTGCTGAGAATAAGTGAGTGTTGGGTGGTCAACCCTAAATAGGACATCTTTATCATCACCTCCAAAGCCCAGAGAACATTCCAGGAGAGGGGGTGGAGAGAACGCTGGAGTCAGATGTGGAAGACTGCTACGGAATGCTATCTTCCACACATATAGCTGTCACACTCACGAACTCCCAGCAGATGTGGTGACCGGCACAAAACCAGCACCAGACTGGGCCCATTAACATTCTCGTCATGGATGGGAGAGGTGCTCGTGAGACCCCACCCTTCCATGAGGAGCTATTGGCCTTTACTGGTGGAAAACATATGTCATCAGTGATGTAACCACTGGTAAGTTTTCCAGTGTTCTGATAAAAATAATCCCCCACTCATGCTCATGCAAGCAGACAAAACTAATTGAATCCTGTAGGTCACACACACACACACACAAAAAAAAAAAAACAAGAAAAAAAAAAACACCAAAGTTGAAGTTGAACCAGTGAGGAAAAGAAGTGGGCCAGCAGGAGGGAAAGGGACAAGAAAAGGCAATAGGGGATGAATATCAAAATACATTCTATACATGTACAAAACTTTCAAAAATAAAATTGACTTTGTGAAAGACTGGACATGACTTATTGCACTATTATTAAATACTGAACCTAAGGTTGGAGATACTGCATGGAGTTTAAGGTGTTTGTGTGCAAAGCCCAACAACCCAGGTTCAATTCCCCAGTACCCATGTAAAGCCAGATGCACAATGTGGCACATGTATCTGGAGTTCGTTTGAAGTGGCTGGAGGCCCTGGAACACTCATTCTCTCTGTCTCTTCTCTCTATCTCTCTCTGCTTGAAAATAAATAAATAAGCCGGGTGTGGTGGCACACGCCTTTGATCCCAGCACTTGGGAGGCAGAGGTAGGAGGATCGCCATGAGTTCGAGGCCACCCTGAGACTACATAGTGAATTCCAGGTCAGCCTGAGCTTGAGTGAGACCCTACCTCGATAAACCAAAAATAAATAAATAAAATAAAATAAATAAAGCTGGAGAGATGGCTTAGCAGTTAAGCGCTTGCCTGTGAAGCCTGAGGACCCTGGTTCAAGGCTCGATACCCCAGGGCCCACGTAAGCCAGATACACAAGGTAGTGCACGCATCTGGAGTTCATTTGCAGTGGCTGGAGGTCCTGATGCATCCATTCTCTCTCTCTTTCTACCTCTTTCTCTCTCTGTGTCTGTTGCTCTCAAATAAATAAATAAAAATAAAAAAATTAAAAAAAAAAGAATTCCAGGTCAGCCTGGGCTACAGTGAGACCCCTCAAAAAAAATAAATAAATAAATAATATATTTAAATACTGAACCAAAATATCAGAGATACACCAAGGCAGTTATAATGGGGACCACTCCTGCATAAGAAACCCTGCATCAATAAATTCTTACTCATATCTATATTCCTAGAGCTTGCTCAGCTTGTGCTAAGGGCTCTGTCCACATCTATGGTTGAAAACAACAGTTTGGACCATCTTTATGGAGTTGAAGGGATGGACATATGTCATCAAGAGTGGGCGAGATTGGAAGGCAGCTATGCTCACCAGTATAGCACCAACACTTGTTTCATAAACACACCAGGGCATCTCTCTAGGGCTCTGCCCACCCTCTTATCTTGGCTTATCTAAGAGCTGCTCTGTCTTCTAGGACGCCTTTTAGCCCTGCCCCTGAATGGCCAGAGTCTGGGCAACTGGCACCACGTTCCAGGGCTTGCTCTACCTCAGTGACTCACCAAGCTTCTGTTTGCTCTCCCATCATTCTCCTTGATTTTCTCACTTGCTTAAAGGTTCAGTTCTGGCCGGGCTTGCTGGCACACGCCTTTAATCCCAGCACTGGGGAGGCAGAGGTAGGAGGACTGTCAAGAGTTCGAGGCCACCCTAAGACTACATAGTTAATTCCAGGTCAGCCTGGACCACAGTGAGACCCTACCTCGAGAAACCAAAAAAAAAAAAAAAGATTCAGTTCTGGTGTCTTTTGTGCCAAGATTGCCCTGACCCCCAAAACACAGCCTGTCCTTTCTATCCGAGGGTTCCCAAGCTCCTTACCACCATCACACTGGAAGAGGGCAAAGCTACAAATGCTGGCCTTCCTCGGTTTTTCCTACGTACTCACACTTACGTAGTGATAGCAGCAACCCCACGAGACAGTTAAGTCTGGGATGGGGAGGCTGACAGTGACGACGTAACTGGCCCAGAGCCACACATCTACAGGAGTCCAGCCCACAGCCGAAACACAAAACTTGTCTTCTACCCTACCTAAGGCCCAGCTAAGCCATTCCACCCGTGCCTGCAAACAGCAGGACTAAAACTTACTTAAGAGTCCTGCTCTGTCAAAAACAGCTCCCAGGCTGGAGAGATGGCTTAGTGGTTAAGGCGCATGCCTGCAAAGCCTAAGGACCCAGGTTCGATTCTCCAGGACCCACGTAAGCCAGATGCACATGGTGGCGCATGCGTCTGGAGTTCGTTTGCAATGGCTGGAGGCCCTGGCGCATCCATTCTGTGTGTCTCTCTCTCCCTCTCTCTCTGTCTCTAATAAATAAATAAATTTTAAAAAAGAAAGAAAGAAAAAAAGCTCCCTATACTTAGGCCATGAGGAAAGGAGCACCCCAGCCTTCACATGTGATGCCCCCCAATAAGCCAATTCTTGTGGCATTCATTTTAATGTTCACATCAAATCACCAACTTCACCAAATACAATTGTTCGCAGAGAAATGCATCCTGGTAATGTGAAAACATTGAATTAGGGCATATAAAATATACAGAGAGAGGCTAGGGAGATAGCTAAGTGGTTAAAGTTGCTTGTGAAGCCTGCCAGCCCAGGTTCAATTCCCCAGCAGCCCCATAAAGCCAGACACAAAAAATGGCACAAGGACTGGAGAGATAGATGACTCAGTGGTTAAAGGCACTTGCTTACAAAACCTAATGGCCCAGGTTCGATTCCCCAGTACCCACATAAATCCAAATGCATAAAATGGCGTATGTGTCTGCAATTCGTTTGCCATGGCAGGAGGCCCTGGCATGCCCATTCTCTCTCTCCTTCTCTCCTTAAAAATAAATAATAAATAAAAACTTAAAAAGTAGCCAGGCATGGTGGCTCACACCTTAATCCCAGCACTCAGTAGGCAGAGATAGTAGGATTGCTGTGAGTTCGAGGCCACTCTGAGAGTACATAGTGAATTCCAGGTCAGTCCAGACTAGAGAGCCTACATTGAAAACCAAGACATAAAAATTTAAAAAAATAGCCGGGCATGGTGGAGTCTTACTTTAATCCCAGCATTCGGGAAGCAGAGGTAGGAGGATCGCCTGTGAGTTTGAGGCCACACTGAGACTACATAGTGAATTCCAGGTCAAACCGGGCATGGTGGCACACGCCTTTAATCCCAGCACTCCCAGGTCAGCCTGGGCTACAGCGAGACCCTACCTCAAAAACCAAAAATTAATTAATTAATTAAAGTGGCACAAGCATCTAGCATTCATTTTCAGAAGCAAGAAACCCTGACATTCCTATACACACACAAACACACATTCAAATGAATAAGTAAAAATATTTTTAGGACTGAAGAGATGGCTTAGCAATTAAGGTACTTGCCTGAGAAGCCTAAGGACTCAGGTTTGATTCCCCAGTACCTATAAAAGCCTGATGCACAAGGTGGCGCCTGCATCTGGAATTCATTTTCAGTGGCAAAAGGCCCCGGCACACCCATTCTCACTCTCTTTCTCACATAAATAAATAAAAATAAAATATTTATTAAAAAATTTTAAATATTTTTAAGTATATAGAGAAACAGAAAAACTGCCAGGACCTACTTTCTACATTCCTCACAAGAATTTGTTTGTTTCTTTGTTTTTGTTTTTGTTTTTGTTTTTGTTTTTCAAGGTAGGGTCTCACTCTAGCTCAGGCTGTCCTGGAATTCACTCTCAGGGTGGCCTCAAACTCATGGTGATCCTCCTACCTCTGCCTCCCAAGTACTAGGATTAAAGGCGTGCGCCACCACGCCCGGCTTTCACAAGAATTTTTTTAAGAATAAGAAAATTAGAATGTGTACCTAGTAGTACTGACGCACATTGTACCAGTGCACTGGTACAAGAATCACCTCAGAGCTGGAGAGATGACTAGGTGGTTAAAGGTGCTTGCTTGCAAAGCCTGACCGTCCAGGTTTAATTCCCCAGTACCCACATAAAGCCACATGCACGAAGTGACACACACATCTAGAGTTCTTTTGCATTGGCAAGAAGCCCTGACATGCTTATATTCAGTCTCTCTCTCTCTCTTTCAAATAAATAAAATACTTTTTAAAAGAATCACCTAGACAAGCCAGGTATAGTAGCGCACGCCTTTAATCCCAGCACTCGGGAGGCAGAGGTAGGAGGATCGCCGCGAGTTCAAGGCCGCCAAGAGACCATAGTGAATTCCACATCAGCCTGGGCTAGAGTGAGATCCTACCTCACAAAAAAAGAAAATCACCTAGATAATATCCCTCACAAGCTGCACACACACACACACACACACACACACACGCCTATGTCTCAACATGTCCTCACCTTGACATGAAGCAATCTACTGTACTCTGTTGAAATAGTCTGTTGTTAGAAATGTATCCACCATTCTCATCCGCTGCTTGCAGAAAAGCAAGCGGCCCAACACGATGAGGAAGAATTTGGCGTATCTAGCAAGACTACATAAGCATTTTCCCATTTGACCTAGCAAGTCCATTTCCATGAATCTAGGACACAGAGTCACATACAGAAACAAAAATGTGGATTTGTTGTGGCATCATTTATGCTATAAAAAGACTAGAAATAATCTAAATGTCTATCTATAGGAACCTGCTTAAATAAACAATACTATTTATACACAATGGCCTGCTAAGATCTTGCACTGATGGCGCACGCCTTTAATCCCAGCACTCTGGAAGTAGAGGTAGGAGGAGCACTGTGAATCAGAGGCCAGCCTGGGACTACAGAGTGAGCTCCAGGTCAGCCTGAGCTAGAGACCCTACCTCAGAAAAAAGAAAGAAAGAAATTGGTGGGGTCAGCAGGGTGGGGAAAGTAGAGAGGATGAGGTGAGAGGAAGGTTAATGAAAATTTAAGATGTTATTTCCAGGTGTGGTGGCGCACGCCTTTAATACCAGCACTTGGGAGGCAGAGTCAGGAGTATCGCTGTGAGTTCAAGGCCACCCTGAGACTACATAGTAAATTCCAGGTCAGCCTGAGCTAGAGTGAGACCCTTACCTTAGAAAAAAAAAATTTAAGATGTTATGAATAGACCATATGAAAACCTACTTCCCCATTATCTAATAACATATATGTTTTTTTTTTTTAAAAAGAGAGTTTGAGGCTGGTGGGATGGCTTAGCGGTTAAGGCACATGCCTATGAAGCCAAAGGACCTAGGTTTGATTCCCCAGGACCCACGTAAGCCAGATGCACAAGATGGAGCATGCTTCTGGAGTTTGTCTGCAGTAGCTAGAGGCCCTGGCGTGCCTCTCTCTCTCTCTCTCTCTCTCTCTCTCTCTCTCTCTCTCTCATAATAAAAGTTTTAAAAAATAAAAGAGTTTGCCCAGAAGTATCCTGTGGAGATGGATAATGTTGTGCCCAGAATCCATAGATTGTTATTAGGAAATTTTCAGTGCTGGTGATGGGAAACCTTCCAGTGAGTTGTTGGTCAGGGAGGACCCTGGTGCCCCCACACATTGCAGGCTGTTGCCAAGGCTCTTGGTTGCCCACCAGAACTAGACGATAAGGCCCTATTGCTAAAGACATCACAATCACATGCTAAAAGTCACTAAGAACTCAAGCTGGAGCTGGGCTGGAGCCTCCTCCCTGCTGACAAGCTGTCAGGATGCTGGAAAGAGCTGTTGGGGGAGGGAAGTCATCAGTGGTGCTAACCAGCAGTGGACCCGGCAAGTTCTATGGCTGGTCAGCCAAGCCACATGTACCAATTGGTGCAATGGTGGCATGTTTGTTTGGGGGAAAACCAATTGCTCTTTGAATGGACTTGAGGCCAACTCCACAGGAAGAAATTCATGCCTGGTACTAAAAACCTAACTAAACATTTATGGCTGGGGAGGTCATAAGCCCTAGGAGTAAAACTGCTACTGTTATTTGGCTAAATGGATATAGTATGCCCATCAAACTGTCTCTAAACACTTATGTCTATGCCCATATATTAATGCAACTCTCACTTTTGGTTAGAGAATCTTCTCTTTTCAGATGGTGGTGACCACTGGGATGACTCAAAACTGGACAAGGTGCTGAGAAGAAGGGACAGTGGCGTGTTCAGCACTAAGTGAGACATCTCTATTGCACCCTCCAAGGCTCGGGGACCATTCCGGGGGAGGTGGCAGAAACAATGTAAAAGCCAATGCTTACAATACTGTCATCCAGACACAAAATGGCCTAGATATCCATGACCACACAGTGCCTGGTACTTCCTACATAAGACCATCATAATAAAAGGAAAATATGATGACATCAAAATAAGAGACTGAGAGAGGGAAGGGACATGATGGAGGGTGGATTTGTGAGGGGGAAAAGTAAAGGAGGGGAAGGAATTATCATGGTTTATTGTGTATGAAAGTTTGTCAATAAAAAGTGGTGGGTGTGGTGGCGCATGCCTTTCATCCCAGCATTCAGAGGCAGAGGTAGGAGGATCACCATGAGTTAGAGGCCACCCTGAGACTACATAATGAATTCTAGGTCAGCCTGGGCTAGAGTGAGACCCTACCTCATAAAACCAAAAAATTAAAAATAAAAACAAAAAAATGTTAAGCAAGTGGCTCGCACCTGTAATCCTAGCACTCTGCTGAAGTCAGAGGGAAAAGCTCAAGGCCTCATAAAAAGAGGTCATAGCTGGGCATGCTGGCGCACACCTTTAATCCTAGCATTTGGGAGGCAGAAGTAGGAGGATCACTATGAATTTGAGGCCAACCTGAGACTACAGGGTGAATTCCAGGTCAGCCTTGGCTAGAGTGAGACCCTACCTCGAAAAACATAAACAAAAACAAAAAAGGGTTGGAGAGATGGCTTAGCAGTTAAGGCATTTGTATGCAAAATCAAAGGACCCAGGTTCTATTCCCCAGTACCCATATAAAGTCAGATGCACAAGGTGGCGCATGCATTTGGAGTTTGCAGTAGCATCCATTCTATCTGTGTTTCTCTCTCTCTCTCTCTCTCTCTCTCTCTCTCATAAATAAAATACAATGTGTTTTTTTCAAAAGAAAGAAAGAAAATAAAACTCTGTGGGATATTCAGGAATTATCTTCAGAGGACTGAACAATTGTTTGATGCGGGCAAAAGAACACATGTTTAGTCACAGAGATGGTGAGTGTAAGTACAGAAAAGAAAACCTCTTGTCTTCCATTATCAACCATAAATAAACACATAGAAAGAGCTCGGTGGCATTATTGATCAGGGAAACACAAATTAAGACCATAATAAAATACCCATTAGAATGGCTAAGCTGTTTTTTTTTTTTTTAACTGGCCTCACCAAGGATTGGCAAAGATACAAAAGAATTGGGGAGAAGGGCTGAGAAGAGGGTTCATTGGTTAAAGGCACTTGCTTGCAAAGCCTGCCAGCCAAGGTTCAATTCTCAAGTTACCCAGACATAAAAAGTGGTACAAGCATCTGTTGTTTGTTTGTAGTGGCAAGGGGCCCTGGTATATTTCTCTCTCTCTCTCTCTCTCTCCCTCTCTCTCTCTCTTCCTCACTCCCTCTGCTTAAAATAAATAAATGATTTGGGGGGGTTCAAGTTAGGGTCTTACTATAGGCCAAGCTGTCCTGGAATTCACTATGTAGTCTCAAGGTGGCCTCAAACTCACAGTGATCCTCCTACCTCTGCCTCTCGAGTGCTGGGATTAAAGGCGTGCGCCACCACACCTGGCAGTAAATAAATATATTCCTTAAAAAGTTTTTTAAAAAAAGATGAGGAACTTGTATAAACTGCTGGAATGAACACTTTCCATTTCCCTTTGGGAAACTGTTACAATGTTAAACAAACACCATACACTTTCCTTTCGATCAAGCCACTCTATTCCCAGGGACTAGGAGGAATAAGGAAGTTAATGCACGTGTCCACCCAAAGACTTGTACACAATTATTCACAACGGCTCTATTAGAACTAGCCAAAAACTACAAACAAGTCTAAGGGTTCGTCAGCAAGCTGACTAAGCATAAAATGAAATTGAATTGTCAAGCCGTGCCAGCTCATGGGTGAACCTGAAATGATTACACTAAGTAAAAGATACCAGGTGACCAAAAGGAGAGCACAGTGTATGATTCTCGTACGGAAAGCAAGCCAGTGGCTGCTGCTTTCTGGGGAACAACGGGCTGAGGAAAGGAAGAGAGAGGCAGGAGGGACGGGTCACAAGGGACGTAAGAAACCGAGCAGGGTCATGGTCATGTTCACAGTACAGACGGTGGGGGTGTTTTCACAGGCACAGTTTATTGGGTGGAATTACCCAGGTTGAGTAACCCTTATCTGAAGCGCCTGGGACAAGCGTTTAGACCCCAGAGGTTTTTTGGTTTTTTTTTTTTTATCAGACTTTGCGATATTTACGTAGACATTATCAATGAATCATTGCTATTGCTGGTCTGACAACTCAAGATCTAAAATGTTCCAAAATCTGAAACTTGACATTGTGGATTTTCAGGATTTTGGGGATACACGTGCCTAGCATTCAACCCTGGTTTGATCCCCAGCACCGTTACATACTAATCAATCTCAGATTCTTTTCAGATTAGGGATGCTTTCTATAGTGGAGTGAAGCTATTCATATTTTGTTTGGTTTGGGTTTTTTGTTTGTTTGTTTGTTTGTTTGTTTTTTGTTTGTTTTTCGAGGTAGTGTCTCACTCTATCCCAGGCTGAGCTGGAATTCACTATGGAGTCTCAGAGTGGCCTCGAACTCACGGCGATCCTCCTGCCTCTGCCTCCCGAGTGCTGCGATGAAAGGCGTGTGCCACCACGCCCGGCTTTCAAGACTCCATAGTGAATTCCAGGTCAGCGTGGGCTTGAGTGAAACCCTACCTCAGGAAACCAAAAAAAATAAAAATAAAAACAAAAAAAAAGCAAGGCCAGGTGTGGTGGCACACACCTTTAATCCTAGCACTTGGAGGCTGAGGTAGGAGGATCACTGTTGGTTCGAGGCCAGCCTAGGACTACAGAATGAGTTCTGGGTCAGTCTGGGTTAGAGTGAGACCCTATCTCAGAAAAATAAACAGAAAAAGCAAATCCAGGAGCTTCTGCTTCTAGAAACGTAAAGCAGGTAAACTTTTACCTTCCCCCATAAGCATAGCTATATACCCTAAATATTATTCGTACAACAAACAAGAGAAAACAATAAAAGGCGAGGGCAGGCCAGCAAAGGACTCTGGGAGCTGAGTTTTTCTGTATCAGTCATCCCAGGCTAGGTTCTGGGAAAGCTGATAACCTAAAACTATCAATAAATGCAGACTCAGAACAAAGCCTATGAAAATCCCGCTCGCTAACCACAAGACCAAGAAAGGAATGGCCTCTCAAGATAACCCGGCATCCTGAACTTCTGCCAAGTTGACATCAGAGAAGGTCAGGTGAGAAACTGGTCAGTAGAGACTAGGTGGAAAATCATATCCTCCCATGACCAGGTGTCAGCAGAGGCCAGGTGAACAGCTGGGACTCACACATCCATGCAGCAGAACCAAAGTCCCTCCCGCCCACTAAGCACAGCCTCAGAGAAGCTTCCCTCAAATAGAAGATTTATGTACCATCTAGAGGCTTGTTACACAAGGGCCAAAATGCCCAAATTCAGTCAAAATCACTCACCATGCAAAGAACCAGGAAAATTTCAAATTAAAAGAAAGGCCGGGCGAGGTGGCACATGCCTCTAATCCCAGCACTTGGGAGGCAGAGGTAGGAGGAATGCTGTGAGTTCAAGGCTACCCTGAGCCAGAGTGAGACCCTATCTCAAAAAAAAAAAAAAAAAAATTAAAAGAAAAGACACAGATATCAACAAGATGACACGGGTGTTAGAATTCTCTGACAAGAAGGTAAACCATAAAAATGTATCAATAGGGCTGGAGAGATGACTTAGCAGTTAAGGCATTTGCCTGCAAAGCCAAAGGATCCCGGTTCGATTCTCCAGGGCCCACATAAGCCAGATGCACAAGGGGGCACACGCATCTGGAGTTCGTTTGCAGTGGCTGCAGGCCCTGGCATGCCCATTTTCTCTCTCTCTCTCTCTCTCTCCCCTCTCTCTCTATTTCTCCATCTCTCTCTCTCTTTCTCAAATAAATAAATAATAATAAAAAGTTTCAATAGAGGCTGGAGAGATGTCTTAGCAGTTAAGGCGCTTGCCTGCAAAGCTTAAGTACCTGAGTTCCATTTCCCAGAACCCATGTAAACCAAATTACACAAGGTGTCACATGCATCTGGAGTTCATTTGCAGTGGCTGGAAGCCCTGGCGTGCCCATTCCCTCTCTATGCCTCTTTCTCTCCCTCTCTCTCTCTCTCTCAAATAAATACATAAATAAATATTATGAACATGCAGAACAGATGAAAAACAAAGTCTTGACAAGAAAACTGAGAACTGAAATAAGTGGGAAAACAAAGAAATTCTCATTGGTCTTAAAAGCAGAAGGCAAAGGACAGAAGAATGAAGCAGTGAACGGAGAAGAAATGATACAAACCACCCATTATATGTGTAGGGAGGAAATATTTGTGACAGCTATTATATAAATGAGGGGAGTAAGAGGATTTAATGATGAGAGTGAAAGTTGGGTGTGACTATATAGGGGTAGCATGAGGAAGACCTTTGTACTGATGAAACAGTTTGGGGTGTAGTTGTTAAGACACTTGCCTGCAAAGCCGAAGGACCCAGGTTCAATTCCCCAAGACCCACATAAGCCAGATGCACAAGGGCACACATGCATCTGGAGTTCGTCTGCAGACTCTGGAGGCCCTGGCGTGCCCATCCTGTCTCTCTCTCTCTCTGTCTCTCTCTCTATCCCTGCCTATTTCTCTCTAAATAAATAAATAAAAATAAGCAATTTAAAAAGAAATAGTTTTATAACTCGATCGTGGTGATGGTTACCCAAATATGTACATGAGATAAAGTGCCACAGAGCTATACACACGTTTTACCAATATAAATTTCTGGTTTGATATTTTAAGGTGCGTGTATCCTAGGGAAATGGAGGAAAGAGTATACGGGATTTAAATGTACTACATTTGCAACTTGCAGGAGATATATAGTCACTGCTAAATAAAAAGTTAATTTGGGGCTGGAGAGATGGTTTAGAGGTTAAGGCACTTGCTGACGAAGCCTAAGGACCCTGGCTCAATTCCTCAGTACCCACATAAGCCAGATGCAAAAGGGGCCCATGTGTCTGGAGCTCTTTTGCAGTGGCTGGAGGCCCTGGCGCACCCATTCTCTCTCTTTGTCTGCCTCTTCCTCTCCCTCCAACGCCCCCCCCCCCCGCTCTCTCTCAAACAAATAAATTAAATTAAATTAAAATTTCAAGCCAGGCATGGTGGCACACACCTTTAATCTCAGCACTTGCAAGGCAGAGGTAGGAGGATCGCCAGGAGTCTGGGATTGCATAGTGATTTCTAGTTCAGTCTGGGCTAGAGTGACACCCTATCTCAAAAAAACAAAAAAAAATAATAATAATTTTTAAGAGGGCTGGAGAGATGGCTTAGCAGTTAAGATGCTTGTCTGCAAAGCAAAAGGACCTAGGTTTAATTCTCCAGGTCCCACGTAAGCCAGATGCACATGGTGGCACATGCATCTGGAGTTCGTTTGCAGTGGCTGGAGGTCCTGGTGTGCCCATTCTCTCTCTATATATATATCTCTTGTAAGTAAATAAAATTGGAAATTAAAACAAAATGAAAATAAAAATCTTTAAAAAGACAAAAAAAACAAACAAAAAAAGAGTACATAAGGCAGCCTGAAACATTTTGTCCTGAGATTAAAATGGCAAGGAGGCCATCAGAGAGAGCCTGAGGATGTTTCAAAACCCCCTACTGATCAACGATGGGACAAGGTAAGCAATCAGAACAATGGTTACAATGGACTAAAGTGCATTAACCACATTTAAATCTGTGAGTTCACAATGCTACTCAAAATAACTTTAGTAGCCAGGTGTGGTGGTGCACACCTTTAATCCCAGCACTTGGGAGGCAGAGGTAGGAGGATCTCTGTGAGTTTGAGGCCACCTTGAGACTACATAGTGAATTTCAGGTTACTCTGGGCTACAGCAAGACCCTACCTTGAAGAAACAAAATAATAATAATAACTTTATTGATCACCACAGGAAAAGACTAGGGAGGGCTGGAGAGATAGCTCAGTCGTTAAGGCGCTTGCCTGCAAAACCAAAGGACCCAAGTTTGATTCCCCAGTACTCAAGTAAAGCCAGATGCATAAGGTAGCGCATGTGTCTGGAGTTTGTTTGCAGTGGCTAGAGACCCTGGCATACCCATTCTCTCTCTCTCTCTCTCTCTCTCTCATTCTCTCTCTTAAATAAATAAACAAGTAAACAAATAAGTAAATAAAAGACCAGGGAACCAAATCATTATTAGAAAATTGGTAAATAACAGGGAAAATCAGCCGGGCATTGTGGCGCATACCTTTAATCCCAGCACTTGGGAGATAGTGGTAGGAGGATTGATGTGAGTTCGAGGCCAGCCTGAGACTACATAGTGAATTCCAGGTCAGCCTGGGCTAGAGTGAGACCCTACCTCGAAAAAACCAAAAAAAAAAAAAAAAAAAAAAAAAAAAAAAAAGGAAGGTTAGAAAGAGTCAGAAAGTGCAGATTTTAGACAAGGTAACCAACTGCAATGTAACAATTCTACTGGGACCCTGGTTGAAACCAAAAGTGGGAAAGGAACGTTGACCATCTACTGAGTGATATTCAAGTCAAACTGAGATGTGACAGCAATGGTGGATTGGGTTGGGTGTTTTGTTTTGTTTTACTTTTTGGGGTTTTTTTGTTTTGTTTTGTTTTGTTTGTTTTTTTGTTTTAAATGGGTGATGCAAAACCCAGGTTATGAGTTTTTTGTGGATATTTTCCTTGAATCCTGGTAAACCCTATGCAAAAAATACTAAGATTATCCACATTTACAGATAAGGAACCCAAGGGACAGGGTTTTGGTGACAAAGCTAAGCCTCGTACCTACTCACTTCTGGCATTTCTGGTGTGTAACCACCAATCCCCAAGGGTAACATTGACGATCACACTCCTGGACTCATCTTGCCTTCTTTAAATTTAATTTTTAATTTTTAAATTTAATTTTTCAAGGTAGGATCTCACTCTATCCCAGGCTGGACCTGGGATTCACTCAGTAGTCCTAGGCTGACCTTGAACTCAGTGATCCTCCTTCCTCTGCCTCCCAAGTGCTGGGATTCAAGGTGTGCACCACCACACCCAGCCATCTTGCCTTCTTTAGGACAACTGTTTTGTGTCCTTGCACTCCTGCCTAACTTCACAGTGGCCCCCACCATCTTGGTTGTGTTCTTTGGAGTGCTTCCAGGAGCTATAAATTTCCTGCCAATGCCTTTAATCCCAGCACTTGGGAGTCTGAGCCAAGAGAATCAGGAGTTCAAAGCTAGCCCCATCTACATAACAAAGTCAAGACCAGCCAGGGCTACATGAGAAACTGGCTCAAAGATAAAACTAGTATAAATTTTTTGACTGTGGGTGGGTGCATCTTGCCTGACCCACCGCCCCCTGCCCAGCCGTGTGGATTCCCAGACACCGTGGTCCTCCTCCTTCTTGACCGGGAAGCCCTGCGCGTGCCAATCCCAGGTGCGGCAAGACTCGCCTGGGCCTCGGTGCCTCTTCTCCATCCAGATGTAGCAGTTGTTCTGGGCCACCCCAGTCTGAGAGTCCAGGAAGGGGAGACGCACACTGCGCTCTGCGCACAGCCGTGAGTTGTAGCTCCGACAGTGCTCAATGGCTTCTTTGTAGAACTGGTCCCCAAGCCTGCAGGAGACAAGAAAGCCGAAGAGTGAGGCCAGGGAAAATGGAACCACTCAGAGGAAAACAGATTCCTCCATTCTCTCCCTGAAAAGAAAGTGAGGTCATGAGAGGCGAGCACTAAGAGCCTTGCGAAGGGACAAAGTGCGATTTGACATCAGGTCTCTACATGATTCCACTTCCTGTCCCAAATCCAGCAGGTCACTTAGACGCTAACAGAGCAAAGGGTTCCCAAGAATAAGCCATCAGAAAGAGTGACCAGTCTCTGCCCAAGGCTGCCTAAGATCTAGCTCCCGGATAGAGGTAACTCTAGAACTGCTAGAACTCTGTTCTGCATGGGATCTACAGAACATTCTAAAGCCTATTCCTTTTTATTTATTTACCTATTGTTTCTGTTTTTTTGAGGCAGGGTCTCACTCTAGCCCAGGCTGACCTGGAATTCACTATGTAGTCTCAGGGTGACCTCGAACTCACAGCAATTCTCCTACCTGCCTCCCAAGTGCTGGGATTGAAGGCCTGCCCCACCATGACTGGCTCCTAAAGTCTATTCTTTAATGTCCCCATAAGCCATACTTTATTCTCCGAGGTCTCCAGCAAAGGCACTCTAGATGAACCCAAATCCTTGGACATGTGTGATGCTATTAAGTTAACAGCAGCATCTTTTTCAAAGGCCAAAAGCATAACACCAATATAGCTGATTAAATGAAACACACATAGCTGAGCATGGTATCACATGTGACCTCGGGAGGCCAAGGTAGGGGGATTGCTGTGAGTTCTAAACTACCCTGAGACTACATAAGTGAATCCCAAGTCAGCCTGGGTGAGAGTGAGACCTTACCTCAAAAAAAAAATAAAATAAAAATAAAAATAAAAAAAGGCACACAAACACATCAATGAAATCAAATGCTCACAAAGTAATGTGCATGGCCCAAGGAAACCCAAGTGTAATAACACAACCTCTGTCAGGTGAACTTGAGTCTCTTGTTGGGGGTGGGGGGAGGACAGGGAGGCAAGAGGAGAGGGGCCACAAGCATTGCTGGGGCAATACTGGCAACTGAGCAGTTCATTTTGGAGGTAAGGTCTCACTCTAGCCTAAACTGACCTAGAACTCACTATGTAGTCTCAGGCTGGCCTCAAACTCGGGGCAATCCTCCTACGTCAGCCTCTTGAGTGTTGAGATTATGGACGTGAGCCACCACATCCTGAGGTCATTTTGAAGCCACACAGTGAATGCGTCTTTGTTTTAGCTTTAGGCAGACGTGAGGGGACACAGTCTATCAGGTAGGGAAAGCATGATGATGGTGGCGGTGGAGTGTGCTGCAGCTAGCTGCTTGCTCACATCTCAGTGGCTCAGGAAGCAGAGACAGAACAGGAAGGAGCCACACCACACCAGGGCCTATAAACCTTAAGGCCCACTCCCAGAGCTCCATGTCCTCCTATTAGGGCCCACCTCCTAAACTAGCGCCACCTGCTGGGCACCAAGTGTTCATGCACGTGAATCTGCAGGCAACCTCTCACATTCAACCTTTAACAAGCAGCAAATATATTCGTGTTGCGCAACCAACCATCACGCCCATCCATTTCCAGACCTCTTTTCATGTTGTAAAACTAAAACTCTATTATCTTTAAACAATAATTCTCTCTCCTCTCAGTGTCCAGTCCTGGCAACCCAGTCTCCTGTCTCTATCACCATGACTTTCAAAGTAACTCATTATTGGAATTGTTCAGTATTTGTCTTTTTAAAAAAACTTTTTTATTTATGTATTTATTTTTTTAGAGGGAGAGAGAGAGAATCAGTGAGCCAGGGAATCTAACCACTTTAAAGGAACTCCAGGTGCATGTGCCACTTTGTGCGTCTGGCTTTACGTGGGTACTGAGGAATCGAACTCAGGTCTTTAGGCTTTGTAGGCAAACGCTTTAACTGCAGAGACATGTCTCCAGCCCAAAAGCAAAGTTGTTTTTTTTTTTTTTTTCTTTTGGTTTTTCAATGTAGGATCTCACTCTAGGCTGAGCTGGAATTCACTATGTAGTCTCAGGGTGGCCTTGAACTCATGGCAATCCTCCAACCTCTGCCTCCTGAGTGCTGGGATGAAAGGCGTGTACCACCATGCCCAGCTCCTAATGCAAAGTTTAAAACAGACATTTATATATTTTTTTAAACCAATAAGTGAGATGCTACTACAAGATTTAAAGCAAATATCTCATGATGGGCTAAGATGGCGATTGAGGGCTCTAGGGGATCATGTGGAGTTGAATTGTTGGCCAGCCTCACAGGAAACAGACAAAAAACACTGCTTCGCTTTACCTCTAAAGTTCCTCATCCTCACAAAGGAAGGCACAACATGCTCAGAAAGTATCCTGGCAGTTACAAAACCAAGCTGCCATCAAATCCTAATAATCACACAGCAGGAAACGAACTGGGGCGGGGGAGAGAGCAGAGCCCCATTAAGTTGCTATAAAACAGAATGGCATATGAGCTAATGTAATCAAAGCTGCTAACAAGGACCAGGAGATTGATCAGAAAAGAAGAGCTCTCTGTGTTACAGCAGCTTGAAGGCCTCCGTCTGCTGTGGCTCAGAGGAACGGAGCCTTTACAAGCAGGGCAGCCCAGGTGTGATGACGCACCCTGACCAGGGTCTCTGGCAGTCCTCCAAGGAGCACCAACCAGCAGCCATGGGAATTGGTAAGAACACATGAGCGAGAAGTTTCCCATGATCCCCTTGGATTGGTTGAACACAACATGTCACTATGTAGCCCATACTGGCCTAGAATTTTCAATGTTCCTGCCTCAGCCTCCTGAGTGCCCAGGTTACAGGCATGCATGACTACTCTATCTTTCCGTAGACCAACAGAAAGGTGTTCCATAGTCCAATCCCAGAAATTATGCTAAAAATAAAAAGCAGAGGGCTGGAGAGATGGCTTAGCAGTTAAGGCATTTGCCTGCAAAGCCAAAGAACCTCGGTTCAATTCCCCAGGACCCACGTAAGCCAGATGCACAAGGTAGCACATGTGTCTGGAGTTGTTTTGCAGTGGCTGAAGACCCTAGCACGCCCATTCTCTCTCTCTCTCTCTCCCCCTGTGTCTTTTTCTCTCTCTCAAATAAATAAATAATAAAATATTTTTAAAAATTAAAAAGCAGAGCAAAAGAAAAAAGAAGTATCTACTAAAATTCATCTTCTCAAGAAAACAGTGTTTCATTTTTCCAAATAAATTTCTCTCTCTCTCTCTTTGTTTTTGATTTTTTTCAAGATAGTTTTGCTCTAGCCTAGGCTGACCTGGAATTCACTGTGTAGTCCCAGGCTAGCCTCAAACTCACAATGATCCTCCTACCACTGCCTCCTGAGTGCTGGGATTAAAAGTGTGCACCAACCAAGCCCAGCCTTTTTCCAAACAAATTTCTAGCAGCCAATACAAAAAAAAAAAAAAGAAAAAATGTTTCAAGTAGAACTTTATGTTCCTCGCTTCTAATGGCTTTGGCCCATATAAGAGGACCAAGAAAATGAACTTCTTGAAACTGAAGTGAGCTTGATCAACACCTGTGCCTTCCACCAAAGGGAGTAAGAAAGTGGAAACAGTAAGTGAAAATTAATTTCATCTTAAATACTTTCCACTGGCATAATATGCAATGTTATTAGGAACAGGGATGTAAGGGGGAAAGGTATACATTAATGTAATCTCTGTGTAAATGATACTTCTGTTAGATAAACACAAAGGACTTGGCTGGAACAAGTGTGCTAATGACGGAAGCCTTAGGAAGGTGACATCCAACAACCCTGGGACTATCTTCCCCAGGGAAGAGTCACTTTGAAACAGATTGGTGGTATTGGCAGAGATTCGGAAACCAAAGTTAAAAGCCTTTCTGAAGATATGGGAGGACAAAAAAAAAAAAAAAAGACTTCATCCTCCTTGATAAATTTAAGCAGTACTTCTCCAAAAGTTAATTAGCCAAAATCTTCACAGGGCTTGCTGAATGCTCTAGAAGAAAATCAATAGCCAGGTTCCCCCCCAAAAGCCCTGGAAAGCAATTTAAACAGGAGAAAGGACAAATGTCCTTTGCAATATGGTATTTCTTAAAAAAAAAAAAAAAAAGAAAAATCCCACAAGGAAAGGATCTCAGAGGTGGCATTTGCATTAAAGTCACAAGGGGCAGAAAGAGCAGGGACAGGCTGGCAGCAAATGACTCGTTTTGTGGAGCTGTGACCAGTGTGCCCCAGGCTGGGGCCGACGTGGACCAGCCTCAGCTGTCACCTGTCTGCACCAGACCAGGAAGGTTAGATCACCAGGGGATGATGGATGCCTTGAGCTCACGGAGGCTGGCATGAGGCGGAGTAAAATGATGTCCTTATCAAGACGTGACCCCAGGCGACTCAAGGCTACAGTCGGGAGCGGAAAGACAAGGGGACAAATGGCTGGGCTGGGCACGGGCTGCTATTGGAAAAGCACAGGCTGCCTGGTCCTAGCTGGCTCTGCGAGGCGTGGGGGACCCTTTGTGGTCCAATCTGGAGTCAGGGAGCCCACCTAGGCCTGAGAAGGGGACGGGACGGATTCTAGAATCCAAAGACAACTCCAAGTGGGGAAAGTACGATCTCAGAGCCTGTCGCTCCTCCACGACCCCCGTGTGCTTTTCCTCTCCCAACCTCCCGTAGTCCCGACACCTCACCCTCTGTCTCGGCCTCCTGTCTGCCGCCTTGAAAGAACGCTTCAACCCACCCTTCAGAGACCTGCCCGGCCTGCCCGCCTGCGTCTGCGTCTTCCCTGCCCTCACTCCATCTGGAGCCGACTCTTTCCACGTGCCACGCTTGTCTTTTCTCTCGGTTCCCACTGTGGGGCCGCAAGCCCCCTTTGCTTTAACAACCGGGCCTTGGCCTGCTATTGGGGCCTATAGACAGAGATCAGCATGCCCAGACCCAGCATAGCCCCTTGGCTGAGGGCACCTGGCCTCCCGACCGTCTCCCCCAGCACCCACACTTCTCCAGCTGCCTGCACGCGCACACGGAACTCACCTGCAGCTCCTGGCGTACCAACACATTTAACTGCGGCATAGAAAGCGCTACTCCCTTCTAGCTTGTGGTAAGGACTTGGCAATCTACAGGCAATGTTTTTTTTTTTGTTTGTTTGTTTTGTTTTTTGTTTTGTTTTGTTTTGTTTTTTTTTTTTTGCTTGTTTGTTTTTCAAGGCAGGGTCTAGCTGTAGCCCAGGCTGACCTGAAATTCACTATGGAGTCTCAGGGTGGCCTTGAACTCACAGTGATCCTCCTACCTCTGCCTCCCCGGTGCTGGGATTAAAGGCGTGTGCCAGCACACCCGACTCTACAGGCAATTTTTTTTTTGTTATTTATTTATTTATTTGAGAGTGACAGACAGAGCGAGAAAGAGGCAGAGAGAGAGACACAGAGAGAATGGGCGCGCCAGGGCCTCCAGCCACTGCAAACGAACTCCAGACGCGTGCACCCCCTTGTGCATCTGGCTAATGTGGTTCCTGGGGAGTTGAGCCTCGAACCAGGATCCTTAGGCTTCACAGGCAAGCGCTTAACCACTAAGCCATCTCTCCAGCCCTCTACAGGCAATTTTTGACAAGGTTTGTGAACCACTTTACTTTCATTGAGTTGCACTATTCCTAAAGTGACCAAGTTGAGGAGGGGTGTAGCTCAGTGGATAGAATGTTTTTCTAGCATGTATAAGGCCCTGGGTTCGATCCCTAGCACCATAAAAACCAGGAGGCAGAAGAAAGAGGATCAGGAGTTCATGGTTGGGCTGGAGAGATGGCTCAGTGGCTAAAGGTGCTTGCTTGCAAAGCCTGATAGCCTGGGTTCAATTCCCCAGTATCCATGTAAAGTGGCACATGCATCTGGAGTTCCTTTGCAGTGATAAGAGGTCTTGGCACACCCATTCTCTCAATATCTCAATTGGCTACACAGAAAGTCTGAGGCTAGCCTATGCAATATGAGACCCTGTCTCAAAAATAAATAAAAATTTTAGAGCCGGGAGTGGTGGCGCACGCCTTTAATCCCAGCACTTGGGAGGCAGAGGTAGGAGGATCGCCGTGAGTTCGAGGCCACCCTGAGACTCCATAGTGAATTCCAGGTCAGCCTGAGCTAGAGTGAGACCCTACCTTGGAAAAAAAAAAAAATTAAAAATCAAATGTGTGGGCTGGAGACATGGCTTACTGGTTAAGGTGCTTGCCTGCAAAGCCAAAGGACCCATATTCTATTCCTCAGAAACCACATAAGCCAGATGCACAAGGTGGCACACGTGTCTGGAGTTCATTTGTAACAGCTAGGGGCCCTGGCACTCCCATTCTCTCTCTCTCTGTCTCCCTCTTCCTCTGTCAAATAAATAAATAAATATATATTATATATATAATATATATATAAATATAAAATATATAAATAAATATCTTTAAAAAGAAATACTCTTAAAAAAATAATGAAAATAAAAATGAAAGAATGCTTTGTGATGTCAATTTCAAATCAATTCAATGGTTCATATGTGTCTTCCTTGCTAGACTACAAACCCCACCGGGCAGAGACTGCCCACAGTCACTCAGGTGGGGCACTAAGCAGCTCCCAGAGTCTATCAATGTCAGCATGAAGGGCATGACCTGGAGTGGGACAGGTCAGCAGCCCCTGCATCCGGGGCTTTCTCACGAGTAAGTCATCATCCCACCGCGTCCAGCTCAGAGCCCAGCTCACAGTCTACCCAGTGAGTTCTGTTGCATTGCACTTGACAACCCAGACCCCACTCATCTAGGGCAGACATTGCCACTGCCATCAAAAGCACGTACTGCATGCACGTGCGCTGCCTTCAGATTCTGATGCTCATGGAGGTCAGTGAGCCAGACCACGTGACTCCCTGCAGTTTCCATCAGGGTGCCGGGCTTCCTGCAGCCAGCTTCTGACTACAGTTGCCACGGCTCTCTTCTTATCCATCCTGGCAAAAAAGTAATCTTCCCTCAGCTGGGTGTGGTGGCGCACGCCTTTAATCCCAGCACTCGGGAGGCAGAGGTAGGAGGATCGCCGTGAGTTCAAGGCCACCCTGAGACTACATAGTGAATTCCAGGTCAGCCTGGGCCAGAGTGAGACCCTACCTCATAAAACCAAATAGAAAGAGAGAAAGAAAGAAAGAAAGAAAGAAAGAAAGAAAGAAAGAAAGAAAGAAAGAGGAAGGGAAGGAACGAAGGAAGGAGGAAGGGGGGGAAGGAAGGAATCTTCCCTCAAACTCAGCTCGTTGCCTTTGACTTCTTGGTACAGAGCTCAATGCGTCTTCCCGTGATGCCTCGATGCCTCTCCTCTGCTGGATTCTCAAGGCATTCAGAGAGCTGACGTCCGGACACAGAGTGGAAAGACTGAGTAGCAGGCAGGCCTGTGTCCAGCCCCACCACTCACTAACACACACCCCAGCCTCAATCCAAGCTCCTGCTGTGTGGCTCACCCAGCGGCCCTCGCAAGCCTCAGGGAGGACTTCATGAACTAGAACCTGTGGCTCATAGGGGGCAATACCTCCAACCAATGGCCTCTCCTTCCCCCACCCCACCACGCCAAAAGAGCAGTCGGGCTATGTTCTGCCACTTTGTGGCAATAACTCTACCTGAGCAGGCTGGTCCTCTGCACGTGACTTTGAGGCTGTCAGAAGCCTACCCACATGTCTGTCCCAAGACAAAAGGAATGCGGGTCACCCAAGCTGAACCTCACCTGTTAGAGAGCAGAGTGGTTGGGGCATAAAGTCTGGAAGTCTGTGCTCAGTACTGAGGTCACACCTGGCTCCCCTGTGACTCTGTCCCAAAGCCTAGGACAGAGCCCGCCATGTCGGGTTGATAACTAAAAAGAATCCGTCACTGGGCTGGAAAGATGGCTTATAGTTAAGGTGTTTGCCTGCAAAGTCTAAGGACCCGGGCTGGAGAGATGGCTTAGCGGTTAAGCGCTTGCCTGTGAAGCTTAAGGACCCCGGTTCGAGGCTCAATTCCCCAGGACCCACGTTAGCCAGATGCACAAGGGGGCGCATGCGTCTGGAGTTCGTTTGCAGTGGCTGGAGGCCCTGGCGCGCCCATTCTCTCTCTCTCTCTCTCTCTGTCTCTCTCAAATAAATAAATAAACAAAAAAAATTTTTTTTAAAGTCTAAGGACCCGTGTTCGACTCTCCAGATCCCACGTAAGCCAGACACACAAAATCGAGGCACACGCAAGGCCGCACATGTGCACTAGGTGGTGCAAGCATCTGGAGTTCGACTTCAGTGGCTGAGGCCCTGGCACTCCAATTCTCTCTCTCTCTCTCTCTCTCTCTCTCTCTCTCTCTCAAACAAAAAAAATTAAAATTAAAAAAATTTTTGAAAAAAAAAAAAAAAGAATCCATCATTACCTGACTTTCCGCCCATATGAAGCAGAAAATCCTGCCCCTGTACCCAACAAAACAGTCGTGTCCTTCCTCCCTCAGCCTGGCTAATCGTAGCTGGGTCAATCCTGCTTCTTCCAAGAAGCTTCTTGGATTGTCCCTGCCAAGGACACTTGTTCTCTGCCTTTTGAAAGCTGCCTAATTGACTTAGAGAGGTTTGGCTTGTCTCAGCTGCCCTCCTTACTTCCCCCCAATTAGTTAGACTGTGAGTCCCTTGAAGACGGGGAGAGAAGATTGTGTACTTAACTGCCTGTCCCCCAACTTCACCCAGTAAGTAGGACTCGCTTGATTGATATCCCAGAAAACCCCATGGAACTAACACAGGACACAGTGACTTCCTCCTCATGAGCACAGGGTGATGCTGAAGGCAGCTGGCATCTCCAGACACAGGATGAGGCATATGCCAGCAGATACCCAGCAGTACCACAGCCCACAGCGTTTCCTGACCTCCTAGGAAAAGGGGCTGCTTTTTCATTTCTGCGCTGGCAGGATTCAATTCCCCTGAAAGATGACACAGAACAACCCTCCCTTTCCCCAAACCTTACAAGAAGCCTGCTATCCACTGTGCAACGACATGACCTGCCCCAGGAGACCTTGCTCCTCCTCCCCTGATATGAAATGCCTGCCTGCTTGTCAGGAATGCCACCGTGTGACTTGAAGAACTGGCCTGGGCAATGCTCTCAAACTCAGGTGTATGAAAGAAATCAATAGAGGGCTGGAGAGATGGCTTAGCGGTTAAGCTCTTGCCTGTGAAGCCTAAGGACCCCGGTTCAAGGCTCGATTCCCCAGGACCCACATTTAGCCAGATGTACAAGGGGGCGCACACATCTGGAGTTCTTTTGCAGTGGCTGAGGCCCTGGCGTGCCAGTCTCTCTCTCTCTCTCTCTCTCTCTCTCTCTCTCTCTCTCTCTCTCTCTCTGTCACTGTCAAATAAATAAATAAAAATAAACAAAAAAAAAAAAAGAAATCAATAGAGGGTTCAAGCTGGGGGTACAGGCCAGTTGTAGAGTGCTAGCCTAGCATGCATGAAGCTCTTCATTCAATCCCCAACACTGCATACATTGGGCATGGTGGCACACATCTATAATTCCAGCACTTAGGAGATAGAAGGAGGAGGATCAGAAGTTTAAGGTCATCCTTAGATACACAGCAAGTTCAAAGCCAGCCTAGAATACATGAGACCTTTTCCTAAAAAAAAAATTAGGGCTGGGTATGGTGGCCCATGCCTTTAATCCCAGCACTTGGGAGGCAGAGGCAGGAGGATTGCTATGAGTTCAAGACCACCATGAGACTACATAGTAAATTCCAGGTCAGCCTGAATTAGAGCAAGATCCTATCTCAAAAAAAATAAAATAAAATCAGGGACTGGTTATCTGGGAATTCTGATGATGATTTTGACTCTGACTGGAGGTTTAGAGTGTGAGCCAGGGACCTCAAACCCCAAACACCCAGGTACGCACAGCTATAAGAAACATTCCCTAATGTTTTGTTTCGGTTTGGTTTGGTTTGATCTCTCACTCTAGCCCAGGCTCGGCTGGAGCTCACTTGTAGTCGCTTGTAGGCTGGCTTCAAACTCAAGGCAATCCTCCCGCCTCAGGCTCCTGATGCTGGGATTAAAGGCGTGCACCACCACATCCAGTTTTCTCTTCTTCTGTGAGAGCTTTGAGCACCGTGGGTTAGGGGCAGAGCTGTGAATGGCAGTGAGCTGATGTTAACTCCGCTGGTTGTCCTCTGGCTCAAGTACCTTTCCAGAAGCTGACATGGATTAGACCAGCAGCACTAACCTATAGTGAGCTGATCCCCCAGAAGTCCTCACCCCAAATAACATGTCCAAGAGGCCTGGTCAAAGCATGTGTATAGAATAAACACGGACACCCTGATTCACTCTCCCAGGGCTCTGACCTTCAGAGCATCCCAAGAAGGACCAGACCCATCAGGGGCAAGGATAGCCCTGGTGAAAGCCACATTAGACAAAGAATTTGAACCCTAAAACTTCCATCATGACTTCAAGGCCACGCAGTGATGTTCAGGCCCAGTAGAGCCAATAAATCCCTTTTCCAGCTCCTACTCGGTGAAGACTTTCCAGGGACTTATTATGCAAAGCTGCCTAAGCAAGACGGAATTTATATTGAACCTGGCTATGATTTCTGAGCTGCCAGTAGGTGTTCTGATGGCATACATATCTCGGGGCTGAAGTCCAGGGGCTGCCAAGGACAGGAGACTGGGGGAAAGTAAAACTCAGTGTGACTCCTTCTAGTAAACAACAGGGAGGGGGACTGGAAAGGAACATGCTCTGAGGGGGGAAGGGACGGTAACTTCTCTTGTAGCCAAGGTTTGCCTTTCAAACAGCATGTGAATGTGGCAAAATAAATCTCTCCTTTGGGAGTTAAAGAATGAATAGAATGCGGGCTGGAGGGATGGCTTAGCAGTTAAGGCGCTTGCCTGAGAAGCCTAAGGACCAAGGTTCGACTCTCCAGGTCCCACTTAAGCCAGCTGCACATGGTGGAGCATGCATCTGGAGTTTGTTTGCAGTGGCTAGAGGCCTTGGCATGCCCATTCTCTCTCTGTCTCTCTGTCTCTAATAAATACATAAATAAAAATAAATCAGAAAAAAGTTTAAAAAATGAATAGAATGCAATCAATTCTGAAAAGTAAAGGAACACAAAAGCCTGATTTGGGGCTGAGGTGATAAAAGCATGATGACCTGAGTTTGGATCCCCAGTACCCATGTAAAAGAATACAAGCAGGGCTGGAGAGACAGTCAGCGGTCAAGGTGCTTGCCCTTAAAGCCTAACGATCCGAGTTCAAAGCCCCAGTACCTACATAAAGCCAGATGCACAAAGTGGCGCATGCTTCTGGAGTTCATTTGCAATGGCTAGAGACTCTGGTGTCTCTAGCCCATTCATTCATATCCCACCCCTGCCTCTCTCTCTCTCTCTCTCTCTCCCTCTCTCTCTCTCTCTCTCTCTCTCTGTCTCTCTCTCTCTCTCCTGGGTCTGGTGGCATTCACCTTTAATCTCAGCACTGGGAGGCTGAGGTAGGAGGATCACTGTGTGTCTGAGGCTAGCCTGAGACTACATAGTGAATTCCAGGTCAGCCTGGGACTAGAGCAAGACCCTACCTCGATAAACCAAGAGTGCAAAGAGGGGATCTCTGGGACTTGCTGGCTAGCTAGTCTAGCTCATAGTTAGTTCTAAGTTTAGCAAGAGATCCTGTCCCCCAAAAATAAGGTGGAGAGAAACTGAGGACACCCAGAATGGATCTCTGACCTCAATAAACATGCGCACACAAATGCATGAGCACCACACACATACGAACACACACGAACACATGCAAAAAAAATGCCTGATTTATCTGGGCATGGTGGCACATGCCTTTAATCCCAGCACTTGAAAGGCAGAGGTAGGAGGATCGCTGTGAGTTCGAGGCCACCCTGAGACTACATAGTGAATTCCAGGTCAGCCTGAGCTAGAGCAAGACCCCACCAAAAAAAAAAGCCTGATTTATGTAGGGTGACTCATACCAGAAAGAAAGAGCACAGGTATGTTATTGAATGAAAATATTTGTCATTTCCATGGCTCCCAAAGTCCTGCTGAAACTCCAGCTATAAACTGGGCACCTGGATGTTGTCCCCTGAGTGTAACCACTGGAGACCATCAAAAGATCAAGAGAGGGCTGGAGAGATGGTTTAGCGGTTACGCGCTTGCCTATGAAGCCTAAGGACCCCAGTTCGAGGCTCAATTCCCCAGGACCCACGTTAGCCAGATGCACAAGGGGGCGCACGCATCTGGAGTTCGTTTGCAGTGGCTGGAGGCCCTGGCGCACCCATTCTCTCTCTCTCTCTCTCTCTCTCTCTCTCTCTCTCTCTGTCTCCAACCCCCACTCTTTCTCTCTCTGTCTGTCGTCTCAAATAAATAAATAAAATTAAAAAAAAAAGATCAAGAGAGCCTCGGCCCCATCTCTGCTGCCGACAAGAGCCTCGTTGTAACATTTAACACTGCCACAGAGAACAGGGTTCCTCCTCTTGATTTAAGAAAGTCTCTTGAAACTTTAAAAAAAAAAAAAAAAAAAGAAGTCTCTTTATCTGCTGATGGTCTCTGTACAACTTAAATTGTAAGCCCAGTGGGAATAGGGTCCTGTGTTGCTGGGTCCCCTGTACCCAACCCAGGATTTGGATGCTAATAGTCAAGAGACAACCCTGAGCCAATAACTGAAAGATTGAGATAGGCTGGGAGTTGGGGCAGGGCCACAGCACCAGAAATGAGACATGGAAAAACTCCCTCTTCACCACTGACCAACTCCCCCCACGCCCCGCCCAACACTGCCAGGGTAGCAGGGCAGACCACATTCTATAATCTATGTATGAATCTACCCCCCAAATTTGCAGAGGGAACTGGATCTAAGCGGATAAACAATGCCACTCATGGTATCGGTCACTCCTTTCTGTGCCCACAGAGGAGATTCCAGGCCTGAGATCACCGTTGCTGCAAACCAGCAATGAATGCCAAAAGCAAAACCGTCTCCAAGAGTGCTTTGGCACGCTGTCTTCTAGACAGGGGGGTGGCCGTTCTATTCATGACCTCGCAGCCGCTGTCACGGCCAGCTCAGGACGTGCATCATATTAGACCCACCATTAAAAACAAAAAGTGACAGCAAAATAGGAGAGGCACTAGGCAGAGAGAAGAAGGGGTTCAGTGAGAGGGGGCGATGGACAGAGACAAAAGACAGTGGTGAGAGGGGATTAGAGTCAAAACACATTCTGAGCATGTATGTATGCATGCGCGCACGTACGTGCATATCGGTATTATGAAAACTGTCAATAAAAATGTTTACAGAACAGACCGTTTCCAATGTACCCACCCCATTTTCCTTCAAAGGCCTCCCTCCAAATTAATCTCCTCTGTGGGTCCTGTCCAAGATTGTTCATCCACGTCCCCTTAGGGAGCCCCGAGCCCGTGGGTAGTGCCAGGGGCGGCAGCAGCCAGGGGTGGGAAGTGACTTGACAGGAAATCAATGGGAATGTGAAGGTCATCTGGAGGGCACAGTCTCCCCACCAGGCACCTGCTGGGATGGGATTTGTGGTCCTGACCTCTCTTGAGGGCCTCTGCCCTCCTGTCATAGTTAGTTAAGATCAGCTGCAGAGGCAGCGCCCTGCACACCTGGCCGTCTCAGAGCTGCCCTTTGAAGGGACGACCGGAAGAACAAAGAGGCGCAAGGGTCTCCTTTAAGCTGCCACCAGGTTGAACGGCACCCCAATGCCTCCTGATAGACCGGGTCCCCATACTTCAAGTCACCTACTTATAAACTCCAAAAGTCTATCAGGGAGCCTGGCTAAAGTGAGAATCGGATTGTGTCCTCTCCCTGCATCCCTTCTCCCAAGTCCCGGCGTTTGCTTTCGTCACACTCCCTTCCTGCATTCCCACCTCATCGCGAGTCACTTAACACACACAGTAAAAGTAAAGCCCTCAGCCCAAGACTCCAGTCCAAAGGCTGAATACGAGTATGGCAGAGAAACAAGGAAGAGACACTGCCACGGGGGTCTGAGGGTGGCAGGATGGTGCCCATGATAATAATAGCGTCATAGCACTTACTCAGCGTGGCTGGCAGTGTTCTGAGCTCTTGACATGGGCTTTGGAGATGGTCCGATTGGTAATGAAAGGACTCATCCCCAACGCCCATATAAAAATGGGGCAGGGGTGGCATGTTTCTGTAAACCCAGCACTGGGGAGCTGGCAACAAGAGGATCCCTGGGACTACCTACCAGTCTAGCTGAATCAGTGAGTTTCAGGTTCAGTGGATGGACCCTGGCTTAGCAGTTAAGGCACTTGCCTGCGAAGCTTTTAGTTACCCAGGTTCAATTCCCCAGCACCCGCATAAGCCAGACGCACATGATGGTGCATGTGTCTGGAGGTCCTTTGCAGTGGCTAGAGACCCTGATATGTTCATTCTCTCTTCCTCAAATAAAGAAAAACAAACAAACAAGCAAACAAAAAAGAGTAGATAGTGATGGAGAAAGGCACCTAAAGTCTGGTTTTGTTTGGTTGGTTGATTGGGTTTTCTTGTTCGTTTGTTTGTTTGTGTGTTTTGTTATTTTAGAGGTAGGGTCTCACTCTAACACAGGCTGACAGCTGACCTGGAACTCACTCTGTGTAGTCCCAGGCTGGCCTTAAACTCATAATGATTCTCCTACCTCTGCCCTCCTGAGTGCTGGGATTAAAGGCGTGTACGGCCACCATGCCAAGCCAAAACCAACCCCCAGCCCCACTATGCAGATTTGCAAACCAAGGTCTTGAGGTGGAAGTGATTTGCCTAGGGGCATATATGGTAAGGAGCGAAGGCAGAAGAACTAAAACAACGTGAACCACCCATATTTTCTTGGAATACTAGGTTTCTCTCTACAAGCAACACAAATTTGCCTGTTTTCCACATCAAAATGCCTAGAGATCTGTCAGGTGTGGTGGCGCACGTCTTTAATCCCAGCACTTGGGAGACAGAGGTAGGAGGACTGTCCTGAGTTCAAGGCCACCCTGAGACTACATAGTGAATTCCAGATCAGCCTGGGCTAGAGCAAGACTCTACCTTGAAAAATCAAAAAAAAAAAAAAAAAAAAAAAAAAAAAAAACATGCCTGGAAATAAACGTTCCTATCACAGAGCTACCTCTTAATAACTCAAGAAGTGGGATGATGAGGGGACTTTCTGAAAAAGACATCAGAGAACTTCCTATAGAGGGGAATCAATGCAAAATGCAGTTGAGACAATAAATTCATCCCAAAGGGACTGTGGACTGTAAGGGACCCTGTGGTTCTAGTGTCTACTCATGAGAGATAAACAGGAATGCCAAACTAAAGAGGAAGACTAAAGTATCAAAGAATGTTAGAGATTGTCTAGTTTTACTGCAAATAAACCAGTAACTGTTCTAAGCACCCAAAGTGGAAATGGTATTATTCAGACTCCACACTCAAGGTTTTCCCCATCATTTATTTATAGTAGGTATCTGCAAACTACAGCCCCGGGTCAAAATCTGGTCCATGACGCTTGCTTGTAAATAAAGTTCTGTTGATGGGCTGGAAAGATGGCTTAGCGTTTAAGGCATTTGCCCACAAGGCCAAAGGACCCAGGTTCGATTCCCCAGGACCCACATAAGCCAGATGCACAAGGTGGCGCATGCATCTGGAGTTCATTTGCAGTGGCTGAAGGCCCTTGGTATGCCCATTCAGATAGAGAGAAACAGAATGGGCATCCAGCCACTGCAAACAAATTCCAGATGCATGTGCCCCCTTATGCATCTGGCTCACGTGGGTCCTGGGGAATTGAACCTGGGTCCTTGGGCTTCGCAGGCAAGTTCCTTAACTGCTATGCCATCTCTCCAGCCCCAATTCACAAGTTTTAATGTTCAGGTCATCTGAGGCATGTGATGAAATTTCCTGCTGTCCTGCTTTATCTAGCCAGAGACATGAATCATTCATTCGCCTGGCATACCTCCCATTTAGGTACCACCAGCCCGTAGTTTAGTAGCTGTGGCACATAGCAGGCCTCTCAGCTATCAGACTGACGGGTGCAGAATCACTATCTTACTGTTGATCCAGTTTACTATTCATCACTGTTCTTCATCTCTTACTGTACCTAATTTATTTTTTCCTAACTTATTTTTTTAATTTTTGTTTTTGTATATTAAAATATTTTTGTTTATTTTATTTATTTATTTGAGAGTGACAGACAGAGAGAGAAAGAGGCAGAGAGAGAGAGAGAGAGAGAGAGAGAATGGGCGTGCCAGGGCCTCCAGCCACTGCTAAACGAACTCCAGACGCGTGCGCCCCCTTGTGCATCTGGCTAACGTGAGTCCTGGGGAATCGAGCCTTGAACCAGGGTCCTTCAGCTTCACAGGCAAGTGCTTAACCACTAAGCCATATCTCCAGCCCGTGTTTTTGTATATTAAATGTTTGGTATGCCCATGTTTCTATGCCCATGGACACGTGTCTGTGCAGGTGCATGTGGATGTGGGCATGTCATACAGAGGCCAGAGGCTGGGTGTCTCCCTCTATCACTCTCCACTTATTTTTTTTTAAAATGTTTTTAAATGTCTTATTTATTTATTGGCAAGCAAAGAGAGATAGACAGAATGAGCACGCCAGGTCCTCTAGCTGCTGCAAACAAACTCCATATGCACATGCATCACTTTGTACATCTGGCTGTATGTGAGTTCTGGGGAATCAGACCTGGGACATCAGGTTCTGCAGGCAGGCACATTAACCACTGGGCAATCCCTCCCTGCCCTCCACCTTATTTTTTGAGACAAGGTCTCTCTCACTGAATCCAGAGCTCACCAATTTAGCAAGACAAGTCAGCCAGCAAGTCCCAGGGATCTCCTTCCTCTGTGCCTCCCCAGTGCTGGGATTTACAGGCACGTAGTCTATATGTCCACTAAGTGTAGTTTTAGGCATCCATGAGGGTCTTAGGATATAACCCGTCATGGGTGGGGTTGGGGGCTATATCATTTCAAAGTTCAAAACAGTTACCATCTGGACCTTTACAGAAAAGTCCTCCAGCTAGGCATGGTAGGGTGTGATGGTGCACATCTTTAATCCCAGCACTTGGGAGGCAGAAGCAGGAGGATCACTGAGTTCAAGGCCACCCTGAGACTACACAGTGAATTCCAGGTCAGCCTAGGCTAAAGTGAAACCCTCCTTCAAAATAAAATAACATAAAGACGGAAAAGTCCTCCAACTCTTGGCTTAGCATAACCCTTGAATAAAGCAAACACTCCATCTTTGAAATGAAAGAAAACAGGAGATCTAAGCATCACACGGCTTGAACAGATAGTTTTACAATTATCTCAGCTTGGTACAACTTAATAAAAACCCATAAATACAGCTAATAATAAGGAAAACAAGCAGTAGCTCACCCTGCCCATTTAGTAATTATTGTTAACTACAGCAAGCAGAACTCATCACTGAAAATTAATTTTTCTAGGCTTCCCGGAAAGTCCTTTGTCATTTAGGAAACGCTGCCAGCCAGTGGGTGAGCGGACATTGCTCACAGCGGCACAGCCCTCCTTTCCTCCTGGGTAGCAGAGAATTGAGAGTGCTGCCCTCCCACGGGAGCGCTCTTCCGGAGCTGGCGCTGTCTGTCAGAGAGCTGCTGCCTCAAGCCTCCTTGTGTCCCACATGCCAGAAAAAGTCCCCAAGAAAGGCTGGAAAGATCACTCAGTGGCTGAAACGATGCTGCAAAGCCTTATGGCCCGGGTTTGATTCCCCAGTACCCACGTAAAGTCAGATGCACAAAGTGGTGCACGTGTCTGGACTTTATTTGCAGTGGCAGAAGGCCCTGGCAAGCCCATACTCACTCTCTGTCTCTCAAATAAATAATTAGAATAGTTTTTCTTCTCTTTTTTTTTAATGGGCGCAGCAGGGCCTCTAGTCACTGCAAATGAACTCCGGATACATACATCACCTTGTGCATCTGGCTTATGTGGGTACTGGGGAATCGAACCTGGGTCTGGATCGGTAGGCTTCCCAGGCAAGTGTTTTAACTGCTTAGCCATCTCTCTGGCCCCAATTTTTTTTTTCTTTTTTTCTTTTCTTTTTTTTTTTTTTTTTTTTTTTGGTTTTGGTTTTTTGAGGTATGGTCTCACTCTAGCCCAAGCTGACTTGGAATTCAACTTTGCAGTCTCAGGGCTCAGGGTAGCCTCGAACTCACAGCAATCCTCCTACCTCTGCCCTCCCCCAGTGCTAAGATTAAAGGCATGCGCCACCACGCTCGGCTCAGCCCCAATTTTTTTTAAAAATAAAAGTTCCCAGGAAGAGCCTGACACAGGAGGGACACTGGTGCTGGCTCTTTGTGCCTGGCCTAGCCATCCCCTCCTTTCCAGAAAGTCCATCAGGCTCCCAGCTGCTCACTGGTACCTTCCTTCATCCCACGGAGGAAGGCCTGTCCCTGCGAGGCTGGGGTGGGGAACAGGTGGAAGGCAGAATTTTGTCACTCTGGTTCTTCAGCGAGTCTCTCAATCTCTCTTGGGACTTCATCAAGTGAAAGGAATTGCGAGCACTTCCAACCAACCCACTATGAGCTGCATCCAGCCCGGGACGAATTGGTAAATGCATTTAAAACACTGGTAGAGCTGGATATGGTGGCGCAAGTCTTTAATCCCAGCACTCGGGAGGCAGAGGTAGTAGGATCGCCATGAGTTCGAGGCCACCCTGAGACTACATAGTTAATTCCAGGTCAGCCTGAAACCAGAGTGAGACCCTACCTCGAAAAAAAAAATAAAAAATAAAAAGTGATGGAGAGTGGAATTTCAAAGGGGAAAGTGGGTAGAGGGAGGGAATTACCATGGGATATTGTTTACAATTATGGAAGTTGTCAATAAAAAAAGAAAGAAATATTGAATAAATAAATAAGTTGAATACACTTGATAGCCCCAGGTATTCCCAACAAAGGGATATGTGATAAGCTCAGCTGAGAGGCAGAACAGACCAGCCGGGCAGTTCTTGGAGCCGGTCATACTAAACCATCACCAGCAAGCAGAAGCTCAGCGTCAGCATAGACAGGAACAGCAGTGGATAGGGCTGTTTTCACTAAGAGTCCTGGCTCGCACCAAGGCCCCAGCTTAGTTATTAGTGAAGAAGGAGGGGAAGCTCAATCTTCCTCCAAAGTACCCTTGCGTAGCTGACAGATGACAAGGTCATCCACTAGGAAGATGTCTGGGGTCACACTACTGTGACCTGCACACATATACACTCAGAGACGTAGGTAATGGCACCAAGCATGTTCTAAAGAAGACGGCGGGGGGCAGGGGGAGGTGGGAGAGGGACTGCAGAGATGGCTTAGCGGTTAAGGCCTTTGCCTGCAAAGCCAAAGGATGCCGGTTCGATTCTCTAGGACTCGTGTAAACCAGATGCACAAGGGGGCGCATGTACCTGGTCAGCCTGGGCTAGAGCGAGACCCTACCTCGAAAAAATTAAGAGGACCGCCAAGCAACTCAGACCTGAGTGTGTTCCACTGAGCACCCCTTTGTGAACTACAGGACATTGCCTTTATCATTCCATCTTACAGATGAGGAAACCGGGGTTCAGAGAGCTTACATGGCAAGCTCATGATCACACAGAAATAAGGTGAGATTCTGCCTGAATCTCTGACATCAGTCATTCAACCTGCAGTGACTCTGACAGTGACAGGGTCCCCTTAGTAACTCAACGCCCTTCACCCATGTATCCCTAAAATGTCCTGAGCCTTGGCCATCCCCTCTGACACTCATCACCTCCTCCCTGGTCTCTCTGTGCTGGCTCTCTCTCTCTCTCTCTCTCTGTACACACACACACACACACACACACACACACACACCCTTCTCTCTGCTCAGTGTCACAGCGATCTGCTCTACCGGGTCACCCACTTGCCACTTTGACTCTAGTGGCCTGGACCAACAGCAGGTGCCAGTAGCAGATCAGTGAGGGGGAAGAGAGCCCTGGGGTGTTCAGTCCCCAACCCCTCCTTGCTGGGTCACTGTGGGGGCGAAGGCAACCATCTCCTGTAGGTCACAGCCCCGAACAGGCAGCCATCTCCACACAACTAGCTCTGCGATCCCAGTCACCTCCCTGTCCCCCACGACCGAGCCTTCAGGCTCTGCACCATCCTCTTACACTCTGTCCTGCCAATAGTCCGCAGTTGATTCCATCAGCGTCTGCTGCTTTCTGCCGGTACCCTGACTCTCCAACATGCCCATGTCACCTGGCCTCTCCCGCAGCTCCACCGTCCCCCCCCACCACCACCGCCTCTCCACAGCCCTCTTCCCTGTCAGCCCTTCTTCCTTGCCTGGGGGTGATGTCTCCCTCCAAGACCTATAAATAAATGTTCATTTGCTGGCTTGAAGGTTTGCCCTGGAAGCCTCAGCTCTTTGTCTGGGCCCTAGCAAGCCCTTCGAGAAAGCTGAAGCAGTGCAGAGGTGGGTTGGCAAGTGCTGCACGGGAGCATCATGGGAAACTCGTGCGCCCGTGACTAGAACGAGAGCCGAGGCTTTAGGGTCCAGTGCACGGCTCTCCTGTGCAGGGAGTTGGGGCACACCTCAGATGCTATGTAGCTCAAAATCAACACAGTTTCCGTAACCATGGGCCTGTAACTGGTGAGCAACTACAGTGTGGCAGGTTCTGTCCTGGACAATCATTTACCTGTGTCCACGGTAATATTTTATTTATTTATTTAAAATGAGAGAGAGAGAGAGAGAGAGGATGGGTGCTCCAGGGCCTCTTGCCACTGTAAATAAACTCCAGATGCATGTGCCACTTTGTGCACCTGGTTTTACGTGGCTATTGGGGAATCGAACCCAGGTCATCAGGCTTTCCAAGCAAGTGCCTTTTAACCACTGAGATATTTCCCACCCCTCCCCAGTATTAATCAATGAGGAAACTAAAGCTCAGAGGTGAAAGAATCTAACTGAAACCACAAATCCAGTGGCAGAATGGGGAGAACAGGACTGGAGAGATGGCCTAGCGGTTAAGGCGAATGCCTACGAAGGCTAAGGACCCAGGTTCTATTCTCCAGGTCCCACGTAAGCCAGATGCACAAGGTGGCACATGTGTCTGGAGTTCGTTTTCAGTGGCTAGGAGGCCCTGGCGTGCCCATTCTCCCTCTCTCTCTCTTTCCCTCTCTCTGTGTCTAATCAATAAATCAATACAAAGAAATCATTTTAAAAAATAAAGAATGGGGAGAACACCAGTCAACCAAGTCAATGGGCCTCAGTTTCCAGTGGTGCCTCGTGGCCAGGCAGATGCTCATTACTCACAACCATGAGGCTGGGCAAAGGCAGTATGGACATCAGGAAGATACGTATGGAGGGCTCCACGCTGCCCCTAGAGAATACGCTGTCCAAGGGGCACTGCACTGTCTGGCCACAGTGAGCCCTGAGCAGCTGACATGCCCTCACTGCTCCTTCCTACAGAGCCTGCCAGCAGCCATGCCTCTGGGCACACACTGGCCCCACTACACAGAGCGCCACAGGCACGGAGCCCTCCACATCGGTCCTGCCCAGCATGGTCACAAGGAAACAGCAGGGGAGGGTGAGGGGCAGGGTGGCACAAAAGTAGGAAGCGGCTTTCATGAAGCTAAGTGCCCCTGAGTCAACACCACTGAAGGACCAGAGTCCTTCCATTTTTCTTTGTCAAAACAATAGGAGCTATCCTCGGAGGCACTTGTGTGTGTGTGTGTGTGTGTGAGAGAGAGAGAGAGAGAGAGATGGCATTCCACCACAGAGCCCAAAATAGTCCCCACTTCTGGCCCTGGCTCTCACGGACTCCTGGAGATTCCGCCCAGCACAGCCGCCTGACCTCGGTTCACATGAGCGCTGGCTGGCTTTTCATTTTCCAGGGTAGCCAAGTACTCCCAGGTCCCAGAGTGCAGCGCCTCCTCTGACAACCCATCCCGCCCCTCCAGATGGCCCCTGTGTGTCCTGGCAGGATGAGGTGGAATGGGGAGAGCTGTTCTTCCAATGATGTCCTGTCAGATGGTGCTGTATCCCCAGAGCCACCCCCCCCCCAGTCCCTTCTAATCTTACATCGCTAATACAACTTAGGTAAGAACTGCTCCCACAATGTCCTATACTCCATGGGGGGAGATCAAGAACAGAGAATGGGGAGAGAACACAGTCATTAAAGTGCTTGCCTCTTAGGCATGAGGACTTGAGTTCTGCCCCTGAGACCCACGTAGAATGCTGATCATGGTGGCATGTGCCTATAATTCCGGCACTGAGGAGCTAAAGACAAATCTTGGCGCTCACTAGCCAGCTTAGTCTAGTCTGACTGGTGAGCTCGAGGCCAGGGAGGTGTCTCAAAGGAAGTGGATGGCCTTTCTAGGGATGGCATCCAAACTTGTCCTCTGGCTTCCACACACACCCGCACATGCATCCACACACATGTGCAAAAAAAAAAATAGAAATAGAATTTTTTTAAAATCCTACTGAAACACCGGACATCAGCTTTGTCTCTGTGCTATCAGAATTAGAACATGCCCACTCCGATCACAAACACCCTCTCCGGCCCCTTTAAACACTGAAAGTTTAATCCCCCTCCAAAGATAGGATAGCAAACATGATTAGACCCAATTAATTTATAGAGAAACCAAGAACAAAAGAAGGAAAATCAATAGAATCGCCCTGCTCTGACCACTGCTGTAAATGAAGTCATAACTTGAGGGCAATTTCAGGAGAAAGGAAACTGAAAGTGTCACCCAGCAGCCGTGAGGCAATTTAATAAGGCAACATGGGCCCGTATGGACTGGCTGGGTGAAGATCACCAAAGCTGACAAGACACTCCTGGGGACAGGGGGACAGAGGAAGGGAAGAAACGGCCGAGGTCACTTGCTTGCTAGTCATCATCGGGCATGAGGCTCGGTGGTGGTAAACTCTCCTCTCGAAGAAGCGAGGCATAAAGTAAAGTGAAAGCAGCCAGTTAGTTCATTAAGGACACTGGTGATTTCCACCTAGACAAAAAGCCATAAGGATCCCTCCTACAGCTTCACACGAATTTTATCTCCACCCTTGACTTCTATGCACACCTCTCCTCCATCGCCAGGGAAGAAAAAAGGAAATGAACAAGTCTTCCCCCCACCATCCCCCTCCGCAGCATCCACCTAGATCACTAGCCGAGTCCTTCAGAGACTCCAAAGATGGGGTGAAGAGAAGCTGTAGGGGGGAGGGAGGCACGAAGCGGTCACCACCCCCAACCCTACACGTGTTACCCGCGGATCCGTGACAAGGAAGATATCAAAGAATTCAAGAACACAGTCAGGGGCTGGACAGTTAATTGCCTCACTTACTTCCAGAGCCTACTGGTCTGGGTTCAAGTCCCCAGCACCCTTGTAAAGCCAGATATCCAGATGTACAAAGTGGCACATGCATCTGGAGTTCATTTGCAGTGGCAAGAGGCCCTGGCATGCCTATTCCTCACCCTCATCCTCCCTCCCTTCCTCTCTCTCCCCTCTCTGCTTGCAAATAATTTGTTTTGTTTTGTTTTGTTTTTCAAGGTAGGGTTTCATTCTAGTCCAAGCTGACCTGGAACTCACTCTGCAGTCCCAGATTGGCCTGGAACTCACAGCGATCCTCCTACCGCTGCCTCTCAAGTGCTGGGATTAAAGGTGAATGCCATTACACCTGGCTTAAATGAATGTTTTTTAAAAAGAACATAGCTGGACTTAGCTGGGCATGGTGGTGCATGCCTGTAATCCCAGCGCTCAGGACGTGGAGGCAAGAAAATCAGAAGTTCAAAGCTATCCTCAGTTACATAGGGAGCTTGAGGCCAGCCTGAGCTAAATGAGCTACAGTCTCAAAAAGTAAAAGTAAAAAGAGGAAAAAATATATAGTGGAGGCTGCTGGGGATAATGACACAGACAACACCTGAAGATCCTTGCATCATGAGACAATGCCTTGCTATCCGAGTAGGTCCCCTTGAGTTCACCTTGCTGCCTCTGGTTTGAGTTCATCTAGGGCTCCTAACCTCCGAGTCTATATTCATCTGACAGAAAATGTTTAAGGAACGCAGACTCCATGCCACTCTCTGGGAGTCAGAAAAGCGCTTCAGAGAAGGTCTGGGATGCAGTGCTGAGTCCTGGCTCCTGCTGACCTCTGTGAACCTCATCACTCATCTAGCGGATGGGACTGGTCATAGAACTCCCCCTCCGAGCTCACTGACACAAATGGGAGGACCTCCATTGTGAAGCTGTTTTCCCATGTTGTGTAGCTACCTTTTTCCCTTCACTTCTGGATCGAAGAAGACTCAGGAGACTGGTGAAACTCATTAAAAAAAAAAAAAAACTTAGAAGACTCAGAAAGCCCTCCCTGAAGCTACATAAGCAATAAATAATATTTAGAGAAGAGGGGACTTTTAGGAGGCATAGTTGTCTGCACGTCACGAGGAAGCTCTAGTGATGGGGTGGATTTTTCAATGACGCAACTCCCCAAGTCACCACGTAGCCGCAATAAACTCACTGGCTCACCAAGCTGGACTCAGAATTGTTCTCTTTATCTAGGGTGAATCGAAAGACTCCACCAGAAAAACAATGCAACACCCTGACTATGCATGATTAGCAAATATTAGCTCTTAATACTATAACATGGGGTCCTATGATCCACTCACATTCCCTATCCATGGTGGAAAACAGCAGATCAGAAACACAGCCTTGGGGGCTGGGGAGATGGCTCAGCAGTTAAAAGCACTTGCTTGCAAAGCATGCTGGCCCAGGTTCAATTCCCCAGTACTTATGTAAAGTCAGATGCATAAAGTGACAAAGGCATTTGGAGTTCATTTGTGGAAAAAAAGCGTTCATTTGCCCATTCTCTCTCTCTCTCTCTCTCTCTCTCTCTCTCTCTCTCTCTCTCTCTCTCTCTAGGGGGTTCGAGGTAGGGTCTCACTCTAGCCCAGGCTGACCTGGAATTCACTATGTAGTCTCAGGGTGGCCTCAAACTCATGGTGATCCTCCTACCACTGCCTTATGAGTGCTGAGATTAAAGGTGTACACCACCATGCCCGGCCTCTCTCTCTCTCTCTTTCTCTTTCTCCTCATGAATGCATGAATGAATAAAAATATAGCCTCCAGGACTGAAGAGATGGCTTAGTGGTTAAGGCATTTGCCTGCAAAACCAAAGGACCCTGGTTTGATTCTCTAGGACCCACGTGAGCCAGATACACAAGGGGGCACATGCATCTGGAGTTTGTTTGCGGTGGCTGGAGGCCCTGGTGCACCCATTCTCTCTTTCTCTCTCCCTCTTTCACTCTCATAAATAAATGTTTAATATATATACACATATAGCCTCCGTGTGTGATAATTACGAAACCATCCCCACCAACAGAAACCTCACGCATGACTCTCCCAGAGGTTGCAGATGCTCTTTGTTTAAAGGTCACTGGGTCACAAAGGAGGAGGAACCTTCAGGAACTGATGAAGACTTATCTTTAAAGGATTTGGGGAGGGAGGGATATCTGCGGATGGAAGCCAGGGCCTCATGCATGCTAGGCATTAAAGTTCACCCTCAGCCTGAGTTTTCTCTGGCTTTTCATATTTTATTTATCTATTAGATAGAAAGGCAGAGAGAGAGAGAGAGAGAGAATGGGTATGCCAGGGCCTCTAGCCACTGCAAACAAACTCCAGAGGCATGCATCTGGCTTAAGTGGGTCCTGGGGAATTGAACCTGGATCCTTAGGCTTTGCAAGCAAGCACCTAAACCACTAAGCCATCTCTCCAGCCCTGAGTTTTCGTAAGTAGAAAGTTTAGAATACTTAGGACACTGAACCATACATGTGGCAAGGCGGGGTGTTGGTTCCCTATCACTGCTGCAGCGAATTGCCACAAACTAAGTGGATTAGCAGGGCGCTAGTGCATTGGCGTGCCGCTCTGGTTATGGGCAATCCGAAGGGTCTTTCAGGGCTAAATCAGGGGTGTGCTGCCCTGCAGCAGCGCTAGTGAGGGCCTGTGCTTTTGCTTTTTGCCAGCTTTCAGAGGTGGTTTCTGTCTCTTGGCATGGATCCAGGAAACAGCGGATCCTCCGCTATACCACTTCATCCTCCATGTCCAATGTCACATTCCCCTGCTCACGGTCATCTTGACCCTTGTGGTTACAGTGGACCACCCACAAAATTCAGACTCATCTCCCCCTATGTCAAAGTCTCCAACCACATCATCAAAAATCTCTTTTATCATATAAATAACATTCATAGATTAGGTTGTCTTTCGGGGCGGGAGAGGGGGGCTTCTATCTACCAAGGTGTCTGCTGCCTAGTATATGGGGATACTGTCCAAGCCATAGGGAGGTGTGAATCAAGAACACTGAAGCAGTCCTACTCTGTATCAAAACTTGAAGCATAAGGCTGAAGAGATGGTGTAGTGGTTAAGGCGCTTGCCTGAGAAGTCTCAGCACCCTGGTTCGACTCTCCACATCCCACGTAAGCCAGATGGACAAAGGTGAGGCCAGCAAAAGGTCGCACATGCCCACTAGGTGGCGCAGGCGTCTGGAGTTTGATTGCAGTGGCTGAGGCCTCTGTCTCTCTCCATCTCTCTCTCTCTCACACACACACACAAGAAAAAAATTCAAGTATAAACCTTATGTTGTGGGTTGGAGATGTGGCTCATGGTTGAGTGCTTGCCTAGCAAGCGCAAGGTGCTGGGTTTGATCCCCAACACCAAATAAATGAGGTATATTGAGGCATGCCTGTGATTCTAGCACTCAGGAAGTAGAGGCATAGGATCAGAAGTTCAAGGTCACTCTCAGCTACATACTGAGTTCAAAGCCAGCCTGGGCTACAAACATGAGACCCTGCCCCCCTCCCAAAACAAAACCAAACAAGAATATTGTGCTTACAAGCACAAGCTGCAGAACCACACAGCAGAGGTTCAATTCTCAGCCCCACACAGCACAGTGGGAGCCTCCATTGACCCAACTGGAAAGTCTAAGTGTGCAAGGTTTGCATAGCATGAAGAATATTCACAGGGACTGGAGAGATGGCTTGGTGATTAAGGAGCTTGCCTGTGAAGCCTAAGGATCCAGGTTCGATTCCCCAGGACCCACGTAAGCCAGATGCACAAGGTGGCACATGTGTCTGGAGTTTGTTTGCAGTGGCTGAAGGCCCTGGTGCGCCCATTCTCTGCCTCTCTCTCTCTCTCTCTCCTTGAAAATAAATAAGCAAAAATACATACAGAAGGACTAGGGAGATGGCTCACTGGATAAAGTGATTCTGTACAAGTCTGAGGACTAGAGTTCAGACACCCAGAGTCCACATAAAAGCCGGTGTGGGCTGGAGAGATGGCTTAGCGGTTAAGCACTTGCCTGTGAAGCCTAAGGACCCCGGTTCGAAGCTCGATTCCCCAGGACCCACGTTAGCCAGATGCACAATGGGGCACACGCGTCTGGAGTTCGTTTGTAGTGGCTGGAGGCCCTGGCGCGCCCATTCTCTCTCCCTCTCTCTATCTGCCTCTTTCTCTCTGTCGCTCTCAAATAAATAAATAAAAATAACAAAAAAAAATCTTTTTAAAAAGCCGGTGTGGCACACACGCCTGTAACCCCAGTGCTGGGAGGGGCGTGGGGAAAGGGGATGGCTGGGGCAAGATGGCTAGCAGAATCTGTGAGCTCTGGCTTCAAGTGACAGTAAATAAAGAGGAGAGCAACTGAGGAAGGCACCCAAGATCAACCTGTGGCCTCCATGTTCACACACACATACAAACACACACACACGTGCCCACACATATACATACATGCACAAACACCACACAATTACACACTCAGAACAAAAAATAAATGCAGCGTGGGCAAGGCAGGTATATGGGCTCAGTGGATCATCAAGTTACTGTGGCTCCTGAGGCAAAAAGAATAGGGATATTTACAGCCTCACCCCCCTCCTATGCCTTTTCTCACTGACTCCCAGGACACGCTAGGAACACCCCCACTTGCAGAGAGTCCATATATATATATATATATATATATATGTATATGTATTTTTTTTGACAGTGACAGTCAGAGAGGGGAAGAATCAGAGAAGTCAGAGAGAGAGGGGGGAATGGGCACATCAGGGCCACCAGCCACTGCAAACAAACTCCAGACGCGTGCGCCACCATGTGCATCCGGCTTACGGGGGTACCGGGGAATCGTGCCTCAATCCGGGATCCTTAGGCTTTACAGGCAAGCACTTAACCGCTAAGCCATCTCTCCAGCCCCGCAGAGGGGTTTTTGAGTGGGGCACCAAATAAAAGGAATGGAGTTAGCTGAGGTTGCAGCTCAGTGGTAGAGGACTTGCCTAGTGTGTACAAGACCGTAGGTTGAAATCCTAGCATCCCATACATACATATTGTTTAATGCACACAGAATTCTTCATTCCATGCACTGGCACCCAGTAATGCTTAGTAAAGGGCACCTCATGAAGTGCCCATTGCTCCTGTTATTTTGTTGCTTTGTTTCTGTCAGGACCCATCACTGAATCAATCCGCTTGGCGCGAAGTACTTGGCTGTCAGCAAATACCACCAGGTGCCGTCAAGCCCCAGGAACCAGATAGGCTGCCCGGTGCAACGCAGAATGACCCTGTCACATTGAGGTCTGAGGGTCCCAGCAGAGACACCCAAAGGTTTACTGACAGGATCATAGCGATGTCATCCTAGTGCAGACACGGTCCACACACAGAGTTCTGTTCACTTTCTGCATAAAGAAGATAATGTGAGACGCCAGCCATTCTGACTCCATGGTCCTGGATGTCTTTCTCCTATAACCCATTGCTCATTATTTTTCACTGTATTGTGAGACACTTGGGCTACATATTATAGTCAATAATTCCCACACAAGTGCAATAGTGGCACACAGCCATGGTGGGGAACCAACTGCTCTTAATTTGGCTAACTGATCTCCTCAGTGGTACAGGACCCATAGCTGGAGCTGGGAAACAAGTCAGAACCATATCCAAACATAAGCCCACTCGCCAATATCAAGCTACCATCAATCATGGGCTACAAGATGGCCTACACCTATTAAATTCTCTATAAAAAAAAAAAGTAAGGGTTATCTCATTTGTCCTGGTGCTAACTTACTCTCCGTTGGAGAATCTGCTTCTCTTTTTCATATAGATGTAGATCCTAAGGAGAGAGCCACCCCATCATACCTCAAAAGGGCCCCGGCTGAAACTAAGAAAAATTGGCAAAACAAGCAAAGGTGCTGTTTTCCTGATGAACCAGATACCAGCAGAAGGGGGAAGGAGATCAACACAGAGAAAAATCAACTCCTACCAAATCAGAGAGCCAGAGCCTCAGAGGTCCCCAACACCTCATCACTGAAGCAGACCAAAAATGAACCCAACATGGCTCAGGGAAATTTTGCGGAAGAGGGGGCGGAAAGAATGTCAGAGCCACATGTTGGGTCGTGATATGCAGAGACATTTATCTTACCCATAACTGTGGGCTAACTCCACAATGCATGACCCGTATACCTCAACAAGGAGGGGCCAAGGGGAGGGGGTAAGTCACGGATGAGTCTAATAATGGTACCAAACTGACTGTATTTGCTGAATACAAAACTAACTAATAAAGAAAAAATAATAATAATAATTCCCATCGGGAATTTTTCTGTCTTCCCTTTTTTTTCTTATTTTTAAATATTCTTTTTATTTACTTATAAGAGAGACATAGAAAGACAGAGATGCAAAGTGAGTATGGGTACAAGCCCCTAGCTACTCTAAGCAAACTCCAGACACATGCCACTCTGTGCAGCTGACTTCACGAAGATGCTGGGGATTTGGACCCAGGCCAACAGGCTTTGCAAGAGAACACCTTTAGCCACTGTGCTATCTCTCCAACCCCAGTCTTCCCATTTTGTAGATGGGGGAAGTGAGGCAGAGAGCAAAAGAACAAAAACTTTATCTTAATAAAACAGCACTCTTTCTTTGATTTGATCATTGAAATATCTCAGGTAATGTTTAAAAGTATGTACACTAATATATAGTAGAGCACAGCTTGGCGGCATGTGCCTGTATTCTCAGCGTTCAGGACGTTGGGACAAGAGGATTAAGAGTCTGAGGCCAGCCTAGGATACACAGTGAAACCCTGCCTCACAAAAAAATCGAGCAAAAGAAAATAAGGCTATGGTATAGGTTAAACATCACATGGAACTTTTGGGCACATTGGGTTTATAGAGTACATGCCTCAGATACAACACTAAATATTACATGTGAACTAGTTCGTTTAACCCTAAAAGTTCCATAAAGAGACAATCTTTTTTTAAATTTTTTTTGGTTATTTTTATTTATTTATTTGAGAGCAACAGACAGAAAAAGAGGCAGAGAGAGAGAGAGAATGGGCGCACCAGGGCCTCCAGCCACTGAAAACGAACTCCAGACGTGTGTGCCCCCTTGTGCATCTGGCTAACGTGGGTCCTGGGGAATCAAGCCTCGAACCGGGGTCCTTAGGCTTCACAGGCAAGCGCTTAACCGCTAAGCCATCTCTCCAGCCCTCTTTTTTTTTTTTTTTTTAAGGTAGGGCCTTGCTCTAGTCTAGGCTGACCTGGAATTAACTATGTAGTCTCAGTTCTGAGGGGAAGTTTCACAGTGGCTGGGAAAGCATGGCTAAGCAGCTGGCTGGAGGGTCACAGCGGCAGAGGGAGCCAAGTCTGAACACCCAAGGGGCTGGATTGATGAACCTCAAGGTCCACCCTCAGCAACACACCTCCAGCAAGGTCCCGCCTCCCAAATCCTCTACAAGCTGGGGACTCAGTAGGAGGCTATGGGGGACATTTTAATCTCAAGCCACCACACGCTGCCTCTCTGCCTCCCTCCAACTCTCCTGCCTTGCTAATTGTTTGGCATGCGTGATGGTTCCAATAAGATATCCCCAGTAAACTCACGTGTTTTGAATATTTGGTCCCCAGCTGGTGGCAGTTTGGGAGGAGGAGTGCGGCTGGAGGAGGTGTGTTTCTGGGAGTGGGCTTCAGCGTTTCCCCCTTGCCAGAGCTCAGCTCACTCTCTTACTCCTATTCACCACCGGCTGTGGCAGAGGTGATGCCCAGCCTCTCCTTGTGCCATGCTGTGCCTGCCATCTCGAAGGTTCCCCTCAACACTGTGAGCCAAAATAAACCCTTTCCTCCCATCAGCTGCTTTGGGCCAGGCGTTTTGTCCCAGCAACGTGAAGGTCACTGCAACAGCATGGGAGTAAGTAAGGTTCTCCCGCTGGAGGCACGGGAGAGAGGAGAGCTGTCCAGGCCAAAGCTATTCTAGACCAGTCAGCCCACCACCTGCCCAGCACCGGGTGCCTGCAGGGACCTAAGTGAGCCCAGCCAAGACCAGAAGAACCATCCAGCTAACCCTAATCCAATCATCAGCCTACGGAACAATAAGCAAAATAAACGCTTGCAGGCTGGAGGGATGGCTTAGCGGTTAAGGCGTTTGCCTGCAAAGCCAAAGGACCCAGGTTCTATTCCCCAGGACCCACGTTAGCCAGATGCACAATGGGGAGCACACATCTGGAGTTCGTCCTTCTCCCTCTTTCTCTGTCAAATAAATAGCTAAATATATTTAAAAAAAAATAAACGCTTTCAATTGACTAAAAAGCCACTATGCTTTGGAGCGTTTGGGTAAGTAGCAAAACTAACAGTTACGGCCAGGAACCAATTTCCCTTTCAAGTTTATAGCCTCAACAGCCAACAGAAGAGCTAGCATGTAATACTTACATCATGAGTGTCTCGTAAATGACTACGGAATTACTAAATTTAGTCAAGGAAGATGAAATTAGGCTATGTCATGTAAATAAATAAAAATTTTGTTGAAGATATTTTATTTACTTATTTGCAAGGAATTGTGTGCGCCAGGGCCTCCAGCCGCTGCAAACGAACTCCAGATGTATGTGCCACTTCATGCATCTGGCTTTACACAGGCACTAGGGAATCAAACCTGAGTCATTAGGCTTTGCAGGCAAGTGCCTTAACCTTTGAGCCATCTCTCCAGGCTCTACATCACATAATTCTATTGAAATTCTTTGGTGGAAGGAATATTTTTAGATGAGGTTACTAGATGCCTAAATGTAAAGTTCCACTTGCTTTGTTCTTCGTAGCCAACATGCCTTTTCCCCAACTTTCATCAAATAAAAAAAGAAAGTTTCACACAAACCTGTAATGTAAGAATTAATGATTAAAACTTGTGTTAAGTGATCTGGGTTCTAAATCCAGTACCCCAACAATGAGAGACCTCGCTGCCGTCCTAATTAACACCCTGACTCTGTGAGACAGTCGTTTACTCGGCCTCATCTCAACCTCACTGGGTTGTTGTAGCAAATAAGACAGGGTGTGAAGGCTCTTGCGTGCTTTTCATTGTCAATAAATCTACTTCTTCTGTAAACAGAGATCTGCTTTCTGATGGCATTTGTAACATATGCTCTTATGAGCTGTTTCCCCCTTTCTCTAACTGCCTTTTCATATTCTGCATCCTGGTACCCATATTTTCAACAACAACAACAACAAAACCATGCACAAAAAGTAGGAAACAGTTAAAAATTATTCCTTTTTAAAAAAATATTATATTTTGGGCTGGAGAGATGGCTTAGCAGTTAAGCGCTTGCCTGTGAAGCCTAAGGACCCCAGTTTGAGGCTCAGTTCCCCAGTATCCATGTTAGCCAGATGCACAAGGGGGCGAATGCATCTGGAGTTCATTTGCAGTGGCTGGAGGCCCTGGCACGCCCATTCTGTCTCTCTCTCTCTCTCTCTCTCTCTCTCTCTGCTTCTTTCTCTCTCTGTCTGTCACTCTCAAATAAATAAAATAAAAATAAAAATAAATAAATAACATTTAGAAAAATAAATAAAAAGAAACCCTTCATTGTGAGCACTTCTCCTACAAAAGCAGAATAGGTTGAAGGTTCACGGTGTGCTCCAAACACATCAGGACCCTCTTGGCTTACTGGCCCCCTCCCAAAGCTCCCAAGACATTTAAATGTCATAGTCTTGGAGTGACTATCAGATATCATACCCAAGCATCTTGGGAGTGTGCTGGAGGCACAACAAGGCAGCCTGGGCCCACTAGGGAGTGTTCTAAGCTGTCCTCACCCTGTGAGTGATGGGACCAGACAGATGCTATGACAATAGCTCCTACTTACACTGAGGTAGGGAGGTGAAATGGGGTCAAAAGAATGGACAACTCCGGGCCCTGCTCAGAGTTCACCACACAACTCTACAAACCCAGTCCTTCCGTCAGCCTGCTCTCCCTACGGTACACACGTGTCCTCTGCCTGCCCAGCTCTCACCCCACCTCCTTCTTTTTTTTATTTTTTATTTTTTGTTATTTTTATTTATTTATTTAAGAGTGACAGACGGAGAGAGAAAGAAGCAGATAGAGAGAGGGAGAGAGAATGGGCGCGCCAGGGCCTCCAGCCACTGCAAATGAACTCCAGATGCGTGCGCCCCCTTGTGCATCTGGCTGACGTGGGTCCTGGGGAGTCGAGCCTCGAACCGGGGTCCTTAGGCTTCACAGGCAAGCGCTTAACCACTAAGCCATCTCTCCAGCCCATGCCCACCTCCTTCTGGTAACAGTAGCTCCATCATCCTCATCTCTCACCAACACCTGCGTGACATCAGCCCGCGCTAACCCACCGGCTTCGGAGACATGCTGCGAGCACCGCAGGCCAAGGAGGGAACCTCCCCGCAGGTCTCAGCTAGCAGCTCCAGGGTGAATGTGTGGGTTGAGGCAGGCAACTTAGGATCAGTCCTAGAACTTCAGGGAGACACGGTTACTTTCTTTTCTCTTGACACGGAAAGGCAAGTAAAGATGTACTCTTGAAGTTGCCAAGGGAAAGGGAGGCAGAGGTTGAAAGATGAAGAGAGATGGCGGTGTCCTGATGACCCAGCGGAGCCCCTCGGCCCAGGCCCATCTTCCCCCATGTGCTGGAGCACAGTGAACATCTTGACGTGTGCCACGTGCAAAGGCCCAGTCGGTGGACCTTGCACAGTTTCATTTTACCAATAGAGTCTACGTAGGCAGAAAAAGAACCCCGTCCAAACACGTCTGGGCTGCTTGAACCCAAACGCTTTTGAAAGGAGGATGACTCGCTGAGGCTGCACATGCCAGACGTCAAACTGCAGAAGGAATCCAAGCCCGAGTGCAGATGACAGGTCAGGGAACTCTCTCTCTCTCTAACTTGCCACAGTGCCCCTAACTCCTGACTGAACTCACTAAGATCATTATTCTCTTTCACTTTACCTGACTGGTCCCTTTCAGTACGTGTCTACCATCCCTGACTGGATGCACGGATGGAACAATGCACGGGCAGATGAGCGGACGAGTGGATGGGCTAATTAATAGATACATGAGGAGCTGAGTGGATTGTTCAGTGGTTAAAGGCACTTGCTTACAAAGCCTGAGGGCCCAGGTTCAACTCCCCAGTATCCACATAAAGCTGGATACACAAAGTGCTGTGTGTATCTGGAGTTCATTTGCAGTGGCAAGAGGCCCTGGCATACCCATTCTCTCTCTCTTCTCCTTCTCTCTCTTCTCGCAAATAAATAAATAATTTTTAAACTCTCTTATTCTCAAATAAATAAAAATATATTTTTTAAAAAAATAGATACATGAGGGCTGGAGATATGGCTCAGCAGTTAAGGAGCGAAGCCTAAGGACCCAGGTTTGATTCTCCAAGACCCTCGTAAGCCAGATGCACATGGTGACTCATGTGCCTGGAGTTCGTTTGCAGTAGCTGGAGGCCCTGGCGCACCCATTCTCTCTCTCTCTCTCTCTCTCTCTCTCTCTCTCCCTCTCTGTCTCTAATAAATAAGTAATAAAAAATAAATGTTTAAAAAATAGATACATGGATAGATAGCCAGAAAGGCAAATGATCCCTTATTTCCAGGTTGGGCCCACATACAAATAGGCATGACATAGTTAAGAAGAAACACCTCAGGCCACTCCAGTCAGGACTTCTGTATGGTTTTGATTCTCAGAATAATAGGGCCTGGCCTTCTAGGTTGTACTCACTGGAAGCTTCACAATTTCACCGTCATGTAGGCTAAGAAACCATTCATCCAGTCTCGGACAGCCCCTATTGGAGAAGAGCTGACCCTGAATAAAACCTCTCTCCTCGTGGTGGTGGCGCACACCTTTAATCCCAGCACTCAGGAGGCAGAGGTAGGAGGATCGCCAGGTCAGCCTGAGCTAGAGTGAGACTCTACCTCGAAAAAAAAAAAAAAAAAAACCTCTCTCCTCCATCTCTGGCATCTACTCAGATCTGGGCAGCAGCCACAGAAACTAAAACAGCTACAGAAGATGCAGGCACTGTATAATAAATAGTGCAGCCACACTGGGATAATGCAGGGAGATGTCCACAGATATATCCATGAAGCTTTCAACAAGGACGTGGGGAGTCCAGGGTAGCTTGTAAGAGACACAATGAACTGAACAAAAAGCAAACGTCAGTGGTAACAGAGATCACTCCAAGATGAGGCCGGCCACTCGGCCACCTGGTTGAAGGCAACACAGTGACCCCAGGAAGTAACTGAGGATTTACCCAAAACCACCCCGCGAGGAGTTATTCACTGAGGCTCTAGCTGTCCACGGTTCAGGCAAATGTTTCAAAACCTACATTTCATTCACTGCACTATGAGTCATACTCCCCCACTTGGTTATCTGGGAGAAGCAGCCTCAAGGCCTTCCAGGGACTGCCAAGGAGAGGAACCGTGGCAGACCGTATCCGCTCATCGTGTGGTGTCCAGTGGGGGACAGATCAGGAAAGCAGCCCCGCAGTGGGTGGCACCCGAACGGAGCCCGTCGTGCTGGGGGATGCCATCCTAGAGACAAAGCACAAAACACAGATCTGCACCTTACGTCCTGGACCTTACGGTGAAGGGAAATAAGCTTGCCCACACGTGCATTCTCTGAGGATGCCAAAGAAAGACTGTGGCTGTGGACTTGTAAGCACAGTTACCCTCAGTACCTGCTTTCCTGACCCGGTCCCTTCAGATACCAAAGTCGGCACAGGCTCTAGTATTTCGCATCAAATGGCACAGCATTGTGCATAGAAGCTGTGCACATCCTCTGGTATACTCAAGTCATCCCTAGATTGTTTATAGTACCTAATACATCATTAATACCATGTAAGTAAGCCAGGCATGGTGGCGCACGCCTTTAATCCCAGCACACAGGAGGCAGAGGTAGGAGGATCGCCGTGAGTTCGAGGCCACCCTGAGACTCCATAGTGAATTCCAGGTCAGCCTGGGCTAGAGTGAGACCCTACCTCGAAAAAGCAAAAAAAAAAGCCGGGCGTGGTGGCGCACGCCTTTAATCCCAGCACTCGGGAGGCAGAGGTAGGAGGATTGCTGTGAGTTCAAGGCCACCCTGAGACTGCATAGTGAATTCCAGGTCAGCCTGGGCTAGAGTGAGACCCTACCTCAAAAAAACAAAACAAAACAAAACAAACCCCCCCCAAAAAAAAAGTACAAGTAAATGTTAGACTATATTGCTTAGGGAATAGTGACAAGAAAAACTCTACGTGTTCAATTCAGATGCATTTTCTCCAGAATGTTTCGATCCACAGTTGGTTGAGTCCACAGATGTGGAGCCCACAGATACAGAGGGGCTGACAATATGCCAGCACCTTAGTGACCATTCTTCACCTCCAGGGTGACTTCATGTCAGAGCCAAGGAAACACAAGCCCAGAGCAGGGGCTGGGAAGCCATGGAAAATAAGTTATTAATAAATATATACTGAAGCCAGGGCGTGGTGGCGCACGCCTTTAATCCCAGCACTCGGGAGGCAGAAGTAGGAGGATCACCATAAGTTTGAGGCCACCCTGAGACTCCATAGTGAATTCTGGGTCAGCCTGAGCTAGAGTGAGACCCTACCTCGAAAAACAAACAAACATACATATATACAAAAATGTTTATTAATATAACTGTTAATAAATATATAAATATTTATACATCTTATATATAAATAATTCCTGTTGACAGAGAGTAGTCCCAACAAATGGCAGCCTGTGAGTGCCAGCATCTAAATGCCAACAGAGAGACAGCTGGGTGTGCAGGGCTGGCACCAGCCCCAGGACACCACAGAACAGATGGCACTCGTGGTTTCTGCCCTCAACATGCTTCTATTTGAGGAGGCAGTACCAGCCCCAAGTGCAGGGTCACAGCAAACCGTGCACAAGCAGGAAGCCAGGAGACCCGGCGTCTCACCCCACTCTGCTGCCTTAAGGCCTTGAAGTCCATCACTAAGTGTTTCGGGCCCCAGTTGCCTCGAGTGTGACCCCTCTCGGCTCAGCAGTTCTGCGAGTGTCTGGTGGCTCAGATTGGCTAATTTGTGGCCGAGCACTCACACCCTGTGCTTTGGAGTCCCAATGGTCATCAGTGCTCAGAACTGGCTCCTGGGAACGGAGCAGAGTGTGCAACACCCATCTGTTGTGTGGGTATGAGCGTACACACACACACACACACACACATACATACTGCCCCAGGCCCAAGACACACTCTGTCCCTGAGCTTATGGATTTTCTGCCCTGGGTATTTGTTTGAACTTACCAGGAGGAAGGAATTTGGATTCTTTTTTAAATATATACAAAGGGAACGCACTCGTTTACTTTACAAGACGTCCTTGAAGCTGCAGCTGGAGTGAGGAGCAAGGCTCAAGACCACCCTCGCCACGGCGCGTGTGAATGCCATCGCTCCGCGGTGATTGCCCAACCCGTCAGCCTCCAGCCAGCCTCGCTGTGCCCCTCTGGCCACACTCAGGTCTTAAACCACCCTGTAGGACACTGGCACACCTCACCCTGCCTCCTCATCTTAGTGAGGGTCCAGGGCCCCTGACCCAGGGTCTGCCCCTCCACCCATCCACCCCGCACAGGGAGGCTGACAAAACCCAGGACTCTCAGACAAACGTGAGTGCCGAAGAACAAATGGCTTTCAATGGAACATTTGTCCTCTCAGACACACCCCTCCCAAGGAGAGAAAAGGTATCCCTTCCTCGTTGCATGGCCTTTGTTTCCCTGGTTTTTCATGAAGGCTGCCACCACCTCTCACTCGGGGCACACAGGGAAGGGCTACAGCTTCAGAGGCTGATGATCACAGGAGGTATTCGCATTCAGAGGTCCACAGCGCTGGTCTAAAAAGCTACTCTGACCGAATCAAAACATTGCGAACTAGCATAGCCAGCCCCAGTGCAGGAAAGTCGAGGGAAGGTGGGGAACAAGAGGCACATATTACTGTATCAGTCCCAGGGCATAAGGGTCTTCAGACAGTAGGGGAAGAGAGGCAGATATTACCATAGCATTCTCTAAGGGAAATCTCAAAGACATCTCACTGCAAAAATAAAAGTAAAATATAAAAGCCGAGTGTGGTGGTGCAAAGCTTTAATCTCAGGAGGCAGAGAGAGGTAGGAGGAGGGCCGAGAGTTCAAGTCCAGCGTGGGACCACAGAGTGAGTTCCAGGTCAGCCTGGGCTAGAGTGAGACCCTGCCTCCAGAAACCAAAAAGAAATAAAATATACAATAAAGGGAAATATTGCCTGGTGATGGCTGGTCTATGGACCATGAAGCCATAGTTCTAACATCTAACTATAAGACACAAGGCCCTGCATATCCCCAGCCCTGGATTCCACAGGGACAAGAGGACTCAATGCCTATAAATCTCTAACCTGTCAGAGTACACAACAGAAGTGGAGAATGAGCAAAGGCAGGAAAGTTTGTTTGGGTCATTTTCCCTCTTACTCTAGATTTACCATCTAGTCCAGGACCTCGCCTCCCAGTGAGTACTCTGTGACTTATGGTGAATGAGCGAATGAATGATTAAACAAGGAAATTCCTAGGTGACCCGGAAAGTCCCCAGAAAGTATTATGAGCTTTGTAGAGTAAGGGCTCTTCACAACTCAAACGAGAAACACAACATGTCCAGTGAAAGGGGTTGACCTGGATGACCTCTGAGGTCATCTGCAACACATGAGCCCTTGAGCCTGTCATACCAGGCAAATAACTTCACTGAAAGAATTTTAAACACTTCCTTCAACACCCTAGTTTAGCATCTAAGATTGAAGCCACAGTGTCCTTTCCCTGGTGATAACCCCAGAAGGGAAGGGTACGGAGAAGCCAAGAAAAGAAACTGAAGAGGACAATGAGGGACAAGCAAGGAGGGGTAGAGGGCGTGAGTGAGACAGGGCCCAAAGAAGGGAAGAAAGGGGCTGGAGAAATGGCTCAGCAGTTAAGGTGTTTGCTCACAACAAAGTCTGATGGCCATGGTTAGAAACCCCAGCACACATATAAAGCCAGATGCACAAAGGGGTGCATGCACCTGAAGTTTGTTTGTAGTGGCACAAGGCCCTGGTGCGCCCAGTCTCTCTTTCTCTCTCTCCCTCTCTCTCTCTCTCTCTCTCTCTCTCCCTACAAATAATAATAAATAACTTTTTTTTTTTTTTTTTTTTTTTTGGTTTTTCGAGGTAGGGTTTCACTCTGGTCCAGGCTGACCTGGAATTAACTCTGTCATCTCAGGGTGGCCTTGAACTCATAGCGATCCTCCTACCTCTGCCTCCCGAGTGCTGGGATTAAAGGCGTGCGCCACCACGCCTGGCTAATAAATAACTTTTAAAAAGAAGAAGAAGGAGGAGGAGGGAATGCTAGGTGTGGTGGTGCACGCCTTTAATCCCAGCACTCAAAAGCAGAGGTAGGAGGATCGCTGTGAGTTCGAGGCCAGCCTGAGACTACATATTGAATTCTAGATCAGCCTGGGAGAGAGAGAGACCCTACCTTGTAAACAAAAAACCAAAAAAAAAAAAAAAAGAAGAAGGAGGAGGAGGGGGAGGACGAGGAGGAAGAGGAGAAGGGAAGAAGAAAACTACTTGAAGATGCAACATGAAAGTCGAGTGCACACCCCCCACATAGACAAAGATTCCCCTTCCAGATCCATGCCGAAGCTCGCCTCCAGCCCAGGCCATCACTCGCTGACAGTGCCTCTTTGTGGAATACAACAATAGGTACATTATGCCAACCTATAATTACCCTAGGAGAAGTGGTGGCGAAGTCAAGGTTTCAGTGCGCGTGGGCATACTGGAGGTTCTCCCACAAGAGCAAACATCAACAAAACAACAACAACAAATTTCCACGTCGGGACTGAAAGCTGCCAGTCCCCTCTCATATGAACAGAGAGGTGATCTTTAAGCACAAGGCCTTATTTCATTAGAACTCACAGAGGACTGGGGGAAAGGGCTGGGAGGTTGTGTTTAGTTTTTAAAAAGAAGGCAAAAAGAGTGAGAGAGAGAGACATTGTGGGTATGTAGAAATGCCAAGGTTGGGGGGCTGGGAAGATAATTCAATCAGTAAAGTGCTTGCTGAACAAGCATGAGGACCTGACTCCATGTAAAAAATAAGGGGGGGCGGCTGGAGAGATGGCTTAGCTGTTGAGGCGCTCACCTACAAAGCCAAAGGATCCCGGTTCGATTCTCCAGGACCCACGTTAGCCAGATGCACAAGGCGGCACATGCATCTGGAGTCCATTTGCAGTGGCTGGAGGTCTTGGCGCGCCCATTCTCTCTCTCTCTCTCTCCCTCTTTCCCTCTCTCAAATAATTAAATAAAAATAAAAATAATTTTTAAAACAAGCCAGGCACATGATTGTAATCCCAGTGCTGGGGAGGTAGAGACAGGAGCAAGCTGGGCCTCACTGGCCTATTTGATAAACTAAAGGCCAATGACACCCAAAGTCTTCCTCTGGCCTTTACATACAAGCTACACATGTGAGCACACATACACACACACATCAAAGCCAGGGTAGCATACAGAGGAAGCCCTCAAAAGCAGCTCAATCTGGCTCGATTCCCCAGGTCCCATATAAGCCAGATGCACAAGGTACGCATGTGTCTGGAGTTTGTTTGCAGTGGCTGGAGGCCCTGGCGTGCCCATTCTCTCTCTCTCTATCTCTATCTCTCTCTCTCAGCCTCTTTCTCTCTCTGTCTGTAACTCTCAAACAAATTTAAAAAAAAATTTTTAACAAAAAAAATTAAAAGTAGCTCAATCTGAGTAAATCCATCCCATGGAGGAAGAGATCTCTTTCTGGTACCCCAGTGAGACTTGAAACATGCACAACTTTGGTATCTTGATAAACAGTGACAAGAGATCAGAATTCTTGGTGCCCACTACTAGCCGGCTGCCTCCTTGATGGATCGAAGGGATGTGTGCCCCGCATCTGCACCATGTGAGGTGCCCCTGCTGGCAACTGAGGGACAAAAAAAAAAAAGCAGCAGCCTTAGCTTCCTCACCAACAAAATGGGGGTATCCTATCAGGTCTGGGGACACCTACACACACACACACACACACACACACACACACACGCACGCACGCACGCCAACCCATCCTCACCAGGCGTGGCGATGGCAGAGGTCTGAAAACAGGATTACGTTTTCCAGCACGTGCCTCTAGTTTCAAAGGAAACCGGCTCTCTTCTATCCACAGCGACCCTTCTCTTGAACCGTGGTCTCATGGGCTCTGTCTCTTTTAGAAGCCAGGCAAGACTCCTTCCTGCCCTGCCTGGCACCTTCTGCCTCCCTTCCTTTCGCCCTCCCCACACATTCAGGCAGGGAGGAACTGCAGTAAACAGTTCCCTTAAATCATCAAGGGTCGAAGGCTATCCGAACTCCCTGCTCGTGTCTATACTGAAACCTCCACAATAGTACACAGAGCCGGGCTAGGGTTGTAGCTGAGTTTCTGGAGTACTCATCTGGTACGCAGGAGGCCCTGGGTTCGATCCCCAGCACTGCATAAACTGGGCATGGTGGCATAAGGCTGTAATCCCAGCACTTGGGGGAGGCAGTAGGATCAGGAGCCATCCTCAGCTACATAATGAGTTTGAGACTAGCCTGGGCTACAAGACACATGCACACACACACACACACACAGGATGTGGTGCTACATCTGCCCGTTCCCCTCTGCTCTTAATCAATCTTCCCAAAAGCCACTTTGTCATGACCCCTCTTTGCCACACCCAGTGGCCACTACACCTCTGGGTGATCACGTGACTTCAACTACACATGCCTTGATTCCCTAGGAAGCTTTTCTCTGCTCATGCTTTTAACTCCCTCCAGGAACGTTTATTGCACAGGCAATAAACAAGGCCCAGTCTCTCTCCCTCTCCCTTCTCTCCCCACAAGCCACTGTCACTCTGGTTCTCATCCTATGACAGTAAAGACATCTAAAAGACTCAGAACACCTCCATGCTCACTACCTCCTGTAATACCAAAAGTCAGCCCTACAAACTGGGCACGGTGGCGCGGTTTTACAGGACGCAGAGGTAAGAGGATCGCTGTGAGTTGGAGGCCAGCCTGGGACTACAGAGTAAGTTCCAGATCAGCCTGGGATAAAGTGAGACCCTACCTTGAACACAATTAAAAAAAAAAAAAAAATTAGTCCTACAAACTTTGGAAAAACATTCTACATCATAATTTTTTCACTGGGGGGAAAATGTCTATTCTTGCAACCAACACTAGCTATTCCAAATGACACCTAAAATTTGACAGGCTTTCGTGTCATTCCTTCTCAGTCTTCCCCTCACTGCTCCATGCCCCTTTGGAACTTGGCTTGTCTGCATAGAACAGAGCTCATTTGGCCAGACTCCTTAACCCATGAGCTCCTGGAGTATGTGGAATAGCTGGTTCTTTTTAGCCTCCATGTTAACCAGTGTTTAAATACTGTTGAAATGCAGCAAGATGAGGAAGTTTGTTTTTTGTTTGTTTGTTTGTTTTCTAATTTGAGAGCGACAGAGAGAGAAAGAGAGAGAGAAAGAGAATGGGCGCGCCAGGGCCTCCAGCCACTGAAAACGACCTCCAGATGTGTGCGCCATCTTGTGCATCTGACTTACCTGGGTCCTGGGGAATAGAACCTCGAGCCTGGGTTCTTAGGCTTCACAGGCAAGCACTTAACTGCTAAGCCATCTCTCCAGCCCAAGACGAGGAAGTTTTTAGACGAGGCTCTACACCTGCTTCCAGGGACCTCATTACCACACCTCCAATCCGGAAAACTGAGTCCAGATTTAGTTTTTTTAATACTCATTGTTTTTGGTTTTGTTTTGTTTCTTGTTTTTTGAGATACAGTTTCACTCTAGTACAGGCTGATCTGGAATCCACTATGTAGTCTCAGGGTGGCCTTGAACTCACAGTGATCCTCCTGCCTCTGCCTCCCCAGTGCTGGGATTAAAGGCATGCGCCACGACACCCAGCTTTTTAAAAACATTTTTATTTATTTGCATGCAGAGAGAAAGAAAGGACACACCAGGGCCTCTTGCTACTACAAACGAGCTCCAGATGCACAGATGCATGTACTACCTTGTACATCTGGCTTTAAGTGGGTATTGGGGGATCAAACCCAGGCTGTCAGGCTTGGCAAGCAAGTGCGTTTAACTGCTGAGCAATTTCTCCAGGCCCCAGATTTTTTTTTTTTTTTTTTTTTTTTTTTTTTTTTTTTTTTTTGGTTTTTTGAGGTAGGGTCTTACTCCAGCTCAGGCTGACCTAGAATTCACTATGTAATCTCAGGGTGGCCTCGAACTCACGGCAATTACCTCTGCCTCCTGACTGCTGGGATTAAAGGCATGGGCCAAAATGCCCCACTTCCCAGAGTTATTTCTTGTATGGTCAAGCAGGCTTGCTTAAGGAGTTGAATTTTCTTTGATTTCAGGCTTCTGAGGGGCCACTATCAGAAAACACTAAAAAAAATCTAAGCGGGCCCACAAGTTGGAGATCCAGGGGCTGAGAAACAAACTCTTCACCTACTCAGGACACTGTCTAAATGAGCTCACGTCACTTAGTCACTCTGTAATCGTCCTAACTCACTAACGGGATGCCTTGGGCAAACTCCTTAACATATTTGTTCCTGTTTTCCCATCCATAAAATAAGGACTGAAATATAAGTCTCTCAGGATTACTGTGAGGATCTGATGAACGGACACTAGGGAATGTGCCCGGGGCTGTGTTCAGCAAAGCAGAGGCTCAGCGATTGCGTCACTGTCCGTCATCGTCATCATCATCATATCATCATCACCATGACTACGGTGGACAGGCCAGAAAGGGTGGATGACACTTACACCAGCGCACTTTGAAACTGCCCCTGAACCTGGCTAGTGCTGGCAGAAGGGCCTTTAGATAATGCCTTGAAACCAGCCACTAAACTTTCAGCTGTTACAAAAAAAAAAAAAAGAAAAATACCAAGCATTAAAAGCCATGGCTTCACTCCCTCACTGGAGGCCACTCTGATCCTGACCTCGGGGATGGGGAAAGATAAGTACAGCGCTGAGATACACGTGGTGGAGTTAGAGGAAAGGAGCGAAGCATGGAGTTAGAAAGGGGAGGATCACAGATGGATTTGAGGCCTGGAAAGGGGCAGCTCAGAAAGAAAGTCAGACTCAGGATTGAGGGCAGCAAAAACCGAGGTAAATCTTAGGAGTATCTGATGGAGGGTCACGTTAAGAATTTTTCTCCACCACCACACACACCCCCCGCCCCACGACAGCATCAAAATGTCCTCCTTTGTGAAGGAGTGGGGGAGGGGAAGGAGGGAGAGAAAGATGAATGCCTCACTGAGTGTTTTAAAACAAACAAGACATTTTGAACTCCAACAGTAAAGGCAGAATGCTGAGCAAATCCCACCAGTCCCTGCGGCGACTCGGTAAGTGGGGGCTCACCATGGGACCTCGTCACACAGAACACAAAGTGCCTGGTACGCTGTGCACCCCAAGGACAGGAGGCTTCCAAGTTACATTTTTAATGGTGTGTGAGAATAGTGCACCACTTACTCCTCAGATGAGGCAGTCTTTAAAATGTCAGCCTATAGAGACCCTGGTGTGCCCGTTCTCTCTCTCTCTCTCTCTCTCTCTCTCTCTCTCTCTCTCTCAATCTCTCTCTCTCCTTGCAAATAAATAAATAAAAATGTTAAAATGTCAGCCTAGAAACTCAAACCTGCATCTTTTTCAGGGATGTTACCTATTCTGAAAGGGAAGTGAAGGATTAAAAAAAAAAAAAATACCAGGGCTAGAGAGATGGCTTAGCAGTTTAAGGCACTTGCCTGTGCAGCCTAAGGACCCAGGTTCGATTCTCCAAGTCCCATGTAAGCCAGATGCACGTGGTGACGCATGCGTCTGGAGTTTGTTTGCAATGACTGGAGACCCTGGCGTGCCCATTCTCACTCTCTCTGTCTCTCTCTCCCTCTCTAATAAATAAAAATAAATCTTTTTAAAAATACTAGTTTCATACTCCTAGCCAGATCAACCAAAAAGGTTGACCCAGAATGAGAGAAGAGCCTGAAGAGATGTTCCTACCAGAAAACCAGTCAAAGGTCTCTTTGGCTTGTAAGGATATCTGCTTCCAGAAGCCGTGGTTTCAACCAGCATTGTGGTACATGCCTGTAATCCCTGCACTCAGGAGGCTGAGGCAGGATGATCATGAGCTGGAGGTTAACCTGGTCTACATAAAGAGATCCTATCTCATAAAAAGATCAAAAAATATACATAAACAAAAAGTCATGGCTTTGAGCCAGGTATGGTGGTGCATGCCTTTAATCTCAGCACTTGGGAAATAGAAGTAGGAGGACTGCTGTGAGTTCTAGGGCACCTGAGACTACATAGTGAATTCCAGGTCAACCTGGACTAAAGTGAGACCCTACCTCAAAAAAAAATAAAAATAGGGGCTGGAGAAATGGCCTAGTGGTTAAGGTTCTTGCCTGCAAAGCCAAAGGACCCAGGTTCGACTCCGCTGCTGTGTGAACTCAACGATATGGTTTTAATCTGGTGTATCCCCTTAAACCCACACTGGTGTTTAATCATTATTGTGAGGTACAGAGGGTGGAAACTTAACCCAACTTTGGTACTTTGAGGTGGGAGTCTGGAGGAGCCAATTAGGACTAGGGGGAAAAAATGATCAGAATGGAGCCCTCATGAGTGAATACCAATGTTTTCAGAGGAAAAGAGGCAAACACATATGCATGCTCTCTCGCTCTCTCTCTCTCTCTCTCTCTCTCTGTCTCTCACCATATGATCCTTGTACCATCTTGGCACTCTGTCCACAAGAAGCCTATCATAGATGTAGGCCCTTGACCTTGGACCATGTGGTGGTTCGAATGCAAAATGTCCCACATGGCCTCATGTGTTGTAATTAAGACTCACACTTAATCCCCAGCTGGTGGAACTTTGCTGGAAGAGATATTTCCCTGGGGGTGGACCTTGGAGTGTTAGAACCCAGCCCGGCTTGCCACACATAGCTCACTCTCTCTACTTCTTCCCTGTTTCTATGGGAATGTGATGCCCGGTTATCTGTTCCTGCCACGCTTTCCCCGCCATGACAAAACTTTCCCTAGAAACCGTAAACCAGGAATAAACCCTTTCCTCCCATTTGCTGCTTTTGATTTGGCCCCAACAATGAGAAGAAGATAACTGCTACCGATCAGAACTGTGATCCAAATAAACCTCTTTTCTTTATAACTTACCCAAACTCTTTTTTTTAATTAATTTACTTTTTTATTGACAACTTCCATAATTGTAGACAATAACCCATGGTCATTCCCTCCCTTCCCCCCCCCGCACTTTCCCCTTTGAAACTCCACTCTCCATCATATCCCCTCCCCCCAAACTCTGATATCATTTTATTAACAACAGAGACTAAAACACTCAAGCAACTGAGTCCAGGTCTTTGTACCTCTACTTGTTCATCTAATCTTTCTTGACTAACTTAGTGCTTCAGTACTATACATGCAGTCAAAAAGTGTTGGACTGAAAAGCCAACACTCAGGAGGCAGAGGTAGGAGGATTGCCGTGAGTTCGAGGCCACCCTGAGACTCCATAGTGAATTTCAGGTCAGCCTGGGTTACAGTAAGACCCTACCTCAAAACACCAAAAAAAAAAAAAAAAAAAAAAAGTGTTGGACTGGAGAGATGGCAGCATTTAAAAGCACTTGCTTACAAAGCCTGACAGCCCAGGTTGGATTCCCCAGTACCCCCATAAAGCTAGATGTACAAAGTAGCACATGTGGGCTGGAGAGATGGCTTAGCAGTTAAGGCGCTTGCCTATGAAGCCCAAGGATCCAGGTTCATTTCTCCAGGTCCCACGTAAGCCAGATGCACATGGTGGCGCATGCGTCTGGAATTCATTTGCAGTGGCTAGAGGCCCTGGCAGGCTCGTTCTCACTCTCTCTCTCTCTCTCCTCTCTGCCTCTAATAAATAAATAAAAATCTTTTTTAAAAAAGAAAAAAATTTTTTAAAGTAGCACATGTGTCTGGAGTCCATTGGTAGTGGCTGGAGGCCCTGGTGTGCCCAATTTTCTTTCTTTCTCTCTTGGTCCTCTCTCTCTCCTTGAAAATAAATAAATATATATTGAGGGGTCCCATAGGGTAGAGCTTAAAGCTTATGGGTGAACAAGTGACCACTGCTTGGTCAGCATATCAGACAACAGTGCTTGTTCCTTCAGATCTTTTTTTGTTGTTCAGTTGCTGAAATTGGCTAGGTTTTCAAGAGAGTTATCTGGTTTGGGACACGAGGGGTTGTTTTGTTTTGTTTTGTTTTGTTCTGTTTTGTTTGTTCTGTTTTTATCCTGATGAGAGGGGACAGGAGAGAGCAAGTGAGGGAGGCAGAACCAGAGCGGAAGAGGTAGGTGCAGGGTTCTCTGCAAAGGCCTTCAGGGAGGAGTCCAAGCTTGGGCTAGAATCACCCTAATATTTCACTGGGGAATAGTCACTCCTGCACAGCCATGGGGACACTTTCTAGGTCATCACCACCCAGAGCTCAGACCCGTCCCACCCTTCCCTGCCCACTGGCTCCTGGTTCCAGGCCGGGTCCCTTCCTTCCTGGGGACCACAGAACAAGCAGGGATGGGGCATGAGCTCTAGGGTAAAAGCGAGATGCCAGCACAGCCACACGTGCCCCCAGAAGCCCAAGTGCAGGTCTGATCGCTTGCCCTCCTCCAGAGCTCTCAGGGTCACATGACTAGGAATGGAAAAGGTGAAGGCCAAGACAAGTCATTTGGCCCAAAGCCATGTGTGGCAAATGGCGGTTTCCTAAGGAGCCCACCTCAGAGATGGGGCCACCCCTGTTCATGTAAACCACTGGATGCTGAACTAAAGCACAGATTCCTGAGCCCACTGCATTCCTTTGTGATTCAGTAGATTGAAGAGACCCCCCCCCAAAAAAAAGTGGGCCACTGTCCCGTGTTCAGTGGTATCCCATGAACAGGAGAGTGTACCCGGAGGTTTCAAAACCAGTGTGAGCCCCTCCCTAGTTGAGTGATTTGAGGGAGCGTACATTTCCACTCAACCTCAACTTCACATCAGAAAAATGAAGAAAGTGTGTGATTCTTGGGATCCTTTCTTTAATATTTTATTTTTGTTTATTTGAGAATGAGAGAAAGAGGCAGATAGAAAGAAAGAATGGGCACGTGGGGGCCTGTAGCCACTTCAAACGGACTCCAGACGCATGTGCCACCTTGTGCATGTGACTTTACGTGGGCACAGGGAAATCAAACCTGGGTCCTTTAGCTTTGCAGGCAAGCGCCTTAACCACTGAGCCATCTCTCCAGCAATTCTTGAAAGGAATGGATGAGAAAAAAAGGTCAGGAAGCACTTGGCATTGTGCCTGGTTCACAGTAAACAATTCCATAGCTGCTCTCTTATTCAGGGGCGACATGTAAATGCCTTCTTCTATATCCATCCCTTCCTACTCTGGTGATGTCACAAGGAAGAGGCAAATGGACAGCCATGGCGCCTTAGGTACAGAGGGCAGGATGCCAAGATGCTGCCGTGCCATGTCTGAGCTTCACCAGCACAGCGGTGCGGCAACACACCAGCCCTGGGGGTCTCCAGCCTCAGGTGCAGCTCCCAGATCACACAGACACACAGACGAGGGTTCCCCTGTTACAGGACACTGGAACGACTGTGTGGTGAAGGTCGGATGGTGGCACACACCTTTAATCCCAGCACTGAGGAGGATAAGGTAGGAGGATTCTCGTATGAGGGTATGAGACCAGCCTCGGCTACAGAATAAATGCCAGGTCAGCCTGGGCTAGAGGGACACCCTACCTTGAAAGAACAAAGGAGAAAGGATGTGAACCATATTTATACCAGGGAACATTTTATGTCACCAGCTGCGTCCATGAGGCATAGAAAAGAAATAGGAAGGGGCTGGAGAGATGGCTTAGCAGTTAAGATGCTTGCCTACAAAGCCTAAGGACCCAGGTTCGATTCCCCAGTACCTACATAAGCCAGATGTGCAAGGTAGCACATGCATCTGGAGTTTGTTTGCAGTGACTAAAGGCCTTGGTATTCATATTCATTCTCTCTCTCTCTCTCTCATAATATCTCATAAATAAATATTTTTTAAAAAAGAAGCAGGGGACCCAGGCATGGTGGCATATGCCTTTAATCCCAGCACTTGGAAGGCAGAGTTCGAGGCCACCCTCAGACTACATAGTGAAGTCCAGACTGACCCTACCTTGTGACTGGAGGCCCTGGCGCTACCATTCTCTTTCTCTCTCTCTCTCTCTCTCTCTCTCTCTCTCTCTTTCACTGTCAAATAAATAAATAAATAAAAATATTTTTAAAAAAAGAAATAGGAAGCAGGACACACTGGTGCATGCCTATAATCCCAACACTCAGGAGGCTGAGGCAGGAGGATTACTGCAGGTTCAAGGCCAGCCTGGAGTACGTAACACAACCTTGTCTCATAAAAATGGGAGGAATAGAAGCTGGGCGAGGTTGTCCAGGAGGCCCCCTAGCCCTTACTCTCCACAGGGGTTCTTCACCCCCTCCAGCTCCCCACATGGCAGGAACTTTCTTTTCTCACTTTTCTTTCCACACTTTTTCCAGGCCCTCCATGTGGGATCTCTAGCCACACGGGTGCCTTTCCTTGCCTCTGTACTGCTGTCAGTAACTATAATAATTTGATAATTATCCTTCTCAGTCTTTTTTATTCTTTAATTAAAATTAGAAATGAACCTAGGTTTGGGGGTTCAAGGACTTTCCTGGACCCCCAAGCACCCCGTTACAGTGTGACACTTCTACAAACTAAGGAATTCCAGATTGCCAGTAAAGCAGCAGACACTGGGAGAAGGGCATGGAGCAAACTCTGTCAGAGCCTGCGGGAAGGACCCGCTCTGCCAGCACCTTGATCTTGGACTTGTAGCCTCTGGAATGGAACAATTGTGGTTGTCAACGCTTCCCAGATGTGCTACTTTGTTATAGCAGCCCTCACAAACTAATACATCCAGAGCTTTTAAAAAAATATATTATTTATTTGACAGAGAGAGAGAGAGGCAGATAATGAGAGAATAAGTGTGTCAGGGCCTCCAGCCACTGCAAACGAACTTCAGACGCTTGTGCCCCCTTGTGCATCTGGCCTATGTGGGTACTGGGGAATCGAACCTAGATCCTTAGGCTTTGCAGGCAAGCACCTTCACTGCTAAGCCATCTCTCCAGCCCAATCCAGAGCTTTTTTTTGTTTTTCCTCAGACATCACCTCAATGGAGAAAATTGGAAATTTCTAAAAAGTCACCATATTTACTTTTCTGTCCAATAAACCAGACATTGTGGAGGAATTCACAGGTAAGACATAGCTCTGGCCTCCAAGAGCTCACAGGTGCACAAGTGTTTGACACTTGACACTTTTCCCAAACATTTCCACATACAGTAAACTCTTGTAGGTGCCTCAATCTGACCTGCGGGTAAAGAACACTGAGTTTTATACAAAGTTGGTGATTTGCCCCAGAGCCTCTAGCTATGAAGTGGCAGAGTCTTCTGAGTGACTGCCATTCTGGAAACATCTCGTTTTCCCCTGCAAGCAGAAGCCACGGCACTGAGGCAACTGTGGAAAAAAAAAAAAAAGTTGAGAGAGTCCAAGATCTGCTCCACATTAAGTTCCAGAAGGCCAGAGGGAGGCCAGCCAGATAGGCTGGCTACAGACAAATGCAGTGGCAGCAGAATGAGAGGCAGGTGCAGCCGCCCCCTCTCGGGATCCTTTTCTTGCTCGCGCCCGCTCCCCTTGCTTTTTGCCCACCCCCACCCTTCTACCCTGTGAGCAGGGCAGGTTTTCCTGGGAACAGAGCTTCCCCAGGTTGTCAAAAATAGCAAGGAGCTGGAAGGAATTCCAGAATGAAACCTATGTGCCTGCGCAGCCTCCTACATGCCTGCCAGTGTGGCGGCTAAACCCGCTAATGTGCTAAGTATTTTCTGGCAGGGCTGGGAGGCAGGGTTGGTATTTTTGGGAGCTGGGAGGGACTTGGAGGCATCACCGTTGGTGAGTCTGGGAACAGAGGTGGAGGCGTGAAGAACCAACTAGAGCATTTCCCATGAAGCCCTCCGAGGGCCACCGAGTTGCATTTCAGGATTCCTGGTGTGCGGGGCAGGTGGGCAGAGAGGCACAAACTCAGCCTGGTGGACGGGATTCGTCGGGGCACAGAAGCCCCCGCCGGCCAGGGCTCTAAGGGACAGGCCACTCTAGAATGTGACTCGTGAGGGATTCACTTTCTGCTGACGCAGAGCCGTGTGTAGCGCTGTCCGGGAGGCCAGGCAGCCAGGATGGCACTGCTTCTGTTTGTCTGAGTTAGCAGGGGCAGGGCGATGATCGCCAACAAAGCACACGTGGCCAGACACCCAGATGCCAGCGGGCCAGAGTCCTCCACGGCAGGAGGGCCTTGGGAGGGGTGGGCCCTGGGTGGGAGCGACGGGAACTCCCATGAGGGTCCTCTGGTGTCCTAGTTTTTCAGGGGCCCTTTGAGAATGATTCAAACTGCGAGACCAGAGAGAGAGGCAACCCCCAACACATGGTCCTGGTGTTCTTTTGTCACAGGGTGGGTTGACCCCATGCTTGTTACAGGAAAACAGGGGGCTTTGAGAGGAATGAGGCAGGTGAGAAAGTTAGAACTGCTTTGGATGTCTTCTTAGGACCGGTTGGCGACAGGAAGTATGGAGAGTGACACTGGGAGGCTGCTCAGGTAAGAGGGAAGTGGGGTCATCCTGGGAACGCAGAAGCCAGTGAGACCCTGAAGCATTCAGTGTGGAAGGGAAATCCCGGCTGATAGAAACTGCTGGGAGGCTGCCGCGTTTAAAGCCCCTTCGGCGAAGGGATCTTTGGAAACGTTTGCAAACTCTGACCAAGCAGCCAGTCAGCTCCCATCCAGCCTACAGCATAGTGCCTTTGCTAACTCAGAACAAAGCCCCTGGCGTACACTCCTACACCCCTCCCCCCGTGGCATGCAATCCTATCCTGCCTCTATGCCTGCCTTTCTCAGAAATGAAGTATCCTCGGAGCAGTGGGTGGCAGGGCACCGGGGCCCTGCGACTGCAGCCCCTGTGGGGCCACCCGCTAGCAACACTTACCCTTTCTGAGTCATGTGGGGGTCGTCGGTGTCGTTTTGGTGGGTTTTTTTTTCCTTTTGTTTTGTTTTGGGGGTAGAGTCCCACTCCAGCCCAGCTCACTTTGTAGCCTTAAGCTGGCTTCAAACTCATGGTGATCCTCCTGCTTCAGCCTCCTGAGTGAGGTGTGTGTGTGTGCGTGTGTGTGCGCTAAATATTCTAAGATATCTATTTATGGGCTGGAGGAGAGATGGCTTAGCGGTTAAGTGCTTGCCTGTGAAGCCTAAGGACCCCAGTTCGAGGCTCGATTCCCCAGGACACACATTAGCCAGATACACCAGGGGGCACAGGCATCTGGAGTTCGTTTGCAGTGGCTGGAGGCCCTGGTGCGCCCATTCTCTTTCTGTCTCTCTCCCTCTTTCTCTCTCTGTCTGTCACTCTCAAATAAATAAATAAAATTTTTTAAATATCTATTTCTTTGAGAGAGAGAGAAGAAAGAGAGAATGGGTGCACCAGGACCTCCTGTCACTGAAAACAAACTCCCACCATAGTGTCACTTTGTAATCTGGGTTTATGCGGGTACTTGGGAATCGAACCTACTGACACAGCCCTTCCAGCAAGGTTTGACCTCCCAAAGGCCACATCGGCTAGGAACCAAGTAGGAGGCCTGATCACAAACACGTGAGGCTATAGTAAGCATTTTACATTCAAACCAGCAGAGAGTGGTTGAGGAAGGCCCACTCTGGCCTACCTATGCACATGTACCTGGACATATGTGCATCCACATTCATGTAAGCATGCACACACACCACACATGTATACATGCAAGAAAGAAAGGAAGAAAAGAAAAGTTCCTAACAGGGATTTGATCTTACCTTTATAGTCCCCACTCTATCTAGAACAATGCTAATTCATTTTAAGAGGCTAACACTACTTTGATCCCAAAACCAGACAAAGGCATCATAAGAGAGAGACGGCTGAGCGGTTAAGGTCCCATGTAAGCCAGATGAACATGGTGGCTCATGCATCTGGAGTTCGTTTGCAGTGGCTAGATGCCCTGGTGCACCCATTCTCTGTGTGTGTGTCTCTGCCTCTCTCTCTCTTGGTCTCTGATTAATAAATTTTTTAAAACTTAAATTTTATAGGGCTGGAGGGATGGCTTAGCGGTTAAGGCATTTGTCTGCAAAGCCAAAGGGCCCTGGTTTGATTCCCCAGGACCCATGTTAGCCAGATGCACAAGGGGGCGCACATGTCTGGAGTTTGTTTGCAGTGGCTGGAAGCCCTGTCGTGCCTATTCATTCTCTCTTTCTCTCTCTCTCTCTCTCTCTCTCTCTCATTCCCTCTTTCTCTGTCAAATAAATAAATAAACAAAATTAAATATTAAAAAAATTAAAATTTATAAACCTTAACCAATATTTCATCATCTATATAAAAATTAACTTGAGGGAGCTAGAGAGATGGCTTAGTGATTAAGGTGCTTGTCAGCAAAGCCAAAGGACCCAGGTTTGATTCCCCAGCACCCATGTAAGCCATATGCACAAGGTGGTGCATGAGTCTGGAGTTCATTTGCAGCAGCTGGGGGCCCTAGCATGCTTATACTCTCTATTTGCCTCTCTCCCTTGCCCTCTTCGCAAATAAATAAATAAAAATAGCTCCAAAAAAGCTGGGCGTGGTGGTGCACGCCTTTAATTCCAGCACTCAGAAGGCAGAGGTAGGAGGATCACCGTGAGTTCGAGGCCACCCTGAGACTACATAGTGAATTCCAGGTCAGCCTGAGCTAGAGTGAGACCCTACCTAGAAAAAAAAAAAAAAAACTCAAAATGAATCATAGAACTAATTATAAAAGATAAAACTTCTAGAAGAAAACTCCTTTTGACCTTAAGTCAAATAAAAATGTCATACTAGGAAACAAAAAGCAGTCACAAAGGAAAACATCTATGTTGGACTTCATCAACATTGAAAACATCCAGAACCAGGAATATCATTCAGGTGGTAGCGTGCTTGCCCAGCCTGCAGAGCCCTAGGTTCAATTCCCAGCACACATCACCAAACACGGCAGCACACAGAAGTAGAAATAGGAGGACCAAAACCTCAAGGTCATCCTCAGCTACATATCGAGTTGGATACTAGCCTGGGATACATGAACCCCAGAACCCTTCTCTGTGGGAGTCACTAGATGTCAAAATACAAGCACATACCACAGAATGCAAGAAAATATTCACAAAACATATATTTGATAAAGGTTATCTAGTCAGAATATACAAAGAAGGGCCAGGAGTGGTAGCGCATGCCTTTAATCCCAGCACTCGGGAGGCAGAGGTAGGAGGATCGCCGTGAGTTCAAGGCCACCCTGAGACTACATAGTGAATTCCAGGTCAGCCTGGGCTACAGTGAGACCCTACCTTGAGAAAAAAAAAAAAAAGACAAAAAAAAAACAGAATATACAAAGAACTCCTAAAACTCAATAAGACAAATGATCCAATTTTTTTTAAATGGGTAAAAAAAACTAAGCAGACATTTCACAAAGGATGAGCTACTGATGGCCAAAAAAGCATGTAAAAAAAAAAAATGTTCAACATCATTAGTCATCAGCGAAATGCAATTAAAATCACAATGAGATACCATTAAACATCTATTATAATGACTACAATTCAAAAGACTGACAATGCCAAGCGCTGGCAAGGACATAGAGCATCTAGAACTCTCATCCGCTGCTGGTAGAAATGCTAAGTGTAACAGCCACTTTGAAAAGCAGTGCGGCAGCTTCTTAGAAAGTCGAACATGCACTCATGACCCAACAGTCGTCCCACGCCCAGGCATTTGCCCAAGAGAAATGAAAACATATGTCCACAAAAGCCCTACCTACCAATGTTCATAGCAGCTTTACTAATAACAGCTCAAGCTTGGGAACAACCCAAATGTTGCTCAGTTGGGAGAATACACATGTTGTGACACATCTGTACATGGAAGCCACCCATACATGCATACATGGGCGAACCTAAGCCTATTCTAGTCATTTATTTTATTTTTATTTATTGACTTGAGAGAGAGGGAGAGAAAGAGGTAAATGCAGAGAGAGAGAGAGAGAGAGAGAGAGAGAATGGGCGTGCCAGAGCCTCCCGCCATGGCAAATGAACTCCAGACGCATGTGCCACCTTGTGCAGCTGGCTTTACATGGGTACAGGGGAATCGAACCTGGGTCCTTTGGCTTTGCCGGCAAGTGCCTTAATCACTAAGCCATCTCTGCAGCCCTATATTCATTTCTTATTGCTACTCTAACAAGTTGCCACAAGCTCAGTGAATTATAAAACAAATATATTGCCACACAGTTGGGAGGACCCGGGTCCAAATCTAGTCTCCCTGAGGTCAAGGTCAAGGTGTTAGAAGGACCAGTTCCCTCTGGGGACTGACCTGAGGGTGGAGAAACAGCTCAGTGGACAAGAGTGCTTGCCACGGGAGCATGAGGGTCCAAGAGGACCTGAGACTGCTGGAGCTCAGCCCGCAGCGCACAGGTGAAAAGCTGGGCGTGGCCGCGCAGTCTAACTGCAGTCCTGTGGGTGGCTAAGAACAGAGAACCTCTGGGGCTTACTGGTCAGCCAGTCTGACCAAAAGATGGCAGTTCCAGGGCTGGGATGATGGCTTAGCCGTTAAGGCATTTGCTTATGAAGCCTAAGGACTCAGGGTTCGATTCCCCAGGGCCCACATAAGCCAGATGCACAAGGGGGTGCATGCATCTGGAGTTCGTGTGCAGTGGCTAGAGGCCCTGACACACTCATTCTCTCTCTCTTTCTCTCTCTCTCTCTCTCTCTCTCTCTCTGCCTCTTCCTCTGTATCTCTCTCAAATAAATAAATAGGACTGGAGAGATGGCTTAGTGGTTAAGCACTTGTTTGTGGAGCCTAAGGACCCTGGTTGGAGGCTCGATTCCCCAGGACCCACGTTAGCCAGATGCACAAGGGGGCGCACATGTCTGGAGTTCGTTTGCAGTGGCTGGAGGCCCTGGCGCTCGCTCTCTCTCTCTCTCTCTCTCTCTCTCTCTCCCTCTTCCTCTCTCTGTCTCTTGCTCTCAAATATGACAGTTCCAGCTTCCGTGAGAGATCCTATCTCTTACGGAAAAAAATGTGGAAAAGAGCAAGAAGAAGACATCCAGTGTTCACTTCTAGCCTTTGCATATGTGTACACACAGTTGCGTGCACACACCACATTGCACATACATACACAGACAAAACATCTGCTTCCTTATTTTTTTACAACTCCTAGAGGCTACTGCATTCTCTGGCTCATGGCTCCTTGCTCCAAAGGCCAGAAATGCTGTGTCTTCTAATCCTTCCCTCTCTTAACTCCTGCCTGAAGGAACAAGTGTTTTGGTCAAAGGTACAAGGGAATTGAAGTTGGGGAAACTTACAAGTAGTTTCATACTTCCAGGGTGTGTAAGAGACATTTCAAAGATAGAGTGCTGGCCTCACTTAGTATGCTAGAGGCTCTAGGTTTGATTCCCAGCACCTCAAGAAAACAAAAACAAATAAGAAGAAAGAAGGAAAGAAATAGAGAGAAGAAAGAAAAGACTAAGGGAGGGAGGGAGGAAGGGAAGGAAGGAAGGAAGGAGAAGGGAAGGAGGGTAGAGAGGGAGGGGGAAGGGAAGGAGGGAGGAAGGAAGGGAAGGGAAAGGAAGGAAGAAAAAGGAAGGAAGGGCAGGAAGGGGAAGGGGAGGGGAGAGGAGAGGAGAGGAGAGGAGAGGAGAGGAGAGGAGAGGAGAGGAGAGGAGAGGAGAGGAGAGGAGAGGAGAGGAGAGGAGAGAAGCAATGGATAAACTGAGATTCAGAGAAATTAAGTGTCTCAGCCCAGGTCCAGGGCACAATCAAACCACGTCCGAGACCTCTGATACAAACCCAGAGATTTTCCGAGTCCATGTGAGCCTTTGGACTTCGGTGTCTCAACCTTGGGAGCCTCGGGGAGGATGGATAGCACCACCATGCCCCAGAGTTCTGTATGCCTCCCTACTCCCAGAAATGTGCCCTTATTCTCGGCATCTCAGCAGCAACACAGCCTGCAGAGCCAGGCATGTCCCTGAGTCTCCCCACCTTCCCACCTCACAGCCAGCTGATTCCCAACCCTAGAAATTATACCCTTCAGAGACCAGGGTCTGACTAGTGTCTACAGTCTGCCTTATGTTTATCAGCATCCTTTCACTGGGGTATTTTCTTTGGCCTTTCCCATTGTGTGAGGCTAATGGTGCAGATATTATGAGCCCTATTAAACAGATAAGAAAACTGGAGGGTAACTTCTGACAGAGCAAGTGGGTGGGTAGAACCCAAGATCAGGATATTGTCCCATCCTCCCCACTGACACCACAAATGCCCGTTCACTTAACCAACAGACTGCAGGCCACACCCCAGCCCTAGCACAGCCTCAACTATAAGATGCAAAACCTGTCCTGCCTATCCCACGGGGTGTAAAGGAAAAGAGGAAGCATGGGCAAGCACGTTGCAAATGTTCAAATGTTTGAATGAAGGAGCCGGGCGTGGTGGCGCACGCCTTTAATCCCAGCACTCAGGAGGCAAAGGTAGGAGGATCAACATGAGTTCGAGGCCACCCCGAGACTACATGGTGAATTCCAGGTCAGCCTGGGCTAAAGTGAAACCCTCCCTCAAAAAACCAAAAAAAAAAAAAGAAGAAGAAGTTTGAATGAAATATGAGGAAATCTTCTGATTGCACTCTCAAAGGATTTTTTCTAAAGATGTGTCTCAGTTGGTAGAGTGCCTGTCTAGCATGCTTAAAGCCCTGGGTTTGATCCCTAGCACTACATAAACCATAAACCAAGTGTGGTGGCATACACATGTCAACCCAACACTTGAGAGGTGGAGGCAGGAAGACCTAGAGTCTAAGGCCACCCTGAGACTACATAGTGAATTTGAGGCCAGCCTGGGCTATATGAGATTTTTTTTTCCTCAAAAAATAAATGAGTAAAATAAAAATGAATAATATTCATTTACTGTGGACTTTGTTTCTTTTCCTTTTTCTTTTTCTTGTTTGTTTTGTTTTTTGGAGGTAGGGTCTCACTCTAGCCCAGGCAGACCTGGAATTCAAGTTTCAGGGTGGCCTTGAACTCACAGAGATCCTCCTACCTCTGCACCACCAGACCCGGCTTTCTCCTATTATCTTTAGCTCTGATTAGAGGTGTTACCAAACATTTCAACTTGAATCCCAAGGTCAAATTTGAATTCCTCCCTTCAGCTTCGCCCAGTCTAAAATCAGAACCTGTCAATTCCTGCTTCACCACCCCCATGGCAACCCATCCCCGTCTCTCGGCAATCAGTCCCCTCTTGGAAGCTACAGAGCGCCAGCTTTGACTGACTGGCAGTCCTCAGCCCTCTGAAGTCTCCCCAGTCAGGCCAGCCTGCGAAACGCTGTGACACATTTCTGTCACCTCTCTATCTCTGCAGTGAGGCGGGGTCTCTCCACTCCCCTCCCCCCACTCCTCCAGCCCACACAAGCCAAATGGCCCCTGTTTCCTAACAGCCCTGGCCCTCTTAGCGCTTTTATGTGTGCAACTCCTCTTCCAATTATTCAGTCAGCCATGGGAAGTGTCAAGTCAGACATTCAGTTATAGAAATCTGAGCATATTACAAGCAATTCAATTAAACTGGAGTTTTTGTTTTAAACAAAAACTAACTTTTTTAAAAAATCCAGTATCAGGGGCTGGAGAAATGGCTTAGCGGTTAAAGCATTTGCCTGTGAAGCCAAAGGATCCAGGTTCAATTCCCCAGGACCCATGTAAGCCAGATGCACAAGGGGCACACACATCTGGAGTTCATTTGCAGTGGCTGGAGGCCCTGGCGTGCCCATTCTCTCTCTCTCTCACTCTGACTCTGACTCTGTCTCTCTCTCTCTCTCTCTCTGATTGCAAATAAATAAATAAATAATTTTTTTTAATCCAGTATCAGAAGATAGGGATATAGCTCAGTAGTAGACTGGCATGTGTGAGGCCTCAACAATGAAAAACACAACCCAAGATGGTTGTGGTGGCTCACGCCTTTAATCCCAGCACTCTGGAGGCAGAGGTAGGAGGATCGCTGTGAGTTCGAGGCCACCCTGTGACTATACAGTGAATTCCAGGTCAGCCTGGGCCAGAGTGAGACCCTGCCTTGAAAAACCAAACCAGCACTCGGGAGGATGATATAAGAGGATTGCTGCGAGCTCGAGACCAGCCTGAGACTACATAGTGAATTCTAGGTCAGCCTGGGCTAGAGCGAGACCCTACCTCAAAAAAAGAAAGAAAGAGAGAAAGAAAGAAAGAAAGAAAGAAGGAAGGAAGGAAGGAAGGAAGGAAGGAAGGAAGGAAAGAAAGAAAGAAAGAAAGAAAGAAAGAAAGAAAGAAAGAAAGAAAGAAAGAAAGAAGTAAGGGCTCAGGAGATGGCTCACTCAGTGAATCACTTGCCATGCAAGCATGGGGACCTAAGTGCAATCGCCAGATGTGGAATATGCTTGTGACCACAGAGCTGAGGAGACAGAGGCAGGAGGATCCCTGGGTCTCACTAGCTAGCCAGTCACTCTTTCCTAATTAGCGAGCTCCAGACCAGTGAGAGACCCCGTCTTAAAAGAAGGTGGACAACGTTCCTAAGAAATGACCCCCAAGGATGTCCTCTGGCCTGGACACACACAGATGCACAAGTGCACACTCATGTCTATTACACATGTACCTGCATACACACACACACACACACACACACACACACACGAAAAAGAATGAACTAGTAAATCAAACAAAATAGTTAACTAAGCCAGGCGTGATGGTGCATGAATTCCAGGTCAGCCTGGGCTAGACCAAAAAAACCTATGTGTGTGTGTGTGTGTGTGTGTTGTGGCGAAAGACACCCAATGTCAACCTCTAAAGAAAAAGGTACAGTACAGGAAAGGTACTCTGAAGAAGAAAAGAATTTAAATGTAATAAAACGATAGATATATATTTATATCCCCAAGACATTATCAGACAAATATGGGAAAGAAAAAATAGAAGAGCAGAGTCTGAGGATATGGGACCAATGGTTGAAGGAAAAGTTACATTCCCCCCTTTCCTTCCCCAATTATTCTTTGTATTCTTTATTATTTTTTTATTTGTTATTATTGTTATTGTTGTTATCATTATGTTTTTATTGTCTCTGAACCTTTTCCCATATACAGGACTTTCCTTTTCAAAATGCACATACACTTTTAGAAGGAGGAAAGAGCATCACAGATTGAATTGTGTCCCTCTAAAGTTTGAATGTTGCAATTCTAACTCCTAGTATCTCAGAAGTAGGGTCATTACAGTGAACCCAACCCAATATTCTGATTTCCTTATAAAAAGATTGAAATCAGGCTGGAGAGATAGCTCAGCAGTTAAAGGTACTTCCTTGCAAAGCCTGACAGCCTGGGTTCAATTCCCAAGTACCCATGTAAAGCCAGATGCACAAAGTGACATGCATATGAGCTTGTTCTATTGCACCCATACTTTCTTTCTCTCTCTCTCTCTTTCTGTATTGCTTTGTCCTCACAAATAAATAAAAATTTAAAGAATTTAAAAAATTAAAAAGTTGGCCAGGTGTGGTGGCACATGCCTTTAATCCCAACACTCGCACTCACTCAGGAGACAGATAGGAGGATCACCATGAGTTCGAGGCCACCCTGAGACTACATAGTGAATTCCAGGTCAGCCTGGGCTAGAGTGAAACCCTACCTCAGAAAAAGAAAAAAAAAATGTTGGATCTGGGCATGGTGGTGCACTCCTTTAATCCCAGCACTCAGGAGGCAGAAGTAGGAGGATTGCTGTGAGTTCGAGGCCACCCTGAGACTATATAGTGAATTCTAGGTCAGCCTGCGCTAGAGCGTGACCCTATCTCAAGAAGCGGGGGATGAAATCTGGACACAGACACACACACACACTATGTGAAGGAGAAGGCAGAGGTCAGGGTGATGCTTCTAAGGCCCATCAATGAAATCCCGCCCTAATAACACCTTCATCTTAGACTTCTGGCATCTGTGGTTCAAACCACCTAGTCTGTGGTACTTTATTACAGTAGCCCTAAAAACAACTAATAATACAGGGAAGACTATACACATGAAATATAATTTAAAATGAACTCACAAAACTCCAACACAACGCCATGCCTCTCTTTGAGATAAATGCAATCCACATGCACGGGTGTGCACACACATACATACACACAATTTAAAATTGTAATGCACAGGCTGGAGAGATGGCTTAGTGGTTAAGCGCTTGCCTGTGAAGCCTAAGGACCCCGGTTCGAGGCTCAATTCCCCAAGACCCACGTAAGCCAGATGCACAAGGTGGCGCATGCGTCTGGAGTTCATTTGCAGTGGCTGGAGGCCCTGGAGTGCCCATTATCTCTCTGTCTCTCTGCCTCGTTCTCTCTCTGTCTGTTGCTCTCAAATAAATATATAAAAATAAACAAAAAAATGTAAAGCAGTGTTGGAGTGATGGCTTAGCGGTTAAGGCATTTGCCTGAAAAGCTTAAGAACCCAGGTTTGATTCTCCAGGTCCCACATAAGGCAGATACACAAGGTGGCACATGTGTCTGGAGTTCATTTGCAGTGGCTAGAGTCCCTGGCCTGCCTATTCTCTCTCTCTCTCTCTCTCTCTCTCTCTCCTCTCTCTGTCTCACATAAAATTAATTTAAAAATAAATAAATAAATAAATAAATAGGGCTGGAGAGATGGCTTACCACTTAAGGTGCTTGCCTGCAAAGCCAAAGGACCTCGGTTTGATTCCCTAGTACCCACATACGCCAGATGCACAAGGTGGTGCATGTGTCTGGAGTTCGTTTGCAGTGGCTGGAAGCCTTGGCATGCCCATTTTCTCTCTCTCTCTCTCTCTCTCCCTCTTTCCCTCTCTTAAATAAAGTAATTAAAATAAAATATTTTTAAAAAATAAATAAAAGCTGGGCTTGGTGGTGCACGCCTTTAATCCCAGCACTCGCGAGGTGGAGGTAGGAGGATCGCCCTGAGTTCGAGGCCACCCTGAAACTACATAGTGAATTCCAGGTCAGCCTGAGCTAGAGCGAGATCCTACCTTGAAAAACAAAATAAAATAAAATAAAATAAATATAAAAATGTAAAGCAACACAAAAAGGCACCTGACTTTATTACAATCCCAAGGGTCAGTGTTGTACCGCCCACCTAAAGTGAACTGGATCTTGGCCCAGAATCCCATGATGCAGAATGAAACTGAAAAGATCCACTTGGTAACTCAGCCTCGGTCTAGAGAATGGAACTTATCCATTCTCCCAGTACCACAGGCCTCCTCCAAAGGAAAGGAACACCTTCCACAACCTGTCCTGTGAGCTCTATCAAGGGGGAGCATACAGGAGGGGCGAGCTGTGAGAACAAGACAGAAGCCATAGGAGAGCCAGAGAGATGCGAGAAGGGTCCGGCACCCCCTTCCTTGTTCACTCGCCTCCACACAAGCACAAGATGCCCAGCAAGACCTCATCCTACTTCCCAAAAGCCTTAGCCGCCATCAGGCTAGAAGCTTCTCTGGAGACCATTCCTTTCCTCCTCTGTATTGCACCAGGCCCAAAATACCACCAATGTCTAAGACTTAAAATCCAATTTATCTAGGAGGAAAGGAGAGATTAGGGAAGGCTTTAAGCGCACAAGACTCTAGCTGAGGTTTCCAGGTAGCAGCTATGACAGGCATAGTAGCGTAAGCCCATAAACCTAGCACTCAGGAAGCTAAGGCAGGAGGATTGCAAGTTTGAGGCCAGCCTGAGCTATGTAGAATTCAAGACTAGCCCGGGCTGCATTATGAAACCTGTCTCACCCCCTCCCCCCGCCCAAAAAAAAGTAGCAACCAGTTAAGCACCATTTTGTCTGTGAACATATCACTACATATTATTCACTGGCAGAAGCACCTGCAAATCTGGAAGCTTTCTGAGCCACCCTTCTTTCAAAAAATTAGAGAAGCGCTACAGAAAAAAACAAGTTCCCAATGCTGGGGGTAGAGAGGGGGACTAGAAATGAGGAAAGAGACGGAGAAAGGCAAATGTTCACTCCAGCCTGCAAGGCCCCAGCCCCTATCTCAAGCTATGATGCATTCCCAACTGGCCTGGCCAACATCCAGAGAGACTCTAAGCCGGTGAGTCGGTGAATGCGAGGCCGAGATAAGCCGGGCAGCGAGAGGGAGCTTGGCCACAGTTATATATGGGCTGCCGTGCTACTAGCGTGAAGAGCCAGGGGAATCTTCCATCCCCGAGGCATTTTCTGCACTCAGTCCTACTCCCCAAGATTAAGAACCCTCTCTCTTGCTTCCTCCCACTGCCGGGACTGTAACTGAGCAGTGACCTTGAGAAGATGGAAAGTTAGAGGGGTGTGTGAGCTTTCCAATGTAACACGTTAAAATACCATTGGCTGGATACTTGGTTGTAATAAAACCTAGGGTGGCAGGCTCCGTTCCTCTCTTCGCCAGTAGGACACCCACGCGGTGGCGTGCATTCTGAGAGTTAAGGAAGGGCCCCTCTGCAGCGCTGCCTCAACAGGAAGCCTGCTTGGAGAATCCATAAGTAGTGGGTTTCCTTCCAACTTGGGGGGAAACTAAGCCCTCCGGGAGAGAGGGGTACACACAGAAATGGAAGGCCTTCCAGAAGGGGAATAGTGTGAGCAAAGCTTGAGGAGGGGCGATTCTTGTCCTGGCAATGAGGAAGACCAAGAAAGGGAAAATGAGGGCTGGAGAGATGGCTTAGCACTTAGGGCACTTGCCTGCGAAGCCTGAAGAGCCAGGTTCAATTCCCCAGTACCCATGTAAGCCACATGCACAGAATGGCACATGTGTCTGGAGTTGCAGTGGTTAGAGGCCCTGGTGTGCCCATTCTCTCCATCTACTTCTTTCTCTCTCTCTCTCTCTCTCTCTCTCATAAATAAATAAATAAATAAATAAAAGGTATAATGAAATATCTTGTGGGAGCTGAGGTATCTTTTAGTAGCTGCTTATCTGTCCTCATAAAAACCAACTCCAGGGTGCTCCGAAGTTTGCCCTTGTACTCTTCCAAGAGAGCAAAATCCAGCTACAAGTGGCACCATCAACAATGGAGGAAAGGAATGTCTGCCCCCAGCCTTGCCCCAGGGTCAGACGCCTGGAAAAATTCCTGGGATAATTTGGTGTTGTCCTAGATGGATTGAGAGCCACCCTGGCTGGAAGAGAAATGTGGCTTAGGACGCAGGCTGCCAGGATCTGTCTTGGCAAGCTATGGACACCGTCAGGTCGCAATCCTTCCCCCGCACCCCCCCCCGCCCTTGCCATTCAGCAGCCTGCATCTCCTTTAGCCCCTCTCTTCTTCTTCAGTGAAATCCTTAAACTCATCTCCCAGGAGCTGGGGAGATGACTCAGTGTGCTGCACAAGTGTGACTACCTCAGTATGGATCCCCAGAATCCACGTGAAGCCAGACTGTAATCCTGACACATCTACGGTGAGCAGGGAGGTGTGGAGACGCCTGGAAGCTGGACGGGCAGCTAGCCGGGCAAACCCAGCACTGTGAAGGAAACACGCTGCTCAAACAAGGTGGAAGGCAGGACCCAGAGTCCAAGGTTGGCCTCTGACCTCCAGACGCACTCCATGGAACACGCGGCTTGCACGCACACACACGAACCAGCGCACGCACCAAAAGGAACTTGGAAACCCTTTTTAAAACATCTCCTCCGCGAAGCTCTCTGCAGCCCTTTGCTCTGAGTTCAATGTCCTTGATGCTCCCCAACAAGTTGTCCTTTCTCTGTCGTCATGTGTGTCTTCTTGCTTTGTCATATAATTAATTGGTCTCATTCATTCATCCCCTATTCTCCAAACTCTCGTATATCAAGAACCAGGTCATACACAGCTTTTTGTTTTGTTTTGTTTTGTTTTGTTTTGTTTTCTGAGGTAGGGTCTCACTGTAGCCCAGGCTGACCTGGAATTCACTATGTAGTCTCAAGGTGGCCTTGAACTCACAGCGATCCTCCTACCTCTGCCTCCCGAGTGCTGGGATTAAAGATGTGCGCCACCACGCCCCGCGCATATGCAGCTTTTTGGCCAACCCTCTTCCAGCAACAATCCTCCCCCAGAGCAGATCCTAAGGAAATGAAATACTTACTGAATCGAATACACAGCCCCACAAGAAGCATCCCGGTATTGGCAGGCAGTCCTGCCGCCCCGGTCGCACTCATTCATTTGCTCATCAACATGTGAGGGCCTCATGTCTGCCAAACCAGCACATTCTCTCTCACAGAGCATGCTTAACTCTTTAATCAATTGGCTAAAAGTAAGCTCAATATTGATCAAGGGCTTCCTTTCGGGTCTAAGACATAGAAAATCTAACAGGCTTGCTGGGCAAGAATCTGATCCATGAAGGGTGGGGTGCAGCCTCCACCCCCTTGCCTGTATCTAGGGAGATGAAAATCCACACTCAAGAAGGCACGTGGGGGAGACAGGTTGCCTGGGATGTGACGGGGCCTCCAAGGGCTCTGCCCAGCTCACCCAGGGGAATGCATATACACCTACCCCACAAGGTGGTGAAGATAATTCATTCAGGGGCACTTAAAGGCACTTGCTTGCAAAGCCTGACAGCCCAGGTGTATTCTCCAGTTCCCACGTTAAGCCAGATGCACAAAGTGGTGTGTGCCTCTGGAGTTCATTTGCAGCTGCAAGAGGCTCTGGCACCTTCCATTCTCTCTCTCTCTCTCTCGAAAATAAATAATTTTTAAAGTTTTTATTTATTTATCCATTGAGAGAGAGAGAGAGAGAGGCAGATAGAAAGAGAATGGGCACACCAGGGCATCCAGCCATTGCAAATGAACTCCAGATGAATGTGCCCCCTTGTGCAGCTGCCTTACGTGGGTCCTGGGGAATTGAACGTGGGTCCTAAGGCTTCATAGGCAAATGCCTTAACCGCTAAGCCATCCCGCCAGCCCAAGATGAATAACTTTGAAAAAGATGACACATTCATCTCTGTACACAAGGATTCTAAGTAGAAGACTGTAACTTGGAGTAGGGCAGGGGAAGCCCCAGAAAGTCTTCTCTGTCAAGTAGAAGCCATGGTCGTGGAGGTGGGAGGATTAGCTCAAGGTCGTGAGAAAAGTCTGCCCTGCTTAGAGATCAATAAGTGCAAATTACATGAGAAGCTAGTGTGTCCTGGAACTGCTCTGCTATGAAAGACAAATACAGACGGAGGTGGGGAGGGAGAGAGAGGAGGCAGGTTAGGGACAGCCATTTATCTCCGAGGTCTCTGCCCACCCCTAAATTGTAGGTTTCTAACCGCAACCTCCCCTGCCAACAACTTGAAAAAGTTGCCAGAGCTCAGGGACATTTTGGAGAGAAAGTTGAATACAGTGTCAGATAATCAACCAAGAAGAAATTCTGAAGTCAAAACAAGGGATAAATTTTCCTTATCTCTCTAAGACATGCATCAAAGCAGCTCACTGCTGTCTGCCCAGTCTGGGAAGATGATAATGGTTTTTAATGGCCTGTAAACAATAGCACCAGCCTTTGTCATAAAGTTTAACCAATTAATCCTTTAGGCTTCCTCCCGGCCCTCTGCTGGCCCCCACCGAAGATCCTGAGGCTACCCTTGGGGATGGGGGGAAAGAGGGTCTGAGAAGCAGAGGGGTCAGGCCCCCAAGTCATCTGAGTCCTCAGGTGATGTCCAAAGAATGAACGTGGAATCGCACACACACACACACACACACACACAGGCGTGCGCACGCACACGGTCTCTATCTGGGTAAAAGGAGAAATTCCTTCTTTTAGAGACAGAAACATGGTGCCAAGGAATTGGCACAAGAGATAAACTTTATGATGATACAGAGTCCATTCCTCCATTTAGCAAACAGGTGTGCAAGACACCTGCAGACAGAAAACGCATACAAAGGAAGCACCTGTCCTTGGTGGAATCTCAGCCCATGGGTGATGCTGGGAATAACATACTACTCACGGGACCTGGAGAATGTAGTTACTGTGAGCATGTGCTTAGCATACGTGGCCCTGCCTTCAATACCCAGTACTCCTAAAAGGAAAGAGCCAAATAAACAGGGGCTGGGAGATGGCTCAGTAGTTGAAAGCTCTTGCTTACAAACCCTGCCAGTTCAAATCCAGCTCAACACCCATGTAAAGTCAGATGCAAAACGTGACACAACAGCCAGGCGTGGTGGCGCACGCCTTTAATCCCAGCACTCAGGAGGCAGGGGTAGGAGGATCGCCGTGAGTTCGAGGCCACCCTGAGACTACATAGCGAATTCCAGCTCAGCCTGGCCTAGAGTGAAACCCTACCTTGAAAAAACAAAAAAGGGCTAGAGAGATGGCATAGTGGTTTAGACGCTTGCCTGCAAAGCCAAAAGACTCAGGTCCCATGTAAGCCAGATACACAAGGGGTCGCACACATCTGGAGTTTGCTTGCAATGGCTAAAGGTCCTGGCGCGCCCATTCTCTCTCTGTCTTTCTCTACTTCCTTATTTCTTTCTCTCTCTCTCAAATAAGTAAATAAAATATTTTTTGAAAAAAGAAAGAAATATTCATAGTTATCAATCAGAAAATGTAAAATAATATTTAGCAAAGGGCTACACAAATCACATTTTCTTCTTCCATATCTTTTATCTTTCTTTCTTTTTGAGGTAGAGTCTTGCTGGAGCTCAGGCTGACCTGAAATTCACTATGTAGTATCAGGCTAGACTCACAACAATCCTCCTACCTCTGCCTCCCAAGTGATGGCACTGAAGGTGTGCACCACCATGCTTAGCTTATTTCTTATTTCTAAAAATTTTTTCGGACCCCCTTCCTTCCATGTGGCTGCCAGAGCTGCTCGCTGCCTTCCAGCGCGGACTGAAGACCAGTGTGCACTGAAGAGCAGCGGCTCCTCAGGACCCTCCAGGCCTTCAGTGTCAGATAAGGACTGTCGAGGCATGTGGCCACGTGACGGAGCAGCTACCTGGTTCCTCGATTCTCAGGCCTGCAACTGCTATTGGACTGATGTAAGCTAATTCAATAAATTCCCTTTTAATATAATTTTTTTCTTTATTTACTTATTTATTTGAGACAGAGAGAATGGGCACACCAGAGTCTCTTGCCACTGTAAACTAACTCCAGATACACGCACCACTTGGTGCCTCTGGCTTTATGTGGGGACTGGGGAATCGAACCCCAGCCATCAAGGCTTTGCAAACAAGCGCCTTTGACTGCTGAGCCATCTCTCCCACCTCACTTCTTGTCTCTCCTTTCTGTTATGTACCGTGTTCTATTTGGGGTGACTAGAACAGACATTACTCCAAAAACAAAGGAATCAGAAAGAGGAAAAGGAAGATGAAGCACAAGAGAACCAAATCCAAGGTCTTCCTTCCTGTCACAACTCTCTCTACCTTCAGCCGTAGTTCTGAAAAACATAAGGAACTACTGTCACTAGAGGCCTCCGGGAAGGTCCCAGCCACTGAGTCACAATTCAAGACATGTTTGCTTCCTGCACCAACAAGACAAATGTTTGCTGAACTGTGAAAAATTCTGGCCAGAGGGTTTCTTCCACTTGGTATTCCGACTCGCAGCACTCGACAGTCATCCCCTTACTTTCAGAGATTCAACACGTAAGAGTGACATAGCGGGGAAAATTCTATGACTTTTTTTCATGCATAGCTCAAAGGTTAGTAACCCCTATCTTTGAAGTTATGAATTTGAGACTGGGGAGATGGCTTAGCATTTAAAGGCACTTGCAAAGCCTGGCGGCCCAGGTTCAACTCCCCGTATCCATGGAACCTCTCACTGTTTTCCAAGCTAAATGCGTAGCGTATGTCCACAGCACAGTAAGCTTGGACGGTACAAAAGATGAACAATATGAACTCCATTTTTAATTTTTCTTCATTTCTTTCCCATTTGTTTATTTACTTTTTTGTTTTTGTTTTTGTTTTTGTTTTTGTGGTAGGGTCTTACTCTAGCTCAGGCAGATCTGGAATTCACAATGTAGTCTCAGGCTGGCCTCGAACTCACAGCAATCCTCCTACCTCTGCCTCCCGAGTGCTGGGATTAAAGGCGTGAGCCACCACGCCCAGCCTCCATTTGTTTATTTTTGAGATAGGATTTCCTATAGCCCAGGCTGACCTGCCTCCAATTTACTTTGTAGCTAAGATTGACCTCGAACTTTTGATCCTCCTGCCTCCACCTTGCTAGTACTGGGATTATAGGTATGTGCCACCACGCCCTGTTTTATACAGAGCTGGGTATTGAACCTAGAGCTTTTGCATGTTAAATAGGCGCTCTACCAGCTGAGCCACATCCCAGCCCTAAAGTTTTCTTCTTTATCCATTTGCTTTCTATTTGACAAGCCACAGTTGGGTACCTGCTGCGTGCCAAGCAGGGTTAGCTCCCAGATTAGCTGCGAGGAGAAGAGGAAAGGGACCCAGAACCTGGGGCAGCTTCTAGAAATCATTCACACAATCCTTAAAGACTGAACTTCACCCTCTGGGCAATGAGGAAACCAGAGGTGGGCAATGCTCAGATTCATGTCTTAGCAAGAACACTCCAGCTGCTACAACACACTGGGACTGGGAGAGACTGGGCTGACTCCAGAAACATTCCCAAAGCAGAATCAACAGGACTGGAGGGAGGAGGAAAAGGGAGACATCAGAGTTGGCCACCTCACTCATCCAAGACGTGAAACCAGAAGAAAGCACGAGACATGAGCAGTGTGTGTCATGCCCAGGGTCACATAAACTATAATGGCAGGCATGAGGGAAGAACCTGAAATGCTTTGCAGAAGAAACTCCCTGCTGGGCGTGGTGGCACCAAGTCTTTAACTCTCAGCACTTGGGAGTCTGAAATAGAAGGATTGTCATGAATTCGAGGCCAGCCTGGGGCTACAGAGTGAGTTCTAGATCAGCCTGGGCTAGAGTGAGACTCTGCCTCAAAACACAAACAAAATCAAAACAGAAGCTCCCTGTCCTACCATGTAGACCTAGCCACCCTTTGCCAGGGCTTCCCTAACTCCTATTTAACACGGACTCACTTGCTGTCTAGTGGAGATTATTAGGATCACTAGGAAAAATTCCTTTTATTCTCTCCTAAGACCTAGCACAGTACTAGGCAATAAGTAGCCAGTAATCATTTGTTATTAAATCAAACTCCAGGGCTGGAGAGATAACTTAGTAGTTAAGGCACTTTGTCTGCAAAGCCAAAGGACCCAGGTTTGATTCCCCAGGACCCACGTAAAGCCAGATGCACAAGGTGGTGCACACATTTGGAGTTTGTTTGCAGCAGCTAGAGGCCCTGGTACCTCTGTCTGTCTCTCTTGCGCGCTCTCTCTCCCCTTCAAATAAATAAATAAAAATAAAAACTACTTTAAAAAATCAAACTCTAGGAGCTGCGAGAACTGTCACCTTAGATCACCTGACTTTGCAATATAAGATCATTTCCTTGCTTAACCCTTAGTGCCTACGTAATTCCTAGAACAAGTAATTGCTAGATGCTTGAATAAGACACTCCAAGAATTTTTTTCACACTTATTCATTCCTTTATTCCTTTATTTATTTCTTTTTTTAAGAGTATGAGAAAGGAAGGGAGGGAAAGACAGAAGAAGTGGGGAGAGAGAGAACACGAATGGGTATAACAGTCCCTTCCGCTGTTGCAAATGAACTCAAGACACATGTACCACTTTGTCTGGCTTTATGTGAATACTGGGGGACTGAACCTGGGATGTCAAGCTCTGTAAGAAAGTGTCTTTAACTGCCGAGCCATCTCTCCAGACCCTCCAAGAAATTTTTTATTTATTTGTTTGCAAGCAGAGAGAGATAAAGAGAGACAGAGAATGGGCACGTCAGGGCCTCCATCCGCTGTAAATGAACTCCAGACACAACTTTGTGCATCTGGCTTTGCATGGGTACTGGGGAATCAAGCCTTGGTCGTTAGGCTTTGCAGGCAAGTATCTTAATCATTGAGCCATCTCTCCAGCCCCATTCCACTATTTTATTTATCTTTTTTTTTTTTTTTTTTTTTTTTTTTGGTTTTTCGAGGTAGGGTTTCACTCTAGTCTAGGCTGGCCTGGAATTCACTCTGAATTCTCAGGGTGGCCTTGAACTCACAGCGATCCTCCTACCTCTGCCTCCCGAGTGCTGGGATTAAAGGCGTGCGCCACCACGCCCAGCTATTCCACTATTTTTTTCAGACCAGTGGAAACTATCACTGTGCTCAAGCCATAAACTGGCTTTGGGGAACAGACACGGAGCCTGGAATACAGGATTTGAAAAAATATCACACCCCAAATCCCAGTTCCGACTCTACTCATTGCACACTACTTCTTCAAGGTTGTTGAGACAATTAAACAGGACAGACAACATGGCATGATTGTCAGAAGAGGAAGTAGAACAAGTACATCATTTCTGCCACTTCTACCCACATACCACCACCGTGTTGGGTGCCTAGTGATGATGATTACCAGAATTTAAGACTTTCGGAAGCTCATGTGCTTGAGGCAGGACTGATCAAGTTGGAAGCCAGCAAGATACATCATGAGTTCAAGGCCAGCAGGAGCTACCTAGCAAAAACTTGTCTTAAAAAAAGAAATTAAAAAAAAAAAAGTCTTTCTGGGTGAAAGGACCTTCAATACAATATAACAGACCTCCAATAAACATTTATTGAATGAATAAATGAGTAAAGACTCATTTCAATCACTCTCTTCCCACCAGTTCATTTCCTCACCCCAGACACACCTAAGCCCTCTTGTCCTTTTCCAGAATTCTACTTATAGGAATTAAGCCCATAAAATGAGTCTGGCCCATCCAGGTAGGACAGTGGAAGCCTCTAAACAAGCTATATCAGGACCAAACACCCTACGTGCACGCTGAACAATTGCCCTTCTTATCTATGACAGGGAAGCTTTTTATACTGTCCAAACTTGAAAGTCACTCCTGCCATCAACATCTTCTGGTGGCTGCTGTCCTGAGATATTTAACCTGGAGGTCAGCCAGGGATAGCAAAAGGAGGTGGCAAAATCCTTGAACAAAACTAGCTATAAAAGGGTGTGGGGGGAAACAAGGCAAACAATTAAACAGGCAGGCGCCCTGCAGGGGAGGGCACCGGGAACTCGGTGCTGTTTACTTAGCCGCAAGGAGGTCAGAGTTCCTGCTGTTTCGCCTGTCTTCCTCCCCCCCCCAGCCCCCCCAAAAGCCCACCTCCCTGCCTCCACCACCAAAGCACTGGAAGTTACTACAAGGAAAAAAAAAGACAGCCTTGTTAGAAACCAGATGCAGTCCTGGCCAGAGCCCAGCCAGCAATAAATTTCTGAAGTTCATCTCACAAGTTCATTAAGTATCTTCTGAAAAATTCCCAAAGGACTGAGAGGTTAGGGGGACGTCATGGAGTCAGAGAACATTGCATACAGGAAGAGGTCTTAAGAAACCAGCGGTGCAGGTTGGGGAGATTGCTCAGTGGGTAGAGCTTGCCACACAAGCATAAGGACTTGTGTTTGGGTCCCCAGCACCCATCTATAACACAGGCAAGGCCACACACACCTGTAATCTTAGCAGTGGGGAAGCAGAGACAGGAGAATCCCTGGGCTTGCTGGCTAGCTAGTCTATTCTAGCAACTGAGTTCCAGGTTCAGAGACAGAGCATGTCTCAAAGAAGAACGTGGAGAGGGACTGAGGAAGATACATCATGTTGGTTTCCACACTCCACACACTTGGGCACACATGTGCACCCACACTCATACAAACGTGCACATGCACCTTACACACGTACATATGCGAAAAGCATATAGTCCCAGCCTTTACTGGATAGTTGGGGAAACTGAGGCTTGAAATGAGGAAGGAACTTGCATAGGATCACCAAGTACTCTCAAGTCAAGAACTCGAGTCTGGGGCTGGAGAAGATGGCCTGCAAAGCCAAAGGACCTAAGTTCAATTCCCAAGAACCCACGTAAGCCAGATGCACAAGGTGACACATGCGTCTGGAATTTGTTTGCAGTGGCTGCAGGCCCTGGTGTGCCCATTCTTTCTCTCTCTCTCTCTCTCTCTCTCTCTCTCTCTCTCAAATAAATAAATAAAATATGTTTTAAAAGAAAGAAAGAAAGAAATAACTCGAGTCTTCTGTTGGAGCACCAGGTTCTGCTGGAGGCTTGAAAACTTTCCAAGAAGAAGGAAGCGTCCTGTGAGCTCATCTCAGTCTGAAAATAGAGGCACTCATGCTCTCAGCCTTCCAGGAACAGAGGATCAACCACTTCTCAGAAGGGACGTGGTCAGGCCCATAGTCCTCCATCCACCTGGAAGCTTCCAGAGAGTAACTGCACCTTGTCCGGAGGATGAAGCACTGTTCTCAGTCCAACTCCATGTCACCTGTCTTCTCTGTCCCACCCCATGCATGTCACCTGTCTCCTTCAGACGACTTGATACAATAACCAAAATACACAGAGAACTGGGCAGTGTGTGTGTGTGTGTGTGTGTGTGTGTGTTCTCATGTGCACACAGAGAAGAAGCCAGTGGGGTAAAGGGCTACTAATTGGTAAGTCTGAGCAAAGGAGAGACATGACTATGATAATACTGTGACAATTTTTTTATTTTATTTATTAATTTATTTGAGAGAAAGAGAGAGATAGAGAATGTGCACGCCAGGGCCTCCAGCCGCTGCAAATGAACTCCAGACACATGCTCCCCCTGGTGCATCTGGCTTACAGGGGTCCTTGGGAATTGAACCAAGGTTCTTTGGCTTTACAGGCAAATGCCATTACTGCTTAGCCATCTCTCCAGCCCTTCTGACAAGTTTTTTAAAGATCTGAAATTTTCCTAAGCAAAAATGGAAGAGCCAGGTGTGGTGGTGCACACCTTTAATCATCTCAGCACTCTGCAGGCAGAGGTAACAGGATTGCTGTGAGTTCAAGGCCACCCTGAGACTACATAGTGAATTCCAGGTCAGCCTGGGCTATCGTGAGACCCTACCTTGAAAATCCCAAACAAAACAAAACAAAAAAAAAAAAAATGGAAGGAAGAAAATTAAATTAGTTGTAACTATCTAAAATGAATTAATTAAAAAAGAAACTACATAGAAAAGACCAGAAATCTGTTTACTTGAAAAGCCTGCCAGCCTGGGTATAACTCCTCCTAGTGCTCTTGTACCCACATAAAGCCAGATGTACACAGTGGCACATGCATCTAGAGTGAGTTTGCAGTGGCAAGAGGCTCAGGAATGCCCATACTCTCTCTCGCTCTTCTATCAAAATAAATAAAAATCCCAGCACTAGAGAGCTAGAGACAGGAGGTTCTATAGGGCTTGCTGGCAACACCTGTCAAAAAAAAAAAAAAAAGGGTGGCAGCCAGGTGTTGCAGTCAGGTTCTCATTGCAGGCAGAAAATACCTGACCAAGAGCAGCTTGTGGGGGGAAAAGGGCTGATATTGGCTTACAGACTTTAGGGGAAGCTCCATGATGGCAGGGAAAACGATGGCATGAGCAGAGGGTGGACATCACCTCCTGGGTAACATCAAATGGACAACAGCAACAGGAGAATGTGCCAAACACTGGCAAGGGGAAGCTGGCTATAACACCCCTAAGTCCGCCCCCAACAATATACTGCCTCCAGGAGGCTTCAATTCCCAAATTACCACCAGATAAGGACCTAGCATTCAGCCCGATGTGCACGATGGCACACGCCTTTAGTCCCAGCTAAGGATCACTGCAAGTTGTGGGCCAGCTTGAGGCTACAGAGTAAGTTCCAGGCTAGCCTGGGCTAGAGTGAGATCCTGCCTGAAAATAAAGAGAGGAAGGTGGAATGCAACTGAGGAAGACATTTGATGTCCACCCCTCACCTCCTCACACTGGCATGTACAGACACACTCACATACATACGAACATGTATGTACTCGTGCACAAACACTACTGTGGTGATTCGAGTCTCCCATGGCCTCAGGGACTTTTCCTTAAGATTGAGTTTGCAGTTTGAGTCTCAGTGGGTAGAGTCCTGATGGGGAAGAGGTGGCACTGAGGGGCAGATCTTATAGTTTGGCCCCTGCTAGGTATAAAGGGCCAATTGGAGCTCTGGCTGATCGTGCTATCTGGCTGGTATTGATTCTTCTCTCTGCTATGGATGCACACTGAAGGGATCTGGCTTCTTCTGTCATGATGGAACTCCCCCTGGATTCTGTAAGCCTGAAATAAACCCTTTCCTCCCATAAGCTACTTCTGGTCAGATGTTTGCCCCAGCAACGAAAAGTAACTACAACAACTACACACACATAGACATGCAAAAAAATTTTTTTAAAGTGATCTCAAATAAATGTGGGATGTCATCAGCTATGGCAACCTTGGGATCCAAATCCAGTCCCAAATATACTGAACCATCAACTCTGAAAATGTACATATGCTTGTCTTACAAGGTAGCCTGTTGATTTGAGCTCAGAGTGGAACTAAGCAAACTACAGGCCATGGATAGACATATTACTAGAATTTTTTTTTTCTTTCTTTTTTTTTGGTTTTTCAAGGTAGGGTCTCACTCTAGCCCAGGCTGACCTAGAATTCACTATGGACTCTCAGAGTGGTCTCGAACTTACAGAATCCTCCTACCTCAGCCTCCCGAGTGCTGAGATCAAGGGTGTGCACCACCACGCCCAGCTTATCAGAATTTTTTTTGAAGAACTCTATCACTCTTGCAAAGCAAGGGGTTTTAATACTAATAAAATGCAATTAGATTTCTTTTTTTAATGTAATGGAAATTTAAATTTTCATTTTTATTTATTTATTTGAGAGCGACAGAGAGAGAAAGAGGCAGGTAGAGGTAGAGAGAGAGAGAGAGAATGGGCATGCCAGGGCCTTCAGCCACTGCAAACGAACTCCAGATGCATGTGCCACCTTGTGCATCTGGCTTACGTGGGTCCTGGGGCATCGAGCCTTGAACCGGGGTCCTTAGGCTTCACAGGCAAGCACTTAACCACTAAGCCATCTCTCCAGCCCCAGTTAGATTTCTTTTGGGGAATTCTTTCACATAAAACAAGTTGTTCAATCAAAATCCACATGTAGCCGGGCATAGTGGCACACACCTTTAACCCCAGCACTTGGGAGGCAGAGGAGGTAGGAGGATCTCAGTGTGTTCGAGGCCACCCTGAGAATACAGAATGAATTCCAGGTCAGCCTGGGCTAGAGCAATATGCTACCTAGAAAAAAAAAAAACCAATCTGCATCTAACCCGTAGTCACCATGTTCTCTACCTATACTAGTATTCAGCTTGGGCCACAATGGGTTCATAATCCAACCCTGAAAGTCGATCCCTGGCCATATATATAAAACTCATGCTAACCCACAGACGACCCAACTATGACAGCGTGAGGGAACACAGCCATTTGAGAAGCCTCACAGGGTGTGTGGTGACACACACCTTTAATCCCAGCGCTCGGGAGGCAGAGGCAGGAGGATCACTGTGAGTTCAAAGCCACCTTAGAAAATGACAACAACAACAAAAAAGAGGGCCGGAGAGATGGCTTAGTGGCTAAGGTGCTTCCCTGCAAAATCAAAGGACCCAGGTTCAATTCCCCAGTACCCACATAAGCTAGATGTACAAGGTGGCACATGTGTCTGGAGTTCGTTTGCAGTGGAAAGAGGCCCTGGCATACTCATTCTCTCTCCTCTCTAATAAATAAGTAAAAATAAAATACTTTTTAAAAGCCGGACAGGGTGGCCACACACCTTTAATCCCAGCACTTGGGAGGCAGAGGTAGGAGGATCGCCATGAGTTCCAGGCCACCCTGAGTGAATTCCAGGTCAGCCTGGACTAGAGTGAGACCCTACCTCAAAAAACCAATCAAACAAAAAAAAAAAAAAAAAAAAAAAACTTTAAAAACAATGCAAAATAAGACCACAATGAGCCATTGCTACACACCCACAGACACGGGGACCATAAGAAGGGAAGACATCACAGAACTAGCAAGGGTTTGGAGAAACTGTGACTTCATACATTCCTGGTGGAAAGGTAAAATGGTGCCAGCCACTGTGGAAAACAGCTTGGCAGCTCCTCAAAAAGTTAAGCATGGTTATTCTATGACTCAGCAATTCTCCACAGGTTAACTCAGGAGAACTGAAAACACGTTCAGAGAGCTAGGAGGTGGCACAAGCCTGTGATCCCAGGCCTCGGGAGGCCGGGGTAGGAAGCTCGCTGTCAGTGTGAGGCCAGCCAGGGGCTGTAACAGTGAGTCCCAAGCCAGATAAGAAGAGCTGGTCTCAAGAGAAAAGCAGACGTGTCCACAGAGAGACCTGCACGTGGCTCTTCATATCTGCGGTCTTCACGATAGCCAACAGGTAGACATAGCCCAGGTCTCCACTGGCCGCTGGTGGTAGTTAGTTACTTTTCCTGTTGCTGAGGTAAAGTACCCAAGAGGAACAGTATCAGGAGGAAGGGTTCATTTCAGCTCACAGCTTGAGGTCACTGTCCCTCATGACGGGGAAGGCAAGGAGGAGGAGCCTGACGCCACAGCTGGTCACATTACACCCGTGAGCAGGAAGTAGAGAGAGATGAACGACACTGGTATTCCAGCTCGCTTTCTCTTCTCTCTCTCTCACTCTGTCTCTCTCTCTCTCTCTCTCTCTCTCTCTCTCTCTCTTTGGTTTTTCCGAAGTAGGGTCTCACTCTAACCCAGGCTGATCTGGAATTTACCATGTAGTTCAGGGTGGCCTTGAACTCACAGTGATGGCTCCTACCTCTGCCTCCCAAGTGCTGGGATTAAAGGCATGCACCACCACACCCGGCTGCCTTCTCTTCTTTATGCAGTGAAGGACCCAGTCCATTGAAAGGTTCTACCACTTCAAGTAACCTAATCCAGAAAAATACCTCACATGGGCTGGAGAGATGACTTAGCGATTAAGGTGCTTAACCGCAAAGCCAAAAGACCCAGGTTCGGTTCCCCAGGACCCATGAAAGTCATATGCACAAGGTGGCAATTGCATCTGGAATTTGTTCACAATGGCTAGTGGCCCTGGTGCACCCATTCTCTCTCTCTCTCTCTCTCCATCTCTCTCTTCCTCTCTCAAATAAATAAACAAATAAATAAATATTTTTTAAAAGAAAAATCCTTCACTGACATGCCAAGATTTGTTTCCATGGTAATTCTAAATCCTGTCAAACTGACAACTGAAATTAACTATCATACCAATGAATGGCTAAGCAAAATGTGGTATAGCCATGCAGTGGAAGATATTCAGCAACAAAAAGAACAGAATGTTGGTGCCTGGTGTGGTGCTGCACTCAGGAGGCAGAAGTAGGAGGATTGCCATGAGCTCAAGGCCACCCTGAGACTACATAGTGAATTCCAGGGCTGGGGAGGAGAAAATCCCCAGCCACCAGCTCCTGCCTGTGTTCAACTTTCAATTCTTCAATACATAAACCCTTGCACTGTGTTCAAGATACTCCTGCCTTGGGGCTAGAGTAAGACCCTACCTCAACCCCCCCAAAAAAAAATAAAAAGAAGAATAAAATAAAATAAAGGGCTGGAGAGATGGCTTAGTTGTTAAGGTGCTAATCCTAAGGACCCAGGACTCTCCAGGTCCCACATAAGCAGATACACACCGTGGCACATGCATCTGTCTGGAGCTCGTTTGCAGTGACTAGAGGCACCCATTCTCTCTCTCTCTCTCTCTCTCTCCCTCTCTCTCTCTCTCTCTCTCTCTCCTCTCCCCGTCTCTAGTAAATAAATAAATAAATATCCTTTAAAATATTTTTAAAAATAAAAATAAAAATAAAATAAAAACACTCAGGCCTTACACAGCATTCCTAGCTGTCCCCATGTGTCAACATTCTCACTACAGAGTTTTCATGTGCATGTGCTTGGAACCTTGGTCTCTTCTGGATTGGGATCCAGCTCGACACCATCCGGAGCATTTACCAAGGGGGACCCAGAGCCCCTGGCGCAGAGGAACTGCGGGTAAAGCTCAGAGAGTCTGCAGAACTTCGGCATCACCGCGCTCTACCTCTGCCCCACTCTCCAGGTGGGAGTCCCTTGCCTCTCTTTCTACTCCCTCTCTCAGGTCACACCCTCAAGGCCACCCTGGATAGCAAAGCAATAGAGTGCAAAACCTGGGAGGTGTCAATTGTCAGAGCAGGGAGGCAGATTTGGGGACAAAGTCCAGGGCCCGGGCCTGCTCTGGCCATTGGGTAAATGGCCCCTCCTCCTTCCTACACAACTCCTGCCTGTCCCACAGGGAGGAAGGGCCGCAGTGACTCTGGGATTCTGACCACCTCATGGGGACAGCACGATACCCATGCCTCTTCTCCTTTCATCATTCCATCTGGACACCCTCCTACTCATGTCCGGGGCCACTTGAAGCTCGGTCCTTCCTGGCTCCAGGTAAATTACACTGGCCCTGAAACTTCAAAGGACGCTACAATCCTCACGGGAGCAGCTTCCAGAATGCAGGCAAGCCCTCCTCCCCGCCAGGCCAGGCTGATCCACCAAAACCGAAACAGAACAAAGCAAAAGGAGAGGGTGTGTGGTCAAGGCCTATAAACTTGACTTAACTGGCCAGAAGTCACTTTTTAAGAAACATGAAGACACTGAGTTATGAATGAAGATGGGGGGACGGTTTGTGGATCCACGCTTGATCCTCCATGGAAGAATGACAAAGGAAGGAAAGTCATTACTAAATGATGGCTATTCGTGCTACCCACCCACAGAGTTCCAGGCGGTTTCTCACCAGTGGAAGCATCTTTAGGGAGTAGGCTGTGCCAGGCACTTGAGACCTGACCCAGTCTTTAAGGAACTAATAATGAGATCCACCAGAGCTTGCAGTTTTTTTCCCCCTGCAAGCTCTGAAACCAATAAGGGACTCCAGCACAAAAAAATAGAATGGGGAAAAAAAATAGAATGGGCAGTAGAGCAATGAGTTTTTCCAGCCACCTCAGGCTCAATTCTTCAGGACCCACGTAAGCCAGACACACAAAGGGGTGCGTGCCTCTGGAGTTCATTTGCAGTGGCTGGAGCCCCTAGCACATCCATTCTCTCTCTATCTGCCTCTCTCTCACTAATAAATAAATAAATTTTTAAATGAGCCAGGATTACACTCAGGAGCCAGAGGTAGAAGAATTGCCATGAGTTTGAGGCCAGCCTAAGACGACGTAGTAAATTCCAGGTCAGCCTAGGCTAGAGCGAGACTCTACCTCAAAAAACCAAAACAGAAGTGAACTGGGCATATAGTAGCTCATACCTATGATCTCAGCATTCAGGAGGCTGAGTTAGAAAGGTTACTGTATTGCTGTGAATTTGAGGCCAGCCTGGGCTACAGAGTGAGTTCCAACCTGGACTAGAGTGAAACCCTGCTTCATTAAAAAGGGCTGGAGGGATGGTGCTTGCCTTTCAAAGCCTAATGACCCAAGTCCAATTCCCTAGTACCCACATAAACCAGATGCACAGAGCAACACATGCATCTGGAGTTTGTTTACAGTGGCTGGAGGCCCTGATGTGCCTATTCTCTCTCTCTCTCTCTTTCTCTTTCTGTCTCTCCTTGCAAATAAATAAATCAAAATATTTTTTTAAAAGGCTTTTAAAAGGCCAGGTATGGGCTGGGGAAATGGTTTAGCAGTTAAGGTGTTTGCCTAAGGACCCCAGTTCGATTCCCCAGGACCCACATAAGCCAGATGCACAAAGTGGTGCATAGGTCTAGAGTTCGTTTACAATGGCTGGAGGCCCTGGCACGCCCATTTACTCTTTCTCTCTGCCTCTTCCTCTGTCTCTGTCTCTCTCTCTCTCAAATAAATAAATAAAATATTTTTTTTTTAAAAAAGGCAAGGTATGGTGGCATGCCTTTAATCCCAGCACTCTGGATACAGAAGCAGAAGGATCACCATAAATTCAAGGTCATATTGAGACTACATAGTGAGTTCCAGGTCATCCTGGGCTAGAGTGAAAGCCTACCTCAAACTTTTCAGGGAAATGGATAGATCTGGAAAGGATTATACTCAGTGAGGTAAGCCAGGCCCAGAAAGCCAAACATCACATGATTTCTCTCCTATATGGACCCTAGTTACAAATGTTCAGACTTGTGTGTGAGTTGGCATAAAAATCAGTAGCAGAGGCCAGTAAACTAGAAAAGGGCTATAAGGGAGGAAGAGAGGGGTGGACTTAAGGGGACGGTACTGTATATATGTAAGTAGATAAACAGATTACTATGGGTAGAATGGCCTAAGTGCGGTCAGGGGAAGAGATTGAGCAAAGGAAGAATGGGGGGAGGGTTAATCAAAACTCAGGATAGTGTGAATAAGACATATAATAACCTGCTTTTTTGGATAATGGCACACCCAGGGGCCATAGACTAGAAAAATTTCAGTGCCAGGGATGGGATACCTTCCAGTGAGTTGTTGGCCAGGGAGGTCCCTGATGCCCCCAAAACATTACAGGCCATTGGTAAGGCCCTTGGTTTCCCACTAGGAACAGATGATAAGACCCTATTGCTAAAGGCTCCACATGCCTCGGCTACAAGGTCACCGAGAAATCAAACTGGAGCTGAGCTAAAAAAAAAAAACTCTCCCTGTAAACCAGCTGACAGAAAGCTGGAAACAGCTGCACTGCATGCAGCCTTATGGGAGACAGAAGTCATCAGTGGTGAAAACAGTGGACACTGCAAGCCTCAAGTTTGGGCAGACAGGCCAAATGAGCCAATCGGGTGCACTAGTGGCATGTCTGTTATGGGAGGAACCAACTGCTCTCTAATTGGACTAGAGACCCGCTCTATCTATGGTGGGGGAGGTCTTGAGTATTAGGAGTCTAACGCCTGCCCCGGTCTGGCTAAATGCATATATTGTGCCCACCAAGCTGTCCTGTAAGCACTCCTCATAATAGGAGGAAAAGATGATGATATCAAAAAAAGAGAGACTAATGGAGAGAGGGAGGGGATATGATGGAGTGTGGATTTGTGAAGGAGAAAGTGGGGAGGGGAGGGAATTATCATGCTTTATTGTCTGTAAGTATGGAAGATGTCAATTTAAAAAAAAAATAGGCAGGGGCTGGAAAGATGGCTCAGCAGTTAAAGACCCTTGCTTGCAAGGCCTAGTGTCCCTGGCTCAATTCTCCAGTACCCACATAAAGCCAGATGCAAAACGTGGTGCTTGTGTCTGGAGTTCGTTTGCAGTGGCAGTAGGCCCTGGCACGCCCATACTCTCTCTGATTCTCTCTCTGTCTCCTTCTCCATGTCAAATAAATAAAAATATTTTTTTAAAAAAAGAAGAACTTAGCCTGGTGTGGTGGCGCACGCCTTTAATCCTAGCATTCAGGAGGCAGAGGTAGGAGGATTGCCATGAGTTCGAGGCCACCCTGAGACTACATAGTAAATTCCAGGTCAGTGTGAGCTAAAGTGAGACCCTGCCTTGAACAAAAAAAAAAAAAAAAAAGGACTTGACTCCTGCAAAAAGATAAACTGAGGCTTAAAGAGACCAGGCTGTCCATGGTCAGGAGGCTCAGAATACTATCTGTGGACACAGAGCAGCTGTGCAGTCAGCGGGCAGACCTCGCCCCTCATCTTCAAGCGGCGACCGTAGCCTGCAGCATGCGCTCTCCTCATTCTGTCCCCATCCTCACATAGGTGAGGGCTTCGACAGGCAGTGAAGGAAGGCAGCAGGCTCAGGAGCAACTGTGCCAGGGGAATGGAAGCCATCTACCACAGAGCGGACGGAAAGGCATGGGGCAGGTGTCCCTGCAGCCAGCGAACCTCTGCAGTCAACTTAACCTTTATGAAACAGGCCTGTGGCTGCTGCTGGAAGTCATCAACGCCATCGCTGAAACGCCGTTACAACACAGTGCCCCGCAGGAAGGAATGCTCCCATCACACCAGAAAAGCCCAGATTCATTCAATAAAAATGGTGACTACTGCGCTGGAGAGATAGCTCAGTGGTTAAGGTGCTTACCTGTGAAGCTTAAGAACCCACGCGTGGGCTGGAGAGATGGCTTAGTGCTTAAGGCGCTTGCCTGCAAAGCCAAAGGACCCACGTAAGCCAGATGCACAAGGTGATACATACATCTGCAGTTTGTTAGCAGCACAAATCCTCAATCTCTCTCTTTATTTACCTCTATCTCTTTCTTTCCTTCTTCCTCTCTCTCTCTTTCTCTCAAATAAATAAATAACCCAGGTTCAATTCGCCAGTACCCACATAAGCCAGATGCACAAGGTGGAGGATTCATCTGGAATTCATTTGCAGTGGCTAGAAGCTCTGGCATGCCCATTCTTTCTCTATCTGCCTCTGTCTCTCAAATAAATAAAATATTTTAATTTTAAAAATAGTGAATACTGATGCTGTTAATACTGTCTTGGGGGCATTGATATTTTGGAAGGGAGGTTTTCGAGGTCTCGCTCTAGCCCAGGCTGATCTGGAACTCACTTTGTAGTCTCAGGCTGGCCTCTAACTCACAGTAATCCTCCTATTTCAGCCTCCCGAGTGCTGGAATTAAAGGCATGTGCCACCACACCTGGCCATACTGTTGTTTTTAACCAAAACCTAGCACAGAAATTGCCTTTCTTTTCTAGTATGTGACCCCTCTTTCTACTTATAAAATATATATGTGTGTATAAACATATATATGTGTATAAACATATATTAAAATTTTAAAAATATAATTATTTATTTGAGAGAGAGAGAGAGATTAGGCACACTAGGGCCTCCAGCCACTGCAAACAAATTCCAGATGTATGTGCCACTTTGTGCATGTGGCTTTACGTGGGTACTGGGGAATGGAACCCAGGTTGTTAGATTTTGCAAGCAAGCGCCATAACAGCTGAGCCATATCTATCTCCACAGCCTCTACCTCATAATCTTTTAATGGCTAGCAGAAAGAAAATCATGTCCATCTTATGAATGAGGAATCAAGGTAAAGGAATTAAATAAATAAATAAATAAAATAGAATGTCATTCCAGATGATATCATATTTGAGAATTGTAAGTTTTATGTTAAGGACTCCCTTGGGGGTACTTGTGAGGAAATCAAAGTCACTTGAAAATCTGTTTGGGAATTCTTTTTACCAGATCACGAAACAAGCCACTCCCATTAATCTTTTATTTTGGTTCTAGGTACTGGGAGTATGGCAAGGAGAGGTGGAAGACAGCCCCATCTCCAGTGCCAAGAAACCAGGCACAAAGTAGCCAGTCAGGGGGCTGGAGAGATGGCTCAGCGGTCAAGGCGTTTGTCTGCAAAGCCAAAGGATGCCAGATGCACAAGGGGGCACATGCATCCAGAGTTCGCTTGCAGTGGCAGGAGGCCCTGGCATACCCATTCTCTCTCTCTCTCCCTTTTGCTCCCTCTCAAACAAACAAACAAACGAATAAATAAATAAATAAATAAGTAAATAAATAAAATACATATATTTTTAAAAAGTAGCTGGGCAGACAGACAGGTCAAGGCCAGAGGTCAAACTTGGTCCTTTTAACAAGCTGTCTGCCTCTCACCAGTCCTGAGGCAGGACAGGAAGTGGCTCTACTTTGCCATGCAGCCTGCTCCCCTGGGAACAGAGGCCCAGGCAGCCATTCTTTTCCCTCCCCTTCCCAGGGGCTAGAAGCTTTTCCATACAAATACAGCAATGAGACCAGCAGTCACTGGGTGGTGACTTGGCTCATTTTTTTTTTCCCTCACTCTAGCCCAGGCTAACCTGGAATTCACTATGTAGTCTTAGGATGGCCTAGAACCCACGGTGATCCTCCTACCTCTGCCTCCTGAGTGCTGGGATTAAAGATGTGCACCACCATGCCCGACATGCGACATTTGTTTTAAATATTATATTATATTATATTATTTATTTCAGAGAGAGAGAATGGGCTTGTCAGGGCCCCCTGCCACTGTAAATGAACTCCAGACGCATGTGTCACCTTGTGCATCTGGCTTAAGTGGATCCTGGGGAATTGAACCTGGGTCCTTTGGCTTTGTCGGCAAGCTCCTTAACTGCTAAGGCGTCTCTTCTGCCCTGGTTCATCTTAATAACAAAACCCACACCTATGAAAGAAGGTTCTCCAGAACTCTCAGCTCAGACCCCAGCAGGCTAACCTTCCAAATATGACCAGACCCTGATGTGACACCCAGGAAGCTGGAACCCTGAAGACAAACAGACATGGGTGTGAGTCTAAGCACCACTTACTCAGTAGAAGGTTACTACTTGTTTTCCCTTGTTAGAAAATGGGGAGGAAGTAGTCAGGCGTGGTGGCGCACACCTTTAGTCCCAGCACTCAGGAGGCAGAGGTGGGAGGATCACCATGAGTTTGAGGCCACCCTGAGACTACATAGTGAATTCCAGGCCAGCCTGGGCTAAAGCAAGACCCTACCTTAAAAAATAAAATAATAATAATAATAATAAATGTCCACTTTTGTTTGATTGATTCTGTTCATTGATTCAAATATATATTTACATATTCTCTATGTATATTCATATAAACACTTATAATTCATTCAGATGGTAGAGTATTGTTTATGCTATTTCCCTACACCGCACATGCCCACATAACCACCCTTGTCTCTGCTTTCCCAGGGAGCTCGGTGCTATAGTTTGGCCCATTTTTTTAAAGAGAGCGAGAATAAATAGAAAGACACAAGCCAAAGCTGGGCGTGGTGGCACACGCCTTTAATCCCAGCACTCAGGAGGCAGAGATAGGAGGATTGCTGTGAGTTCGAGGCCACCCTGAGACTCCATAGTGAATTCCAGGTCAGCCTGGGCTAGAGTGAGACCCTACCTCAAAAAAAAGAAAGAAAGAAAGAAAGAAAGAAAGAAAGAAAGAAAGACAGACAGACAGACACAAGCCAGGCATGGTGGCGCATGCCTTTAATCCCAGCACTCGGAAGTGAGGTAGGAGGATCGCCATGAGTTCAAGGCCACCCTGACACTACATAGGGAATTCCAGGTCAGTCTGAGCTAGAGTGAAACCCTACCTCAACGCCCCCACCACCAAAAAAGAAAAAAGAAAAAGAAGAAAGACACAAAATGGTGTACCAGGGCCTCCTGCTGCTGTAAACAAACTCCAGGTGAACACGCCACTCTGTGTGTCTGGCTTACATGGGTCCTGGAGAACTGAAACTTGGCCATTAGGTTTTGTGAGCAAGCAATTATAACCATTGAGCCATCTCCCCACCCCAATAGCTTGGATCTTAAATGACCCCCAGTAGCCCATGTATTAAAGGCTTGATTTCCCCCAGCCTGTGGTGCTGGTGGGAGATGGTGGACCCTTTAAGAGATGGGGAGGAAGTTAGGTCATTGGGGGTAAATCCCTTGAAGGTGATATTGGGGACCTCCCCTTTCCTCTTCCTCCCTTTCATGTTAGCTAAGTACTTTATCACATCCTCGGTCCCTTCTTGCTCTCTCACACCGGCTACCACGAGGTGGATGGGTTCCCTCCGCCATGTGCTCCCACCACAATGCACTAAGCCAGCACAGTTCCAAAGCTACAGGGCCAAGAAACTAAAACCTCCAAAACTGTGAGCTAAGGTGAATGTTTACCTTATGTGCTAATTTATCTCAGGTATTTGTTGCACTAACAGAAAATCTTGACTAACACACTCATGTTAACATCTCCGTTTTCTGTGTGTGGCTATTGTTTGTTTAACAAAGAAAGGATTATATAGTGTTCCCATTCTTCTTCCTTCTTCATTCTTCTACTACACTTAGCAAAAATCCTTTTAATAGTTCTGTGATGAATCATGCATAAAGATAGCACAACTAGGGCTGGAGAGATGGCTTAGCAGTTAAGTGCTTGCCTGTGAAGCCTAAGGACCCAGGTTCAAGGCTCGATTCCCCAGGACCCACATTAGCCAGACGCACAAGGGGGCGCACGCGTCTGGAGTCCATTTGCAGCAGCTGGAGGCCCTGGAGCGCCCATTCTCTCTCTCTGTCTCTATCTGCCTCTTTCTCTGTCTGTCGCTCTCAAATAAATAAATAAGATAGCACAACTAATGGGCCTTTCCCCACCTGATGGATACTCATTTAGTTTCAATTCCTCAAAATGTCTTTACCAAGGCCATTTTCTAGTTTTGTTTGTTTGTTGTGTGTTCGTGTGCACGTGCATCTGGGTAAGAGCGTGCTATGGCATGCCCGTGGAGGTCAGAGGACAACTTTCTGGTGTCAGTCTTTGTCATCCCCCTTGTTTGAGGCAGAGTCTCTTGTTCACCCTCTTCACACCACGCTAGTTGGTCTGTGAGCTTCTGGAAAATTCTGCTGTCTTCGCTTCCCCAGTAGGGATGCTGGGATTACGGAAGTCCACTATAGCTTCTGACTTTTCGTGTGGGGTCTGGTGGTTTGAACTCGGGCACTCACACTTATGTGGCAAGCGCTTTAGACAGTGATCATCTTCCTAGCCCTATTTTATTTTTCTTCTTTTCATTTATTTATTATGTTTATTTGCAAACAGAGAGCGATAGAGAGACAGACAGAGAGAATGGGTGCACCTAGGGCCCCTAGCCACTGTAAACAAACTCCACATGCACGCGCCACTTTGTGCACCTGACTTTCTGTGGGTACTGAGGAACCGAACCACGGTTATTAGGCTTTGCAGGAAAACACCTTGACCACTGAGCCATCTCTCCAGCCCCTCCCCACCTTTCTTTTTGAAGCAGCGTTTCATGTAGAACTCACTATTAGCCAAAGATGACCTTGAACTTCTGATCCTCCTGCCTCTATCTTCTGAGTGTTATATTATAGGACAGCATGCATTCCTATGCCCTGGTTTATGCAGTTCATCCTTCCATGAACCCAGGGCGTCATCTGAAGACCATCTTTTTTTTTTTTCATTTTTATTCATTTACTTATTTGTCAGAGAAAAGGGGAGAGAGAGAGAATGGGCATGCCAGGGCCTCCAACCACTGCAAATTAACTCCAGATGAGTACACCCCTTGTGCGTCTGGCTAACATGGGTCCTGGGGAATTGAACCTGGGTCCTTTGGCTTTGCAGACAAATGCCTTAACCGCTAAGCCATCCCTCCAGCCCCAACTTTCTTTTTCTTTTCTTTTATTTCATTTATTTGAGAGAGAGATAGAAAGAGGCAGAGAGAGAGAGAGAGAGAGAGAGAGAAACAGAGACAGAGACAGAGAGAATGGGTGTGCCAGGTCCTTCAGGCATTGTAAACGAACTCCAGACACATACACTTCCTTGTGCATCTGGCTTAAGTGGGTCCTAGCGAATCAAACCTGTGTCCTTTGGCTTTTCTGGAAAATGCCTTAATGGCTAAGCCATCTCTCCAGACCCAGAAAAACCAGTTTCTAACCCAAAAAATTGCTAAGAGTCATGATGTAAATATCAATCATCACCAGGACCTCATGATAGTCAGTAATTCACATCACCCCTTAAGTTCTCCTTAGAAAAGCGTTCCTCCGTGTCAAGAGGTTCAAATCCCCAGGCACGGATCTGGCTTCCAAACATCCAGTTCTTACAGGGTCCTCTTGGGTCAAGTAAACTGAAGGGTCCTCATTTTCCCATCTGTAAAATAAACTGCCCCCGGCGACGAGAGTTGAGAGTGCTTTAGCCAAAGGTTTTTATAAGGCAGCAGTGTGTGAAATAATATTTGTGCTATTATTCTGTGGGCTACTATCTTGAGCGTGTTCTTTTAAGGGGTCAAGAAAGAGAGGACAAACCAGAACTAGCAGATTCAATCCGACCCCTCTGAAAGGCAGGAGTCCCTACGTGCAGGGCACCCAGGGCGTGAGGGCAAGGCTCTCTGCCTCTCTGCATTCCCGAAGCATCTTGGGCAACTTGGGAGCTGGAACTTTTGACTCTCTGCTTATCCAGTTTCATCTAATTCCAGAGAGGCCACTCTCACTGAAATTGAGTGGAACAATTCAATCATTAAATATTAGGAAATTGCCAATCTCACTCTCATTGTCAGTCACACGTTCCCTAAGGGTTGGAGAGATGGCTTAGCGATTAAGGCACTTGCCTGTGAAACCTAAGGACCCAGGTTCAATTCCCCAGGACCCACGTAAGCCAGATATACAAGGTGGCACATGTGTCTAGAGTTTGTTTGCAGTGTCTGGAGGCCCTGGAGTGTCCTTCCTATCTATCGATCTAATAAATAAAATATTTTTTAAAGTTCCCTAAGCTGCAAATTTTATTCATAAAAGGTGGAGGGGGGGATAGTTCAGAGGTTAAAGGCATTTGTTGGAAAAGCCTATCAGCCCGGGTTCAGTTCCCCAGTACCCACAGAAAAGCCAGCCAGGCATTCATTTGCAACACCAAGAGACCCAGCACACCCTTACACACAGACACACACACACACACACAATTTTTAAAAGGTATAATGTAAAGAAGACTTCTTTTGCATGGAATGTATTGATCATGTTTCTGTTCTTAGGGGGAAGGGATTTTAAAGGAAAAAAAATCTTAAAATGTCCATTTCAAGTATAATTCTAAAAGTCTTGAGCCGGGTGTGGTGGCGCAAGCCTTTAATCCCAGCACTCGGGAGGCAGAGGTAGGGGGATCGCCGTGAGTTCAAGGCCACCCTGAGACTCCATAGTGAATTCCAGGTCAGCCCGGGCTAGAGTGAGACCCTACCTCGAAAAACCAAAAAAAAAAATAAAAATAAAAATAAATAAATAAAAGTCTTAAAACTTTCCTGAGGCTGAGGATAAAGCTCAGTGGTAGAGTGCTTATCTAGCATGCAAGATACATGTAACACAGGCACGCAACTTGTAGAAATCTACTGGCTGAACATTAAGTGCATTTTTTCTGTATGTATGTTGTACAACAAGCTTTTTTTTACATGTGCTTACATGTCTTTATGTGTGTATAGTATTGTGATGTGGTGTGTTCAATTTTTAAAACTTCAAAAGTAGCTGGACATTTCTGTGCCCAGTACCTAAGAGGCTAAGGCAGGAGGGTCATGAGTACTAGGCCAGAAAAACCTTATCTTAAAACTAAAACAACAAGGCCAGGTGTGGTGGCACATACCTTTAATCCCAGCACTCAGGAGGCAGAGGTGTGAGTTTGAGGCCAGCTTGAGACTAAATAGTGAACTCCAGGTCAGCCTGGGCTAGAGCAATACTCGACCTCACAAAACCAAAATAAATAAAAAAATAAATAAATAGGGCTGGAGAAATTACTCAGCCACTAAGGCACTTACCTGCAAAGCCTAACAACCCAGGTTTGATTCCCAAGTACCCATGTAAAGCCAGATGCATAAGCAGCACATGCAACTGGAGTTCGCTTGTAATGGCTAAAGGCCCTGGGACACCCATATTCTCCCTCTCTCTCTCCTCTCTGCTTGCAAATAACTAAATAAAAATTATTTAAAATAAATAAATATTTAAAGAATGATCTAGCAAGCAAAAATCATGCTGACTGAGGAGAAGCCAGGTGCAGGTGGACAAGGCCCTTGGAGAATTTGTGGGACAAATAATATTCAGGAGAGCTCTTGCCTGCTGACACAAAGATTAGTCAAGTGCCCAGGAAAAACTTTCCATTAGAAGAAACGAAAGGGAACCTAGAAACTGCGTGCTTTTTTTTGGAAAAGAATACTTTCTGAGTTCTAGGCAGGAATTTCTTCACAGCAACAAGAAAGTGACTAATACACTAGGCATTGCTTATAAGAGTGCACATAAGCCGGGCATGGTGGCGCATGCCTATAATACCAGCACTCGGGAGGCGGAGGTAGGAGGATCGCCATGAGTTCGAGGCCACCCTGAGCTAGAGTGAAACCCTACCTCAAAACCCTACTCTACTCTGAGGTAGAGTGTGATATATTTTGCACTATACAGTCCAGGACTGAGACCCAGAGAGGAAAATTAAATAGTCCAGAGTCACGCAGCTCCAGAGTGACAGAGCCAGAGTCTGTGCTATTGACTATGAAGCCACATTGTTTCCAACTATGTGCTGGGTAGTACGTTGGACAAGAAAGTATGGAACCCTGGTGTGGGAGTGACAGTCGTGAGGGTCACACAGGTAGGCAGAGGTCTCATTTCAGAATGAGAAGTTAGGTCTCTTCCTAGATGTGAGTTTCCAAAGACTAAAGCAGTGTAATTTTTCTTACTACACCCAACAGGGTAAATTTTTAGGGTCATGAGATTCAGTAACACTCATTGTGATTGGAGGGGAAATGCCAGGTGCTCAGGATATTAAAACATCAAGAAGAGAGAGAGGAGGGCTGGAGAGATGGCTTAGCACTTAAAAGTGTTTGCAAAGTCTGACAGCCAGGTTCAATTCCCCAGTGCTCACTTGAGGCCAGATGCATAAAGTAGTATGTGATTCTGGAGTTCATTTGCAATGGCTACTGGCCCTGGCATGCCTGTTTCTCATCTCTCTCTCTCTCTCTCTCTCTCTCTCTCTCTCTCTCATAAATAAGTAAACATATTTTTAAAAATAAATAAAACTGAAAAAGAATACAAGGGAAGATGACAACATTTATGGCACATTGTAGATGCTCACATTTTAAAAGTCCCCACTTTTCACATACAGAGTCACACACAATGTAAAATAATTATCACAGGGCATGGTGGTGCATGCCTTGAATTCCAGCACTCAGGAGGTGGAGCTAGGAGGATTGTCCTGAGTTTGAGGCCAACCTGGGACCTCAGAGTGAGCTCCAAGTAAGCCTGGGCTAGAGTGAGACTCTACCTCAAAAAGAGAGAGAGAGAAATTTGGGCAGAAGTACCTTGTGGAGAGGATAGTGCCATGCCCAGAAGCCATAGATTGTTATAAGAAAATTTAAACCAGAAAGAAAAGAAATTTTCAGTTCTGGGGTATGATACCTTCAGTAAGTTCTTGGCCAGGGAGACCCCTGACTTTCCCAAAACATTACAGGCTATTGCTAAGGCTCTTACTTGCCCTCCAGAACTAGACTCTATTGCTAAAGACACCACAGGCTTGCAGGTCAGGACACTGAGAAATCACGCTGTAGGTGAGCCTGAAGCATCCTCCCTGCTGACTAGCTGTCATAACGCTGGAAGGGTCTATGCAGCCTACTGGGGGAGAAAGGACATCAACTGTATTAACTAGCAGTGGACCCCATAAGTTTTATGACTGGCCAGCCAGGACAAATGTGCCAAATGGTGCAATGGTGGCTTACCTGCTATGCTGGAAACCAATGGCTCTTTGATTGGATTTGAAAACAATTTGAAGGGAGGGATTAGTGTCAGGACCAAAAGCCTATGGCTGGGGAGGTCATGAGCCCTAGAGTGGAAACTACTACTGTTGTCTGGCTAAATAGATATATTATTCCCACCAAACTGCACTATAAATACTTGTGTTTATGCCCATATATTAATGGTACTCTCACTTTCAGTTAGAAAATCTTCTCTCTTCAGATTGTGGTGACCACTGAGATGACTCAAAACCCATCAAAGCTGGGCATAGTGGCATATGCCTTTAATCCCAGTACTAGGGAGGCAGAGATAGGAGGATTGCCATGAGTTTGAGGTCACCCTGAGACGACATAGTGAATTCCAGGTCAGCCTGGGCTAGAGGGAGACCCTACCTCAAAAACAAAACCAAAAAAATCATCAAATTGGGCTGGAGAAATGGCTTAGTGGCTAAGGTGCTTGCCTGTGAAGCCTAAGGACCCAGGTTCAATTCCCCAGTACCTACATAAGCCAGATGCATACAGGTGGCGCATGCACCTCCTGGAATTCATTTGCAGTGGCTAGGCCCTGGTATGCCCAATCTCTCTCTCTCTCTCTCTCTCTCTCTCTCTGTCTCTCTCTCTCTCTCTTCATGTATAGGTATAGATATATACATATATCTATATTTATACATATATATGAATTAAAGGATCTATTTTTTGGTGTGTATGTGTGTGTGTAATGTGTGTGCATATGTTTGTGTGAATGCAGGTGCACACATGCCATGTTGCCCACGTGGAGGTCAGAGGACAGCTTTGGATGCCAGAGCTCACCTTTAACCTTGTCTCTTACTCATCACTACCATACTTTACAAGCTCACTGGCCTATAAGCGTCCAGATGGCTCTGTCTCTGTCTTGTCCCCATGGGCAATGTTCATGCTACAGTATCCAACTTTGTGAAGGTTCTGGGGATCCAAACTCAGGTACACATACTTGCACGGTATAGTGGTCTGAATCCGATGTCCCCCATACACTCACGTGTTCCCCACCTGACGGTAATTTTAGAGGTGGAGTTTCGCTAGAGAAGGTGTGTTGCTGGGGGCAGGCTTAGGGGTGTTATAGCCAGCCCCCCGCCTTGCCAGAACTTGGACTGTGAGTTCTTGAGAACTTGCGCAGGGTTGAGTTTTGAAGACATGGACTGGTATGAGCAGAAGGAGATGGCACAGAAAGAAAGGACAACTTTAGCCCAAAAGTGCTGCCCATTCAGCTACAACTGACTGAGAGATTCCCTCCGCTGAGATTGGGCAGGAAGAAAGCTGACCTTTGAAAGCGGGGGTTTGAATGCTGACGGACACTTCCTGCCCTTCAAGGTTGGATTTATTTCCCCCCGGATTAACTATTTGTAGCCTATCTGGTACCATGGGAGTATAACAAATGCAGGAAAGAGAAGTTCATCGGATGTGCAACGTGGCTTTATCGGAAACAGAAACTGGGCAATGTGAGGCAGCATTGCTGGAATCCCTGCATGGAGAGCTCATGGAGCCATGAGCGTGAACCTTGAGATGCAGTGTAGATCCATGGATGGCCTTCCTGCCTGCCTGTCCTTCCTTCCTTCCTTCCTTCCTTCCTTCCTTCCTTCCTTTTGTTGTTTTGAATTGTTAGGACTAGAACTGCTGCCAAGGAGAGATGCTGCATTGGCATGGACTTCACCCCCAGCCACGGGTAGCCCAGCTGGAGGGGGTAAACTGGAACCCCCAGAGACTTCATTGTGGATCCCAGATGGACATGGAACTGCAGAATTTGGCATTTGCCCTGCTTGTTTTAGATATTGCATTGGTTCAATCTTTCCTTGCTATGCCTGATGCCATATTTTGCAGTGTGAATGTTTACTGAACGCAGTTATGTGATTTTGGTTTTGTAGACTCGCAGTTAAGAGACCTGGGACTATGGGGATGTTTGGATACTGTTGGGATTGATAAAAACTATGGGGACTTTTATCATAAATTTAGGGGGCTAAGGATGGAATGTGGTAGTCCCCCATAAACTCGTGTGTTCTGAATGCTTGGTCTTCAGTGGACAGTAATTTGGGAGGTGGGGCTTTGCTAGAGGAGGTGTGTCATTGGAGGCAGGCTTTAGAGGTCCTTCTTGCCAGAACTTGGCTCACTCTCCTGCTCCTATTTTCCACCTGTTGTGGGAGAGGAAATGTCCAGCTTCCGTTCAGGCCAAGCTTTCCCCTGCCATCATGAAGCTTCCCCTGGAGACTGTAAGGCAAAATAAAAACTTCCTCCCACCAGCTTCTTTTGGTCCAATGCTTTGTTCCAGTAACGAAAAGGTAACTGCAACACACAGTAAGTACTTTGTCCACTGAGTAATCTCCCCAGCCCTTAAAGGTGTTTTGGTTTTTGTTATTGTTGTTGTAGTTGTTTTTTGTTTTTTTGAGGGGGCGGGGTAGAGTCTCATTCTAGCTCTGGCTGACCTGGAATTCACTATGTAGTCTCAGGCTGACCTCAAACTCACAGTGATCCTCCTACCTCAGCCTCCCCCCAGTGCTAGGATTAAAGGTGTATGCCACCACACCTGGCAAAAGTATCTATTTTTTAAATATTCATTCAGAATGGCCCATGAGTGGTATGTGTGGTTTCATCACAGATAATGTAGTTGATATTTTCTCTTTTTTTCTTCTTTTTTTTATATTTATTTACTTATGGGCAAGCAGAGAGAGAGAGACAGAGAGGATGGGCATGCCAGGGCCTCCAGCCACTGCAAACAAACTCCAGACACATGTGCTACTTTGTGTATCTGGTTTTACATGGGTACTGGGAAACTGAACCTGAGTCGTTAGGCTTTGAAGGCAAGCACTTTAACCACTCAACCATCTCTCCAGCCCTTGGTTTTTTTCGAGACAGGGTCTGGGAGAGCCCAGGCTGTCCTCAAACTTACTAGGTAGCCAACAGTGTCCTTGGATTTCTGATCCTATACAGTTCTGGGGATTAAACACAGGTGTCGTACAAATGCTCTACTGAGCTACATCCCCAGCACTGTATCTGACACTCCCAGATGAACAGTTTGGAGACTACACATAAAATTTAGGGCATTTAATCTCAGTGCCTTATTTGAGAATCAATGGATGAAGATTCAGTTTTATTTTTAATTTTTTTTAATTTATTTATTTATTTGAGAGAGAGAGAAAGAAAGGCAGATAGATAGAGAGAAGATAGGCATGCCAGGGCATCTAGCCACTGCAAACGAACTCCAGATGCATGCATCACTTTGTGGGAATGGAACCTGGGTCCTTTGGCTTTGCAGGCAAATGCCTTAACCACTAAGCCATCTCTCCAGCCCAAGGTTCAGTTTTGACCAGCTCCCACGGGCACCAAGAAAGAGAGAGAGAGGGAATTGGCATGCCAGGGCCTCCAGCCACTGCAATCGATCTCCAAACACATGTGCACCTTATGAGCATTCACAACCTTGCTTATGCATCACCTTGTGCATCCAGCTTACATGGGATCTGGGGAGTTGAACATGGTCCTTAGGCTTTGCAGGCAAGGGCTAAGCCATCTCTCCAGCCCCATAAACTATCTTTTTTTATTTATTTATTTTTTTTAATTTATTTTTTTTTTTTTTTTGGTTTTTCAAGGTAGGGTTTCACTCTGGCCCAGGCTGACCTGGAACTCACTATGTAGTCTCAGGGTGGCCTCGAACTCACGGTGATCCTCCTACCTCTGCCTCCCGAGTGCTGGGATTAAAGGCGTGCACCACCACGCCCGGCTCCCCATAAGCTATCTTTAAGGGAAGGAAAACAAAAGATTGAGATTGGGGGCTGAAGAGATGGCTCAGTGATTAAGGCACTTTCCTGCAAAGCCTAACAACCCTGGTTTGATCCCCCTTGAACCCATGTAAAGCCAGATGCACAAAGGGGTGCATGCACCTGGAGTTCTGTTTCAACAGCTGGAGACCCTGGTACACCCATCATCTCTCTTTCCCTCTCTCACTCTCTTTGTCCTGTCCTTTCTGCTTGCTTGCAAATAAATAAATAAATAAATAATATTATGGGCTGGGGTGATGGCTTAGCAGTTAAGGTGCTTGCCCGCAAAGTCTAAGGACCTGGGTTTAACTCCCTAGTACCCATATAAGGCAGATATACAAGGTGGCGCATGCGTGTGGAGTTCATTTGCAGTGGCTGGAGGTCCTGGTGTGCCCATTCTCTATCTCCTCCCCTATTTCACTCAAACAAAATAAATAAAATTTAAAAAGAAGAAAAGATTGAGGCTAGGCATGGTGGCACATGCCTTTAGTCCCAGCACTCAGGAGGCTGAGACAGGAGGATCGCCATGAGTTCGAGGCCACCCTGAGACTACATAATGAATTCTAGACCAGCCTGAGCTACAGTGAGACCCTACCTAAAAAAAAAAAAATAAGAAATAAAGGTTGAGCACAGAGGGAAGGAAGGAAGGAAAGAAGGGAGAGAGGGAGGAATGGAAGGAGAGAAGAAGGGATGGAGGAATGGAAGAAAGATCATAATAGAGAAAACACGGGGAAAGGTTGAAAACCCTGGATTATTGCCAGCAGCAAACGCACACTGGCCAGGCACCAGAGCCTTGTGACAGCTAGAGGTTGAGAAGCATGCAGAAATCGCCTACTTGCCATGAGCTAGTCAGACTCAAGCCTCACATGCGATGCCTATGCCTGGCGCATCTCTGCTGGCTACTTCCTCAACATTACTTCCCAGGGTAGCGTGAACCCGATTCCAAGTTACTAATGCTCCTCAGACCCTAGAGATGAGACAGGGCAGAAAGCTGGTGAGAACCAGGGCAAATGTCTATTTCTTTTATTGCCAAAATCTATCCACTCTGTGAGTTACCAAGGGAAGTTATAAAGTTCTTGTTCTGAAACCAGGCTCTCTGTCCACAGGAAACCTGCAGAAGACAGAAAATATGATACTTTCTGCATACGATATAGGACACCAGTTCCCTGTAAGAGGATACCCTGACTCCTGCCAGGGCAGTGCCCAGAGGAGGCAGCTGGTGCACGTTTTTCTCTGCTTCCTGAAGGAGCCCTAGAAAGAACCCTGGGCTTTCCCCAAGAATAAAGTTCTCAGGCTGGGCACACAGCTCAGCGGTACAGTGCTCACCCAGCATGTACAGGGTTCAGTACCCAGCACAATCAAAAGGGGGGGGGACTAGAGAGATGGCTTAACAGTTAAGGCACTTGCCTGAAAAGCCTAAGAACCCAGGTTCGATTCCCCAGTACCCACGTAAGCCAGATGCACAAGGTAGCATGCATGCATGTGTTTGGAGTTCATTTGCTGTGACTAGAAGCCCTGGCATGCCCATTCTCTCTCTCTCTCTCTCTCTCCTCTCCTCTCTCTCTCTCAACTAAACAATTTTTTTTTTAAAGGAAGAAGATACTCCCCAGCTCCCTGAAAGACCTCACGAGCTAGGGGCAGAGTTTTTCATTTCCATATGGAAGCCTACACAAGAAGAGGGGTCCTTAAAATTCTCCCCAGAGGCCTATAGAACACCTGCTCTACTTATTTGCTCTGACTCCAGCTCTAGAGAGCCAAACAGGATCTCAAAACATCCTTCTGCCAGATATAGTGGTGCACGCCTTTAACCCAATACTCATGGGGGCACAGGCAGGAGAACTGACGTGAGTTCGAGGACAGCATTGTACTACAGAGTGAGTGCCAGGCCAATCTGGGCTAAAGTGAGACCCTGTCTCAAAAATATATATACATATCAAAATATCCTTTCCCGCGGAAGAGGTGGCGGAAAGAATGTAAGAGCCAAAGGAAGGGTAGGACTCCTTACAATGTGTTCCCTCCAGACATAAAATGGCCTGGATATCCATGACCTCACAGTGCCTGACACTACCTACACAAGACCATCGTAAGAGGAGGAAAAGATGATGACATCAAAATAAAAGAGAGACTGACTGAGATGGGGAGGGGATATGATGGAGAATGGAATTTCAAAGGGGAAAGTGGGGGGAGGGAGGGTATTACCATGGGATATTTTTTATAATCATGGAAAATGTTAATAAAAATTGAGAAAAAAAGGGGGGGGCCAAGGATCCGCACGTGGTGGCGCCCGCCTTTAATCCTAGCAATCGGGAGGCAGAGGTAAGAGGATCGCTGTGATTTCATGATCACCCAGAGACTATGTAGTGAATTCCAGGTCAGCCTGAGCCAAAGTGAGACCCTACCTCGAAAAACCAAAAAACAAAAAAGGTGTGTGTGGCGGGGGGGTGGGGGGGGACGAGGGTTTCTGCTTCCTTGTGGCCTCCATGGAGACAGGCCTGAGGACAGCTGAGGCAGGTGGGGAATCAGTGAGATTCCTCAGATCGCCTTGAGTCAGTTTCACCAGCACCTCCTACTCTGAGGAAGAGCATATACTTCTGAGCCCATTTTCTCCAGGCCACACATTTGCCTAGGAGCCAAACTCACGCGTGCGTGCGCCTGTGTGTACAGATGCGCGTACTTGCAGGGGCCCGAGAAAGACATCAGGTGTCCTCCTCTACCGCTCTTCCACCCTGTTTCCCCGAGGCAGTCTCTCACTGAACCTGAAGATCCCAGCTTTCTAGTTCAAGGGAGCCCCAGCTATCCTCCTGCCTCTCCCCAGCCCAGCACAGCGGTCACAGACATGCACAGCTTCACACAGCCAGCTTTTGACATGGCCGCTGGGGATCAAACTCAGGCACTCTTGCCCAGCAAGTCATCCCCCAACCCTGGCTTACCTCGTTTGATCCTCACGTCTACCCTGTAGGGGAGTATGCAATAGGATTGGAACTTGAGAAGTCTGATGCCAAAGTTCATGTTTTCATGAGGTCCCAGTGCTTTCCTCTGTTTAAGGATTCCACTGGTGTGCTTTTTATGTCTGTCTGTCTGTCTGTTTTTCTCTGTGTGTGTGTGTGTGTGTGTGTGTGTGTGTCCCCGTACACAGGCCACATGTGTGACGGTCAAAGGACAACCTTATATTTTGCCCCTGTGAACGTCAAACTAGCTGGCCCTTGACCTTCCAGATTCTCGTGATTTTGCCTCTCACTGCCGGAGGTAGTTGGGATTACAGACGCGTGTGCCGCCTGCATGTGGCTTTCTGAGGCTCTGAACTGCACAGTCGTCAGGCTTGCGTAGCAAGCGCTCTTGGCCACTTAGCCATCTCCTCCTCCGCCCTCCACTGGTGCTCTAGACAGGAGCATTTACCTGGCTGAATTATGGGTGTCAACTTACTTCTCTGTCTCCTTGAGGCATGACCTGCTAACTACACCTCAGTGTTCACTCTTCTCTCTGCCTTTTTTGCCATAGCCCTATGCACAGCTTCACCTAAGCACAATGGACTACATTTTCCAGCATCCCTTGCAGCTACACGTGGCCATATGACTACATCCCAGCCAATAGGACATGAGTGGAAGTTCTTTAAGGACAGTTTCCTTTGGACTTCCTCACCTCTTACCCCACTCCCCACACACACATCCTGAAACAGATGCAAAATGGAAAAACTCCTCCTAGTCAACCTAATTGTATTTGGTGATCTTTTTGTTATAGCAGTTTAGTCTAGTGCTAGATTCAGCATCTAAATGCTTACACTTGGTCATATTGTGCTCAACATCCTGAAATCCTTCCTTAGGGTTTGGATTGTAGTAATTCCTCAGTAAATATTTATTAGCTGAGTGGGGGAAAAAAAAAAACAGCCATTATGTAACACAAGTAGAGCCAGAGCCAAACTGATTTACCCAAGCCCCATAGATGGTGTTTATCCAGGTGAGTGCAATGTCTACTCTCCTGGAAAACAGGAGCTCTGGGCGTCTGTGTTTGGGAAAGTTTCTGCAGTGGGGATGGGGGAGTACAGTGAACTCTTACTGTGTCTGTTGACAGCTCTCTGCTGACACGATGGATTCTGTTAGCTGAGGTAGCCGCTTATCTCATAATAATGAGCTCAACCTGAGTTCTTACTACGTGCCAACTTTTGAACTAAACACTTCTCATGCATTGGGACATCCATGTTCATCTATTCCTCGCAATAACCCCTGTAATATAAGAACTATTATTTCCCCTCAAGAAAGTCAACAAGCCCTCCCCCAAAAGGTCAGTAACTTGGCCCAGCTTCAGGACTAATAACAAAGGTAAAATCGACACCTGACTTGTCTGAGCCCAAACTGATTCTCCCCTTAAGCGCTATGCTGCCCAGCTCCTCTCTCTTCCCGACTGTGAGCACAAGCCCAGAGGAACTGGCCCAAGGTGTGTGCCTATCCCAGTGGCTGCCCAGTACACAGAGAAGCTCCTGGTGGCTGTGACACTATTCCTCTGTGCATGGCTGGCAAGGAGGTGCACACCCCCGCTAGGCTACACGAGGGCAGAGTGCAAACAGCCTCAGAGTCCATGCCAGCTCCCTCCTGACCTCTGCCCTCTACCTGCCCACACAGGTGCCACCCACAGCCTGGACAGTTACCCCTAGGCTGTTCCCTGGATTTGTCTCCCAGCCTACATGCACACTTCTCTCTGGCCTTGCAGTTCTCCTCACTGAAGCCCACGGAGCCCAGACCTGCTGACGAAGCCTGGTGACAGTGTAAGCCTGCTTTCATGTCCCTCATAGTGGTCCTCACCACCGTCTCTCATCCACAGGGCTTCTTCCTCATGCCCTGGACTCAGCCAAGTCAGCGACTAGACAAGCAAAACCTGGGACTGTAAGTCAAAAATGGCCTTGGGACTGGCTTCCTTTGGTCTGTACTATGCTTCTTGAAAAGTTGGCTCAGGGCTGCAGGTCAGCCTGGACTATAGGGAAACCCTACCTCGAAAAAAAAAAAAACAAAAACCACCTAATTGGGCTGCAGAGATGGCTTAATGGTTAAGGCGCTTGTCAGCAAAGCCTAAGGACCCATGTTCAATTCTCCAGGTCCCATGTAAGCCAGATGCACAAGGTGATGTAAGCATGCAAGATAACACACACACACAAGGTGGCTCATGAATCTGGAGTTCAATTACAGTGGCTGGAAGCCCTAGTGCACCAATTCTCTCTCTCTCTCTCTCTCTCTCTCTCTCTCTCTGTCTTTCTCCCTCACATGCACACGCTCTCACATAAAGAAAAAGGCCAGTCTGTTGGGCTTGCCTCAAAAAAAAAAAAAAAAAACAGGGTTGGTGGCACATGCCTTTAATCCCAGCACTCAGGAGACTGAGGTGGGAAGATGAACATGGATTCCAAGTCAGCCTAGGCTAGATAGAGTGAGACCTTGCTTCAAATAAATAAAACTGTAAGAAATCAGGATTGGGGATGTATTTCAGTGGTAGAGCACTTGTCTTACATGGATAATTCCCTGGATCAACCCCAGGCATCGTAAGAAAAAGAAGAGCTGGGCGTAGTGGGGCACACCTTTAATCCCAGCTGCTCAGGAGGCCTAAGGTAGGAGGATACCAGTGAGTTTGAGGCCACCCTGAGACTACATAGTGAATTCCAGGTCAGCCTGGGCTAGAGTGAGACCCTACCTCAAAAAAAAAGGGGGGGGCTGGATAAATGGTTTAGCAGTTAAGGCGCTTGCCTGCAAAGCCTAAGGACCAAGGTTCAATTCTCCAGTACCCACGTAAACCAGATACACAAGATGGCACATTTGCAGTGGCCAGATGCCCTGGTGTGCCCACTCTCTGTCTTCCTCTCTCTATCTCTCAAATAAATAAATAAATTTTTTTTTTTTGTAAAAGAAGAAAAAAATTTTTTCCTAGCATGGGAAAACACCAAGTAGACCCAGAGAACTCAGGGTCCCAAGCATGGGAGGCCGCACTTCAGCAGCAGTCTCTGGAGCCATGACAGTCCTGGAAACAGGCTGGAGAGATAGCTCAGTGGTTAAGGCGTTTGCCTGCAAAACCAAAGGACCCAGGTTTGATTCCCCAGGACCCACATAAGCCAGATGCACAAGGAGGGGAGCATATGCGTCTGGAGTTCATTTGCAGTCACTGGAGGCCCTGGTGCACCCATTCTCTCTGTCTGTCTGTCTCTCTCTCTCTCTCTGACTCTCTCAAATAAATAAATAGGTAAAACTTTTTTAAAAAATTAAAAAAGAGAGTCCTGGAAGCAAAGCCAGAGACAAGGAGTAGATCCCGGTCACCAAGCTGGACAGCCTGGTCAAGGACATGAAGACCCTGGAGGTGATCTGCTGTTCGCCCTGCCCACTAAGGAGTCTGAAATTTACTTCTTGAGGGCATCTCTTAAGGATGAGACCGGCACTGGCTAGCAGATCAGGCTCAAGGCTTTCGTTGTCATTGGGAACTACAGCGATCACGTGGATCTGGGTGTTAAGTACTCGAAGGAGGTAGCCACCGCTATCTGAGGAGCTATCATCTTGATCAAGCTCTCCATTGTTCCTGGTTAAACAGGCCACTGGAGCGAACAAGACTAACATCTCTACAGAGTGCTCTGCAAGGTGACAGGCCACTGTGGTTTTGGGCTGATGCCCCTCATCCCCATTCCCAGGGCCCTTGTGACCAAGAAGCTACCACTGATAGCCAATACTGATAACTGCTACACTTCATCCAGGGGCTGTACTGCCACCCTGGGCAATGTTGCCAAGGCCACCTTTGATACCATGTTTCAGATCAACCTGACCCCTGACCTCTCAAAGATACTAATCACCAAGTGTCCCTGCCAGAAATTCACCAACCACCTTGTGAAAACCCCATACCAGAGTCTCAATGCAGAGGACCCAGGCTCCAGATGTGGCTACCACATAGGATCTTGTGTGTTTTGTTTTGTTTCCAGGTAGGGTCTCACTCTAGCCCAAGCTGACTTCAAACTCATGGCAGTCCTCCTACCTCCCCCAATGCTGGGATTAAAGGTGTGTGTCACCACTCCCAGCCCACATAGGCTTTTATGTTGAAAAAGTACAGTCAATTAAGCCTGTTTAAGAAGAAAAAAAAAAACTTGGGCTGGAGATATGGCTTAGCAGTTAAGGCACTTGCCTGCAAAGCCAAAGGATCTCAGTTCAATTCCCCAGGTTCCCTAGGACCCACATTAGCCAGATGCACAAGGTGGCACATGTGTCTGGAGTTCATTTGCAGTGGCTGGAAGCCCTGGTGCACCCATTCTCTCTCTCTCTCTCTCTCTCTCTCTCTCTCTCTCTCTCTCTCTCTCCCTCTTTCTCTCAAATAAATTAAAAATAAATAAGTAAGGGCTAGAGAGATTGCTTAGTGGTTAAAGCATTTGTCTATGAAGCCAAAGGACCCAGGTTCAGTTTCCCAAGATCCACATAAGCCAGATGCACAAGGGGTACATGTGTCTGGAGTTCATTTGCAATGGCTAGAGTCCCTGGCATGCCCATTCTCTCTCTGTTTGTCTCTCTTCTTTCTATCTCCCTCTGCTTGCAAATAAATAAATAAATAATAATTTTTTTTTTAATCTTGGGTTGGAGGGATTGCTTAGTGGTTAAGGCACATGCCTGTGAAGTGTAAGGATTCACAGTACCCATGTAAGCCAGATGTACAAGGTAGTGCATGCGTACATTTGCAGTAGCTAGAGGCCCTGGTGCACCCATTCTCTCTGCCTCTCTCAAATAAATAAAATTTTTTTAAAAACTCTTGCTAAATGTGATAGTGACACCTGTAATCCCAAGAAGCAGCTGCAAGAAAATCACAAGTTCAAGGCCAGACTGGGCTACATAGCAAGTTCCAGACCAGTTTGAGTTGCATAGTAAAACTTTGTCCGAATCAATGATTGATAGATGGATGGATGGATGAATGGATGGGAGCGAAGGAAGGAGAGAAGAGAGAGAGAGAGGGAGGGAGGGAAGGAAGTTGTCAGAGATATCTATAAATTCTTATTTCCAAACCTACAGAAAAATCTGGAGTTCTGCAAACATGGAACTCCCCTTCCCATGTGGAAAATGGCTGAAGTTGAATTTGAATTTGGACATCCCATTGGGCCAACAGGATAAATTTCCCGTTTGCCACAGTGCCCTCAACTACTATGTTGCGCATGCAGACAACCCTTCGTAGACGTACAGGGCCTGCCAACCCCTCTGGAGACCTGAGTCTGCAACACACCTATGCTCGTGTTGCCATTGAGCTGATGAGCAACTGGGAAAAAGAGGAGCAAAATTAGACCTCCAGCTCTGAGGTGAGCTCCGTCTAGCAGGCTCCAGGTGCCCCAGGGCCTATGCAGGGCTGGACACGGGACAGAACATGAGACAAGGGCTGAAACACAGGGTTGTTTTTGTTGTTGTTGTTTTTGTTTTGTTTTTTCGAGGTAGGGTCTCACTCTAGCCCAGGCTGACCTGGAATTCACTATGTAGTCTCAGGGTGGCCCTGAACTCAAGGCGATCCTCCTACCTCTGCCTCCCAAGTGCTGGGATTAAAGGCGTGCGCCACCACATCCGGCCGAAACACGGATTTTTGATCCAGCCTCACCATGCTCATCCACAGGTGGCAGCTGCAAAGCCAAGGGCATCATGCCAGGGAGAGGAATTCCGTGTTTCAAACACACGGGCCGCGACTTTTTTCGTGTGCCATGATAATCTGCTTCTCCTCACCTCACCCCAAGATTAACTCTTCTCAAATCAGTTGTTCAGATTATATATCCTCAACCTGCTAAGGGGTGACCTTTCTAGAAGGCTAATCCCCTTTGGGCCTGAATCCGGCTGCACGCGCCCGCTCGCCTGTGCATATTCCCATGTGTGCTTCTAGATGAACAGTCTGCCTTCACACTGGCTTTCCAGACAAGTGAGAAGTCCATGTCTGCCCAAGTTGGTGGGCCACAAAGTGACGAAGATCCCACTGCCCTATCCAAAGAGACGGGTTGCTTTGGTGGAATGCAGTTGCAAGATTGACAGATCATCAGATTTTCCAAGTAGTCAGAAATATAAGGGTCTCGAGAGACTTCCTGACAGGAAGAGATGATGCTCCTCTGTCCACGCCATTGGAAAGCTCAGTTTTGGGTATACCGAACTTCCTTGCAACCTGGCGCCAATCCAAGGCCCTTGAAGAGGACCCCCACATGTTCATCTGGCTTGGTACTCAAGCCTTGTCTTGTCTCCCTCCCACCATGACAAAAGAACTACGAATGACATGGATTTTTGTCTTTGCTTTTGTTTTTTTGAAATCCCATCTGGTTTCCCCTTCAATGTTTTGTTGTTGTTGTTTTTTGACACAGGGTCTCTGTAGCCCAGACTCACTATGTATCTGATGATGACCTTGAACTCCTGATCCTTCTGCCTCCACCTCCCAAGTACTGGAATTACAGATATGGGCCACCACACCAGGCTAAAATTCTATGGTTCTTAACTCACTGAATTATCTGCATGTTACCAATAAGTAGGTTGCCTATTCCCTTTCTTTAACAAAGAATTCATTGAGATAGAAACACTTATCTTGAAGCAGGTGTCATCCTTTCCTCCCCAAACCACCCAGAATTAACATGTCAATGGTCTGATAGAGACTTCTTTGAGAGGTGGCAGACTATAACTCCTCTTGCCCCCAGACTTACAAAGCTTTTTGAAAAGACCAATTTCCAGACAAGAAAGTGTCACACAGATGGCCACAAACTTCCATGGGGATGATCGTTTTAAAACTGCACAATGTGGACTGGAGAGATGCCTAAGTGGTTAAGGCATGCAAGCCTAACAATCCGGGGGTCCATTCCCCAGTACCCGCTTAAAGCCAGCTGCACAAGGTGGTGTATGCGTCTGGAGTTCGTTTGCAGGGACTAGAAGCCCTGGTACCCATTCTCCCTCTCTCTCTCTCTCTCTCTCTCTCTCGCTAGCTCGCTCTCACTGTCTGTCTCTCTATGCTTGGAAATAAAACAAAACAAAATATATATATTAAACCACACAATGTATAAATGGCCGCCTGAGGAGTCCTTCCTCCCTATTAAGGCAGTTGTCATTCTACCATGGGTAATGAGGAAGGTGGCCTTGAGAGGTTGGCTCACCTGAGTCCCCGTCAGCCAGGCTCAACTCCAGCTGGAACCAGGGCGACAAGGCAACCAGGACCCTTTCTGTCTCTCTTCAAAGCACAGAGCACACATCAATTAATCCTCAGAAAGATGCTTTCAGGGTGAATGTTATCTCTTTTGGAGCCAAGCAAGCTAGGAGCTGCAGCAGGTAGCTGGAATGAGGACAGAGACGGGGGGACAAAAGGAGCTCTAGGCCCCAGTCCCAAGTCCGGTCCTCCGGAGAGAGTCAAGTTGCAGAGAAAGAATGAGCCCACAGAAGCCACGCAAAGGAGGAAGAGGCCATGGAGCCGCTGATCCGATCGGGAGAGTGTCCCTCATGTCTCCTTAGTGCTCCATCCCATAGGAGGTCACAAAGTGAAACAGGGTCGGAAGCCTGAACACAGCTCTGCGTACACGCAGCCAGTAACCAGAGCGAGTTCCAAGGACTGGACTTGTACTCTAAAACCCTCCTATAGCATCAAGAGCAGCAAGTCCACTGGGAAGAAGAGATAAAAGTGAAACTTGGGTCCCATTCACCACACTGGGTCGCCTTTGGTTCCTCCTTCTTAGGGCACAATTCTGCGTGTGTGTGTGTGTGTGCACGTGTGTGCGTGCGTGTGTATGTATACAGTCTTTACATCTTGAGAAAAAGATATCCAGGTGACCATGCCCATAGGATCACTGCCTATCACTGTGTTTGGCCATAAATGTCACACACTCTCACATTACATGTTTATTTGACCTTTAATATCTTGCTCTGAGATTCCTGGAAAAGCGGTATGCCATTGGTCAACCAGCATAAAAACAGCCTCTTCTCAGCTTACATAGGCAGTGTTCCTGCCTCGCTCACATTGAGTGTTTGCAGCCAGTACTGTGGTTCACACTCACAGTCACTTTCTTCTCTACACACTGTGGACTGTCTGCATCACTAAACAGAGCCCACTCCTTGGGCAATCATGCAAGCTAATTAGAGACACTGAAGTGTTTGTAGGAAGGATTTTCCTGAAGGATCAGGGCGATGTTCACCATCTACCAATTGTTAAAGCAGTAAGTAAAATGGCTTTACAACTGATTTCTTAAATATTTTATTTATTTATTTATTTATTTATTTGAGAAAGAGGCAGATACAGACAGAGAGAAAGAGAGAGAGAGAGACAGAGAATAGGCACACCAAGGCCTCTAGCCACTGCAAATAAACTCCAGACTCATGTGCCACCTGATGCACCTGCTTACATCTGCTTACCTAGGTACTGGGAAATCAAACCTGGGCCCTTAGGCTTTGCAGGCAAGCACCTTAACCACTCAACTATCTATCCAACCCAACAACTGATTTTTTTTTTTTTTTAGACAGCTATTCTGATATAACCTTGCGGTCATATATGCATGCTTGTGAAGAAAATATATAGAAAGATACACACACACACACACATACACATACACACACACACACACCAAAAAAAAACTGTGCCCAGCTGTGGACAACAGGATAGGTGCCTGAGAAGGAAGTCTCTTCTTAGCATTCTTTTTTTTTTTTTTTTTCTTACTTGTTGTATGCTTTTTTGGTCCTATGTATTTCTTTATTATAATGTGTTGATTTTAAAATGCTTAAGTGGGGAGGGAGCCTAGGGAGATTGCGCAGTGGTTAAAGGAATTTGCTTGCAAAGCCTTACGTGTGGGGTTCAGTTCTCTAGTACCCACATAAAACCTGCATTGGCAGAGCTGTCAGACACATGCCTCTGAGACTCGTACCACGCTCCACCTGCTTGATTTGACTTCCTTAGGGTAACCTGGCAAGCACCCCTGGAAAGCCATCACTCTTGCTCCATGTCCCTTACCAGCTGGACCAGGCTCCTATTCCCACGCCCCACACCTATAGATCGCCCCAACAGATTGAAACCACACACACGTAACCAACTGGCATCCGTCCAATTTTTCCTTATTTTGTTTTGTTTTAGCTTTAAGGGTTTGTTTGTTTGTTTTACCTTTTAATGTTGTTTATTTATTTATTGGAGAGAAAGAGGGGCAGATAGAGAGAGGGTGTGCATGCCCTGGCCTCCAGCCACTGCTAACTCCAGATGTATGTGCCACCTTGTGCATCCGGTTTACGTGGGTACTGCTGAATCAAACCTGGGTCCTTAGGCTTTGCAGGCAAGTGTCTTAACCACTAAGCCATCTCTCCAGCCCCAGCCCTTCTTTTTGTTTGTTCTTTTTTTTTTTAATTTTTTTTATTTATTTATTTGAGAGCGACAGAGAGAAGGAGGCAGAGAGAGAGAGAGAGAGAATGGGCGCGCCAGAGCTTCCAGCCTCTGCAAACGAACTCCAGATGCGTGCGCCCCCTTGTGCATCTGGCTAACGTGGGTCCTGGGGAATTGAGCCTCGAACCGGGGTCCTTAGGCTTCACAGGCAAGTGCTTAACCGCTAAGCCATCTCTCCAGCCCTTGTTTGTTCTTTTAAAGGTAAGGGTCTCGCAATAGCCCAGACCAATCTGGAATTCATTATGTAGTCTCAGGCTGGCCTCAAGCTCACAGCGATCCTCCTACCTCTGCCTCCCAAGTGCTGGGATTAAAGGTGTGCGCCAATACAGCCAGCTGTCTTAGTTTTTGAGACAGAGTCTCACTCTAGCCCAGACTAACCTGGAACTCACTCTGCTTTCAAACCCAAGGTGGTCTTCCAACCTCAGAGGCCTCAGTGATGGGATTAAAAGGCAGGAGCTACCATACCCAGCTCATCCTTCCAAGTGTTAAAGCCACCTTGAGCCAGGAGTGGTGGCGTACACTCCTGCACTCGGGGAAACAAAGGTAGGAGGATCGCCATGAGTTCAAGGCCACCCTGAGAATACATAGTGAATTCCAGGTCAGCCTGGGCTACACTGAGACTCTACCTCAAAAAAACAAAATCAAAAACAAAAAAAGCCATCTTTTTCTTCTCTTAAAGAATGAGTACTTTTAGGGGCTGATTAAAATGCTTGCCACACAAGTATGAGGACCTTAGTTCAGATCACCACCATCCATGTAAAAGCTGAGCATGGTGGCACATTGCCTACAATCCCAGTGTTGTGGAGTCAGAAACAAGAGGGTGCTAGGGACTTCCTTCCTAGCTAGATAGTGTAGACAAATGGATAGGCACTAGGCTCAGCAAGAGACCCTGTCACACAAAATAAATAAATAAATAAAGTAGAAGTTGGGCGTGGTGATGCACACCATTAGTTGCAGCTCTCGGGAGACAGAGGTAGGAGGATCACGGTGAGTTCAAGGCCACTCTGAGACTACATAGTGAATTCCAGATCAGCCTGGGCTAGAGTGAGACATTACTTCACAAAACCAAAAAATAGGCCAGGCGTGGTGGTGCACACCTTTAATCCCAGCACTCGGGGGGCAGAGGTAGGAGGATCACCATGAGTTCGAGGCCACCCTGAGACTACATGGTGAATTCCAGGTCAGCCTGAACTAGAGTGAGACCCTACCTCAAAAAACCAAAAAGAAAGAAAGAAAGAAAGAAAGAAAGAAAGAAAGAAAGAAAGAAAGAAAGACCGAAAAAAGTAAAATACAGAGCCACTGAGGAAGACACCTGATGTCAAACTCTGGCCTCCACATGCACCCCACACATGTGCACATCCACCCATGAACATGTAAATACACACACACACATGCATGAACACCACATGCACACACACACAATAATGGACTTTCCAAGTGGTCCCAATCTCTTTGGCCATTTATATGTTTACTCAGAGAATATTCTCAGTTGGAATCTTGAGAAACAGAGATCTCCCCTCCAACAGACCTCACCTGTGGCAAGACAATTAGAAATGAAATAGAAACACGGCTGCAGTGCCAAGATCCAATTTGCTTACAAAGTTTGCGCTTACATCTGGTTTTCTCATGAGTCTAGCCAGATAGGCTTGTTATCAGCAAGTGAGGAGGTGGGAACCTTGGAAGGATAGCCAGCGTGTAGATAGGGTCTCTTGGACTCCTGGAATCTAGAAGAGTGAGGAGGCAAGATCAAACTGTCAATTTCCTGACCCTGAATCCAAGTCCTCTGATGGTTCCAGAAGTTCTGCAGCTAATCACTTACAGTTTACACTTGTCATCACAGTCCCTGAAGGCACCAGGGGGGAGCCCAAATTTGCAACAAGCCAGAAAGCATTCCTTTTGGGGGCATAGATGTCCTTCCCCTTCTACTTTTGCCCTCTCCTTTCCAAGGCTGATTTACAAGGGAAGGGAAGTAGGCTAAGAAAACCCTTACCTTTAATATTAATAAGAATTGTGCAGTCCCCGGATGATCAGAGCCCAGACTACATAGGACTTGAAAGAACGAGGGAGACTTTGATATAGAATATGAAAAAAGTAACAGGCAAGAGGGTTGGGGAGAGCAAACTGGGAGGCCGGGGACCCAGCTTCTGCTGGCTCCATCTCTGCCTTATGCAGCGAAATGCACTCCTGTTTATTAAGCCAAGATGATCTATAACCCCTCTCTACCTCTGTACCAGTGAGGTGAGCAAAATGAAATCCCAAAATGGCTTATGTGTCATAACATTAAGAGTGTGTAGAGGAGGGGAGACTAGCAATTCAGTCCACTCCCTACTTTTTTCTGAGATTTTCAGTGTGCCCTTTCATCCTTAGTAGGCCGTTACTATATTAGACCCACTTTACAGACAAAGGAACTGAGGCACAGACTGGTGCTATAGCAAGGGAGCTTGGCTTTCAGAGCCAGCACTGCTCTGCTTAGTGCATTGAAATGTGTGACAGTGATATGGCTCTGTGAAGCTCTCTCTGGGTTGTATCTAAGAGGCTCTAGCCACAGTGGGAGACACAGAGCTCAGGTCTCCCTTCACACCAGCCTAGCGCGCTCTTCATGGCCTCAACCTACTCTCTGCAGCCTAGTTCTTTGGCTGTTGTTTTGGTTTGGATTGGTGGGGAAGGAGGAGGGTCTCACGTAACCTATACTGGCCTCAAACTTACTGTGTTGCCAAGAATGACCTTGAACTCCTGATTCTTCTTCTGCCTCCACCTCCCAAGTACTAGGATTACAGCAGCGTGCCACCATGCCTGATTTAAAGCTGAGTTTTATAAGGAGCCTTTTAAACAAGATGAGGCCAGATGGGAGCTTGCTATGGGGAGAAAAAAAAAAAAAAAAGGTCTTCTGACCAGTATCCAAGTCAAACAGGAATCTGGTGCAAAGAATCATGGGCAAGTCTGGTTCACTGGGACAAGAGAAAGGACAGCACTGGAGAGCCGTTGGCTGAGACCTCACACCTCAGGGATCATCGAAGGCTCGAGCCATGAGTGACCAAGAGCTCCACACCACGATTCTTGTACTTAGGTGTCAGGAGACAGATTCCAGAATCTGACGGAACACTGCTACCAAAGAGCTGGGTAGATTGTGAGGAAAGGAATCAGCACTTAGTAAGGACAGCCCCATTAAACACCGCCCCAGCCATGCATTGGCCCTTCCTAGAGCTCACCTCACGCGATGGCTTCTGGCAAGGTATAACTTCCCTGGACTCTTCACCCACAGAATGGGCACGTGGCTGTCTACCTTCTGGGTAGGTTCCCCTATCCAGACCCAGTGGTAACCACCACCCACCCCTACTTCACTATTGAGGTTCTCCTCATCCAAGGAACTACTGGATAGAACTGTGGGTTCTCCAACCTCACCTGATTCTTTCCCTGGACCCCCTGAAGGAAAACAACACTCCTCTTCTCTCATCATCCCTCCAGCAGCCTGCATGACCCTTTCCCAGTCAGAACATTCTCAATTTACTCTTTGGAGGAGTTTAGAGGGGATGAGGAAGAAAGGAAGAGATAAGTGGGGGTCTGGGACTTGGAGAATCAAACCATTTCCCAGTCTGTTCACCAAGGACCCGCAGACCCTGCCCAAATCTAGGGAGAGAAAATACCTTCCAAGAATGCAGGGGCTAGACAAGCCCACAGGAATGGGGTATCACCCTGCAGGAGATAGAGTTTTATAAAGAGAAGAAAGAGGTCCAGTCCTTGTCCAGGCTTACGAGATTAGCTATTTCCTAAACCAGGCATGGTGGTACATGCCTTTAATCCCAGCAGAGGTAGAAGGATCGCCATGAGTTCGAGGCCAGCCTGAGACTATATAGTGAATTCCAGGTCAGCCTGGGCTAGAGTGAGACCCTACCTCGAAGAACCAAAAGAGAGAGAAAGAGAGAGGAAAAAAATAGCTATTTCCTAACATCTGCTGATGTCTGGAAAAACGTATATACTATGCTTATCAAACTGCCCAGTAAGCACTTCTCTTAATATTTATACCCTTATATTAACGCTACTCTCACTTTGGGTAGAGAATCTTCTCTTTTCAGATGGCAGTGACCTTGAGATGACCCAGAAGGTATCATAGTGCTGGAAAGAAGTGACTGGAGTACTGAGTAATATCTCGATCACACCTTCCAAGGCTCAGGGTCTAATGCGGAAGAGGTGGCAGAAAGAATGTAAGAGCCAAAGAAAGGGTAGGACTCCTTACAACGTGCTCCCTCCAGACATAAAATGGCCTGGATGTCCATGACCTTGAAGTGCCTGACACTACCTACACAAGACCATCATAAGAGGAGGAAAAGATCGTGACATCAAAATAAAAGAGAGACTGATTGAGATGGGGAGGGGATATGATGGAGAATGGAATTTCAAAGGGGAAAATGGGGGGAGGGAGGGTATTACCATGGGATATTTTTTATAATCATGGAAAATGTTAATAAAAATTGAGAAAAAAAATAGCTATTTCCTGCCCCCTTTTCTCAGCTTAGTCTTGGGGCAAGTATCTAAACCAAGTCAAGCCTCGCAATGTGAATAATGTATGAGGCCAGCAGTGGGCATCCCACACAGGAGGCCATGGAAGGTTACACAGTGGCCTTATCACTTCACAGGCTATAGTTCTGCCACTCGGGCACTGAGACTCCACTGCCACTTCTGTGCTCCTCAGTGACCTTGCAGGAGAAAGTGGGGGCTCTCCAGGAAAGATATACAATGTGGGAAGAGGACTCAAGTGGATGGGGAAGTAGCAGCCATCCTGGGGCAGATACCAACAGCTGAAGTGATTTGTTAGTCCTTTGTTTCATGAGTTAATTTGTTTCCAGCAGATTCCATTAGTGACCTGACAGACCAGGGCACGGAAGAGGGTCCTGGGAGAGCTGCTGAGTCAGCGGATGGAAGGGGTGCCGCGGAAGGCTAGACGTCTTGCATCTAGTCCTTTGCCCGGGGTTTCTATCTGATGAGCTTAGGAAAACTATTTGCTCTGCTCTTGTTAGACAGCACCTGGACACCATGGACACAGGGAAGACACATGAACCTTGGCCACTGCACATAGGTGATCCAATGAAGGATTCTCACATGAAAGAACTTTGTCTTTCTGTTGGCAGAGAGGGAGCAAAAGTCAAAGCCATTGCCGGGCGTGGTGGCACACGCCTTTAATCCCAGCACTCGGGAGGTAGAGGTAGGAGGATCGCCGTGAGTTCGAGGCCACCCTGAGACTCCATAGTGAATTCCAGGTCAGCCTGGGCTACAGCGAGACCCTACCTTGAAAAACCAAAAAAAGAAAAAACAAAAGTCAAAGCCATCAACTTGGTACTACTTGCTCCTAGGAACCCACATGTGGGGTTGAGGAGGGCAATGAACTTTCTTCAAGTTCTACTGGAAACAATACCACTGCCCCCTCCTACTACTACGCTGAGAAATAACGATGGCAAGGCCCGGGCGTATTTCTTTGGCACCTGGCATATGCCAGGAACTGGGCAGTGAGCTTTGTAGACAGGATCTCAGTCACTCCTCATGGGTGGGAAGCTGTGTAAGGGTCACACACAACAGCATCAGAGTCTGAGCAGCAATGAGGCTAGGGGTGTGTGTGTGTGTGTGTGTGTGTGTGTGTGCTTGTGCACTTAATCACTCTGCAACACAGCTAAATCCCTTGGGCTGTAGAAAGGCACTAAAATGAGGAAGACTCGTGGGAGCTGCCGCCGGCCCCACATGTAGTCTTGGTGGAACTCAACGAGTGAGTCCAGCTCATGAGCCATCCTATTAATATGGTAGTTGGACGGTTTCTTAAGGGCCCCCTTCAATTCAAACCACAGCTACTGGACAGGTATCTGAGTGACAGCATTGTGATGGGGACCAGGGAACACATAGGCACACAGGACTAAGGCACCTTCTTTCTCTATAGGAGCTTAATGCCCAGCAGCCTTATGCAAAGACGAAAGAGCTGTAGATGCCCTTCTAACTCTGCAATGCCGCTCAGAGATTCCTTTTGAACATGAAAGAATTTCAGGCAACATTTATGTTCCTCCTCCATCTAGTCCACGTGGACCCATGCATGGGGGCGGGGCTTTTGCCTCACAATCACCAAATTACCTGACAGAAGCTATTTTTAAAAAATATTTGGGGGGGGCTAGAGAGATGGCTTAGTGGTTAAGCACTTGCCTGTATAACCTAAGGACCCTGGTTCGAGCCTCGATTTCCCTAGTACTTATGTAAGCCAGATGCACAAGGTGGTGCGTGCATCTGGAGTTCATTTGCAGTGGCTGGAGACTCTGGTGAGCCCATTGTCTCTCTCTCTCTCTCTGTCTCTCTCTCTCTCTCTCTCTCAAATAAATAAATAAAAATAAACAAAAAAATTAAAATATACATTTTGGGGGCTGGACCTTGGTTTCCCACCAGGAATAGATGGTAAGACCCTATTGCTGAAGACTCCACATACTTGGGCTGCAAGGCCACTGAGAAATCTTGCTGGAACTGAGCTGATAACCTCCTCCATGTAGACCAGCTGACAGAAAGCTGGAAGAAGCCATTCTGCATGCAGTTCAATGGGAGAAAGAGAAAACACCAGTGAAGATACTCAACAGTGGACACTGCAAGCCTTATATTTGGCCAGCCAGGCCAAATGAGCCAACCGGTGCAATAGTGGCATGTCTGTTATGGTGGAAACCAACTGCTCTCTAATTGGACTGGAGGCCTGCTCCATGGGAGGGAATACATCCCTGATACTGAAAACTTAAAACAGGGGTAGTCATGAGCCCTAGGGGTGTAATGTCTGCTGCTGTCTGGCTAAATGTATATACTATGCTTATCAAACTGCCCAGTAAGCACTTCTCTTAATGTTCATACCCTTATGTTAATGCTACTCTCACTTTTGGCAGAGAATCTTCTCTTTTCAGATGGCAGTGACCTTGGGATGACTCAGAAGGCATCATGGTGCTGGAAAGAAGTGACAAGAGTGCTCAGTACTGTAACATCTCTATCACACCTTCCAAGGCTCAGGGTCTACTGCGGAAGAGGTGGCAGAAAGAATGTAAGAGCCAAAGGAAGGGTAGGACTCCTTACACTGTGCTCCCCCCAGACACAAAATGGCCTGGATATCCATGACCTCACAGTGCCTGACAATATCTACACAAGACCATCATAATAAGGGGAAAAGATCATGACATCAAAATAAAAGAGAGACTGATTGAGATGGGGAGAATGGAGTTTCAAAGGGGAAATTCAGGGGAGGGAGGGTATTACCATGGGATATTTTTTTATAATCATGGAAGTTGTTAATAAAAAAATAAAAAATAAATATTTTGGGGGCTGGAGAGATGGCTTAGCAGTAAGGTGCTTGCCTGCAAAGCCAAAGGACCTAGGCTTAAACCCCCAGGATCCACGTAAGCCAAGCCAGATGCACAAGGTGGCACATGCATCTGGAGTTCATTTGCAGTGGCTGGATGCCCTGGTGTGCCCACTCTTTCCCTCTCTTTTCCTCTCAAATAAATAATTAAATAATATTTTGGGACTGGAGAGATGGCTTAGCAGTTAAGGCACTTGCCTGCAAAGCCAAAGAACCCAGGTTCGACTCCCCAGGACCCACATAAGCCAGATGCACAAGGTGGTACATGTGTCTGAAGTTCATTTGCAGTGGCTGGATGCCCTGGGATGCCAATTCTCTTTATCTGTCTCCTCTCCCTCTCTCTGCCTCTTTCCCCACCTCTAAAATAAATAAATAAAATTTCAAAAATATTCTGTATTAATTTATTTATAAGCAGAGAGAGAATGGGCACACCAGGGCCTCTTGCCACTGCAAACAAACTCCAGATGCACGCACTACTTTGTCCATCTGTTCTTACATAGATTCTGGGGGACTGAACCCAGGCTGTTAGGGTTTTGCAAGCAAGCGCCCTTAACCACTGAGCCATCTCTCCAGCCTGACAGATGTTCTTTAGGGGAGGACAGATTTAATCCGGATGTAGTGATACACATCTATACTCCCAGCGCTGGGAGGTAGAAACAGGAGGGTCAGGGGTTGAATGCCATCTTTGGCTACCTAGTAACTATGCTCAAAAAAATAATATTTAGGTCACAATTCCAGAGGTGTCTGTACATCATGGCAGGGAAAGCAGGGCAGAACAGAGACCAGCTTGCACCATGGTGGCCAGGAAGCAGAGAAAAGGAGGCATCAGGTAAGGAGCCAGGGCAAGATAATGCCCCAAGGACAGGTCCCAGTCACCGGCTAACTCCAACTAGGTCCTACCTCCTTTCTTTTTTTTAATATTTTATTTATTTATTTATTTTCAAGAAGAGAGAGGGAAAGAGAAAGAGACTGAGAGAGAATGGGCACGCCAGGGCCTCCAGCTGCCGCAAATGAACTCCAGATGCATGTGCCACTTTGTGCATCTCGCTCTACATGGGTCCTGGGGAATCAAACCCAGGTCGTTAGGCTTCACAGCCAAGTGCCTTAACTGCTGAGCCATTTCTCATCATCTTCTTCCTACTATTTACCAACTCCCAATAATACTACTATATCAAGAATCCATCAAAGCCGGGTGTGGGTGCGCATGCCTTTGATCCCAGCACTCAGGAGGCAGAGGTATGAGCATCGTTGTGACTTCAAGGCCACCCTGAGACTACATAGTGAATTCCAGGTCAGCCTGGGCTAGAATGAGACCCTACCTCAAAAAAACAAAAAAGAATCCATCAAAAGATTAGGATTAATCACTCACTTTTTTTTCATTTGCCTCAACTTTATGCTTAGTAACAACATTTCTTTTTTGTTTGTTTGTTTGTTTTTGTTTTCTGAGATAGGGTCTCACTCTAGCCCAGGCTGACCTGGAATTCACTATGTAGTCTCAGGGTGGCCTCAAACTCTTAGCGATCCTCCTACCTCTGCCTCCCAAGTGCTAGGATTAAAGGCGTGCGCCACTATGCCCAGCTTTAGTAACATTTTTCTATTTAGTGTTATAAGACATCACATGAAATAGTGGTCTTTTACAGTTTAAGTTAGATCATATACACATCTCTAAATAACACTGCTAACTAGTATTTCTTGACTTTCTTGGTTAACCTTCCTGGAACGGAAGAATGAATCCTGTCTCCAGCACATGCACACACTTCTGTTCTCCGGTCCTTGCTCCCACACTCAGCAATGCCCTCCTACAGCTTGTGCCACGCGATGGCTTCTGGCAAGGTATAACTTCCCTGGACTCTTCGCCCACAGAATGGGAAAGTAGCTGTCTACCTCCTGGGTAGACTCCTCCTATCCAGACCCAGTGACAACCACTACCCACCTCTACTCCACTACTGAGGTCCTCCCCTTCCAAGGAACCATGGCATACAGTGTTGGGTTCTCCAACCCCATCTAATTCTTCCCCTGGACCCACTGAAGGAAAACAACATCCCTCTTCTCTGATCATCCCTACAGCAGCCTGCATGGCCCCCTCCCCCAGCCACCTGGCCCCCTGTAATCTATTATCTACCTCCCTCCCCCCTCTCCTCTGTGTGTATATATTTTGAATAGACACACTTATTTTCTCAGTCATTACTGTTTCGATGACTGTGATTATGTACTCCATATTCAGACTGAGATACGGAGACTTCTGTAATTATATTTCCTCCCCTGGATAACTTATACTCTCTGGAGTTAATAATTATCTTATTTAATTCATTTGCTCACTATTATGTGTAGATATTCAACACTAATTCAAATATATTTCTCACCCACTTTGGAGGATGAATTAGGTAAACGTGAACTGATGTACCGGATTCAAGTAGTTTTCCTACCAGGGAAAACATACTTGATTTTAGTAACATTACCAGTCACCTCCTGTTGCAGTTAGCTTTATGTTTATGCAGGAAACACCCAACCAAGAGCAGCTTGTTAGAGGGAAGGGTTTATTTTGACTTACAGACTCGAGGGGAAGCTCCAAGATGGCATTGGGAAATGATGGCATGAGCAGAGGGAGGACATCACCTCCTGGCCAACATCAGGTAGACAACAGGAACAGGAGAGTGTGCCAAACACTGGCAAGGGGAAGCTGGCTGTAACACCCATAAGCCCGCCCCTAATGATACACTGTCTCCAGGATGCATTAATTTCCAAATTGCCACCAGCCAGGAACCTAGCATTCAGCACACATAAGTTTATGGGGGACTCCTGAATCAAACCACCACACCTCCTATGAGCACGCTTGACCATGGAAAGACATTTAGCCTTGCTTGGCATATCTTTTTTTGTTTGTTTTGTTTTTCGAGGTAGGGTCTCACTCTAGCCCAGGCTCACCTGGAATTCACTATGTAGTCTCACCTTGGCCTCAAATTAACAGAGATCCTCCTACCTCTGCCTCCCAAATTCTGGGATTAAAGGCACAAGCCACCATGCCCGGCTGCTTGGCATATCTTAATGTCTGCACTTGGGACACATTTCTCAGGAAGGAAAAAAAAAAAAAAAAAGATCACTTTTGAAAAGCCACAACCCTTTTCAAATTTTCTTATTTTCTCACAATAATGGAAATAGAATGTCATGAGTAAAGATTTTAATTTTTAATTTATTTCATCACAGTACAGGTCATGGATTTACCAACATTTGAACGAAACTGCATACTTTGGACAGTTTTGCCCATAGACTTGAAGCTTTAAGAAAGCACCATTTCAGTCCTACTACTGGTGACATATCTCCAGCACCCAGCACTAAGGTGGCACACATTTGGCATGTACTTGGCTGGCATACCATTGGTGCTGGTAAACATCTCTTGAATTGATTCCCAGTAGGCTTTAATAAGTAACATACATTGAGAAGCTTCTCTTTTCGGATGATGGCAACCACTGGGATGACCCAAAAAGCACCACAGTGCTAAGAAGTGACAGAGGCACGTTCAGCACTGAAACATCTCTATCACACCCTCCGAGGCTCAGGGTCCATTGAAGAAGAGGCAGCGGAAAGAATGTAAGAGCCGAAGGAAAAGTAGGACTCCTTACAAGGTACTCTGCCAGACACAAGATGGCCTGGATATCCATGACCTCACAGTGCCTGGCACTACCTACACAAGACCCTCAAAATAGGAGAAAAAGAGGATGACATCAAAATTAAAGAGAGCCTAATTGAGAGGGGGAGGGGATATGATGGAGGGTGGATATGTGAGGGGGAAAGAAGGGAAGGAGAGAGAATTATCATGATTCATTGTCTATAATTATGATAGCTGTCAAAAGTTTAAAAACAGCATTTGAGGGCTGGTGAGATGGCTTAGCAGTTAAAGCGCTTGCCTGCAAAACCTAAGGACCCAGGTTGGAATCCCCAGAACCAATGTAAGCCAGATACACATGGTGGCACATGTATATGGGGTTCATTTACAGTGGCTGGAGGCCCTGGCGAGCCCATTCTTTCACTCCCTTTCTTTCTCTAATAAATAAATTAATTAAATTAAATATTTTTTAAAAGCCAGACATGGTGGCACATGCCTTTAATCCCAGCACTTGGGAGGCAGAGGTAGGAGGATTATAGTGAGTTCGAGGCCACCCTGAGACTACATAGTGAATTTCAGGTCAGCCAGGGCTAGAGCGAGATCCTACCTCGAAAAATCAAAAAATAAATAAATAAATAGAAATAACATGCAACTTAAATTAAAGCTCAGTGCCCAGCTAGTTCCCCAGGCTTTCACAGTTTGTACCCAGTGCCCAGTAAACCCACTGGGAGAGACTTAGCAAGAACAGGCCCAGCAACATACCTGCCCACTAGCAATTTCCACCTAGAAATGGAATTGGTGTCTCAAGCTTTCCAGGTGCAAAGTTGAGCCCACATACCTTACCAGCTCAGCAAGACACCAACTCATCTTGCAACTTGCTCAGGCCAAGTACTTGGGGGTCAGCTATAACACCCCTCTTATTGTCACTCTCCACATCCAATTCCTTTGCAAATCCTGTCACCTCAATTCTCCAAGTGTATTCACCCAGCACTCAGGAGGCAGAGGTAGGAAGAGTTTAAGGCCACCCTGAGACTACATAGTGAATTCCAGGCCAGCCTGGGCTAGAGTGAGGCCTCACCTCAAAAAACAAAAGTAATTAGTTCATTAGTTAATCTTAGAATGCCTATAAAAATAGTCTTTAAAAATAATCTTATATCCGCTTTAGGAAGATCCATTGGAAAAATATAAAGATAGGGCTGGAGAGATAGCTTAGCAGTTAGGGCACATGCCTGCAAAGCCTAAGGACACAGGTTTGATTCTCCAGGTCCCACATAAGCCAGATGCACATGGTGGCACATGCGTCTGGAGTTCGTTTGCAGTGGCTGGAGGCCCTGGCACACCCATCATTCTGCCTCTCTCTCTCTCTCTCTGTCTCTCCCTCTCTCTCTCTCCCTCTCTCTCTGTCACTAATAAATAAATAAATAAAAATCTCAAAAAGAAAATACAAAGACACATGATTCAGTTCACTGTGGTGGTGTGTGTGTGTGTGTGTTCTCTCCCTAGACCCAGAGGTGGAAAACACTTGCTCAGTGGACACAGAAGGAGGTACAAGTGCCACTGACCTGAAGGCGACTGCCACCCACAAGGTGAGGGGAAAAGAAGGTTGCCAAGAAGGGAAGAGAACTTAGCACCTACATGAGAAACACGTGTTTAGAAACTCCTTCTTGGGCTGTGAGTCAGCTGAGAGAAGCTGGCACCAGTGACAAATTAACTTTCTGATGCTCTTTCTTTCATTGGGGACTATAGGACTTCTTTAAAAAAAAAAAAAAAAAAAAAAAAAACAGTGCTGGAGCCATGGCTTAGCGGTTAAGCGCTTGCCTGTGAAGCCTAAGGACCCGGGTTCGAGGCTCGATTCCCCAGGAACCACGTTAGCCAGATGCACAAGGGGGCGCACGCATCTGGAGTTCATTTGCAGTGTCTGGAGGCCCTGGAGTGCTCATTCTCTCTCTCTCTCTCTCTCTCTGTCGCTCTCAAAAAATAAATTTTAAAAAATAAAAACAGCAACTAATGTGTAGAAAAAGGGCCTGGTGTCTGCCTCCATATCTATTTGGGTGTCTAGTAACAAAAGAAGTTGTTTTCCAAAATACTTGCTTTGAATGTGCATTGAGCCACCTGCTACTGTGTCCAGCAGAGGCCGAGAGAGGCATAAGATCCAAGGAGCTCCTGCAGAGGGGAGGGCCCGGCCCAAGCATGGACCACCAAAAACAACTTATGCTCAGTGCACAAACTAGGTGCCATGAGGCGTGCCAGGAGGAGCATAAACAAGGCCGTGCCGTGGAGTGTTAGCAGAAACTGGAGGAATTCATCAGGGCAAAGAGGGAGATGGAGGGAGGAAGGAAGTCCTGGAGAGAGGTTGTCAGAAGCAAAGATGAGCAAGGGAGAAGTCCATGGTCAGGCGTGAGTCTACAGAGCGGGGACGGGATGGAAGGGTGAATTGTGATGTTGGCCCAGGGAGTCCTGGGTGCTCTTCTGAGAAGTGCTACATCCTCCCTCCCCGCTCTGCCCTCCTACATACCCTCCCCAGTGCACTCCCGGCTCGGAGCCTTGGCTCCTTGTGCTGGGAAGACGTCCGCATGTCTGGGTTCAATCATCACCTTCACAGGGAACCGCTCTACACACGTAGCCCTGACCTTGCTTCATTTCCCTGCTGAGCATCTCTACTGTGCATTTGTGCATGCTGGTCTCCCCTATTAAAATGTGAGCTGCATGGCAGGGGCTATGTTTCATTGGCTGCTACAACTGGGCACAAACAGTGCTTGGCATATGGTGAGAACTCAATAAATAGTTGATGGGTGAATAAACAAAAAGTACTTGTAATGCTTCTGTATTTAGGTTGTTTATGTCTCTCTCCTCCTATAAGATTAAAAAATGATATGGGGCGGGGGGCTGGAGAGATGGCTTAGCAGTTAAAGCACTTGTCTGCAAAGCCAAAGAACCCAGGTTCAATTCTCCAGGACCCATGTAAACCAGATGCACAAGGTGATGCACACATCTAGAAATCGTTTGCAGTGGCTGGAGGCCCTGGCATCATGACCATTCTCTCTCTCTCTCTCTCTCTCTCCCTGCCTCTCTCTCAAATAAATAAATAAATATAAATAAATATTAAAAAATAAAAATAAACTAGGCATGGTGGTGCATACCTTTAAATCCCAGCAGTGGTAAGAGGATTGCTATGAGTTCAAGGTCATCCTGGGACTACAGAGTGAATTCCAGGGCAGCCTGGGCTACAGTAAAAGCCTACCTCAAAAAAAAAAAAAAAAAAAACTATCACACTTTCCAAGGCTTAAGGTCCATTGCGAAAGAGGTGGCGGAAAGAATGTAAGAAACAGGCCGGGCATGGTGGCGCACGCCTTTAATCCCAGCACTTGGGAGGCAGAGGTAAGAGGATCGCCGTGAGTTCGAGGCCACCCTGAGACTCCATAGTGAATTCCAGGTCAGCCTGAGCTTGAGTGAGACCCTACCTCGAAAAACCAAAAAAAAAAAAAAAAAAAAAAAAAAAGAATGTAAGAAACAAGGGAAGGGTAGGATGCCTTACAACGTGCTCCTCTAGACACAAAATGGCCTGGATATCCATGACCTCACAGTGCCTGACACTCCCTACACAAGACCATCATAATAGGAGAAAAAGATCATGACATCAAAATAAAAGAGAAGCCAGGCGTGGTGGCACACACCTTTAATCCCAGCACATGGAAGGTGGAGGTAGGAGGATCGCCATGAGTTCCAGGCCACCCTGAGACTACATAGTGAATTCCAGGTCAGCCTGGGCTAGAGTGAGACCTTACCTCGAAAAACCAAAAAATAAAGATAAAAAATATAACTAAATAAAGAAATAGGGCTGGATGGAGGCATGGTGGCTCATATCTATAATCTCAACACTCCAGAGGCTGAGTCAGGTAGATTGCCATGAGTTTAAGGCCAGTGTGGTGTACACTGTGAGCCTCACAGTGAAATCCTAACTGAAAAAAAATAAAAAAAAAAAAAAGAAGGAAAGAAAGAAGAAAAGAAAACACAAAGGGGAAGGGGGACATAGCTCAGTAGTGAAGTGCTTATCTAATGCAAAACCCTGGGTTCAATCCAAAGTACAATAAAAAGGGACTCAGGACTATCTGAGTAGGGAAGGAGTCAAGGGTGGCTTTCTGGTTTTTGTCTAGACGGCAGTGAGCCCGGAGGAGAATGAGCAATTTTTAGGCTGTATGTTTGAGAGGGGACATCCATGCTGGTCAGGAAGTGAGGAAGACTGAACGACAGGTGCTGTCTGAGGCCGTGGGAATTCCCAGCATGTACTTATCTTTGAAGTTCCTACCCTGTCCCAAGCATTTGTGCGCTGAGAACCAGGCAGGCTAGGAAACCAAGACCAGCCCGGTCTGTACCATTGATACGGCCCATGTGTAAAGAAATCCACACGGCTGCTTCTGACATGGACCACGCACCATGAAGAACAGTAGAGCAGACGCTGCCAACTTGACACGGGACATTATCAGCTGGGTGCACAAGGAAGGCCCTCCTGAAGAGGTGGCTTTTGTCATGATGTCAATTTTCGTGAACAGGTCTGAGAAGAAACTGTGAAGCCAGGCTAAGAGCCAGGAGCTAGACAGAGCCCCAAAGTAGAAAGACAGTGAAAGAACTGCCGTAGGGGAGGAATGAAAAGGGGGAAGAGAAGAGGCTATCATAGGGCCAACCACTGAGCTCTAAAAGCAGAAATGTGTAAGAGGCACAATCAATGCACAGTACCCGTATATGTCACCAATATCATCTATGGATGAAGCTTTGTGTCTCTGCAGTTAGGCTAACCCAGCACTGATCTATCTGCCTTCTACCCCTACTTTGCTATGTGATGGGCCTGTCAGGTGTTTATTTGATTTTAATTAAGTGCGATGGCTGTGTGGGTTTTCATTACTGGATGAACAGGCCCCCTTCCACCCCCTCTTGTATGGCCTAGTCCCTTCTATCTGTGTTTCAGCTACAGCCTCTCCACTCAAGCCATTGTAATCACCCCGACCTCTGGCATGTCACACCTGGCATAATTCCCCAGCACCTGTGAGATGAGAACAGAACTTTGCCGACTGGCATTTATAATCAGGCCCTTCGCGACCTGTCCTGACTCTTCCGACCGGCTCTCCAGGCTGGCCGGCGTTCTCACTGTGCCTTTTTGAACCCAAGCTCATTTGGATGGACAGGCCCAACGGCGCAGCTCAGCTGTGACTCTGCCAGCTACGGGGTCTCAAGCAAGCTGGGTAGACTTGGAGTTTTCTCATCTATAAAAGTTAGCTTAGGGGCTGGAGGGATGGCTTAGCGGTTAAGGCGTTTGCCTGCAAAGCCAAAGGACCTTGGTTCGATTCCCCAGGACCCACGTAAGCCAGATGCACAAGGGGGCGCACGCATCTGGAGTTCGTTTGTAGCAGCTACGCGCCCTGGTACATCCTCTCTCTTTCTCTCTTTCTCTCTCTCCCTCTCTCTCTCAAATAAATAAAGAAAAAGAAAACTAAGAAGTTAGCTTAGCCAGGCATGGTGACTCATGCCTTTATTTCCAGCACTTAGGAGGCAGAGGTAGGAGGATCACTGTGAGTTCCAGGCCACCCTGAGACTACATAGTGAATTCCAGGTTACCCTGGGCTAGAGAGACACCCTGCCTTAGAAAAACCAAAAATAAACAACAACAACAACAAAAAAAGTTAATAATGCCTGACTTTGGGGGCAGTAGGAGGATTCAAGAGGCCAGCACAGAGCTGTCAAGCAAAGAAAAGGGGTCCAAGTGATGGAAGCTAGAAGTATGATTACTGTTCCAGAAAACCGTTGCAGACTGGAGGTGCAGTTCAGTAGAAGAGAACATGTTCAGCATATGAAAAACCCATCTTCAGCCCCCTTGCCCCCAAAAGGTTGCTGTGTACTGATGTAGTCATCACTGCCTCCAACACAGGCACACACACAGAACCCTGGTCATAGGCCCAGTAATACTGTCACTGTGTTCTGCTTCATGCTTCCTCCCTTGATCCACTGAACGCTTCTTACCTTACCCTCCACATCAGCTTACACAGTACAGTCTTACCACCTTCAGCTGATACAAGCATTCAGCTCATGTCTTAACCGCCCCCCCCTCCCCACCCCCATCACAAAGCGCCTGGAGAAGAGAAACTACACCCTCCATTTTCTTTTTTCTTCTTTTTTTTTTTTTTGAGGGGTGGGGGGGTTTCGAGGTAAGGTCTCGCTCTAGCCCAGGCCGACCTGGAATTCACTATGTAGTCTCAGGATGGCCTCGAACTCTCGGTGATCCTCCTGCCTGGGTAGAGGCAGGCATTCAAGGCGTGCGCCACCGTGCCCAGCTCACCCTCTATTTTCAGATTCCCTCCCAGTATGAAGTACAGAGCCTTCCCGCACTGGGAGAGGAAGCATGCTGTGGGGGGGGGCTGCTTCTCTCCTCTTCAGCTCCCGAACTTCTATCCACCAGTCAGGGGCAGGGGAGAGAAGGGCGGGGAAAACTGCACATGCTCAGTATACATGCAGTTTTGTAATGATTGCATGTGCATGTGTGTCTGCATGTATGCCTGTGTGTGGAAGCACTTATTTTTCCCAAATCTTTTCTATCAATAGTTGATCAGAGCCATGATTTATAAACTACAAACTCCGTGGGCATAAAAAGTAGAGGTGGGGGAAGAAGGGGGTTACTTGGAGTCAGACATCTAGCTTTGAGCTTTTTTCCATCACCTCTGTCACATGAGACACCCTAAATGCCTAGGGCCCTGATCTCCCCAACTGTGTTATTGTGGAATCCAAAAGAGACCACCTATACTTCCAAAGGCACTTGCTCTTCCCAAGGCCCCCACATGCACCATCATCGTGTTTGCTAGTTGAGTGTCAGGTGGGGAAGAACCTAGAGCTTCAAGTGTTCTGGGTATAAAAAAAAATACAATCATGGGCTGGAGAGATGGCTTAGCAGTTAAGGCACTTGCCTGTGAAGCCTACGTACTCATGTTCGACTCTCCAGGTCCCACCTATGCCAGACACAGAACGTGATGCAAGTGCACAGATTGCACACACACACAAGGGAGCACACACGTCTAGAGTTTGATTGCAGTGGCTGCAGGCCCTGGCACACCAATTCTCTCTCACACTCTCTCACACATTTAAAAAGAAAAGAAAAAGAAAAGAAAAAGAAAAAGTCAGTCTGTTGGGCTTGCCTCAAAAAATAATAATAAGATCACACATCCTTGTGCCCAGAGAATATGGTAAAAGAACTCTGGGATGAGGACCAGGAAAGTACCCATCCATCATTCATTTCAGGAGATCCTGGCATGGGCGCCCTCGCACCACTCCTTGAGAACCTCAAGGAGCAGCAGCAGCAACAGAAGAGGCAGATGGCTTGGGAGGAAAACAAATAATTCTCAGACTGGGGAGATGGCTCAGCGGTTTAAAGCACTGGCTTGCAAAATCTGCCAGCCTGGATTCAATTCCCCAGTGCCCACATAAAGCCAAACGCACAAAGCGGCGCATATGTCTGGAGTTCATTTGCATTGGCAAGTGACCTAGGTGCTCCCACACCCTGTTTTTGTCTCTCCCAAATAATTAAATAAATATTTTAAATAGATTTTATTTATTTATTTATTTATTTATTTATTTATTTATTTATTTGAGAGGGAGAAAGAGGTAGAGAGAGAGAGAGGGAGAATGGGCACACCAGGGCCTCCAGCCACTGCAAAGGAACTCCAGATGCACGTATCCCCTTGTGCATCTGGCTTATGTGGGTCCTGGAGAATCAAACCGTGATCCTTTGGTTTTGCAGGCAAATGCCTTAACCACTAACCCATCTCTCCAGCCCCTAAATAAATTATTTAATCAATTACAGCAACAAAAACTTCTACAGATGGGGGAGGAGTTGTCAGCTCATCTAAAGTGGGGATGGACAGACAGGAGGAAGTAAATTGGTCAAGGGGAAGCCCTGGGGCCAATGCCTTCTCTAGCTAATGATGTGCCCTTCATGCACACATGATTATCTCTCATTTTCATTTTCTACATTTAACCCAGAAACATCTCCCCAGAACTCACTCAACCTGTCCTTCCCGAGCTCAATAGCTGGGGGGGAAATTTTTAGAATATATACTGGATCGAGTCACTTCCTAAGTTGACCCTATCCATGGTTGATTCCTGCGGTCAGGATGAAGTTTACAATCCTGCAGACGATCCCTCAAAGCCCTGTGTGTGTGCCCTGACCCTGACCTCTCTAGGCTTCCTCTCTGTTTGGTGCTCCAGTCACACGGCCTTCCTTTGGTCCTCCAACAGGCCACAAGAACTTTGTGCATGCTATTCCTACTGCCCAGTGCGATTGCTTCTTCTTCCAGCAATGGTCTCCCCTGACATTTCCTGGATTTCTAAGACCCTATATTTATTTATCTATCTATCCATCTGAGAGACAGAGAAAGAGTCAGGGCCTCCGGCTACAAACTCCAGACGTATGCACCACCTTGTGCATCTGGCTTTACGTGGGCACTAGGGAATTGAACTCCAGTTGTTAGCCTTTGCAGGCAAGTGCCTTAACCACTAAGTCATCTCTCCAGCCCCACACAGATCCTATTTTTATTGTATTTATTTATATAGCTGTGCAATTATATAATTAATAACTGCCCTCCCAAATGAACTGTAAGGTTAATGGAGATGGGGTTTGCATTGGTTTTGTTTGCCCTTGTGTGTCCAAGGCCAGAGCAGTTGATACACCATGTGCCCTCAACTAACATAAGGCAAGTGCCAAGTGTCTGGGAAGGCGTGTAGATCAGAAGAGTGACACGAAACTAGAGAAATTCATAATGCACCCAACAGGCCAGCAAGAGATGCAGCACCTTCTCTGGGACATGGGCAACTGAAAATCAGCTCAGCTGTCCCAAGGATGGCACTCACCAGACACCAAGATCCCTTACATAAGAGCATCCCTGTGGGACTGTCCCTAGAGGACACCAAGGAAACGGCTTACCTCTTGGGAAATGAAAGACAGAAAAAAAAAAAGAGGGTCAGGAGAAGAGACAGACAGAGCAAGGGCGTGCCGATCTTCTCAATGTCCTTTTTAAGCTCTGAAAAGACAGCTTTGTCCCTTGCTATCAGGACTCAGAGAGAGGAGGGAAGAGAAGGTCACAGGTAGCAGAGATGTCCCTCTATGCCAGGAGGCAGACGCAGAGAGCTCGGGTTATCTCTACGAAGGCTCTTCCCAGGAGACTGGTGGGGGCTGGGCGGGCCCAGAGCTACAGAACAGCAATTCAGCAAACAGGGTTTCTTTCTGCTTGGTTATCAGACACATGCCCATTCAAGGGATGTAAAACTAGCTGCAGTTTAGATTCTCCGCTGGGCCACTGAGTCCCATCAATTACACCACGTGGAAAAACTTTGGACAGTTAAAAATAACATAGGGGTCTGGTGTTTGGTATGCCAACTCGTCAGGCACAGAGCCCTGCCTACCAGAAGCGTGTTCTGGGAACTCACGTGCACACACACCAGCCCTCCCAGAAGATTTGGATAAGCAAGGTGTCCCCAGACTTGTTTCCTACCACCCCAGCACTGGCATGTCCCCAAGAAAGGAATCAGTCACACAGACCAACTTCCCCCCACCTCACTCCCTGGGGTCTGAGGGACTTTCAGCCCCTCTCTAGCTGTGGGACAAAGGTCAGAGTTGAGCCATGCCAAGAAGCACTCTCCTCCCCTTGTGGAAACACAGCCAGGAGCCTGGGTGCAGACCAGAGTCACTTTACCTCCATGGGCTTGGGTCAGGCGATATGAAATGGAGGTGTCCATGAACTTCTTATTATTTTTCACAAGAACCCAATATCAGTCCATATTAAATAGCAGAGATAAACATTCCTCAAAATCTTTTCTAGCACATTTGTTCTATGAATTAAAAAAAAAAAAAAAGGATCAGGCATGGTGACGCACGCCTTTAGTCCCAATCCAGGAGGCAGAGGTAGGAGGATCACCGTGAGTTCGAGGCCACCCCGAGACTACATATTTAATTCCAGGTCAGCCTGGACCAGAGTGAGACCCTACCTCGGAAAAAAAAAAAGGGGGAGGGCTGGAGAGATGGCTTAGCGGTTAAGCGCTTGCCTGTGAAACCTAAGGACCCTGGTTCGAGGCTCGATTCCCCAGGACCCATGTTAGCCAGATGCACAAGGAGGCACACATCTGGAGTTCGTTTGCAGTGACTGGAGGCCCTAGCATGCCCATTCTCTCTGTCTCTGTCTCTGTCTCTGTCTCTGTCTCTGTCTCTCTCTCTCTCTCTGCCGCTTTCTCTCTCTGTCTGTCCCTCTCAAATAAATAAATAAAAATAAACAAAATATAAAATAAAATAGAGTCTGGTGTGGTGGCGCATGCCTTTAATCCCAGCACTAGGGAGGCAGAGGTAGGAGGATCGCCATGAGTTCGAGGACACCCTGAGAGTACATAGTGAATTCTAGGTCAGGCTGAGCTAGAGTGAGACCCTACCTCAAAAAACCATAGAGTCTGGCGTGGTGGCGCATGCCTTTAATCCCAGCACTAGGGAGGCAGAGGTAGGAGGATCGCCATGAGTTCGAGGACACCCTGAGAGTACATAGTGAATTCTAGGTCAGGCTGAGCTAGAGTGAGACCCTACCTCAAAAAACCAAAATAATAATAATAATTAAAAAAATAAAAAATAATAGTAATAATAGCCTTGAATCCCAGCACTCAGGAAGTAGAGCTAGAAGGATTGCTATGGGCTAGAATGATTCAAAGTCATCCTTGGCTACATAAAAATTGGAGGCTAGCCTGGAGTACATGACACTGTCTCAAATAATGACAATGCATATTGTTATTATATTTCTAGAAATTTCTTTCACCCAAACTAGAATTTTACTACTTACCTCATTTTCCTTAAGATGCTTGAGGTAGCGGGATTCAACTAGTGTCTCTTCCCAGTTTACAGAGGGAAAAACAGGCTCACTGCCAACAGTGGAATATATGCTAACTCTTCTCAGCACTCTAAAAACATTAACTAATTTAATTTAATTCTTGTTTGTTTGAGACAGCCCTCACTCTAGCCCAGGTGACCTGACACTAACTCACTGCAATCCTCCTTCTTCAGCCTCCCAGGGCTGGAATTAAAGATGTGAGTTAAAACTGGGCGTGGTGGTGCACACCTTTAATGCCAGCACTCGGGAGGCAGAAGTAAGAGGATCGCTGTGAGTTTGAGGTCAGATTAAATAGTGAATTCCAGGTCAGCCTGGGCTAGAGTGAGACCCTACCTCAAAAAAAAAAAAAAACTGGCCGTGGTAGCACACACCTTTAATCCCAGCACTCGGGAGGCAGAGGTAGAAGGATCGCCATGAGTTCAAGGCCACCCTGAGACTACATAGTGAATTCCAGGTCAGCCTGAGTTAGAATGAGATTCTACCTTGAGAGAAAAAAAAAAAAAAGCTGGGCAGGTTGGTGCACGCCTTTAATCGCCATGAGTTCAAGGCCACCCTAAGACTACATAGTGAGTTCCAGGTCAGCCTGGGCTAGAGTGAGACCGTACCTCAAAAAAAACAGAAAAAGAAAAAAAATGATATGAGTTAAGTCTTACAGTGACCTTATAAAGGCAGGAACTATGACCACATTTTTTTAAATATTTTATTTATTTATTTATTTATGAGACAGAGAGAGAATGGGCGCACCAGGGTCTCCAGCCATTGCAAATGAACTCCACGTGCATGCAGCACCTTCTTACGTGTTAAGTAACCTTGTTACTTGCTTACATGGGTCCTGGGGAATCGAACCTAGGTTCTTTGGCTTTACAAGCAAGCCCCTGAACCGCTAAGCCATCTCTGCAAGCCCCACATTTTATAGAAGAGGAAACAGAGACAGTGAGGTTAGGAATCTTGCTCAAGATCATAAATGTTAGATCTGAACCCAGACCCCATCCCTAGAACCTGCATCCAAGCCAGAGGTTACACCACAACTGTTCCCCTGGGAGGTGGTGTCTGAGTTTATAAAAGACTGTGAGGACTTGAACATACCAGCCTCCCTGCACTCAAAGCTACTTCTCTACAAGACAGAGTGGCCAGAATGGACGGGGACTGGATGGATCTGGGGATGCTTGTGTGCCCGGGGAGGGGAAGGGAAACACCACCTCAAGTAAGACCCCCATGGGCCCGACCCTTAAGATGAAAATGCACTGGCTTACAAGCTTGATCCTGCCTGGATCGGATTGTTTGTTTATCTTGTATAGTGGAGTCAGGCTCTCAAGTAGCCCAGGCTGGCCTCAAACTCACTAGGTACCTGAGGATAATCTTGAGCTAATGGTCCGCCTGCCTCCTCCTCCTCAGTGCTGAGATTACAGGTGTGCACCACTGCACCCCACCCTGGATTAGACTTTCTCACTCTTCAGTGTACACTATTCCCAAATTGTTATTACTGTTAAAGAAAGGGTACTGTTCAATGAGCTTGGTGGCACATGCCTATAATCCCAGTATTTGGGAGGTACAGGTCAAAGGATCAGGAGTTCAAGGCCAGCCTTTGAGACCCTGTGTATAAACAAAAAAAAAAACAAAGAAATGAGCCAGGCTTGGTGGTGCACTCCTTTAATCTTCGCGCTCGGGAGGCAGAGATAGGAGGATCACTGTGAGTTCAAGGCCACCGTGAGATTACATAGTGAACTCCAGGTCAGACTGGGCTAGAGAGGAGACCCTACCCTCAAAAAAAAAAAAGAAAGAAAGAAAAGAAAAGAAAAAAAAAAGTTTAAAGGAACAACTAATGTATAGAAGACAAAAATATTTCTTTCCGCTGCTTAGATGGCCCTGCCTGCAATTCTGCTCTCTGTAACAAATCCATCCACTCAGCTGGATGAGGCTGCCCCATATTCCAAGGGATGCATGGGTCATACTAGTGCAGGCCAGGTAGACATCCCCCTCACTCCTCTGAGGCACCCTGAGAAATACAGAGACGACAACAACAAAGGAATACGGAACTAAGATTCAGTTCAACCCAGCCCTGCTCTGTGAGAGGAGGGACACCAACCTACCTTCCCTTCAGCCTCTTTTTTGACCCCTGAGTGTTTTAGTGCTTCTCAGGAATTGCTACCAAACTGAGGCCCCACTTAAGACTGCCTTCTCTTATGAAGGCCCCCACATACTCCCAAAGAATCAGACTTTGTGTCAAGAGTTTTTTTTTTTTAATATTTTAGAGAGAGAGAGCAAGAGACAGAGAGAGAATTGGCACCAGGGCCTCAGCCACTGAAATCCAACTCCAGACGCTTGCGCCACCTAGTGGGCATGTGCGACCTTGTGCTTGCCTCCCCTTTGTGCATCTGGCTTACATGGGATCTGGAGAGTTGAACATGGGTCCTTAGGTTTCACAGGCAAGCGCCTTAACCGCTAAGCCATCTCTACAGCCCCCGATCAGACTTTTTGCTCTCCTCCTCATACCACTTTACACCTGGCCTTCCTTGCCCTGGAAAAGAAAGGGGTCTCTCCACAGAGTCACCCCAGTGCTTCCCAAGGTTTTGTTCCCTTCCCTTTCCTGTGTGTCATTCCATAGCATCACCCTCTACGGAGCCTGCGCGGTTCCCAGGGTCCTGCAGGCAGACAGGAGCCTACCTCCGCCCGGGCTCACTCACAACTCTACCTTCTCATGGCCTAGGGCAATCTCTTAGCACCTCAGGTACCATGGCTTCCGTCACACATGGCCCTCCGCTGTGTCTAAGTTTTGTGCTCCCCTCCTCCCTCTCCCTCTCCTATATTCACAGGTCCAGTGGACCCTCCTTAGGAACGGCGCCAGCATAACCTTCCTTTCCTGTGGTGCTGTCTGAAGGTTGAGTCCATGGAGGACAGGAGAAAGCTGTAAAACGGGGAATAGATTCAGGCCACAGGGGTCAAAAGGAAGCCTAGGCTGGAGGTGCAAACCTTGGCATGAAGCTGTAAGTGGATTATTCCTCAGATATCCGAAGCTCAGAGGGCCTTGGGGCAGCTTAGCCCTGAGTCAAGAAATGAAATAAGAAACAGAAAGGAAAAGGAAAACATAAAACAGGTTACTTGTGGGGATTTTCTTCCTGGGGACTTAGAAAGCTATGGGAAGTCAAACCCTGAGGAGAGACGCTGGAAGATGAGACTGCCCGCCACTGCCAGCCCTGGGTCTGCGAGAGGGGTGGAGATGGGTGAAAGGGTAGCACAGGGGACAGGTACTTGGGGTAAGCTGGGGCCGTAGGATAGATGGACCCATCCATCAGAGCTTCTGTGGATCTGTATCCCTCTCTAAACTAAAGACATTCTGGGCAAGTAAAGGTTGAGAATGAGAGACCAGCAGAAGAGGGCCCACTGCCATTGGGACCCCTCAGTTTGGCAGATCACCAAATAAGAAAACAGGAGTCCTATTGCTCCAAACCTCAGACTCACACAAGCCAACCAGACTCCATCTCTCCCCTGACACCGGCTGGGATCTCCAGCCCCTGGGGTTGCAAACAATGCGTCTGGTAGGCTTCGGGCCATGGGACTTTGGGAACTTTCCAAATTTCATAGGACTCTGCAGACCAGCGTTCATCCCATCTACTCTGTGTATAACTGACCTAAAACGGAATGGTCCAAACCTGTTTCCCATCCCCCCAGAGATACGTGTAATTAGATAAAATGAGGACAGAATACGTATAAGTACCTGTTATACTGGGCTGGCTGCCCAGAGAGGAAAAGAACACCAGGAACCGAGCAGCCCCGTGTGCCCCTCTGAGCTGAAGGACTGGGTGCTGGGACTGTGACAGAGTTACCTTCAAGAACAGGTGCTGGCACAATATGACCTTTCTGAGGTGACAGGTATTTTTGTACAATTCTGCTCCTGCAGCCTACATTTTGCACACCAAAAGCCAGCATTTCTGTCTGGCTTTTCACCTTGAAGGAGATCCAGCAGGCCCGAACCTGGGCTGAAGCTGAACTCTGGCAGTCTGATTCCTTCTCGGGTCTTCATCTTCTCCAGACACAGAGCCAGGACCTTTCCAGCGGTACCTTCCTCCAAACAGCCCACATCACGAAGAGACATGCAAGAGTCACAGTCACAGGTTCATATCTGCATGAGTCCCAAAACATTTCTCTCATTCTACTGCCGAGTGAAGCCATCTGCACTGGTCATGGTGGGGACACTGAGTCACTGGCAGTTAATATTATCCATCCAGGCGTCCACACTGTAAAACCGTACGCAAGGCATTCTCTCAAGAATACGTGGACCTGGAGGACAGAGTTTAGCGGGTAAGGTGCTTACCTGCAAAGCCAAAGGACCCAGGTTCAATTCCCCAGGACCCACATAAGCCAGATACACAAGGTGGTGCATGTGTCTGTAGTTCATTTGCAGTGGCTGAAGGTCCTGGCATGCCCATTCTCTTTCTCTCTCTGCCCCCCCCCAAATAAATAAATAAAAAGAATTAAAAAAAAAAAAAAAGAATATGTAACCAGTGCTGCAGAGAGGACTCAGAGGTTAAAGGCACATGCTTCTAAAGCCTGATGGCCTGGTTTCAGTTTTACCCATGTAAAACCAGATACACAAAGTAGTGACATGGATCTGGAGTTCATTTATAGCACAGGAAGTGCACCCTCTCTCTCTCTCTCTCTCTCTCTCTCTCTCTCACACACACACACACACACACACACACAAAAATATATATATATATATATATATGAATAAATATTTTGTTTAGATTTTTTGTTTATTTTTATTTATTTATTTGAAAGCGACAGACAGACACAGAAAGAAAGAGGCAGAGAGAGAGAGAATGGGCGCATCAGGACCTCCAGCTACTGCAAACGAACTTGGATGCATGTGCCACCTTGTGCATCTGGCTTACATGGGTACTGGCGAATTAAGCCTCGAACTGGGGTCCTTAGGCTTCACAGGCAAGCACTTAATCGCAAAGCCATCTCTCCAGCCCATGAGCAAATATTTTTTAAAAAAAGAATACATAACTAAAACCTGTAGCTGGGTTGAAGTTGCCTCAAGGATTTGACAAGACAGACAGTGAACTCCTGCTGGAGTCCAACCTCAGGCTGAACCATTTCAGGGCTCACACCTGCTGTTCTTCTCTACCTTAAAACAACAACAAAAAAGGGGCTGAGGGGGACTGGAGAGATGGCGTAGGAGTTAAGGTAAGTGCTTGCCTATGAAGCCTAAGGATCCAGATTTGATTCCCCAGTACCCATGTAAAAAAAAAAAAAAAAAAGTTGCACCGGGCGTGGTGGCGCACGCCTTTAATCCCAGCAATCAGAAGGTAGAGGTAGGAGGATCGCCATGAGTTCAAGGCCACCCTGAAACTACATAATGAATTCCAGGTCAGCCTGGGCTAGAGCAAGACCCTACCTCAAAAAAAACAAACAAACAAACAAACAAACAGATGCACAAGGTTTGTTTGCAGTGGCTAGAGGCCCTGCTGTACCCATTCTTCTCTCTCTATCTACCCCTCTCACTCTCAAATAAATAAAAAAAATTTTAAAGGGGCATGGGGGACTAACTCAGTGGCAAAGTACTTATCTAGTATACATAAAATCGTGGGTTCAATCCACTGCACCACAAAAATAAACAAACATAAAAAATAAAAAGCCCTGGGGCTGAAAAGTTGGCTTAGCAGTTAAGGCATTTGCCTGCAAAGCCAAGAACCCAGATTCAATTCCCCAGAACCCACAAGCTATCTGGAGTTCATTTACACTGGCGAGAGGCCCTAGTGTGCCCTCTCTCTCTCTCTCTCTCTCTCTCTCTCTCTCTCTCTCTCTCTTTCAAATAAATAAAAAATTTTAAAAAGGCCTGCAACATAGTATAAATAAGGCTAAAGGACCATCAGGGAAATGCAAAGTAAAACTACTTTGAGATTCCATCTCACTCCTGTTAGAACGGCTATCATCAAGAAAACAAATGGCAGAGCTGGAGAGGTGGCTTAGTGGTTAAGCGCTTGCCTGTGAAGCCTAAGGACCCCAGTTCGAGGCTTGATTCCCCAGGACCCACGTTAGCCAGATGCACAAGGGGGCGCTCACGTCCGGAGTTCGTTTGCAGTGGCTGGAGGCCCTGGTGCGCCCATTCTCTCTCTATCTGCCGCTTTCTCTCTCTGTCTGTCGCTCTCAAATAAATAAATGAAAATAAAAATAAATTTAAAAAAAAAGAAAACAAATGGCAATAAATGCTAGCGCTGATGCAGAGAAGGGGAAAGCCTTCTATACTCTTGGTGGGAATGTAGTCTGGTATAGCCATTGTGGAAATCAGTGTGTAGGTTCTTGAGAAAGAGCAAAGTAGATTTACCATATGACCCAGCTATAGTACTCCTAGGCACATATCCTAAGGACTCTTCTCACTACCTTAGAGATACTTGCACAACCATGTTTATTGCTGCTCTATTCACAATAGCTAGGAAATGGAACCAGCCTAGATGTCCCTCAACAGATGAATGGATAATAAAGATGTGGTATATTTGCATAATGAAGTTCTACTCAGCAGTAAAGATGAAATTATGAAATTTGCAGGAAAATGGGTGAATCTGGAGAGGATTATACTAAATGAGGTAACCTAGGCCCAGAAAGCCAAATGCCACATGTTTTCTCTCATATGTGGGTCCTAGCTACAGATGATTGGACTTCTGTGTGAGCTGAAACCAAAAATTGGTAGCAGAGGCCAGAAAGCTAGAAAAAGGCTATAAGGGAGGGAGGAGAGGGAAGGACTTAGGGGGATAGTATTATATATTTGTAAGTAGAAGAACAAATTACAGGGAGTGGAATAGCCTAAGCAAGGCCAGGAGAAGAGATTGAGTAAAAGAAGGGTAGGAAGAGGGTCAATCAAAATTCAAGATATTCTATAGCTGGGCATGGTGGCGCACGCCTTTAATCCCAGCACTTGGGAGGCAGAGGTAGGAGGATCACCGTGAGTTCAAGGTCACCCTGAGACTCCATAGTGAGTTCCAGGTCAGCCTGGGCTAGAGTGAGACCCTACCTCGAAAAACCAAAAAAAAAAAAAAATTTTCAAGATATCCTGAATAAGACATATGAAAGCCTACTTTTGGGGATAATGGCACATCCAAAAGCCATAGGTTGTTAGTAGAAAATTTTCAGTGCCAGGGTTGGGATACCTTCCAATGAGTTATTGGCCAAGGAGGTCCCTGTTGCCTCCAAAACATTACAGGCTATTGCCAATGCCCTTGGTTCCCCACCAGAAACAGAGAGTAAGACCCTATTGCTGAAGACTCCACATGCCTGGGTGACAAGGTCACTGAGAAATCAAGCTGGGGCTGAGCTGAAAACCTTCTTCCTATAGACCAGCCAACTGAAAGCTGGAAAAAGCTGCACTGCATGCCTGCATGCAGCAGCCCTATGGGAGACAGAAGTCATCAGCAATGAAAACAGTGGACACTGGAAGCCTCAAGTTTGGCCAGACAGGCCAAATGACTGAATGGGTGCAATAGTGGCATGTCTGCTCTGGGGAAAACCAACTGCTCTCTAATTGGACTGGTGACCTGCTCTATGGGAGGGAATACATGCCTGGTACTGAAAACCTAATCAAAAGTCTATGGCAAAGGAGGTCATGAGACTTGGGGGTATAAAGCCTGCTCTTGTGTGGCTAAATGCATATATTATGCCCACCAAACTGCCCTATAAACACTACACTTAATGTTCATATTCACATGTTAACACTATTCTCACTTTTTTTTTTTTTTTTTCAGTTTTTCAAGGTAAGGTTTTACTCTAATCCAGGCTGACCTGGAATTCACTATGTAGCCTCAGGGTGGCCTTAAACTCATGGTGATCCACCTACCCCTGCCTCCCAAGTGCTTATTCTCACTTTTGATTAGAGAAGCTTTTCCTTTCAGATGGTGGTGACCACTGGGATGACCCAAAAGATAACATAGTGCTAAGAAGAAGTGACAGAGGAGGAGTGTTCAGCACTGAGACATCTCTATCACACCCTCCAAGACTCAGGGTCCATTGCAGAAGAGGTGGCAGAAAGAATGTAAGAGCCAAAGGAAGGGTAGGACTCCTTACGATGCAACTGTCCAGACAGAAACTGGCCTCAATATCCACGACCTCGCAGTGCCTAGCAATACCTTCACAAGATCCTCGTAATAGGAGGAAAAGATGATGACATCAAAATAAAAGAGAGACTAATGGAGAGACGGAGGGGATATGGTGGACAGTGGAGTTGTGAAAGGGAAAGTGGGGGAGGGAAAGGTAGGGAATTATCAAGGTTTATTGTCTGTAAGTATAGAAGTTGTCAATAAAAAAATTATACATTAAAAAATAATAAGACTAAAGGAAACACCACATAACAGAGCACAATACATGCAATAAAATGGGATGGGTTCATCCACAGCTAGTCACAAACCCCACACTGAGTATTTTCTTACCACTGCATACAAACTCCAAATGCATGCACAACTTTGTGCGGCTGGCTTTACATGGGTACTGGGGAATCCAACCCAGACCAACAGGCCTTGCAAGCCAGCACCTTCAACCACTGAGCCATGTCCCCAGCCCTTGAGTATTTTGTAAAAGAAACAAAGCAAGCCAGTATGGCGGCTTTCATCTTGGCATTCTGGAGGACTGTTGAGTCTTGAAAGCCAGCTACCTAGTGAGTTGGAGGCCAGACCAGACTACAGAATAAGAATGAAAGAAACAGAGACCAAGACAGCGAGAGAGAAGGAAGGAAGCAAATGCAAAAAGGGTTAGCCTTTACTCCCCAGGACCAAAGAGGGTAAAGCGGGCTGGAGAGATGGCTCAGCGGTTAAGGCAGTTACCTACAATGCCTAATGATTCCCCAGTGCCCACGTAAAGCCAGATGCACAGAATGGCACATGTCTGGAGTTCATTTGCAACGGCTAGAGCCCCTGGCATGCCCTCTCTCTCTCTCTCTCCTTGCATAGAAGTAAATAAAAAATATTTTTTAAAAAAAAAAGCCAGGCATGGTAGCACATGCCTTTAATCCCAGCACTCGGGAGGCAGAGGTAGGAGGATCGCCATGACTTTGAGACCACCCTGAGACTCCATAGTGAATTCCAGGTCAGCCTGGGCTAGAGTGAGACCCTACCTTGGAAAACCAAACAAAAAAAAGAGGGCAAACAGAGCTGTTTGGATTTGCCAGAGCGGTGGCATGGCCAGGAGGCACAGCTGCACCTCTACATGTGGACAAGCCCAAGCCTGCATCTCTTTCCTGAAATTTAAGAACGTTCCGGGAAGATTCCCTTTGCTTTTCCCAAACCCCTTGCCTTTAATCCCAGCAGAGATGGGAGGATGGTTATGAGTTGCAGGCCAGCCTGGAACTACAGCAGAGTTCCAGGTTAGCCTGGGCTATAGTGAGACCGTACCTCGAAAAAAATCCAAAAATAAAAAAATTAAGAAAATAAGCCAAGTGTGGTGGCTCACTCCTTTAATCCCAGCACTTGGGAGGCAGAGGAAGGAGAATCTCTATGAGTTCAAGGCCACCCTGAGGCTACCTAGTGAGTTCCAGGTCAGCCTGGGCTAAAATGAGACCGTACCTTGAAAAACCATAAATAAATAAATAATCTTTTTTTTTTTTGAAAGCTAAGAAAATAAAATTAAGAAGAAGAGAGAAAGAAATGCCCAGGCACACACTGAATAGCATGCAATGTTGAAACCGACTCCCCTGCACCAGGCTGAGCTCCTGACAGAAACAGGGCAGATCGGCAGAGCCTCGGGGAGGAGAGGTGCACTCCTTGCCAGGAGATAGGAAGAAAACACCATTTTCATCACCTACACAAACATCTGTGTGTACTGACTAGAGAGAGTCAGGCTCTCGGCTAGACTTTTAAAACCCTAGCGCATAGAGAAGAATGTCTTCTCAGTCTCCCATTCTCAACGCCAATACTGCAAATCGAAGTCCCTAAAGGTAGACACAAGTCACCCAGGGCAATTCACTTGCAATCCCTAGATCAGGCTCAAACTTTAGCCAGCAGTTGCCTAGCAACAGGTAACCCTGAAGACTCATCTCCAAACTGAGATGCTAAAAGGATGTTTTATGGACATGTTAGTTCTAAAAACTAGTCCCCACGCACGCCGGTCGGATGGGGCTGTGTTGGGAGGAAGCTCAGGCCCGACAGCTCAGAGGAAGCTGGGAGGCAATGTCAGGATGCTCGGGTGTTGGCTGTGCATTTGCCCACCACTGAGCAGTGGGCATGAGAAAGGAGTCAAGTGCTGAAGAAGGCGGATCAAGCAGAGAAGGCCAGAGTCACTCTTCACTTCCTCCTTCAGATCATACTAGCAGTTATGCCGCCAAGAAGGTGCTAAACAGATCCCATCTACACCTGACTAAAGAACCAACAGGTGGCATGAAGACTTGGGCTGCACCCTCTCCCCAGCCTGCCCTAGAGCAGGCATCCTGCAGCCGATTCAAAATGCCCACTGTGCCAGGTATGATGGTGCACACGTGGAGTACCAGCTACTGGGTTGGCTAAGCCCAGGATCTCTTGAGTGCAACCTGGGCATCCTAGGAAGAACAGTATCTTATTTAGAAAACAAAAACCCACTGAGCTATGTGAGGCTGGGGTGGGCAAGATGATAGACCTCAAGTTACGACTACGAGTGAACCCCAGGAAACAGGTTTTATCCAAGCATGCAGCTCACGTCTTCCAAGCAAACACAAAAGAGGCGAAGAGACTTTACTTAATACAGCTCAGAAAGTATTTTTTTTAATATTATATATATTTTTATTTATTTGAGAGAGGGAAAGAGGCAGAGTGGGTGAGAGAGAGAGAGAGAGAATGGGCGCCAGGGCTTCCAGCCACTGCAAATAAACTCCAGACGTGTGGACCACCTTTGCATCTGGATTATGTGGGTGCTGGGGAATCGAACCAAGGTCCTTTGGTTTTGCAGGCAAGCACCTTAACTGCTAAGCCATCTCTCCAGCCCCAGAAAGTATTTTCTTAATCTTTATTTATTTACAATCAGAGAGAGAGAGAAGAGAATGCATGGGGCACACCAGGGCCTCTTGCTTTCTTCAAATGATCACCAGACATGTGCCACTTGGTGTGAGTACTGGGAATTCAAACCCAGGCCAGCAGACTTTGTAAGCAAGTGCCTTTAGCTTGTGAGCCATCTCCCCAGCCTAGAATTTACTTTTATCTCAGGCTGGGATTAAAGGCATATACACCGGCTCCTTTTATTTTATTTTATTTTTTTAATGAAAAGCTAGAAGCTCCTTCAGGTAAAATCGGGTCTCCTGGGACTGCAGGGATGGCTTAGTCGCTAAGGCATTTGCCTGCAAAGCCAAAGGACCCTGGTTTGATTCCCCAGGACCCAAGTTAGCCACATGTACAAGGTGGCGCATGCATCTGGAGTTCGTTTACAGTGGCTGGAGGCTCTGGCGTGCTCATTCTCTCTCTCTCTCTCTCTCTCTCTCTCTCTCTCTCTCTCAAATAAATAAATAAATAAAATATATTTTTTTGAAAAATTGGATCTCCTATAAACAAAGTTTTCCATCTAAAGCATGGAACAAGCCAACACTAGTGACAACCTTTTTTTTTTTTTTTTTTTTTCTTTTTTTGGAGCCTGTCCATCTTCCCGCCTCTGGAAAGGTCTTGGGGGCAGGAGGAAGGGGCAAATAAACCTATCTGTCTGGAAGCATTTCAGGAAGAGCAAATGCAGAAGTCAAACAACAAATAAGGTGAATATAAATCCAGATAAAATATTAAAATCATTAAATGGCTGCTGCTCCCTGAAGATTGGGAAAAATGAAGAGAGTTAATTAAAAGCAATCTCCATGCACTGCTGAGCCGGCCAGCCCTGATAAATCAACAGCTGGGGCTGCTGTGGAGGGCAGACAGATGGGGGGGGGACTGAGAGGGGGCTGGGGGCCTGGGGGGCTGGGGGGCAGCCGGGGAGCAGGCTCTGCCACAGAGATGTCTGTGATGGCGAATTGAACACAATGACTGAAGTTTCATGCTCTGTGAAATATTTCATGATAACTGAGTAAAAGTTCTTTGGAGAAGGAGAAAATGATGGGCTGAATGAAGGAAAATGGGGAAGATAAAGATGAAGAGAGACTGTTGGATTTCAAACATACTCGGGGCTGTGACACGGGTGTTTTTCCAAACACAAGGCTAGATGAATCGCTGGCTTCTCAAGTCTCTCTAAAAAACTTGGGCTATGTTGTATATGTTGTAAGAGTTTAAGGGAAATAGCAGCAGTCAGAGAGGGGAAGACACAGAGATGGAAAAGACCCTCCGAGGCAGTGTTGGGTGTGTGTTTGGAGGTTTGTTTTTGAGGCATGGTTTCACTCTAGCCCATGCTCACATAGAACGTCCCTCAGCGACCCTCGTACCTTCTAAGTGCTGGGAAGACAGGAGCGAGCCACCACGCATGCTCTAACCTCTTTTGTTTTCATAGTTTTCAGTATCCTCTTTTTCACAGAAGTAAACTTCAGCCTCCAGATAGGTTAAGCCAAATTAGCAGACACTGAGTTCATTGGCTTTCCTATATATTTTCATTTTTTATTTATTTTTTATTTTATTTTATTTATTATTTTGGTTTTTTTGAGGCAGGGTTTTGCTCTAGCCCAGGCTGACCTGGGGTTCATTCTGCAGCCTCAGGGTGGCCTTGAACTCACAGCGATCCTCCTCCTATCTCTGCCTCTCGAGTGCTGGGATTAAAGATGTGCACCACCATGCCCAGTTTATTTATTTTTATATATTTAAGAGAGAGAGAAAGAGGTAGATAGAGAGAAGGAGAACTCCAGAGTGCATGCACCACTTTATACAGCTGGCTTTATGTGGGTACTGAGGAACTGAACCCAGGTACTTGGGCTTTGCAGGTAGGTGCCTTAACTGCTAAGCCCCCAAGCTTTGAACACAACTAAAAGGTCAGCCAAAATGGCAAGGACTCTTCCTTTCTTCTTCTCTCTCCCTCTTTTTTAATGTTTTAACTTCCTTACTTGCTTCTTTTTTTATTACAGTCTGATAAAGTTTTGCTTTTTATTTTAAATTTGTTAAATGCTCAGAATTTTCATGCCCAATGTAACTTAAAAAATAAATAAATAAACATGGGCTGGAGAGATGGCTTAGCACTTGAGGCACTTGCCTGCAAAGCCAAAGGACCCAGGTTCAATTCCCCAGGACCCATGTAAGCCAGATGCACAAGGTGGCACATGCGTCTGGAGTTACTTTTCAGAGGCTGGAGGCCCTGGCATGCCCATTTTCTCTCTCTCTCTCTCTATCTATCTATGTACCTGTCTCTCTCTCTCTCTCTAATAAATAAATAAATATTTTTATAAATAAATAAATATACAGCAAGCTCTGAATTTTTAGAAGACTGGGTTCTTCTCTACTCTGAGGGAAGGGAAGCCCTCAGGTCTTCCTGGATGAAAATATAATCAAGAGAAATGATTGGGGCAAAGTGTTAGTTTTTTTTTTTTTTTTTTCCCTCCTCCAAAGAGCCGGGATTGGAAGGGGAGTGTGTGCATGGGGAAACATAAGAAATTATGCATTTGGATATGCATTTTAATTAGGTGGACAGAAGCAGACGCCTGTTAATTTTTCTTGCTTGTTTCCACTTAGCATTCATCACGGCAGAACCACCATGGAGCGCTCCCACGATAATAGATGGTTCTGCATTGGCTAAGTCCTCAGGGAAAATAATTAGCAGGAGAGGATATATTCCCTCCACTCCCAATGCCCCAGCCTCCCTGCCCTGCCCCATCTCTAGCAGCATGGCTTCCCATCCCCCCACACACACACCCCACACACACACCCCACACACACACCGACTGTGATTTCCCTGGGAGAGGCCTACGAGAACAGTCAACCTCCTGCTTCACAGGGGCCCAATTCACCCTACCAAAGAGCAAAAGTCTAGAAGGAGAAACAAGAGAGCAGAAACCTTTCTGGAAGTAGAAGGTCCTAAGTGCAGGGAGGGAAGCCATTTGGCTGCTGGGTTCTGAGCTGGCCTCCAGTTGGCCAGAATAGGATGAAGCCAAATCCAGTAAGATTCTTCTCACTGGGCTCAACTCAACAAAGACGCATGGAAAGTCATTGGTTGGGGATAATGGAAGCAGGGATGGTTTTTTACTTACTTTGCTTCTATATGCAGTAAAGGATCCTTGTCACTTTGTGGTGAACTTGCATCTGAAGCGTGTCCAAGGCTGGAATCCAAGACATAACTTGCTGATTGGGATGTCTGAGCCCTGCTATGGGTTCCCACCGTCTAGTTTTCCATGGAGTACATTCTTGGTTTTTGTTGTGTTTTGTTTGAGGTTTTTTTTTTTCTTTTTTAATTTTTTTTTAATTTTTTTTTTTAATTTGAGAGAGAGAAATAGGCATTCAAAGAGAGGAAGAGGGCTGGAGAGATGACTTAGCAGTTAAGCGCTTGCCTGTGAAGCCTAGGGGCCCTGGTTCGAGGCTCGATTCCCCAGGACCCACATTAGCCAGATGCACAAGGGGGCACACGCGTCTGGAGTTCGTTTGCAGTGGCTGGAGGCCCTGGCGCGCCCATTCTCTCTCTCTCTCTCTCCCTCTCTGCCTCTTTCTCTGTCTGTTGCTCTCAAATAAATAAAAATAAACAAAAAACATTTTAAAAATCCATTAAAAAAAAAAACAAAGAGAGAAAGAATGGGTGCACCAGGGCCTCCAGCCATTGTGAACAAACTCCAGATGTGTGTGCCCCCTGTGCATCTGGCTTACATGGGTCCTGGGGAATCGAACCTGTGTCCTTTGGCTTTGCAGGCAAGTGCCTTAACCACTAAGCCATCTCTCCAGCCCTTGTTTTGTTTTTTGGTTTTTTTGTTTGTTTGTTTTTTTGTTTCTTGTTTCTTTCTAGGTAAGGTCTCACTCTAGCCCAGGCTCACCTGGAATTCCTGGCCTCGAACTCACGGTGATCCTCCTGCCTCTGCCTTCCAAGTGCTAGGATTAAAGGCGTGAACCACCACACTGGCTTTAGAGTACATTCTTATAGCCGAGTCCTAGGTCAGCAGCCCACCTCCCTTTATTCATCCTGAGATCCAAGCTCCAGCCATTCCTTCACATCTTCTCTCCTTGATCATCTTGGTGGAAGGAGCCAAAGCCCGACCGAGGACATAAGAAAAGTGAACCTCTCTCTCCACTGACCTTCCACTTGTGCCGACTTTGAGGGTGGGCTTGCCCAGGGACGCCAAGGGGAAATGAGATGAGGGCTTTCCTTGAGCTCATCTCCTCACTCATTTCAAACCAGACCATGGGGAAAACCCTCTGAGCTCCCAGAGCCATGGACAACCAGTGGATGCGCAAATTTTGCAGTTCCTAAGGAACAATGATTAGACATGATGCCAGCAACAGTCATTTTAGGTTTACTAGGCCAGACATGGTGGTGGAGTCTTGTAATCCCATTTACTCAGGATGCAGAGACAGGAGGATCATCATGAGTTCAAGGCCAGCCTGGGCTCCTTAATAAAACCTTATCTCAAAATAAATAAATAAGGGCTGGATATATGACTCAGTAGGTAGAGAACTTACCAAGCATGGTCTAGACCCTGGGCTCAATCCACAGCATCACACATATAAACACAATAAATAAATAAATGCTAAAAGATTAGGTAATATGGACTCTCTGAGGTCTCAGTCAACTACAGGAAACTTCACTTTTCCCAGAATCACCTCACATTTGGAGTTTCGACGTTCTAAAATGCCCTTTGGAGGTTGAATGGGAGTAAGTAAGAGGAATGGTGGAGAAAAGAGATGCAGGCTCTCCTTACTGTACAAAAAAAAAAAAAAAAAAAAAAAAAGCTGGGCATGGTGATGCACGCCTTTAATCCCAGCACTGGGGAGGCAGAGGTAGGAGGCTCACCACAAGTTCGAGGCCACCCTGAAACGACATAGTGAATTCCAGGTTTTTGTTTTTTGGTTTGTTTTTTTTTGTTTTTTTGTTTTTTTGGTTTTTTGTTTTTTTGTTTTTTTGTTTTTTTGTTTTTGTTTTTCGAGGTAGGGTCTCACTCTAGCCCAGACTGGCCCGGAATTCACTCTGTATTCTCAGAGTGGCCTTGAACTCATGGTGATCCTCCTACCTCTGCCTCCTGAGTGCTGGGATTAAAGGCATACGCCACCACACCTGGCTTTTGACTCACTTTAAAAAAATATATATTCTCCCAGATCTTTCCTCATATTCTCTGACTTTTTATTTATTTAAGCACAGAAAGAGAGAATTATAAATGAGTGGGTACACCAGGGCCTCTTATCACTGCAAACTCCAAATGCATGCAACACTGTGTGCATCTGGCTTTATGTGGATACTGGGGAATCGAACCCCTGCCAACACAGGCCAGCAGGCTTTACAAGCAAGTGCCTTTAACTGCTGAGCAATCTCCCCAATCCTTGACTCACTTTTTTTTCCAAATTTTTATTAACAACTTCCATGATTATAAAAAATATCCCATGGTAATACTCTCCCTCCCCCCACTTTCCCCTTTGAAATTCCATTCCCCATCATATCCCCTCCCCATCTTAATCAGTGTTTCTTTTATTTTGATGTCATGATCTTTTCCTCCTCTTATGATGGTCTTGTGTAGGTACTTGACTCACTTTTTTTAAAAGGTATTTTTAGCTGGGCATGGTGGTGCACACCTTTAATCCCAGCACTTGGGAGGCAGAGGTAGGAGGATCACCATGGGTTCAAGGCCAGCATGAGACTACATAGTGAATTCCAGGTCAGCTTGGGCTAGAGTGAGAGCCTACCTCAAAAAAACAAACCAAAAAAAAAAAAAAAAAAAAGGCAGTTTTAATTATTTATTTGTGAGCAGAGAAAGAGAGATAGAAAGAAAGTGAGTATAGGTATACCAGGGCCTCAACACACACACCACTTTGTGCATCTGGCTTTATGTGGGTACTGGGCAACTGAAAGTGCCTTTAGCTTATCCAGCCATGGTGGTACACGTCTTTAATCCCAGCACTCAGTAGGGAAAGGTAGGAGGATCACTGTGAGTTTGAGGCCAGCCTGAGACTACATAGTGAATTCCAGGTCAGCCTGAGCTAGAGGGAGACCCTATCTCAAAAAAAAAAAAAAAAGAAAGAAAGAAAGAAAAAGAAAAAGAAAGTGAGCATAGTGGCACACGCCTTGATCCCACCACTCTGGAGGCAGAGGTAGGAGGGAGGATTGCCGTGAGTTCAAGGCCACCCTGAGACTACATAGTGAGTTCCAGGTGAGCCTGGGCTAGAGTAAGACTTTACCTCCTTACCTCGAAAAAACAAAAAACAAAAAAGTGCTCCCTGGTTCACTTTTTGGTTATTTCCCATCACCTGAGTGCTGGGATTGCAGGCGTATACCACCACCCTGGCTTACTCAGTGTGGAGGGTTGAACTCAGGGGCTTCATGTATGCTAGACAAATGCTCTACCAAAATCTCCAGCCTGTGACTTCTGGGACAAGGTCTCCTTTGGTAACCCAGGCTTGGTTCACGTCTATAAGCCTCACTCCCCGACTCTCAAGCTGGCCCGTCATCCCTACACGCTTTCTCTCCCCCTGTTGCTGACACAAACACTCAGAAGGGAGTTCTGGCCACACACGGTGAAGGGACATGGTGGGGACAATCCTTCTAGCTAGGGATGGAAGACGTGAGCCTCTGAGTTCCTGGTTCCCAGTGCATTTACCCCAAAAACCTGCATAGAGAGGAGGTTCTGAAGTTGAATTCTATAATACTATTAGCGTTGCTGAAAGTATTATAATGTGGAAGCCACCTGTACTATTTAGAAATGTAGCCCCCTAAGTTTTAAAGTGTCCAAAAATGAAGGGAATATAAGCCTCTAATCAAAAAAAAACTGAAAGCAGGGACTCAAGCAGGTACTCCTACAAATGCTTATAGCAGCTTTATTTGCAATAGCTAAAAGGTGGGAATGGACCAAGTGTCCATTAGCAGATAAATGGATAAACAAAATGTGGGCTACACATACAATGGCCATAAAAAGGAATGAGGTTCTGATATATGCTACAGCATGGATGACCCTTGAAGACACTGTGCTGAATGAAATAAGCCAGACCCAAAAGGACAAATATCGTAGGATTCCATTGGTATGAAATCCTTAGAATAGGCGTATTTACAGAGATAGAGAGCAAAATGGTGCCTCTACCAGTAGAAATGTGTGTTCCCTTGTTTACTTGCTTGTTTTTAATGGTGAAGATTGAACCCAGGGCCTTGCCCTTAGGAAGCACTGATCTATACTCTCAACCAAGGAAGTTACTGTCTACTGAGTATATATGAAGAGCTTTTGTTAGGAATGATGATGTCAGTTGGCATGGACACCACGGTAAAGAGAAGACCCAGAAAGATTTTGGCTAAATGAAATCCAGAGGATTGGCTGGAGGCTTGATCCTCCTCTCTTCCCAAACCCCATCCTCATGCTGAGGATCAAACCCAGGGCCTCACACATGCTAGGCAAGCACTTGGCCACTAAACTACACAATCAGGCCCTGCCTAGCACATTTTGAAAAAGAGTACGAAAAGGGCAAATGTTCTCAATAATTACATTCTTTTTCATAACCAAAACTACGATCTGAGTGCTTTTAAGCATAAAATAGGCCAGATGATCTTCTACCTCCTTTTTCCTTGCTTATCAGCCTCCAGTTGTGGCACTAATAGAAGTAAGAATGAGAGAAAAACACATATTCTCAACACATCACCTGGTCAAGCGAGCTGGGCGTGGTGGGACATGGTTTTAAACATCCCAGCACTTGGGAGGCAGAGGTAGGAGGGTCGCCATGAGTTTGAGGCCACCCTAAGACTACATAGTAAATTCCAGGTAAGCCTGGGCTAGAGCAAGACCCTACCTCAAAAAAAAAAAAAAAAAAAGAGGGGCTGGAGAGATGGCTTAGCTTAGCTGGTAAGGCACTTGCCTGAAAAGCCAAAGGACCCAGGTTTGATTCCCCAGGACTCACATAAAGACAGATGCAAAAGGTGGCACATGTGTCTGGAATTTGTTTGCAGCAGCTGGAAGCTCTGGCATGCCTAATCTCATTCTGTTGCTCCTCCTCTTTCTCACTCTCTCTCAAATAAATAAATAACAATAATATATTTTTTAAAAAAAAAATAAGTTAATCAAGCCGGGAGTGGTGGCACATGCCTTTAATCCCAGCACTCAGGAGGCAGAGGTAGGAGGATCTCTGTGAGTTCGAGGCCACCCTGAGACTACATAGTGAATTCCAGGTCAGCCTGGGCTAGAGTGAGACCCTACCTTGAAATAATAATAATAATAATAATAAGAAGAAGAAGAAGAAGAAGAAGAAGAAGAAGAAGAAGAAGAAGAAGAAGAGTAGTAGTAGTAAATCAGGGGCTGGAGAGATTGCTTAGCAGTTAAGGCATTTGCCTGCAAAGCCAAAGGGCCCTGGTTCCATTCTCCAGAACCCATGTAAGCCAGATGCACAAGAGGGAGCATGCATCTAGAGTTTGTTTGCAGTGGCTGGAGGCCCTGACATGCCCATTCTCCCTCTCTCTCTCTCTCTCTCTCTCTCTCTCCCTCTTTCTCTCTCAAATAAATAATAACTAAGAAAGAAAAAAAAACAAGTAAATCATAACACTAGCTGCTGTCCTCTCTATCCTAGGGAAGCACAGAAAGAGCCAGGGACTTTTTGACTTGGAAGAAATTTTAGGATCAAGGCACACAGGAAGTTCAGGGAAGTTACACAGCAGAGCTGGCTGGTGGCAATACCAGGGCATGGCTCTGAGTTCCTCTCCCGAGCCATTTTCCTCCCTCACTCCAAAGTCGCTAAACACCAGCCCACTGGTAATAAATGAACACAGGGCTGGAGAGATGGCTTAGCGGTTAAAGTGCTTGCCTGCGAGGCCTAAGGACCCAGGTTTGATTCTCCAGGTCCCACGTAAGCCAGATGCACATGGTGGCACATGCGTCTGGAGTTCGTTTGCAGTGGCTGGAGGCCCTGGCGTGCCCATTCTCTCTCTATCTGCCTCTGTCTCAAATAAATAAGTAAATAAAAATAAAATACTTTTTCTTAAAAAAAAAAAAAAAAAGGAATGAACACAGAAAGGGGACCAGCATTTGAGAAAGGGCCACATGGATATCAGGTAAAAGTTAGCGGATAGGAAAAAGCTTTGTGGCAGAGATTTCAACTGCAGCTAATACAAACAGCAGATTTTCAAGATGAATAGCAACATCCTTTCAGAGCAACCTGAGATGCCCACAGCCCCTGGATTCAGGGCAAAGGAGGGGGGCAAAAGGAGGATTAGACATGTGCCATTATTGTTCACCAGACTCAACCCAAGGCCTTGGTGGCAGAGGCCTCGATGTGGGCTATTTGAACCCCATTATTAGCTCTAAGTCTAATCTCACTCCTGCTTCCACACAGAGCCCCTGAAGCTGCCCCAAGCTTTCCTTTCCTCCCTTGCCACACCCCCACATACACAGTGCTATCCTCAAACACACGACCTCAACATTCTCCACACTCTGCTTCTCTCTTCCCACCCCCTTCCCCACCAACACTCCCTAACCACTGCTTTTAAAACTCTAATGCAAATCACAGGCTTAAAAAAAAAAAACAATCTTCCTTCAATGACAGTTTTATGATGCTAGCTCCATTCATCCATATGGTTTGACAGACTATGAAACACCAGTAACCCTACCAATAAGAAAAACAAATCTGGGGGCTGGAGAGATGGCTTAGTGGTTAATGCATTTGCCTGCAAAGCCAAAGGAGCCTGGCTCAACTCTCCAGGACCCATGTAAACCAGATGCACAAGGTTGCACATAGAACTGGAGTTCATTTGCAGTGGCTGGAGGCCCTGATGTGCCCACTCTCTCTCTGTGTCCCCTTCTTTCTCTCTTTCTCTCAAATAAATAAATAAATATTTTTAAACAAATCCAGGGCTGGAGAGATGGCTTAGCAGTTAAGGTGCTTGCCTGCAAAGCTAAAGGACCCAAGTTTGATTCCCCAGGACTCACGTTAGCCAGATGTACAAGGTGGCGCATGTGTCTGGAGTTCGTTTGCAGTGGCTGGAGGCCCTGGTGCACCCGTTCTTTCTCTGTCTGCCTCCCTCCCTCTCTCTCTCCCTCTCTCTCAAATAAATAGAAAACAAAAATATTTTTTAAAAATCCAGAAAACACCACACCTCTCCCTCATCACTTCCTCAACTAGAAAACTTGGGGGTTTACAGTGGGTTACCCTATCCCACTCTCTGGCAGTTAAACAAATCATCTCTTCAGCTTTCCAGACTACACAGTGGTTTTATCCACTCACCCATTCTCTCTCCTCCCCACCCCCAGGCCACTCTTTATCTTTTCTTCTTAAATACCATCATATTTAAACACTATTTAAAACTAGGGTCATGCTTACATTAGACTCCTGATAGAAAAATCCCAGGCGGGTAAAAAATATTTCTGAGGTTGTGGGATTTTTTTTTTTTCTTTTTTTTTTGCCATAGGTTGGCCACATTTGGTAACATTTCTTTCTTCAAGTGACTTTCAAAACACTCAAAAACCACAAAAGTTACTTCGCAGAGATTAGGATAATAAACAGGCCTGGGGGCTGGAGAGATGGCTTAGAGGTTAAGGTGGTTGCCTGCAAAGCCAAAGGACCTAGGTTTGAAACCCCAGGACCCACATAAACCAGAGGCACAAGGGGGTGCATGTGTCTGGTGTTTGCAGTAGCTGGAGGCCCCGGTGCGCCCATTCTCTGTCTCTATCTCCCCTCACCCCCACCCCCGTGCTTTCTCTCTTAAATAAATAAATAAATAAAATAAACAGGCCTGAATTCAGCCCCACCACCACTACAACCAAACCAAGACAGCTGCGCTCTGAAGAAGGAAGCGTCAGTGTTAGTTTCTCTCCTTTTGCTGGGCATGCTCAAAACAAAACATTCTCACCATGCACTTATTTTTTGGCATTGATTTCAGCAGATGGTTCTAAAACAGCTTGGGATATTACGACTTTTCTCAGGTGTATCCAAATTCCAGCTACCTGCATGATTCCAAAGGGAAAAAAAAAAAAAAAGTCAAGAGGAAAATGAGAAATCTCCAAGTAAGTCACCAGTGAATTCCAGTCCGTATTATGGACCTACCTCTGCACAGGTAATCAATCTCACATGACCCCAGGAGGTGTGCAGGCCAGGAGAGTGTCAGAGGTTTACTCAGTGACAATGCCTCTCCACTCGGGTTCTGGCAGAAATTACTCATCACTTTCAGATCCCACTGAAAATGAATGGGTGCTAATGAAGTTTGGAGAATTTAGGGAGTTTTGTTTTTGTTTTTACAGAAGCAGATGGAGAAGGTAGTTCTCAGGCACCAAGTGTCTGGGGGTCCTTTTTTCCATCAAGGACTAAAATAATGCCCATAAAAGGCTGCAGGTTCAATGCCCAACCCCAATGGTCTCCACTTAGTCCCTATTCACAACTCTCACCCCAGCAGAAATGCCAAGGAAGAGATTAGGACCAGGAATGTGACACTCCCCCCCCCCCTTCCCTGCAACTCTTCCTCTAAGATAGCTAAACTGGCTTCCACAGCAAGAGTGAGGTCGGTCTGCCCCCAGACCACTTTAGATTAGAACACTGGGCACGCAGATGACAGAATGGACAGAGAAGAAGAACCAAGGCCCAGCTACACACAAGCTGTGCTGGATCTTGGCTAAGTAAATATTTACTTTTCTCAGAGATGTGTCCTTAATCATAAAGTAGGGATAACAACACACATCTCCAAGCTAGGGTAACTCCTTTCAAAAGAAAGGTTTTTGGTTTTGTGTTTAGTTTTGTGTGTGTGGGGGGGGGGGGGTGTTTGTTTTGGTTTTGGGTTTTTGTTTGTTTGGTTTTGAGACAGAGTCTCACATAGCCCAGACTACTGCTAACTCCCTAGGTAGCCAAGGATAACCTTGAACTTCTGATCCCCCACCCCCACCCCCGCCTGTACCTCCTGCGTACTGGGATTACAGGCATGTGCCACCACACCCAATTTATGAGGTGCCTGGAATAGAACCCAGGGCTTTGTGCATGCCAGGCAAGCACTCTACCAACTGAGCCATTTCTTCAACCAGGAACAGTTTTTATACAATTTTTTTTTTTTTGGCTTTTCCAGGTAGGGTCACACTCTAGCCCAGGCTGACCTGGAATTCACTATATAGTCTCAGGATGGCCTTGAACTAGTGCTGGGATTAAAGGCGTGTGCCACCACGCCCAGCAGAGTTTTTATACAATTATGTATGATGTATGTTAGTATGCTAACAGTTATAAGCATGGCCAAATAGTTTACTTAGCTCATTCTTTTTTTTTTTTTTTTTTTTTTTTTTTGATTTTTCGAGGTAAGGTCTCCTTCTACCTCAGGCTGACCTGGAATTCACTATGTAGTCTCAGGGTGCCTCGAACTCACAGCGATCCTCCTACCTCTGCCTCCCAAGTGCTAGGATTAAAGGCGTGCACCACCACACCGGGCTACTTATCTCATTTTTATAAATAAATAATTAATTTGAGTTAAAGCCCTACTGGTTTATATGGAATAATTACATAATAATAGTGTTTTTCTTTCTAAGCAGACAGTTATAATAGGTATATGCACATAATCAAGTCTGGCAGAAGGTGGCAGGCATTCCCTGTTAGGTGCATACAAACCAGATTTTTAATAACTTACTGAAAGACTAAGTTGTTTAAAATGCTGTTGGCCAACTTGGGGAAAATGGTTTATGTAAACTAGAATATTAACATTAGAGCTGGGCTGGAGGGATGGCTCAGCAGTTAAGGTGCTTGCCTGCAAAGCCTATTGACCCAGTTGAATTTGCCAGGATCCACGTAAAGCCAGATGCACAAAGTGGAGCATGCATCTGGCTCATTTGCAGTGGCTGGATACCCTGGTGTGCCCATTCTCTCTTTGTATCTGTCTCTCTTCTCTCTGCTTGCAAATAAATAAATAAAATATTTTTAAAAGATTAGAACTGAAGCCGGGCGTGGTGGTGCAGGCCTTTAATCCCAGCTCTCGGGAGGCAGAAGTAGGAGGATTGCCGTGAGTTCGAGGCCACCCTGAGAATACAGAGTTCATTCCAGGTCAACCTGAGCTAGAGTGAGACCCTACCTTGAAAAATCAAAAAAAAAAAAAAACAAAAGATTAGAACTGATATAAAATATAAAAGCATTATACTTCCTAGCCATGTAGACATCAACCAGAATATATCTTATGTGACTTCCACACACACACACCTTTATCAAATCCATTTTTTGTGTTACTTACATGTGTTCACTTCACTCTGACCCTCACTTGTCTATACAAGAAATAAGGATAACTCTTAAACCATATTTGCTCAGACAGTAGCTACTAAATTAAATAATATGCAATTCATATTTACACATCATACATGTCCACCACCAATGCTTTCTTTCCTTCTTTTTTTTTTTTTTTTTTTTTTTTTGCTTTTAAATTCCGTATGTCCAGATGTAGCTGCTTGGTTGCGGGGCCACCTGCTGAGTCCCCTTTGTGATCTGATGTGTCCAGGCGGCTCCTGTTTCTGCCTCTAACACCCTGTTGGGCAGTAATAAGATGTTAAGGGGACAACAGAGAGAAGCCAGGCTGTCAGCTTCTGAGAGGAAGGGGTGAAGGGTACAAGAGAAAGAAGAAAGGGAGTTGAGGGGAGATCAAAGACAGTCAGGAAGAAAGCCAAACAGCCAAAAAAAAAAAAAGATGTGGCTTGTGGTTTGAGAAGCTTTGGGCCCCATGGAAGACCCCAAAACAAACAGATTTAAATTGCACCTTCTATAATTACTCTAGCCAACTGAACTATTGAATGCCCCACATAGGAAGAAGCTAGCATTCATGAAAGAGTTCCCCATCTGAGAGGGCAGAGCCCGCATAGGTGTTGCATGAAAGTCCGGAGCTGCTGGCTTTCTTCGCAGCGCAGTAACTATCTCGACTACTCCCCTAATGCTAGAGGAAACCTTTGTGTGACCAGTTTCTGTAGGGGGCGTCCGAGATACTGGCTTTTTTTTTTTTTTTTTTTTTTTTTTTTTTTTAAGGGGACTCTCACTGCACGCAGAGAAAATGCTAATGTCGTTGAGCTCCGTTTCATTGTCAGGAGGGACACACGAGGATAAACACAGAGCTCTCCGAACCCTTCTCCCCGCTCCTCCTCCCAGCGCCCTCATCCATCCCTTCGGCCTGATGTGTCTCTGCGCTTTGTTCTAATTTAGCCCATGCATAATTTATCCAAGTGTGTTTTGTTCCTGATCAGCAACTTCTAAAAGCAAATGAAATATACGGGATGTTTTATTAAGTTATTTAAATCAATAAGAAAGCAGATGGGGTCGGTCTTCTAAAAACGACGCATGTGCTCCGGTGTTACGGAGTTTTTCAAAAATGTCCAGGGCGCACAAAAAAAAAAAAAAAAGAAAGAAAAGAAAAAGCTTGCGGGATTGGGAGTTATTGTTTACGCCCTCTCGCCCCCGGGGAAAGGAGATGCAAAAGGAGGCGGGGGGCAGCTAATTATAAGTGACCACTCGGCACCCAACTAGAAAAGGCAGACAGGGGTGTCGTGTGCGGCGTGTCAACAGAGTTACAAATGCATCCTACCGCAACTGTTTCCAATTATCCAGAGTCATTCAGAACTAATTCCACTAACCAGCCAGGATTGGCCACCTTCTACTCGCGTCTCTGTCCCTGCCCCCATCCATGAACACACACACACACACACACACACACACACACACACACAGAGTGGAGCAAGGCTGGGCACCCCTGGACCGTAGCTCCTGCGCGCGCCCCGCGTGAGCGGGCTCCCAGGTCCACCAAGGTGCCGCTTTCCATAAAGGACACCCCCCGCCCCGGGCACATGTGCGCTATAACATCTAACTCGGGCTTGACCAGTGGCATCAGCTCAGCCAGGCGCTTTCGGCTGGAAACGAAAATCCGCTGTGGGTTCGGGAGAAACTCGCGAACGAGCGGCGGCCGCGAGGATGCGGCGAAGTTACGCCCATTTATTCCGCCACAAAACATTTCTCTCTTTCTCTCTCTCTCTCTCTCTCTCGTGCAAAACGCGGTGCGGTGCAAGCGCAGCTGTGTGTGTGTGTGTGTGTGTGTGTGTGTGTGTGTACACGCACGCTTGGGAGACAGAACTGACGCTAGAAACTCTTCTCTGCGTCCAAACGTCTTCTCAATGGAAATACAAATGATAGATATATTCCAAGCCCTGGCACATTCCCACCGGCGCAAACACGACGGGCTGTCCCCGGCGGTCCCTACTGTACTTAGGAATCCCCCTCGCTGCTCCCCAGTGCGAACCTGGTTTTCGATCCCTGGAGGAGCCCGGGGTTAGCCTTCCGCCTCCTTCCTCCTCCTCCATCATCACCACCACCACCACCCCGCAGGGAGAATTGGGGACACAAAACACTCCCCCCACCAGCGCACCTTCCCCCTCCCGGAGGCTTTCATCCCGGCGGGGAAGTCCTGGTACCAGGGGGCGCTGACCGCGAGCCTACGTCGCGCGGCGATGCCCAAGGGATCCACCCTCTGCCAACATCCCTGCCAATAGCGCCCCTTTTCGAGCGACACTAGTTTTCCAAAGCCACCACCCCCCATCCCGGCTCCGCGATCTCCAGCGGACTTGGCGGCTTAACAGTTCCACCGGGTGGAAGGAAGGAAGGGAGCCAGCCAGGATGAAAAGGGGGAGGAAGGAAGGAAGGCAGGCAGGAATTGGAGATAGGACCCCGGACACTGTCCCCCGCGAGTGTTCGCCCAGCCCGGCTCGGCCGGCTCCGAGAGCCCGGGATCCCGGCAAGTCTCCGGGAGGCGGCCACAGACACCTGCCCCCGGCCGCTCGGGGCTGGCGGGGGTGGGGGGACGGGGCGCCCGTCCTCTCGTTGCGCCGGGGTTTTTTCACCCCGAGAACCCCGTTGCGGAGACCTGCCTCCCGATCCACCCCAAGTTCCCCCGAGTCCTTAATTGACCATACAGCCCACAAATAACGCTGACACCACGGTGGCCGCCCGGAGCGTCTGCCAGATCCCTCGGCTGCCCGGTGGGCGAAGCCTGGAGCAAATCACCTGAACACCCCCCCCCTCCACAAAACCCCCGGGGGTTCTCGGGACCTGCGGCTTCCCTCGCGCTCCTCCCCAACTCCGGAAGGTTTTTGCACAAACTCCCAGAGCGATCGGAAGGCTGAGAGCGCCCCGTAAACTCCGGAGCCCGCGGCGGGCGGGTGGTCGAGCAGGGAGCCGGGCTCCGAGCGCAGGGCTCAGCCGAGCGCACCGCCGCCGCCGCCCCTTGCCCCGCGCTCGGTCCGGGCTTCCGCAGCAACCCCCCGGGGCGACGCCGCGGACTCAGCGGAGGTGAGGAGCCCGTGCCAGTCCTCCCCATCCCGAGCTGCCCACGAACCCGCGCCCGGAGCTCCAGTGGAGCGCTGGAGCTTCCAACTGCGATCCCCCCCGCTCTCAGCTCACCAGGGAAGCCGAACACACACGTAACAATTTTCTCTCTCTCTCTCTCTCTCTCTTTTTTAAATTGCATCTCCTGACATTTCTGCGCGCTGAGAGGGGGGGAAAAAGAAAAATAAAAGATGAAGAAGTAAAGAGCAGAAAGGAAAAGGAAAAAAAAAAAACCATCCCCGCCGCGGCTGGAGGCGCCCGCACGCGCCCGGCATGGGCAGCGCTCCGCGCGCGGAAGGCGCCTTTTTTTTCATATTGAAACCACGCGGAATATGTACATTTTTTAGTCTTACTTACGCTTTCAGGGGGTTGTGAATGACAGTCGCCATTTTGCTACAATGTAACAGAATATTGTCTGTCTCAGAGTTCTAAAGGTTCGCTCAGGGGAAGCGGCGGGCCAATCAGAGCACGGGATACCGGCCCGCCGGCCAATCGGCGCGGCTTGGCCGCCGGGTGGGCGGAGCCTGCGCGATGGTAGTTATTAGGGGAGCTGTCAAAGCCCAGAGGTCACTCCCTTTTGTAGAGCCCGAGAGCGAGCAGGTCTTAAAGGGGCAGTAACCGCGCGCTAGCAGCTCTTTTTTTATTTTTTTTTTCTTTTCTCTTCTTTTCTTTTTTCTTTTCTTTTTTTTTTATTCCCCCGATAATGGTAAGTGCAGACACAAGGGAGAGTATTTCTAGCTTGGTTTGAGTCCCTTTACTTTAAGAAAAAAAAATGAGTACAGAGAGTTTGCGCTCCCGGATAGAAATAATTTACAGATTGCTAACAGACCATTGAATCCATTCATGAGCTTTTTGGCTTTGCTTAACATCGTTTGGAACCCCCCCTTCCCCGAGTTCCAGTGTGAAAGTTGGAAGGCTGCCCGTTTCCCTCCCCGAAATGACTACACGTGCCCTGCGGTTTGCTGAATGCTCCGGGGTGGGGCTGGGGCGGAGGGGGGGTCTGCTGCTGTTTAGTCTTCTTGTTCCCGAAGTGCTTTCTTTATCTCAACCACCTTCCTCTCTGGGGTTTCTTGGAACTGCCACCACTCTCCCCGGCCACTCCGGGACAGCAGCTCCCCTCCCCCTGGAAGGTCTCAATGTCAGGCTTTCTCCCGCAGCCAGGGTTCTCCTTATGTAATGCCCGGTGGTCAGTGCGCAGTACCCCCCCCCCGCGCGCGCGCGACCACCTCTCTGCACCCTCACCAGACACCCACAATGATGCCAGCTGGGCAGCGGGGTGGGTGGGACCTGGCGCTCGCGAAGCCGAGGACGACTTAAGAGGAAAGCGGTCCGCCGCCAGGGACGCAGCCACCAGGCAGAAGTTCTGGACTCGGTGCTGGGTGTTGCCAGAGTCCCTTCGGGGAGTGGCACTTGGCGATTCTGGAGTCACCTTTCATGACTTAGGAGGTGAAAAGAATTCGCTAGTGAATAACACGACGTGACCCGAGGCATCCAGGAAGCCTGACTGCTTCGAGCCAGTGTGCACTCCCCTGGAGAACCCTTGACAAAACTGGGAGACTTGTGCGAAGTCAAGGCTTCCCCGGACACCGGGAGGCTCGGAGTGGGTGAAATCACACTGAGTCACCAAGAAGGCTAGGGCGTCGTTAGCATATAGAAGCCTGGCGACCATCCCGACGCTGTTTAACCAGGTCATTAGCTAGGCTCCTGGGGGAGGGGCGAACAAAAGAAGAAATGCCAAATTGCCTGTTCACCGCTCTGCCTGTTCACTTTCTTTTGCTACTACTGTCAAGGCAATGAATAGGATATTTTTTAAAAAAAAAATTATAAAACATCCCAGAACTTTCAGAGTTCCGCTCCATACAGTTTACAGATAAGCAGAACAAGACTGTCAGTATATTTGTGTAGACTCGAAATGTTTAACTGTCTCTGTTTGCTTAGTAAGTAACAGAGTCAAGTTCTATGGAGTCATTCCTTTTTTTCTTCCCTGTTCTATCTTTCTTGACAGGGTCTCATGATGTAGCCAGGGCAAGTCTGACTCTCTTTAGAGTCATGGTGGTACAGACAGAAGTATTTGCTAAGTTGGACAGCCTGGTCTAAAGCCAGTTCCAGACCATCCTGAGCTACACAAGCAAAGACTGTCTTTTTTTTTTTTTTTTCTGGTTTTTCGAGGTAGGGTTTCACTCTAGTCCAGGCTGACCTGGAATTCACTCTGTAGTCTCAGGCTGGCCTCAAACTCACAGTGATCCTCCTACCTCTGCCTCCCTAGTGCTGGGATTAAAAGCATGCGCCACCACGCCTGGCTCGCAAAGACCTTCAATCTGCCTCCTGCTCCAGTGGATATGTTAAGGGGGGATTGTTTTAAGTTTTGTTTTTGTTTTTTTCTTTGTTTGTTTTTTTTGTTTTTCCAAGGTAGGGTCTCACTCTGGCCCAGGCTGACCTGGAATTCACTATGTAGTCTCAGGGTGGCCTCCAACTCATGGTGATCCTCCTACCTCTGCCTCCCAAGTATGACTTTAAGTGGGTGTTTTATTTTGTTTTGTTTTGGGTCTTACATTAGCCCAGGCTGACCTGTAACTCCCTCTGTAGTCCAGGCTGGCCTTGAACTCCCAGTGATCCTCCTACCTCAGCCTCCTGAGTTATGTGATTAAAGATGTGCCCCACCATGCCCAGCTTTAACTTGGGTTTAAAAGGGGTTTTTTTGTTTTGTTTTGTTTTTGAGGTAAGGTCTCCCTCTAGCCCAGACTGACCTGGAATACACTGTATTGTCTCAGGGTGGCCTTGAACTCCCCACAACCTTCTACCTCTGCCTCCCAAGTGCTAGGATTAAAGGCATGTGCTAGGCCGGGCATGGTGGCGCATGCCTTTAATCCCAGCACTCGGGAGGCAGAGGTAGGAGGATCACCGTGAGACTACATAGTGAATTTCAGGTCAGCCTGGGCTAGAATGAGACCCTACCTCGAAAAACAAAAACAAAAATAAAGGCATGTGCCACCATGCCAGGCTGGTTTAAATGTTTTGCCACAAGTTTTGCCAGGATGCTCAGAAGCAAGGGAGCTTAGAGTGAGCACACTGAAGGGGGCAAGAGCCTTAAACAGAGGACTGGAGCATGCCAAAGGCTAACATTCAGCAGTACCTACAGTGCATTGCAGATGCTGGAGTCCACTGGGCCAAGCCCACCCCCTACCAGGTGTGTTATCTTGGGCAAGTTACTTAGCAACTTGAATGGCTCCGTTTCCTTGCCTGAGAAGTGGCAGTGCTGATAAAGTTTACTTCATGTAGATCTTGCCAGAATTTAATGAGGTCACACACGTCGAGTGTCTGCCACATAGCAAGCTCCTGATACACATTTATTTTTGTATAGGAAGAGTTCATTTTTTTTTCCTGACAGCATAAAGAGCAGAAAGAATCTGAATAAGAGGACAACAGAAAGTAACATTGTCTCTCCATTTTAGGGTTTTTTTTTTTAATTTTAATTTTAATTTTTTTGTGGTAAGGCAAAGGAAATTGAGACAAAAAAAAAGTTGGAAAAGCAGCAAAGTGTGTCAGGGCAAACATGCTTAGGATTTCAGCTGAAATCCAGAGAAGAGAAAGTGGGGAGGAAAGCTCCTGCTCTTTGAGTTAGAACTTGGAAAAGAGGGCAGGCTCAGCAATAAGTCTGTGAGCCACTGCTTTCACATTAGCTTTTCAAACTCATTGATCCAAGAAAATGAGCAAATGAACCACTTTGATGGAAACAGGAAGTTTCATCCGGGCCATGGTGGCGCACGCCTCCAATCTCAGCACTTGGGAGGCAGAGGTAGCAGGATCGCCATGAGGTCGAGGCCACCCTGAGACTCCATAGTGAATTCCAGGTGAGCCTGAGCTAGAGTGAGACTCTACCTCAAAAAAAAAAAAAATAAATAAATAAAAAATAAAAAAATAAAAAGAAAGAAAGAAAGTTTCAGTGAGGGTCACATAACTATATACAACTGAAAAGCCCACTTGCTGATTGTGATATCCAAACACTTAAAACCACATTTCTAGCCAGGCAGTGGTGGCACACACCTTTAATACCAGCACTCGGAAGGCAGAGAGAGGTAGGAGGATCACCGAGAGTTCGAGGCCACCCTGAGACTACATAATGAATTCCAGGTCAGCCTGGGCTAGAGACCCTACCTTGAAAAACAAAAGAAAACAAAACAAATTCTAGGACTAGCACCGTGTTTCAGCACTTCTCAAGTATGTGTGCCAGCCTCGGGCTACAATTCCTGACAGCACAGGAAGGGAGGGAAAGAGGGAGGGAGGGAAGAAGGAAAGAAGGAAGGGAGGAAGGAAGGAAGGAAGGAAGGAAGAAAGAAAGGAAGGAAAACGGAGGGGAGGAAGAGAGGGAGGGAAGCAGGAATTCCCATTTCTAAAGTTCTAGTGATACTCATATATCTTTGTCTTGGTTTAACTTACTAGGCAGGTTAATTTGGAGGGCGCTTTGGACACAGAACACAACCTTCTCTATGTCACCTGGGTAGCTTTGATCTTGGCTGTCCAGCATGGAAGCCCTGAGCCCAGGTGACTGACTAGTGCACAAGTGAAATGTGGTTAGGTCTAGAAGTGTGCTGCACGTGTCAAACACACACCAGATTTCACAGGCTCAGTGCCAAAAACAGAAGACAAAATAGCTCACGAAAGGATGACATTTTGGGCTTACCAGTTTAAATAAAATGTTAGTAAACAGCCTGGACGACAGAGTGAGTTCCAGGTCAGCCTCAAAACAAGAACAAAAATGTTAGTAAACCTAATTTTGCCTATTTCTTTTTGCCTTTTTGAAATGAGGTTACTAGGAAGTTTAAAATCACACAAATGGCTCAAGTCACATTTAATTGCACAACAATGTACCAGGGAAAGAAGGGTAGGGGCCATTCCCAATCACATTAAATCCCCCTTTGTGCCTTTCTCTGAGTCACCCTTGCTACCCATTAGCAAAAGCCTCTGCCCAGCTCAACTACACAGACATCCATCTAAAGAAGCGTTTAAGGGGCTGGAGAGATGGCCTAATGGTTAAGGCGCAAGCTGGCCAAGCCGAAGGACCCAGGTTCGATTCCCAGTACCCACATAAAGCCAGCTGCACAAAATTTTAAAACGAATTATTTAAAAAAAACCACAAGAGGCTCTCTTCTCTGTATACCCCTAAAAAGCTCCTAGGCCAACAGGTAGGAAAAAGCAAAAGGTGAGGAGACACCCTCACAGAAAAAGGGGAGATTTTTTTTTTTTTAGAAAGTGCTCCCCTTTGTAGCACTTTTGTTTTGCTTTGAGACAGTGCCTCACTGTGTACCCTAGGCTGACCTTGAACTTGTGATCTTCCAGCCTAATAGCTACCACACCAATCTTCCTTTTGTAACCCTTTGTAACACATCTTATCATTTTGGGGAGTTTTTTTAATCTTAATTTTATTTTATTTATTTGAAAGACAGAGACAGACAGAGGAAGAGAATGGGCATGCCAGGGCCTTCAGTTGCTGCAAACAAGCTCCAGAAGCATGCACCACCTTGTGCATATGGCTTATGTGGTCCTGGGGAATGGAACCTGGGTCCTTTGGCTTTGCAGGCAAATGCCTTAACTACTAAGCCATCTCTCCAGCCACCCCCACCCCCTTTTTTTTTATTGAGGTAGGGTCTCACTCTCTAACCCAGGCTGACTTGGAATTCATTATGTAGTCTCAAGGTGGCCTCCAACTCACAGTAATCCACCTACCTTTGTCCCCCGAGTGCTGGGATTAAAGGCATGTGCCACCATGCCCAGCCACATTTTTTTTCTTGTTGTTTGGGGGGGGGGGGTGTTCGTTTTTGGGTTGTTGATTTTTGGATTGTTGTTTTTCTGAATTTTTAAAAAATATTTCCTGAGATCCAAAACCAGCTCTCATATGTATCAAAACTGTGGTCTAACCGGGCAGGCTTGGTGCCACATGCCTTTAATCTCAGCACTCAGGAGACAGAGGTAGAAGTATGACAGGTCAAGGCCAGCCTGAGACTACAAATGAATTCCACGTCAGCTTTGGCTAGAGCAAGATCCTACCTTGAAAAAAAAAAAAAAATGTGGCCTAGCTGGGTGTGATGGTACACACCTTTCATCCCAGCACTTAAGAAACTGAGGTAGGAGGATCTCTGTGAATTGGAAGCCACTCGGCCACAGAGTGAGTTTCTGGTCAGCCTGGGCTAGAGTGAAACTTGCCTCAAAAACACAAACATAGCCAGGCATTGTGGCTCATGTCTTTAATCCCAGCACTTGAGAAGCAGAGATAGGAAGATCACCGTGAGTTCAAGGCCACCCTGAGACTACACAGTGAATTCCATGTCAGCCTGAGCTAGAGTGAGACCCTACCTCAAAAAAAAAAAAAAACCATAAACATGGGCTGGAGAAATGACTTAGCGATTAAGGTGCTTGCCTGTGAAGCCAAAAATCTCAGGTTCAATTCCCTAGGCCCTGGTGCACCCATTCTCTCTCTCTCTCTCTCTCTCTCTCTCTCTCTCTCTATATATATATATATATATATATATATATATATATATATATATATGTGTGTCTCTCTCAAATAAATAAAATAGTTTTGTTTGTTGTTGTTGTTGTTGTTTTTATTTTTATTTTTTTCCCAGGTAGGGTCTCACTCTAGCTGAGGCTGGCCTGGAATTCACTATGTAGTCTCAGGGTGGGCTCAAAATCACTACAATCCTCCTACCTGTGCATCCTGAGTGCTGGGATTAAAGGCGTGCGCCACCACGCCCAGCTTCAAATAAATAAAATAGTTTAAAAAAAACACAAATAATACACAAAAAAAACTAGAAGAAGGTAGAGCGCAGACACCTAGACGTTGTCCTCTGACCTCCACACATGTGTCATAGCACAAACACACAAATAGATAAATATTATTTTTTAAAAAACTGGCCTTACAGATGCACATGGTAGCACATGCTTCTGGAATTTGTTTGCAATGGCTAGAGGCCCTGATGTGCCCATTCTCTCTCTCTCTCTCTCTCTCTGTCTCTCAGAAATCATAAATAAATAAATATAATAAACCTATTTATTTATACAAATAAATAAATAAACTTATTTATTTGTTTGTTCATTTGAGAGAGAGAGGGAAAAAAAATAGGAAGGTAGAGAGACAGAGAATGGGTGCGCCAGGGCATCCAACCACTGCAAACGAACTCCAGATGCACACGCCTCCTTGTGCATCTGGCTTACGTGGGTCCTGGGGAATCAAACCTGGATCATTTTGCTTTACAAGCAAGCACATTAACTGTTAAGCCATCTCTGCAGCCCCAAATAATTTTTAAAAACAAATGGCTTTAGCAAGGCATGGTGGTGCATGCCTGTAATCTCAACCAACAAGAGTTGGAGGCTATCAGACTAGGAATTCTAGGTCAGCCTAGGCTAGAGTGAGACCTTGCCTCCAAAAGTAAATAATAATAATAATAATAATAATAATAATAAATAATAATAATAATAACAGCCTGGGCTAGAGCAAGACCCTACCTCAATATAACCAAAATAATAATAATAACACAATTTCCATCCATCTGGAGAAAAGATAGTAGGCCCAACCCTGCAATTAAGCAGAGCAATTACTTCATTTGACTTAAAAGGAAAAAGCAGTCACCCAGGCGCTCTGCTGCTCCTGGCCTGGTGTCTGCAAACCCAATGGACACAATGGACACATCCTTGCGCATTTGTCCTTTTGGGTTGTCAAGGTTTCTAGGTATGGACATTTTCATAGATTAGCATAGAACAAAGGAGAAGTGATAGATGTCAAAGGACCTCTGTGGAGGAATGAGTCATTCCAACAGGGAAGGGGGTGGGAGAAGCTTCGTGGAGATCTCAATGAACTTGGCCCTTGCTTGAGGAAGCTTTACAATTGCCACAAGGGGTGAAAGGCCTTCCAGACCAAAAGCCTAACCTAGCAACAGCTAATTCATGCAGCAAGTGTTTGCAGATCGATCCCCTACTGCTGAGCCTTGCGGTTCAAAAAAAATCCAAGGACAATCCCCACCTATAAGGATAGCAGATGACATCTGACAGACAAGGAAGGGGGGCTTTGGGTACCCTGGGCTTAGCCAGGAGCATCAGCCAGGTCAGAAGATCATGATCACCCCCTGAGAAGAGGGGATACTTGAGCCCACCAGCAAATGATCTGCAGAGGAAGGACAGCAGTACTTTTCACAAAGTTTGGAGGCCACATGATCTTCAGGAGACCCTTGAGGTAGAGGAAGGTGGTTGTGCAGAACAAGTAAGCAAAAAAAAAAAAAAAAAAAAAAAAACTAGACAGATAAGGTGGAGCATTTTGTCCAGAAGGCAATTGACCAACAGTGAAAAGTTTTAAACTAGGGCTGAAAAGCAAGAGATTTACCTGCTTAAAAACCAGCAGAGGGATCATTACATCAAAATAAAACAGAGATTGATTGATTTGGGGAGGGGATATGATGGAGAATGGAGTTTCAAAGGGAAAGTGGGGGGGAGGGAGGGTATTACTATGGGATATTTTTTATAATCATGGAAGTTGTTAATAGAAATATTTGAAAAAAAAACAGCAGAAGGGGCTGGAGGGATGGGTGGCCTAGCAGTTAAGGCGTTTGCTTGCAAAGCCAAAGGACCTTGGTTCGGTTCCCCAGGACCCATGTTAGCCAGATGCACAAGGGGCGTATGTGTCTGGAGTGGGTCTGCAGTGGCTGTAGGCCCTGGCACGCCCATTCTCTCTCTTTCTCTCTCCCTCTTTCTGTCAAATAAATTAATTAAAATAAAATACTTGAAAAAAATAGCAGAGGGCTAGAGAGATGGCTTAGTGGTTAAGGCATTTGCCTGCAAAGCCAAGGGATCCAGGATCCATTCTCCAGGACCCATGTAAGCCAGATGCACAAGGTGGCGCATGCATCTGGAGTTTGTTTGCAGCAGCTGGAGGCCCTGGTGCACCCATTCTCTCTCTCTCTCTCTCTCTCTCTCTCTCTCTGTCTCTTTCTCTGTCTGTCACTCTCAAATAAATAAATAAAATCTTTAAAAAAATAAAAAACAGCAGAGCAGGGTATGGTGGTTCGCACCTTTAATCTCAGCACTCAGGAGGCAGAGATAGGAGGATCGCTGTGAGTTCGAGGCCAGCCTGAGAATACAGAGTGAATTCCAGGTCAGCCTGGGCTAGAGTGAGACCCTACCTCGAAAAACCAAAATAAATAAGTAAAAATAAAAACACAGCCAGGCGTGGTGGCTCATGCCTTTAATCCCAGCACTCGGGAGGCAGAGGTAGGAGGATTGCCATGAGTTCAAGGCCACCCTGAGACTCCATAGTGAATTTCAGGTCAGCCTGGGCTACCTCGAAAAACCAAGAAAAATAAATAAATAAATAAATAAGAATACAGTGGTGATCATGGTTGGAGAAGCCTGGGCTGTGGCCCAGGAGCCTGCCTGTCAGGAAGCTGTGTTGGCATCAGGGCGAGGGCCCGAGGGTGAAGATGAGGGGCAAAATCCATGACTTCTGGGAAAGCAGACCTGTGGGCTTCAGAGACCTGGGAGGGGACAGAAGGCTGATCCTGCGAATGGACTTCAGGCTGCTCTCTCTGGTGAGAGGCTGAGGCCTGGAGGCCAGGCAAACCCTGGCACTTCCTGTAAGGAGAGGGGTTTGTCTTTAATGGTCCCTCTCTTCCCCTAGACATCTCTTTTTCTTTCTTTTTTCTTTTTCCTTTTTTTCAGAAATCTCTCTGGGGAAATGTTGACTTAGGTAGACTAGAATGCTCATGATTCCACTAACCCCCACTTCCAGTAGTTACCTTTTTGTTGTTTTGCAGGGGGGCAGTGGGGAGGCTCAGTCTATAGGCTGGCCCTGAACTCTTCTTTTTTTTTAATATTTTTATTTATGTAGTTGAGAGAAACACACAGAGTATTGGTACACAAGAGCCCCTTGCCTCTGTAAGTGAATTCCAGATGCATGCGCCACATTGTGCATCTGGCGTTATGTGGGTACTGGGAAATTGAACCCCAGTATGGAGGCATTGCAAACAAGTGCCTTTAACCGCTGAGCCTTCTCCCCATCCCCTGGCCCTGAACACTTGATCTCTCTGCATCAGTCCCCCAAATGCTGGGATTGCAGGGCCACCACACCCAGCTTTAGACTCACTTTCAGCCAGGGCTTCTTCCAAACCACTCCTCTCCTGTTAATCTTGTCCTTTCCCACAGGACAATCTAAAATGGTTTAGGGTGCTTCCTCCCAGTATATTAAAAGGATATCCTAGACACTCCGAAGCCAAACAGATCAACTTTATCCAATGGATGAAATGGCATACTTGCTGAAATCCCAGCTCCCTAGAGGCTGAGGCAGGATTGAAAGTTGCAGGAAGCAAGCTCAGGAAGCAGAGGTAGGAGGATCCGTGTGAGTTCAAAGCTTCCCTGAGACTACACAGTGAATTCCAGGTCAGCCTGAGCTATGGTGGGGAAAAAAAAAAAAAAAAAGCAAGTAAGTAAGTAAGTTTCAGGCCAGGCTGGGCTACATAGAGAGACCCTGTGTCAAAAACACCAAACAAACAAAAAACTTCATGAGCCGGACAGTGGTGGTGCACACCTTTAATCCCAACACTCAGGAGGCAGAGGCAGGAGGATCACTGTGAGTTCAAGGCTACCCTGAGACTACATAGTGAATTCCAGGTCAGCCTGGGCTAGAGTAAGACTCTGCCTCAAAAAAAAAAAAAATCTTGGACAGATGGCTCAGTAGTTAACATACTTGCTTGCAAAGCCTAATGACCAGGGTTAAATTCCCAGTACCCACATTAAGCACAGCATGCATCTGGGCATCTGGAGTTCCTTTTCAGTGGCACTATGCCCTGGTGCTCCCATTGCCTCTGTCTTTCTGTGCTGGCCAATAAGTTAATATCTTTTTTAAAGAGACTTTAAAAGGCAAATAAATAAGCCAGGCATGGTAGTGCACGCCTTTAATTCTAGCACTCAGGAGGCAGAGGTAGGAAGATCGCTTGAGCTTCAAGCTCAGCCTAAGATTACATAGTGATTTCCAGGTCAGCCGGGGCGAGAGTGAGACCCTACCTTGAAAACCTAAAAGAATAAAATAAAGTAAATCTCATTGCCCGCACGCACTACACACGCACAAATGCATGCACATGTACATACACTGGAAAAGCTCCCCATTAGCCATTTCCTAAGTAATCTCACCTACAGAGGTGGCTTCCCTAGAACCCCAAAGAGGGCTTTCTGCAGGGTGTTGCTTTAAGTGTGCTGAGGCTCGGGAGCACTCGGGAGCACCTGTTTCCCTCACTCACCCCCTTACATGACCTCAAGCCTGTGCTCTGTCATCAGGCAGGAATCATCCAGAAGTCTACAAGCCAAGCACAGGAGAGGGCACACGAAGTTTGTTGTTGTGTCGATATTTACACCACCATATAAAAATAGGTATCTACCAGCAGGAGAGATGGACGTGAGCCACAGGCCCTAAAAAGTCTACACCCTGGCAAAGACCGGGACAGAGGCTTGCTGAACTAAAGCAGGTGTTTTCTATTCTCTGACAGCTCCAAGCAATGAACTCTGGCCTGCAGAACTGCAAGAGGACCTGGTCTCCATGTTTACTCTGGAGGAAAAAGGAAGGAGGTAAGAAAATGTTCCTAAAGGCACCTAGGGAGGGCCCAGAACTTTTTTTATAATATTTTTTTATTTTTATTTATTTACTTGACAGAGAGAAAGAGGCAGAGAGAGAGACAGAGAATGGGCACGCCAGGGCCTCCAGCCACTGCAAATGAACTCCAGATGCATGCGCCACCTCGTGCATCTGGGCTAACGTGGGTCCTGGGGAATAGAACCTGGGTCCTTTGGCTTTGTAGGCAAACGCCTTAACCACTAAGCCATCCCTCCAGTCAGCCCAGTACTTTTAAAAGCTCTACGTGAGAATGCACCGCTAGAATTCCAGCACTCAGGAAGCTGAGGCAGGAGAACCATAAGTTCAAGGCCAGCCTGAGATACATAGCTAGACAGTGTCTCAAAAAGTAAAAGCTGGGCTGAAGAGATGGCTCAGCACTTAAGGCTGATGATATTCAGGGCCAGGCATGGTGTTGCATGCCTTTGATCCCAGTATCTGGGAGACAGAGGTAGGAGGATCACCATGAGTTGGAGGCCAACCTGGGACTATAGAGTGAATTTCAGGTCAGCCTGGACTCAAAAAACAGATGATATTACATATACTACATTTTGTTTTTTTGTTTTGTTTTAAGAATCTCATGTACCCCATGCTGACCTTGTACTTCCTGTGTAGTCAAGGATTACCTTGAACTCCTGATCCTCCTGCCTCCACCTCCCAAGTGCTGGGATTATAAGCATCTACCACATCAGGTAGATATTAAATATTTTAAATGAACTGTTTTTTTAATATTTATTTATTTACATATTTGAGAGAGAGAGAGAAAGGCAAATAGTGTGTGTGTGTGAGAGAGAGATAAAGAGAATGGACACACCAGGGCCTCTAGCCACTGCAAATGAACTTCAGACACATGTGCCACCATGTGCATCTGGCTTTATGTGGATTTTGGGGAATCAAACCTTGGTCCTTAGGCTTCACAGAGGCAAGTGCCTTAGCTGCTAAGCCACCTCTCCAGCCCAGATATTAAATATTTTAATCTTGCCCCATTGAGCAGCTTGACTTTAAGCTCATCAAGTTAAATGAATCTCAAGTCAGTTGCTGCCACTTTAGACTCTTGCAAGGGTTTAACCATAGTTCCATATTGTATTTCTCATGTATCTCATTTTATTTCCCCAACCTATAAAGTGTGGAGGGCAGGTATAGCACTTTGAAATCTCCTGAGCCTCGCCTCAGCCAAGAAACTGTTTAACAATTGGTAGCTAAAAGTTTAAATAATGAAATTTATTTAAAAAAGAAAAAAGTAGCCGGCTGTGGTAGCACACGCCTTTAATCCCAGCACTTGGGAGGCAGAGGTCAGAGGATTGCCGTGAGTTTGAAGCCACCCTGAGACTATACAGTGAATTCCAGGTCAGCCTGAGCTAGAGTAAGACCCTCCCTTGGAAAACCAAAAAAAAAAGAAAAAGAAAAAAAAAGAAAGAAAGAAAGAAAGAAAGAAAGAGTTTGTACTCCACTAGTAGTGATTCCCCAGGACCCACACAAAGCCAGATGCACAAAGTGGCACATGCACGTGGAGTTCGTTGGCAGTGGCTAGAGGCCCTGGCACACCCATTTGCTCTCTCTCTCCTTGTGTGTGTATGTGTATATGCACAAATAAATAAGCCAGGTGTGGTGGTGCATGCCCTTAATCTCAGCACTTGGGAGGCAGAGGTAGGAGATCACCATGAGTTCAAGGCCACCCTGAGACCACAGAGTGAATTTCAGGTCAGCCAGGATTATAGTGAAATCTTACCTCAAAAAAAAAAAATAAATAAATAAATAAGTAAGCAAATATTTTAAAAGATGGAAACCAGCCTGGCACACCTCTAATTCCCTCTAAGTCCAGTGCTGAAGAAGCTAAGGTAGGAAGATTGCCGTAATTCCAAGGCTTGCCTAGGCTAGAGTGAGATGCCTCAAAACAAACAAACGACAACAAAATAAATAAATAAAATAAACAGGGTTGGAGAGATGGCTTAGGGGATAAGGCACTTGCCTGCAAAGCCAAAGGATTCATGTTGGACTCTCCAGGTCCCACATAAGCCAGATGCACAGTGACGCAAGCATGCAAGGCCGCACATGCACACAAGGGGGCGCATGCATCTGGAGTTCCATTGCAGTGACTGAAGGCCCTGGTATGCCAATTCTCTCTCTCTCTCTCTCACTGTCGCATAAAAAAGGAGGCAGTCTGTTGGGCTTGCTTCAAAAAAAAAAAAAAAAAAAAAAAACAGGGCTGGAGAGATGGCTTAGCAGTTAAGGCTTATGCTTGTGAAGCCTAAAGACCCAGGTTCTATTCCCCAGATCCCACATAAGCCAGATGCACAAGGTGGTGTATGTATCTGGAGTTCATGTGCAGTAGCTAGAGGCCCTGGCATGCCCATTCTCTCTCTCTCTCCCTCTCTGTTTCTCTAATAAATAAATAAATAAATAATAAAATCTTTAAAACAAACACATAAAATCTCAAAAATTTTTTTGAGTTAAAAAAAAAAAAGAGGAGGAAAAGGAAGAGAAACAGATACCTAGGAAGAGAAATCCTTCTCCCTGCTCCTTGGAGAAAGAAGGACTGAAGGTCACTCGGTGTTGAGGAGGTAGAAGACAGAGAACAAAAGACAAAGAGTCTGGGGCTGGGGTCAGAGGTTAACGTTTTACCAGATTCCAAATCAGCTGAAGCAGATAATCCTGGGGCAAAATGGGAGATAAGACTTGCTATGTCCAGAGGTAGGAGGATCACCACGAGTTCAAGGCCACCCTGAGACTACATAGTGAATTCCAGGTCAGCCTGGGCTAGAGCGAGACCCTACCACAGAAAACCGAAAAAGAAAAAAAAAAAAAGACTTGGATGTGGGAGGAAAAGGGCATTGGGCAGCCAGACCAGAAATCCCACAGACTGACCTGTTTGTCCTTCCAAGGGATTCCTTTTGGGGTATTCTGGAGTAGATGTGGATGAGGTAGAGGTCAACAGGATAGGATTAAAAATAACATCAGGCCATACGGTAACTAGCCAGTAACAGGGATTTTTCAAAAGCCTGACTTTTTTTTTTTTTTAATCCTGACTTTTAAGAGAGAAAGACCTGATGAAAACTAATGTCTAGACTTCATCAGCGTGTCTCCTCTCCCGGTGCAGACTTGGGGGGGGGGGGAGGATGGAGTTGCATAATTCTCCTTTACTGGAAAGAGTAAAACTAAAGTTGAACAAGTGCACAGTTCCTGAGCCGGGATTTGTTATTGGCAGCGGAGCACCCTCTAGTGTTTATTTAGTGGTAAGACATCCGTGGAAAGAAAAGTTGAGAAACCCTAGAAAAAAACTGACAACCAGAGATATTTATACATAAATGCTTGGAACACAGAAAAAAAGTCACAAAAAAAAGTCACAAAAGTGGTTAGCGGTTAAGCCTGTGAAGCCTGAGGACCCCGGTTCGAGGCTCGACTCCCCAGGACCCACGTTAGCCAGATGCACAAGGGGGCGCACGCGTCTGGAGTTCGTTTGCAGTGACTGGAGGTCCTGGCGCATCCATTCTCTCTCTCTCTCTGTCTGCCTCTTTCTCTCTCTGTCGTTCTCAAATAAATAAATAAAAGTCACAAAAGTATAAATGTGATGCATAAAAGTCATTTTGGTGCCAGGCGTGGTGGTGCATGCCTATATATGTATATTGGTTTTTTGAGGTAGGGTCTCACTCTACTCACTCTAGCCCAGGCTCACCTGCAATTCACTCTGTAGTCTCAGGGTGACCTCGAACTCACGGCGATCCTCCTATCTCTGCCTCTGAGTGCTGGGATTAAAGGTGTGCGCCACCACGCCTGGCGAATATGTTCATTGAAGGAGAGAACGACATTAGGTCTGTGGCAGACAATCCTGGATCAGTGTCACACGGAGGGATGAATACACCACCTGGCAAGCGGATCCAGCAAAGCAAAACTGGGCTCCTGGGCTTTCAGGATACTTCCTGAGTGTAAGAACCATGGCTAAGGTTAAGCAATATGCTCTGTACCCCAGGCTGGCCTCAAACTCACGGTGATCTCCTACCTGTGCCTCCTGAGTGCCTTGCCATCTGTTTTGTTGTTGTTGTTGTTTGTTTGTTTGTTTGAAGGGCAAGTAACATTTTGGGGGAAAAGAAAGTAAAGCAGAAAGGCAGAAATCTTCCTAGGTGGGAGGGGTCCTGAAAAAAAAATTTTTTTTTTAGTTTTGGTTTTCTTTTTCAAGGTTGGGTCTTGCTCTAGCCCAGGCTGATCTACATAGTCTCAGACTGACCTCTGCCTCCCAAATGCTGGGATTAAAGGCGTGCACCACCATACCCAGCTATTTTCAAATATATATAGTGTTTATTTGCAAGCAGAGAGAGAGACAGAGAGAAGAGAGACAGACAGAAAGGGCACACCAGGGCCTCCAGCAGATACAAATGAACTCTAGATGCACATGCCACCTTGTGCTTCTGGATTTATGTGTGTGTGTTGGGAAATTGAACCTAGGTCCTTAGGCTTTGCAGCCAAGTGCCTTAACCGCTGAGCCATCTCTCCAGCCCCACATTTATATATTTATTTATTTGTTTGTTTGTTTATTTATTTATTTATTTATTTATTTTTGAGGTAGGGTTTCACTGTAGACCAGGCTGACCTGGAATTCACTATGTTGTCTCAGGGTGGCCTTGAATGCACCGCAATCCTCCTACCTCTGCCTCCTGAGTGCTGGGATTAAAGGCATGCGCCACCATGCCCTGCCCACATTTATTTCTGAGAGTAAAAAATATACATATAGGGGCCGGAGAGATGGCTCAGCAGTTAAGATGCTTGCCTACAAAAACCTAAGAACCTGAGCTCAGTTCCTCACTACTCATGTAAAGCCAGATGCACAGGTGGTGCATGTGTCTGGAGTTCGTTTGCAATGGCTAGAGTCCCTGGAGCACCCATTTTCATCCTCTCTCCCTCTTCCTCTGTCACTATCTGCCTCTCTATCTCAAATATAAAAAATATATTTTTTTAAAAATGAAATAAACCAGAGGTGGTGGCACACGCCTTTAATCCCAGCACTCGGGAGGCAGAGGTAGGAGGATCGACGTGATCTCAAAGCCACCCTGAGAATGCAGAGTGAATTCCAGGTCAGCCTGGGCTAGAGTGAGACCCTACCTCGAAAAAACCAAAAAAATAAAAAATAATAAATAAATAAAATAAACCGGATGAAGTGGCGCACACCTTTAATCCCAACACTCGGGAGACAGAGGCTTTTAAGGAAAGAATGGAGTAGAGTCACAAGATATGGAGGGGAGTTCATAAAGCTCATTTAAGAGAAACTGAGGCTGTCAAAGAAATACTGAAGTAGAGCCACAAACATGCAAAGGGTAGAATTTAGAAGCTTGTGTAGAATTGAGAAGGAACACACATGGCATCTGCGATGTGTTTTGCCATGGAGGGAAGTTAAGAGAGCAAACAGTGAGGCTCAAGGAAGAGTAAGAGGGAAAATATCAAAGTACAGGCCAAGACATTCAGAAGAGAAATGAAATGAAGAGAGTTACGCTCATGGTTACCCCAAGTTTAAGGAGTCAAAGCACCCATGAGGTAGATCTGGATTGCAAGGGACAATACACACATGGTAGATTGAGAGACCAGAAGAAAATCATGCATGTAATCAAAATGAGACTTTACCCCAAGAAACCATATTATACTCCCCTCCTTCCCCCCACCCCTCCTTCCCCCACCACGCCCCTGGCCCACACATACAGACACAGGCTCACATCCAGCCATGCTGAGTGAGGGGAAGCCAGGCTCTCTTGCATCCCTGTGGCCCAACAAAGGGAGCAGAGCAGAGCAGGGCGGAGCTAGCCACAGGAAGAACACAGCAGCCTTTATAGGCAAGGGGAAGACCCCACTGGTTTGTAGATTTGGAGGGTGGATCCCAGAGCCAGCTCACGTGAGCCATCCCACCTGACCCAGCCCATTTGGGTCATCTACCTAGGTAGCATGCTAGACTGTGGGCAGCACGGGTTGTTGTAGACCAGTCTCCATCAAACACAAGTTCCATTTCCATTCTTGTGTCAGGGCCATGTGAGGTGGCATCTCCTGGTTCTCTCTGGGCCTCAATCTCAAAACTGAAACTGTGTAAGAGGAGGCAGCTTTCCCCTATCCCCCCTTCACAAGTATAGACCAGAAACTTGTCTTCTAAACTCTCTACATATGCTTTGGCCCCCTCCTGCCTGAACTCCTTTTGTTTCTGCATGCCAATTTAAAAAATAAACAAAAATTTTAAAAGCCAGGTATGGTGGTGAGCACCTTTAGTCCCAACACTTGGGAGGCAGAGGTACTAGGATCTTCTTGAGTTTGAGGCCACCCTAAGACTACATAGTGCATTACAGGTCAGCCTGGACTAGAACAACACCCTACCTTGAAAAATCAAACAAACAAAAATTTAAAAATTAAAATTTCATATTGCTTAAGACTCCACATATTTGGGCTAGAAGGCCACTGAGAAATCCTACTGGAACTGAGCTGATAACCTCCTCCATGTAGACCAGCTGACAGAAAGCTGGAAGAAGCCATTCTACATGCAGTTCAATGGGAGAAAGAGAAATCACCAGTGAAGTTACTCAACAGTGGACACTGCAAGCCTTATATTTGGCCAGCTAGGCCAAATGAGCCAACCGGTGCAATAGTGGCACATCTGTCATGGTGGAAACCAACCGCCCTCTAATTGGACTGGAGGCCCGCTCCATGGGAGGGAATACATCCCTGATACTGAAAACTTAAAACAGGGGTAGTCATGAGCCCTAGGGGTGTAACATCTGCTGATGTCTAGAAAAATGTATATACAATGCTTATCAAACTGCCCAATAAGCACTTCTCATAATGTTCATATACCCTTATGTTAATGCTACTCTCACTTTTGGCAGAGAATCTTCTCTTTTCAGATGGCAGTGACCTTGAGATGACTCAGAAGGCATCGTGGTGCTGGAAAGAAGTGACAGGAGTGCTCAGTACTGCAATATCTCTATCACACCTCCCAAGGCTCAGGGTCTGTTGCAGATGAGGTGGCGGAAAGAATGTAAGAGCCAAAGGAAGGGTAGGACTCCTTACAACATGCTCACCCCGGACACAAAATGGCCTGGATATCCATGACCTCACAGTGCCTAACACTACCTATACAAGACCATCATAACAGGAGGAAAAGATCATGACATCAAACTAAAAGAGAGACTGATTGAGATGGGGAGAATGGAGTTTCAAAGGGGAAAGTGGGGGGAAGGAGGGTATTACCATGGGATACTTTTTATAATCATGGAAGTTGTTAATAAAAAAAATTTTTTGAAAAGAAAAAAAAGTGATGAGCAAAAAAAATTAAAATTTCAAAAAAGTTATTTTGGGGGGCTGGAGGGATGGCTTAGCAGTTAAGGTGCTTGCCTGAGAAGCCTAAGGATCCAGGTTCAATTCTCCAGGTCCCACAGTAAGTCAGATGCACAAGGTGGCACATGTGTCTAGAGTTCGTTTGTGGTGGCTAAAAGCCCTGCAGGTGCCCATTCTCTCTCTCTCTAATAAACAAATAAATATAAGCTGGGCATAGTGGCACACACCTTTAATCCCAGCACTCAGGTGGCAGAGGTAGGAGGATCACCATGAGTTCAAGGCCACCCTGAGACTACATAGTGAATTCCAGGTCAGCATGAGCTAGAGTGAGACTCTACCTCAAAAAAACAAAAATAATAATAATAAATAAGTAAAATATTTTTTAAAGTTATTTTTTGCATCCTGAATCACATAATTTGATTATATATAACCTCTGATTGAATTTTACCATCAAGTAGAATTTAGTACACTCAAGTTCACAATATCAAATGAAGTATTATTCACAAAGTAATATAGACAGTATCTCAGGATCCTAAACTGTACCAATATATTATAGTCTATTTTTTTAATTGTCCAGGCTGGGTATGGTGGTGCATGCCTTTAATCCCAGCACTCTGGAGGCACAGGTATGAGAATCACTATGAGTTTAAGGCCAGCCTGGAACTAGAAAGTGATTTCCAGGTCAACCTGAGCTAGAGTAAGACTTATCTCAAAAATTAAAAAACATAAATAAATAAAGGGGGGGCTGGAGAGATGGCTTAGCAGGTTAAGCGCTTGCCTGTGAAGCCTAAGGACCCCGGTTCAAGGCTCGATTCCCCAGGACCCACGTTAGCCAGATGCACAAGGGGGCGCACACATCTGGAGTTCGTTTGCAGTGGCTGGAGGCCCTGGCACGCCCATTCTCCCTCTCTCTCTATCTGCCTCTTTCTCTCTCTGTCTGTCGCTCTCAAATAAATAAAGGAGGACTGAGAATTAGTTAAGATGCTTGCTTGCAAATAACTCTACTTTCAAGTTCAAAGTACAGAAATGAAAAGATTTTTTGTTTTGTTTTTTTTTTTCAAGTTAGGTTCTCATTCTAGCCCAGGCTGACCTGGAACTCACTCTGCAGCCCCAGACTGGCCTTGAACTCATAATGACTCTCCTACTTCAGCCTCCTGAGTGCTGGGATTAAAGGTGTGCACAGTCATGCCCAGCCAAAAAAAAAAAATGAATTTTATTCTTGAGTTTAAAACTTGCGATCCAGAGTTCGTAATTTCCTATGATACTGCTTTCATTAGCTGTCTGAAAAGCAGGGAAGAAGCCTCTTTTTGCAAACTGGTAAAAGGGTACACCGACTGTTCGTCTGTTTGTGATTAAGCTTCGTACTTGGTCCCCAGCTTGTGGTAGAGCCTTTGGGAGGTAGAACCTTGTTGGAGGAGGTCTGTTGCTGGTTATGAACCTTAATATTTTATAGTCCAGCCCTGTTTGCCAATGTCAGCTAGTTCACTCTTATGCTTCCTCCCCGCTGATGTGCTAGGCTCCCCCACCATGATGAAACTTCCCCTCAGAACTCTAAGCTGGGGCTGAAGAGATGGCTCCGCAGTTAAGGCATTTGCCTGCGAAGCCTAACAACCAGAGGTCAGTTCCCCACTACCCATGTAAAGCCACATGCACAAAGTGGTGCATGCATCTGGAGTCTGTTTGCAGCAGCTAGAGGCCCTGGTGCACCCATTCTCTCTGTAGTAGAGTGTGGTGGCCACCCTTTTTTTTTTTTTTTCTTTTTGGTTTTTTGAGGTAGGGTCTCACTCTAGCCCAAGCTGACCTGGAATTCACAATGGAGTCTCAGGGTGGCCTCAAACTCTCGGCAATCCTCCTACCTCTGCCTCCCGAGTGCTGGGATTAAAGGCATGCGCCACCACGCCCGGCATGTTTTTGTTTTGTTTTAAATTGAGAGAGAGAATGGGGCAGAGAAAGAGGCAGATAGAGAGAATGGGTGCACCGGGGCCTCCAGCCACTGCAAATGAACTCTAGATGCATGTGCCACCTTATGCATCTGGCTTCCATGGGTCCTGGGGAATCAAACCGAGATCCTTTGGCTTTGTAGACAAGTGCCTTAACCACTAAGCCATCTCTCCAGCCCTATTTGGGTTTTTGTTGTTGTTGTTATTTTATTTTTCAAGTGAAAATAATTTCATCTTTTCCTTGGTTATAAAAAGTAATGCAGGGGCTGGAGAGATGGCTTGGCGGTTAAGGCACTTGCCTACAAAGCCTAACGACATGGGTTCAATTCCCCAGTACCCACATAAAGCCAGATAAATAAAGTGGCACATGCATCTGGAGTTTGCAGCTGCTAGAGGCCCTGGCATGTCTATTCTCTCTTTGCTTTAAAGTAAATCATTAATTTTTTTTTAAATAATGCATGGCCTTTATAAAAACTTGGAGGATTGGGTACATGGATTGGCAGTTAAAGGCACTTGCTTGCAAAACCTGCCAGCCCAGATTAAATTCCCCAGTACCTACATAAAGCCAGACACAAAGTGGCACATGTAGTGGCAAAAGGCACTGATACACCCACACACACACGCACACACACACGCACACACACACACACACACTCACACACGAAAATTACTTTAAAAAACAATTGGAGCCGGGCGTGGTGGCGCACGCCTTTAATCCCAGCACTCGGGAGGCAGAGGTAGGAGGATCACCATGAGTTTGAGGACACATAGTGAATTCCAGGTCAGCCTGGGCTAGAGTAAGAAGACCCTACCTCACAAAGAAAAAAAAAAAAAATTTGGAAAAAGGCATAACAATATAATTATGAGATCAAAAGTCCCCTGAAATCTCACCATCTTAACAGTAACACAGAGCATTCTCCAGTGTTTGTATGTGTATTATACACCCATGTGTGCGACTGCATAGACATTCCCACAATTTACATGAATGACATCATATTATACTATCTGTTTTCATCATGGGCAACTGTTCTTTCTCTCTCCTCCTCCAACATTAAAAACCTAAAGTATCCACGTATTTTCCCCTTTGTAATCATACACTCACATATGTTTTCATATACACTAACATCTATAGGGAGGATTTTTGTTCTCTTTTACAATATTGGAACACATTATCCTCATTCTGCATCTAACTTTGCTCACTCACTGGTATCTTACGGAAATCTCTCACACATCTGGTGAAGCTATAATTCACTCCATGGAATGGCCGTATAATGGTCTATGGAGTGATATGTTTTAATTTTTCATCCATTCCCTGATTAATGACCACTCACCATGTTTCCAGTTCTTGGCAGCTATAAACAATGCTGCAATAAACCTTCTTACACACATGTCCTTTCTCGGTTTTATAGGGGAAGATCCCCAAGAGCGGGATTGTGGGGTCAAGGGGAATATGTGTTTCTAATTTTAATAGATGTTGCCAGATTGCCTTCCAAACAAGGCTGCTATACAACTCGCCCAGTAGGAGAGTACACTATACCCTCCCTGCTGGCAGCAGGCAGTCGGCCTCGTCTTCCCTGTTTGTCAGCTTTACGGATAAAAAGCAACACTTCAGCCGGGCGTGGTGGCGCACGCCTTTAATCCCAGCACTTGAGAGGCAGAAGTAGGAGGATCGCCGTGAGTTCAAAGCCACCCTGAGACTACATAGTGAATTCCAGGAGAGCCTGAGCTAGAGTGAGACCCTACCTCGAAAAACCCAAAAAAAAAAAAAAAAAAAAAAAGGCAACACTTCAGGGCTGGAGAGTTGGCTTATCAGTTAAGGCACTTGTCTACAAAGCCAAAGGACCTCGGTTCGATTCCCCAGAACCCACATAAGCCAGATGCACAAGGGGGCGCACGCACCTGGCATTTGTTTGCAGTGGCTGGAGGCCCTGGCACACCCTCACTCTTTCTCTCAAATAAATAAACAAAAATAAAACTATAAAAAAGTTGTTTTGTTTTGTTTTGTTTTAAACAACACCTCAGAGTAAAGTTGCACTGCGCAGGGTCTGGCGCCTCACACAGACTTTGGGTTTTTTGCATAGAGAGAGAGTGGTGAGGCTGAAACCTTTCCATCCTGGCGATGGTCAGTGCTGAGCAAGGGCGCCCTCTCCTGGCCGTTGTAGATACTGCCCTGTCCTGACCCAGAAACCAGGGCATCTTTGCAGATGGCTGAAGGGGTATTTGGATTTTTTCTTCTGTGAGTTTTCTCTCATCTATTACCCTTTATTATTGGAATGTTATATAAAAACTTCTATTTCAAGGACTAGTTGGAAAGAAGTAAGGGTTCAGTGAAGGGGGATGGGGAAGAGACAAAAGAAAGCAATGGGAGAGAACTATGATCAAAATAAATTATATACGTAAAACAGCAAAAACTAACCGGGCGTGGTGGCGCATGCCTTTAATCCCAGCACTGGGAAGGCAGAGGTAGGAGGATGGCCGTGAGTTCGAGGCCACCCTGAGAATACAGAGTGAATTCCAGGTCAGCCTGGGTTAGAGTGAGACTACCTCAAAAAAAAAAAAAAAAAAAGGAAAAACTATTTGCACTGCTTAGTATTTTTCTTGTCAATTTACAAGATCTAAATTTGTAAGGTTAACTTTATAGAAATTAAGTATGGGGCTGTGAGTATAGCTCAGTGATACAATGCTTGCCTAGCATATGCAAGGTCCTGGGTTCAATTTCCAGTACTGTAAGAAAAAGAGGACTGGAGAGATGACCCAGTGGTTAAGGTCCTTGCCTACAAAGCAAGTTAAAAGGAGGTCATGTGGGCCTCATTCAATTGATTAGTGTCCTTACCGGGTGTGGTGGTGCATGCCTTTAATCCCAGCACTCGGGAGGGAGAAGTAGGAGGATCATTTAGAGTTCGAGGCCTCCTTGAGACACATAGTGAATTCCAGATCAACCTGGGCTAGAGGAAGACCCTACCTCGGAAAACCAAAAAAAAAAAAAAGAAGAAGAAGAAGAAGAAATTAGGACACAAAGACACCAGGACGGTTTGCACTCAGAGGAAAGGCCAGCCACAAGCCCAGGAGAACGGACTCAGAAGTCAAATCTGCCAGCAACTAGAACTTCTGTCTCCCAAACTTTGAGGAAGTACATTCCTGTCGTGGGCTGCCACCCAGTCTGTGATAGCTTCTGACAGCAGTCCCATCCAGCCAAAGGCAACCTCATGTCAAACTAGCGCCTACAAATGTTTTGTGACAGTCCGGGCTGCCTTAAGCAAGTTGAGACACAGCCCCCTTCTGCGGAAGTGTTGCATCCTGCGCAATCTCAGCACACCTGCAGATTGGTTTGCGCTAGCAGCGAAGGGACCAGTGGGTTTTGTCACAATGCGCATTGTGTGAAATTCGGCCTGTAAGACCTTACTCACTCTGATGATGCCCCCAACAGCTCTGCCAATCCGCAGCACCTACAACGTGTACGTACTGAGCAGCAGAGACCAATGTAGAGGAGAAAATGAGCTCAGAGCTTAGCTCTTTCCAGTGGGGTCTGATCAAACTCCCACTCCTTTGGGAAGGGTGCTTCAAAACTCATCAGCACGGGGCCTTCGCTTACTCAACATCTCAGAAACTTAAAACTGGCTCCTGGGCTGGAGAGATGGCTCAGCAGCTAAGGCGTGTGCCTGCAAAGCCTAATGACCCGAGTTCAATTCCCCAGCACCTAGAGAAAGCCAGATGCACAAGGGGGCGCACGCATCTGGAGTTCGTCTGCAGCAGCTGGAGGCCCTGGCGCGCCCATTCTCTCTGTCTCTCTTCTCTCTATCTCTCTCTGCTTGCAAATAAATAAATAATTGGGGGAGGGGGGCTCAAGGTAGGGTTTCACTCTAGTCCGGGCCGACCTGGAATTCACTACGTAGTCTCAGGGTGGCCTCAAACTCACGGTGATCCTCCTACCTCTGTCTCCCAAGTGCTGGGATTAAAGGCGTGTGCCACCACATCCAGCAAATATTTTAAAAAATAATAATAATAAATAAAAACTAGCTCCAACACACACATATACACACACACACACACACACACTCACGTGGTCCTTTATCTCACCTAGTTTTCTTCCTCTTGGGACTTATACCTACTTCACAAGTCTGAGAATGCTTGTTCCGACTGCCTGCCCTGCTTTTTCTGCATCTGACACCTCCCCTGGCCACAGAAAGAACTCTAACGGAGGCCCTAGTGACTCCTGTGACAATGGGCATCACGACCGCTTGTTGAGATGGCTTAGCGGTTAAGCGCTTGCCTGTGAAGCCTAAGGACCCCGGTTCAAGGCTTGATTCTCCAGGACCCATGTTAGCCAGATGCACAAGGGGGCACACGCGTCTGGAGTTCATTTGCAGTGGCTAGAAGCCCTGGCGCGCCCATTCTCTCTTTCTCTCTATCTGCCTCTTCCTCTCTCTGTCACTCTCAAATAAATAAAAACTAGCAAAAAAAAAAAAAATTTAAAAAAAAAAAAAAAGAAATGCCTTATCTGGCTCCAGAAAACGAGCCAGCTCCACCATCAGGCATTAGACGTGTGAGAAGACGCCATCCACAGGTGAGAAGCTTATTTTGCAGGCGCCTCCACCCTTCAGACGAGGCGACTGAAGCTTCTGCGGCAGGGGCATGGTGGAGCTCGCTCTGAGACTGGTGTACGGGAGGACACCAGTAGAGGGATCACACCCGTGGCCCAGGACGGGGAAAACAGGTGCTAGGAAAGCCTCCCCTGGCAGTTCTCCATAGCTGCCCAGCCTGTTCTCAAGGGCATACACCTAAGAGCATCGGTGCAGACTGCGGGCCCACGTCAAGGAATCCCCGAGTGCTCGCCCTGGGCCAGGCACTGTTCCAAGCGCTTGGCTTCATCCAAGAACATTGATGTGGTACCCCACCTTTCAGGTGGGGAAACTGTCTCTCATAGAGGTTAAGTAACATGTGCAAGGGCCCACAGCTAAACTGAAGGAATGAAAATTTGAACACAGGCCTACTGGCCCGGCAGCGTACAGTCTTAACCTCAAGGGTAGATTTTTTTTCCGAACTCATGGTAATCCTACCACCTCTGCCTCCCGAGCGCTGGGATTAAAAGCGTGCGCCACCACGTGAGTGATCTTAAGAATAAGCTTATTTTACTACGCGCTATGGTGGCGCATGTCTTTAATCCTAGTACTTGGGAGGCAGAGGTAGGAGGACAGCTGTGAGTTCAAGGCCACCCTGAGACTGTACATAGTGAATTCCAGGTCAGCCTGAGCTAGAGTGAGACCCTACCTCGAAAAACCAAAAACAAACAAACAAAAACAACAACAACAAAAAAAACAATCAAACAAACAAAAAGAGTAAGCTATTTTAGGGCTGGCAAAATGGCTTAGCAGTTAAGGCACGTCCTTTAAAGCCTGATGGCCCAGGTTTGATTCCCCAGTACCCATGTAAAGCCAGAGGAACAAAGTGGCTCAAGTGTCTGGTAGAGTCATTCATATTCTCTCTCCCTCCCTCCCTCTCTCTCTGAAGAAATTTAACAAAGAAACAAGGCCCAGATGATACTCTAAAGCACAGTAGTACAAGACTTCACTAGAGACAGCGTGACCCTGAGTCTCCTCCCATCTATACAGCTGCACCCCACTTGTATGGTATCTGATCAGTGCAGCCATAGACACAAACACCCCCAGACAAACAGCTACATTTATAATCTTTCTTTTTTATTAATTTTTAACAATATTTTTATTTTTATTTATTTTTAAATAAATAGTCTTAGGGTGGCCTCGAACTCAAAGCAATCCACCTACCTCTGCCTCCCTAGTGCTGGGATTAAAGGCGTGCGCCAACACGCCCAGCTTAAATATATTTTATTTATTTATTTATTTGAGAGAGAGAGAGAGAGATGGGGGGGGGCGTGGGTACACCAGGTCCTCCAGCCATTGCAAATAAACTCCAGATGCATGTGCCCCCTTGTGCATCTGGCTTACGTGGATCATGAAGAATCAAATGGGGATCCTTTGGCTTTGCAGGCAAATGCCTTAACCGCTAAGCCATATTTATTTATTTGATAGAAAGAGAGAGAGAGACAGGTGGAGAGAGAAAGAATGGGCATACCGGGACCTCCAGCTGCAACAAACAAATTCCAGACTTATGCACCACCTTATCATCTGGTTGATGTGGGCACTGAGGAATCGAACCTGGGTCCTTTGGCTAAGGAATTTTCTGTTTGTGCTCCCCAAATCATGTAACCTTAGGAACTTGTAACCTACCAATAAATAGTATATAAAGAACACATGGTGGGCTGGATAGATGGCTTACCAGTTAAGGCACTTGCCTGGGGAGCCAAAGGACCCATGTTTGACTCTCCAGGTCCCACGTAAGCCAGACGCATAAGGCGACGCAAGCGTGTAAGGTTGCACATGTGCACAAAGTAGCACATGCATCTGGAGTCCAATTACTGTGGGCAGAGGCCCTGGCAGGCCAATTCTCTTTCTTTCTCACATAAAAAGAAAAGGCTAGGGCTTGCCTCAAAAACAAAAACAAAAAAAGCTGGGCGTGGTGGCACATGCCTTTAATCCCAGCACTCGGGAGGCAGAGGTAGGAGGATCCCCGTGGGTTCAAGGCCACCCCGAGACTACATCGTGAATTCCAGATCAGCCTAGGCTAGAGTGAGACCCTACCTTGGGGGAAAAAAAAAAAACCCACGAACTCAAGGTGATGTCAGACTGCCTGCCAGGCAGTCTAAAAAACCCCTGAGCCATCAGAGCTCAGGCCTCAGGCTTTGGAAGTTATTCCCCAGTCCATGTCGACAGGACTAAATTTTCTGGTTCTCCACTCTGTCTCTGGTGCCATCTCTTATGTGACTCGGCTTCCCATAATCAATCTCTTTCTCTCCAAATAATAGGAGCATCCGTGGGGCTCACTGGGCTCGCCAATGCAGCGTGCTCCAGGGAAATGAGAGACCCTATCTCAAAATGGCACCTGAGGAACAGCGCCCAAGGTTGTCTTCTGCCTGTACCTGCACCTGCGCTTGTGCATGTGCACACACACACACACACACACACAAAGCATTTAAGCAATTTGGGGCTTTTACCTTTTTTTTTTTTTTTTTTTTTTTTTTTAGTTTTTCAAGGTAGGGTCTCACTCTAGCCCAGCCCAGGGATGACCTGGAATTCACTATGTAGTCTCGGGGTGGCTTCGAACTCACAGCTCTCCTCCTACCTCTGCCTCCCGAGTGCTGGGATTAAAGGCGTGTGCCACCATGCCCAGCTACTTTTATTTACTTGAAGGAGAAAGAGAGAGATAAGGAAAGAGAATATAAGCACAGCAGGGCCTCCTGCAACTGCAAATGAACTCCAGACACATGCACCACTTTGTGCATCTGGCTTTACATAGGTACTGGGGAACTGAACCCAGGCCATCAGGCTTTACAAGCAGGAGTCTTTAACCCCTGAGCCGTCTCTCCAGGCCTCCCGTCAGGTTTCTTAAAAACCTCCTCAGGCTTCAAGTGCTCCTGTAGCTTCCAAGGGCTGGATTCCCCGAATTCTCCATTGTTTCCTCAGGTCTCCTGCAGGCGATCTCCCTATCAGCCTTAACCAGAAGCGCAGGTGCAGAAGAAGCCAGCAGTAACGCTCGGGATAATTACATGGCTCCATTTTTTTCCCCTCCTCTTATTCTACAGGATTCCCCGCCTCCCTCCTTCCCTCTTCTACTGCTTTTCTGTTGATAAAGCTGGTGGCACTGATAGAGTCAGTCACAGAGACAATGCACATCCCTTGATTGTTCTGTGTGGCCGAGGAAGGTGTCTTCCAACATGCCTCTCCTCATTCCGCAGTCCAGACCATTCCTGGAAGAACTCATGCTTGCAAATGCTTAGCAGAAGGCAGGACTTCAAAATGACTTGCCTCTTCGGAATGAAAGCACAATTTGGGTCACCAGCCCACTGCTGCAAGGGCTTATCTGTGTGTCCGAGGAAGGGAGAGCTCATTGATTCCAGGGTAGACAAACGCCCAGGAAGGACGTCTGATGAAGGAAATACAGGTTTGCACCATAAAGATGCCAAAAATGGCGTTACTTGGATAATCTGTTGGTGACATAGAGTCAGAGCAAAAGACATAACCCAGGGGTGAGAATTATCATGGCTGATTGTCTATACTTATGGAAACCGTCAATAAAAAGTTTTTTTTTTTTTTTTTTTTTTTTTGGTTTTTTTTGGTTTTTTTCAAGGTAGGGTCTCACTCTAGCTCAGGCTGACCTGGAATTCACTATGGAGTATCAGGGTGGCCTCGAACTCACGGCAATCCTCCTACCTCTGCCTCCCGAGTGCTGGGATTAAAGGCGTGCGCCACCACGCCCGGCTTTAAAAAGTTTGTGTTTTTTTTTTAAGGGGAGGGGACAGGGGAGGTGGCTTAACAAGTAAGACTTTTGCCTATAAAGCCACAGGACCCAAGTTCGATTCCCCAGGACCCACGTAAACCAGAAGCACAAGGTGGCGCATGTGTCTGGAGTTCGCTTGCAGCAGCCGGAGGCCCTCGCACCCATTTTTTCTCTCTCTCTCTCAAATAAACAAATAAAATATTTTTAAGTTAAAAAAAATCCCTCACTTTAGTACACAAATTAAGATGATTGGTTCTCAGGTTGGAGCTGGGGACGGTAACCCGTTCTGCACTGAGCTCCAGAGAAACAAGCCCAGAGAATATTTCTATTATAAACTAATCAGTGGCGCATGCCTCTAATCCCATCACTCAGGAGGCTCAGGTAGGAGGATCACCATGAGTTCCAGGCCAGCCTGTGCTACAAAGTAAGCTCCAGGTAAACCTGTGCTAGAATGAGACCCTGCCAAAAAAAAAGAAAGAAAGAAAGAAAAAGAAAAAGAATCAGACCATGCTTTCTTTTTCTTTTTATTAATTAATTTGCAAGTAGGGAGAGATAGAAGAGAGACAGACAGAGAGAAAGAATGGGCACACCAGAGCCTCCAGCCACTGCAATCTCCAGATGCATGTGCCACTTTGTACATCTGCTCCACGTAGGTACTTTAGGCAAGTGTCATCTCTCCAGCCCCAGGCTATGCTTTTTTAAACATTTTATTATTTATTTATTTACTTGAGAGAGAGAGATAAACAAAAAGGCAGAGAGAGAGAGAATGGGCAAGCCAGGACCTCTAGCCATTGCAAACAAACTCCAGATGCATATACCACCTTGTGCATCTGGCTTACATGGATCCTGGGGAATTGAACGTGGGTCCTTTGGCTTTACAGGCAAGTGCCTTAACTGCTAAGCTGTCTCTCCAACCAGACTATGCTTTTTAAAATTACAATTTCTTCTACATATTGTATAACAATATATATATTGTCTTGAAAATTTAGTTATTGATAAATTGTTTAATAAAAAAGTCAAAGCCAGGTATAGTGGTACACGCCTTTAATCCCAGCACTCGGGAGGCAGAGATAGGGGTATCGCCATGAGTTCAATGCCACCCTGAGACTACATAATGAATTCCAGGTCAGCTTAGGCTAGAATGAGACCCTACCTTGAGGAAAAAATAAAGCAAAACAGAAATGCCAGGCTGGGGAAATGGCTTAGCAGTTAAGGCACTTGCCTGTGAAGCGTAAGGACCCTGGTTCTATTCCCCAGGTCCCATGTAAGCCAGATGTACAAGCGGGCACATGCATCTGGAGTTCGTTTGCAGTGGGTAGAGGCCCTGCCATGCCCATTCTCTCTTTCTATCTGCCTCTTTCTCTCTAGCTCTCTCAAATAAATGAATAAATAATATTAAAAAAAAACAGAAATGCCAGGTGTGGTGGTGCACACCTTTAATCCCAGCACTCAGGAGGCAGAGGTAGGAGGATTGCCCTGAGTTTGAGGCCACCCTGACACTACATAGTGAATTCCAGGTCAGCCTGGGCTAGAGCTAGACACTACCTCAAAAAAAAAAAAAAAAAAAAAAAAAAGGTAAGGGAGGGGCTGGAGAGATGGCTTAGTGGTTAAGGCACTTGCCTGCAAAGCCCAAGGATCCAGGTTTAATTCCCCAGTACCCACATAAATTAGATGCACAAGGAGGCACATGCTTCTGGAGTTTGTTTACAGTGAGTGGACGCTCTGGAAAGCCCATTCTCTTTCTATCTGCACCTCCCCCTTCACTTTCTCTCTCAAAATGAATAAATTTAAAAAAAAAATTTAAGTCAAGGGAGGGAAGCCGGGCGTGGTGGCGCATGCCTTTAATCCCAGCACTCGGGAGGCAGAGGTAGGAGGCTTACCATGAATTTGAGGCCACCGTGAGATTACATAGAGAATTCCAAGAGAGCCTAAGCTAAAGTGAGACCCTACCTCGAAAAAAAAAAAAAAAAAAAACTCAAGGGAGGGGGCTGGAAAGATGGTTTAGCAGTTATGGCACATGCCTGAAAAACCTAAGGACCCAGGTTCAATTCTCCAGGTCCCACGTAAGCCAGGTGCGCATAGTGGTGCACACGTCTGGAGTTCGTTTGCAGTGGCTAGAAGCCCTGGCGCACCCATTCTCTCTCTCTCTCTCTCTCTCTCTCTCTCCCTCTGACTGCAATAAAATAAACAAACAAATAAATAACATCTTAAAAAAAAAAAAGTCAAGTCAAGGGAGGGCTCTGTAAAAGAGCTTGCTAAACAAGCGTAAGGACCTGGGGTCACTCCCAGCGCCCACATCGAAAGCTGTGCATGGCTGTAACTTAAGTGATGAAGGGGCAGACACACAAGATCATTAGGGCTCACTGGCGTTAAGTGGGTACTGGGGATTCAAACCCAAGTCACAGGCTTTCCCAGCAAGTGCCTTTAGCCACTGAGCTCACCGGTCAAGCAACCTTATCTAAACACAGTGAAGTCCAGGCTCAGTGAGAGACTCGGTCTTGCGGAAGCAAGTCTGAAGAGCAGTAAAGAACATACCCCCTGGCCTCTCAGCATGTGTGCATGGAGCACACTCATCTCCACACGCACGTGCACACATGCGCCATACATATACAACGCACTAAACATACTGGTAATAATGCATTTCATGGATAATATAGGAAGCCATATCCATAAATAAACAAATGGATAAGTTGAATACTGATGAGGAACAGGACATTATTTTAAATTTTTTATTTGAGAGAGAGAGAGAATGGGCACACCAGGGCCTTCTCCAGATGCTTGTACCAGCTTGTGCATCTAGCTTATGTGTGTCCTGGGGAACTGGACCTGGGTCCTTTGGCTTCAAAGACAAACACTTTAACCGCTAAGCCATCTCTCCAGCCCAAATAGGGCAATTTTCATAGCCTCATAAATAGTTATAAATTTTTGTTTTTGTTTTTCAAGGTAGGGTCTCACTCTAGCCCGTGGTGACCCGCAATTCGGTATCTAGTCTCAGAGTGGCCTCAAACTCACTGCAATCCTCCTACCTCTGCCTCCCAAGTGCTGGGATATAAGGTGTGTGCCACCATGCCCCGCTTGATGGCCATACTTTGAATATGTAAAAGAATACCCAACTACACAGGTAGTCAGTAGGTAGTCGTTAGAAAAAAGTTGTGTGGGGCTGGAGGGACGGCTTAGCAGTTTAGGTGCTTGCCTACAAAGTCTAAGGACCCATGTTCCACTCTCCAGATCGCACATTAGCCAGACCTGGCGCACAAAGATGAGGCAAGCGCAAGGTCACACATACCCACTAGGTGGCGCAAGCGTCTGAAGTTCAATTTCAGTGGCTGAGGTCTTAGCACACTAATTATCTTTCCTCTCTGTCTCTCCCTCTTGCCGCTCTCTCTAAAAAGGGAGGGAGGGAGGGAGGGAGGGAGGGAGGGAGGGAGGGAGGGAGGAAGGAAGGAAGGAAGGAAGGAAGGAAGGAAGGAAGGAAGGAAGGAAGGAAGGAAGGAAGGAAAGAAAGAAAGAAAGAAACACTTGCTTACAAAGCCTGATGGGCTGGGCTCAATGCCACAGTACCCACATAAAGCCAGATGTACCAAGTGACACGTGTGTCTGAATTCCTTTGCAGTGGCAGCAGGCCCTGATTCACCTACACTCACTGTCTTTCAGTGTGCCTCATTCTCCATCTTTCACAAATAAATTTTTAAAAAAATTAAGAAACAAATAGTTGTCCCAGGCTAACTCCTCGACTAATATATGCAGTCAATCCTGCTTTGTCAAGTAGGATTGTCATGTTAGGTGTGGAGAATTGAAGCTGGTACATGTAACAACCTGATGCAATAGTGGCATATCTGTTATATGAGAAAGCAATAGCTCTCTCTGATTGGATTTGGGCCAACTCCAAGGGAGGGAATGCTTGGCAGGTACCAAAAGCCTATGGCTTGGGCTGAAGAGATGACTTAGTGGTTAAGATGCTTGCCTGAGAAGCCTAAGGACCCATGTGCGACTCTTTAGATCCCATGAAAGCCAGACACACAAGGTGATGCAAGCGCACAAGGTCACACGTGCACACAAGGTGGTGCGTGCATCTGGAATTCTCTTGACTGCTGGGATTAAAGGCGTGTGCCACCATGCACGGCAGAAATAACTTGTTTTTGTTTTTGTTTTGTTTTTTGTTTTTCGAGGTAGGGTCTCACTCTAGCTCAGGCTGACCTGGAATTCACTATGTAGTCTCAGGATGGCCTCAAACTCATAGTGATCCTCCTACCTCTGCCTCCCAAGTGCTGGGATTAAAGGCGTGCGCCGCTACGCCTGGCTAGATGCCACATTCTCAAGAGAGAGTGCTCCATCAGTGGGAACCGTAGAACAAGTGTTAGTGAGCTGATTTGGGGTCACAGCAATTACGCCTCAGCACATTCTTTTTTTTTTAATTTGAGAGAGTGAGAGAGGGAAAGAGGCAGACACACAAAGAGAGAGAGAGAGAGAATGGGTGTACCAGGGCCTCCAGCCACTGCAAACAAACTCCAGACGCATGCGCCACCTTGTGCATCTGGCTTATGTAGGTTCTGAGGAATCAAACCGAGGTCCTTTGGCCTTGCAGTCAAACATCTTAACCACTAAGCCATCTCTCCAGCCCAGCACATTCTTTTCGGTGAGTATCCTGTCCCCATTTTAACTGGAAGGAGGTACCTAGAGAGATGGCTCAGAGGTTAAAGGCACTTGCTGGCAAAGCTTGACAACCTGGGTTTGAATCCCCAGGACCCACTTAAAGCCAGATGCGCAAAGTGGTGCATGCACCTGGAGTTCATATGGAGTATTTTTTTTAATTTTTTGGTTTATTTTTATTTATTTATTTGAGAGCAACAGACAGAAAGAGAAAGAGGCAGAGAGAGAGAGAGAGAGAGAGAGAGAATGGGCATGCCAGAGCTCCCAGCCACTGCAAACGATCTCCAGACACGTGCGCCCCTTTGTGCATCTGGCTAACATGGGTCCTGGGGAATCGAGCCTCTAACCAAGGTCCTTAGGCTTCACAGACAAGCGCTTAACTGCTAAACCATCTCTCCAGCCCTATATGGATTATTTTTTTTAAATATTTTTATTTATTTGCCAGCAGAGAAAGAGAAAAAAGAGACAGAGAATGAGTGCACTAGGGCCTCCAACCACTGCGAACAAATTGCAGATGCATGTGCCACTTGTGCATCTGGCTTTACATGGGTGCTGGGGAATTGAACCCAGGTCATTCGGCTTTGCAGGCAAGTGCCTTAATGGCTGAGCCAGCTCTGCAACTCTGAGTATTTTTTTATACATTCAAAGTATGACCACCAGTATCTAGAAATTAAAATTGGGCGTGATGGTATAGGCCTGTAACTTCAGCAACTCAGGAAACAGAGGTAAGAGGATCAGAAGTTCAAGGACAGTCTCAGGTACATAGTGAATTTCAAGCCAGCCTTGGATAACAAGACCATGCCTAACAAAAAAGACCAAAAAAAAAAGGGGGGGTGCTGGGAGATGGCTCAGTGATTACAGAAGCCAGGCATGGTTGCACACACCTTTAATCCTAAGACTTGGGAGGCTATGGTAGGAGGATAGCTGTGAGTTCGAGGCCACCCTGAGAATACATAGTGAATTCCAGGTCAGCCTGGGCTAGAGTGAGACCCTACCTTGAAAAAAAAAAAAAGGAATGGGGTTAGCCTGGGACAACGTGTTTAATGTTTTATTTATTTGACAGAGAAAGAGGGAGAGAGAGAGGGAGAGCGCATGAGCACACCAGGGCCTCCAGCCATTGCAAATTCCAGATGCGTGTGCCCCCTTGTAGCGATCCTCCTACCTCTGCCTCCCAGTGCTGGGGTTAAAGGCGTGCACCACCACGCCCGGCATCCCATTCCTTTTGTTGTTGTTGTTGTTTTTGTTTTGTTTATCGAGGTAGGGTCTCACTCTAGACCAGGCTGACCTGCAATTCACTATGTAGTCTCAGGGTGGCCTGGAACTCACAGCGATCCTCCTATCTCTGCTTCCCAAGTGCTGGGATTAAAGGCGTGCGCCACCACTCTTGGCTCTTAACTCCATTTCCGATGTATGTAGTTGATCATGCTTTGCCAAGTAAGATTGTAATGTTCGATGTGGAGTGTTTAAGATAACCAACTGATGTAATAGTGGCATGTCTGTTATGGGGAAAACCAACCACTCTCTCTGATTGGATTTGGTCCCACACCAAGGGAGGGAATGCATGCCAGGTACTGAAACCTAATCAAAAGTCTATTGTAGGGCTGGAGAGATGGCTTAGTGATTAACTGCTTGCCTGAGAAGCCTAAGGACCCCGGTTCAAGGCTTGATCCCCTGGTACTCATGTAAGTCAGATGCACAAGGTGGCGCATGTATCTGGAGTTCGTTTGCAGTGGCTGGAGGCCATGGTGTGCCCATTCTCTCTTTCCCTCTCTGTCTGTTGCTCTCAAATAAATAAATAAATAAATAAACAAAATTTAAAAAGCCTATCGTTTGGGGAGGTAATAAACCCTAAGGAGAAAGCTACTACTGTTGTCTGGCTAAATGGCTACACCATGACAACCAAACTTTCCTCTAAACACTTAGGTTCATGCCCATACGTTACTACTACTCTTTTAGTTAGAGAAGCTTCCCTTTTCAGATGGTGGTGACCACTGGGGTGGCACAAAATTCAACAAAGTGCTGAGAAGTGACAGTGGAGTGTTCAGCACTAAATGAGACGTCTCTGTCAGACCTGCCACAGCTCAGGGTTGATTAAGAAAGAGGTGACTAAACCGGGCGTGGTGGCGCATGCCTTTAATCCCAGCACTCGGGAGGCAGAGGTAGGAGGATTGCCATGAGTTCAAGGCCACCCTGAGACTACACAGTGAATTCCAGGTCAGCCTGGGCTAGAATGAGACCCTACCTCGAAAAACCAAAAAAAAAAAAAAAAGAAAGAAAGAAAGAAAGAAAGAGGTGACTGAAAAAATGTAAGCTAGAGTCGGGCATGGTGGCACACGCCTCTAATCCCAGAACTCAGGAAGCAGAGGTAGGAAGATAACAGTGAGTTCAAGGCCATCCTGAGACTACACAGTGAATCCCAGGCTTGGGCTATAAAAGTGAGACCCTACCTTGAAAAACCGAAGAAAGGGGTGGTGTGCTTAAAATACTGTCTTCCAGACCCAAAGCAGCTCTGATATTCATGACCTGATGGTTGCTGATGCTACCTACACAAGACATGCATAATATGAGAGGGAAAAATGACATCAAAATAGAAGACAGGCCAGCAACAGTGGTGCATGCATGCCTTTAATCCCAGCAGGGCAGAAGTAGGATTTCTGTGACTTCGAGGCCAGTTTGGGACTACAGAGTGAGTTCCAGATCAGCTGGGGCTAGTTTGAAAAAAAACAAACTAAATAAATAGAACAGAATAGCTGGAAAGAAGAAAGGATTCAACGGACGGGATTTGGAGGTGGAAAAGAGAAGTGGTGGTGATGAAATGGGGTGTTACTTTATGTTGGGGGGTTCAAACACAAACCCCAAACCCAAGCTTGTGTCTGCTTGTGGCAGAGGTAGGAGGATCGCTGAGAGTTCAAGGCCACCCTGTGACTACATAGTGAATTCCAGGTCGGCCTGAGCTAGAGTGAACCCCTACCTCAAAAAAAAAAAAAAATTAGATAAATCAGACTGAGAAGGATAATTATTAAATTATTATACTTATTCAGAAGTCAGGAGCGAAGAAGGGGGAATGGCAGGGGAGAACCAAAGGGTGGGGAGTGGATACCTCCACATGGTCTACGGGCCCACTATATCCTTTCCCTCCCTGGCAGCAGCTAAGGGGCCCGAGTGGGAAGGCCAAAACCTTACTGATGGTGAAAACCTCAGATGCTGAGAGATGAACAGCCCCGGAGCCGGAAAAGAGGAAAAAGGCCACCAGAAGCCTCGTGGGCGGCAAGGCTTTTTATTTTGGGTCCACCACCACCACGGGCTGAATCCGGAAGAGGTCAGCACACCAGGATGCAACATCCGGAAGGGGCAGAAATTGAAAGCACCTTAGCAGTTCCAGTTCTGCCGCAGCTGCTGCATATAGCAGGGAGAATGTGCGAGCTAATTTTCCTCTCGGTGGGAGGGGATTATGGTCACGGCATATTGTTTATAAGTATGGGAGTTGTCAAGTAAAAGAAAAGTTTTTCTAGGGCTGAAGAGATGGCTTAGCAGCTAAGGCACTTGCCAGCAAAGCCAAAGGACCCAAGTAAAGCCAGATGCGCAAGATGACTCATGCCTGGAGTTTATCTGAAGCGACTAGAGATCCTAGACGTGCCCATTCTCTCCGCCTCTCTCTACCCACCTCTTTCCTTCTCTCTCTCTCAAAGACATAAATATATATATATATATATTTTAAGTTTTTCTAGGGGCTGGAGAAATGGCTTAGTGTTAAAGGCACTTGCCAGCAAAGCCAAAGGACCCAGGTTCCATTGCCCAGGACCCACGTAAGCACAAGGAAGCAGAGGCATCTAGAATTCATTTGCAGCCGCTGGGAGGCCCTGGCTTGCTCATTCTCTCTCTTTCTCTCATTCTCTCTCTGTCTCTCCCTGCCTATTTCTCTCAGATAAATAAAAAAAATTTTTAATTGAAAAAAGTATTTCTGTAAACACACTTAAATATTCTAAGGATGTTCAAATATAAACGGCTGGCGGGCTAGCCAATCAAACTGGTTAAAAATTATGCTCCTGGGCTGGAGTGATGGCTTAGCGGTTAAGCGCTTGCCTGTGAAGCCTAAGGACCCCGGTTCCAGGCTCGATTCCCAGTCACCTCTTTCTTAATCAACCCTGAGCTGTGGCAGGTCTGACAGAGACGTCTCATTTAGTGCTGAACACTCCACTGTCACTTCTCAGCACTTTGTTGAATTTTGTGCCACCCCAGTGGTCACCACCATCTGAAAAGGGAAGCTTCTTTAAGTAGTAACGTACGGGCATGAACCTAAGTGTTTAGAGGAAAGTTTGGTTGTCATGGTGTAGCCATTTAGCCAGACAACAGTAGTAGCTTTCTGTTTAGGGTTTATTACCTCCCAAAAGATAGATGCACAAGAGGGCGCATGCGTCTGGAGTTCGTTTGCAGTGGCTACAGGCCCTGGCGTGACCATTCTGTCTTTCTGCCTCTTTCTCTCTGTGTCTGTCGCTCTCAAATAAATAAATAAAAATAAAAAAATATTTTAAAGAAACTATGCTACTAAACCTTGCTTGGTGGCGCTTGCCTTTAATCCCAGCACTAGGAGGTTCACAGTGTTCGAGGCCACCCTGAGACGACATAGCGAATTCCAGCTCGGCCTGGGTTAGAGTGAGACCCTACTTCGAAAAAAAAAAAAAAACAAAAAAAACAACAACAAAGAAAAAAATTAGGCTGCTAAGCCAGCAAAGACTCCAACGGGTTGAGACTGCATAAAAACACACAGACTGAGGCGGTGGTGGCGCAAGCCTTTAATCCCAGCACTCGGGAGGCAGAGGCCATGAGTTCGAGGCCACCCTGAGACTACACAGTGAGTTCCAGGTCAGCCTGGGCTAGAGTGAGACCCTACCTCAAAAAAAACCAGCCCCCCCAAAAAAGTGTATTTTATTGAGCCAGGCATGGTGGCGCATGCCTTTAGTCCCAGCACTTGGGAGGCAGAGGCCATGAGTTCGAGGCCACCCTGAGACTTACATAGTGAGTTCCAGGTCAGCCTGGGCTAGAGGAAAACAAACAAACAAACAAGCAAACAAGGCACACAGACTGATGCCAGTCCACAGAGTGTGGCAGCCCAGACCACCAGGAAGAGGAAGCGGTTTCAAGACGCCCAATGGGAGCTGGCGGAGGCGGAGTGTAGACGGCTATATAGGCGAGTCAGGGGCTGGCGGTGTCCTTTCTGCCCTGTGGACGCGGCCTGTCCCGTGCCCGCCGCCCTCGCTGCCACCATGTCCGGGTCGCAGGGCCCCCAGGTGGCCGAGCAGCTGCGCAAGCTCTTCGTGGGAGGGCTGAGCGGTCAGTGCACGGAAGAGAGCCTCAGGAGCCACTTTGAGCAGTGGGGGACGCTCACCGACTGCGTGGTCGTGCGACATGCGGGCACCAGGTTCTCCAGGGGCTTTGGCTTCGTGACCTACGCCAGCGTGCAGGAGGTGGACGCGGCCATGGGGGCGCGGCCGCACAGGGTGGACGGGAGGGTCGTGCAGCTCAAGAGGGCCGTGTCCAGAGAAGACTCCAAAAGGCCCGAGGCGCACCTGACCGTGAGAAAGGTCTTCGTGGGAGGCATTAAGGACAGCACCTGAAGAGCATCACCTGCGAGCTTACTTTGACGCTACGGGAGAATCGAAGAGATTACAGTCATGACTGACCGAGACAGTGGACAGAAGAGGGGCTTCGCTTTTATCACCTTTGATGACCCTGACTCCGTTGACAAGATTGTCAGTGAGTATCAGGTCATCAGATTTTTATTAATGAGGCTGGGATTTCATGTGGTATTTAATCCTAGTCCTAATCCAAATTATCTTCACCTTTTAACTGCTTCCTCTTCTTCTTCTTTTCTTTAGTTCAGAAGTACCATACTGTGAACGGCCACAACTGTGAAGTCAGGAAAGCTCTGTCCAAGCAAAAGATGGCTAGTGCATCCTCTAGCCAAAGAGGTCCAAGTGGCTTCGGGAACTTCGGTGGTGGCAGCGGAGGTGGCTTTGGCGGCAGCCGTGGGGATGGCTATGATAGATTTCGTAGTGATGGCGGAGGAGGTGGCCCTGGTTACGGTGAGGGAAGCAGAGTCTATAGAAGTGCTGGGCAGGGTTACTGGAACCAGTGCAGTGGCTATGGTGGGAGCGGCAGCTGTGACAGCTATAACATCCAAAGAGACAGGGGCAGTGGTGGTGGTGGCCACGACGACTTTGGCCATTACCACAGTCAACCTTCAGAGTTTGGACCCATGAAAAGGGGAAACTTTGGAGGCAGAAGCTCTGGCCCCTACGGTGTTGGAGGCCAATATTTTGCCAGACCAGGAAACTCAGGTGGCTACGGTGGTTCCAGCAGCAGCAGCAGCAGCAGCAGTTTTGGTGGTGGCAGAAAATTTTAATGAGTTCCAAGAAACAAAGTTTAGCAGGGGTGGAGACTCAGCGAAGTGACAGGAAAGCTACTTGTTGAACTCAGCCAAAGCACCGTGGTGGCAGGGCCTAGCTTAGCTGCCAAGAAGACGCGTTTTAGACAATGTTCGTGTGTATGGGGAAAAACAAAAACAAGCTCTAGGACTATATTCAGGACTAATTTTATGGTTTATCTTAGCTTTGGTTCTGTGGAAAGTAAAAAGTGTTCCAACAAAGAGTTTTAATGTGTACCTCTTTTTTTTCATCCATGCTGTTGATTGCTAAATGTTAGAATCTGATCATGACGCTGAATAAAATTATTTTTTAGAAAAAGAAAGGATGCCCATGTGCGATGAAAATGTAAAACAAAAGTATGACATAAACCAGGCATGGTGGCTTCCAGCACTCAAGAAACTGAGGTACAAAGGTGCACGTTGAGTTTGAAGGCAGGTTGGGCCTCAGAATGAGTTGCAGATCAAGCTAGGCTAAATAAAATCCTATCTCAAAAAAGGGTGGGAGGCCAGGCGTGGTGGTGCAGGCCCTTAATCCCAGCACTCAGGAGTTCATTTCCATGGGCTGGAGAGATTGCTTGGTGGTTAAGGCGCTCGCTTGTGAAGCCTAAGTATCCAGGTTCAATTCTTCAGTAACCATACAAGCATCTGGAGTTTGTTTGCAGTGGCTGGAGGCCTGGCACACCATTCTCTATCTGCCTCTTTCTCAAATAAATAAAAATAAAATATGACCTTGCAGTGCCTGACACTACCTACACAAGACCATCATAATAGGAAGAAAAGATCATGACATCAAAATAAAAGAGAGACTGATTGACAGGGGGAAAGGGGTATGATGGGAGACTGGAGTTTCAAAGGGGGGAGGGAGGGAATTACCATGGGATTTATTTATTTATTTATTTGAGAGAGAGGCAAATAAAGAGAGAGAGAAAATGGGTGCACCAGGACCTCCAGCCACTGTAAACTAACTTCAGATGCATGTGCCACTTTGTACCTATGGTTTATGTGGGTCCTGGGGAATCGAACCTGGGTCCTTTGGCTTCGCAGGCAAGTGCCTTAACTGCTAAGCCGTCTCTCCAGCCCTACCATGGGTTATTGTCTACAATTATGGAAGTTGTCAATATTTTTTTTAATTTTAAATAAATATTAAGTATATATGTATATACACTTAAAATTTTATAAATGAAAGTATTCCAGGTCTGGAGAGATGGCTCACTGGTTAAGGCACTTGCCTGAAGAGCCTAATGACCTGAGTTTGATTCCCCAGTACCCACATAAAGCCAAATGCACAAAGTGGTGCATGTATCTGAGTCATTTGCAGTATCTGGAGGCCCTGAATTGCTCATTGTCTCTGTCTGATGTTTTAAATAAAATAAGCATTTAATTAAAAGGGGAGGGGGCTGGAGAGATGGCTTGCCTGCGAAGCCTAAGGACCCAGGTTCAATTCTCCAGGTCTCATGTAAGCCAGATGTACATGGTGGCACATGTGTCTGGAGTTTGCACTGGCTAGAGGCCCTGGGGCGCCTGTAATCTTTCTCTCTCTCTCTCTCTCTGTCTCACTCTCCCTTTGTCTGTCTCTAATAAATAAAAAGAAAAAAAAATCCAGAGTTATGAACCACCACATCTGTTCTCAGAGGGGAAAAAAAAGTTGTGTAGTCAGCATTTCCATATTAATTTGTGATTGTTCATAAAAACGTTCTCTTTTTAAGCTTTTTTATTGTTATTTATTTATTTATTTATTTATTTATTTTGGTTTTTTGAGGTAGGGTCTCACTCTGGCCCAGGCTGACCTGGAATTCACTATGGAGTCTCAGGGTGGCCTCAAACTCATGGCAATCTTCCTACCTCTGCCTCCCAAGAGCTGGGATTATAAAATATATTTTTTAAGAAAGTAAATAAAGCCGGGCGTGGTGGTGCACACCTTACTTTAGTCCCAGCACTCATGAGGCAGAAGTAGGAGGACTGCCCAGAGTTCGAGGCCACCCTGAGACTCCATAGTGAATTCCAGGTCAGCCTGGGTTAGAGTGAGACCTTACCTTGAAAAACTAAAACAAAAAAAGACAAAAACAAATATATACATATATATATATATATATATATATATATATATATATATAATTAGCCTAGGAATGGTGGCACACACCTTTAGTCCCAGCACTCAGGAGGCAGAGGTAGGAAGGAGGATTGCCCAGAGTTCAAGGACACCCTGAGACGACACGGTGAATTCCAAGTCAGCGTGGGCTACAGTGAGACCCTACCTCAAAAACAAAAACAAACAAACAAACAAAAAATAAACATATTATTTGTATTTGAGAGGGAGAGAGTGGGCCAGGGCCTCCAGCCACTGCAAACGAACTCCAGATGCATGCACCCCCTTGTGCATCTGGCTTATGTGGGTCCTGAAAAATTAGACCGGGATCCTTTAGCTTTGCAAGCAAACACCTTAACTGCTAAGCTATCTCCCCAGCCTTTTGTTGTTGTTGTTGCTTACTTTTGTTTTTTCAAGGAAGGGTCTCACTCTAGTCTAGGCTGACCTGGAATTGTCAGGCTGGGGTTGAACTCACAGCATTTCTCCTACCTCCACCTCCTGAGTGCTGGGATTAAAAGCATGTGCCGCTACACCCTACAGAGAGAGAATGGGCATGTCAGGGCATGTAGCTGCTGCAAATGAATTTGGACTCTGGTTGTTAGGCTTTGCAGGCAGTTGCATTAACCACTTTATTTTTTTGGATGTAGGGTTTCACTGTAGCCTAGGCTGACCTGGAACTAACTCTGTATAGTCCCAGGCTGGCCTCCAACTCACAGCAATCCTCCTACCTCTGCACCCCTAGTGCTGGGACTAAAGGCATACACTGCCATGTCCAGCTTTTTTCTTTTATTTATTTTGGTTTTTTGAGGTAGGGTCTCACTCTAGCCCAGGCTGACACGGAATTCGCTCTGTATTCTCAGGGTGGCCTCGAAGTCCTCTGCCTCCCGAGGGCTGGGATTAAAGGCATGCACCACCATGCCCAGCTCCTAGTTTTATTTAATAATTTATTTGATAGAGAGGCAGTTAGAAAGAATGGACACAATATACTATGATCATAATCCCCTCCTAATACTCCCCTTTTCATATCCCCTTCCACTGAATCCCTTCTTTCCAATTTCTTTAATTTGATACCATAATTTTTTCCCTCCTTGTATAGGTAGCATCAGGCACTATGAGGTCATCAATATCACTTTGTATCTCAAGACAGCATTGTAAGCAATTCTCCCCTTCCTTTGGTTCTTACCTTCTTTTACGCCACCTCTTCTACAGTGTTCTCAGATCCTTGGAGGGTGTGATAGAGATGTCTCACTTAGTATAAAACACTCCACTGTCACTTCTCAGCATGAGGCTTTTAGATACCAAGCTACATTCCTACCATTCTACCTATCAGTGGGAACCGTTCAACAAGTACTTGTAAGCTGCTGTGTCACAGTGTTTGCTCCTCAGCATATTCTTGCCAGTAAGTATCCTATCCTCATTTTACCTAGGAGGAAACTGAAGTGGAGATGACACATGGCTTGCTCTGCGGACAAGTTTTTTTGTTGTTGTTGTTTATTTTTACTTATTTATTTGAGACTGACAGAGAGAAAGGCAGATAGAGAGAGAGAATGGGCACGCCAGGGCCTCCAGCCACTGCAAACGAACTCCATACATGTGCGCCCCCTTGTGCATCTGGCTAACGGGGGTCCTGGGGAATCAAACCTCTAACTGGGGTCCGTAGGCTTCACAGGCAAGAGCTTAACCGCTAAGCCATCTCTCCAGCCCTGAGGGCTAGTTTTATTTGGATGCTATGTCTGTTAAAGGCCCCAAGGCAAACCAGGTGCCAAACCTCACTGTTCCCATGGAGGTATTGAATGGAGCCATTTGCCCTCACTCCCAGGAAGCCCACATCCATCTCCTCCTTACTTCCTTTAGGGACCTCAAGGAGGTAGTTGAAGGGTTAATAGCCTTCCCTGAAAACTAGAGGGAACTAAAGAATTAATAACTACCCCTAAAACTAGCAGGCAATGAAGTCACAGAGGTTTTTTAGCCTCCTTGAGCTAGACACCTTGCCTGACTGATGTACTCACCTTAAGCTCAGATGGCCTTGAAGGACCAGAAACCATCTGAGTCTCCTCCCTTAGACAATCCTGGCTGAAGAAGCCTATTCTGAACAAGGACACAAACAGCTACAATTTTCTTATCATCTGCACCTGGTCCAGTCTGTTTCTTAGGCTCCTCCTTATAAGTTTGAACCCCAGCCTGGCTCAGTGCTTCAGCCTTCATGCTGCCCCTCGCTGTTTCTCTCAGTAAACTGTCTGTAGAGATCAAGTTCGCTGTTCTCTTTTGCTTTCCTCTTACACTTTCCTTACAGTAAGTAGTATATAGACTTTTATTTGCTTCCACCCAGAGTTCAAGTAGTGTAGATTGTCCTGTTAAGTCTCCCAATCTTTCCTGATGGAACACAGCTGCTGCTCTACCAGGGGCCCTTCCCCCAAGCAAAGCGCTAGGTCTGGTCTGTAAGCAGTTCTCCAGCCTCCCTGTGCTACTCTTGCCTCGCATCTGAGGCTGTTCTCAAGCCTCAACCACCTCTCCCTTCTTTGCTTCCCGTCCCTCCCAGCAAGGCAAATACTTGAGCAGGCTTTCAGCAGTGACTTTTGCTCAATTAGGAATTTTTTTCTCAGCCTTCTCTTCCCAGTCTTCAGGAAGCCTCATTTCCCTCACTTCCTACACCACCCCCCACCTGGAATGCACTTGTAAATTCTTCTTTTGTTATGAATTGGAAGTGCATTCACCAAGGACCGTCAATGGACCCCATCACCTAGTTGCTTTATTGTTTTTCCGGAAGCAAGGTCACACCCTAGCTCTAGCTGGCCTGGAATTCACTCTCTAGCCCTAGGCTGGCCTCAAACCCACTGTGATCCTCCTACCCCGGCCTCCCCACTAAAGGTGCACACCCTACCACCACGCGGGGGGACCAACTACTTTGTAAGGGCTCCAGCCACTCACAGGAGTTAGCAAGGCACATGATCAAGCCTGACTTTTTTGTGTTTTTTTTTTTTTTCCTCAATTATTTATTTATTTGAGAGACGGTAAGAGGCAGACAGAGAGAGAATGGGCACATCACAGTCTCCAGCCACTGCAAACGAACTCCAGATGAGATGCATACGTCCTCTTGTGCATCTGGCTTAACGTGGGTCCTGGGGAATCAAACCGAGGTCCTTTGGCTTTGCAGGCCAACACCTTAACTATGCCATCTCTCCAGCCCCTGATTTTTTTTTTAATGTTTTTATTTATTTATTTTTGTTTTTTGAGGTAGGGTTTCACTCTAGCCCAGGCTGACCTGGAAGTCACTATGTAGTCTCAGGGTGGCCTCGAACTCACAGCAATCCTCCTACTTCAGCCTCCCGAATGCTGCGATTAAAGATGTGCACCACCACGCCTGGCTCCTATTTTTATTTATTTATTTGATAGAGAGGCAGAAAGAATGAGCACACCAGGGCCTCCAGCCACTGCAAAAGAACTCCAGACACATGCACCACGGTTTACATGGGTCCTGGGGAAGGGAACCTGGGTCCTTTGGCTTTGCAAGCAAGTGTCTTAACCACTAAGCCATCCCTCCAGCCCAAGCCTGGTTTATTTAAATCCAAGCTCTGCACAAACCTGTCACCTCTGGCTGATCGCCTATCACAGACTTCCGTCTTCCTTTAGTGGGGACTCAAGGCGGCTACCTGATGCTTGGTTCAGGAATGGTAGAGCTCATTCTAGAAATAATGGTTTATAAAACCCTGATCATTAGCCGGGTGTGAGGGCACATGCCCTTAATCCCAGTATTTAGGAGGCAGAGGTAGGTGGATCGCCATGAGTTCAAAGCCACCCTGAGACTACATAGTGACAGAGTGTATTCCAGATCAGCCTAGACTAGAGCGAGACCCTACCTCGAAAAGCCAAAAAAAAAAAAAAAAAAAAAAAAAACCTGACCACTTAATTAGAACATTAGATCAATGTACTTGTTACAATGGGAGAAGTTAAGCAACACAAGAGAAGGGCTCACCCTAGGGTCACCCACCCCGCAAGTAGGAAGCAACTGGACGTGGAGCAGAGGCCACCTGATATCAGTCCAGAGCATGGTTCTCTGCACGTAGGAGCCACACACAGAGGTCAGGAGCCTGAGATCATTTGCAAAGATAACCTCCTTTTATTCTCTCACATCTCAAAATCTCCTAGCCCATTCCACCACACAATCGCGCCTTCTTTCCTGGATCTGTATTAACTTGGGACCTAGGTCCTGCCCCAGCAGGGAGAAGTCCCGCTGGGCTGCAGGAGAAAACACTCCCACTCTTTCCCAATAGGCCGCTGTGCGGCGTGGGTGGCTCCACGTAGCCTCTGGCCCCGCCCCCAAGCGTGCCAGGCCCAGACCTGCGGGGAGGAGGGGCTGGGTGGAGCGAAACTCCTAAGTCCCGCCCTCCCGTCAAGACCGCCCCTATTGACGTAGGACTGACAGAAGCCTCGCCAATCAGAAGGCAAGATCGGCCGCCGTAGCCCTATGGGCTGCGACAACACAAAACAAGGGCGCACCTCAGTGGCTGACGCTGCACCTGGTCTTTCCGGGTCCTTGCACGCCTTGGCTGGGACTGAGCTCGCCGGGACTCCTGCGGAGCCGGGCCTGAGGGAGCGGGGCAGCACCGTCCCGGCAGGTAAGCACCTGTGCACGTGGGGCTGAGGTCAGGCCGAGGGCTGCCGCTCTTCCCACGCGGAGGTCGGGGTGGGGTCCGGTCCCGGGAAGGGGCGGGGAGAAGTGAACACGTGGAGCGTGGGTGGGAGGCTGGCCCCGCGCAGGACAGGTTACGTGTCGGTGGTAGTGCTGAGATGATCCGATCCTCGGTGGCACGGAACACCAGGGGCATGCGACCTCCCCCTCTTCCCCAGTTGTCACTTTGCAGCGTCTCACCGGTAGGCGCTTCCTAGATCCACACCACCTGACAGTGGCCGCACTGCAGGCCTAGAGCCCTTGCCCGGGTTAAAACTTGGATTGGGATCTAATGGCATCCCAGTTATATCTGGATCAGACGCAGAATACAGCGAAGTGGAGTAGAAAGCTTGCCCGAGTTAGAGTGTGAGCCACTAGGTGGGGGATTCAAGTAAACCCGTGGCGTGGATCCCAGTGTGCACATTCACATCGAGTTGCTATATTAGCCAGACAGTCAGCTTTGTTTGTTTGTTGTTTTCATTTATTTATTTATTTTTCACTGACAACCTTTGTTATTTGTGTTTTGAGGTAAGGCCTCGCTGTAGGCCACGCTGACCGGGAATTCACTATGTCGTCTCAGAGTGGCCTTGAACTCTTGGCTATCCTCCTGCCTCTGCCCTCCCCAGTGTTGGGGTTAAAGGTGTGCGCCACCACGCCCGGCTCTTGCTTTTGCACACCATTTCTTCTGAGTGCAGGGGGGTCTTGTGGTCTCCCCAGTGACTTTAGAAAACCCTCTCCGTCATCCACCCTGGAGGCGCACAAACACTGTGCTAACAGTGGAAATTAGAGTTGAGGTGGTGACCCGTGAGTGACCAGGCCCAGAGGTCTGGCCAACAGGGTGGGAATACCTCTTCCATCACTAATGTGACCGCGTAGTTGCTTAGTCCTGTAAGCCTCAGTTTCCACATTGTAAAATAGGGCTTAAAACACTGATTGGAGAACTTGAGGTAGACACTAGCATTAAGTCTGCTTTTTGGAGTATTTATTAAGATGGGTGTTGACAGATTTTTTTTTTTTTTTAAAGCCAGGTGTGATGGCCCATATCTTTAATCCTAGCACTTGAGAGGCAGAGGTAGGAGTTCCAGGTTAGTCTAGAGTGAAACCCTACCTAGAAACCCCTCCCCCCACCAAAAAAATTTTTTTCTTAAAGATAGGGTCTGGGTAGCCCAGTTTGGCCTTAAGGTAGCAAAGGATGACCTTGAATTTGAGATCCTCTGTCCTTCACTTCAGTGCTGAGATTAGAGGTGTGCACTACTATGCCTGCCATTATTTTATCTTATTTGAGTGTGTGTCTGTGTGGAGGACAGAAGGTAAGCCTAGGTGTCTGTCGTCCACAGTGCTAGGATGGACATCCGGGATCTCAGTGTACAAATCCAGGTGAAGTTTTATCAATGGCGGAAGATGCTGCCTACTTTACTTCCTACTTCCGTGCATCCAGGCAGGGAGGAAAACTGCAGCAAGCCCACAGGAACCAGCTGCCACGGCAGCCACAGAGGGAGCTCAAACTCCTTTCCATACCTTTGGGCTGGAATTCAGATTCATATCTGCCCTGGGTGACATGCCCCCCCCCCCCGCAGGAATCTGTCTGCTAGGAGCTGAAGTTGCCAACTCTTATTTTATTTTATTTTGTTAGTTTTTCTTAGGTAAGGTCCCGCTGTAGCCCAGACTGATTTGGAATTCAGTCAGTAGTCTCAGGCCTGCCTTGAACTCACGGCGATCCTCCTACCCCTGTACTACCACACTCAGCTCATTGGTGCTTTTATTAAACAACAACAAAGAAAAACAGTAATTTATGAACAAGTTGAGCATTATATGGGTAAAGGACAGGACCTTTTTTTTTTTTTTTTTCTTTTTTGGTAGGGTCTTACTCTAGCCCAGGCTGACCTGGAATGCATTCTGTAGTCCCAGGCTGGCCTTGAATTCATGACAGTCCTCCTACCTCTGCCTCCCGAGTGCTGGGAGTTTTGCAAACTCTATGGGGCCATACTTTCAAACTAACACAGTGTATCATTCTCAGGACATCATCCATCTCCTTTGAGACAAGGTCTGTCATTGGCCTGGAATTTGGCAACTAGCAAGTCAGTGAGCCCCAAGGATCTTTTTGTCTCTGCCTCCAATATTTATTTATTTATTTGAGAGAGAGTATGGGCACACCAGGGCCTCCAGCCACTGTAAATGAACTCTAGACACATGCACCCCTTGTGCATCTGGCTTATGTGGGTCCTAAGGAATCGAACCTGGGTACTTTCGGCTTTGCAGGCAAGCGCCTTAACCGCTAAGCCATCTTGCCAGTCTATATATATACATACATTGAATAGAACACCATCCTGTCTACATTTTCCTTTTTCCCTTGTGTGTTCACTCAGGTCCGCTTACTTTTGAGGGTGGAAACCTTGCTGTAGCAGTCATTGTGTATTGGTTTTACCAACCAATGGCACTAGCATTTCACACATTAAAGTACTGGGGGCTGGTTTAATGGTTAAGGTGTTTGCCTGTGAAGCCTAAGGATACAGGCTGTAGTCCCCAGAACCCATGTAAGCCAGATGCACATGGTGGCACGTGCCTCTGGAGTTCATTTGCAGTGAATAGAGACCCTGGCATGCCCATTCTCATTCTCTCCTCAGCTGTCTAATAAATAAATAGATAAATAAATAAATAAAACAAAATGTACTTGGCATCAGAATCTTACTGAATTATGGTATGGTTGGATTATTTCTCACTCAGTTACAGTATAGCATAACAAGCATCATTTGTTTGTTTTTTTTTTTAGATATTCACATACCATAAAAGTAACTACTTTAGAGCTGGGGAGATGGATCAGCAGTTAAAGCTGTTTGCTTGCACTGGGCATGGTGTCGCATGCCTTTAATTACAGCATTTGGGAAGCATAGGTAGGAGGATCACCTAGAGCTCAAGACCACCCACTACATAGTGAATTCCAGGTCACCCTGAGCTACAGTGAGACCCTGCCTCGAAAAACGAAAAAAAGAAGAAGAAAAAAAAAGCTGTTTACTTGCAAAGATTGGCCAGATTTGATTCTCCAGTAACCACATAAATCTAGATACACAAAGTTGGATGTGTATCTGGAGTTCATTTACAATGGCAAGAAACCCTACTGTGCCCATTCACATTCTTTCTCTTGTCGCCTTTGAAAGAAAGAAAGAAAGGTAGGCGCCTGGGCGTGGTGGGTGGCCTTTAATCCCAGGTGGAGGTAGGAGGATTGCTGTGAGTTGGAGTTTGAGGCCACTCTGAGAATAAAGAATGAATTCCAGGTCTGCCTGGGCTAGAGACCCTACCTCGAAAAACCAAACAAAACAAAAAAAGAAAGAAAGGAAGAGAGAGAGACTATTTTAGAGTACATAGTTCAGTGGGAGTATTTTTTAATATATATATTTTATTTATTTATTTCATATATATATATATATTTTTTTTTTTTTTTTGAGGTATGGTCTCACTCTAGCCTAGACTATCCTAGAATTCTCTAATGTAGTCCAAGGGTGGCCTCGAACTCCCAGTGAACCTCCTACCTCTGCCTCCCAAGTGTTGGGATCAAAGGCATGTGCCACCATGCCTGGCTTTTAAGTATTTGCAAGGAGAGAGAGAAAAAGAGAGAATGGGGATGCCAGGGTCTCTTACCCTTGCAAATGAACTCAGACACATGTGCTCCTTTATGCATCTGGCTTTATGTGGGTACTGGGGAATTGAACCCAAACCATCAGCAGTCTCTCTAGCTCTGCTTTCATATTTGTGGGGTTTTAAAGATCATTTTTATTTTTACTTATTTATTGGGGATAGAGAGAGAATGTGCGCTTCAGGGCCTGTAGCCACTGCAAACAAATTCCAGCCACTTTGTACATCTGGCTTATGTGGGTCCTGAGGAATTGAACCTGGTTCTTTAGGCTTTGTAGGCAAGCACCTTAACCAGTAAGCCATCTCCAGCCTCTTTTTGGTTTGTTTTTGAGACAAGGTCTCATGTAGCTCAAGCTGGCCCTCAAGTTCACTAGCCATGAGTGACCATGAACCTTACAGTGCAGGGGATCGTAGTATAGGTATGCATCACCATACCCAACTTCACGCTTTTTTTAATACTTTATTTATTTACTTGAGAGAAAGAGGCAGATAGAATGGGCGTGTCAGGGCCTCCGGCCACTGCAAATGAACTCCAGACACATGCGCCCTCTTGTGCATCTGGCTCACATGGGTCCTGGAGAATCGAACCTGAGTCTTTTGGCTTTGAAGGCAAGCACCTTAACAGCTAAGCCATCTCTCTAACCCCCACTTTGTTTGTTTGTTTTTTCGAGGTAGGGTCTCACTCTAGCCCATGCTGACCTGGAATTCATTATGTAGACTCAGGGTGGCCTTGAACTCACGGTGATCCACCTACCTCTGCCTCCCAAGTGCTGGGATTAAAAGTGTGTGCCACCATGTCTGGCTGTTCACTCCTTTATTATTATTATTATTATTTTATTTACTTAAAACATTTTACTTATTTGCAAGCAGAGAGGGAGAGAATGGGCATGCCAACATCTCTAGCCACTGCAAAGAAACTTCAGGTGCATTTGCCACCTTGTGCCTCTGACGTTGCATGGTACTGGGGAATTGAACCCAGGTCATTTTCAATTTTTTGGTTTTTCGAGGTAGGGTCATGCTGTGGCCAGGCTGACCTGGAATTCACTGTGTAGTCTCAGGGTGGTCTTGAACTCACAGTGATCCTCCTACCTTTGCCTCCTAAGTGCTGGGTCTAAAGGCATGTGCCACTACACCCGACAAAGTTTTTAATTTTGATGAAATCCAATTATTTTTCCCCCTGTGCTTTAGGTCTTGTGTCTAAGAGTTTTAGGTCCTGGATACATTTTAGTTTATCTTTGTGGTATGAAGCAGATGTCCAAGAACTTCCAATTGCCAAGTGCGAGCTCTTAGCTCCTGAATAGCCAGGACTAAAGGGTGCACCACTGCACCCTGCTGACTTAAGTCTTTTGGATTATTTAAATTACTTGTTAAATAGTGCTTAGTCATAAACCGGGTATGGTGATGCACACCTTTAATCCCAGTACTCAGGAGACAGAGATAGGAGGATTGCCATGAGCTCGAGGCCACCCTGACTACATAGTGAATTCCAGGTCAGCCTGGGCCAGATAGCAAGACCCTACCTCGAAAAACCTATATATATATTGCTTAGTCATTTTCCAGAAGGCAAATTGTGTCTGTGTTTGTGAGATTTCTTTCCATAATAGCAGTCTCTTAGAACTTGTAATTCTTCATGCCTTCAAGTACTTAAAGCTTTTCTGGCCAGGCGTGGCAGCACATGCCTTTAATCCCAGCACTCGGGAGACAGGTAGGACCATTGCTGGGAGTTCGAGACCACCCTGTGAATTCCAGGCCAGCCTGAGCTAGAGCAAGACCCTGCCTCAAATAAGAAGAAAAAAAAAGATTTTTTTTTTGAAAGGCCAAGCCAGGCCCAGCTCCTGTGACATATCTGATTTTAATTTCTCTGCCTCATAGAGTAGCTCCAAAGCCGCTGGATGGCCCCTCTCCTTAGCAAATTCTCACTGTGTGCTGCCTACCTAGAATAGGGTTTCTCCTCCCTACAGGGTCAGTGATTCCTTTTTATTTATTCATTTTTATTTATGGGTACAAATGAACTCCAGATACATGCATCACTTTGTGCATCTGGTTTACATGGATACTAGGGAATCGAACCCGGGACTTTAGTCTTCGCAGGCAAGCACCTTAACCACTAAGCCATCTCTTCAGCTCTTCTTTTTCCTTTTACGTATGTTATTCATTTATTTGACAGAGATTATGAATGAAGAGTACGGGCATGCCAGATCCTCCAGCCTTTGTAAATGAACTCCAGATGCATGCACCACCTAGAACATCTAGCTGTATATGGGTACTAGGGAATTGAACCCCAGGCTGCCAGGCTTTATAAGTAAGTTTGTTTAACCACTGAGCCATTTCTCCTTTTTTTTTTTAATGTACATGATGTATTTTAATTATAAGCCCCTCCCATGCAGTGACTTTGTTATTTTTATTTATTTATTTGAGAGAGAGAAAGAGGCAGAGAGATGGGTGCACCAGTGCCTCTAGCCAGTGCAAACGAATTCCAGATGCATGCACCACTGTGCATCTTTCTTTTTTTATTGGGGGGGGGGTCGTTTAAGAGGTAGGGTTTCACTCTAGTTCAAGATGACCTGGAATTAACTATGTAGTCTCAGGGTGACCTTGAACTCACTCATGGCGATCCTCCTACCTCTGCCTCCAGAGTGCTGGGATTCAAGGCGTGTGCCACTATGCCCAGCTGCTATACATCTTTCTTATGTGGATGCTGGGGAATCGAACCTGGGTAACTGCTAAGCCATCATTCCAGCCCAGTTATTTTTTTAAATCTGCAATATTCATCAATTGCTTGATTTTCTATTCTGCTTGTACATCCCTCCTTTTTTTAAAAAAATATATTTTATTTATTTATTTATTTATTTATTCACTTGAGAGAGAATGGGCGTACCAGGGCCTTTAGCCACTACAAACGAACTCCAGACGCATGCACCCCCTTATGCATCTGGCTTACGTGGGTCCTTATGCTTTGTAGGCTAAGCCATTTCACCAGACCCCTGCTTTGAGGATAATGATGTGGGGAGGGACACAGCTCTGGCTTCTCGTGGGTGGGCTGGAGATGACTTAGCAGTTAAGGCGCTTGCCTGTGAAGCCTAAGGACCCAGGTTCGACTCCCCAGTACCCACGTAAGCCAGATACACAAGATGGTGCATGTGTCTGGGGTTCATTTGCAGTGGCTGGAGGCCCTGGCGCAGCCATTCATTCTCATTCTCTGTCTCTCTGCTTCATTCTCTTTTACGTGTTCTCTCAAATAAATAAATGAGATATTTTTAAAAAGTGAGTATAATTGACTTTAGGGAGACCCAAATGTGATCTTTAAGGACTATTGTTTAGGAAAATGAATAAAATAATTATATTTTGGTACTGGTAAGGGAGATAGGAATAGGATCACACTGAGTTCAAGGCCACTCTGATCTACATAGTGAATTTTCCAGGTCAGCCTGGACTAGAGTGAAACCCTACCTGGAAAAAAAAAAAAGTAGGGGCTGGAGAGATGGCTTAGCGGTTAAGGCACATGCCTGTGAAGCCTGAGGACCCCGGTTCAATTCTCCAGGTCCCACGTAAGCCAGATGCACATGGTGGTGCATGCATCTGGAGTTAGTTTGCAGTGGCTAGAGGCCCTGCTGCACCCATTCTCACTTACTCTCTCTCTCTCTCCCCCTCTTTGTCTCTAATAAATAAATAAATAAATAAATAAATAAATAAATAAATATCTTTAAAAAAAAAAAAGAAGAAAGTAGATGAGATGTAGGGAGCAGTCATAGGCTGTATGTGGTGTGTACGCATGTGCACAGATCTAACCCAAGGCCTCGTGCATGTTAAGCACACACTGTACCACTGATCTACATCCCCATTGTGTGTGTGTGTGTGTGTTGTTAAACAATGAATCCAAAGCCTCAAGAGTAATAGGCAAGCACTATAACCCCACCTCCCAACACCTCGGTGAGGACGCGCTTTTGAGCCAGTTGACTCTGCTAGGTCTGTGAAGATAGACAGGAGGCAGCGAGTGGCATAGGAACTTGATGCTCAGTAGAGATGTTAGGAACAGGAGGTGAGCCTCTTCAGTATCTAGGTGGTTCAGGCGCCTTGGAAGGCCACTGAGACACCAGTCTTCTCTCTAAGACCAGAGAAGGCAGTAAGAGTGAGGGGGAAGTTAGGGTATCCATGCCTGGTCACATCTCTTCCCTAGGACAGAGAGCTGTGCCATCTGTCGAGAGTGGTGGGAGGAGACAGACCTCTGGGGGAAGGCTTAATGCCGGCAGCGTCTGAGATAACCATTCTGAGCGTGAAGGAATGCCAAGAAGGAACAGGAAAGCGTGCATCGGGTGTCTGTGATTTCTGTTTTCTCTCACAGGAACAGAAATGAATAGGAGCAGCTGGCAGGGTAGGAGAAGACAGGGGAGAAGAAGCCGCCAGCAGAACCCTGGGCTCGGACAGCATGATTCTAGTGAGAGGCAAGTGTGAGAACTGGAGAGCCAGCTTTGCCCAGTGCCACCATGGCATCGTCCAATGCTGTATACCTTGTGCCACTGCAGTCTCTTCAGAATGAGTCCGGGCGGGGTGGTGGTGGCTGAGGATGGCTGTGTTTCCAGTAAAAGCCATGCCCTTTTGTGAAACAGCCAGCGTGTCAGCTGTGAGGCTACTGGTAGACTTTTCTGACACAACTGTTTATTCCATTATAGAGACTGGGGGAGGAAGGTTCAAAGCAAATATCTTTCTGGAAACATCCAGCATAAATCCTGGAAAAGGACTTCCATAAATAATACATGTAATTAGTAATGTACATATGTTATTTATGCAAATTTATGTTGCATATAACATTTCTGTAACATCTAAACCTTTATATGTGAAATACACTTCTTTTTTTTTTTTGAACCCACAACCTTTGAATTGCTCATCCCATCAACTAGAAGTCCAGTGCACTACCCATTCATTGCGCCACAGATCCACCTGGCAGGTGGCCCCTCTTTGGCTTTTCGAGGTAGGGTCTCTAGCTCAGGCTGTAGTCTTGGGGTGGCCTCAAACTCACAGCAGTCCTCCTATTTCTGCCTCCCAAGTGCTGGGATTAAAGGTGAGTGCCACCACGCCCCGAGAAATACACATATTCTTTTTTTTTGTTTTTGTTTTTTCGAGGTAGGGTTTCACTCTAGTCCAGGCTGACCTGGAATTCACTATGGAGTCTCAGGGTGGCCTCGAACTCACGGCAATCCTCCTACCTCTGCCTCCCGAGTGCTGGGATTAAAGGCATGTGCCACCATGCCCAGCTTTGTTTTGTTTTTCTGTTTTTTTTTCTTTTCTCACATATTCTTAACACATGTGAAAATGTGTAAGTAATATGAACACTGTAAGCCTTACCACCCAGCTTAGAAAATAAAGTCTTTAGACTATACCTCATTGAAGTTCCCAATGTGAACATTTTCCACATTCTGCTTATTTGCTGTATAAAGTCCCAACAATTCCCCCACCCCACCCCCACCCTCCAGGTAAAGTCCTACTCTTCTGTAGCTCAGGCTGACCTGGAATTCACTATGTAGTCTCAGGGTGGCCTTGAACTCAGTGATCCTCCTACCTCTGCCTCCTGAGTGCTGGGATTAAAGGCATGAGCCACCACACCAGGATTCCCCCAACAATTTTTTTTTCTCAGAAAAAGATAAGCCCATCCCCCACCTGGCCTCAGGAGAGGACTGTCATAACTCCTGGCCATAGGAAGTCTTTACATAGCCCTGAGTTTCACAAGCCCCCTCTGCCAGTTTCAAATCCTTCCACATGTTAATCTTCCATTCAAGATGAACAGATTTCTAACAATAGGGTCTTAAGATGACAGGTATCATGTTGCTTCTCCAGGGCTGGAGAGATGACTTAGTGGTTAAGGCGCTTCTCTGCAAAGCCAAAGGACCCAGGTTTGATTCCCCAGCACCCGTGTAAAGCCAGATGCACAAGGTGGCACACATGTCTGAAGTTTGTTTGCAGTAGCCGGAGGCCCTGGCATGCCCATTCTCCCTCCCTCTCTCTCTCTGTCTCTCTTTCTCAGATAAATAAATAAAATACTTAATAAAAGGATACTTCTTCAGAACAAATGAACAATAATAAAACCCACCAAGACTTACGTAGAAGAACACAGTCTTTGAGCCTAAGAAGTCTGCTTTTTCAAGACAATGTATGTAAAACCCTCAATGGAGCCATGCTTGGTGACACACACCTTTAATCCCAACACTCAGGGCCCAGAGGTAGGAGGATCGCTGTGGGTTCAAGGCCAGCCTGAGACTCCAAAGTGAATTCCAGGTCAGTATGGGCTAGAGTGAGACTCTACCTTGAAATACACAAAACAAAGAAGAAACCCTCAATGGACTGCCTACTCTGTGGGGTTGGGGGGGTCCCCGGGGGCCTAGCACACAGTGGTTCTTGTTGGATGTCAATCCTCAAACATGTTCTAGAGAAAATCAGGAGGACTGTGCCCAGTGTTGGTGTGTTTTGTTAGGAGAACCATGGATACTTTTTGGCCCTAGGCCTTCCCACGAGACCATAAGGTGCGGCAGACTGTGATCTGTGCAAGCCCCAGCCCAGCTCTGGCAGAGTAGCTTGGCAACCCTGCTAGAAGCAGCCACCTTCTGGGCTCCATGTGGGAAGAATGAAGCAGCAGCCCTTGGATGAGAATCGTCCTGAAATTTAACCCTTCCTCCGCCTGCTGATCACAGACACCGCCTGGGGAGGCTGGGCCGGGAAAGGGGAAGAAAATGATACTCCCTGCAGCTGTGCACAGGATCGGGGTCCCTGAAAGATAGGCTCTTCTTTCGTCCCTTCAACTAGCCTTGCAAATTGTGTTCCTTTAGTGTGTGTAGGGACTAGGGGGCTCTTGATTTAAAAGTTACTTTTATCAGGATTCTAAAGAGCCTTGCCTTATCACTATGTCTTTCAGCTTGTAATTGCTAAAGAAGCCACCTGTGGCTTCACAAATCCAGCATTTTAGCCTTGGCTCCATCCCAGTATTACTGTGGAAATTACCTCTGTTCCCTGAACCCCAGTGATTCCATCTGTAAGGTTTTCTAATCACCTGGCTTTGTGACTGCTGTAAAATGTGTAATAGCTGGTAAAATCCTGTTTTAATTTATTGACCTTTTAAAAACTATTTTTTATTTATTTGAGAAAGAGGCAGAGAGAGAATGGGTGCACCAGGGCCTCCAGCCACTGCAAATGAACTCCAGATGCATGCGCCCCCTTGTGCGTCTGGCTTATGTAGGTCCTGGAGAGTTGAACCAGGATCCTTTGGCTTTGCAGGCAAGTGCCTTAACTGCTAAGCCATCTGTAACAGACAGATTCAGGTTCTCTGAGATGAACTTCCAGACCAGGCACAGTTATGGAGGAAGGGATATTTATTGAAGCTCACAGATCAGGGGAAGTTCCATAAATGACAGAAGAAGCTGGCCTGCCTTCACTGGACCAAGCAGAGAGAGAGAAGTACAAGCCTAAAGGTCAAAAGCCACAGCACAGCACAGCACACTTCAGGAACTCCACCTAGGCACACTTTGCATATCTTTAGATTGAAATCTCAAACCCACCACCACACCTTAAGATCCACACAATGGTATTGACTCCAGCTAGGTGGCTGCAGATGCAAACTACAAACAAACAACTGAATATATTGGGGGCCATCTATTCTATTCAAACCACCACACCATCCATTTTTTCTTTTTTGAGGTAGGGTCTTACTCTAGCTCAGGCTGACCTGGAATTCACAATGTACTCTCAGGGTAGCCTCAAACTCATAGCGATCCTCCTACCTCTGCCTCCCAAGTGCTGCGATTTAAAGGCATGCGCCACCATGCCTGGCCCAACCGCTCTTATTAACTAGTCTCTCTTGGTTTTTCGAGGTAGGGTCTCACTCTAGCCCAGGCTGACCTGGAATTTACTATGTAGTCTAAGACTGCCCTCAAACTCACAGCGATCCTCCTACCTCTGCCTCCCACCTGCTGTGATTAAAAGTGTGTGCCAGGGCTGGAGGGATGGCTTAGCAGTTAAAGCGTTTGCCTGCAAAGCCAAAGGACCCAGGTTCGATTCCCCAGGACCCATGTTAGCCAAATGCACAAGGGGACGCACATGTCTGGAATTCATTTGCAGTGGATGGAGGCCCTAGCACACCCATTCTTTCTGTCTTCCTCCCCCTCTTTTCTCTGTCAAATAAAGAAATTAAATTAAAATTTTAAAAAAGTGTGTGCCACCACACCTGGCTCTCTTCTACTTTCATGTCTTTGTTTTTGTGGCCCACTGAATTTAATTTGGGCTACTTGCATAAGCATGGATGGGGGTTGCTGTTCACCAGAACTCAGGCAGCTAAAGAATGGCCACTGAAGAAAATGTTTCTCTCCTAGTAACCATTAGCTCTCAGTGAATATTCAGGGAGGGACGGGGCTTTGTGCACTCCGCCATCTGTGAAAACATGGTTGACCTGATCATGTACAGGTCTTTTTTTTTTTTTTTTTTTTTTTCAATTTTTCTAAACATCTTTTGAACTTTATTTTACTTACTTACTTATTTGAGAGAGATAGAGAATGGGTGCACAGGGCCTCTAGCCACTGCAGTTGAACTCTACATACATACACCACCTTGTGTATGTGGCTTATGTGGGTGCTGGGGAACTGAACCTGGGTTCTTAAGTTTGCAGGCAAGCACCTTATCTGCTAAGCCATCTCTCCAGTCCCCGCCCTCCTCCCCCCCCCTTGTTTTTGTTTTTTTTCTGAGGTAGGGTTTCGCTCTAGCCCAGGCTGACCTAGAATTCACTCTGTAGTCTCAGGGTGGCAATCCTCCTACCTCTGTCTCTTGAGTGCTGGGATTAAAGGCATGTGCCACCATATCTGGCTTTAAATATTTTTATTTATTTACTTACGTGCAAGCAGAGAGAGATAGAAGATAGAATGGGCGCACTAGGACCTCTAGCCACTGCAAAGGAACTCCACCTGTGCCACTTTGTGCATCTGGCTTCACATGGATACTGGGGAATTGAACTCGTGTCTATGACTTTGCAGACAAGCACCTTAACCTCTAAGCCATCTCTCCAGCCCCTGTGCAGGTCTCATACAGGTTAATGACAGCCACTGTGAGCCCACAAATGCAGTGGCCATTTCACATCTGGAAGGCCGCGTTTCACAGACCCCTTCCCTCTTCTGGATCTTAAACTCTTCCTGCCCCGTTTCCACAGTGTTCCCCTGAGCCCTAGAGTGGGTGATATAGATGTCCCGTTTCGTGCTGAATGCTCAGCACTCATTTATTTGTTCTTAGCACATTGGTGAGTTTTGTTTGGGTCTCCCCAGTACTCGCTGCTAACTGGAAAAGAAGCTTCTCTGACCGAAGCGGAGAACACCACCGATTATGAACGTAAACACAGCTATCAGAGCAAGTGGATGAGCTCAACACATCCGTCTAGTCAAACAGCGATAGTAGCTCTCCTCGCATGACCTCCCTAGCCACAGGCAGGCCTCGTAGTCTACCAGGGAACAGTTGGTTACCCACAGCAGCAGTTCATGCCACTACTGTATCTAGTAAAGTTCACAATAGTAAAGATTTCTAGTTTTCTTTTCATCTGGAAAATTCTAAAAGACCTCACAAAATGCTCAAGTGAGAAGAGAGGAAGGAATTACTATGACAAGCATCCTCTTAGGAAGAAGTTAGGTCCCCATTTTGGTGTGTTTGCGGTAGGGAGTCCGTGCTCCCCACGTAATGAGCAAGGCCCCCGGGGCGAAGGCTGCAGAACTGCTTAACTAGAACCCCAGTCAGAATGCTTGGAGCTGAAGCCCTTCCCTGCACGTCACCATGCTGTGTGTCGACAGGTGCAACACCCCGGGGCCACTGCGGAGCCCACAGGATTCTCGCATCAGTGATGGCGAGTCCCCCTCCACCTCATCCAGTGCAGCTGGGGAATCCTCCGTGCCAGGTAAGGCAGTCTGCTGGGTCGGGCTCCAGGCCTGCCTCGTCACCTGGTGTGCCTATCCCGGCAGCCTTGCTTCAGTCTTGACTGGGCTCCCATGTGTCTCCTCTCACATGGGAGTCACCAGCCTACCCTTGACATGGAGGGGATTCAAGAGCAAACTGAAAGAAAGAGCAGAGTGTCAGGAGCAGTGATCCTGGGACAGGCGGGCTCTCCCCTGAGACTGAACTCTGACTCTTGTCGGCTGTGCCGTGCACCCCAGCCCTCAGAAAGGACAGGAGGCTGTGAGCAGTGATGGACAGGCCTCTAGGTCCCTTCCTCTGTAGGTTAGCTCACAGCATTTTAAATTGGTAGATGCAATTTGTTGGGTTTGTTTTTTTGTTTTGTTTTTGAGGTAGGGTCTCTCACTCTAGCCCAGGCTGACCTGAAATTCACTGCGTACTCTCAGGCTGGCCTTGAACTCTCAATGATCCTCCTACCTCTGCCTCCTGAGTGCTGGGATTAAAGGCATGCGCCACCACGCCCGCCTTAACTTTGTTTTGTTTTGTTTTTTAATATTTTATTTATGTATTTGAGAGAGAAAGAGGCAGAGAGAAAGAGAGAGAATGGGCACACCAGGGCCTCTAGCCACTGCAGATGAACTCCAGGCTCATGCACGACCTTGTGCATCTTGATTACATGGGTCCTGGGGAATCGAACCTAGGTCTTTTGACTTTGTAGGTAAGTGCCTTAACCACTAAGCCATCTCTCCAGGCCTAATTTTTTTTTTAAGCCAGGCATGGTTGTGCACACCTTTATTTTATTTTTATTATTTACTTATTTGAGAGAGAGAGAGGGGCAGAGAGAGGGAGAATGGGCTCACCAGGGCCTACAGCCACTCCAAACAAACTCCAGACGCATGCGCCACCTTGTGCATCTGGCTTACGTGGGTCCTGTGGAATCGAACCGAGGTCCTTTGGCTTTGCAGGCAAGCTCCTTAACCGCTAAGTCATCTCTCCAGCCCTAATTTTGTTTTTTCAATTAAAGAGCTACCAGGGTATTACTTCGATCCAGAAAAGAACCGCTACTTCCGCTTGCTCCCCGGTCATAACAACTGCAACCCCCTCACGAATGAAGGTATCCGGCACAAGGAAATGGAGAGGAAAAGATTGCAGCTGCTGGAGGAAGAGACCAAGCAGAAGGTGAGCTCCTACCCTCGGGGCCACCCCGTGTCCTCCACGCCTGCCAGCGCCCATCTGCTGCTGAAAGCGGGTGCTGAATAGATGTCGTGTGGCACTTGGTGTAGGTGCCATAGGTGGTGGGGCCTCAGGCTATCCAAGACATGGAAATAATGAAAATAAGAATAGGCATGAAATCCCTTATTCCTACCTCTTTTTCCTGTTCACCGAGTATCACCAGCAGTTCTTACATGGTCTTCCACAGGGGAATCTGAGGAAGCATGATAGAATTCTTTTTTAAAATATTTTATTTATTTGACAGAGAGGAAGAGAGAAGAGAGAAAAAATGGGCGCACCAGGGTCTTCAGCCACTGCAAACGAACCCCAGATGCGTGCATCCCCCTTGTGCATCTGGCTAACATGGGTCCTGGGGAGTCAACCCTGGGTCCTTTGGCTTTGCAGGCAAACATTTTAACCACTAAGCCATCCCTCCAGCCCTTTTTTTCTTTTTTTGAGGCAGTCTCATGTAAACCCAAGGTAGCCTAGAACATGCTGTGTAGCTGAAATTGGTCTTGAACTTCTGAACCTTCTGCCTCCACCTTCCAGCTGCTGAGGTTATAGGTATGCACCACCACACCTGGTTTATGCAGTGCCCTGGATCAAACCCAGGGCTTTATGCATCCTAGGCACACACCCTACCAGCTAAACAACATCCCCAGCCCACTGACAAGATTCCAATGACTATATTTTTTATATAGAAAATCAGACCAGGCATGGTGGTACACATCTTTAATCCCAACACTCAGGAGGCTCACTATGAGTTCAAGGCCAGCCTGAGAGTGCATAGTGAATTCCAGGTCAACCTGGGCTAGAGTGAGACCCTACCTCAGAAAAAGAAAAAAGACAGACTGAAGAGATGGCTTTGCAGTCTATGTGCTTGCCTACAAACCCAAAGGACCCAGCCAGGTTCAATGTCCCAGGACCCACGTAAGCCAGATGCACAAGGTGGCTCATGCGTCTGGACTTCATATGCAGTGGCTAGAGACTCTGGAACACCCATTCTTTCTTTCTCTCTCTCTCTCTCATAAATAAAAAAATGAAATCAGGATGCTGGCTTAGACATAAATAGATGCCACTGGCAGTCAGATTTAGACAGATTGAGATGCCACCGTATTTTGTTGGTCGTTGGGCATTGGTCAAGAACATCCTGGCCTCAGGATCACTAGGTGGGTGGAGAAGATGACAAAGACTGAGGCATCTGGCCTTGCTCTGCACAGTGTCTTCGCTTCCTCACATTGTCAGCAGCTTGGACAGACGTGTGGCACAAACTCCAGCCTACGTGTGCCTTCTAGTACTGGGCAGAGAACACTGTCAAGTTTGTTTGTTTGAGAGAGAGAAAGAGGCAGAGAGAAAGAATGGGCGTGCCAGGGCCTCCAGCCTCTGCAAACAAAATCCAGATATATGTGCCACCTTGTGCATCTGGCTTATGTGAATCAAACCTGTGTTCTTTGGCTTTGCAGGCAAGCACCTTAACTGCTAAACCATCTATCCAGTCCAACTGTCAAGTTTTCTCTGTTTGTTTGGTTTTGGGGTTTTTTTGGGGGGGGGTTAAGGTAGGGTCTCCCTCTAGCTCAGCCTGACCTGGAATCCACTATATAGTCCCAAGGTGGCCTGGAACTCAGGTCAGTCCTACCACTGCCTCCCAAGTGCTGGGATTAAAGGCGTGTACTACCATGCCGGGCTAACTGTCAAGTTTTTATGCAAATAATTTCTGCCCATTTAGTACCTGTTCCATTCATCATGTCCTGTGAAACTAACAATAAATCTTCATTAAATCTTTTTCTTTCTTTCTTTCTTGTTTTTTAACTTAGAAAGTAGCTAGAATGGGATTTAATACATCTTCCTTGCTGTGGAAAAACCAGCTGGGTTATCTCAACATCACCAGTTATTGCCGGTAAGAAAACACCTTGTTTCTTGATGAATGTTCTTTCCTTGTCCTTGTTTCTGTGGTCCACAAATTCAGTCAGGAGAGACCATGTGCCACTCTGAGGGGCTCCAGTTTGCAATCTGTTTTTCATCTTAAACCAGCCCTGATTAACTGGTTCTAAAATGAATGAGGGAGGCTCATGGAGGAGGCTAGTGAAAGAGGAGAGGGGATTTAAGCAGGAACCACTTAAGATCCTGTGATCCTCATAATAACCTCCTTCCTGAGGCCCTTTTCTGAGTTGGTCCCTAGAAGTATTGCCTTAAATGAGTACGTAGGCATTAAATGTCATCAAAATACTTGTGATGGAGGGCTAGCAATATAGCTCAGTGGTAGAGCAGTTGCCTAGCATGCCTAAGTCCCTAGGTTCAATCCCCAGTACTGGGAAACAAAAACAAAACATTAAAAAAAAAAAAAATCATGATGTCTGAAACAGTTCTAACTAGAACTGATGAGACAAGCTAAAGATTGAAAATTCCCTCTCACTTTAGTTTGAAGAAGCCAAATCTCAGATTGGGCTGGTTTACTCCAGAAAGGCAGGATCTGTGTGACTCCGTGCCCTGAGCTAGTTCTGCCGCCTCCTCAGTATGTGAGGTGGCTTATTGGGCACCTTGGAGCAGTGGCCCCTTCAAGGAAGACCAGCTATGCAGCGAGGCCCCCCCTGTATTTCCTTTCCGAGTGGGAACGGGCATCTAGTTAGAACATCTCTTCAGTGTGAACCTGACGGGCCCCAAGCACACTGGAAGGAGACAGGGGCAGCGAGGCAGGCTCCTTCACCCTGTGCCTTCAGCCTGTTGCTCATCTCAGCATATTCTCTTCATCCCCAAAGACAGTCTGTATAAATCACTCTGCTTCTAACTCTTTAATTCTGGGAAGGGCTACCTACCTGCTTCGTCGTCCTAAACACTTTGCGTGACAGCTCATGTGGACATGGGAGTGGGAAAGGGCAGGCCCCCGCCCGGTCTTCCTTGTGTTATTGTTGACATGACTTCTTGCTATGCTGCCCACACGGGCCCAGATCTCCAGAGCACAAGCGATCCTCCCACCTAGCTGGGAGTACGGCCGGCCGTGTGCTGCCACATCCTGGCTGGCTGCCTGTGGTGTCCAAGCCCTCCTTGCACCTGTTTCCTCTATAGATTAGCCCACGAGCTGCGAGTGAGCTGCATGGAAAGGAAAAAGGTCCAGATTCAGAGCTCGGATCCTTCGGCTTTGTCCAGCGACCGCTTTAACTTCATCCTGGTAAGTGGGAAGGCGTGGTGCTTTGTTTGTTTGTTTGTTTGTTTGTTTGTTTGTTTGTTTTTGGTTTTACGAGCTATGTAGTCTCAGGGTGGCCTCGAACTCACGGTGATCCTCCTACCTCTGCCTCCCGAGTGCTGGGATTAAAGGCGTGCGCCACCACGCCCGGCTGGCATGGTGCTTTGAATGGAGGCACCCCAGTAGATTTAGGCGTTTTATCAAAGCTTCTTGGATTTCCAGCCGCCTGGCTGGAAGAGGTGTCCCTGTGAGCAGATCCTAGGTTCCAGCCCTAAGGTGTTGTTTGGGTCGGGTCTGATTTCCAGCCTAAGACATGCACAGCGCTTGGGCTCTGCCTGGGTTCCCTGAGCGTGACTGCTCATGGTGCTCGTGCTGGTATTTCTCTCTATGCGTGGACCTCTGCCAGGGGGCCAGCTTCTTCCGCCATTACGGAACTTCCCCTAGGCCCGTAAGCTCGCTATTCATCCAGGAACATAATTTTTCGCAACTAAACTTGCAGAGCCTAGGCAGTTTCGTCAGTATCCATACATCCAAACCCCATATATGTATGCATGTGTGCCCAGAATTAGATATACGATATACAAAATAAGAAATTGGGAGAATATATCCCTTTTTTTTTTTTTTTCTTAAGCAGGGCCTCACTGTAACCCAGGCTGACATCAAACTCATGGTGGTCCTTCTACCTTAGGCTCCTAAGTGCTGGAATTAAAGGTGTAAGCCACTGTGGCTGGCACAGTTTTTTTTGGTTTTTCAGTTTTTCACAGTAGGGTCTCACTCTAGCTCAGGCTGACCTGGAATTCACTACGTAGTCTCAGGGTGACCTCAAACTCAACAGTGATCCTCCTACTTCTGCCTCCTGAGTGCTAGGATTAAAGGCGTGTACCACCACACCCACGCTGGAAATAATTTTTAACTGTATCGTACTTTTGTTTAATGGGTCTTGGAGGAGTTATTTATTGAGTCTTTAAAAATACTTAATTTGTTAGTGTATGCATGTGTAAGCATGCACACCCAGGTCAGAAGACAACCTTGAGGTGTTCGTGCTCCACATTCTTTAGAGGCTTAGTTAGTTATTTTTGGTTTTCAAGGTAGGGTCTCGCTGTAGCCCAGGCTGACCTCGAACTCGCATTGATTCTCTTGCCTCTGCCTCCTGAGTACTGGGATTACAGGCATGCCCCACCACGCCCAGCCTGGAGGCTTTATTGAGAGTGCAAAGGAACATCAGGCTGGCTGGCCCCATGACCTTCAGGATCTCTTGGCTCCGGTGCCCATTGTTGTGGGCACACTGGAATCACAGATGCATGTGCCACTTTGTGTCTCACTTTACTTGAGTGCTAGGAAATTGCATTCAGATTGGTAGGCTTCGCAAGCAAGTGTCTTTAACCACTGAGCATCTCTTCAGCTCTGTTGGTATTTTTTTTTTTTTATTTGCAGACAGAGAAAGAGAATTAGCATACCAGGGCCTCCTACCCCTCAAACAAACTCCAGATTCATGTGCCACTTTGTGCATCTGTCTTTAATGTGGGTGCTGGGGAATCAAACCGTGTCCAGCAGACTTTGCATGCAAGTGCCTTTAACTCTAGTGTTTTTTTTTTCTTTCAATTTTTAAATATTATCTATTTATTTATTTATTTATTTGAGAGACAGAGAGGAAGAGGGTAGATAGAGAGAAAGAGAGAATTTTCTGGGCACACCAGGGCCTCTAGCCACTACAAACGAGCTCCAGATGCATGTGCCCCCATGTGCATCTGGCTTACATGGGTGCTGGGGAATCGAACCTGGTCCTTAGGCTTCACAGGCAAGTACCTTAACTACTAAGCCATTTCCTCAGCCCAACTCTAGTGTTTTTTGTTTGTTTGTTTGTTTTGTTTTGAGGTTAGGGTCTTGCTGTAGCCCAGGGTGGCCTCGAACTCATGGCGATCCTCCTACCTCTGCCTCCTGAGTGCTGGGATTAAAGGCGTGCGCCACCATGTCTGGTGCCCCTATTGTTTTTTGAGGTAAGGTCTCTATGTAGTCGAGGCTGGCCTCAAACTGACAGTTCTCCTGCCTCAACCTCATCACAAGCGCTAGAATTACAGGCACTATGTTATGTTCTTAAATGAAAACAGGAAATTTTGAAATTGTCATCCTAATGCACACTTTTCTATTGTACCTTTTAGTTCAAAGTTTCTCTCTTTATCTGTCTTTTTTGAGGGGCTGGGGTGTGCTGAGGGTTGGACCCAGGGCCTTATGCATATTAGGCAAGTATTGGTATACCACTGAGGTATACCCTCAAGTGCTATAATAGCTCTTTAATAGTCATGATAGTTTATGGATTAGGAATAGTTTTGCCTTCTCTTTTTATCCACTAACACTAGTAGCTATTTTTGTTTTGTTTTGTGCACTTTAGCCCAGGCTGACCTGGAATTAACTATGTAGTCTCAGGGTGGCCTTGAACTCCTACTTCTGCCTCCTGAGTGCTGGGATTAAAGGCGTGCACCACCATGCCCTGATCTTTTTGTTGTTGTTGTTGTTGTTGTTTTCTTTTTGTTTTTTTTTGTTTTTTTGAGGTAAGGGCTCCTCTAGCTCAGGCTGACCTGGAATTCACTATGTAGTCTCAGGATGGCCTCGAACTCACGGCCATCGTTCTACCTCTGCCTCCTGAGTGCTGGGATTAAAGGTATGTGCCACTACCACCCGGCTCAGATGTCACTGGATGGTTTTCATGTGTTCTTCTGGGCCAATATTGGGATTCTTCCAAGCCTAGTTCTGAGGAACTCACTGAGGAGTTCCAATTTGCTGGCCCCTCTGTGCCCTATTCATCTGTTCTCTGGAAGTGTCAGAGCAGACTCCTGTCAGTGTTTGCCCAGAGCCCATGACACCAGCTGGGGAGACATTAGGTCATCACACTCCCCGCAGAGGGGTTGTCACCTGAGGAAACACACAGAGCATGGGGACCTGGGCAGAAGGGCAGGAGGGTAAGCAGCCCACCCGGCTCAGCCCGAGAGACCACCTGCAGCCCACTTCCCTCCAGGCAGATACCAAGAGTGACCGGCTCTTCACAGTGAATGATGTCAAAATTGGAGGCTCCAAGTATGGCATCATTGACCTGCATGGTCTGAAGGCTCCCACGTTCAAGGTGCACATGCATGAAAACCTCTACTTTACCAACCGCAAGGTATGTCATGCCTCTTCAGTCTTGTACCTTTTGAACCCAAAGGCACTGCAGTGGTTGACCCAAATTGGAGAGGAGAGAAGAGCTTCGTAAAGAATGCAAGAGAGGGCTGGAGAGATGGCTCAGCGGTTAAGGCACTTGCCTTCAAAGCCTAATTACCCAGGTTCGATTCCCCACTACCCACATAAAGCCAGATGTACAAAGTGGCACATGCATCTGGAGTTCATTTGCAGCAGCTAGAGGCCCTGACACGCTCACCATTTATTCTCTCTCTCTCTCTCCTTGCAAATAAATAAATTTTTAAAACCTTGAAAAAAAGGAATGCAAGTGAGCTATCTCACTTTTCCAAGAAACAAATTGATAATAGTTCCTGAGAGCCCACATGAAGAGGAGGGAAGGCCCCAGAGCTTTGCTTCTTAGAAGAGAAAATGAGCTTAGATGGTGGAGGTGGGTTTAAGGCCGTGAGGTTTTTTGTTTTGTTTTATTTTGTTGATTTCCCAAGGTAGGGTCTCACTCTAGCCCAGGCTGACCTCGAACTCACTCTGTTGCTCCAGACTGGTCTCAAACCCACAGCAATCCACTGACCTCTGTCTCCCAAATGCTGAGATTAAAAGCATGTACCACCACACCTGGCCAAGCCATGAGGTTTTTTGTTTGTTTTTTTTTAGTATATTTAATTAATTAATTTATTTGAGAGAGACAGAAAGAGAGAGGGAGAGGATGGTCGCGCCAGGGCCTCCAGACACTGCAAACAAACTTGAGATGCATGCGCCCCCTTGTGCATCTGGCGTACGTGGGTCATGGAAAATCTGGGATCCTTTGGCTTTGCAGGCAAGCATCTTAACTGCTAAGCCATCCTCCAGCCCCCAAGCCATGGGTTTTTGTTTGTTTGGTTTTGGTTTTTTTGAGGTGGGGTCTCGCAGTATACCAGGCTTACCTGGAATTCACTATGTAGTCTCTGGTAGCCTCAAACTCCTGGCAATTCTCCTACCTCTGCCACCACGCCCGGCCCAAGCCATGATATTCCCTCTGGAAGGGTCAGGAGTTACCTGAAGGGGCAGTCTGTGGCACATGGGCCTCAGTGGCTGTGAGCTAGATGGAACCCTCCCCTGTGCATCACAGCAGTATATCTGCCAGCCGGCCTGGCCAGCTCTAAAGTTTAAGCAAGTGTCAGGTGCTCTCCGACAAACAGATCTGACTTTCTGTTCCGACGGGATGTGAGCTGTGAGATAGATACAGATTGGCAATGGCTTGTAGAGTTATGCATGGTGGCTGTAATCTCAGCACTCAAGAGGCAGAGGCAGGAGGATTACTGTGAGTTCAAAGCCAGCCTGGCTACATAGGAACTACGTCAAAAATGAGAAAGGCCCGGCCGTGGTGGCACAGTGCCTTTAATCCTAGCACTTGGGAGGCAGAGTTAGGAGGATTGCTGTGGGTTTGAGGCCAGCCTGGGATTATAGAGAGAGTTCCAGAATGACCTGGGCTAGAGTGAGACCTTACCTCAAAAAAGAAAGAAAGGGGGTCAGGGAGGGAAAGGGAAAGGAGGAAGAGGGGAAGTGGGGAAGAGAGAAAGAGAGCTAGGCATGATGGCACATGCCTTTAATCGTGTCACTCCAGTGGCTGGCTTGTGGGTGATACAAGATAGTTTGGATATTTAAGGTTGTCTCCTGATAGTGTCTAGATTTCAGCCCTGGCCTTGGACCTGGGGGGTGGGGGTGTCCCCGCTGTATACCAGATACCTCACCATGGGGCCCATGCTGACTGGGAAGGACTGAGGCCTGGGGTTCACTCATCTCTCTTGAGGCCCAACATGGCAGGGCAGGGGCCTCCACTGTCTTCCCTCCGACCCATTTTAAGAAGAGCAAGACCTGGAGAAAGAAGTCACATTTTGGGCTTGGGGTATAGCATAGTGTTAGAATGCTGTCTGGCAAGACCTTGGCCTTGATCCCCAGGACTGTAGAGGGGGAATGGTCACGTGTCTGTGTCCCTCCCGACCATTCTGTAGGCGCTCATTTTACCATGGCTTCCTGTGAGTTGACAGTCAACCCAGTCTTTCCATCCTGCGCCCTCTCCAGGTGAACTCTGTGTGCTGGGCCTCGCTGAATCACTTGGATTCCCACGTTCTGTATCCTTTGGCAGATGAAGAGGCGTGGTGGGCAGCCACATCCTAGGTGGACTTGAGCATCTGTGGACTTTGTGAGGCGGAATCTTAGTGGCTGAGGGCTGGGCCATTCTGCATTCATTTCTTGCTGTTTGGAAGAAAACTGTACCTCGGTAGGCAAGAAATCCCATGGAAGCATCTGAGGTTTGGAGATGGCTATTACTATTACTATTATTATTATTATTATTATTATTATTATTATTTTGTTTGTTTGTTTTTGGAGATAGGGTTTCACTCTAGTCCAGGCTGACCTGGAATTTACTATGTAGTCTCAGGCTGGTCTTGAACTCGTGGTGATCCTAACACCTCTGCCTCCCAAATGCTGAGATAATGGTGAGATGGCTGTTTTTTGTTTGTTTGTTTTCCAAGGTAGGGTCTCGCTCTAGCTCAGGCTGACCTGGAATTCACTATGTAGTCTCAGGGTGGCCTCGAACTCACAGTGATCCTTCTACCTCTGTCTCCTCTGCTGGGATTAAAGGCATGTGCCACCACACCCGGCAAGATGGCTGTTTTTAACAAGCACCTTTAACCACTAAGCCATTTCTCCATTGCTCAAGGCTGGGTCTTTCTGTGTAAACCAGGCTCCTCGAACTTACAATCCTCCCGCCTTTTAAGTTTGTTTCACAGCACTGTATTTCAAAGGATTTTAAAGCCTGGAGTGCATCAATGGCTTGATTAGCTTTATGTGAAATGCAAGACTATGATTTCTGTCACTGTAATTTTATGTGGTTGCCATCTGATGGGGACCTGAGAGGTGATGAGGCCACCTGTTGCTATGCTGATCTAAGAAGAGGACAGAAGAGGCCAACAAGAGGCCCCCTCTGTAACTAACGCAGTGTGGCCAGCATAGGATGAAACTCCTTGGTTAAAGAGTGCTGCTCTGTGGCAGGTTGCAGCAGGAACAAGCCATCTAGCAGTCATTCCAGGATTCGTGCTGTGCTCAAGTTCATGGGACTCACTCTGTTACAAACTGGTCCCTTGTTCGGATCTAATTCCACAGGTTTTTCATCAACAGTGGAGAGAGGTTGAGCAGAATTCTTCCCTTTGCTTACTGAGCTTCATTAGCCTGTGGCCTGTTAGAGGAGTAAGCGTTTGTACTGACCCTGTGAGTCCCATACAGAGCTGGAGAGGATCCTGAACGTGTACATGTCAGTAAGGACTTCCTCCCCTAGTAGTCACCATTCAAACCCAGAAGCAAAAAGGTTCATTTTAAGCCAGGCATGGTGGCGCATGCCTTTAATCCCAGCATTCAGGAGGCAGAGGCAGGAGCACCATGAGTTCGAGGCCACCCTGAGACTACATAGTGAATTCCAGGTCAGTCTGAGCCAGAGTAAGACCCTACCTCAAAAAAAAAAAAAAAAAAAAAAAAAGAAAAGAAAAGAAAAAGGGGAGAAGTGAACCAGGCATGGACACGCCTTTAATCCCAGCACTCTGGGAGGAAGAGGTAGGAAGATCACCATGAGTTCGAGGCCACCCTGAGACTCCATAATGAATTCCAGGTCAGCCTGAACTAGAGTGAAACCCTACCTCAAAAAACCAAAAAAAAAAAAAAAAAAAAAGGTTCATTTAGGTAAGATTTGAGCTACCCAGCTATAGGGTTCTTATTCATGGTTTTAGCAGTTGATAGTATGATAGAGAATGGGCACACCAGGGCCTCCAGCCACTGCAAACCAACTCCAGATATATATATATATATATATATATATACACACACACACACACACACACACACACAGATATATACACACACACATATGTAGGTAGGTAGGTAGGTAGGTAGATAGATAGATAGATAGATAGATTTGTTTGTTTGTTTTTTGTTTTGGGAGTTTTTTTTTTTTTTTTTTTTTTTTAAGGTAGTATCTCACTCTAGCTCAGGCTGACCTAGAATTCACTATGTAATCTCAGGGTGGCCTTGAACTCAGCAATCCTCCTACTTTTGCCTCCCAAGTGCTGGGATTAAAGGTATGCGCCACCACACCTGGCTTATACTGGAGATATTTAACATGGTCTCCTCCAGAGGCCGTGTACCATATCCGTGTCACACACTCAGTTGGTTGTGGTGTGGACCTAGCTCCCTCGCAAGTGTTTCAGCTTGCAGCGAGTTGTGTGTATGTGCTCATTCGGCCAGTATCTGTTGAGCATGGGATTAAAGGGCATGCGCCACCTTACCCGGCTGCAGTGGGCTTTTAACTGTGTCTGTGGTATTAAAAAACTCTGAAGCTAAGTGTAGAAAATATAAAGGTGTTAGATACTGGACAATGAGTACTTGCCCTAATTCGTTAATTCGTGTTTTATAACTTTTTTTTTTTTTTTTTTTTTTTTTTAGTCAGGGTCTCACTCTAGCCTAGGGTGACCTAGTACTCACTCTACAGGCCCAGGCTAGTCTCAAACTCACAGCGATCGTCCTGCCACTCTACCTTCTAAGTGCTGGGATTAAAGGTGTGTGCCACCACTCCCAGCTTTTCTCCCAGGAGAGCCTTGTACCCAATTGTCCTTAACAGCTTTTTCCAGGTTGTGCCTCATGGGCCTTGCAGAGACACCAGGCTGTGCCACTCTGCTCCCTGCATCACTGTTTGTCAGTAGTCAGCCAGGTATGGGATCCATTCCCTTAGGGGGGAAAAAAAAAAACTAGTGCTTTAAGGAAAAAGGTCTGTATTGTGGGCCTCCCAGGAGCTGTCTTGAGATTTCAGTGAGGAGATGGGGATGCCCAGGACTGGGTAGCCCTGGTTCAGAGTGGGGGGGGGGCACAACTCAATACAGCCCTGAGGGAGGGTTCCCTAAGCCCATCTCAGGACCAGATTGGATTATTGCTCCCTGCTTTTGATCCCTTCGGCTTCATTTCATCAGCCAGAGCAGAGGTAAAGCAGATATGTAACCAGTGCAGGACTTCCAAGCAGGTTTGAGCTGTCTGGAGCGATCACTCAGAAGATCAAGCTCCAGCGTGGGGCTGGTTGAAGGCAGCCTGGCTGTTGCTTCCTAGCTGCTTTCCGAATATTAAGCTTCTAGCCTTTCGGAGAGCTAGGATCCATGAGACGGGGTCAGCTTTAAGAGTGCAAGCTTCTGGCAGAGCTGGCTAGAAGCCCAGCTAGCTCTTCCTTTCCCATACTTAAGCAGATGACCTGACCTCTGGAAAATGAAGGTAATACCTACTCTGACACGTTCCATGCAGAATTAGATGAAGCCCTAAGAGGCGGGCGTGTCTTAATATCAATTTACAGATGAGGAAACGGGCCAAGAAAGGGTCAGGCCTTGCCTCACGATATTCGTAGAGTTATAAGTTAACAGCTCTCTTTGGGGAGAGGAAGAGTTGAAGTGAGAGTAGTCATTGAGACAGGGACATTAGAAAGGCTCCTAGGGTCCTGGAGTGTTTTATTTCATAGCCTGTGTGGTGGGCATGTGGCGGTATTAGCTTTGAGGTAACTCATGGGACTGGGTCCTGATGAGTTACCCTCGGTGCATATATTTCCAGTTTTAAATATCTCACTTTTGAGAGCACACGGCTACTATTAGGGCTGAGATTGATACAACTCTCTCCATGACTGTCCCCATGACAGCTGTTAGCACTGAACTCCATGGTCCGGATCTGGACAAGGAACCTGAATGAGCCTTCAGCCAAGCATCTCAGCCCTGTCTTTCTCTGGCCACCATAGAATCCATAAGACAGCCAAGGGAGAGACCGTGTTTTAGTTCTAGAAGCTGGAAATTCTGAGCATGGCGTTGGCCTCCGCTGAGGGCCTCTGTGCTACATCATAAGATTGGGGGGGGGGGTCATCCCATGATGAAGCAGTCCAAGTCTGCTAGCAGGGGTCTCTTCTTCCTATCAATCCACCCGTGCAGCCCAATGTTCATGACCTCATCTAACCTTCCTCCTTGCCTCCTAAACGCTCTACCTCCAAATACCATCAGGATATGTCTTTTGTTTTATTTTTTGTTTTTTGTTTTTCGAGGTAGGGTCTGGCTGTAGCCTAGGCTAACTTGGAATTCACTCTGTAATCTCAGGGTGGCCTCAAACTCACAGCACTCCCCCTAAAACCTCCCAAGTGCTGAGATTAAAGGTTTGTGCCACCATGCCTGCCCGGCCTAGGCTATGTCTTTGTGTGATGAAATTTCCGCACATGAATTCCAGGGGGCACCTAAGCCAAGTTGTGGCCCTCTGCAAAGCAGCTTCCCAGATCTGGTGGTCACTGGTCAAGAAGCACAGAGGGAAGCTCTCTGGGTCTTGCGTAATTTTTCCTGTCTCCCTCAGCAGGTGCAGACCGGCCCGGCATGCTCTGCAGTTTCCGGATCCCTGGGGCCTGGTCCTGTGCATGGTCCCTGAACATCCAGACAAATAACTGCTTCAGTACTGGTAAGCCACAGGAGACCCCATCCAGCAGTCCCCTCTCCCTGGATGCTGGGGACCTGGGGTCTCACTAACCCATCTCTGTTTCCACCAGGTTTGTCCCGGAGGGTCCTGCTGACCAACGTGGTGACAGGACACCGGCAGTCATACGGAATCAGCACCGATGTCTTGGCCCAGCAGTTTGCTGTCACGGTTGGTTGGACTGGGTTCAGAATGGAATGTGTGCTGGAGAGAAATTTGATTTCCCTAGTGTAGCCCTCAGTCCTCCTCTTTGACAGGGAGGAAAGAGCTTTAGAAAGGATTAATGCATTGCTTTGTCCAGTGTGTCCAAGTGATAGTTGGATGATCCAGAAAGGGTTTCTAAGCTGGCTTTAGCTAACTTCCTGTTTAAATGAGCTGTTAGCAATTCTTGAATGTTTGGATTAGACAGCAGACAAAATCCTTTTTCTTTCTTTCTTTTTTTTTTTTTTTGGTTGGTTGGTTGGTTGGTTGGTTTTTCGAGGTAGGGTCTCTAGCCCAGGCTGACTTGGATTGAAAGAGTATTTCACCAAGCCCAACTAAATCATTTTTAAAATATGGGAGTTGGTGTTGGGGATATATCGTTCAGTGGTACAGCTGCCTAGCAGTCCATCCCCAGAACCAGAAAACAATGTTTAACTCTGGTACTAGTTCACAGCATTTAACTAGTGTTCATACACACCTTTCAAAAGGTTAAAAATGAAAATCTCATCATTACTGTGTTTCAAAATAATTATCTATGAAAAATGCCATCCTTGGGCTGGAGAGATGACATAGCGGTTAAGGCATTTGCCTGCAAAGCCAAAGGACCCCCCCCATTCAATTCCCCAGGACCCACATAAGGCCACACGTACAAGGTGGCGCATACATCTGGAGTTTGTTTGCAGTGGCTAGAGGCTCTGGAGTGCCCATTCTCTCTCTCTCTCTCTTTCTCTTATAAATAAATTTAAAAAAAAATTTTTTTTAATACCATCTTTTAAAAGTGTGGGGGAAAAGCCAGGTATGATGGCACACACCTTTAATCGCAGCACTTGGGAGGCAGAAGTAGGAGGATCATTGTGAGTTCAAGGCCACCCTGAAACAACGTAGTGAATTTCAGGTCAGCCTGGGCTAGAGTGAGATCCTACCTCGAAAAATAGGGAAAAAAAAAAAAAGTGTGGAGGAAGAGCCGGCCAGCCTGCTCTGGGTGGAAAGAGCTCATCATCATCACTCAGGTTTTCTTCAGGCCAACACCTTACCTGGCTCTCTGCTGTCTTCTACATTGTCACCCCAGCTCCTATCCAAAGCCTTGGTGGACAAAGGGTACCATCAGTTGGGCTTCAGTCAGAAAAACCAAAAAGGGACCGCAGGGCCACCTCCAAGCACCTGTGAGCTCCCCACAAGGAAAACAGTGGAGGATATGCGGGGCCTAATTCTTCTACCCTGTCACACTCCTTCAACCCAAGTCCACAGTGCCAGGGGCCAGGATGAGATGGGGAGAGGAGGCTTGCCTGGGGGCAGACACACCCTTGCCAGCCTCCCGTGGCAGTTAGTGATAAAAGCTAGGCGCTGAGCAGTCCTTGTCTCCACAGACTCCTTTGCTATTTAATGGCTGTCGATCTGGGGAGATCTTTGCCATCGATCTGCGCTCTCCAAGTCAAGGCAAGGGCTGGAAGGCCACCCGCCTGTCCCATGACTCAGCGGTGACCTCTGTGCGGATCCTGCAGGAGGAGCAGTACCTGATGGCATCAGACATGGCTGGAAAGGTAAAGAACACTAACTTCCTTAAGCCTCAGGAGGGTGGAGCCCAGGCCTTGCCACACAGAGGTTCTGCAGTCAACCCCAGTACCAGGACATCAGGCAGGGAAGTTGTGGGCTATCCTGGGTGCTCCTTTGCTGCCCATCTCCCCGCTACCCCAGAGGCCGAATCTGGCTTAGAATTCTTAGAGTCTCTTGTTATGTGATTTCAATGGACTCAGAGCTTAGGAGTGAGAGAAGTTGAACTTTGTAACCTGAAGAGGCCACTGGACGCTACCCTACCATCCGGGCTTCACACCTTGTGTTCACCATGGGCGCCTGCTGAACCAGCCCACGTGACCCTTTGTGCTTCTTCCCACAGATCAAGCTGTGGGACCTGAGGGCCACTAAGTGTGTGAGGCAGTATGAAGGTCATGTGAATGAGTATGCCTACCTGCCCCTGCATGTGCATGAGGAAGAAGGCATCCTGGTGGCAGGTACATGGAGAAGGGGGTGCACCATGCATCAACACTCTCAGTTAGGGCTCCAGCAAGTAAAGCTGCAGGGAGAACTAAGGTAGTCAAGAGCAGACTCTCAAATATAAATAAAAATGAAAAAAAAAAAAATAGGGCTGGAGTAATGGCTTAGCGGTTAAGGCGCTAGCCTGCAAAGCTAACGGACCCAGGTTCGATTCCCCAGGTTAGATGCACAAGGTGGCACATGCTTCTGGAGTTCATTTGCAGCAGCTCTAGGCCCTGTTCTCTGTCTATCTGCCCCTTTCTCTCTCAAATACAAATAAAAATAAAATATATTAAAATTAAAAGCAGAGTTGACGAGACTGTGAACAGTCGCAGGAAAGTAGAAAGGAAGTAGGTGTATTGACAGCTAGTTGCTGGACAGCCCTGTCTCCCCGTGTCAGTGGGGAGACATCACCTCAGAAACAGGCAGGTGAGATACAGGCCTGTTCCGTCAGCAGGGTCCTAACATGCACTGCATAGTCTAGAAGCTGTTCCCGCGTCACTTTGCCTAAACTTCTGTTCTCTCTCTTTCTTTGTTTTCTTCGAGGTAGGGTTTCCAGGCCGACCTGGAATTCACTATGTCGCCTCAGGGTGGCCTCAAACTCATGTCAGTCCTCCTGCTTCTGCCTCCCGAGCACTGGGATTGAAGGCGTGCGCTACCATGCCCAGCCTTATTCCATGTATTTACTGTTATTCATTTGCCATGCTCATCAGTACCAGCACTGAGCTTCATCTTAAGTTTTCATCTCAGAAGAGGTTTTGTGCTCTGGGTGATGAAGAGGCAGGTGCAGGTAGCTTGCTTAGCTGCAGTAGTGAACTGTGCAACCTCAGCTCATCTTCACTGAGGCCTTCGAGCTACCCAGTGGCCACATAAGCAGTCTTTGACCACTGAAGGCCTGCTGTTCTCCAACTGCAGATCTCCAGAATGCATTGCATCTGAGCTGTCACAGTCCCGGGTGTCCTATGACACACTACTCAGCATGTGGAGCCCTGGAGACTTTAACTCGTCTTTATATATATATAAATTTATTTATTATTATTTATTTGTTTGAGAAAGAGAGATAGGCACGCCAGGGCTTCCAGCCACTGCAAACAAACTCCAGATGCCTGTGCCACATTGTGCATCTGGCTCATATAGGCACTGGGGAATTGAACCTGGGTCCTTAGGCTTCGCAGGCAAGTGCCTTAAGCACTAAGCCATCTCTCCAACCCCTTAACTGGTTTTTTTAACTTATAAAGAACTCAGGGGGGGGAAAAAAAGCTATAGTCTGAGCTGGGTTTGGTGACACACGTCTTTAATCCCAGCACTCGGGAGGCAGAGATAGGAGGATGGCTGTGAGTTTGAGGCCATCCTGAGGCTACATAGTGAATTCCATGTCAGCCTGGGCTAGAGTGAGACCCTACCTCCAAAAAAAAAAAAAAACAAAAACAAAAAAAAAAAACTGTAGTCTGCTTTGTCCCCGGAATGTAACGAATTTGGGTGATCTGCCTGGTTACTATTTCATCCAAAGAATATCGGTTGTCTGGCATGTAGGCCAGAAGGCCTGGACACCCAGAGTGGCCTTTTATACAAAGAGAAGCAAAGTCCCTGCCCATGAGCCAGGAGGCTTGCTAAGCACCTAGTGTTACACAGCCAACGTGTGCATTTTGTCACTTTGAATATCTGCAGCTAGTTCAGACTCTAGAGCAACAGAACGACTTTCCATGAACGGGCCTGGGCTCAGGTAAAGTCGCAGTTAGACCTGAGGAGCCATGTCGGCCTGGCCAGGGCTTTCCTCTGTATTTCTCACTAACTGGCTGTGTCTTCCCTCTTTCTTAGTGGGTCAAGACTGCTACACAAGAATCTGGAGCCTCCACGATGCCCACCTGCTCAGAACCATACCTTCCCCATATCCTGCCTCCAAGGCTGACATTCCAAGTGTGGCCTTCTCCTCCCGGCTCGGGGGACTTCGGGGAGCCCCAGGGCTGCTCATGGCCGTCCAGCAGAACCTCTACTGTTTCTCGTACAGCTAATTCTGTCCTTGCAGCTAGAAGGGCAGATGGGACTTAAAAGGGAGTAAAGAGAAGTTTATTTCCATTTCTAACAAGGACTTTGTTTGCTTGTTTATTTTTCAAGGGAGGGTTTCACTGTAGCCCAGGCTGACCTGGAATTCACTTTGTAGTCGCAGGGTGACCTCGAACTCACGGCAGTCCTCCTACCTCTGTCTCCCAAGTGCTAGGATTAAAGGTGCGCACCACCACGCCTGGCACATTTTACGTGGTGTCAGTATATACAGATGGCCGCTCTAGCTGCTGGGGCAGGTGTGAAGTGGTTTACGTGAAATGCCTTCAGTAAAGTTGTTACAGTTAAATTGTGGGCTCAGAGAGCTTGAAAGTCCTTTTCATAAAAGGTACTTATTTACTTTTTCTATTCCTCAGAAGTTTCCCTCCTTTATTAACAAAGCGCACTGTCCTAAGACTGGCAGAGACTAAAATGACTCAAAGCTACTTTTCCTGGGAGCAGCTTAGTGGCCAACTTCAAGTCCTTGAGAAGACCAGGTGGGTGGAGAGAGGAGGGGTGGGTTGTAACTCTGGTCATGGTCTCTGCATCTGTACAGAGTAAATAGACAGGACTGGATTTGGAACCATTAAACTTGGTCTTCTCAAAGGCAGGATCTGTGGGCCTCGGGGATTCTCCTTTTGTTTCCATGCATAAACACGGGGAAGATGGGTCTTTTGAAGTGCTATCGGTTTTAAACAGCCCTGAACATGCCCTTGTGAGGACATCTTCCACAGTGTGAGGGACGGCAGCTTCTGTTCACTGCGGTGGTTTGAATGTCAGCTCCAGAGGCCCGCGGCCAGAGAAAAATTAGCTTTGACTTTTTGTCATCTTGGAACTGCAGTTTGTGAAATATTTATACAAAGTGTTAACGGTCCTCTTGCGACCAACCAATAAAATAGAAGGAACTTACGGTGTAACACGTTGCTTCCGCAAATGGTCCCGGAGGTCATGGTGGTTGGGCTGTCTTAGCAGCAAATCCCTGTGTAAAGCCTCTAGAGATCTCCAGCGAGGGGAAGACACTGCGATCAGCTTTGCTAGCTGTGCTGGGCAGGTTTAGGCAGCTGCTCCACGCCCACCCAGCTCAGTTCTGCTCCCTCTCTGCCCTGCTCTGCGCCTGCCCCAGGAGCCTGAGCTCCAGCAGCCAAGGCAGGTGCAGGCAGTGGGAGGTAGCAAGGAGGCGGAGGGAAGTAGGACCACATGGTGGGATTTTTAGTCCTCCGGTTCCCTTTCAGTACACCTGTGACCAAAGGCCAAAGCTTCCATTGGAGCACAGCTCTCTGGGGTCTGGTAACCTTTATTTAATTTGAGGTAGGGTCTTTTTCTAGTCCAGACCGACCTGGAATTCACTATGTAGTCTCAGGCAGGCCTTGAACTCATGGAGATCCTCATACCTCTGCCTCCCGAGTGCTGGGATTAAAGGCGTGCACCACCACGGCCGGCTATTTCACATTTTAATTGTGTGTGTCTGTGGGTGTGGTTGGTTGTACACATGGCATGGTACACATGTGGAGGTCTGAGGACAACTTCAGAATCTTTGTCCTACTACCCTGCTGGAGGTAGGGTCTCCCATTTCTACAGGCACTTTGGGATTACAGACACATGAGCCACTCTGGGTCCAGTCCCACCTTGGGTGCAGGGAGTCAAACTCAGAATACTAGCAAGCTTGCAAGCAAGTGCCTTTACCCACTCTATTTTACTTGCTCCTTGTAACAACACAAAAAAGAAGGCAGGACAATGGTAGTAACTCAGATTAGTACTATACAGGGCCAAAACCCAGGATCCAGGCTGGGTGTGGTTCAGTGGCCCAGCATGAGCTGTTTTAACAGACACAAGGGAGGCGCTTCAGCTGAATAAAAGCGGTTACAATATGGAAAAAGCAGTCAGGCAACAGCAGCCCAGGACAGCCTGGGAAATGTATTTAGGGTGTTTTGGTTTTTTTTTTTTGTTTTTTTAGTTGTAGAATCTTCAGGATATTGAATCACAGAGAAAACCTTAGAATTCAGACTAAGTCATCTGGCCAAGGTGGCAGTAAATAAAATCAACTGTTGCTTAGCATCATATGCTTTTGGAGCACTAACGGATATATATACTGTTGTCTGCAAACAGTAGGATGCCTCCGGTCATGGAGTGCCCAAGTCTATGTACCAGACAAAAATGGTAACAAGCGCTCAACAGAGGCAGGTCATATGCAGCACATGTTTCACGCAGTAACCAAAACTAGTTCCCATAGTGGCAGGAATGCACTAGCTACGCTTGTGCGCTCAACTTCCTCTCCCAGGATGGTCACACCTGAGAATGTCAGTGTGGTCACACAGGGCCCATTCCACCAGAGTTGCTGTGTTCCAGGCGAGGCCAGTTGGCTTGACCTCGGAGCCAGCTGTTGGCAGGGAGGAGTATTAATGTCCCTTGCTGTGAACTTGAGAACAATGCAGGAGGTTAGAGACCACTAAAGTCCTCTTGGTAACAGCAGGAACGTTGGCTTTTTAACATTCCTCTTTAGGAAAATCGGGAAGGAGCCAGCATGACCCGAAGGCTGTGAGAAGCCTGCGCACTCTGATGGCAGCTGCAAGTCCCATCTGCCAGGTGGCTTTGCGCTCCTGAGCCTGAGCCCATGTCTGGCTATAAACATGAGCACCACTGCCTGCCTGCCAAGCTGAGGAAGGAAGCCAACGCTTCTAATGACAACAACCCTGACTCTCCTGCAGTTCCCAAGTAAACCAGCCAACTAAGGGCAGGACCGTGTCAGGATCCCACCGGCCATCAGTCAGACCTCTTGGCTCTCGACCATAGGCTGAGACCACTGGCCACAGCACTCGGGCTCAACACCTGCCTTCACTTATAAGCAAGTCTTCTGTTGTTTTGTTTTTCAAGTAGGGTTTCACTTTAGTCCAGGCTGACCTGGAATTCACTACGTAGTCTCAGGGTGGCTTCGAGCTCATGGTGATCCTCCTACTTCTGCCTCCTGAGTGCTGGGATTAAAGGCATGTGCCTCCACGCCCAGCTCATAGGCAAGTCTTTTATACAAAACCTTATTTAAAGCCTCTATGTTACACCAGTCTAGCAAGGGGGAGAAACTGGTCTGCACTACTGGATGCCAGGATACTTGTTACTGCTACAGAGGGACAGGAAGTTCCTGGAGTAAGGCCATGTTGTTTCTTAATCTGGGTCCTAGCTAGACCTGCGTTCAGCTGGAGAAGAGCTGCAACACAGACAGCTGGTGAAGCTTCCTCAGGCCTTTATTGTCAGCCTGCACTTAGCTAGCTTCCACTTATTTAGTTGAAGCTGGGACTAGATCTTTTGTAGAGCGAAGAGCCTATTTGACACTGCCATTTTCTTCCCTGGTGTAAAGTAGCAGCAGCAAAGGAGCTTGGGAGAGGAGAGTGTTCTGAGTGACTCCTGTGGAGAGAGCCTTAGATGGGAGGGGACCAAAAGTAAAGGCGTGGACATCTGCTTCTTTGTTCATTAAAAAATACAATTTTAGGGCTGGAGAGATGGCTTAGTGGTTAAGCGCTTACCTGTGAAGCCTAAGGACCCTGGTTCAAGGCTCAATTCCCCAGGACCCACGTTAGCCAGATGCACAAGGGGGCACACGCATCTGGAGTTCGTTTGCAGTGGCTGGAGGCCCTGGTGCGCCCATTCTCTCTCTGCCTCTCTCTCTCTCTGTGTCCGTCGCTTTCAGATACACAAATAAAAATAAACAAAAAATTTTTTAAAAAATACAATTTTAGGGCTGGAGAGATGGCTTAGCGGTTAAGCGTTTACCTGTGAAGCCTAAGGACCCTGGTTCAAGGCTCAATTCCCCAGGACCCATGTTAGCCAGATGCACAAGGGGGTGCACACGTCTGGAGTTCGTTTGCAGTGGCTGGAAGCCCTGGCGCGCTCATTCTCTATCTGCCTCTTTCTCTGTCACTTTCAAATAAAAATAAACCAAGTTTAAAAAAAAAATACAATTTTAGCCAGGCGTGGAGGCTCACTGCTTTAATCCCAGCACTCGGGAGGCAGAGGTAGGAGGATCACCATGAGTTCGAGGCCACCCTGAGACTATATAGTGAATTCCAGGTCAGCCTGAGCCAGAGTGAAACCCTACCTCGAATAACAAAAACAACAACAACAAAAAAATACAATTTTAGGGATGGAGAGATAGCTTAGCGGTTAAGTGCTTTCCTGTGAAGCCTAAGGATCCCTGTTTGATTCCCCAGGACCCACGTAAGCCAGATGCACAAGGGGACACATGCATCTGGAGTTCATTTCCAGTGGCTGAATGCCCTGGTGCGCCCATTCTCTCTCTCTCCCCCTTTTCTCAAACAAATAAATAAAATATATTTTAAAAAATACAGTTTTAGGGCTGAAGAGATGGTTCAGTGGTTAAGGCGCTTGTCTGCAAAGCCTAAGAACGTTTGTTCGAATCTCCAGGTCCTATGTATGTAAAGTGACGCAAGCATGTAATGTAGCACATGCACACAAGAGGGCGCACACTTCTGCAGTTCTTTCACAGCGGTGGTGCATGCGTCTGGAGTTCATTTGCAGTAGCTATTGGCACTGGCATGCCCATTCTCTCTATCTGCCTTTATCTCACTCTCTCAAATAAATAATTTATAAAAATTTTATAAAATAAAGAAATCAAACAAACTGAGCTGCGGAATTCCTCCTTGCTGGCTAGCATTCATGGTGTCCGAAGGTACTTTTATGCAGGTTGCTGGGGGGAAAAGTCAACAGTCTTAGCCAGGATGGGGGAACATGGCTGAGTCGTTAAAGGCACTTGCTTGCAAAGCCTACCAGCTGAGGTTCAGTTCCCCAGTACCCAGTTAAATCCAGATGCACAAAGTAATGTATGCATCTGGAGTTCACTTGCAGTGGCAAAAGGCCCTGGAGACATACATGCATGCACATATACACACATACATACAATACACACGCACATATGTGCATTCTCTCAAAAATGTAGGTTTTTGTTTTGTTTTTTTACTTTATTCATTGGGGGAAGAAATGGGTGCACCAGAACCTCGAGCCACTACAAAGGAACTCTAGACACATGTGCTGCCTTGTGTATCTGGTTTACATGGGTACTTGTGGAGTTGAACCTGGATCCTTTGCAGGTAAGCACCTTAACCACTAAGCAATCTCTCCAGCCCTTAGTTTTAGTTTTTGTTCTTTTTTTTTGTGTGTCGTTGTTGTTTCTTTGTTTGTTTTGGTTTTCGAGGCAGAGACTCACTCTAGCCCAGGCTGACCTGGAATTCACTAGTAGTCTCTGCCTCTTGAGTGCTGGGATTAAAGGTGTCTGCCACCACACCCAGCCACAAATAATTTTTTTAAAATATTTTTATTTGCAAGGAGAGGGAGACAGAGAAAAGTGACACACAGAGAGAATGGGTGCACCAGGACTTCCAGCGGCTGCAAACAAAACCGAGATGCGTAAGTTACACTGTACATTTGGCTGTATATGGGTACTGGGGAGTCAAACCTGGGTCATTAATTAGACTTTGCAGGCAAACACATTAACCATTACTATCACTCCAGCCCCAAAATATATTTTAACATTTTACTCATATTATTTGGAGAGAGAGAGAGTGGATGTGCCAATGGCCCTAGCCACTGCAAGTGAACTCCAGATGCATTCACATTGTGCATGTGGCTTATGGGGGTACTGGGGAATTGAACCTGGGACCTTAGGCTTCAGAGGTAAGTGCTTTAACCACACAGGAGGATTGCTGTGAGTTCAAAGCCACCCTGAGACTACATAGTGTATTCCAGGTCAGCATGAACTAGAGTAAAACCCTACCTTTGAAAAAAAAGAAAGAAAGAGGAAAGAAAGAAAGAAAGAAAGAAAGAAAGAAAGGAAAGAAAGAAAGAAAGGAAGGAAGGAAGGAAGGAAGGAAGGAAGAAAGAAAAAGGCTAGACTCCAAAGCCAGCTGCAGTGGCACACACTCCCAACTGTTTGGGAGGCTGAGGTGATATGATCACCTGAACTCATGAGTTTAGACAACCTGCAGAGAACCTCATCTCAAAAAACATATGATAATAGTTTTATGGTATTTACCCATGCCTTTTCTTTTTAAATTATTTTTATTTATTAGAGAGAAAGAGGCAGATAGGGAGAAAGAGAATGGGCACGCCAGGGCCTCCAGTCACTACAAACGAACTCCAGATGCATGCACCCACTTCTGCATATGACTTATGTGGGTCCTGGGGAATCGAACCAGAGTCCTTAGGCTACGCAGGCAAACACCTTAGCTGCTAAGCCATTTACCCAGCCCACCCATGCTTTTTCTACAAAATAGTTTTTTGTTAAAGATTTTATTTTCATTCACTTATTTAGAGATAGAGAGAATGGTCATGCCAGGGCCTCTAGACACTGCAAATGAACTCCAGATGCATGCACCATGTACATCTGGCTTACGTGGGACCTGGAGAATTGAACCTGGGTCCTTAGGCTTCACAGGCAAGTGCCGTTAACCGCTAAGCCATCTCTCCAGCCCCTATAAAAGTTGTCAGAGTAACAAACTGAAGTATGTGGAAATAAAGTATTACCTCTCAGGCTGGAGAAATGGTTTAGCAGTTACAGCACTTGTCTGTAAAGCCAAAGGACCCAGATTTGATTCCCTAGTACCCACGCAAGCCAGATGCACAAAGTGGTGCATGCTTCTGGAGTTCATTTACAGAGGCTAGAGGCCCTGGCACACCCATTCTCTTTCTGCCTCTCTTTAATAAATATTTTTTAAATTGCTATTAAAAAATTATATTTTTTTCCTCTCTCTCTAGACATTTACTTCTCACCTGACTTCTGTTGTACATACTACCAGCTACATTCCCATCAACTGGGAAGAGGACACAAGCAAGGCTTAGAGAAGTCAGCACAGTCGTGTATGGCAGGAAGATTCCTTTATGGTGGGGAATTGGATAATACACAGCTCTAGAGTAGGGCCTCTGTCACTGGGAGGCAGGGAGGAACAGGTCAGAAGGACCAATCCACTCCAAGGTTCCCATCACATGAATATACACCCCAGGTGCCTCCCTGAGGCTCCGCCCACCCATCAGTTCAGTCAAGCATGTTGCTTTAATTCTTCTTTTTTTGGCCATTGAAGGTACTCCACCCTGATGACAGGATTTCAGAATTAACAGTCTTTCCAGTCATGATCGAAATGGATGTCCAAGCTCTTGATGAGAAACATTCATTCAATTTCTCTTGCAAGAACCAAAGATATTTTTTTCCTTGTGATCTGTGAAATATTTATATATACTTTTTTAAAAAACAACAACAGTCCACTCTGTGCTGTCTCCCTGGAAGGTTTCTCATGATCACCCCTCCAATAGATAGAGAGGTTGTGTATCTGGGAACAAATTAAGACACTGTAAGGGAGAAAAATTCAAATGTGACACTCCAAAGCAGATTGGGGGGGGGGGAGTCCTGTGGTAGAGGGGGCCAGGTGCTGATGGAGGAGCAGGGTGTAGCCTTCTAAGAAAGCCCAGTGGAGACAGATGGAAGCATCAGGAGCAAGGACCTTGCTGGGGAAGGCCCCAGTTCCATGGGCCACAAGCACCTGCATTGTGTCTTCTCAGGGCTGAAGACCCTACCTCTGACCTCCACACACAGGTGACCTCTGACTACAACAGGCCGAAGCAGGAACTGGGATCCCACTCTAGAAGGGCTCGGGGGAAGTCCCTTTAGGCCACTTCCAAGCAGGAGGGCCTGGGATGCTCACATCCGGGCAGCCGGGAGCGGGAGAGGAAGGGCCAGGAAACGGACACTGCAAGGCTTGCAGAGAAGCAGGAAAAGGCGACCAGCAGTGCGGTGGCTCCGGAACGAGCTCGGCTTTGTATGGAAGACCTGCTGCCACTGCTACTTGCATCCCTGTGCTGGGGCCACACTGGACTAAAGTCTCCCAGCCAGCAGCAGCCTCAGTACACCCCCGGTCCCTTTTATATGCATATATGGAGACACAGATATATGTTCAGTTACGATTTTGATGCAGGTTCGTTCCCCTTTGCTGAGAGCGGCTCGGTCCCGTTCTGAGGGGTTCACGCCTTCGGGCCTGCCGCCAGGCTCACCCCCACCAAGGCCAAGTGGCCCCTGGGATGAGAGAGGAGAGGACACGCCACAACAGGTGACCAGGAGGAGGGCCTACCTCAGTGAGACGTCTGTTTCTAACCCTGAGAACCTAAGGAATTGTGAAGGACTCGCGGAGGGAGCTGGGGTTAAAGGTCACCGGGCTTTTTATTGCAGTTGAAGCACACTCGGACTGGGTGGTCCCAGCCTCGAGAGGGGACAGCCCGCCGGTCGTGGGAGCACTCGTCACAGAAGCCCTGGCCGCAGGCGCGGCAGTGGTGCTTGGACAGCTTCACGCTGAACTCCTTGCGGCAGCTGTGGCAGTTCAGGATCTCGTGGTCGGGCACCCAGTACGCCGGCCTGGCCGCGTCCTTCACTAGGCCTGCAGCAGGGAAGGCGTGGATGGTCAGGACACTGGAACCTTCGCCCAGGTGGGCTTCCCACACCCGATCACTACAGGACTTTTTACAAAGATACATATGCCAAGCCTCCAGCCGTGACCACCCAGATGAGAATCACTCTGTGACTGAGGCTAGGACAGTCTTGACAAGGCATTGGACGTTCAGTCACAGCCCAGCTCCACTGAGCACAGGGAAGGGAGCTCCAGGAGTAAGCAAGGTGACTTCACTTCAGTGGCTTATCCATCTTTAACAACCCCTTTCTAAGACTTATTAAGAGGACAAGAGGGCTGGTGAGATGGTTTAGTGGTTAAGGTGCTTGCCTGCGAAGCCTAAGGACGCAGATCCCACGTAAGCCAGATGCACAAAGGTGAGGCAAGCCGGGCGTGGTGATACACACCTTTAATCCCAGCACTCGGGAGGCAGAGGTTGGAGGATCGCTGTGAGTTTGAGGCTACCCTGAGACTACATAGTGAATTCCAGGTCAGCCTGAGCTAGAGTGAGACCCTACCTTGAAAAAATAAACAAAAAAAAAAAAAAGGGCATACTTTGTATGGATACATCATGTGTTGGTAGCATCTTTCCCTTGTCCCTGCCCCCATTCCACTGGGTGCCCTCCCCATGGGGTTGGGAGTTATGTGTTGTGGGACCAGCAATCAGTTATTGGGGGGAAGGCAATGCCTCATGACATCCCAATCTGTGGCTCTTAAAATCTTCCCGCCTTCTCTTCTGCAAAATTCCCTGAACCTCGGTGGGTGTTTTAAGTCTACTTCAGTGATGAGCTCTTATGAGCCTCTGGATCTCTGCTTTGATAGGTGTCCAGTATCCTCAGTGTCTGCACCTGGGCCACAATCTTAAATGCTGAATTAGTAACCTGGGCTGGTACGGCAGATTAAAGATAGCCACAAATTCTGCCTCTTCCCTGTTGTGGTGGTTTGAATAGAATAGATGGCCCCCAATATATTCAGTTGTTTGTTTGTAGCTTGCCATTGTGTGGATCTTAAGGTGTGGTGGTGGGTTTCAGATTTCAATCTAAAGATATGCAAAGTGTGCCTAGCTGGAGTTCCTGAAGTGTGCTCTGGCTTTTGGCTTTAGGCTTGTACTGCTCTCTCTCTGCCTGGTCCTGTGAAGGCAGGCCAACTTCCTCTGCCATTTATGGAACTTCCCCTGGATCTGTAAGCTTCAATAAATATCCCTTCCTCCATAACTGTGCCTGGTCTGGAAGTTCATCTCAGTGAACCTGAAGCTGTCTGATACACCTGTAGACAAACTATAGGCTACGTACCAGCTTCTAGGCCCTGGACTTAAAAAACTGGCAGCTTCTACTTGCTGTCTCTTCAAATATTAGCTCATAAAGCCCTGAGACACCACAACCTCTGGAGACCTCATGTGGGGAGGCCAGAGAGTACCCACAGGGAGAAATGGGGGTGACACTATACTGAGCTTCCAGCCTCCAAGTGTCTCACTGTGTTACCCAGAATGTGAAGTCAGCTTGGACCTTTGAGATCAATCCAAATTCCATCCTGGAATATCAAGTAGTAACTCAAAGTAATGCCACTGGGAGACAAGTCATTGCCCTTAGATTAACTGGCGTGGACGGCCTTTACATGCCAGGGTAGTCTGTTATACAGTAACAGATGGTATAAAGTATAGCCTCCAGGAACACACAGGACTCCACTGAGGGATTCAGGATAAGCAGCAAACTTAAAACTCAATGATTAATTGCCACCCAGCTCCAGTTGGCAAGAGTACCCTGAAACCTACATCCCACATATAAACTACACCCAAGACAGGCACTGCCCAGGCCCACCTAGTGGTATGTCAATGGCTGTCACCACGGCTCCCAAGGTGTTCTGCACGGCCTCTCCCACCTTCCGGGCAATCAGTGTTCCACCTTCATCATCTGCTTGTGCCTCAGCAACATCTGTGGACAGTAAGAAAAGAAAAGCTGGGCTGGAGAGATGGCTTAGCAGTTAAGGTGCTTGCCTGCAATGCCAAAGGACCCAGGTTCGATCCCCCAGGAGCCACATAAGCCAGATGCACAATGTGGTGCATGTGTCTAGAGTTTGTTTGCAACAGCTGGAGGTCCTGGTACACTTTCATTCCCTCTCTTTCTGCCTCTTTCTCTCTCAAATAAATAAAACTTCAACTTTGGTGATGGAATTAGAGGGCATTTTGGAAAAGTAAGGAAAGCATGGGTTTGGAGAGAAAGAAAAAAAGAAAAAAAAAAGCAGTTGCCACTGTCATTCCCCAAATAGAAATCATGGAGGGCCACAGCAGAGTGCTTCTGGACTCTTCTCCTTGGACCCCTAAGCAGTCCTGCAATGATTACAAGGTTGTGGGCTGAGGCAGGCTGGCCTAGAGCCGGAAGCCGGGTGCCATCTGTTATCATTTAGCTCTAACCTCTGTAATTAATTTATCTTTTACTTGTTTGGATATTAGTCTGTTTTGTTTTTAGGCAGGGTCTCACTCTAGTCCAGGTTGGCTGGGAACTCACTGTATAGCCCAAGCTAGCCTTGAACTCAGAGCAGTCCTCCTACCTCAGCCTCTTGAGTGCTGGGATTAAAGGTAAGCCACCATGCCTGACTTAACTTTGTGTGTGTGTGTGTGCATGCGCATGCACATATGTAAGCATGTATGTGGAGGCCAGAGGAAAACCTTGTGTAAACACTGTATACTTTTTTTTTAGACAGGGTCTTACATTGCCCTGGAGTTTGCCAACTGGCTGACCAATGAGCCCGGGGGAGCTGTCTCCACCTCCCCAGCACTTGGATGACAGACAAGTGCCACCATACTTAGGCTTTTTAACATGGGTTCTGGGGATCAAACTCAGGTCCTAATGCTTGCAAAGCAAGCAAGTTAACACCCGAGCTATCACCTTAGCCCCTTTTAAAGTCAGCCAGGGCTGGGTGTGGTGGTGCACACCTTTAATCCCAGCACTTGGGAGGTTGAGGTAAGAGGACTGCTGAGTTCAGGCCTAGCCTGGGATACACAATGAGCTCCAAGTCAGCCAGGACCTGAGTGAGACCCTGCCTTAGGGGAAAAAAAATAAATTAAATATTCAACAGCTGTATGTATACTTTTTCCCTCAGACACAACTCCATGCTCAGGCCAGGCTAAGCACCCACAGGACTGTGCTAACAAAGAACACAGACGTAGGGGTGGCCAACCTTTGACAGCATGACATGATGTTAGAATTTATAAACATGTTGGACCTCCCTCTCAGCTACCCTGGGATGCATGCAGCTTCCAAGCCAGAGGCTGGACACACCTGGTAGAGGACGACTGGCCAGGGCCAGAGGAGCCATTGCTCTCAGGCAAGTGATACAGCTGGACAATGGATATCCAGTTCCCAACTCGCAGTGAGCACACAAGAGGGCAGTTTCCCAACACCCTTACAGCTCCCGGGCCCCACGTTACCTAACTGGACATTCCTAGCGTCATAGCAGTTGTCACACACCCTCACGGGGGCAGGCCCCCAGCCACGCTCAGGCACCGGCCGCGTCTTGGATGAGCAGCCAGTCACAGAAGCCCTCGCCGCAGGCCCGGCAGTGGTGCTTGGTGTCATTGTCTTTAAAGGATGTCGCACACTTGTTGCAGCTCTGTACCAAGGCCAAAACAAAACACAAAAACACAGAGGCTCAGTTGAGAAAGTCAGTGAGACCCAGGGAGCAATTAAAAACTCTTGAGGGTGGTTTTCTGTTCAGTGAGCTTCCTGACACAGGTGTCTGAAGCTAGGTGCTCCCTGGCCTATGGGTGCCCTAGAGATGTATGATCAAGCCAAGGATGATCTTAGACGACCTCAAAAAAGCTCCTTTCTCCAGGTTCCATATCTATGATATCAGATAACTAGCCTCCCCCACCCAGCACCAAGCAAAAAAGCAATAATTCACCCCAAAGAAAATATTTGCAGACCACCACAAAAAAAATTTCGTGAGTAAAAAACTGGAGCAGGGGCTGGAGAGATGGCTTAGCGGTTAAGCGTTTGCCTGTGAAACCTACAGACCCCAGTTCGAGGCTCGATTCCTCAAGACCCACATTAGACAGATGCACAAGGCGGCGCATGAGTCTGGAGTTTGTTTGCAATGGCTAGAGGCCGTGGCGTGGCCATTCTCTCTCTCTCTCTGCCTCTTTCTCTCTGTTGCTCTCAAATAAATTAATTAATTAAAAAAAAAAAATGGAGCAGAGTGTGGTGGCGTATGCCTTTAACCCCAGCACTTGGGAGACAGAGACAGGAGGATCACCACCAGGCCACCCTAAGACTACATAGTCAGCCTGGGTTAGAGTGAAACCCAACCTGGAAAAACCAAAAATAAAGAAACTGCCTCCAAGTCTCCACTCTTTCCAATACTCTCTGAGCTACTGTACTAAGGAAAAATTTTTGCATCTCCCCCCCTAGATCTATCGTAGCACCACACAAAATAGCATCAGTTGGTGGGCTGTGTCGGGAACACCAGGGCATCCTGCCTCAGCATACCAGGATCTGGGAGTTGGGCCTCCAATAGGCAGGTGCGATCTGGTCTGTCAGCCAGGAAGTCACAGCCTTGGTGGGCCCGAGGCTAAGCTCGGACACAGACTGAGCCATGAAGTTCATCCCATCCAGCAGGCGCTGGGCAGCATTGTTGTTGTCCTTTAGAAATGCGTCCGTCTGCAATGAAAACAAGGTGAAGAAAAGAAAAGGAAGAAGGCAGAGGATCTCTGCAGCCAACTCGGAATCCTAAAGTCCCTGGCAGGGAAAGAGGGGGCTGGACCGGCCAGCTCACTGGTCTCCAGGCGGTATCACGACCAGCAGTCAGCTCTGATATATTCGGTCAAGATGGCTGTAAGACCTGATATGCAGCTCTCTAATTCAGGACAAACCTTGCTCCTGCAATACAGGAGCCCCTACACGAGGCTCAGATAGAAGCCCTTTCTCTAAGCAGACCTCTAGGAATGCTGTTTCTATGCACAAGAACATTATCTGTTATGCATCTGACTCCCTACTAGACTGAATAGTGACGTATCTTTTTCCAAGTATTTAACTCGTCTCTGGGCACAAAGAACTGAACACATGTTGAAATGATGAACAAATGAATGGACAAGCAGAAAGTCAGGTATTCTACTAATTCCGAGACCTATGAGAAATATCATTTAGGAGGAAGTCTGGCACTACTGTTTTCCTGGAACAGAAACTTCTCTCACCCACTCAACTTTCTCACTTTTCAAGGCCATGTTAAACCCTTGGGACAAGATGGTAGTACAAACCATGAAGACCATCAGATGAAGGGTGTGGGCCCCAGAAAAAAAGATCATGCTACAGTAAATGTTTATAGGGGCTGGAAAGATGGCGCAGAGGTTAAAGGCACTTGCTTATAAAGCTTGACAGCCTGGGTTCCATTCCCTAGTTCCCATGTACAAAGTGGTGCATGCATCTGGAATTCTCATCACCCCAACCCCGCCCCATTCTCTCTTCTCTTTCTGTCTCTTCCTCAAATAAATAATTTTTTTGTTTTGTTTTGGTTTTTCAAGGTAGGATCTCAGTGTAGCCCAGGCTGACCTGGAATACACTCTGTAGTTCCAGAATCATGGTGATACTCCTATCTCTACCCCTGCCTCCTGAGTGCTGGGATTAAAGGCGTGTGCCACCACCCGGCATAAATAAATATATGCATTTTTAAATTTCAGTATGACCAAAAATTGGGGAAGGGAAAGGAAAAATAAGGAAATCCTTCATTGTAAGTGCCTGTATGATCCAAGAAAGCTCAAAGGCTGATCTACAGACAGGACTAGACTTGTTTGGATCTGGAATGTTCGCTGAAGGCCTATGTGCTAAAGGTTTGGTGTCAGGTTGGCTCCAATAGGAGGTGCTGGAAACCTAGTGGTGGTTAGTAGACTTTAAGTCATTATGCACATGCTCTTAAAGGCGACTATGGGAAGTTGGTGTCTTTTCTCATTTGATTTCTGACTATGACGTAAGTAGGTATTCTTGTTTTTTTTTTGGGGGGGGGGGAAGGGGTTATTGCTGTTGAAGCAGAGTCTCACTCTAGCCCAGGCTGACCTGGAATTCACTATGTAGTCTCAGGCTGGCCTCAAATGCACAGCGATCCTCCTACCTCAGCCTCCCAAGTGCTGGGATTAAAGGCGTGTGCCACCATGCCCTTCAATTTTTCACTTATTTCATTTAAAGCTGGGCTCCTACCATTTATGTCAGAAGAAATAAAAGCAAAGGACTGGGGGTGGGCGGATGGCTCAGCAGCTACAGGCACTTGCTTGCAAAGGGTTGGAGCAGGAAAGGTTGTCTAGTCCACACTTTCTTTTTTGTTTCGGTTTTTTGAGGGAGGGTCTCACTCTAGCTAAGGCTGACCTGGAATTCACTATGTAGTCTCACAGCGATCCTCCTGCCTCTGCCTCCTGAGTGATGGGATTAAAGGCGTGCGCCACCACGCCCGGCTCTAGTCCACACTTTCTCACCACTAAGGTGTGAAGTGAAGCTCACAGTTCACTTCCCTCTGTTGTAAACAGGCTCCACTTCTCCCCACACACACACAAGTAACTGACAGTGTGAGATAGGAGAAGGGAAATCGATGGAACAGTTCTTACTCCAGGCCACACGTGCACAATCTCTGTCCGCACCACCGTGTCCACAGGATCTTGGTTCCCAAACCAGTACTGCCGGCTCCGGTAGACCACGCCACAGTTAGGACATTCGATCACGTAACTATGAGGAAGAGAAGAAAATAAACAGTATTAGCAACAGACCTGGGCAGACAAGCAACTTTTAAAGAAAACCTTTTGCTATTTTATTTAAACTCACCCAGACCAGGCATACTTCGCGAGACCCATCCAGGGAGAGTCTGTAGAAGCAGATGTTTTGGGCACCACACTGACTTCCTTGCCTCTCTCATAGCAGGCCTGAAACATGGAATGTTCTGCCAGCTTATTCTAGGTACACCAGGACCCAAGACTGCTTTACATCCCCCACCCTACAAATCACAGCAGATGAGGGTTACAAACCCTGAGTTTACCACTGCAAAGGAGGTTTGTTTCTCTAAAGAAAGTAGTGTCTGAATAGTAATGAACTGCACACCCAACCCAGGACATGAAATTGCACTCTAAATTATATATCTGTCATAGACAGAAGAAATTCATCAAAACAAGTTCCCCAAAATGCAGTTCTACATAGAAGAAAATGAATAGCTAATGTAGATGTTCCTTACCTACAAGCTCAAAAGAATGAAGAAGCAAAAAGCTTCAAAAACTAAACAAAGGGCCAGGCATAGTTGCTCACGCCTTTAATCCCAGCACTCAGGAGGCTGAGGTGGGAAGATCACTGTGAGTTCGAAGCCACCCTAAAACTATATAGTGAATTCCAGGTCAGGCTGGACTAGAGCAAGACCCTACCTCAAAACTCACCCACACTAAAAAAACAAAACAAAAGAGAAACAAACAAACAAACAACAACAACAACAAAAAAGAAGGGCTGAAGAGATGGCTTCATGGTTAAAGGTGCTCACTTGCAAAGCCTGCTGACCTAGGTTCAATCCCCAAGTCACTCACGTAACGCTGGATGCAAAAAGTGGTGGTGCAGGGGCAAGAGGACCTGGTGTGCTCCTCAACTCCTCTTACACCACCCACTCACCCACACACATACCCCAAAAAGGAGAGATAGCATAGCAGTTAAGGCACTTGCCCACAAAGCCAAGGACCCAGGTTTGATTCCCCAGGACCCATGTAAGTCAGATGTACAAGGTGGCACATGTGTCTGAAGTTCATTTGAAGTGCTTGGATGCCCTAGCATGCCCATTCTCTCTCTCTCTCTCTCACAAATTAAAAAAAAAAAAATTTTTTTTAAAGACCCAGGCACGGTGGCACACACCTTTATTCCTAGCACTCAGGAGGCAGAGGTAAGAGGACTACCGTAGTTCGAGGCCAGCCTGAGAGTACATAGTGAATTCCAGGCCAACCTGGGATAGAGAGAAAAAAAACCCTACTTAAAAAAAAAATGGGGCTGGAGAGATGGCTTAGCGGTTAAGCGCTTGCCTGTGAAGCCTAAGGACCCTGGTTCGAGGCTCGATTCCCCAGGACCCACATTAGTCAGATGCACAAGGGGGCGCACCGCCTCTGGATTTCATTTGTAGTGGCTAGAGGCCCTGGCGCACCCATTATCTCTCTCTCTCGGTCGCTCTCAAATAAATTTTTAAAAAAAGTTTTAAAAAAATGGGGAGCCAGGCATGGTGGCGCACGCCTTTAATCCCAGCTCGAGAGGCAGAGGTAGGAGGATCACTGTGAGTCAGCCTGGGCTAGAGTGAGACCCTACCTCGAAAAACAAACAAACAAACAAAAAAAAAATGGGGCTGGAGAGACAGCTTAGCAGTTAAAGTGCTTACATATGAAACCTAGGAACGCAAGTTCAAATCTCAAGGTCCCACATACCAGTGACGCAAGCATGCAACGTTGCACATGCGCCACAACGGTGTGCACACGTCTGGAGTTTGGTCACAGCAGCTGTTGCGCCCATGAGTGAAACCCTGGGTTTGACACACAGCACTACATAAAACTGGGTATTGGGGGCTGGAGAGATGGTTCAGTCGTTAAGATGCTTGCCCGTGAAGCAAAAGGACCCAGTTTGATTCCCAGTGCCCAAATAAAGCCAGATGCACAAGGTGGGACATTTGCAATGGCTAGAGACCCTGGTGTGCCCATTCTCTATCTGCCTCTTGCTTTCTGTGGTGGTTTGAATAGATGGCCCCCAATATCTTCAGTTGTTTGTTTGTAGTTTGCATCTGCAGCCACCTGGCTGGAGTCAATACCATTATGTGGATCTTAAGGTGTGGTGGTGGGTTTGAGATTTCAATCTAAAGATATGCAAAATGTGCCTAGCTGGAGTTCCTGAAGTGTGCTGTGCTGTGTGGCTTTTGGGCTTGTACTTCTCTCTCTCTGCTTGGGCCTGTGAAGGCAGGCCAGCTTCTTCTGCCATTATGGAACTTCCCCTGGATCTGTAAGCTTCAATAAATCCCTTCCTCCATAACTGTGCCTGGTCTGGAAGTTCATCTCAGTGAACCTGAATCTGTCTGCTACACTCTCTCTCTCAAATAAAGAAATAAAATATAAATTATAAGTAAAAAAATTGTTTTTAAATGAACATGGTCTGAGGAGATGGTTTAATAGTTAAGAGCATGTATGATGGTTTGATTCGGGTGTCCACCATAAACTTAGGTGTTCTAAATGGTATGTCCCCCCACCCCCCCAGCTGATGGCAATTAGGGAATTAAAGCATCCTGGAGGCAGGCTTATGAGTGTTACAGCCCATGCCAGAGTTTGGCACACTCTCCTGTTCCTGTTGTCCACCTAATGTGGGCCAGGGGGTGATGTACATCCTCTGCTCATACCATCGTCTCCTCTGCCATCATGGAGCTTCCTCTCGAGTCTGAAAGCCAAAATACATCCTTTCCTCCCACAAGCTGTTCTTGATCAGGTGCTTCTGCCAGCAATGCAAACCTGACTGCAATAGAGCACTTGCCACTTAGGCATGAGCACTCACCCAGAACCCACACTGTGTCTGTAACCCTAGTCTGCAGGGAGCATAGACCAGAGAATCATTGGGGCTCACTGACCTCCCTCCGACAACAACACCACAGTAGCTCCAGGTGAGGGAAAGACCCTGTCTCAAGAAAGTACATGGTTGGCTGGGCGTGATGGCGCACGCCTTTAATCCCAGCACTCAGGAGGCAGAGGTAGGAGGATCACTGTGAGTTCAAGGCCACTCTGAGACTACAGAGTGAATTCCAGGTCAGCTTGGGCTAGAGTGAGACCCTACCTCAAAAAAAAAAAAAAAAGAAAGAAAAGTACATGGTTGAGCAACAGAGAAGGGCACCTCAAGTTCTCCTCTGGCTACCACATGCATGAGCTCTGTATATACATCTGCCATGCATGTGCACACACCACATGAACATGACACGACAAACCACACATACACACACACACACACACACACACTCAAAATACACGGTACTGTGGAGACAGCTCCATTGGTAAAGTACTTGCCTCATAAGCTTAAGGACTAGAGTTTGATCCCCAGCACTCACATTAAAAAAACATATGGGGCTGGGGAAATGGCTTAGTGGTGAAGGTGTTTTTGCCTGAAAAACCTAAGGACCCTGGTTCAATTCCCCAGGTCCCACATAAGCTAGATGCACAAGAGGGCGCATGTGTCTGGTGTTAGTTTGCAGTGGCTGGATGCCCTGGCGTGCCCATTCTCTCTCTCATCAGCGAGTCCAGCCTAATTAGTGACCTCCAGGCCACTGAGACTGTCTCAGAAAGAGTATGGACAGTGTACCTGAGCAACACCACCTGAGGTTGTTCTCTGGCCTCTACATGCACACCCACGTGTTCACACACATATGAACAGGAATACACGTACACACAAGTAAATGAATAAACAAATCTAAACAAAGGAGGCCCCAGAAAAAAACACGTGGACACATGAAAACAGGTGCAGTCTTCCGGTTCCAGCAGGGAGGAGGACAAGACCCTCTTCGTTCTTCCTCCTCTTTCTAGCCCCTCCTCCTGGACCCTCCTCGCTGCTCCTCTCCTCGGAATGCAGGAAGGGCACCCAGCAAGCCAGCCACTGGAGCAGGGCGGCTCCGAGGACTCACCTTGCAGGTGTAAACCCGGTTGTCATACTGGTGGGAGTATCTGCAGCGGCTCTTGGCTTCATGAGGCACGCCTTCCTTTCCATGATTCATGCTGTTCTTACAGCCAACCCTGGGGGAAGCGCAATACTGACAGTGAGGTGGATGTGGAATCACTGCTGCTTACACAGAGGAGTCTGGTCTGGAGCCAGGCACAGGGCGGAAGCCTGACCTGGGCTCCTGAGCACACAGACGGCAGGATCGCCGGCCTGCTCCTCTGCGACAATTGTAATCAGCAGCAGGGCAACCTTTCCCCTGACTAGGGAAAAGGCAGAAGAGGGTAAAAGGACTCTCTTAGACAATCAACCTGGCTCCTCAGCACACCCAGCGGAGACGAAGACACCACCTGACTAGAGATGAAAGCTGAACAGGTTTCAAGAAACTAACAATGCAAAACAAATAATAAGATTAGCACACCTTTAATCCCAGCACTCAGGAGGCAGAAGTAGGAGGAGTGCCTTGAGTTCGAGGTCACCCTGAGACTACATAGTGAATTCCAGGTCAGCCTGGGCTAGCGTGAGACCCTACCTCGGTGGGGGGGGGGGGGAGGATAAAATGAAAAGTTAAATCAGAGCAGGCTGTCAAGATGCAAAAATAAAAACCAAGCCCCAACATTTGGTGCTGCATTAAGGGAAAGCTTAATATTGCATAACAAAAACTTCTAAATGAACAGTGAGCTCAAGCCATCCTAACAAGGCAAAAACAGAGATCAGGACTTTATGATTCTGCTGTGACAAGAGGCGAAAGTTCTGGAAATCCCGTGGAGAATCAGTCAGAATTGAAAAGTGATGACCCAACAGTGCTTAGGCTCATGCTGGGCTCAGGGACAGAGCAGAAAGGCAGGTAAGTCACAGTGGCAACTAACATCTCCCTCCCTTTCCCAAACTGAACTCTCCAACAGACCCCTCCTTTTCCCCTGGTCTACAGTGTATAATTAAGAGCTAAGAGCTTTTTATCCAAGTCAGAGATGGTTCCATGCAACACAGGTGGGCTACAGGGCTCAAAGCCAAAAGACCACTCACAAAAGAAGGGGGTTTAGGTCTCTTCCTGAAGATGGGCAAGGGTGGAGGATATGAGCAGTGGTCCTGATGTGAGCAAACACGATTCCACTGAGAAGAGGACTGGGGGAATGTTGACAGGACGTGGAGACCTCAATCTGACTTTGACACACTGCATGTAAATCCCCAGTACCCAACGAACAAGTCAGCAGACTGAGTTAATTGCTTTTTCTTTTTTTTTAATTTTTGATTATTTGAGAGAAAGAAACAGAAAGAGATAGAATGAGAATATGGGCATGTCAGGGCCTCCAGCCACTGCAAACAAACTCCAGACACATGCGCCACCTTGTGCATCTGGCTTACATGGGTACTGAGGAATCGAACCTGGGTCCTTAGGCTTAGCAGGCAAGTGCCTTATCTGCTAAGCCACCTCTCCAGCCCCTGAGTTAATAGCTTCCAACAGCTAAACTAAGGATCCTCAAAAGATGTGGATGTGGCTCCTACAAACAACATCAGCTTACCTAAAAATTTATTAATATCACCAATCTCCAGTCCTTCAACACATCCTTAATTCAGGTTCCTATGTTACATGCCAAAATCTGACATAGTAGAGTCCAACACAGCATCACCCTGGAGTTTGTTTGATATATAGAATATCGAGCCCTGTCCAGACTGACTGATTCAGAATATTTATTTTAACCATTCAAGGTGATACAGGTTAACGTTTGAAAAGCAATGGCCTAAGTCAATGTTCTCAACTTAAGCTACACGCTAGAATACTGAGAAGCCTTGTAAGTGTGTCATTGCCAAGGGCGTGCCTCAGATCCATTCATTGAGAATCCCTGGGCATGGGGCTTTGGCCTCACTCCTGAATGCTCCTTAGAAAATTCTAATGTGCCTATGGCCTGAGTGTGGTGGTTCACACCTTTGATCCCACGACTAGGGAGGCTGAGGTAGGAAGATCACCATGAGTTCGAGGTTAGTTTGGGCTACAGGGTGAACTCCACATCAGCCAGGAACTAGGGGAGTTAAGACCTTACCTCAGAAAACCAGCAACAGGGCTGAGGAGATGGCTTAGCAGTTAAGATACTTCTCTGCAAAGTCTAAGGACCCAGGTTCAATTCCACAGAACCCACATAAACCAGATGTACATGGTAGCACATGCATCTGCAGTTTGTTTTCAGTGGCTGGAGGTCCTGGCACACCCATATTCTCTCTCTCTCTCCCCCACCCTGTCTCTAAGTAAATAAAAATAAAAAATTTAAAAATTAAAAAAACCTGCCCAAACTAGAACCTACTCAACTTCACATCTACACTGAGGAGGAGTCTTCATAACTATGTACCCTTGAAGTCCTTTCCTATCTTAAAGGGTGCCTGGGCTAGAGTGAGACCCTACCTCAAAAAAAAAAAAAAAAAAAAGTGTGGTCCCCAGGTCACCTGGCAACTTGTTAGAAATGCACCATCTCAGGCCTTCCTCCTGACCGACTAATCAGAACCTGTAATTTAACTAGACCCCAGGAGCCACACCTCTCAGCCTCATGTCCCAAGGTGGGGTCGGCACAGCTGGCCTCACTTACCCACAGCTGAGGCACAGGGAGGAGCAGGTGAAATACTCATCTGGAAAAAATGAGCTGTGTGCCATCTGGTCATCGGGGATCTCACCGCTGAAGCGGTCACTCAATGCCTGCCAATAAGGAAAGGTGACACATGAAGGTCCTCAGCACGGCCTGGGCTTTGGCCCTTGTCTCCTCACCTGTCTAGGATCACCTCACTGCCAGCGGATCTCTTATAAGCACCTTGGCGGGTAAGGGAAGCCAGTGCCTTCTGTTCATGCTCTTGACCCTCACCCAAATTGCACCAGCCCTCAATAGGAAACCTTGGACAGAAACAGCCCATGGCCCATGAGGTCAAAAGCAAACAAAGTTACAGTTCTCTATTTCCTTAAAGGTTAGAAACACTTCACACATGAACCATTACAAAGACTGATGAATGCAAGCTGGGTGTGGTGGTGCGCCGCCTTTAATCCCAGCACTCCGGAGGCAGAGGTAAGAGGATTGCCGTGAGTTCGAGGCCAGCCTGAGTGACATAGTGAATTCCAGGTCAGCCTGAGCTAGAGTGAGACCCTACCTCAAAAAAACAAAAAAATGCCCAGTTCATCTTTGTGAAAATGGGACCAAAATGCTGACACTAAAGGGCAGGAGCCAAGAAGTAAGCTTGGGAGTTCCCTGGGATCTGGCCCAGTTCTAACCACAGGTGACCACAGGGATTTTAGTAGGCCATGGAACTACCTCAACATAGAAAAAATGCCATCAGCCAAAGAGCAGGGAAGAATGACTGGGTGTTTTAACATCATTTGCCTAGCCTGTTAACCTGAGGCAAAAAGTGACCAAAGTGAACAGCAAAAAGAAAGACACAGCACTTGGGAAACAAGCTGAAAATTTCATGTGCAAAGACAGCTCTACTTCTAACCCCCTGATGCCACTCATTGCTTTAAAGGTGAGGTATTCTTCATGCTAATTAAACAAACTGGCTTCCCAGGATTTAAGAATCATTGAGTGTATGCTGTTTAGAGCTGCTAACATCAGGGTCCCCAGTTCGAGGCAGCCAGGCAACATGAAGGGAAAGGAGGCGAGAAAAAGGGACAGACAGGACATCACCTCTTTCAGTGAAAGGGCAGAAGAAACTTGCGACAAGATATGGTAATGGGTAGAATGGCGTTTCTTCTTTTTTTTTGATTGTGTGTTTGTGTGTGGTGTGCACGCGTGTGTATACATGTTCGCTTGGGTGTGGTTGCACAGAGGCCAGAGGTTGACAAGCCTTCTCCTATCATCGTCCACTTTTTCTGAGGCAGGGTCTCTCACCTGAATCCACAGCTCACTGCCTCACTGGTCTAGCTAGCCAGTTTGTCCTGGAGATTCCCTGCCTTCGGAGCTCTGGGGTTACAGACAATGCTGCTACACTCACCTAGCATTTCGGTAAGTGCTGGGGATCCAAACTCCAGTCCTCATGCTTACACAGCAAGAGCGTTATCCACGGAGCCATCGCTCTCTAGCCTTTGTTACTGTTCTTGAGACAGGTCTCATGTATCCCAGGTTGGCTTGAAACTCACTATATAGCTGAAGGGAGTCTAGAATTCCTGGTCCTCCTACCTCTGTCTCCTTGAGTATGAATCACCATACCCAGCTCCAGATTGGGCTTAAACTTGAGTTCTGAAAAGTCCCACGAAATGAGAACCTCTTACTGAAGGCTTCTTTTCTGGGCTGGAGGTGGAGCTCAGCGCCAGAGCACTTGCTTAGAATGCACAAGGCCCTAAGCAACTACAACACTGTAAAACAACTAAAAGACGTTCACATCCCTCTTTTAAATAAAAAGTCTTTTTTGTTGTTGTTTTGGGTTTTTTTTGTTTTTGTTTTTCAAAGTAGGGTCTTGCTCTAGCTCAGGCTGACCTGGAATTCACTATGTAGTCTCAGGGCAGCCTTGAACTCATGGCGATCCTTCCACCTCTGCCTCCTGAGTGCTGGGATTAAAAGCATGCGCCACCACGCCGGCTGTAATAAAGTCTTTTTAAAATATTTTATTTATTTGAGAAAGAGAGAGAGAATGGGCCAACAGGGCTCTATCCACTGTAATGAAACTTCAGACATATGCACCACCTTGTGCATCTGGCTTTATGTGGGTACTGGGGCATCAAACCTGGGTCCATAGGCTTTGCAGGCAAACTCCTTAAATGCTAAGCCATCTATCCAATCCCATCAATAAAGTCTTTTTAAAGATTTTTAAAATTTTTTAAAAGTTTATTTACGAAGAGGGAATAAGAGAGAGGGAGTGTGGATGCTACAGGGCCTCCAGCCACTGCAAACAAACTCCAGATGCATGGACCACTTTGTGCATCTGGTTTTACATAGGTACTAGAGAATCAAACCCAGACTGTCAGGTTTGTAAGCAAGCACCTTTAACCGCTGAGCCATCTCTCCAGCTCTGAGACTTAGAGATGGCTCGGCGGTTAAAAATGCTTTCTTGCAAAACCTGACTGTCCAGGGACTCAAATCCCCAGCTACCCACATAAAGCAAGACCAAAGTATCTGGTGTACTTTTTACAGTGGCAAGAGGGCTTGGAGCCTTGTGACACACCTACTCACAACATGCAAGTAAGTAAATAAAGTTTATTTAAAAAAAAAAAAAAGCTAGGCGTTAGCTGGGCATGCTGGCTCACTCCTTTATTCGCAGCAGTCAGGAGGCAAAGGTAGGAGGATCATTGTGAGTTCGAAGCCAGCCAAAAACTAAACAGTGAACTCCAGGTCAGCCTGGGCTAGAGGAAGACCCCATCTTGAAAGCTTCCCCCCCAAAAAGAAGCTGGGAGTAGCCACACACATCTGTAACCCTCGTCTTGGGGGGGGGGGAGTGTTGATGAGAAAATGGCAGCGCCTGGTTGAGTGAGAAACAGGAAGAGGAGCTGGGAAAGGACACCTGACCTCCTCTGGCCTCAGTGCACATGCATCTGCACATACACCATATACACATCACATTACATACCATAACCCCCACACACCCCAAGAAAAGAAAACGTGCATAAATAAAACATGCTTCTGCAACTGTGCATTCTCTGTGCCTCCTCTGCTATTCTATAGAATGGGTCAGGCGAGTAACACCGTCCTCAGATCTTATCCCAGACTTAACACACTGAGGACCGAAGGAGTACCCGTGGAGAGCACTTGCTGTGGCTAACATCACTGTGAATGCTGAGGATTATCTGGCTCTCTTCTCTACACAGCCTCTCTACCTAATCCAGGTAATGCACACGCTATGAGTGAGACCCTCTCTCCTTCCCAACGGAGCTTACTGATCTTAGCTGACAGCATCGCAGGTGAACAGTCAGCTGCAGGAAGATGAATCTAATGGGTGTCACAGAAAATAAGATAAAAGAGAAAGTAGCTGGGCTGGAGAGATGGCTTAGTAGTTAAGGCATTTGACTGTGAAGTGTAAGGACCAAGGTTCAATTCCCCAGAACCCACGTAAGCCAAATGCACAAGGTGGTGCATGCATCTGGAGTTCATCTGCAGTAGCTAGAGGTCCTGGCGCGCCCATTCTCTATCTCTCTCTAGATATATAGTAAATAAATAAATAAAATAAAAATCCATCTTTAAGAAAAGGAAAACAGCTATGGAATGTACATATTGCTAGAAAGATGACATGAAGGAAACCAAAAACTGTATTTTTCAGCATCAGAAAATTTTTTTGTGGTTGTTTTTTATTTTTTTGAGACAGGGTCTCACTTTATCCCAGGCTGACTTAGAATTCACTCTGTATCCCAGGCTGGCCTCAAACTCATGGTAATCCCCGTACCTTGGTCTCCTGAGCGTACGCATTATAGGTACAAGCCACTACACCTAACAAGCCTCAGAGTTTGTAAAACAGGTAACTGAAAGATTAGCCTAAATCTCTCTCTCTTTCAGAGACAGGTTTTCAAATAGCCTAGACTGGCCTCAAGCTCACTATGTAACTGAGAATGACCTTGAACTTTGGATCCTCCTGTTTCCATACCCCAACTGCTGGGATGACAGTCATGCACCATAATGCCCAATTTATGCAGTTGGGGATGGAACCCAGGCTCTACCAAGTGAGCTACATCCCCAACCCCCTAAATCCTTGTTTTCTTAAAGATGAATAGCATCAAATCTAGCATGAATTTAATAACTAGGTTGAGCCAGGTGTGGTGGCGCACGCCTTTAATCCCAGCACTCAGGAGGTAGAGGTAGGAGGATTGCCGTGAGTTGGAGGCCACCCTGAGACTACAGAGTGATTTCCAGGTCAGCCTGGGCTAGAGTGAGACCCTATCTCAAAAAAAAAAAAAAAAAAAAAAAAAACTAGGTTGAATTCCGAGCACAGACTACCTTCATTAAAATATAAAGCTGCCACCCAACAGACAGCACACTTTCTATTCTAACCCAAGTGGCCCAGTTCACATTTCTGAAACATCTTCAGAGAAATGGGATTATTTTAATTATCTCATCTTAGTATGTATGCCTTAGAAATGCCATCACTCTCTTCCCTAGACAAATTACACACTGGCTTATGTTGTCAAAGGCGACAGTATCGTCTTGTGACATCAGAAAGAAAAGAACTACACAAACCAGCCCCATCACTTCAGATGCCAGCCACCTCTCACATGCCACCTCCTTCACAAGCCACAAGCGAGCACTGATGTATCAGACCTCCGCAAGCCTTAGAACACCTTAGAAGAATTAAGAATATGGGAAAATGATAGCAACTGTTTTTGAAAGAAATCAATGTTCGCATGTTTTAGAACAGAGAGAAAACACCCTCCTTTCACTACAAGCTCATGTCTATTTCCAATCCAGGGAGCCTACCCTCCCATCCATTTGCATTCCAAACCTAGGCCTGAAGACATGCATGCACGAGGCAGTTCCAATCCCCAGTACTACCAAAAAAGAGAAAACTCCAAACCTCACATCATCCAGCGGTTGCCTGGGCTCTCCTCCTCCAGAGGCCGCAAAGCTAGGAGGGAAAGGCAGGGAAGGGCCTCTCCTGAGAGTGCCTGTGAAAGTATTTGAGGCAAGTCGGGAAACCTGGTTGCCTAGAGACCAGATGATCTTGAACTTTAGTTGCCTTGGAAACTGTGGGGCTCTTTCTGTGGTAGCTAGAAGGTTAGCCCCAGCCATCAAGAGCTAGCAGCGGACTTCCTGATTGTAAATGGACACTACATGATCAACGGTACCACCCCCAAGGCTAACAATTTTAAAAAAATTAAATAGGTGCTTTTTTAACATGATGGAAACAGCAAGTCAGTTTCTACAGCTAGTGACTGGAAGCTAAAGACAGCACGTCTTTGAGATTCTCTTCCAATTATTCATAACTCTAAGTACAGATAGCCTCAGTTAATTCAACAGTCAATTTCCTTGTCCTTCAATATTGATTTTTCTACTCAACTGGAATTGGGACACATGTCTCCAGATTTGTATGCTCAGAGAAAGTGCATCTCATAGGGGTCTAAGCTGGTGCTACTATGAATTCTAAGTGAAGGAGCAGAAAATATACCATCTAGAAATATGGCCCTGGGTCTGGAGACCACAATGTGGCCTCCTGAGAAATGACAGGGAACGTGATCCAGCCAGCAAAGTAACCACCCCTGAGTGCGCATAAGCAAGTCACTAGGGCACAAAGTGGCTGCAGACGTCATCCTCCGCGCACACACACACTCCATATGCTTCACTCCCTTTTGGGGGGGTGGGGTGGGGTTTCGAGGTAGCTTCTTACTCTAGCCCAGGCTGGCCTGGATTTCACAGCGATCCTACCTCTGCCTCCCAAGTGCTGGGATTAAAAGGCGTGCACCACCATGCCCGACTTAAGACATTTTTTTTTTACATGCAGGTGTGTATGTTGAAACAAACGCCAGACAGATATGATACTTCTTGCATGTGGCTTTACATGGGTGCTGGGGAATTGAACCTGGGCCAGCAGGCTTTGCAAGCAAGTGCCTTTAACTACTGAACCATCTCCCCAGCCCCTTCGTTCCTTTTCACTGATCAAATTTCCAAAGCCATTTTTCCTATTCAGCTATGAACATGGGCTGGGCAGAGTGTGTACCTAACATGCACAAGGCCCTGGGTTCAATCCCCAGTACCACCAAAAAACAAAATAAAAACAATAAGGAAAAGCAGCAACTGGGCTACCTTCAACTTCAGTACTGGTACAGAAATCCCCTGGAACCTCACAAACAACAGATCGCTCAGAATCTTTTTTTTTTTTTAAGGTTTTCAAGGTAGGGTCTCACTCTTGCCCAGGCTGACCTGAAATTCACTATGTGGTCTCAGGGTGGCCTCGAACTCACAGCAATTCTCCTACCTCTGCCTCCTGAGCGCTGAGTTTAAAGGCATGTACCACAATGCCCAGCTACAGAATCTTTTTTTTTTTTTTCAGTCAGGGTCTTGCTGTGTAGTTCACGCTAGCCTCAAGTTTGTAATGCTCCCACCTCAGCCTCCTGAATGCAGACATTACAGACATGCACCACCACACCTTGTGCCAATTACTTTTTTAAATTTTTAAATATACATTAAATATTTTATTCTTATCTATTTGAGAGCCAGAGAGAGATACAGAAATAGGTAAGTAGAGAGAGAGAATGGGCGCACCAGGGCCTCTAGCCACTGCAAATGAACTCCAGATGTGTGCGCCCCCTTGTGCATCTGGCTTACATGGGTCCTGGGGAGTCAAACCTTGATCCTTTGGATTTGCAGGCAAGCGCCTTAACCACTAAGGCATCTCTCCAGCCCAGTATATTTTATTTTTATTAATTTATTTGACAGCAAGAAAGAGGCAAATAGAGAGAGACAGAATGGGCACACCAGGACCTCCAGCCATTGTAAACGAACTCAAGACACATATGCAACCTTGTCCATCTGGCTTATGTGGGTCCCTGGGGAATTGACCCTGGCTCCTTTGGCTTTGCAGGCAAGCACCCTAATCGCTAAGTCATCCCTCCAGCCCTTTTTTTGTTTGTTTGTTTGAGGTAAGGTTTCACTCCCTGTGTAGTCTTAGGGTGATCATGAACTCATGGTGATCCTCCTACATCTGCCTCCCAAGTGCCGGGATTAAAGGTATGAACAAACATTACATTTTTAAGAGATACAAATAAAAAGAGTAAGGTAGGGGCTGGAGAGATGGCTTACCAGTTAAGGTGTTTGACTGCAAAGACAAAGGACTCAGGTTCAATTTCCCAGGACCCACATAAACCAGATGCACAAGGTGACACAAATAAAATTAAAAAAAAAAAAAAAAAGAGTAAGGTTTCCAGGCATGGTGGCACATGTCTTTAATCCCAGCACTTGGGAGGCATAGGTAGGAGGATCGCCATGAGTTCAAGGCCACCCTGAGACTACACAGTAAATTCCAGGTCAGCCTGAGCTAGAATGAGACCCTACCTCAGGGGGAAAAAAAAAACAAACAAACTGTAATTCCAGATTCAATGAGAGATTCTCAAATAAAGTGGAAGAGTGACACAGGACACCCAGCATCTTTCTCCATCCCCAACACATACGTACACAGGGAGCATGCATTTGCACACACATATGCATACACTATACATATACACATCACACCACACATACCACACACATGCTAATAAAAAAAAAAAAAAGCTGGGCTGGAGAGATGGCTTAGTGGTTAAGGCATTTGCCTGCAAAGCCAAAGGTCCTAGGTTCGACTCCCCAGGACCCCTGTAAGCCAGATGCACAAGAGGGGTATGCATGCATGTGGAGTTCGTTTGCAGTGGCTGGAGGCCCTGGTGCACCCATTCTCTCTCTCTCTCTCTCTCTACCTGCCTATTTCTGTATCTCTCTCTCTCAAATAAATAGTAATAAAAGCAATAAAAATAAATAAAATAAAAACAGCAAGAATTTCTCAAGCTTGGCATGACAGTACACACAAATAACACTCAAGAGGCAAAAGCATAAGGATCATGAATTCAAGGTCTTTTGAGACCAGACTCAAAAATGAAACAATAAGAAGAAGAAGAAGAAGAAGAAGACTGGGAAGGTGGCTAAAGGGTTAAAGGCTCTTACTCAAAAAGCCTGTGAGTCCAGGTTCAATTTCTTAGTACCCATGTAAAGCAGGACACACCAAGTGGCACACGCATCTAGAGTTTGTTTGCAGTAAATGGCAAGAGGCTCTGTCACACCCATACTCTCTCAAATAAATAAATAAATAAATAAGCAAGAAAAATCCTAGACTTTCTTTTCTCCAAGGTGAGTCACAGACACACTATTCCCCTTCACTCATCTTTCTGCCTTAAAGCCAGCCAAATATATATATATTTGACCTGCCTTTGTCTGATAGAAGGTCCTAAGACCCTCATTCCAAAGAGGCTCTACACCACAACACAGAAGCAGCAAGGGTGCAGAGGGGCCAAGAAGAATCTGCGTAGTCTGGCCTGGCTTGGTTTCCTACCCAGTCTACTGGAATTAGATCAAGTCCCTCTGTCCGGTCACATTTCAACACAGTTGCCCAGGCTTCAGCTGCACCTAAACCATGATGAAATCTTCACAAAGAGCCAGAAGCACAGAGTTCAAAGTGCTTCTGGAGAGCTGAAAGTGTAGAGACTCCTAGAAGGTAGTGCACGCAGAGAAGCACCATACCCTTTCCCCATATCTCACCTCTTCATAGAAAAGGAGTAAATTTGTGTCCCTGAGTTCCGTGAGCCACTGGAGGAGTCGTGGGAAGCTAGTTTATAGGCACAGGTGGGGGAGAAGGCAGTTTTGGGTACTGGGCCCTCAACTTGTGGGATCTGATACTATCTCCAGCTAGACAGTGTCCAAATTGAAACGGACTAGAGGCCACACAGATGGTGTCCATTGCACGACTGTTGGTGTGGAGGGGAACCATCCTCCAATCTGGTGCCAAAAATGATCAATGTTACATGCTATCCTTAACAAAAGAAATATATATGTACTTAAACAGCACTGAAAATTTCTAGAAATATATACAATGAGCTACTGACAATGGTTGTAAGAAAAGGGTATGGGGAATAATGTAACTTCTCTAGATAACACTTTTTTTTTTTTTTTAATTTTCTGACCTGAATTCACTATGTAGTCTCAGAGTGGCTTCAAACTCATGTCAATCCTCCAACCTCTGCCTCCCCAGTGCTGGGATTAAAGGCGTGCACCACCATGCCTGGCTTAGGTATCATTTATTAAGAAAGAAAAATATGAACATTATAATACACACACACACACTAAAATATGTACTTTGTAAGGAAAATGCCCAGAAACACAGAAAATGACAGCAATGGCCATCCCTACAAAGGGAGGAGAAAAGAGGTAAAGGACATTTTAAAAACTACATCGCCAGGTGTGGTGGAGCACATTTAATCCCAGCACTTGGGAGGAAGAGGTAGGAGGATCACTGTGAGTTCAAGGCCACTATGAAACTACATAGTGAATTCCAGGTCAGCCTGAGCTAGAGTGAGACCCTGCCTCGAAAAACAACAACCAAAAAAGGGCTGGGGAGATGGCTTGGCAGTTAAGGCATTTGCCTGCAAAGCGTAAAGACCCCAGTTCGATTCTCCAGGACCCATGTAAAACCAAAGGCACAAAGTGGCCCCAACCATGGGGAGTCCATTTGCATTGGCTAGAGGCCCTGGCACGTCCATTCTCATTCTCTCTTTCTCCCCTTTCAATAAATAAATAAACAAAAATATTTTTAAAAAAATTTTTAATGTCAAGAGAAGGCTGAGTGCCTATCACAGAATAAGTCATCTCCATCACCCCCACCAGGGCCTACGAAACCCTACAGAAGCACTGATGACTAAATGAGTGCTGCTCTCACTGCTAGCCAGAGAACCATCTCTCAGAGAGATGCCTGGAGACATGGAGGAGACATCAAAACAGAACCTAAGAAGCTGCTGAGAGCTCAATGCTAAAGTAGACTTATAACACACCTCCAAGGCTTGGGGAACAAAGCAGAAGAGGGGGCAGAAAGAATGTCTAAGGAGGCATCATTGCCTTCCCCACCAAAAACAATTGGTGCATTCATGACTCCACAGTGATCACCAATATCCCCACCAATGAGGGCCCTCAGTGGAATGGGGCTAGAGAGATGGTTTAGCGGTTAAGCGCTTGCCTGGGTAACCTAAGGACCCAGGTTCGAGGCTCGATTCCCCAGGACCCACGTAAGCCAGATGTACAAGTTGGCACATGCATCTGGAGTTCGTTTGCAGCGGCTGGAGGCCCTGGTGTGCCCATTCTCTCCCTCTCTGCCTCTTTCTCTCTCTGTCTATTGCTCTCAAATAAATAAGTAAAAATAAACAAAAACAAATGTATAAAAAAAAAACCTAATTTCCAGATCCTATATAATGTAAACAGCACAGCCACATGCGTCTGTAAGCCCAGTCCTGCAGGGGAGCAGAGACCCGATAATTAATGGCACCCCCACAAACTCTGAAAATACTAAAAAGAGACATTCTAGCTCAAAACAAGCCTAGGCAGATGAGCAGCCTCACCACAGGTGAGCATATGGGGCACTGCAAGGGCACATACACATGCCTGCACCACACACACCCCATCACACATGAACACACACACAAGCAAAACTAAAAATAAACACAGCCAGGGTGTAGGGGCGCACGCCTTTTATCCCAGTACTCGAGAGGCAGAGGTAGGAGGATCACCTGAGATTACATAGTGAATTCCAGGTCAGCCTGACTAGAGTGAAAATCTACCTCAAAAAGAAAAAAAAATAACCACAAATGCTGGTCAGGAGGTATGGAAACAGCAATTTATCTCATGGAAACAGGCAGAAGAAAAAATTTAGCAGAATGTAGACAAATACCTTTACATATACAGAAAAAAAAAATACTGGGAAAAAATGGAAAACACTGATTCTTTTAAGGGCAGAATTACTAAATGTAAACAAAATATATACCTATATAAATGAAAAACATGTAACTATTTTATTTTTGTTTTATCAAAGTAGGGTATCACTCTGACCCAGGCTGACCTGGAATTAACTATGTAGTCTTAGGCTGGCCTCAAACTCATGGTGATCCTCCTCTGCCTCCAAAGTGCTGGGTATAAAGGCGTGTGCCACCAAGACCAGCAATATGTAACTATTTTATATCATATTTTTTATAATGGTGTGGAAAAAAATGTTGGGCTTTATGTCTGCTTGTGTCTGGCTAAATGTATATATTATGCTCACCAAATTGCCTGGTATGCACTTCTGTTAATGCTCATACTTATATTAATGCTATTCTCGCTTATGGTTAGAGAAACTTCTCTGTTCAGATGGCAGTGACCTCGGGATGATTCAGAAGGCATCATGGTGCTGAGAAGAAATGAAAGAGGAGTGCTCAGCACTAACTATCTCTATCACACCTTCCAAGGATCACGGTCCATTGCAGAAGAGGTGGTAGAATGTAAGAGCCAAAAAAAGGGTAGGACTCCTTACAATGTGCTCCTCCAGACACAAAATGGCCCTGGATATCTATGACCTCACAGTGCTTGACACTACCTATACAAGACCATCATTATAGGAGGAAAATGATGATGACACCAAAATAAAAGAGAGATGCCAGGCGTGGTGGCGCACGCCTTTAATCCCAGCACTCGGGAGGCAGAGGTATGATGATGCAGTGAGTTCAAGGCCACCCTGAGACTCCATAGTTAATTCCAGGTCAGCCTGGGCTAGAGTGAGACCCTACCTCAGAAAAACAAAAAATAAAAATAAAAGTAAAAAATAAAAGAGAGGCTGATTGAGAGGGGGAGGGGTTATGATGGAGAATAGAGTTGTGAAGGGGAAAGTGGGAGGGAGGGAATTACCATGGTTTATTGTCTATAATTATGGGAGTTGTCAATAAAAAAAATGTTGGGCCTTCAACATTCCATTGGGGAAAGAAAGCATGGTATGTAACTATTATAAATACAAAATGACTCTAATTATTCTCTCTGCCTCTCTCCCTCTCTCACCTCCCTCTCCCCCATTCTCTTTTAGAATGAGTGGCAAAAAAAAAACCCAAACATATATTAAAACACATCCACAGCGATCTCAAAGTGTTTATGCAGTGAGTTAGTGAGGGACTGGAAGAAGATTAACAAGTGACAAGCCAGGTGTAGAGACACATACCTTTTCTCTCAGAACATGGGCGGTAGAAGAAGGAAGATCAGAAAGTCAAAGCCATCTACCACAACATAGTAAATTTCAGGCCAGTCTAAGGTACATGAAGCCCTCTCTCCAAAAAAGGGAGGCGGGGAGTATCAAGAAGAAATAGGGGGAAATAAGAGAAACAGGAAGCCACGCCAAAAATTCTGGCATTCATGAGTTCAAGGCCACCCAGAGACTATGAGTGACTTCCAGGGCTAGAGTGAGACCCTACCTTGAAAAAACAAAAAAAAAAACCTGGGGCGGGAAGGATGGCTTAGCAGTTAAGGCATTTGTCTGCAAAGCTAAAGGACACAGGTTTGATTCCCCAGGACCCATATTAGCCAGATGCACAAGGGGGCGCAAGCATCTGGAGTTCATTTGCAGTGGCTGGAGCCCTGGTGCACCCATATTCTCTCTTCCCCCCCTCTGTCAAATAAATAAATAAAAGGATGACTATTTACAAAAATTAATACAAGTCGGGGCTGGAGAAATTGCTCAGTGGACAAGAGCACTTGCTGTACAAACATGAGGTCCTGAGAGGGCCTGAGCCCCCTGCACACATGTAAACAACTAGGCATGGCCACACACATTTGTAACCTAACTCTGGCCTGGCAGAGGCGGGACTGCAGAAATGCTGGGGCTTGCAACCAACAAAACTGACAAAGCTCTGGGCTGAGTGAGAAAAAGGAAACAGGTGAACAAGAAAAAGAGGAGGACACCGAAGTTCTCCTCTGGCTCTTCATGTAGACAGGGCATGTGCGTTTACACACACAAGTTCATACGATATATACATACCACACACATACAAAATAAATGAATTCCTGTTTCAAAAAATAAAGGGCTATATAGATGGTTTAGCAGTTAAGGCACTTGCCTGCAAAGCCAAAGGGCCCAGGTTCAATTCCCCAGGACACACATAAGCCAGATGCACAAGGGGTGCACATGTCTGGAGTTTGTTTGCAGTGGCCGGAGACCCCGGCACACCCATTCTCTCTCTCTCTCAAATAAATAAATATATTTAAAAAATAGTAATAAAGCCGGGCATGGTGATACACACCTTTAATCCCAGCACTTGGGAGGCAGAGATAGGAGGATTGCCGTGAGTTCAAGGCCACCCTGAGACTCCATAGTGAATTCCAGGTCAGCCTGAGCTTGAGTGAGACCCCCCCCCAAAAAAAAATAGTAATAACACAGTGCAACCATGCTTCTTACAAATACCTAACAAACCAGCCTGAGGTAGGGCAGCCAAAACTCGTGAGGTAAAAATCTCTGATCACTCATTATTGCTCACAGGGCTCGCTACCATGGGTGAACCTTACTTACACAATTAGGTTGGGTTAGTCTCAGGAAGAGTTTAGGAACTGCTGTAATCCTGGCATGGACTTGACCTACTCCCCTGGCATTCATAGTGACTGGACGCAACAATCCTTTGTCTATCACGGCATGAGCTCAGCCTCTTGAGAACAAAGTTTAGTTTTCCACTTGACTACCTTAGAACCATGACAAGAACATACTTATCCAATACATCTAAGTACACTGTAGCCTCAAACTACAAGTATTTCAATTATTCAAATAGAATTTTATAGTGTTTTCTTTTTTGGTTATTTGTTTTTCTGACTTGGAATTCACTATGTAGTCTCAGGGTGGCCTCGAACTCACCACATCCTCCTAGCTCTGCCTCCCGAGTGATCAGACTAAAGGTGTGTGCCACCTCACCCAGCTATAGTGTTTTCTTATTCTTCCCATTTAACATTCAAGATTCAAGATTCCTTCATAATGAAGGTCCTAGGAAGAAGTGGCATAGGATGGGTACAAACGCCACTAACACCCTCTTTCCAGCCCACCTCCCCTTCACCCGCACAAGCAAGCTGGGCAAGATGCGCTCTCCCTGACCGCTGCCACCTCCATGAGCACTCAGGACAGGAGCCAACTGACCTTCAGGGCTTTGAAGATGACCCCTGGGTGCCGGGGAGACCTGGTGGTATTGTTCTCCAGCAGCTGCTCCAAAGCACGCCGAAGTCCGGAGAAGTCTGTCGGGGGGTTGTAAGTCCTCGTTCCCTTATAGTGGATGGAGCTAAAGGCTTCGGGGAAGCGGCCCAGCTTCCGGAACCGGTCCTGGATAAGCTTCTCCGGCGCCTCGGAGGGGTGATCTGGACAAGCAGAAATAGCACATGGGCAGTGAGTGCCTTCCTTTAACATAAAAGTCACCCACTTTCATTGTAAAAGATGAACTCTACTCCACACATATACAAACTACACACACAGGCACAGTTAGAATTACAGCCTGGAGAGGAGAAGGAGGTGTTAGTTCTCTGCACTGATGATGCGAGTGTGTCACTTTTCACACTTAGATGCAAAATATTTATTCCAAGTTAGTTATTTTATGCAGTAGTTTTCTCCCTCAACAGACTTGTGATACTCATGCAAAATATTTATTCCAAGTTTGTTATTTTATGCAGTAGTCTTTTCACACTTAGACAGATGTGATCTTCTCTCAATGCACGTGCTTCAAGGAAGTCTTTTCTTGGTTTTTCGAGGTAGGGTCTCACTCTAGTCCAGGCTGACCAGGAATTGACTATGTAATCTCAGGATGGCCATGAACTCATGGTGATCCTACTACTGGGATTAAAGGCACACGCCACAACCCCCAGCTAACTCATGGTGATCCTCCTACCTCTGCCTCCAAGTGTAAGGAAGTATTTTTAAAGAGTTCATTGTAAGAAAGATGAAGTCATATCAAAGCATAAAAGGAAATATATATATGGTTTTAGTACACGCCTACCTCCTAAAGGAAACTATAATCCAATCAATATTCACCCTTTAAGACTTCTTTCTGCCATACTTACTGATACCCACATACAATTTGCTTTCGTACAGTATGTGTCCTTGTTGTGATACAAACTGAGAGCTTCTTATTCTTTTTAATATTTTTATTTATTTATTTATTTGACAGAGAAAGAAAGAAAGAGAGATAAGAGAGATTCTCGGGCATGCGAGGGCCTCCTGCCACTGCAAACGAATTCCAGACGCGTGTGCTCCCTTGTCCATCTGGGTTCTGGGGAATCAGACCTGGGTCCTTTGGCTCCACAGGCAAACGCCTTAACCACTAAGCCATCTCTCCAGCCCCTATTACCCTTTTTTGTCTCCCCCTGAAGCCCTCTATTCCACTGGGCACTCTCCTCTTTCCAAACAGTCCTTCTTCTGTTTGGATGTCTATTCTCTTCCATCCTCTGTGTCAAAATGTTGATGGGTGGGCTGGAGAAATGGCTCTGCGGTTAAAGCTGCTTGCTTGCAAAACCTGAAGGCCGCCGGGCGTGGTGGCACACGCCTTTAATCCCAGCACTCGGGAGGCAGAGGTAGGAGGATCACAGTGAGTTCAAGGCCACCCTGCGACTTCATAGTGAATTCCAGGTCAGCCTAGGACAGAGTGAGACCCTACCTTGAAAAATAATAAATAAATAACCTAAAGGCCTGGGTTTGATTCCCAGTACCCACATAAAGTCAGATGCACACGCTTCTGGAGTTCGTTTGTAGCAGCTGAAGGCCATGGTGTGCCCATTCTCATTCACTCTCTCTCACATAAAATTAAATACTTTTTAAAAATGTTTAGATGTTGCCAGGCGTGTGGCACACCTTTAATCCCACCACTCAGGAGGCAGAGGTATGAGGATCAGATCACTGTGAGTTTGAGGCCACCCTACTCCAACTAATACTGAAGATACATGAGGTCAAATTTAAAGGAACAGGGGGCTGGAGAGATAGATGGCTTAGCAGTTAAGGTACTTCCCTGCAAAACCCAACAACCCAGGTTCAATTCCCCAGGACCCATGTAAGCCAGATGCAACGACTCATGCATTTAGAGTTCTTTGCAGCAGCTGGAGGCCCTGGTGTGCACATTCTCTTCCTGTTTTTCTTTCTCTTTCCAACACTCAGGAAGCAGAAACAGAGGTAGGAGGATTGCTGCGAGTTTGAGGCCACCCTGAGATTACATAGTGAATTCCAGGACAGCCTGGGCTAGAGCAAGACCCTACCTTGAAAAACAAAAACAAGCCGGGCGTGGTGGCACACGCCTTTAATCCCAGCACTCGGGAGGCAGAGGTAGGAGGATCGCCGTGAGTTCGAGGCCACCCTGAGACTCCATAGTGAATTCCAGGTCAGCCTGGGCTAGAGTGAGACCCTACCTCGAAAAACCAAAAAAAAAAAAAAAAAAAAAAAAAATGCTCTCCACATTTTTTTTTTTTTTTTTGAGACAGGATCTCTCATTGGCCTAGACTTCACCAACCTGGCTGGACTCGCGGACCAGCAAGCTTCAGGGATCCTCCTGTCACCACCTTTCCAGTGCTGGGATTACTGAAACACACCATAACACCCTCACTGTCATGTGGGCACTGGGGATCGAACTCAGGCCCTCATGTTTGCAAGGAAAGCACTTTACCAGATGAACTCTCTCTCCAATGCCAAATTCAGAAACTTTTTGAACATCAGATTTCAGATCATTTCAGATTTCAGATTAGGAATGCTTCATTATTCCAAACTCTTAAAATCTCACTTCTGGGCTAGAGAGACTGGCTTAGCGGTTAAGGGCTTGCCTATGAAGCCTAAGGAAACCCGGTTCAAGGCTCGATTCCCCAGGACCCACGTTAGCCAGATGCACAAGGGGGCGCACGCGTCTGGAGTTCGTTTGCAGTGACTGGAAGCCCTGGCACACCCATTCTCTCTCTCTCTGTCTGCCTCTTTCTCTCTGTGTCACTTTCAAATAAATAAATACAAATAAACAAAAAAAAAATTTTTTTAATCTCACTTCTGATCTTAAGCACTTTGAGTAAGGAATATGCAGACTTTAATTTATTTTCCTGTTAAACACCAACCCCAGCACTCCTCTATGAAAAAAGTAAGTCAAACAGAAAATGAGGAATCCTACAAAACTGCTATAAGACAAAGAAAAATAAAATTAACCTGCCCACAATTCTGGCAACCCACCCCATCCTGCCCAGCATAAAATATGGCAATGCTGGTTCCATCTTAATATTTCAAGAAGCCGGGCTGGAGAGATGGCTTAGTGGTTAAGCACTTGCCTCTGAAGCCTAAGGACCCCAGTTCGAGGCTCGATTCCCCAGGACCCACGTTAGCCAGATGCACAAGGGGGCGCACGCATCTGGAGTTCATTTACAGTGGCTGAGGGCCCTGGTGCACCTGCTGTCTTTCTCTCTCTCTCTCTGTCTCTGTCTCTCTGTCCGTCACTCTCAAATAAATAAATAAAAACAAGCAACAACAACAACAAAAAAGATTTCAAGAAGCAACAATAATATTACACAAAAATAATTGGATTTAGGAGTTAGAAGGCCTTGATTTGAATCCCAATTTTGCTAAGACTTTCTTGGTTATGTAATGTAAGCAAGTGAATGCACTTTGTACATCTGTAAAGTGAGGATGCTACTGACTGAGCTCAACAACAGATTCGATTAGCTTTATTTCTGAAATGCACAGCACAGTATATGATACAAAACAGAAAATAACTTTTGAGGATCTGGTCAATTCAAAATCATGAGCTGGCAATTAAACCTTGCCCTCAGAGCTATCATGACCCAGAGTGACACAGAGATGCTGATCACAGAAAGGAGCCTGAGACAGCATTTCTCACCTCCTTGCCTTACCTAAGTCATCTACTATAGTCTCTTCTTCCACAGGCAAGGTCATGAGTCACAATCATCTAGTCCCCGAAAAAGAACTTCCTTTACGGCCCAGTGTCTCTACTGACCTCCTACTACCACTGCCACTTCCCTGGCCCAGTCCCCATAGCATCTCACCTACGAACATGAAAACTCCTGACAGGTCCTAAATCCAAGCAGGCCCTTCTAATTCACCCTGCAACTGAGGGAGGCTATAGAAAGTACAGATGTGAGCCGGGCGTGATGGCGCACGCCTTCCATCCCAGCACTCGGGAGGCAGAGGTGGGAGGATCACCATGAGTTCGAGGCCACCCTGAGACTACAGAGTGAATTCCAGGTCAGCCTGGGCTAGAGTGAAACCCTACCTCGAAAAACCAAAAAAAAGTACAGATGTGATACAGCTTTTTGCCCAAGATCTTTAGTGCTCCTGCCATACTTGAGAGGTGAGCCAAAGCTATCCATGGTCTAGTCCAAGTATTTCCACCACTTCTCCCAGACAAGCTACCTATGCTTCAGACAGAACCTCTTCATTGACTCACAAAACACATCTATACAACCAACACTGATTGGGGCTCATTTAGATCCTACAAGGAATAAAGTGGGCAATGTTCCTGCCTTCGTGTTTCCATTATAATGGACAAAGCAGACATACAGGATGACTTCAGGTAAGACAGGGGCAGGTGAGCTCACCGACAGGATGAGAGTGCAAGCACTAGGGCGTAGGAAAGACCACACTGCAGGGATAGCAGGAAAGGTGTTACCCAGATCAGAGTAGAATGAGAGATGGGGCAGAGTGGTCCAGACAGTATGAATGCAAAGGTGGAAATAGAAAAGGTGTAGCTAGTGAGGAAGAGATTATACAAGCTCATGTGCACACACACAGGGTGAGGAGAAAGTCAAGGGTTGGCTAACTGCAGAAGATGGTCACGGGACTGGAGAGATGGCTTAGGGGTTAAGGCACTTGCCTGCGAAGCCTAAGGACCCAGGCTCAATTTTCTCATAAGATGGAGACCCTGCTATGCCCATTTTCTCTCTCTCTCAAATAAATTAAGATAAATTTAAAAAGAGAGATGCAGGGGTCAGAAAATTCTACATTTAAGCCAGGCATGGTGGTGCATGCCTTTAATCCCAGCACTTATGAGGCAGACATAGGAGGGTCACTATGAGTTGCAGGCCATCCTGACACTACATAGTGAATTCCAGTTCAGCCTGGGAAAAAAAAAAAAAGAAAGAAAAAAAAGAAAAGACCATATTTAAAAGTTAGGATTAGCTGAGCATGGTGATGCATGCCTTTTCTCCCAGCACTCAGGAAACAGAGGAAGGAGATTGCTGTGAGTTCGAGTCCAGTGTGGGATAGAGTGAGACTCAGCCCTCAGAAAAAAAAAAAAAAAAAAGTTTGGAAGCCAGGAATTGTGGTGTATGCCTGTAATCCCAGCACTTGGGAGACAGAAGTAGGAGGACTGCTGTGAGTACAAGGCTACCGTGAAACTAAAGAGTGAACTCACTTCAGCCTGGACTCGAGTGAGACCTTACCTCAAACTCCCCACAAAAAAGTTTGGATCTTATTATATTTTTGAGCAGGGTCTCAGGAGCCCACGCTGGCCTCCAACTCACTATGGAGTGAAGGTTGGCTTTGAACTCGTGATCCTCCTGCCTCTACCTCCAAAGTGCTGTGATTACAGGCATATACCACCATATAGGCTTCTATTACATTTTTGTTTTGTTTTTAAAGTTTTTTTATTGGGCTGGAGAGATGGTTCAGTGGTTAAGGAGCTTGCCTGTAAAGCCAAAGGACCCAGGTTTGACTCACATAAGCCAGATGCACAAGATGACACATGTATCTGGAGTTCGTTTAAGGCCCTGGCGTGCATTCACGCGCATGCGCTCTCTCTCTCTCTTCCTCTTCTCTCTCTTCAAATAAAATATATTTTAAAGTTTTTTAATGACAACTCCCATAAATATAAACAATAGGCCATGATCATAATTCCCCTCCCATCACCTTCCTCCTTCAACCCTTCTTTCCCACAAGTTTCTGCTCTATTTTGATGCCATCATTGTTTTTCCTTCCTATTATGCCTCTATTACATTTTGATGTAGTTGACATCAAGTATCACATAATCTAAACTGTAAACTGAGGCTAGAGTAGAGGGAGCCACTGTGCAACCAGCTACACCTCGCATAACACAACTGCTACCTGAAGCCACAGAGGTTTGCTCCGCCCAGAACGTGCTTCTATCCTCCTCTACCTAGCTGAGATGCAGTGCACAGACATCACTTCCTCTTCCCAAGACCCCTCTAGGAGGTGTACAGTCTCTATTCTGCACCCCCAGCACTCCAGCACCAACATCTACAATAGAGCAGCACATGGGGTCTCCTCAGTGAGACTGAGCTATTCAAAGATGAGACTGCTGGGCTGCAGAGATGGCTTAGTGGTTAAACGCTTGCCTGTGAAGGCGATGGACCCTGGTTCAGGGCTCAATTCCCCAGTACCCACGTAAGCCAGATGCACAAGGTGGTGCATGCATCTGGAGTTCCTTTGCAGTGGCTGGAGGCTCTGGTGTGCCCATTCTCTCGCGCTCTGCCTCTTTCTCTGTCACTCTCAAATAAATAAAATAAAATAAGATGAGACTGCTTTTTAGCTCTACCCTTCACCCCTCAGTGACTAGCACATGACATGGGTACTTTGTTGACTAACTGAACGGGTAAATGGTATAACTGTTTTAGGGGTCAGACTACTATATATCTCTGAATCTAATCACTATTAAGGTTTGTTTGTTTCTTTCTTTTTACTTACATTTGCAAGCAAAGAGGGAGGGAGAAAGAACGGATACATCAGGGCCTTCAGTCACTGCAAACGAACCCCAGGTGCATGCACCATTTTGTACATCTGGCTTTACATGGGTACTGGGGAATTGAACTCAAGTCGTTAGGCTTTACAAGCAAGTGCCTTAACTGCTGAACCATCTCTCCAGCCCTCAACTGCTATTGTTGTACCTGTTTCCTCATTCTCTCACTTGAGTGAAGACTTGCACCCTATTTCTCAAAAAAAAAAAAAAAAAAAACACAGAAACAATAAGGTAATTTACACACACACTCACATATCTACCTGCTTACCTGCAGTGGGCGTCTACAAATTGCATTTTCTCACATAGATTCAGATGAACCAACTGTCCACGCTCCTCATCATGGCCAACACCTCCACCTGTGCATCACTCCAACTGTTCTTGCTCTCTTTCTACTTACTTTCTATTTTTCAGGGGGTGGGGACAGAGGATATTTTAAGACAGTGCCTCACTGTAGACCATACTGGCTTTGAAATCGCAGCGATCCTCTTGGCTCTGCCTCCCTAGTGCTGGGATACAAGTGTAAGCCTTCCCAGCCAGGAACCCAGGAACCCAAGCACGCCCAGCACCTGCTTGCTTGCTTTTTGTTTTTGTTTTTTTGAGGTAGGGTCTTGCTCTAGTCCAAGCTGACCTGGAATTCACTATGTAGTCTCTGGGTGGCCTTGAATTACGGGAACCCTCCTACCTCTGCCTCGCGAGTGCTGGGATTAAAGGCGTGCGCCACCACGCCCGGCTTCTGCTTTCTTTCTTGCACCTGCCTTGTTCTCTCTAATGAGTCATTCTCATCGGTACACCAATGTCTGTAGTATCTTCTATCATAAAAAAAATTTTTAAAGGGAAGTGTTTTTAAATCCCACATTGGGGCCTGCGAGCTAGGTTTCAATTCCTGCCACCCACATTAAGTCGAGTGGGCATTCATTTACAGCAGCAAGAGACCCTGGCACATGCGGATATACAAACAGATACAAAAAAATACTTTTTTAAACTCCATGTCAGCCTCCAACTACCACTTTATTGCTTTATTGTTTTGCTTTCCTTAATAGAATTTTTGGAAAAAGTTGAATATACTCACAAACTTAATTCTTCTTGGTAGATTGGTTTCTATGATTCTTTTTTTCAATGCTGAGGACCAAACCTGGGCTTTGAGCTAAGTCCCCAATTCATACACCCTTACTTCTCTTTTTTTGTTCCTTGTGCTTTATAAGACGAAATTTCATGTACTCACAGTGTAGCTAAGAATGGCCCTGAACTCCTGATCCTATTGCCTCAATCTGCCAAGTGCTGGGCATACAGGCCCATTCTGCCAGACCCAGCTTTCTTTGTTTGAGACAGGGTCTTTTTTTCTTTTGGTTTTTCAAGGTAGGGTCTCACTCTAGCCCAGGCTCACCTGGAATTCACTATGGAGTCTCAGGGTGGCCTCGAACTCACGGCAATCCACCTACCTCTGCCTCCTGAGTGCTGGGATTAAAGGCGTGCGCCACCACGCCCGGCTGAGACAGGGTCTTATTAGACAGCTTAAGCTGCCTTAAATTCACAATCCTCCTGCCTCAAGTTCTTGAATACTGGGGATTACAGGCATGTACCACGATGCCCAGATCTTTTACTCTCTTTAATATATTTATTTCAGAGAGAGAGAGAGAGAGAGAGAGAGAGAGGCAGAGAAAGAGAATGGGCTTACCAGGGCCTCCAGCCACTGCAAAAAAACTCCAGATGCATGTGCCCCCTTGTGCATCTGGCTTATGTGGGTCCTGGGGAATCGAACCGAATTCCTTTGGCTTTGCAGGCAAATGTCTTAACTGCTAAGCCCCTTTTACTCTCTCTTGATCCCACTCTGACCATCTTAACTCAGGGAGACAGAGCATATCAAGATCACCAAGGATCTCTAGAGCCGTGGCAATTCTCAATCCTTGACGGGCTGATCACTCCACCATTCTTAAGTTTCCCTGGCATTCTACAACCACCAAGTTGCTACCGCAGCCCAAAGACTACTTCTTTGTGCCCAGGAAGGTCAATCTACGACACAGTACCCATCTACTCACCAGAGCCCAGTAGCTGAGTGTGCACAGTCTCATGGAAAATAATAACTGCAGGGCCCAGAGTGGATAAGGGGACATCCAGGCCACAGCGGGCAGTGGTAGCCTTGAGCTCCTTAGTAAAGTGCTTCAGGTAGGCTTCCGAGGCATCCCCGAGGAATTTGAAGAGGTCATTATGCAGCCGGTCGGCGTGAGTTCGATAGATGACCAGGTCTGAGATGGCCAGGACCTTCAGCAACAGTCGCGTTCTCTGGCTTAGATTCACAGTAGCCCCCAAGAGCCCTTCTGTGTCTATCACTGTCACCTTATGGACCGGATCGTAGGCTGCCCACACGCCCACTGTGCAGGACTCCTGGGCAGGGGAGGTTTTGAAGACTTCCCGGCCATAGAAGAAAGTGTGGTTGAGGGTATGAGACTTTCCATCACCAGTATTTCCAAAAATGGAAACCACCTTCAGGTGCTGATCGGGTTTGCAGTCCAATTTCCTAATAAAGTCCTCCTCATTCGTTACCTTCAAAAACAAAGAAAAGACAATAGAATATGGAAGCTGCAAACCAAATTTAAAAGAAGGATGACTCCCAGGTGCAAGACTCTTCTTGCCTGACTTGTCAAAGTGGGGACAAAGGGCGTCCTAGGAAGAGCTCCCCCACCACCTCCTACCCTCAGTCAACACCTTGAGGAAGCCTCAGTCAGTACAAGAACTTAGCTGTATAAAAGAGCTAACATTGGGCTGAAGAGATGATTCACCAGTTAAGACGCTTGCCTGCAAAGCCTAACGACCCAAGTTCAATTCCCCAGTACCCATGTAATGCCACATGCACAGGTGACACATGCATCTGGAGTTTGTTTGTAGTACCTAAAGGCCCTGGCGCGCCCATTCTCTCTCAGGGGGAAAAAAATTTTTTTTTTTTGAGGTAGTGTCTCATTCTGGCCCAGGGTGACCTGGAATTTACTATGTAGTCTTCACTATGTAGTCTCAGGTTGACCTCGAACTCACAGCGACCCTCCTATCTCTACCTCCCAAGTGCTGGGATTAAAGGCGTGCGCAAAAATGCCTAGCTCTTTTTTTTTTTCTTTTTGTTTTTTGAAGCAGGGTCACGCTCTAACCCAGGCGGTCCTGGAGTTCACTATGAAGTCTCAGGCTGGCCTCAACCTCACAGCCATTTACCTACCTCTGCCTCCGGAATGCTGGATTTAGAGACGTGTGCCACCACACCTGGCTCTTCTCACTCTTTCTTAAATAAATAAATAAAACTTTTAAAAAAGAGGTAAAACGCTGGGCATGGTGATGCATGCCTTTAATCCCAGCACTCAGGAGGGAGAGGTAGGAAAAGATTGTGACATCAAAATAAAAGAGAGACTGATTGAGAGGGGGAGGGGATATGATGGAGAATGGAGTTTCAAAGGGGAAAGCGGGGGGGGGGGGCCATTATCATGGGATATTTTTTATAATCATGGAAGTTGTTAATAAAAAATTTTTTGAAAAGAATATATATATCTTTTTTAAATTTTTTAAATTATTTTTATTTATTTATTCAAAAGTGACACAGAGAGAAAGAGGCAGATAGGGACAGAGAGAATGGGCGCACCAGGGCCTCCAGCCACTGCAAAGGAACTCCAGACGCATGCACCCCCTTGTGCATCTGGCTAACGTGGGTCCTGGGGAATTGAGCCTCGAACCGGGGTCCTTAGGCTTCACAGGCAAGCGCTTAACCACTAAGCCATCTCTCCAGCCCAAGAATATATATATCTTTTAAAAAGACAAATGTTACACGCCTTTAATCCAGCACTGAGGAGGCAGAGGTAGGGGACTGCCTGAGTTTGAGGCCACCTTGAGACTACATAATGAATTCCAGGTCAGCTTAGGCTAGAGTGAGACCCTATCTCGAAAAAACCAAAATGAAAAGGATGGGAAACCACATTACTAATGATGTTACCATTAATGCTCATGATAATGTCAGCAATTCACTAAATGCTCATGGCATGGACAAGGCCCTCATTACATCCAGGAGCCTAAGACCATATCTGTCTTATCTTCATATGCACAGCACTAAGAACAGAGCCTGGCGCAGCGCCCTGGCGTCTAGTTACTGAATAATTGAATGAAAGTCAGACCCCTTGCTAGGAATTTTAATCGCTTTCCTCCACCATATATCTTCCACAGGGGTGAACATGGCAGCATTTGATAAACTTGGGGACAGGCTAAGTGACTGGCAGACAACTCTGAGAAACAAGAAGTTACCATGAAATTGGGCATGGTAATGAACACCTGTAATCCCAGCACTCAGGAAACTGAGACAGGAGGATAATGAGTTCAAGATCAACCTGGACTATATAGCAAAACTCTATCTTAAAAAAAATTTTTTTTGGTTTGTTTTTGAGATAGCCCAGGCTGAACTGGAATTCACTGTGTAATCCCAGGCTGGCCTTGAACTCACAGTAATCCTCCTTCCTTGGCCTCTCAAGAGCTGGGAGTAAAGGTGTGTACTACCACACCTGGCAAAAATTTATTTTATTTTATTTTATTTTTCTGGGCAGGAAGGGTTTCAAGGTAGGGTCTCACTTTGGCCCAGGCTGACTTGGAATTCAGTATGTAGTCTCAGGGTAGCCTCAAACTCATAGCCATCCTGCTACCTCTGCCTCCAGAGTGCTGAGATTAAAGGCATGCACTGCTCGCCTGGCTTATTTTTGTTTTTTTCAAGTAGGGTCTCACTCTAGGCTGACCTGGAATTCACTATATAGTCCCAGGCTGGCCTCAAACTCACAGTAAACCTCCTACCTCGGTCTGCCAAGTGCTGGGATTAAAGGCAAGTACCATCTGTCCAAATGGAAAAAAAAAAATTTTTTTTTTTAGTGTGAAAGAAGGCCCATTTTGTACCTGTGCCACTTAGTCAAACTAACTTGCTAAGGTGGCCAGCAGGAGGCAAACAAAGGCTCCATAAAACTGTATCAGCAGGGCTGGAGAGATCGCTTAGTGGTTAAGGCACATGCCTGCAAACCTAAAGGATCCTGGTTCAATTCTCCAGGACCCACGTAAGCCAGATGCACAAGGGGGTGCATGGAGTATATTTACAGCTGCTGGAGGCCCTGGCACGCCCATTCTCTCCCTCTCTCTCTCTCTCAAATAAATAAATAAAATATATTAAAAAGAAAAAAACTGGGCTGGAGAGATGGCTTAGCGGTTAAGCGCTTGCCTGTGAAGCCTAAGGACCCCGGTTCGAGGCTCTATTCCCCAGGACCCACGTTAGCCAGATGCACAAGGGGGCACACGCGTCTGGAGTTCAGTTGCAGTGGCTAGAAGCCCTGGCGCGCCCACGCTCCTCTCTCTCTCTCTCTCTCTCTCTCTCTGCCTCTTTCTCTCTCTGTCACTCTCAAATAAATAAATAAAAATAAACAAAAAAATTTAAAAAAAAAAAAGAAAAAAACTATATCAGCAAGGAGTGTCAGCTGAGGTTAAGGGGGCCAGCTGGAAGAGCCATCCATTTCCCCCTGAAAATCTACCCTGTCAAACAACAATATCCAGAATTTCTAAGAGCAGGCATTTAGGTACAGAGCTAAGAGCCTCCAGATTCATAGTAAATGGTCACCTAATGACATACACAAAATATTGTACTATGTAATGTGTGTGTGTGTTTGGCGGGAGTTCCATTCCTGGTTTTGCCACCAGTGGCCCAGAATAAGTTCCTTCACTACTGAAGTCTCAGGGCATCGATAATAACTGAGCGTCCAAGCCTGAGGACTACTGAAAGGCTGACTGAGATAAAGTGGGTAATAGGCATAGCACAGTAGCTGTCATATCCTGAGCACAAACAGGAGCCGTTATCACTTAAAAACAACACAGTGGGTTGGGCAAGGGGGTGGTAGGTCAGTTGGTAAAGTGCTTGCCTGACAAGCATGAGGACTTGAGTTCAATCCACAATACCTATGTAAAAACTGCCTGACGGGCTGGAGAGATGGCTTAGCGGTTAAGCACTTGCCTGTGAAGCCTAAGGACACCAGTTCGAGGCTCGACTCCCCAGGACCCACGTTAGCCAGATGCACAAGGGGGCGCACGCGTCTGGAGTTCGTTTGCAGTGGCTGGAGGCCCTGGCGCGCCCATTCTCTCTCCCTCTCTCTATCTGCCTCTTTCTCTCTGTCTGTCGCTCTCAAATAAATAAAAATATTAAAAAAAAACAAAACTGCCTGACATGGTGGCTTGTACTTAGACCCACAGCACTGAGGAAGTGGAGATAGATGGCCTTCTGGGTCTCGCTGGCCAGCCAGTCCAGCCTCATTAGTAACCTCCAGGACAGTTAGAGATCCTGTCTCAAAAAGAGGTGGCCATCATTTTGGAGGAAAGTCTAAGGTTATCCTCTGACTTCCACACACATGTGCAAAATACATACACACACCCATGCAAACACATGTGTTAAAAATCTTAAAAATTTGGCCAGGCTTGGTGGCACACGACTTTAACCCCAGCACATGGGAGGAAGAGGTAGGAGGATCACTCTGCCTTCCATGCCATCCTGAGACTACAGAGTGAATTCCAGGTCAGCCTAAGCTAGAGTGAAACCCTACCTCAGAAAACCAAATAAAAATTTTATAAGTTTAAGGACTGGAGAGATAGCTTAGTGGTTAAAGCATTTGCCTGCAAAGCCAAAGGACCCAGGTTTGATACCCCAGAACAACCAGGCCTTAGCGGCACACACCTTTAATCCCAGCACTCAGGAGGCAGAGGCAGGATGATGGCTGTGAGTTCGAGGCCACCCTGAGACTACATAGTGAATTCCAGGTCAGCCTGGACTAGAGTGAGACCCTACCACGAAAAATCAAAAGAAAAAGGATTAAGGGCACTTGCTTGCAAAGCATAAGGACTCATGTTTGACTCTCCAGATCCCACATAAGCCAGACATACAAAGGTAAGGCAAGCACAAAGTCGCACATGTCCACTAGGTGGCACAAGCGTCTGGAGTTCGAATGAAGTGGCTGAGGGCCTTGGCATGCTAATTCTCATTCTCTCTCTCTCTCTCTCTCTAAAAAAAAAAAGAAAAACAAAGGATATTCTGTGTCATGGGACCAAAATCATCCCCTTCCAAGTAATGCCAAGGGCTACCAGAAGCTTGGTTGCTCCCAATTACAAAAGAGGGCTTTGAACACATTCTACCCTGATCCAATAAATGGTTACTTTAAAACTCACATTTATGATTTTAAAGCTAATTTAAGTGGACAGCTATTCTCTTTCTTATTAAAAAGGTTTTCTTTGCTTGTTTGTTTTGGTTTTGGTTTTCCGAGGTAGGTCTCACTGTGGCCCAGGCCGACCTGGAATTCACTCTGTAGTCTTAGGGCAGCCTCAAACTCGTGGCAATCCTCCTACCTCTGCCTCCCAAGTGTTGGGATTAAAGGTGGGTGCCACCATGCCCGGCTTAGCAAACATTTTTCTTTCTTCTGGAGGAGAGAAAAAGGCGGGAGGGAGGTGAGGGAACTCTCACCTAAGAAATCCAAAGCCACCTTCATCATATTTAAAAGAACTAGACTAAACTAGAACTGGACTGGAGCGAGACACTACTTCAGGGGGAAAAAAAGTCTCTTTCAGGGCTGGAGAGGTACCTCAGCTGTTAAGGTGCTTGCCTGCAAAACGTAAGGACCGGAGTTCAATTCCCCAATACCCACATAAAGCAAAATGCACAAAGTGATGCATGTCTGGAGTTTGTATGCAGTTCTAGAGGCTCTGGCATGCCCATTCTCTCTCTCTCTCTCTCTCTATCTCTCTATCTCTACCTGCCTCTTTCTCTCATTCTCACTCAAATAAATTTTTTTAAATAGAAAAAAATCTAAAAGAATTATCAGAGGCTAGAGACTAAGTTCATGGTACAGCACTTGCCTACTAGGTGTGAGGCTCTGAGATTTCACTCCCCATAAAGATCAAAAAATATCAGGCAATGATTTATGTTCATAGCCTAATTTTCAAACAAGAGTTCACAACCATTTCTCAATCAAATGTTTTCTTAAGATGACTGAAGTCACAAGTTTGGCCTCACAAACACATTGAGTACATTTGGTAAGGACAAAGATCACTTTCTTCCACTCTGATGTCCAAAAAGTATCCCATGACTTGAGAGGTCAGGAATTCCCCTCCCGTGTCGCGTAGCCACCAGAGATGCTTCCGACCCAGACCCTGGCCTCACAAACACAGCGCCTCTGCGCTAGCAGCAAAGATGCCTATGGAGAGGTGATCCGCACACAAACCCTTCAAAAACCGTCATTTTCAGTGCCATGATCTGTTTGTTTGACACACCCAACTCACCCAGTTCGGCTTCCCATTTATATCTGGATAAAAAACCTACTTCTGGAGCTGGAGGAATGGCTTAGTGGCTAAGGCGTTTGCCTGCAAAGCCCAAAGACCCAGGTTTGATTCTCCAGGACCCATGTTAGCCAGATGCACAAGGATGCGCACGCGTCTGGAGTCCATTTGCACTGGCTGGAGGCCTTGGCACGCCCACTCTCTCACTCCCTCTCTCTCCCCCTCTTACTCTGTCAAATAAATAAATAAAATATTTTAAAACAAAACTAAACAAAAAAAAATTACTTCTGACTATGGGAAACACCAAGTCATTTCCAAGGTCCCCATCATCCTCAAGAGATCTTTCCAGTATTTTTCCAAAGACACGCAGCTGCCTGCATCTGGCATATCACACCCATATTTGGCAACAATAAAAGCCAATGTAGGGCTGGAGAGATGGCTTAGCAGTTAAGGCGCTTGCCTGCGAAGCCTAAGGACCCAGGTTCAATTCTCCTGGTCCCACGTAAGCCAGATGCACAAGGTGGTGCATGCGTCTGGAGTTTGTTTACAGTGGCTAGAGGCCTTGGCGCGCCTATTCTCTCTCTTTCTCTTTCTCCCTCTCTCTGTCTAAAATAAAAATTAATTAATTAAGGACCCAGGCTGATTCCCTAGGACCCATGTAAGACAGATGCACAAGGTGATACATGCGTCTGGAGTTTGCTTGCCGTGGCTGAAGGCCCTGGTATGCTCATTTTACCTGTTTCTCTCTTTCTCTCTCTCTCAAATAAATAAAATAAGGTAAATTTTAAATTTAAAAAAAAAAAAAAGCCAGCGGGCATGGTGGTGCACACCTTTAATCCCAGCACTTGGGAGGCACAGGTAGGAGGACTGCTGTGAGTTGGAGGCCATCCTGAGACGACATAACAAATTCCAGGTCAGCCTGAGCTAGCACGAGACCCTACCTTGAAAAACAAAACAAAACAAAAAAGCCAAACATGGGCTGGAGAGAGAGCTCAGTGGTTAAAGTGCTTGCCTGAAAAGCCTAATAACCCAGGTTCAGTTCCCTAGTACCCATGTAAAGCCAGATGCACAAAGGAGTGCATGCATCTGAAGTTTGTTTGCAGAGGCTGACTTGACCATTCTTTCTGTCTCTCTTTTCTCTATCTCTCTCTGCTTGCAAATAATTTTTTTGTTTTGTTTTGTTTTTCAAGGTAGGGTCTCACTCTAGCCCAGGCTGACCTGGAATTCACTACAGAATCTCAGGGTAGCCTTGAACTCACGGTGATCCTCCTACCTCTGCCTTCTTAATGCTGGGATTAAACAGCTTCCGGCTTTTTAAAAAAAAAAAAAAATTTATTTGGCCGGGCGTGGTGGCACACGCCTTTAATCCCAGCACTCAGGAGGCAGAGGTAGGAGGATCGCGAGTTCAAGGCCACCCTGAGACTCTATAGTGAATTCCAGGTCAGCCTGGGCTACAGTGAGTGAGACCCTACAGCACTTGGAAGGCAGATGTAGGAGGATCCATGTGAATTCATGGCCACTCTGGGAATACAGAGTGGATTCCAGGTCAGCCTGGGCTATAGAGAGAACCTACCTCGAAAAACCAAAAATGCCAAACACTTGCCCAACTCAAAAAAAAAAAAAAAAAATCAATCACTTCAAGGACTGACAGACAAGGGGGAAATAAAAGCAGTCCACACCCAGAGGTAACTTAAAACAGTTAAAGATAGGTTCCTAAAAAGCTGACTCATAGTGGTTTCCATGGTGTATATAGGTCAAATTTTAGACAGCCCTGTACTAAACAAAACAGTCTCCCAGGTTAAGTGCCAAGAGTCTTAGAACACACTGAGCAGAAGCTGAGGGCACATAGGGGCTCTTTCATCTTCCCGAGGCCTCTCAGCCCTGCGCTTCCCAGTAATCCCATGTCATGCCTTCCTCTCTACCACCGTTAACAAAGGGGGTTTTTCTTGTGCTTCTATGAGTGAAAGGCAGTGGGGGAAGGGAGGGCTTTGTTACTCATCCTATTATTGCTTATTATTTTGACAGTCTGCTCCAAAGGGGTTTTGTTACTTTTGGGGGTGGAAGGGACATGGCACCTAAGAAACCAATGTCAAAATAAATGTTCTGACCAGAATTCGCCACTGCACCAAAATTGGTCCTTAGAGTGGACATTTAAAGGGAAAAATGGGTAAGTTCAACAATATAGAAGTTCATGATCTCTCTGGCTCATAATCTACTGTCCATAACGCAATCTTGTGGGGTTTGCACTAGTTTGTCTGAAGAGAAGCCCAAGGAGATGCCTAGACCAGGAGCCAAAGGACAGGCCAGAGCAGGCCCAAAGCACATGACACACAGACAAAATAGAACAGAAACGTGGCAGACCAGAACAGCCAGTGTGGCAAAGAAAGCATCCTCTGCTATTTTCCATTCCTGAATCCCACTAGAATAACATCTCTTTTAGCCATAAAAAAAAAAAAAGAAAAAAGAAAAAGAAAAAGAAGTCCCAGTATTCTGAGCAGCACTATTCTGGGACTGTAAACAAGAGAAGCCGCCAAGCACCATGTTGGGTCTGTGAGCTGATGATAACTGGGCTGAGGGAAGGACTGAAGTTCTCACTCTGGGCTCCCATTCAACCAAGTAGCCCTAGGCTATTGCCAAGTCAAGGAGGGCCTGGCCCATTGTTAGGCCCCTTCTCACTCCCTACAGGAGCCCGCATGGTCAGCTTAGGAGATTTGGCCTAAGAAACTTCTGGGCCTCCAGAGCCTTCCTAAGGTCCCCAGTCAGGGGTCAGCCACCATGAAGGTTGACAGATCAAAGTGCTGCTTCACTCTCTCATAGGAAACAGGAAGATGGGTGGAAAAAAAGGAAAAGTTCTGTATGGAGTTTGTTCGCTTGTATGATTTTTTTAAATATATGAATTAAGAAAAAATGCCTTTTAGAGTTTTTGCCTTTTTCCCCCAACTAAGTATACACTGACAAAACAGGACGTCCGACTTCCACAGGACCCAAAAGATAAGAAAATGCCCTCTTTTTCCTCCTCCAAGAGCCCTAATTGCTAGAAACTTTATTCTTCAACCTTTGAGACATTTGCTAAGGGTGTTGCCTCTGGCTTCAGATTATAAATGACCTGTCAGCATGGATCGTTTATTTATGACTGACTAAATAAATAATGGGTCTAGAAAGCCTGGGTTTTTCCTAGTGCTGTCCTGCCGAGACCTACAATAATCAGTGAATATAACATAGAAAGTCTAACCATTCCACTAGAAAGGTTACAAAATATGGCACAGAAAATATTGATTTCACCAGTTAGATTAGTTATAAGGAAATAAATAGAACCAGAAGAGGGAGGAAAAGCTGGTGTCTGATTAACTTTTTGGTGCTGACATATTTTCTTTATCAGGAGAATACAGTTCTCCTTCATCCCTTCATCACATGGATCAGTTTCTCAATCTCAGAACTACTGACATTTTTTTTTTAAAGAAAAGTTCTGGGTTTTTTTGTTGTTGTTGTTTATTTTTATTTATTTATTTTGAGAGCGACAGACAGAGAGAAAGAGGCAGAGAGACAGAGAGGGGAGAGTGGGCGCGCCAGGGCCTCCAGCCACTGCAAACGAACTCCAGATGAGTGCGCCCCCTTGTGCATCTGGCTAACGTGGGTCCTGGGGAATCAAGCCTTGAACCGGGGTCCTTAGGCTTCATAGGCAAGCGCTTAACCGCTAAGCCATCTCTCCAGCCCCAAACTACTACTGACATTTTTTACCAGGTGCATCCCCTCTCCTCTGTCCCTCTCCCTCCCCCTCATAGGAGGGCTGCCCTGTGCAAGATTCTTATTTATTTTTGGTTTTTCGAGGGAGGTTCTCAATTCTAGTCCAGGCTGACCTAGAATTCCCTATCCTACCTCTGTATCCCAAGTGCTGGGATTAAACGCGTGCAGATTCCTTTATAAAAAAATATTTTATTACCAGGTGTGGTGGCACACAGGCTTGTTCATCTGACTTATGTTCTGGTAAACTGACCCTGGGTCCTCTGGCTTTGTAGGCAAGTATTTGGTTTTTTTTTTTTTTTTTTTTTTTTCTTTTGGAGGTAGGGTCTTGCTCTGGCTCAGGCTGACCTGGAATGCACTATGTAGTCTCAGGGTGGCCTTAAACTCAAGCAATCCTCCTACCTCTGCCTCCCGAGAGCTGGGATTAAAGGCGTGTACCAGCACCCCCAGATCTATGGTTCTTAATCACACCCTAACCCCTAACATCTACCCACTAGCCAGTGGTATAATCCCACTCTCATCCCCAGCAATCTCTGAACATTGCCAAATGCCCTCAAGGGAACAGAATCACCCCAGCTTGAGCACCATATGTCAGATAATACCAAATGAGATTAATTTAGCTCCCCTTATTGTATTCATCAGGTTCTTAGTTTATTCTATTTAAGTCAATAAAACCTCAGGTATTAAGCAGGCGGTATTTGCACAACAAAAATACCTAAATGCCAAACCTGGCATTGCATGTCTTTAATCCCAGCACTCAGGAGGCAGAGGTAGGATTGCCATGAATTTGAGGCCCCCCTGAGACATATTCACATAGTGAATTCCAGGTCAGCCTGAGCTAGAGCCATACCCTACCTTGAAAAAAAAACAAAAAAAAGGGGGGGAGCGGGGCAGGAGAGATGGCTTAGCGCTTAAGGAGCTTGCCTGCAAAGCCAAAGGACCTCAGTTCAATTCCCTGGTTTCCCTACAGGAGCTCATCTGACAAGGAAATGTGGTTCCTTTGTTTACTGGACCTTCTATATCAGTGTTCTAACTCAGCCCTGATGGTCTCTGGGCTATCAGACTATTACACCACTCACGAGTTGCTCTTCATTTTTACATAGAGTTGTTCCTACTAGGAGGCTCTTGATACCACCTTCATTGTCTTGAAAAGTGGTTCCATTTCCCTTAATTCTTTGGAAACTTGATGCCATTTCAGCTGAAAAATTAGCAAGACTTATGAAGGAAGCTCTTGGTAAGAAACTGAAAAGTAATTGCAAACATTTGATAAATTGTGAGTTCATTTGTTTCTCTAACAGTTGAATTTTGTGTTCTTTTCCCTATGTAGGTGGTGGTTCTATTTTTCTCCAATAAAACATTTATTAAAAAAAAAAAAGACCTACACAGTGGAGTGGAGAGATGGCTCAGCAGCTAAGGCATTTACCTGCAAAGCCTAAGGACTTCAGTTCAATGCCCCAGTACTTCTGTAAAGCCATATGCACAAGGTGGTCCACGTGCCTGGAGTTTATTTGGAGTGGCAGGAGGCCCCGGCGTGCCCATTCTCACTCTCTCAAATAAACAAAGTATCTTTTAAAAAAAGACCCATACATGACTTCATATTTGAAACCAAAACCATTCACTTCTCCAATTTACCACTCTGGTACACATTCAGGTGATAGGGTAATGATAAAACTTCACCTCTAGAAGGAAGCAAGTTATCTTTCAGGTTTTCCAAAAGAAGCTGAGTAATACTCAAAGCACAAGCAGCAAGTGTTAGGAAACTCAGCGACAAAATTTGAGGAAACCACATAAACCAGTAACAGGCGATCCCTGTGAACTAAACTAAAAATCATCACAATACATGATGCCTAGAAATATAAAAGAAGAAAACTACAGGCCTCATTTTTAGAGTCTTTCCTGCTGATAATAACACTGCCTCTTACATTTCATGTGATCTTCAAACAGCCATGAAGAACTGGTGAGCTGGTGCTTTTGACCATGATGAGGCCTGCCTGATTAAGTTTAGTGAGTGGGAGGGGATAGGATGAAGAGTGGAGTTTCAAAGGGGAAAGTGGGGGGAGGGAGGGAATTGCCATGGGATATTGTTTACAATTATGGAAGTTGTCAATAAAAATATTTTTTTTAAAAAGTTTAAATGAAGCCAGGCGTGGTAGCACACGCCTTTAATCTCAGCACTCAGGAAGGAGGCAGAGGTAGGAGAACTGTCACAAGTTCATGGCTACCCTGAGACTACATAGTGAATTCCAGGTCACCCTGGGCTAGCGTGAGACCCTACCTCAAAAACAAACAAACAAAAAAAAAAACAACTAGTGCATAGAATAGTTAGCATTAGAATTAAATGACCCCATATAGGCAGTAACAAAAGTTTCTAACAGCAAATTAAGATGTCTTCAGATTTTAGCTCTATAAAACAAATTCTGTGGGGCATGGTGGCACACGCCTTTAATCCCAGCACTATACAGGCAGAGGTAGGAGGATCACTGTGAGTTCGAGGCCACCCTGAGACTACATAGTGAATTCCAGGTCAGTCTGGACCAGAGTGAGAGCCTACCTAGAAAAAAAAAAAAAAAAAAAAAAAAACAGTATCATTTATCTATTTATATATTTGGGGGGGAGAGAATGGGAACACAAAGGTACATAGCCACTTTAAGACATATGCAGCACCTAATGAGTCAAGCGAGACGAGAACTCAGGGACAGTAAAGTTCAGGTTCCGGTACGGTGGCTCACAACTATAATCCCAGCACTAGGGAGGCAGACACAGGAAGACTGCAAGGTTGAGGACAGCCTGGGCCATACACAGTGATTTAAAGAAAAGAAAGGAAGGTTTGGGGCTAGGGATGTAGCTCAGTGGTACAACACTTGCCTAGCATGCTCCAGAACCGGTGATCAGTCTCAACCATTTGAACAGACTCCACTTGAACACAGAGGCTCAGGAGGTGCAGCACAGCCTTGTGTGTCACGACTCCAATGTCCATTAAAGGCCAGGTTATAGAAAAGTAGTTCAAGCCGGGTGTGGTGGCGCATGCCTTTAATCCCAGCACTAGGGAGGCGGAGGTAGGAGGATTGCCGTGAGTTCGAGGCCACCCTGAGACTCCATAGTGAATCCCAGGTCAGCCTGGGCTGGAGTAAGACCCTGCCTCGAAAACCAAAAAAAAAAAAAAAAAGTAGTTCAAAGAAATGCTATGGAGCCTTTAAGTAATGACAGATCTCAAATGCTGTTAAAAGAAGTTCCACAGCAGGGTGTGGTGGCGCACGCCTTTAATCCCAGCACTCCGGAGGCAGAGGTAGGAGGATCCCTGTGAGTTCCAGGCCTGGGCCAGGATGAGACCCTACCTAGAAAAAAAAAAAGAAGAAACAAAAAATAGAAGTTCCAAAATGGGCTAGAGAGATGGCTTAGTGGTTAAGGCATTTGCCTACAAAGCCAAAGGACCCAGGTTCAGTTCCCCAGAACCCACATAAACCAAATGCACAAGGTGGCACATGCATCTGGAGTTCGTTTGCAGTTGCTGGAGGCCCTGGTGTGCCCATTCTCTCTCTCACTCTCTGTCTCTCTCTCGCTCTCAAATAAAATAAACAAATAGAAATAAGTTCCACAAGATAAATGCTTTAGTGAAAAAAATGGGCTAGGTGCCAGATGTGGTGGCGCACACCTTTAATCCCAGCACTAGGAAGGCAGGGGTAGGAGGATTGCCCTGAGTTCGAGGTCAGCCTGAGCTAGAGTGAGACCCTACCTGGGGAGGCGGGGAATGTAGCCAGGTGTGGTGGTGCACATCTTTAATCCCAGCACTTCGGAGGTAGAGATAGGATCTCTGTGAATTCAAGGCCAGCCTGAGACTAATCTCAGGTCAGCCTAGGCTAGAGCAAGACCATACCTTGAAAAACCAAAAATAAAAAAAAATTTTTAAAAGCCAGGTGCGGTGGCCCATGCCTTTAATCCCAGAGCTCAGGAGGCAGAGGTAGGAAATCAGAGAGTTCAAGGCCTCAGACTACATAGTGAATTTCAGGTCAGCCTGAGCTACAGTGAGACCCTAACTTGGAAAACCAAAAAATAAAAAAAATTTTTAAAAATGGATCTGTGGCGGAAAGAATGTAAGAGCCAAAGGAAGGGTAGGACTCCTTACAATGTGCTCCCCCCAGACACAAAATAACCTGGATATCCATGACCTCACTGTGCCTGACACTACCTAAACAAGACCATCATAAGAGGAGGAAAAGATCATGACATCAAAATGAAAGAGAGACTGATTGAGAGGGGGAGGAGATACGATGGAGACTGGAGTTTCAAAGAGGAAAGTGGGGGGAGGGAGGGTATTACCATGGGATATTTTTTATAATCATGGAAGTTGTTAATGAAAAAAAAAAAACTTTCCATTAAAAAAAATTAACTAAGAGTATGAAATAAGAGGGAAACTCTTCTCTATATGACTTTTTATATAATCTTGAGGGTATTTTTTTCTTGCAATAGCAATATTTCACATCCAGTTTTATTTTATTTTATTTTTTGGTTTTTTGAGGTAGGGTCTCACTCTAGCCCAGGCTGACCTGGAATTCACTATGGAGTCTCAGGGTGGCCTCGAACTCACAGCGATCCTCCTACCTCTGCCTCCCGAGTGCTAGGATTAAAGGCGTGCGCCACCACGCCCGGCTGACATCCAGTTTTATAACGAGATATAACATCAATCAACAAAGGAAGAGTAGGACTGTTTACAAGGCAATCTTCCAGATACAAAATGGCCTTGATATTCATGACCTCACAATGCCCGATTCTACCTACACAAGACCTGCATAATAGGAGAAAAAGATGATGATAGCAAAATAGAAGAGAGCGGGGTATGGTGACGCATGTCTTTAATCCCAGCACACGGGAGTCAGAGGTAGGAGGATCACCGAGAGTTCAAGGCCACCCTGAGACTACATAGTGAATTCCAGGTCAGCCTAAGCTAGAGTGACACCCTACCTCCAAAAACCAAAAAAAAAAAGAAAAGAAAGAGAGAGGGCTGAGCATGTTGGCACACGCCTTTAGTCCCAGCACTTGTGAGGCAGAAATAGGAGGATCACCGTGAGTTTGAGGCACCCTGAGACTACATAGTGAATTCCAGGTCAGCCTGGGCTAGAGACTCTACCTCGAAACCCAACCCCCACAACCCGGAAAAAAAAAAAAAAAAAAGAGAGAGAAAAATATAGCGCAAATATTTCTGGGTAGTTGGATTTATCTTCTTGATTACGTTTCTTTCATTTTCTTAATTCCTGAGAGACATGTATTAATACTACAAAAAGAAAAAAGGAAAAAGAAAAGGCTCACCTATAATCCCAGCACTCAGAAAGCTGGGCAGGAGGATCACGAGTCTGAGGCCAGCCTGGGATTCACAGAGAGACCTTATCTCTCCCAAAAACAAGAAATACACATCTTCCTTCCTCAAAAAAAAACTTCTTTTGACCTATAACATCACAATATTCATGGAAATTTCTAGTTCACCTCCAATCTTCCTTTCACTTTAGGTGACCGCACTACAGATCATGACAACCGAAAGGCTGTCAGTCAGACGCGATAGGAAAACCAGCAAGACCCATCCCCATCCAAGTGACCCACTTATGAAGTATTTAGTCCACAATGTCACCAATTAGAGCATAATCCATAATGAAGACATTACTGCTGACAAAGGACGCAGCAAGCATGGGATCTGGGTCAGTCTTCTATAACTGTTAGCTCCTCTCAAACCAATAAAGGAACGCCTGTGTTGGCAAAGTATTTAGCTGACAATGGAAGTACATAGGAATTGTGATGTAATTCATTTCCATCAGCTTATCCAAGCAGGAAAAAAAAAAAAATGTATTAGTAAAAAGTATTTAGCGGGTAATTGGGAAATTCCTCTAATGATCACTTACATAGGTGCTCTTCCCCTCTGCACACTAAGTTTCACCACCACCAAGTACTGAGTCAGTGGGTCACAAATACCCCAAGATTACCAACAACAATCTGGTACTGGACACTAGGTGTCAGGGCTATGATAAACCTTTCCCATTCCTTCTCTCTGAATCCTCTCAACAACCCTATGAAATTAAAGAGAAACTGAGAGGCAAAGCTTAACTACTTGCCCGTGGTTACACAGCCAGTGAGTAATGAACTAGGATGTGAATTAAAGCAATCTTCAAGTACAGACATTATACTACCTCTTCCCCAGTCACTTCTGATGATCACACAGTAATATCCTCTCTCAGTTTGCTCCTATCCCTGTTACCTTCTCACCTACACAGAATCAAACCAGAGTCCTCTAATCATTCTAGATGGCCTCACTGGCTTTTACTGATCAGAAGTGGCCATGGTTTGACTGTCCCCACTGAAACTCAATCCCCAAACTGACAGTTGGTAATTTTGAAAGTGGAGCCTTCGGGTAATCACTGGGACAAAATCTTCAAGGCAGGACCCTATGGTGGAACTGGTGGCATACCCAGCTTAGAAACCTGACTGCTATGTCTAAGCCTAAGATACCCTCTGGTATCATATGGTATGATGCAGTAAAAACAGCCCTCCTTGGGGATGGAGAAATGGCTTAACAGTTAAATTACTTGCTGCAAGCGAAAGAACCCAGGTTCAATTCCCCAGGGACCCATGTAACCCAGATGCACATACGTCTGGAGTTCCTTTGCAGTGGTTGGAGGCCCAGGCACACCCATTCTTTCTGTCTGCCTCTTTCTCTTCCTCTCTCTCTCTCAAAAAATAAATAAAAATAATATATATTTTTAATTTTTTTTAAAAAGCCCTCCTTACATGGTGGTGGCATGTTCTTGGACTTCCCAGCTTTCATAATTGTTAGCAAAATAAACTTTTATTCTTCATAAGTAAGTTATTCGAGTATTTTATCATAGCAACAGAAAATGCACTATGACAGAAGCCTTCATGAAAACAAGAGTCCATCTGGAAAGAATACTGTCCTTAGCCAGGCGTGGTGGCAAACGCCTTTAATCCCAGCATTTAGGAGGCAGAGGTAGGTTCAAGGCCACCCTGAGATGACAGAGTGAATTCCAGGCCAGCCTGGACTAGTGTGAGACCCTACCTTGAAAAAGCAAAAAAAAAAGAATACTGTCCTTGTAAAAGTCACTGTTTTTTGGTACTGGAGATATGCACAGCCCCTCATCTCTGACATTCACTCTCAATTTGCCTGAAGGAGAACTTCAGGTAACTGTTTTAAGTAGTTCCTCCTAGCCAGGGGTGGTGACACACCCCTTTAATCCCAGCACTCAGGAAGCAGATTTAGGAGGATTACTGTGAGTTCAAGGCCACCCTGAGACTACATAGTGAATTCCAGGTCAGCCTGGGCTACAGTGAGACCCTACCTCAGGAAAAAAAAAAAAAAAAAAAGTTCCTCCTAATACTACTACTAATGACTACAGCTGTCATATACAAAGTATTTACTAGGCAACAGGCTTTACAAACACTGTGTCATTTCAGTCTCACCACAATCAATAAAGTAGGCACTATTCCCATTGCAAACATGAGAAAATTAATCCAGCCCAAGATCACACAGTTGGTAAATAATTAACTCTGAGTCTATAACCCCAGCACTCAGGAGGCTATGGCAGAAAGATCATCGTTTCAGGCCAGTCTGGTTTACACAGCTAGTTCTAGGCCAGCCTGGACTACACCAGCAAGACCCAGTCTCAAAAAACCAACACTAACCCAGGAATGGCACATGCCTGCAATCCCACAACTTGGAAGACTGAAGCAGGATTACTGGCAGTTTGAGGTCAGCCTGGACTCCACAGTGACTTCCAAGCCACTATGTAAAACCCTGTATCAAACAAACAAAAACAGAGCTGGAGAGATGTCTTAGCTGTTAAGGCACCTGCCTGCAAAGCTAAAGGCCCTAGGTTTGATTATGCAACTCCACAGATGCACAAGATGGTACATGAATCTGTGGAGTTCATTTGCAGTGCCTAAAAGCCCTGACGCATCCATTATCTGTGCTCGCTCACTCTCTCTCTCTTTTTCGATTCCCCAGAACCCACCCACTTAAACCAAATGCACAAGGTGACACATGCATCTGGAGTTTGTTTGCAATGGCTAGAGGCCCTGGCATGCCCATTCTCTCTATCTGCCTCTCTCTCTCCAATAAGTAATTAAAAAACAAGCCAGGCATGGTGGCGCATGCCTTTAACCCCAGCACTTGGGAGGCAGAGGCAGGAGGATCACCTTGAGTTCAAGGCCACCCTGAGACTATAGTGAATTCCAGGTCAGCCTGGGCTAGACAAGATCCTCCCTACTCCCTAAAAAAAAAAAAAAAAAAAAAAAAAAAAAAAAAAGAAAAAAGGAGGCATGGTGGCACACAGCTTTAATCCCAGCACTCAGGATACAAAGGTAAGAGGATCACTGTGAGTTCATGGCCAGCCTGGCACTACAGAGTTCTAGGTCAGCCTGGTCTAAAGTGAGACCCTACCTTGAAAAATCCAAAATACTGCCGGGTGTGGTGGTGCACACCTTTAATTCCAGCACTCCAGAAGTTGGAGGATTGCTGTGAGTTTGAGGCCACCCTGAGAATACAGACTGAATTCCAGGTCAGCCTGGGTTAGAGTAAGATCCTACCTCAAAAAAAGAAAGAAAGAAAGAAAGAAAAATCCAAAATACCAGCTGGAGAAATGGCTCAGCAGTTACACGCACTTGATTGCAAAGCCTGATGACCCAAGGTCAATTTCCCTGTTTCTATATAAAACCAGATGCACAGTGTTGCATGCACCTGGATTTCCTTTGTGGTGACAGGAGGCCTTGGCGTGCCCATACTCACTCTCTCGGTCTCTCTGGCTGTCTCTCAAATAAATCAAGTTTTAAAAAGTAAATAAATAGGGGCTGGAGAGATGGCTTAGAGGTTTAGGCATTTGTCTGCAAAGCCAAAGGATTCCAGTTCAACTCTCCAGGCCCCACGTAAGCCAGATGCACTAGGGGCGCATGCATCTGGCGTTCATTTGCAGTAGCTAAAGACCCTGGTGAGCCCATTCTCTCTCTCCCTCTTTCTCTCTCTCAAATAAATAAATAAAAATAAAAATAGATTTTTTAAAGTAAATAAATAGGCGGGCATGGTGGCACACACCTTTAGTCCCAGCGCTCAGGAAGCAGAGGTAAGAGGATTGCTGTGAGTTCAAGGCTACCGAGAATACTTAGTGAATTGCAGGTCAGCCTGGGGTACAGTGAGACACTACCTCAAAAAAGAAAAAAGTAAAAAGAAAAAGAAATGAAATATATCTATACATATATGTAACATATTTTAAAGAAAGGGCTAGGGAGATGGCTTGGTAGTTACATGCACTTGCTTGCAAAGTCTGTTACCCAAGGTTCAACTCCCCAGACAACCATGTAAAGTCAGATGCAAACTGGTGTATACCTTTGTGATTGCAACGCACCTACGACAATGGAAATCCAAAGCTAGCAAGTCATCTAATCTGAAGTTCCTCTGCAGCTGCCAAGAAGCCCTGCCTCAAAGAAGGCAGGGCACAGACACCTCGAAATAAATAAATAAAACTACATAAATTGAATTTGAGGTAACTGAAGCTTTCAGAGGCCTTGGCTTTTGATGATAAAATAGGCTCTTCTGGGGGGGTCTAGAGTGATGGCTTAGCAGTTAAGGCACGTGCCTGTAAAGCCTAAGGACTCAGGTTCGATTCCCCAGTACATGCATCTGGATTTTGTTTGCACTGGCTGGAGGCCCCAGTGTGCCCATACTCTCTCTTTACTCTCTCTCTCTCTTAAGTAAGACTTTTAAAATGGGCTCTTTTGGAGAGTTTTTCAACAGATGTATACCATCGAGAGTCCCCCAAGTGCTTACCTGAATCTCCTCATTTTCATCTACTAGAAGGAAACTCACAACCTTCTCAGTCATCTTCTTCCTCTTGGTCTCCTCATCCATATCCTCCTCGTCCAGGGACTCCTGGACCTTAGCGACATGGTACACAGTCACGGGGTGCCTCCTCTTGTTTCCTCCAGAATGAGTCCTCTTCTGGCACTCCAGGCACAGGTTGATTTTGCAGGTCTGGCACCTCACAGCTGCCCTCTGCCTAACACCTGGAGAATGGCCATTAGGCCCCTTGCAGGGGTCGCAGTAAGGGACGTGGCCGGCTTTGAGTCTTATCCGCTCATGGTTTCGCAGGCGCTCCTGCCGGTGGAGCTCCTCCTCGCAGCGGAGGCACTGCAAGCTGCAGCACTCGTCACACTCGAAGACAGCCTCGTCGGCCCCGCTGCAGGCGTAACTCTCCTGGCACATGAGCCCTGGATTCAGGCCCTTCTCTGCTGGGGAAGTCAGGGCACTCATAACTCGGATTCGTAAGGAAAACCACCCACCCTGTGACGGTCACTGCGCTCTCCCAGGAACGAAGTCAGAGGCTTCGAGTCTGAAGACTGCTGCCAACTTCCACAAGAGTTCTGAGTACTTTCAAAAAGAAAACCTGTCAAATTCTACTCACGAATGTTCAAAGTTTTAATTTTCTGTCTCCAAGACAGCGGTATCAGCGGCAATACTGATCTGTTTTGATGGTTTCATCCTCCATAAAGTGCAGGTAAAGACACGGTCAAAATGAACTTGACTGAATCTTTGATGTTTGAGAGAGGTCTGGTGGGTTCACAGAGGTGGGCGCATACTTCAGGCCTCAGCCACAGAGTTTTGGTATTGTAATAAAGTGGTCAGGAGCTGTTCAGTATACATGACCCTCAAGTCGATATTTCAAGGGAAACCTAGAGTAGAGGAAGGAAAAGGATTTCACTCATCTGAGAAATACAAAGTCCACCTTACAATGACAGAACTGAGAGATTATGATTAAATGGTAGGCTAAAGCTAGCAAAAGAACTCCCATTCTTTTTTTAATATTTTTATTTATTTATTTGAGAGAAAAAGAGGCATATAGAGAGAATGAGTGTGCCAGGGCCTCCAGCCACTGCAAACGACTCCAGACACATGTAGCCCCTTGTGCAGCTGGCTTATGTGGGTGCTGGAGAATTGAACCTGTATCCTTGGGCTTCACAGGCAAACACCTTAACCAATAACCCATGTCTCCAGCCCAACTACTCTCTCTCTCTCTGTTGTTGTTGTTTTTGTTTCTTTGTTTTTCTGAGGTAGGGTCGCACTCTAGCCCAGGCTGACCTAGAATTAATTCTGGAATTCACTATGTAGTCTCAAGGTGGCCTTGAACTCATGTCAATCCTCCTACCTCTGCCTCCCATGTGCTGGGATTAAAGGTGTGAACCACCACGCCCAGCTTCCAACTCTCATTCTTGCTTGCAAAACTGACATACACTTGTTCTGGCATTAGAAATTTCATCTCAAAATCATGACTACAGCTCCTCCTTTGTTAGGTGTGATGGTCCACACCTGTAATCCTAGCACTCAGAAAGCTGAAGCAGAACTACATATGCAGTTCTGGGCCAGCCTATACTACACACCTGTCTCAAAAAAATAAATAAATAAAAAGAGGCAAAACAAACACTTGTAGCCCAAGGGCTTTAAAAGACTTTGCTGCTTTGTTGGTGGTATTATCCAGAATAAATACTGCTCGAGGGCTGGGATGATGGCTTAATGGTTAAGGTGCTTGTGTGCAAAGCCTGCTAGCCAGAGTTCAATTTCCAGTAAACATGTAAAGCCAGATTCACAAAGTAGTGCATGAGTCTAGGGTTTGTCTGCAATGGTATGAGGTCCTGGAGTACCCATACTCTCAATTTCTCTACCTTGCAAATAAAAAAATTGAGAGCAGGGTGTGGTGGCATACACCTTTAATCCCAGACTCTGGAGCCAGAGGTAGGAGCTCAAAGCCACCCTGAGACTACTACGTTGGGAATTCCAGGTCAGCCTGGGCAGAGCAAGACCCTACCTCAAAAAAAAAAAAAAAAGAAAGAAATGCTGCTTGTTTTGTTATTAAACTCAGAATCAAAACCACTAAACAGTCCTTGTTAGGAGATAACCCTCAGCAAATTCCACCTGCACCTGACCACTGAGCACTGGAAAGCTGGGGAAGGAAACGTGTAAAAACCTGAAGAGTACTGGAGAAATCCCTTAGCAGTTAAGGCACTTGCCTGTGAAGTCTAATGATCCAGGTTTGATTCCCCAGAACCCACATAAGCCAGATGCACAAGGTGGTGTATGCTTCTGGATTTCGTTTGCAGTGGCTACAGGCCCTGGCATGCGCCACATCTCCCTCTCTCTCTCTACCTCTCCCTCAAATAAATATTTTTTAAAAGCTGAAGAAAAAATATAAAAAAACTTAATCCAGGCCTGGTGGCACACGCCTTTAATCCCAGCACTCAGGAAGCAGAGGTAGAAGAATCACCGTGAGTTCAAGGCCACCCTGAGACTACAGAGTGAATCCCAGGTCAGCCTCAGCTAGAGTGAGACCCTACCTCGAAAAACCAAAAAACTTTAGAACCCTCAAAGATCTAGACTGATCCAGTTATCCTTATAACTGACTATTTCAGCTCTAGACAGACAAATGCCTAGTAAGGGCTCTAAACTTGGAAATAAACAGTCACAATTTCATGCTCTAAAACAATTACTGTACTTCCTTTTGTCCTTTATTTAACTGGGAACAGAAGGCAGAATTCCTACAATAGGGTCCACCACAAACCCAGGGCTGCAGGGAATCAAAACAAATCAGTTTTCTCTTTGTCACCCCCCCCAAAAAAAAAACTAACAAAAATAACTTCAAAAACACGGGAGGGGAGAACTGGGCCAGGAAAGGGGCTTTGGACACTTCCATAATTACCTTCCTAACTCCCCTTAGTCTTGACTGTCAACACCCAACAAAGTGTAAAGTCCTACTTTTAAAGATTCACTCCTCCCCTACAGTAATCAATCTATCAATCTGATTTTCAGATAAACAAGGAAGACGAAGGGAGTAACCAAGGGGACCTTATTTACACCCTGACCTCAGAGGTGCCCAGCCAATTCCCAAAGCAGAAACAAAAATCAAAACTTGTCATAAACTGAGAAAAAAAACAGAATCAACCTCCCCCACCCCCACCCCAAAAAAAAGAACACCTCACCTCAACCCTAGCAGGCCAAGCAAACAATCTGCCCACTGAGGAGGGTGGGTTCCCCCACCTCGCCGCCTCTCTGCAGCCCGGGGTTCCTCACCCTACCTTCGTCCCGGACACCAATACCACGACCCAAAGGGTAGGAGCGGAGCCGAAGAACAAAGAAGGCCCCCCAAAATCCCCCCCACGCCAGGCATATCCCGGAGCCGAATCCATTGTTTATTCCACCCCGCCCCCACCCGAGCCGCACCCGTCCCCCTTTCCTCCCGGGGGCAGCCGGGGCCCCAGGACGGTCAGGGACCGGGTGCTGGGCCGTGCCCTCCCCGCCCTGCCCGCGGCCACCGGGAGATCCCACCACAGAGCAGCTCGGCCGCAGCGAGGCGGTGTCGGGGGGCCGCGGGGCGCCGGCGGGGGCGGGGGCTGCTCCTCAGGACACCCGTGGATCCATCCTCATCTCCATCTCCGCACCCCTCCTCCTTCGTTGTCTCCTGGGCTTCCTCCTCTCTTGTTGTCAGTTGGGATCAGCTGATCGGAGTGAACTTCTCCCAGCTCGGACTAACAGGAAGGCATGAGCTGTGCAGCCCCGGGAGGGAGGGGCGGGATGGGGCGGAGCGTGACGACGGCGGGGCGGGAAGAGCGCGCACAGCCTCCTGGGAGTGGTAGTTCATGGCTCCTTCTATCTGCTGCCACACCCGGGGAAGTAAGGACACGAGAAAACTACAACTCCCAGAGAGTAATGCGGCATTTACGAACAGGCGGTGGGGGACATGCCATCGAGCATTTCGGGACTTGGAGTTTTTGCATTGACTTTGGTGTTTGCAGGTTGCAGCGGGTTGTTTAGTGTATTGGCCAGGAAGGAATGGGGTAAATTACACAAATGATGTAATAAAATTCAACATAAGTGGGAAGTGGCGAAGTTAATACTGTGATTTCAAGTATCTCTTATTGCACACCGTTCTTTCATTAATGTGTTAAAAAAAAAAAACAAAAAACTCTACTCCCCGAATTTCACTAGGCACATAGTCGGACAAGACCAGTAAGCACTGATTATAAGAATGTAAGTACTTTTGAGGAATTTCGTTTTCCCTTCAAGGGTATTCTCCGAATTCTTCATTAATCATTTCTCCTACCTATTCTTTTTCTAACCTTTCTGTATACAGGCTTCAGAAAGTCTAATTTTAAAATTATCTTTAAGGTAGACGAGATACATGTTCCAATATACTTCTAGACTACAGTGCTTGCTAATGGTTAACACTATTATCTGACTTTCTAAAAATAGCTTTATTTGTTTAGTGGTTTCACTTTTTTCACATTTATTTCTTGGAACAGTGAATGTAATTAAAAGAACACCAACAGTGGTACTTGCTCTAGAAAAACTAGCTACATAGGAGGTGAGTAAATCGCTCAGTCTCTGCATAAAATAAATTGTGGCTAGACGTTGTGGCGCACACCTTTAATCCCAGCACTCGGAGGCAAAGGTAGGAGGATCGCTGTGAGTTCCAGGGCACCCTGAGACTCCATAGTGAATTCCAGGTCAGCCTGGCCACCCGGAGACTACATAGTGAATTCCAAGTCAGCCTGAGCTAGAACCTTGGTGGGGGTTGTGGGCAGAAGGAGGAGGGGCAGGGAGAGGAGGAGGATGAAAAAGGAGAAGAAGAAAAAAAAAAACAGAAGAAAAACATAAATTGTACTGTGTAATTTCAAAAGGCTCTGCCAATTTTTGTTTTGTTTTGTTTTGTTTTGTTTTTCGAGGTAGGGTCTCACTCCCTAGCCCAGACTGATCTGGAATTCACTATGGAGTCTCAGGGCGGCCTCGAACTCACGGCGATCCTCCTACCTCTGCCTCCCGAGTGCTGGGATTAAAGGCATGCGCCACCACGCCCAGCAGCTCTGCCAATTTTAATAATGTATGCTTCTATGTTAATAATCATTAATACAGGAGAGAAAAGTAAAGTTAAATAGCGCGCCCATTCTCTCTCCCTCTCTCTATCTGCCTCTTTCTCTCTGTCTGTCGCTCTCAAATAAATAAATAAAAATAACAAAAAATATTTAAAAAAATAAATAAAGTATATTTTTAATTTTTTAATTTTTATTTATTTGTTTGAGAGAGAGAATGGGCACTTCAGGGCCTCTGGCCACTGCAAACAAACTCCAGATGCATGCACCACCTTGTGCATATGGCTTACCTGGATCCTGGGGAATCAAAACTGGGTTCTTTGGCTTTGCAGGCAAGCACCTTAACCACTTAGCCATCCCTCCAACCGATATTTTCAAATTTTTAAAATTCATTTGGACGTGTGTGTGTGTGTGCGTGCGCACGCGCACACACAAGTACACATGCCAGGGCCTCTTGCCACTGCAAATGAACACTAAATACTTGAGCCACTTGTTATGTCTGTCTTACTCAGGTGACTTGGGAATTGAATGCAGAGCTGGCAAACTCTATAAGCAGGTACCGTTAATCATCGAGCTATCTTTCTACCCCTAAAGTATATATTATTTAAAATTTTTTTGTTCTTATTTTTATTTATTTATTTGAAAACGATGGACAAAGAGAGAGAAAGAGGCAGAGAGAGAGAGAGAGAATGGGCGCGCCAGGGCCTCCAGCCACTGCAAATGAACTCCAGACACGTGCGCCCCCTTGTGCATCTGGTTAACGTGGGTCCTGGAGAATTGAGCCTCGAACTGGGGGTCCTTAGGCTTGACAGGCAAGCGCTTAACCGCTAAGCCATCTCTCCATGCCCCTAAAGTATATTTTTTAAGTTGTAATGGCAACTCTTGAAAAAAATTCTCTACAACTAGAAAATAATTTTCTCCAAGGAAGGTAAGGTAACAAAGGTGTGAAAGAAGAAAGTTGATTAGTTTTGTTTTGTTTCTGGGCAATGATTCTAGCTAGGACTCGAACTTTTTTCTTTATTATGTAACAGCAATATGTTTAGCAGATAGAGAGATCAGCTACTTCTAGTTAGTTTTGTTTGCTTTCATTCTTTGCATGCCTAGTTATCTTTTACTCTGAGATATATTTTCCTTTGAAAAATATTCTTTATATGTTTTATTTATTTATTTACTTGAGAGAAAGAAAGAGATAGGCAGATAGAGGGAGGATGGAAGTGCCAGGGCCTGTAGCCACTACAGATGAACTCCAACATGTGCCACCTGTGCATGTGCAACATGTGCATCTTGCTTTACTGGGTAGTGGGGAATCGAATCTGGGTCCTTAGCAGGCAAGTGCCATAACCGCTAAACCATCTCTCCAGCCCTGAAAAAAAAAAAATTTTTTTTTTTTTTTGAGATAGGGTCTCTTTCTAGCCTAAGCTGACCTGGAATGTACTATGTAGTTTCAGGCTGGTCTCAAACTCACAGGGATCCTCCTACCTCAGCCTTCCAAGTGCTGGGATTAAAGACGTCCACCACCATGGCTGTCTTATTTTTTTTTTTTTTCTTTTTGGGTTTTTTGAGGTTGGGTCTCATTCTAGTCCAGGCTGACCTGGAATTTACTATGGAGCCTCAGGGTGGCCTGGAACTCACTGTGATCCTCCTACCTCTGCCTCCCAAGTGCTAGGATTAGACATGCACCATCACGCCCAGCTCAATTTTTTCTTGTTGTTATAGACAGACCTTTATTGAAAAATCTTAGCCGGGCATGGTGGCTCATGCCTTTAATCCCAGCACTCAGGAGGCAGAGGTAAGAGGATCACTGAGTTCGAGGCCACCTTGAGACTACATAATTAATTCCAGGTCATCCTGGGGTAAAGTGAAACCCTACCTCAAAAAATCAAAAAACATTTTGGACACTGAAACACTCAGGAGCCGTAGATTGTTGCTAGAAAATTTTCAGTGCCAGGGATGGGATATCTTCCAGTGAGTTGTTGGCCACAGAGGTCCCTGATGGCCCCAAAACATTATAGGCCATTGCCAAGGCTCTTGGTTTCCCACCAGGAATAGATGGTAAGACCCTATGGCTGAAGACTCCATATACTTGGGTGGCAAGGCCACTGAGAAATCCTGCTGGATTTGAGCTGATAACCTCCTCCATGTAGACCAGCTAACAGAAAGCTGGAAGAAGCCATTCTGCATGCAGTTCAATGGGAGAGAGAGAAATCACCAGTGAAGATACTCAACAGTGGTCGCTGCAAGCCTTATATTTGGTCAGCCAGGCCAAATGAGCCAACGGGTGCAATAGTGGCACATCTGTTATGGGGGAAACCAACTGCCCTCTAATTGGACTGGAGGCCCGCTCCATGGGAGGGAATACATCCCTGATACTGAAAACTTAAAACAGGGGTAGTCATGAACCCTAGGGGCATAATGTCTGCTGTTGTCTGGCTAAATGTATATACTATGCTTATCAAACTGCCCAGTAAGCACTTTTGTTAATGTTTACACCCTTATATTAATGCTACTCTTACTTTTGGTAGAGAATCTTCTCTTTTCAGATGGCAGTGACCTTGGGACGACTCAGAAGGTATCATGGTGATGGAAAGAAATGACCACAGTGCTCAGTACTGCAATATCTGTATCACACCTTCCAAGGCTCAGGGTCTAATGCGGAAGAGGTGGCAGAAAGAATGTAAGAGCCAAAGGAAGGGCAGGACTCCATACAACATGCTCCCTCCAGACACAAAATGGACTGGATATCCATGGCCTCACAGTGCCTGACACTACCTGCATAAGACCATCATAAGAGGAGGAAAAGATCATGATAACAAAAGTAAAAGAGAGACTGATTGAGATGGGGAGGGGGTATGATGGAGAATGGAGTTTCAAAGGGGAAAGTGGGGGGAAGGAGGGTGTGGTGGTTTGAATAGAATAGATGGCCCCCAAACCTGAAGCTGTCTGCTACAGAACTTGGTACCGAGGAGTGGACTGAGATGAACCTGACCATGTGGATGTTCATCTTTTGGAACCTTTGTTTTGGAGGAATAGGCATGGACTTGGTGCTTGCAACTGAAGATGTCTTCTGGAGTGGTAAGCCAAGTTTTATGGACTATTCTGATGAGAGTCTGAGAATGCTAAGTGCAGACAGCACTGAACTTCGAGGATTGGCTTATGAGCTTTCTAAGGGTAAGGAAAGACTGCAGAGCACTTTGTTGGAACTGGGCTACTGGCATAAGGGCTGGCTGCGTCCTGCTGCTCAGGCCCACAGAGTTTGATCAAGGTTAAATTTGTAATGGATTGATGTGCTTGGCTAAAGATACTGGACTGAGAGATTTAAGATTTTAAGCTGGAAAACCTCAAGCAAGTTAAAATTACAGGCACTGAGACTGGTTTTAGGTTACTGAACCTACTATTGTCAAACACATTAGCAATCTTAAGGAAGATGGTCCAACTGCTTTACATTAAAACAATGGAAAGGGTGCCTGAGGAAGGACTATCATAGAAATACAAACACTTTTGGAAAGAGTTGACTGGAGAAGGAACCTGCTTTTCAAGGTTATGATTTATTTCATCTGTGAATTAAGCATATCTGTGTCCTGTACACCTGGTATTGGTTTCAGAAGCATGAAAAATGCGAGGAGTGGCCATGAATTGCACATGGTTCCAGGAGCTGCTGCTGAGATGCGGCATGAGGCAGGGCCTGATGCCCTGATAGGCTGAAAGAGCCTTTGGAAGATGGACCATGGTTTGCATGAAGACCTCAAGATGTTTTGGATATACCAGGACTATGCAAGCGCTACCATAGTGCGCACTGTTGGCCTGAGATGGAAGTGTTCCCTGGCTACTCTGCCCAGCTGGAGGGGCGGAATTAGAAAATCTGGAGACTGTCAGTCTATGGTTGTATTGGATTTGAACTGCAGAAGTTTGATGTTTGTTTGATGGTGGTTGAGTTTGCGTTGTTTTAGTCTCTCCTTGCTATGCTTTACACCAGTTGAAAATGTTTACCCTGTGCCTTTATATGTTAGAAATGTTTAACTTGTTTGATTTTACAGGTCTTAATATCTTAAATTGGTCAAGACTGTGGGAACCTTTGAAACTGAACTGAGTACAATTTACAATGTGTGATGGTTATAAATCTATTGGGGGCCAGGGGCGGAATGTGGTGGTTTGAATAGAATAGATGGCCCCCAATATATTCAGTTGTTTGTTTGTAGTTTGCATCTTTAGCCACCTGGCTGGAGTCAGTGCCATTGTGTGGATCTTAAGGTGTGGTGGTGGGTTTAAGGTTTCAATCTAAAGATATGCAAAGTGTGCCTAGCTGGAGTTCCTGAAGTGTGCTGTGGCTTTTGGCTTTAGGCTTGTGCTTCTCTCTCTCTGCTTGGGCCTGTGAAGGCAGGCCAGTTTCTTCTGCCATTATGGAACTTCCCGTGGTTCTGTAAGCTTCAATAAACATCCCTTCCTCCATAACTGTGCCTGGTCTGGAAGTTCATCTCAGTGAACCTGAAGCTGTCTGCTACAGAGGGTATTACCATGTGGTATTTTTTTTTATCATGGAAGTTGTTAATAAAAAATAAAATAAAATAAAATCCGAGAAAAAAATAAAATAAAAATCTTATCTGCCAATTAGCATTTTCCGCCAACTCCAGAAACTATTTGATTTTGTTCTTCTCAGGAAAAAAAAAAAAAAAAAACCTGTAGATTCATTGTTTAATATTTTATTTATTTGACGTCCAAGACACGTATAATTGACTATGGGTCCAGTTTCACTCACACACACCACCAACCTCCCCATCCCAAGACTACTTTCTTTCTTTGTTGGGTTAGTGTGTACTTACTTCCTGTTTACCTATAAGTGCATTTTAGTCCCCAGATTTAGATTTCCCACTTTCACCAGGTTCTGGGCTTTGTCTTCTCTCCCATTTGCCCCATGAGGCCTAGAAAAAGCAGGTTTAAATTCAGCACACATCTTCAGGAAAAGAGTAACATTATTGTTCTACTACTAACTTTCTGGGTCCTACCTTCAACATAACACCTTACAATTTCTTTTTTCTTTTCTTTTCTTTTCTTTTCTTTCTTTTTTTTTTCTTTTTTTTTTTTAAGTAGGGTCTCATTCTAGTCCAGGCTAACCAAAATTCATTCTTCATTCTCAGGGTGGCCTCAACCTCATGGCGATCCTCCTACCTTTGTCTCCTGAGTGCTGGGATTAAAGGCATGTGCCACCACACCTGGCTAATTTATTTTTTTTATTTTATTATTTTATTTTTATTTGAGAGAGAAAGAGGCAGATAAAAAGAGAGAATGGGTGTGCTACGGCCTCTATCCACTCCAAAAGCACAATTTATCTTTTTGTTGATTTAATAATATTTTATTCACGTTTTAGCTATTTTATCAAGATAGTTGATTTGATATCTCATGAGCCTTATTGCAATAGCTAACTCAAGAAAGGAGCAAGCCAGAGCTGGAGAGATGGCGCAGCGGTTAAGGAGTTTGCCTGTGAAGCCTAAGGACCCAGGTTCAATTCTCTAGGTCCCACGTAAACCAGATGCACATGGTGGCGCCTGCATCTGGAGTGTTTGCGGTGGCTAGAGGCCCTGGTGTACCCATTCTCTCTCTCTCTCTCTGTCCTTCTCTCTGTCTCTAATAAATAAATAAAAAATCAGAAAAAAAAATTTAAAAAAAGAAGGGAGCAAGCCAATATGATAGACGTCTATGGTAAGTAGGCTTCTGGATATTGAGGTGTTCTATTCTGTTTCTTTGTTGTTGTTTTAATATTTTTACTTGCCAGCATGGTGGCACATGCCTTTAATCTCAGCACTCAGGAGGCAGAGAGGTAGGAGGATCGCCATGAGTTCCAGGCCACCCTGAGATGACATAGTAAATTCCAGGTCAGCCTGAGTTAGAGTGAGACCCTATCTCGAACCCCCACCCCCCTGCCAAAAATATATATATATTATGTTTTTTACTTATTTATTGCTGCTGCAAACAAACTCCTGAAGCATTGGCCGTTTTGTGCTTCTAGTGTTATATGGGTACTGGGGAATCAAACCTGGACCATCAGGCTTTGCAATCAAGTGCCTTTAACCTCTGTTTTCTTTGATTGGTTGGTTTGAAGCAGGGTACTGTTGTAGCCGGTTCCATGTTGCTGGGATGAACTTCCCAACAGGTACTGTTAATGAGAGGATCAAGATTCAGTTCAGGCTTACAGACGCAGTGAAGTTCCATGGATGACAGAAGAAGCTTGCCACCTTTTACAGATCCAAGCAGAAAGACACAGCCAAAAAGCCAGCACCACAAGTAAACAAACAGGAACTTTCAGGCTGGACCTGCAGAGCTCACACTTCTCTGCATACCTTAGGCTGGAAATTAGATAAGCTCCCAGTAACACCTAGAGCTGGACTCCAGGACGTGCCCCAGTGATACCTCCTCCAGCCAGCCCCTGAGTTTAATGGGGGGCATACATTCAAACTACCACAGCTATCATTCTAGCCCAGGTTGACCTAAAACTCACTCTGCCTTAATCACTAAGCCATCTTTCCAGCCTTGGAACTCACTCTGTATGCCATGGTAGCCTCAAACTCACAGAAATCCTCCTGCCTCAGCCTTCCCAGTGCTAGGATTAAAAGTGTGCACCACCACACCCAGCTGATAATGTGTTACTCTTGACTTGGTGGTGGTTGTACCAATCTTCACTTGGTAATTATTTTTTGATATTTATTTGTTTGTTTGTTTATTTTAAACATTTTATTTTATTTTATTTTATTTTATTTTATTTGAGGGGGGGAGAAAGAGAGGAGAGATGAAAAAAGACAGAATGGGTAGGCACGCCAGGGCCTTCAGCCACAGCAAATGAACAGATGCATGTGCCACCTAGTGCATGTAGCTTACATGGGTCATGGGGAATCATACCTGGGCCCTTTGGTTTTGCAGGCAAGTGTCTTAACCGCTAAGCCAACTCTCTAGCCCAACTTTTTAAAAGATTTTTATTTTATTTGAGAGAGAGAGAGACAGAGAAAGAGAGAGAGAGAATGTGCGCACCAGAGCCTCCAGCCACCGAGAATGAACTCCAGATGCATGAGGTACCTTGTGCATCTGTCTTATGTGGGTTCTGGGGAATTGAACCTGGGTCCTTTGGCTTTGCAGGCAAGCGCCTTAACCATTTTGCCAGCCCTCCAACCCAATTTTTTTTTTTCAAGGTAGAGTCTCACTCTGGCCCAGGCTGATCTGGAATTCACTATGTCATCTCAGGGTGGCCTAGAACTCACAGTGATCCTCCTACCTCTGCCTCCCGAGTGCTAGGATTAAAGGCATGCACCACCATGCCTGGCTAGCCCAATTTTTAATATTTATTTATTTGCAAGCAGAGAGAGATAGAGAGAAGAGAGAATGGGCGCACCAGTGCCTCCAGAAGCTGCAGATGAATTCCAGATGCACCACTTTGTGCATCTGGTACGTGGGTACTAGGAAATTGAATTCAGGTCATTAGGCTTCTCAAGTGCCTTAACAGCTGAGCCATCTCTCCAGACCTAATATTTTTACTTATTATTTATTTGCAAGAGAGTATATGGGCACAGCAGAGCCTCTTGCTAACATCTATAAATGAATTCCAGACATATGTGCCACTTTGGACATAGTGCTTTACCTGTGTACTGAGGAATTGAACCCAGGCTGGCAGGCTTTGCAAGCAATCAGTTTTAACTACTAAGCCATTTCCTCAGTCCAATAATAATTATTTTTAATAAGTTTTTTAAACATTTTTTATATATTTTATTTTCAATTTATTTATTTCAGAGAGAGAGAAACACAGAAATAGGCAGGTAGAGAGAGAGAAAAAGAATGGGCACTTCAGGGCCTCCAGCCACTGCAAATGAACTCCAGATGCGTGTGCCCCCTTGAGCATCTGGGTAATGTGGGTCCTGGGGAGTCGAACCTGGGTCCTTTGGCTTTGCAGGCAAACACCTTAACCGCTAAGCCATCTCTCCAGCCCAGTCCGATGATTATTAAATAATTCTTTAAAAAAAAAATTTTTGTAATTCTTTTATGAGAGAGAGAGAATTGGCATGCCAGGACCTTCATTCACTGCAAGCAAACTCCAGATATGTGTACCACCTTGTGTGCATGTGAAACTTTGTACGCTTGCATCACCTTGCACATCTGTCTTACATGGGACCTGAGAGTCGAATGTGGGTCCTTAGGCCTTGCAGACAAGTGCCTTAACCGCTAAGCCATCTCTTCAGCCCATCATATGTTTTTTTAAAAGATTTTTTTTTAGGCCAAATGAGCCAATGGGTGCAATAGTGGCATGTCTGTCATGGTGGAAACCAACTGCCCTCCAATTGGACTGGAGGCCCACTCCATGGGGGGGGAATACATCCCCGATACTGAAAACTTAAAACAGGGGTAGTCATGAGGCCTAGGGATGTAATGTCTGCTGTTGTCTGGCTAAATGTGTATACTATGCTTATCAAACTGCCCAGTAAGCACTTCTCTTAATATTTATACCCTTATATTAACGCTACTCTCACTTTTCGTAGAGAATCTTCTCTTTTCAGATGGCAGTGACCTTGGGATGACTCAGGAGGTATCATAGTGCTGGAAAGAAGTGAGTGGAGTACTGAGTAACATCTTGATCACACCTTCCAAGACTCAGGGTCTAATGTGGAAGAGGTGGCGGAAAGAATGTAAGAGCCAAAGGAAGGGTAGGACTGCTTACAACGTGCTCCCTTCAGACATAAAATGGCCTGGATATCTAAGACCTCATAGTGCCTGACACTACCTACACAAGACCATCTTAAGAGGAGGAAAAGATCATGACATCAAACTAAAAGAGAGACTGATTGAGATGGGGAGGGGATATGATGGAGAATGGAATTTCAAAGGGGAAAGTGGGGGGAGGGAGTGTATTACCATAGGATATTTTTTATAATCATGGAAAATGTTAATAAAAATTGAGAAAATATAAATAAATAAAAGATTTTTTTACATATTTTTATTTATTTGAAAGAGAGAGAGAGATAGAGAGAGAGGTAGAGACAGAGAGATAAAGAATGGGCGTGCCAGGGCTTCTAGCCACTGCAAACAAACTCCAGACACATGCGCCCCCTTGTGCATCTGGCTTATGTGGGCCTGGGGGAATCCAACTGAGGTCCATTGGCTTTGCAGGCAAATGCCTTAACTGCTAAGCCATCTCTTCAGCCCACATATGTATTTTTTTTCTTCTATTTGTATGATTTTCTTACCATTAAAAATCAGATTTGCCAGGCGTGGTGGCCCACACCTTTAATCCCAGCACTCGGGAGGCAGAGGTAGGAGGATTGCCGTGAGTTCAAGGCCACCCTGAGACTACATAGTGAATTCCAGGTCAGCCTGGACTAGAGTGAAACCCTACCTCAAAAAATAATAGTAATAATAATAATCAGGGCTGGAGAGATGGCTTAGCGGTTAAGTGCTTGCCTGTGAATCCTAAGGACCCTGGTTTGAGGCCTGATTCCCCAGGACCCACGTTAGCCAGATGTACAAGGGGGCGCACGTGTCTGGAGTTCATTTGCAGTGGCTGGAGGCCCTAGCACGTCCATGCTCTCTCTCTGCCTCTTTCTCTCTCTGTCACTTTCAAATAAATAAATAAAAATAAACAAAAAAATTTAAAAAAATAAAACAACAATCAGATTTAGCAAACTGGGTATAATAGTACATGTCTCTTGTGGTGATTTGATTCAGGTGTCCCCCATAAACTTAGGTGTTCTGAATGCTAGGTTCCCAGCTGATGGAGATTTGGGAATTAATGCCTCTTGGAGTCAGTGTGTTGTTGGAGGTGGGCTTATGGGTGTTATAGCCAGTTTCCCCTTGCCAGTGTTTGGCATACTCTCCTGTTGCTATTGTCCACCTTATCTTGGCCAGGGGGTGATGTCCACCCTCTGCTCATGCCATCATTTTCCCTGCCATCATGGAGCTTCCCCCTCGAGCCTGTAAGCCAAAATAAACCTCTTTTTTTTTCCCCCCACAAGCTGCTCTTGGTTGGGTGATTTCTACCAGCAATGCAAACCTGACTGCAACAGTAATGTTGGTACCGAGGAGTGGGGTTGCTGCTAGACACCTGACTGTGTGGCTGTGGCCTTTCAGAGCTGATTTTCAAGAAGAATGTGGAAGAATTTGAAACCTTGGTCTAAGAGATGCCTTGTAGTGCTGTAAGTACAACTTGATGGACTATTCTGGTCAGAGTTGAAAGACCTGAATGCAGTAAGAACTATGGACTGTGAGTTTTGGCTTATGAGCGTGAGAAAGAGCTCTGCCTGGACTGGGCTACAAGCAGTTTGTGTGAGAGGTTTGCTGTTATGCCCATGTCCTGAGAAGTTGTGCAGGGTTGCATTGTGTAGAAATGAACTGGTGTGAGCAGAGGGATATAGCACAGAATGAAATCTTTGGGCTGAAGCTTCTGCCTGTTCAGCTGCAATTACATGAGAGATCACAACCTTTGAGATTGGCCAGCTGACCTGCACTGGGGCAACAAGAAGAATGTAGACTCTTTTGAAATGGCCTGAGTGTGCAAGGAGTATCCTGTTCTTCAAAGTCTGCCTTATTCCCCCCTGGATTAACAAATTGGCACTCTGCCTGGTATTATGGAGTATAAGAAATATAGGAAAGAGAGGGTCATTGAGTTTGCAACACGGTCTTGTGTTTTGGAAACAGTCATGGGCAGTGTGAAGCAGGTTTGCTGGAGGCCTGCATGGAGTCCCAATGGAACCATGAGGATGAATTGTGGATGGCAGTGGAGATGCCTGGACCAAGAGATGGCTGCTAAGGAAAGCTGCTGGTTCCGATGAAGTTTTCCAGGACCGTGAATAGCCCAGCTGGAGGTGTGGAATTGGAATTTCAGAGACTTGTTGCTGGTTAGAATTATCAGACTTGGAGACTTGTCACTGTCTAGAATTGTTGGACTTGGAGATAGTTTTTAGTGTTTTCCCTGTTTAAATCATGTATTGCTTGAGTATTTATTTGCTATGGCCAATGCCATCTTTTGCAGTGTGAATGTTATTTCTGTGTCATTATAGGCTTTTTGAGGTTTTTTTTTTTTTTTTTTTTTTTTTGGTATTATGGCTCAGTTAAAAGACATTGGATACAGGGATATTTGAACATCATTAGGATCGATTAAAAAATATGGGGACTTTTAAAGTTGGACTGAATGCATTGTATGTTATATCATGTATGGTTAAAGTCTATGGGGGCCAGGGGTGGAATATGGTGGTTTGATTCAGGTGTCCATCACAAATTTAGCTGTTCTGAATGCTAGGTTCCCAGCTGATAGAAATGTGGGAATTAATGCTTCCTGGAGGCAGTGTACTGTTGGGTGTGGGCTTATGGGTATTAATAGCCAGTTTTCCCTTACTAGTGCTTGGCATACTCTCCTGTTGTTATTGTCTACCTTATGTTGGCCAGGGGTGATGTCCACCCTCTGCTCATGCCATCATTTTCCCTGCCATTATGGAGCTTCCCCCTCAAGCCTATAAGCCAAAATGAACCTCTTCTTTCCCACAAGCTGCTCTTGGTTGTCTGATTTCTACCAGCAATGCGGACCTGACTGCAACATCTCTGATCCCAGCACTTGTTTTTTTGAGGTAGGGCCTCACTCTAGCCCAGGTTGACCTGGAATTCACTGTGTAATCTCAAGGTTACCTTGAACTCACAGTGATCCTCCTACCTCTGCCTCTCAAGTGCTAGGATTAAAGGCATGAGCATCTAAACCCAGCCAGACTTTTTTTTTTTTTTCCCTGAGGCAAAGATGGAAGCTTTTATTTGGGGAAAACAGGAGCCGCCAGGACTAATTCTCAAGAGCAAAACAGTCAATTTAGGATTACAGATAGGTTTTAGTAGAGCTCTTCAGTTGGGGAAAGGTGAGGAAGGGGGAATCTAAAATAGCCAGGGTGTGACACCAGAACAGTAACCTAGTGTCCTGAGAGATAAGGGGAAGGAAACCTAGACCTGGGGGCATTGTTAGGCAAGGAAGGAATAATGCCTGGGTGCTTCCTGGAAGAATGCGGATGATCCCCTCCCTGCTGTCTTTGTTGACTCCATTTTGGGGAAGTCCATCTTGACCTAACCTCTTGTTAATGATAAGAGTCACAGATTAATTTAAAATTTTTTTTTTTGTCGTTTATTCTTATTTATTTGACAGCAACAGACAGAGAAAGAGAGAGAATGGACGTGCCAGGGCCTCCAGCCACTGCAAACGAACTCCAGATGCGTGCGCCCCCTTGTGCATCTGGCTAACGTGGGTCCTGGGGAATCGAGCCTCAAACGGGGGTCCTTAGGTTTCACAGGCAAGCGCTTAACTGCTAAACTACCTCTTCAGCCCACAGATTAATTTTTTTTTATGTTGAGCCTAAGGACGATGAGTTCTTATGCTCCCAGAGGCTGGATAATGCAGTGGATTGGTCTCTCTTCAGGGCAGGTGATGAGGAGGCAGTTTCATGGTGGCTAGAGGTGGCAGAAGTGTGAGATCAATAGCGGCAGTGTAGCGTGCTGTTATGACTTGGTCCTGAGTAAAGCAGAGACTTCTCTCACACCATCCCTGTATTGAGCTGGCTTCAGGGCAGTCGCTGGCAGACACCTGTTACAGAGAAGGTGAGGGAGATGGGCTCTGTGCATCCCCGTGAGAAGATAGAAGGGAGAATAAAGGAGCTTGTTATTCTTGTCAAAATGCCAGGTGTAAAGGGAGGATGAGCATTCAGAGGCCAGAGATAGAGGGCTTGGGGCAAGAGAGAGGAGGCAGAGGTGCATTTTGGGATCAAGGGAAGAGTAGGAACACAAGAGAGTTTAAGTTTGAGAGTGTCCCTTAGGGTGGCAGTGTACTTATCCCTCGGGCAGATAATTTTTGTTCTTATTTTATTTTTGGTTTTGATTTTTTTCAAGGTAGGGTCTCACTTTAGCCCAGACTGACCTGGAACTCACTCCATAGCTCCAGGCAGGCCTCAAACTCATGATGGTCCTCCTGCCTCAACCTTCTGAGTGCTGGGATTAAAGGCATGTACCACCATGCCTGGCATATTGACAATTTTCTTTTTACTTTCCATTTCCTTCTCTCTTTTTTTAAACTTTTTATTGACAACTTCCACATTATAGACAATAAACCATGATGATACCCCCCCACACACACTTTCACCTTCAGAAATCCACCCTCCAAGCCGGGCGTGGTGGCGCACGCCTTTAATCCCAGCACTTGGGAGGCAGAGGTAGGAGGATCGCCGAGAGTCCGAGGCCACCCTGATACTACATAGTTAATTCCAGGTCAGCCTGGACAAGAGTGAGACCCTACCTCGAAAAACAAAACAAAAAAATAAATAAATAAATAAAATAAAAATAAAGAAATCCACCCTCCAACTTATTCCCTCCCCCTCACAACAAATTTTATTTTGATGTCATCATATTTTTATCCTATTATGAGGGTCTTGTGTAGGTAGTGTCAGGCACTGCGAGGTCATGGATATCTATGCCATTTTGTGTCTGAAAGAGTGCATTGTAAGCAGTCCTACCCTTCCTTTGGCTCTTACATTCTTTCTACCACCTCTTCCACAAAGGATTCTGAGCCTTGAGAGGTATGATAGATTTCTCAGAGCTGAACATCACTCCTCTGTAACTTCTTTAAAAAATGTTTTGTTTATGGGCTGGAGAGATGGCTTAGTGGTTAAGGCACTTGCCTGCAAAGCCAAAGGACATAGGTTCAATTCCCCAGGACCCACGTTAGCCAGATGCACAAGGGGTACAAGCATCTGAAGTTCCTTTGTAGTGGCTGGAGGCCCTGGCGTGCCCATTCTCTTTTTTTTCTCCCTCCCTCCCTCTCTCTCTCTGTCTCTCTCTCTCTCTCAAATAATTAAATAAATAAATAATAAAATATTTTTTAAATGTTTTGTTTATTTTAGAGAGGGAATGAGCCGGGCACGGTGGCGCACGCCTTTAATCCCAGCACTCGGGAGGCAGAGGTAGGAGGATCACTGAGAGTTCGAGGCCACCCTGAGACTCTATAGTGAATTCCAGGTCAGCCTGGGCTAGAGTGAGACCCTACCTCGAAAAACCAAAAAAAAAAAAAAAATAGATAGAGACAGAGAGAAAATGGGCATGTCAGGGTCTCTAACCACTGCAACAGAACTCCAGACACATGTGCCACCTTGTGCATCTGTTTTTGTTTTTTTTTTTTTTTTCGAGGTAGGGTCTCACTCTAGTCCAGGCTGACCTGGAATTCACTATGTAGTCTCAGGGTGGCCTCGAACTCACGGTGATCCTCCTAGCTCTGCCTCCCGAGTGCTGGAATTAAAGGCGTGTGCCACCATGCCCGGCACCTTGTGCATCTGGCTTACATGTGTTCTGGGGAATTGAACCTGCACCCTTAGGCTTTGCAGGCCAGCACCTTAATCACTATCTCTCCATCCCTCTGTCACTTCTTCTCCACCCTATGGTGCCTTTTGAGTCATCCCAAAAGTCACCACCATCTGAAAAGAGAAGCTTCTCTAACCAAAAGTGAGAGCAATGCCAAGTGTGGTGGCACATGCCTTTAATCCCAGCACTCAAGAGGCAGAGATAGGAGGGTCCCCATGAGTTCGAGGCCACTCTGAGACAACATAGTGAATTCCAGATCAGTCTGGGCTGGGATACAGTGAGAGCTTCCCTTGAAAAACCAAAAAATAACAAAAAAATAGTAAGAGCAGCATTAATATGTGGGTATGAACATTAAGAAAAGTGCTTATACCTTCTACAAAGCCAGCATCACCCTGATACCAAGACCAGGCAAAGACAGAACAAAAAAAGAAAATTACAGACCAATCTCCCTCATGAACATAGATTCAAAAATTCTCAACAAGAAATTGGCAAACAGAATACAAGAATATATCAGAAAGATCATCACCCCGACCAAGTAGGCTTTATCCCAGATATGCAGGGATGGTTCAACATACGCAAATTGATAAATGTAATACCTTATATAAATGGACTGAAGGACAAAAGTCACATGATCATCTCATTAGATACAGAGAAAGCATTTGACAAAATCCAACATCCCTTCATGGCAAAAGTCCTACAGAGACTGGGAATAGAGGGATCGTATCTCAACATAATAAAGGCTATTTATGACAAGCCTACAGCCAACATATTGCTAAATGGGGAAAAACTTGAAGCTTTTCCACTAAAATCAGGAACAAGAAAAGGGTGTCCACTGTCCCCACTTTTATTTAATATAGTACTAGAAGTCTTAGCTACAGCAATAAGGCAAGAGACACACATAAAAGGGATACAAATTGGAAAGGAAGAGATCAAGTTATTATTTGCACATGACATGATTCTATACATAAAGGACCCTAAAGACTGTACCAGCAAACTGTTAGAGCTGATAAACACCTATAGACATGTAGCAGGATACAAAATAAATACACAGAAATCAGTAGCCTTCCTATATGCTAACAACAAACACACAGAGGATGAAATCAGAGAATCACTCTCATTCACAATTGCATCAAAAAAAAGGTACCTCAGAGTAAACCGAACCAAGTGAAAGTAAAGAATCTCTACAATGAAAACTTTAAAACACTCAAGTTAGAAATTGCAGAAGATACTAGGTGTAGCAGTCAGCTTCAGGTTCGCTGAGATGAACTTCCAGACCAGGCACAGTTATGGAGGAAGGGATTTATTGAAGCTTACAGATCCAGGGGAAGTTCCATAATGGCAGAAGAAACTGGCCTGCCTTCACAGGCCCAAGCAGACAGAGAGCAGTACAAGCCTAAAGGTCAAAAGCCACAGCACACTTCAGGAACTCCAGCTAGGCACACTTTGCATATCTTTAGATTGTAATCTGAAATCCACCACCACACTTTAAGATCCACCCAGTGACCTTGCCTCCAGCCAGGTGGCTAGAGATGCAAACTACAAACAAATAAACAACTGAATATATTGGGGGCCATCTATTCTATTCAAACCACCACACTAGGAAATGGAAAAACACCCATTGTACTTGGGTCAGAAGAATCAGTATTATGAAAATGGCAATCTTAACAAAAGCAATTTACACATTTAATGCAATCCCCATCAAAATTCCAATGGCAAGGCCAGGCATGGAGGTGCACGCCTTTAATCCCAGCCCTTGGGAGGCAGAGGTAGGAGGATCACCATGAGTTCAAGGCCACTCTGAGACTACATAGTGAGTTCCAGGTCAGCCTGGGCTAGAGTGAGACTCTACCTCAAAAAAAAAAAAATCTTTCTTTCTTTCTCTCTCTCTTTCACTCTCATCTGTCACTCTCAAATAAATAAAAATGAACAAAAAAATTTTAAAAAAGGGCTGGAGAGATGGCTTAGTGGTTAAGCGCTGGCCTGTGAAGCTTAAGGACCCCAGTTTGAGGCTCAATTCCCCAGGACCCACGTTAGCCAGATGCACAAGGGGGCACATGCGTCTGGAGTTCGTTTGCAGTGGCTGGAAGCCCTGGCATGCCCATTCTCTCTCTCTCTCTCTCTCTCTCTCTCTGCCTCTTTCTGTCTCTCTCTCTTTCACTCTCATCTGTCACTCTCAAATAAATGAAAATGAACCAAAAAAATTAAAAAAAATTCCAATGGCATTCTTCATAGAAATAGAAAAAACAATCCAAAAATTCATTTGAAATCACAAAAAATCTCGAATATCTAAAACAATACTGAGCAACAAAAATAAGGCTGGTGGTATCACCATACCTGATTTTAACCTATACTACAGAGCCATAGTAACAAAAACAGCATGGTACTGGCACAAAAGCAGACATGTAGATCAATGGAACAGAATAGAGGACCCAGATGTAAGTCCGGGTAGCTATACCACCTGATATTTGATAAAAATGCCAAAAATGCCGGCCATGGTGGCACACGCCTTTAATCCCAGCACTTGGGAGGCAGAGGTAGGAGGATTGCTGTGAGTTCTAGGCCACCCTGAGACTGCATACTGAATTCCAGGTCAGCCTGGGCTAGAGTGAGACCCTACCTTGAAAAACCAAAAAAAAAAAAAAAAAAAGCCAAAAATACTCATTGGAGAAAAGACAGCCTCTTCAGCAAATGGTGCTGGGAAAACTGGATATGTATCTGTTGAAGGATGAAAATGGATTCTTCTCTCTCTCTCTCCATGCACAAGAATGAAGTCAAAATGGATTAAAGACCTTAACATCAGACCTGAAACACTGAAACTGCTAGAGGAAAAAGTAGGGGAAACCCTTCAACATATTGGTCTCGGCAAAGACTTTCTGAATGTGACCGAAATTTCTCAGGCAATAAAAGCACAGATTAACCACTGGGACCTCATGAAATTACAAAGATTTTGTACAGCAAAGGACACTGTGAAAAAAGGAAAGAGGCAACCTACAGAATGGGAAAAAATCTTTGCCAGCTATACATCTGATAGAGGATTAATCTCAAGGATATACAAAGAACTCAAAAAATTAGATAATAAGACATCAAAGAAGCCAATTTAAAATGGGCTATGGAACTAAATAGAGAGTTCTCAAAAGAAGAAATACAGATGGCATATAAGTATCTAAAAAAATGTTCTACATCCCTAGTCATCAGGGAAATACAGATTAAAACTATGTTGAGATTCCATCTCACTCCTGTCAGATTGGCTACCCTCATGAAAACAAATGATCATAAATGCTGGCGGGGATGTGGAAAAAGAGGAACCCTTCTACACTGTTGGTGGGAATGCAATCTGGTCCGGCCATTGTAGAAATCAGTGTGGAGGTTCCTGAGGCAGCTAAAAATTGGTCTACCATATGACCCAGCTATAGCACTCCTAGGCATATATCCTAAGGACTCATCTCATTACCTTACAGATACTTGCTCAACCATGTTTATTGCCACTCAATTCACAATAGCTGGGAAATGGAACCAGCCTAGATGTTCCTCAACTGTTCAGTGGATAATGAAGATATGGCACATTTATACAATAGAGTTCTACGCAGCGGTAAATAAAAATGAAATTATGAAATTTGCATAAAAATAGATGGATCTGGAAAGGATTATACTAAGTGAGGTAACCCAGGCCCAGAAAGCCAAACATCGCATGTTCTCTCTCATATGTGGATCCTAGCTACAGATGAATGGACTTCTGTGTGAGTAGTAAGACAATTCAGTAGTACAGGCCAGTAAGCTAGAAAAGAGATATAAAGGGAAGAGAAAGGAAGGGAGGGGGTTACTTAATAGGATGGTATTGTATATATGTAAGTAGAAGAATAGATTAATGGGGGTGAAAAGGCCCAAGTGAGGTCAGGGGAAGAGACTGAGTAAAGGAAAGGTAGAGGGAGGGCTAATCAAAATCTAAAAGGATATAAATAAATCATATGGAAACCTACTTTTTTGGACAATGGAACACTCAGGAGCCGTAGATTGTTGCTAGAAAATTTTCAGTGCCAGGGATGGGATACATTCCAGTGAGTTGTTGGCAAGGGAGGTCCCTGATGCCCCCTCCAAAACATTTTAGGCCATTGCCAAGGCCCTTGCTTTCCCACCAGGAATAGACAGAAAGACCCTATGGCTGAAGATTCCACATACTTGGGCTGCAAGGCCACTGGAAATCCTGCTGGAACTGAGGTGATAACCTCCTCCATATAGACTAGCTGACAGAAAGCTGGAAAAAAGCCATGCTGCATGCAGTTCAATGGGAGAGAGAGAAATCACCAGTGAAGATACTCAACAGTGGACACTGCAACTCTTAAATTTTGCCAACGAGGCCAAATGAGCCAACGGGTGCAATAGTGGCACATCTGTCATGGTGGAAACCAACTGCCCTCTAATTGGACTGGTGGCCTGCTCCATGGGAGAAAATATATCCCTGATACTGAAACTTAAAACTGGGGTAGTCATGAGCCCTAGGGGTGTAACATCTGCTGCTGTCTGGCTAAATGTATATACTATGCTTATCAAACTGCCCAGTAAGCACTTCTTTTAATGTTCATACCCTTATATTAATGCTACTCTCACTTTTGGCAGAGAATCTTCTCTTTTCAGATGGCAGTGACCTTGGGATGACTCAGAAGGCATCATGGTGCTGGAAAGAAGTGACAGAAGTGCTGAGCACTGCAATATCTCTATCAGGGTCCATTGCGGAAGAGGTGGCGGAAAGAATGTAAGAGCCAAAGGAAGGGAAGGACTCCTTACAATGTGTTCCCCCCAGACATAAAATGGCCTGGATATCCATGACTTCACAGGGCCTGACACTACCTATACAAGACCATCATAATAGGAGGAAAAGATGATGACATCAAAATAAAAGAGACACTGATTGAGAAGGGGAGGGGATATGATGGAGAATGAAGTTTCAAAGAGGAAAGTGGGGGATTGGGGGGAGAGAGGGCATTACCATGGGATATATGTATATATATATATATATATATATATATATATATATATATATTTTTTTTTTTTTTTTTTTTGGTTTTTCGAGGTAGGGTCTCACTCTAGTTCAGGCTGACCTGGAATTCACTATATAGTCTCTGCGTGGCCTTGAACTCATAGTGATCCTCCTACCTCTGCCTCCCGAGTGCCAGATTAAAGGCGTGTGCCACCACGCCCAGCTCAATAAATAAGATATTAAAAAAATTATTTTAAAGCTGGGTATGGCAATGTACTCTTGTAACTCCAGTCCTGTGAAGGGCAGATAAAACAAAAAGCTGGGGTTTGCCAGCCATCCAGTCTGACCAAAATGCAGCAGCTCCAGGTTTAGTGAAAGACTCCATCTGAAAGAAACAACATGGAAGAGTTATAAAGGAGGACAATGACATTCTCCTCTGGACTCCTCACACATGCTCACAGGGTACACTCATCTGTGTACACACACCAGGATATACCACACCTGAAGGGAAAACAAAACAAAACAACAAACAAAAGAAGCTGGGTTGGAGGAATAGATGGTAAGACTCTATTGCTGAAGACTCCACATACTTAGGCTGCAAGGTCAATGAAAAATCCTGCTGGATCTGAGATGAAAACCTCCTCCATGTAGACCAGCTGACAGAAAGCTGGAAAAAGCTATGCTGCATGCAGTTCCATGGGAGCGAGAGCCAGGCGTGGTGACACATGACTTTAATCTAGCACTTGGGAGGCAGAGATAGGAGGATCACCATGAGTTCAAGGCCACCCTAAGACTATATAGTGAATTCCAGGTCAGCCTGGGCTAGAGTGATACCCTACATAAAAAAAAAAAAAGACAGAGGATAATCAACAGTGGACACTGCAAGCTTTAAATGTGGCCAGCCAGGACAAATGAGCCAACAAGTGCAATAGTGGCACATCTGTTATGGGGGAAACCAACTGCCCTCTAATTTGACTGGAGGCCTCCTCAATGGGAGGGAATATATCCCTGATACTGAAAACCCACAACAAGGGTAGTCATGAGCCCTAGCGGTGTAACATCTGCTGCTCTCTGGCTAAATGTATATACTGTGCTCACCAAACTGCCCAGTAAGCACTTCTCTTAATGTCCATACCCATATATTAATGCTACTCTCACTTTTGGTTAGAGAACCTTCTCTTTTCGGAAGGCACCATGGTGCTGAGAAATGATAGAGGAGCGCTCAGCACTGAAATATCTCTATCACGCCTTCCAAGGCTCAGGGTCCATTGCGGAAGAGGTAGCAGAAAGAATGTAAGAGCTAAAGGAAGGGTAGGACTCCTTACACCGTGCTCCACCAGACACAAAATGGATATCCATGACCTCACAGTGCCTGATACTACCTACAGAAGACCATCATAATAGGAGGAAAAGATCATGACATCAAAATAAAAGAGAGACTAATTAAGAGGGGGAAGGGGTTTGATGGAGAGTGTAGTTGCAAAGGGGAAAATGGGGGGAGGGAGATAACTACTATAAGTTATTGTCTATAATTATGGAAGTTGTCAATAAAAATCAATTTAATAAAAGTTGGGTTGGGCTGAAAAAATGGCTTAGTGGTTGGGTGCTTGCCTGCGAAGCCTAAGGACCCATGTTTGAATCTCCAGATCCCACATAAACCAGATGCACAAGTTGATGCAAGCATGTAAGGTCACACATGCACACAAAGTGGTGCACACATCTGGAGTTCAATAGCAGTACTTAGAGGCCCTGGTTTGCCAATTCTCTCTCATAAAAAAATTATAAAAGCCAGGTGTAGGGTACATGCCTTTATTCCCAACCCCCCCCCCCAAAAAAGAGTGGAAGTCCAGATACTAGACATAGCCATTTATCCTTGCTACTTGTCTCAGTTTACCTTCCACTCTGGAGGTTTTACTCACTTTCCACTTTACAAAACTTTTTATTGACAACTTCCATTAATTCTAGACAATAATCCATGGTAATTCTTTCCCTCTGCCCACTTTCTACTTTGAATATTTATTTTTATTTTTGTTTATTTAGTTATTTGACAGAGAGAGAGAGAGAGAGAGAGAGAAAGAAAGAGAGAGAGAGAAAGAGAGAGAGAGAGAGAAGGGGCACATGAGGGCTTCCAGCCACTGCAAACGAACTCCAGACGCTTGAGACCCCTGGTGCATCTGGCTAACATGGGTTCTGGGGAATCGAACCTGGGTCCTTTGGCTTTGCAGGCAAGTGCCTTAACCACTAAGCCATCCCTCCAGCCCTCCCACTTTCCACTTTGAAACTCCACTCTCCATTATATCCCCTCCCCTTCCCAGTCAGTGTCTTTTATTTTGATGTCATCATCTTTTCCTCCTATTATGTCACTTCTCAGTACCATGTGCTTTTAGAATCATCCTGAGGTCACAGAGATAGCTTAGCATTTAAGGCATTCGCCTTTGAAGCCTAAGGACCCAGGTTCTAGTCCCCAGGACCCATGTAAGCCAGATGCACAAGGTGGTGCATGCTCGTGGAGTTTGTTTGCAGTTGGTAGAGGCCTGGAACACCCATTTTCTATCTGTCTCCTTTTCTCTCTCTCTCTCAAATAAACAAATAAATTAATAAAATATTTAAACAATGGGCTGGAGAGATTGCTTAGCGGTTAAGCGCTTGCCAGTGAAGCCTAAGGACCCTGGTTCGAGGCTCGGTTCCCCAGGACCCATGTTAGCCAGATGCACAAAGGGGCGCATGCGTCTGGAGTTCATTTGCAGTGGTTGTAGGCCCTGGCTCGCCCATTCTCTCTCTCTCTCTGTCACTCTCAAATAAATAAATAAAAATGAACAAAATTAAAAAAAATTTAAACCAAAAAAAAAAAAAAAAGACTGTTTTGTGGCTGGAGAGATGTCTTAGTGGTTAAGGTGCTTGCCTCCAAAGCCAAGGACCCAGGTTCAATTCCCCAGGACCCATATAAGCCAGATGCACAAGGTGGCACATGTATCTGGAGTTCGTTTGCAGTAGCTGGAGGCTCTGGCGTCCCCATTCTCTGTCTCCCTCTGACTCTCACTCTCTCTAAAATAAATAAATAAAAATAAAATACAAAAAAATTTTGGGGGGAGGGCTAATCAAAATCTAAGAGTATATAAATAAATCATATGGAATCCTACTTTTTTGGACAATGGAACACTCAGGAGTCAGTAGATTGTTGCTAGAAAATTTTCAGTGCCAGGGATAGGATACCTTCCAGTGAGTTGTTGGCCAGGGAGGTCCTTGTTGCCCCCAAAACATTGTAAACCATTGTCAGGGCCCTTGGTTTCCCAACAGGAATAGACGGAAAGACCCTATTGCTGAAGACTCCACATACTTGGGCTAGAAGACCACTGAGAAATCCTGCTGGACCTGAGCTGATAACCTCCTCCATGTAGACCAGCTGAGAGAAAGCTGGAAGAAGCAGTTCTGCATGCAGTTCAATGGAAGAGAGAGAAATCACCAGTGAAGATACTCAACAGTGGACACTGCAAGCCTTATATTTGGCCAGCCAGGCCAATGAGCGAATGGGTGCAATAGTGGCACGTCTGTCATGGTGGAAACCAACTGGCCTCTAATTGGACTGGAGGCCCACTCCATGGGAGGTAATACATCCCTGATACTGAAAACTTAAAACAGGGGTAGTCATGAGACCTAGGGGTGTAATGTCTGCTGCTGTCTGGCTAAATGTGTATACTATGCTTATCAAACTGCCCAGTAAGCACTTCTTTTAATGTTCATACCCTTATATTAATGCTACTCTCACTTTTGGCAGAGAATCTTCTCTTTTCAGATGGCAGTGACCTTGGGATGACTCAGAAGGCATCATGGTGCTGGAAAGAAGTGACAGAAGTGCTGAGCACTGCAACATCTCTATCAGGGTCCATTGCGGAAGAGGTGGCGGAAAGAATGTAAGAGCCAAAGGAAGGGAAGGACTCCTTACAATGTGTTCCCCCCAGACATAAAATGGCCTGGATATCCATGACTTCACAGGGCCTGACACTACCTACACAAGACCATCATAATAGGAGGAAAAGATGATGACATTAAAATAAAAGAGACACTGATTGAGAAGGGGAGGGGATATGATGGAGAATGAAGTTTCAAAGAGGAAAGTGGGGGACTGGGGGGAGAGAGGGCATTACCATGGGATATATGTATATATATATATATATATATATATATATATATATATATTTTTTTTTTTTTTTTTTTTGGTTTTTCGAGGTAGGGTCTCACTCTAGTTCAGGCTGACTGGAATTCACTATATAGTCTCTGCGTGGCCTTGAACTCATAGTGATCCTCCTACCTCTGCCTCCCGAGTGCCAGATTAAAGGCGTGTGCCACCACGCCCAGCTCAATAAATAAGATATTAAAAAAATTATTTTAAAGCTGGGTATGGCAATGTACTCTTGTAACTCCAGTCCTGTGAAGGGCAGATAAAACAAAAAGCTGGGGTTTGCCAGCCATCCAGTCTGACCAAAATGCAGCAGCTCCAGGTTTAGTGAAAGACTCCATCTGAAAGAAACAACATGGAAGAGTTATAAAGGAGGACAATGACATTCTCCTCTGGACTCCTCACACATGCTCACAGGGTACACTCATCTGTGTACACACACCAGGATATACCACACCTGAAGGGAAAACAAAACAAAACAACAAACAAAAGAAGCTGGGTTGGAGGAATAGATGGGAAGACTCTATTGCTGAAGACTCCACATACTTAGGCTGCAAGGTCAATGAAAAATCCTGCTGGATCTGAGATGAAAACCTCCTCCATGTAGACCAGCTGACAGAAAGCTGGAAAAAGCTATGCTGCATGCAGTTCCATGGGAGCGAGAGCCAGGCGTGGTGACACATGACTTTAATCTAGCACTTGGGAGGCAGAGATAGGAGGATCACCATGAGTTCAAGGCCACCCTAAGACTATATAGTGAATTCCAGGTCAGCCTGGGCTAGAGTGATACCCTACATAAAAAAAAAGACAGAGGATAATCAACAGTGGACACTGCAAGCTTTAAATGTGGCCAGCCAGGACAAATGAGCCAACAAGTGCAATAGTGGCACATCTGTTATGGGGGAAACCAACTGCCCTCTAATTTGACTGGAGGCCTCCTCAATGGGAGGGAATATATCCCTGATACTGAAAACCCACAACAAGGGTAGTCATGAGCCCTAGCGGTGTAACATCTGCTGCTCTCTGGCTAAATGTATATACTGTGCTCACCAAACTGCCCAGTAAGCACTTCTCTTAATGTCCATACCCATATATTAATGCTACTCTCACTTTTGGTTAGAGAACCTTCTCTTTTCGGAAGGCACCATGGTGCTGAGAAATGATAGAGGAGCGCTCAGCACTGAAATATCTCTATCACGCCTTCCAAGGCTCAGGGTCCATTGCGGAAGAGGTAGCAGAAAGAATGTAAGAGCTAAAGGAAGGGTAGGACTCCTTACACCGTGCTCCACCAGACACAAAATGGATATCCATGACCTCACAGTGCCTGATACTACCTACAGAAGACCATCATAATAGGAGGAAAAGATCATGACATCAAAATAAAAGAGAGACTAATTAAGAGGGGGAAGGGGTTTGATGGAGAGTGTAGTTGCAAAGGGGAAAATGGGGGGAGGGAGATAACTACTATAAGTTATTGTCTATAATTATGGAAGTTGTCAATAAAAATGAATTTAATAAAAGTTGGGTTGGGCTGAGAAAATGGCTTAGTGGTTGGGTGCTTGCCTGCGAAGCCTAAGGACCCATGTTTGAATCTCCAGATCCCACATAAACCAGATGCACAAGTTGATGCAAGCGTGTAAGGTCACACATGCACACAAAGTGGTGCACACATCTGGAGTTCAATAGCAGTACTTAGAGGCCCTGGTTTGCCAATTCTCTCTCATAAAAAAATTATAAAAGCCAGGTGTAGGGTACATGCCTTTATTCCCAACCCCCCCAAAAGAGTGGAAGTCCAGATACTAGACATAGCCATTTATCCTTGCTACTTGTCTCAATTTACCTTCCACTCTGGAGGTTTTACTCACTTTCCACTTTACAAAACTTTTTATTGACAACTTCCATTAATTCTAGACAATATTCCATGGTAATTCTTTCCCTCTGCCCACTTTCTACTTTGAATATTTTTATTTTTGTTTATTTATTTATTTGACAGAGAGAGAGAGAGAAAGAAAAAGAGAGAGAGAGAAAGAGAGAGAGAGAGAGAAAGGGCACATGAGGGCTTCCAGCCACTGCAAACGAACTCCAGACGCTTGAGACCCCTGGTGCATCTGGCTAACATGGGTTCTGGGGAATCGAACCTGGGTCCTTTGGCTTTGCAGGCAAGTGCCTTAACCACTAAGCCATCCCTCCAGCCCTCCCACTTTCCACTTTGAAACTCCACTCTCCATTATATCCCCTCCCCTTCCCAGTCAGTGTCTTTTATTTTGATGTCATCATCTTTTCCTCCTATTATGTCACTTCTCAGTACCATGTGCTTTTAGAATCATCCTGAGGTCACAGAGATAGCTTAGCATTTAAGGCATTCGCCTTTGAAGCCTAAGGACCCAGGTTCTAGTCCCCAGGACCCATGTAAGCCAGATGCACAAGGTGGTGCATGCTCGTGGAGTTTGTTTGCAGTTGGTAGAGGCCTGGAACACCCATTTTCTATCTGTCTCCTTTTCTCTCTCTCTCTCAAATAAACAAATAAATTAATAAAATATTTAAACAACGGGCTGGAGAGATTGCTTAGCGGTTAAGTGCTTGCCAGTGAAGCCTAAGGACCCTGGTTCGAGGCTCGGTTCCCCAGGACCCATGTTAGCCAGATGCACAAAGGGGCGCATGAGTCTGGAGTTCATTTGCAGTGGTTGTAGGCCCTGGCACACCCATTCTCTCTTTCTCTCTCTCTCTCTCTCTCTCTCTGTCACTCTCAAATAAATAAATAAAAATGAACAAAATTAAAAAAAATTTTAAACCAAAAAAAAAAAAAAAGACTGTTTTGTGGCTGGAGAGATGTCTTAGTAGTTAAGGTGCTTGCCTCCAAAGCCAAGGACCCAAGTTCAATTCCCCAGGACCCATATAAGCCGGATGCACAAGGTGGCACATGTATCTGGAGTTTGTTTGCAGTAGCTGGAGGCTCTGGCGTCCCCATTCTCTGTCTCCCTCTGACTCTCACTCTCTCTAAAATAAATAAATAAAAATAAAATACAAAAAAATTTTGGGGGGAGGGCTAATCAAAATCTAAGAGTATATAAATAAATCATATGGAATCCTACTTTTTTGGACAATGGAACACTCAGGAGTCATAGATTGTTGCTAGAAAATTTTCAGTGCCAGGGATAGGATACCTTCCAGTGAGTTGTTGGCCAGGGAGGTCCTTGTTGCCCCAAAACATTGTAAACCATTGTCAGGGCCCTTGGTTTCCCAACAGGAATAGACGGAAAGACCCTATTGCTGAAGACTCCACATACTTGGGCTAGAAGACCACTGAGAAATCCTGCTGGACCTGAGCTGATAACCTCCTCCATGTAGACCAGCTGAGAGAAAGCTGGAAGAAGCAGTTCTGCATGCAGTTCAATGGAAGAGAGAGAAATCACCAGTGAAGATACTCAACAGTGGACACTGCAAGCCTTATATTTGGCCAGCCAGGCCAATGAGCGAATGGGTGCAATAGTGGCACGTCTGTCATGGTGGAAACCAACTGGCCTCTAATTGGACTGGAGGCCCACTCCATGGGAGGTAATACATCCCTGATACTGAAAACTTAAAACAGGGGTAGTCATGAGACCTAGGGGTGTAATGTCTGCTGCTGTCTGGCTAAATGTGTATACTATGCTTATCAAACTGCCCAGTAAGCACTTCTCTTAATGTTCACAGCCTTATATTAATGCTACTCTCACTTTTGGTAAAGAATCTTCTCTTTTCAGATAGCAGTGACCTTGGGATGACTCAGAAGGCCTCATGGTGCTGGAAAGAACTGACCAGAGTGCTTAGTACTGTAACATCTCTATCACACCTTCCAAGACTCAGGGTCTAATATGGAAGAGGTGGCGGAAAGAATGTAAGAGCCAAAGGAACGGTAGAACTCCTTACAACGTGCTCCCCCCAGACACAAAAAGGCCTGGATATCCATGACCTCACAGTGCCTGACACTACCTACGCAAGACCATCATAAGAGGAGTAAAAGATCATGACATCAAAATACAAGAGAGACTGATTGAGATGGGGAGGAGATATGATGGAGAATGGAATTTCAAAGGGGAAGGTAGGGGGAGGGTGTGTATAACCATGGGATATTTATTTTATTTTATTTTAAATTTTTTTGTTTATTTATTTATTTGAGAGCGACAGAGAGAAGGAGGCAGAGAGAGAGAGAGAGAATGGGAGCGCCAGAGCTTCCAGCCTTTGTAAACGAACTCAAGATGCGTGCGCCCCCTTGTGCATCTGGCTAACGTGGGTCCTGGGGAATTGAGCCTCGAACTGGGGTCCTTAGGCTTCACAGGCAAGCGCTTATCCGCTAAGCCATCTCTCCAGCCCTCATGGGATATTTTTTATAATCATGGAAGTTGTTAATAAAAATTTGAAATTTCCAGGTCATCCTGAGCTAGAGTAAGACCCTATCTCAAGAAAAAAAAAAAAAAAAAAAAAAAAGCTGTGTGAAAGCCGGGTGTGGTGGTACATGCCTTTAATCCCAGCACTTGGGAGGCAGAAATAGAAGGATTGCCACAAATTCAAGGGCACCCTGAGAGTACATAGTGAATTTCAAGTCAGTGGTTAGCGTGGGCTAGAGGGAGACCCTTCCTTGAAAAACAAAAACAAAAACAGAAAAAAAAAAAAAAAAAGCTGGTTGAGTCTGGTGTGGTGACCTATGCCTTTAATCTCAGCAATTTATTTATTTTTACTTTTGTTTTGGAGATAGATTCTTGCTGTATAGCTCTGTAGCCTTGAGCATGTGGCAGTCTTCCTACTTGTCTAAGTGTAAGTTACAAGCATGAGCTGCCACCACCACCACCACGCTCAGCCTACCCAGTGAATTTAGAGCTGATGTCCATATGAGTGACCACTCTAAGAATGCTCTCAGTATTGACTATCTTTGCCTTTGCTCTGTTCGGAAGAATGGGCATTATGTCTTGATATATCTGTTCAAAGGAATGACCAAAAAAAAAAAGTTTATTGAATTGAGAATAAAATTTACAGTTCTAGCGCGTGGCGACCACCCGCAGCGCGACGGGACCTGGGTCCGGTGCGGAGAGCCCTTCGTCCCGGGAAAAGGGGCGCGGCCGAAAAGGGGGCCCTCCTCTCGCCCGTCACGTAACGCACGTTCGTGTGGAACCTGGCGCTAAACCATTCGTAGACGACCTGCTTCTGTTTCGGGGTTTCGTATGTAGCAGAGCAGCTCCCTGGCTGCGATCTATTAAAAGTCAGCCCTCGACAGAAGGGTTTGAAAAAAAAAAAAAAAAAACCTTACAGTTCCAGGGCTGGAGAGAGATTGCTTAATGGTTAAGGCACATGCTTGAGAAGCCTAAGGACCCAGGTTCCATTCTCTAGGTCCCACGTAAGCCAGATGCACATGGTGGCGCATGTGTCTGGAGTTTGTTTGCAGTGGCAGGAGGCCCTGGAGTGCCCATACTTTCTGTCTCTCTTAAATAATTTTCAAAGCTAAATTTGTGGAGGCCCTGGAGGCCTATCCTCTACCTATCTTATGACTTTCATGATAACTATGCAGAGAAAGGGTGAGCTCTAGAAAGAGAATGTGGAGCCTGAACAAGCTGAGTCAGAGGGTGGGCTAGAGAGCCGACTGCCTAACAAAGGGAGGCAAAAAACAAACAAACAACAACAACAAAAAAAAAAAACACATTTTTTGAATGTGGCTGCAGGTGGCTCTCATCATTAATGGTGATGACAGATGTTTTGCTCTTCTGAGGATCTGAGGTTGGACTTAAAGTTATCAAAGGCTGGGAATGTTCTCTGGCACAAAGCCTATACGCAGAAATCTTCCTGAAAGAGAAGACTCAGGTTCCTGAAGATTGTCACAGATAAGTCAAATGTGAACTCACAAAAACAAGTCCGCATGAATAAGGTTCATCAAAAAGCAAGATGTAGCTGGGCATGGTGGCATACTCCTCCAATCCCAGCACTTGGAAGGCAGAGGTAGAAGGATCTCCGTGAGCTCAAGGCCAGGCTGAGACTACACAGCGAATTCCAGGTCAGCCTGGACTAGAGTGAGACTCTACCTTTATTTTTTTATTTATTTATTTTTTTTATTTTTTATTTTTTTTGGTTTTTCGAGGTAGGGTTTCACTCTAGCCCAGGCTGACCTGGAATTCACTATGGAGTCTCAGGGTGGCCTCGAACTCACGGCGATCCTCCTACCTCTGCCTCCCGAGTGCTGGGATTAAAGGCGTGCGCCACCACGCCCGGCTGAGACTCTACCTTTAAAAAAAACAAAAAAAAACCCAAAAACCAAGATGGGCGTGGTGGCACCCACCTTTAATCCCAGCACTTGGGAGGTAAAGATAGGTGGGTCACTGTGAGTTCAAGGCCACCCTGAGACTCCATAGTGAATTCCAGGTCAGCCTGGGCTAGAGTGAGACCCTACCTTGAAAAACAAAACAAAAACAAAAACAAAAAACCCCCAAAAACAAAACAACCCCCACAAAAAAGAACAAGATGTGTTTATTGCTGAGATTCTCAGATCTTACAATAATCAAATACATAAATGATGACAACATGAATACTTTTAAAAATTATTTATTTATTTGAGAGTGACAGAGAGAGAGAGAGAGAAACAGGCAGATAGATAGAGAATGGGCGTGCCAAGGCTTCCAGGCACTGCAAACTAACTCCGGATGCATGTGCCACCTTGTGCATCTGGCTAACGGTGGGTCCTGGGGAATCGAGCCTTGAACCAGGGTCCTTAGGCTTCACAGGCATGCGCTTAACGACTAAGCCATTTTTCCAGCCCACGAAGACTTTTTAAACAAAGAAAAATCAAGGAGGATTCATCACAAGCAGACCCGCACTACAGGAACAATAAAGACACTATTCAAGTAGAAGGAAAATGCCAGAATGAAATTTAAATAGAAAGAAAGGAATGAAAGTGCCAGAACAGTTGAATATGCTTTGTATGCTTTGAGTAATTGCCCCCTCAAACTTCATGTGATACCCAGCACCAATATTAAGAGGTAGGACCAGGTGTGATCGCATACTCAGGAGGCAGAGGTAGGAGGATCACTGTGAGTTCGAGGCCAGCGTGAAACTACATAGTGGATTCCAGGTCAGATTGAGCTAAAGTGAGACCCTACCTTGAAAAACAAAACAAAACAAAAAAACAAACAAACAAAAAAAAAGAGGTAGGGTTTTTAAGGAGGTGATTAAGCTATGAGATGAGGCCTTACCACCATGGATGGAACTTGTGACCTTATAAAAGGGCCAGAAGGAGCTAATTAGGCTCCTTTTAGCTCTCTGCCTTGTACTGTGTGTAAGGGCTCAGCAAAGAGGTTCCATCTTAAAAGCAGCCAGCCAGCCCTCCAGGGCTCTAACGTTGTAAGCACTTTGAGCTTGAAATTCTGGGCTCTGAAACTATGAGAAGTCATGCTCATTTCTTCTAAATTATCCACTCTAACATTTATTTAATTACTTTTGGCTTTTCGAGGTAGGGTCTCATTCTAGCTCAGGCTGACCTGGAACTATGTAGTCTCAGGGTGGCCTCGAACTCATGGCGATCCTTCTACCTCTGCCTCCCAAGTGCTGTGATTAAAGGTGTGTGCCACCAACCCAGCTTTATTTATTTATTTTTTTTTCGAGGCAGGTTCTTCACCCTAGCCCAGGCTGACCTGGAATTCAGTATATAGTTTCAGGGTGAACTTGAACTCTCAGCATTCCTCCTACTTCTGCCTCCTAAATGCTGGGATTAAGGGTGCTTGCCTGGCTCTCAATGATTTTACTCTTTTTTTTTTTTTAAGTTTTATTTTTATGTATTTATTTATTTAATTTGAGGTAGGGTCTTGCTCTAGCCCAGGCTGAACTGGAATTCACTATGTAGTCTCAAAATCACAGCGATCCACCTATCTCTGCCTACCAAGTGGTGGGATTAAAGGTGTGCACCACCACGCCCGGTGCTTTTAAAAATTTTCTTGTAGAGAGGAGAGGGAGCAAGAGAGAGAGGGAATTGGTGTGCCAGTGCCTCAGTCACTGAAACTGAACTCCCAGATGCTCTGCCACCTAATGGGCATGTGTGACCTTGTGCTTGCCTCACCTTAGTGCATCTGGTTTATGTGGTATCTAGAGAGTCAAACATGGGTTCTTAGGCTTTGCAGGCAAGTGCCTTAATGCTAAGCCATCTCTCCAGCCCTTTTTAATTTTTGTTTTGTTTGTTTTTTCGAGGTAGGGCCTCACTCCAGCTCAGGCTGACCAGAATTCACTATGTAGTCTCAGGGTGGCCTCGAACTCATAGTAATCCTCCTACCTTTGCCTCCCCAGTGCTGGGATTAAAGGCGTGCACCACCATGCCCAGCTGCTGGAATTTACTATGTAGTCTAACGGTGGTCTCGAACTCATGGCTACCTCTGCCTTCCAAGTGCTGGAATTAAAGGCATGCGCTACCACGTCCAGCTCCTTTTTAGGTTTTTTGAGGTCGAGTCTTTCTCTAGTCCAGGATTGCCTGAAATTCCTATGTAGTATCAAGCTGGCCTTCAACTCACAGTGATCCTCTTACCTCAGCCTTCTGAGTGCTGAGATTAAAGGCTCGCACCCCCACCACTTTACCGCCTGTGGGTTTATTCTTATTCCCATGTATTCTAATCTTAAATTCTGCCAAACTCAAGTTAAGAGAAAATGTCAAGTCTTCTCTCTTCTTTTTGGTCTTCATGATTGTCTGAAGCAATATAATGTAATAGTTAAGAGCATGAATTATTTGTATAATGTGGTAAATTAGTTAACTTCTCGAAGCTTAATTTTCTTCTTCCTCATCACAAAAATGGAAGAATAGCTTCTTTCTTTTTTTGTGTGTTTTGTTTTTTGAAGGCAAGATCACATTCTAGTCCAGGCTGACCTGGAATTCACTATATGTAGTCTCAGGGTGTCCTCGAACTCACAGCGATCCTCCTACCTCTGCCTCCTGAGTGCTGGGATCAAAGGTGTGCATCACCACGCCCGGATATTTTTTAATTTTTAAAAACTATTAAATTTTAAAAAATTTATTTATGAGAGACAGAGAGAGACAGAAAATGAATGGATGTGCCAGGGCGTCTACAAATAAAGTCCAGATGCATGTGCCACATGTGCATCTGGCTTATGTGGGTCCTGGGGAATTGAACCTGGGTCCTTAGGCTCTACAGACAAATGCCTTAACCACTAAGCTATCTCTCCAGACCCAAGAATACTTTCTTTTAAGGAATTTAGAATCAGAGGAAATAAATATTGGATTTAATAACAAATGTCTACTACAAGAAGTTAGCAAACTGTTGGGCTGGAGAGATGGCTTAGCGGTTGAGCGCTTGCCTGTGAAGCCTAAGGACCCCAGTTCAAGGCTCGATTCCCCAGGACCCACGTTAGCCAGATGCACAAGGGGGCTTGTTTGCAGTGGCTGGAGGCCCTGGTGCGCCCATTCTCTCTCTCTCTCTCTTTTTTTTTTTTCTTTTCTTCAAGGTAGGGTCTCACTCTAGCCCAGGCTGACCTGGAATTCACTATGTAGTCTCAGGGTGGCCTTGAACTCTTGGTGATCCTCCTACCTCTGCCTCCCAAGTGCTGGAATTAAAGGCGTGTGCCACCACACCTGACTCAGGTCATTCTTTATAAAATGTAAATAGCTAATGAGCACTTTATTAAACAAAGTACTTTCAGACATACTGGTTAATTTAATTATTGCCATAGCCTTAAGGAATAGGTATAATCAACCCTATTTATGTAGCAGTGTTGAAGTTCATTAAAAGGGGTTTTAATTTTTTTTTTTTTTTTTTGAGGTAGGGTCTCACTCTAGCCCAGGTTGAGCTGGAATTCAGTATGTAGTGTCAGGGTGGCCTGGAACTCACAGCAATCTTCCTGCTTCCCATGTGCTGGGATTAAGGAGATGTCCCACCATACCTGGCTTTTAAAAAACTTTTTATTTATTTCATTTTCTTTAAAAAATTATTTTTATTTATTTACTTGAAAGAGAGAAAGAGGGAAAGAGAGAGAGAATGGTTGAGCCAGAGGCTCCAGTCACTGCAAAGGAACTCAAGGAACTCCAGACATATGCGCCACCTTGTGTATATGGCTTACATAGGCCCTGGGGTATTAAACCTGGGTCCTCTGGCTTTGCAGGCAAAAGCCTTAACCTCTAAGCCACCTCTCTCCCTGCCTTTTTTTGTTTTTCGAGGTAGGGTCTCAATCTAGCCCAGGCTGGCCTGGAATTCACTCTGTATTCCCAGGGTGGTCACGGACTCATGGCAATCCTTCTACCTCTGCCTCCCAAGTGCTGGGATTAAAGGCATGTGCCACCATGCCCAACTCCAGCCCCCATTTTTTAATGTGTTTTAAAAAACATTTTCTTTAAGCCGGGCGTGGTGGTATACGCCTTTAATCCCAGCACTTGGGAGGCAGAGGTAGGAGGATCTCCATGAATACAAGGCCACCCTGAGACTACAGAGTGAATTCCAGGTCAGCCTGAACCAGAGTGAGACCTTACCTTGGGGGAAAAAAAAAAAAAAAAAAAAAGGGAGAATGTGAGTTTCTCAAGGAGAATCACTTTAACCTTGTTTAATGGTGAGAGTAGTTAATAAATTCATGTGCTCTTTCTGACCTTCCTTTTTCTTTCTCCTTCTTTCTCTCCTTGATGCTTCCACCCACATCCTTCCACACCCTCTTTGTCTCTTCTTCCATTCCTCCCCTCATCTGTTAATAAAGTTATTAAAACCGAGAAGAAAAAAAAATACATGTGAACGTCAAATTCACAAATGGCAGTAATGTTACACAGACCTATTTCCAGGGTTCCTAACACACTGCTCTTGCTTTTATTTTATTTTTGTTTATTTAGTTTTTGTAGGCAGGGTCTTGAACCCTAGACACATGCGCCATTTTGTATGCATGTGCAACCTTGTGCTTGTGTCTCCCTGCGCGTATGGTTTAGGTGGGATCTGGGGAATTGAACATGGGTCCTTAGGCTTTGCAGGCAAGAGCCTTAACCTCTAAATCATCCTCTCCAGCCCAATAGTTTCTTTCTTCCTTCCTTTCCTTTTTTTTTTTTTTTTTTTTGGTTTTTCGAGGTAGGGTCTCACTCTAGCCCAGGCTGACCTGGAATTCACTATGGAGTATCAGGGTGGCCTCGAACTCATGGCGATCCTCCTACCTCTGCCTCCCGAGTGCTGGGATTAAAGGCGTGCGCCACCACGCCCGGCTTTCTTTTTTTTTTTTTTGAGGAAGAGTCTCACTCTAGCCCAGGCTGACCTGGAATTCACTATGTAGTCTCAGGGTGGCCTCAAACTCTTGGCCATCCTCCTACCTTTGCCTCCCGAGTGCTGGGATTAAAGGTGTGTGTCACTACACCCGGCCAATAGTTTCTTTTATACAACGAACCCTTTTTGTGCACTTGCTAAGTACCAAACACTGTTTCATAGACTGGGGTTAGAGGTGTGAAGGAAACATGTGTGCACACTTTATATTTGAAGAGGTTGATAGGCCACAAAATAAATAAGAAAAAAATATGGTATGAAATGATATGCTGTGCTGAATAAAACTAGGACAGCCAAGAGGGAGGGTACAGGTATGTTTCAATGTTGCATAAGGTCAAGGTTTGTTCTTCCGCCTGGACTGCAATTCTCCAAAGGCCTAAAGCTCACTCTCCTTAACACTCCTAATCTCAGTGCTGAGCACAGCCAGGCGGCCAGGGAGACAACTCCATTTTGAAATTACAATTCTCCTGAGAAGCAGGAAAAACAAAGGCCTGAAAGTAATATTGGTTATAAAGTGCATAAATGAAATAATCCAACAATTTGTGATTATTTCCATTAATAAAGTTTGTCTTAGCATGCTTTTTTGTTTGTTTTTCGAGGTAGGGTTTCACTCTAGTCCAGGCTGACCAGGAATTCTCAAGGTGGCCTCCAACTCAGGGCAATTCTCCTACCAATGCCTCCTGGGTGCTGGGATTAAAGACATGTGTCATCAAGCTCGGTTTAGCATGCTTACATTATAGAATGAAAGCTATATTTAATATTCTAACAGTCTTCTTTAAAAAATAAATATCATATCTCAAACATCTGGTTACCTCTCTTTGCCCCTACTAGTACACATAAGTTTTAATCGTGTGTGCACTTAAAAATGGAAACTCCTCAAGCCGGGTGTGACTCATCGCCATGAGTTCGAGGCCACCCTGAGAGTACATAGTGAATTCCAGGTTAGCCTGGACTAGTGAGGCCCTGCCTCGAAAAACCAAAAAAAAGAAAAAGAAAAAAAAAAAAAGGAAAATTCTAAATATCAATACAGCCGTTGCCTGTATTTTATTTCTTTTTAATTTTTTTTTTTTTTTTTGGTTTTTCGAGGTAGGGTCTCCCTCTAGCCCAGGCTGACCTGGAATTCACTATGTAATCTCAGGGTGGTCTCGAACTCACGGCGATCCTCCTACCTTTGCCTCCCAAGTGCACGGATTAAAGGCGTGCGCCACCACGCCCGTTTTGTAATTCCTTGACGAGTGTTTTTTTTTTTTTTTTTTCCCTGAGGACAAATTACATTTAGCTTTCTAGTGCGTTTGTGTCACGCTCAGGCACCAGTTCATCGAACCTCAAAGAATCAAGGAAGCAAGGTTCTGATTCCTGGAAAAAAAAAAAAAAAAAAAAAAGAACCACCCCAAAAAATCGATAAATCCTCTCATAAACCTCGCGCGGGTAACCAAGCGGAACCTTGACCTCAAGATGGCGTCGCGCAGTCATAAGATGCAACCGGCTCCAATCATAGATGGCAGCGTGGGGGCGTCATTTACAGCTCGAGCCCTTCTAGGCCTCCTTCTCTATGGTCGCCCCGTCCGTACGCGGTGAGTCAGAGCGCCCCGCGGAGACCGTCTAGCCGCCCTCTTCTCTATGGTCGCCTCTCTCCACGCCCCTGGGCGCAGTGCACGCCGGGCAAGAGGAAGACCTCCAGAAGCTCCCCGCGCAGCGCGGTTGTGTTTGCGGCCTATGCGAGTAGGTGCTTCGGAACCAGTCTCCCGGGCGAGCGTCGCGCAGAAACCTCGAACCGGCGAGTCTCCCCTGGTAACCTGGCGCCCAGAGGCCGCGAAGACATTACCGTTTTCTCTGCGGCGGGTGAGTTCACGCCTCTGTACGCGTGTGGAGGACCGGACGGCCGGGTCCCTCAGCTGGGGCCGGGGCGGTTGTGGGGAGGGGTGGGGGGAAGGGAGACGGCTGGGCGGCGGCGGAGGGCTGGGGTGGGGTGGGCGGGTGGGGGCGGGGGCGGGCTGGAGCGGGGGGGGGCGCTCCTCTGGCACGAGGCTGGGGTTTCTCCGCTGCTCCGAGGCCTCGGAAACCAGTGGGCCTACGAGCCCGTGGAGGCCCGACCCGCCTCTTGATCCTTGCATTGTCGCCCGCTTTCTCTTTCCCCTTCCCGTCCGCTCTGCCGGTGGTCAGCGGCCTCGGCCCTGGCAGGGCTCCGTGTCAGCACCAAAATAATGATCGCTCGGCTCCTGGAGGCCCATCCGTCCCTCGGGCCCTTGTCTTATCCAACCTGTATACCCCCTCCCCCCCCCCCAGCACGGTAGATTTCCTCGCCCTAGGACTCACTGACTGCAGGCTGTGCCTTTAAACCCTTCTGCACCTACTTTGTTTTTTATTTTTATTATATTATTATTTTTATTTTTTTATTTTACGAGGTGCTGTCCACCAATGGATTTGTTCCTTTTTGGTCATTCCAGAGCTGGCCACCAACTGAACTGGCTCCACCCCTCCTATAATTTTAGCTAACTATCTTTTTTTTTTTTTTTTTTTAAAGCACCTTCCTGGTTGGTTGAAGGCAAGTGAAAAGTTTCACCCTCTGTCTTCACCAACTCCCCCCCCCCCCCAAGCTGTGTTTCCATTCATTCTGGGCACTACCAGATTTTTATATTACACTGTATTATCACCGGTAATTGGTCTTCAGTATTGATTTTAACTACGTTTTTCGAAATCAGAGTATGAAGGTTGCTTTTGAAGTTATATAATAGAGATTTATGTTGCCATGGAAAGGCCATCTTCATACTGAGGAGAGTGAGGCTGAAGGAAAGAGGTTGGACTTCTCTTGCACCAGAATACTTTAGTGTTGAAGGACAGTGTACCAGGTAGTTGACAGTATTTTATAAATAACTTTTGTATTATCTGTAAGGTTTATTTATTTTTATAATTTTTATTTATGTGCAAGCACAGGGGGGAGGAGGCGAATCAATATGCCAGAGCCTCTTGCCACTGTCAATGAACTCCAGATGTATACACCACTTTGTGCATCTGGTTTAAGTGGGTATTGGGGGATTTGAACCTGGGCTGCCAGGCTTGCAAGCAGGGGCCTTTGACTGCTGAGCTATCTTTCCAGCTCAAGGTTTATTTTTAGAATTTGAAAAAATGTATTTTGACACCATTTTAGACTTGAATTTCACAAGTAGAGTCATATCACTGATAGTTGGAACTTTACAGATTGCATTGGGAAGGGTTGATGACTTCTTCACAAACGTTAGATTATATAGGAGCATTAATTTTTTAACGGCTTGTCCAAAAACATTTAGAGGTCTAGAAAGGCATCCAGTTGGTCATCAGCTTGTGATCCAGATGTTATACTATTCTAATTTATTTATTTTTATTGTTTTAAAATATTTTTAGTATATACGTATATTTATTTATTAGAGACAAAGAGGGAGAGAATGGGCACATCACTCTAGCCACTGCAAACAAACTCCAGATGCATGCTCTACCTTGTGCATCTGGTTTACATGGGACCCGGAGAATCGAACCTGGATCCTTAGGCTTCACAGGCAAGCACCTTAATCGCTAAGCCATCTCTCCTGCCCTCATTTGTTTTCATTTTTTTATTTTTGGTTTTTCGAGACAGTGATTCTCCTACTTCTGCCTCCTGAGTGCTGGGATTAAAGGTGTGCGCCACCACGCCTGGCCTCATTTTTTTTAAGGCATTAGTTTCCTTTTGAAAAATGACAGTGCTATTCACCATAGGTTATGGGATTGGGGGATTGAGAAAAATGTATGCTGACTGCTCAGTACAGTATTCATATGACATGGTGTCTAAGTATTTCAATGAAGTTCAAAAACCTTACTTTGACATTTTTTCTTGTGTCCTCTGAGTAGATTTTCATAAGCAGTTATGTTAATCCTTAAGTTCTTTTCCTTCTCACTGGTGTGTTATTAGGAGAAAGACCTTTCAGTTGAGTGAAAACAGTTTTTGTTTATTTTTTTATTTTTAAAAAATATTTTTATTATTTGAGAGGGGGGAGAAAAAGAAGCAGAGAGAGGCAGATAGAGAATGGGTGTGTCAGGGCCTTCAGCCACTGCAAACAAACTGCAGATGTGTGTGCCACTTTGTGCTTCTGGTTTATGTGGGTCCTAAGGAATCGAACCTAGGTCCTTTGGCTTTGCAGGCAAGGGCATTAACTGCTAAGCCATTTCTCCAGCCCAGCTTTTGTTTGTTTTTATTTATCTATCTATTGATTTTTACTTTTACTTTTTCTTTTTTTTTTAGTTTTTCGAGGTAAGGTCTCACTTTAGTCCAGGCTGACCTGGAATTCACTATGTAGTCTCAGGGTGGCCTTGAACTCATGGCGATCCTCTTACCTCTGCCTCCCAAGTGCTGGGATTAAAGGCATGCGCCACCACGCCCGGCTTACTTTTTGGTTTTTCGAGGTAGGGTCTCACTCTAGTTCAGGCTGACCTGGAATTCATTATATAGTCTCAGGCTGGCCTTGAACTCACGGTGATCCTCCTATCTCTGCCTCCTGAGTACTGGGATTAAAGGCATGCGCCATCACCAGGACCTGCTGAAAACAGCTTTTGAATTAGTAATTTCAGAATAGTGGGGAATTGGAGTTTCTATCTACTACTATTTAGGTTCATATGTAAAGCAAGTAACAAATGTACACTGGGTAATTTGGGAGGTTAAACAAGATATTGAAGACTTTTGCAAATAAAAGTAAATAAAAATGTGGATATTTTTATTAAATGATTTTGGGTTTGCCTTATTTCCTCATGGGAGGTGAGTCAAAAATGTTCTTTGGTTTTTTTTTTTTTTTTTTGGTTTTTCGAGGTAGGGTCTCACTCTAGCTCAGGCTGACCTGGAATTCACTATGGAGTCTCAGGGTGGCCTCGAACTCACGGTGATCCTCCTACCTCTGCCTCCCGAGTGCTGGGATTAAAGGCGTGCGCCACCACGCCTGGCTTGTTCTTTGGTTTTTTGAGGTAGGGTCTCCCTCTAGCCCAGGCTGACCTGGAATTAACTATGTAGTCTCAGGTTGGCCTTGAACTCACAGTAATACTCCTGCCTCTGCCTTCAAAGTGCTGGGATTAAAGGTGTGTGTTACCACACCCAGCAAAAGTGTTTTTTTATTTTCTCCTTCTTTTTCTAGTAGGGTACCTCAAAGACTTATGGGGAAGATATTTTATTTTATTGTTGGATTTAGCTATCATGTGTTAATGACTGATCAGGTTTTTTTTTTTTGTTTTTTTTTTGGTTTTTCAAGGTAGGGTCTCGCTCTAGCTTAGGCTGACCTGGAATTCATTATGTATTCTCAGGGTGACCTTGAACTCATGGTGCTCTTCCTAATACCATGGTGCCCTTGTGCTGGTATTAAAGGTATGCACCATCATGCCCAGCTGTGGTCAAAATTTTTGTATTTTATTTTTTTATTTGTTAGATACAGAGAGAAGGAGGGAGAAAGAGATAGAGAGAAAATGGGCATGTCAGGGACTCTAGCCACTTCACACAAACTCCAGGTGCATGCACCACCTTGTTCGTCTGGCTTATGTGGGACCTGGAGAATTGAATCTGGGTCCTCAGGCTTTGCACCTTAACTGCTAAACCATCTTTCCATCTCTCCATCCTGAAGATTATTATTATTTTTTTGATGTAGGGTGTTGCTCTAGCCCAGGCTGACCTGGAATTCACTATGTACTCTCAGGGTGCCCTTGTTTTTTTAATATTTTATTTATTTATTTGAGGGAGAGAGACAGAAATTTGGTGCGCTAGGGCCCCCAGCCACTGCAAACAAACTCCTGGCACGTGCAACACCTTGTGCATCTGGCTTATATGGATACTGGGGAACTGAACCTGGGTCCTTAGGCTTCGCAAATGCCTTAACCACTAAGCCATGTCTACCGCCCCTGTGGTCAAGATTTTTTTTTTCCTGAGGTAGGGTCTCACTCTGGCCCAGGCTGACCTGGAATTCACTATGTAGTCTCAGGGTGGCCTTGAACTCATGGCGATCCTCCTACCTCTGCCTCCCGAGTGCTGGGATTAAAGGTGTGCTCCACCATGCCTGGCTAAGATTTTTATTCTGTGATTTTTTTCTTTTTCTTTTTTTAATTTTTTGGGTTTATTTTTATTTATTTATTTGAGAGCGACAGACAGACAGAAAGAGGCAGAGAGAGTGAGTGAGAATGGGCGCATCAGAGCCTCCAGCCACTGCAAACGAACTTCAGACGCATGCGCCACCTTGTGCATCTGGCTTACGTGGGTACTAGGGAATTGAGCCTAGAACCTGGGTCCTTAGGCTTCACAGCAAGCGCTTGACTGCTAAGCCATCTCTCCAGCCCCCCTCCCTTGTTTTGAGGTAGGGTTTTGCTCTAGCCCAGACTGACCTGGAACTCACTGTGTAGTCTTCAGGGTAGCCTCAAACCCATGATGATCCTCCTCTCTGCCTCCCAAGTGCTGGAAGTAAAGGGATGTGCCACTATGCCCTGCCTGTTTTTAATTTTTAATTTTTAATTTTTGAAGTAGTGTCTCACTCTAGCCCTGGCTGATCTGAAACTCACTCTGTGGTACCAGGCTGTACATGGACTCAAAAGTTATCCTCCTACCTCTGCCTCCCAAGTGCCAACTGCTGGGATTAAAGGTGTGCCAGGCTGCCCTGGCATGAGTACTCACCATTTTGAACATTTTTATTATTTTTTAATTTTCATAGATTTTTATATATAGAGGTACTCCTTTTGAGGTGCTGGGGAACAAACTCATGGTTTTGGGCATGCTACAAGTACTGTACCACTGTTTACATCCCCAGGTCAGGGCCCCTCCCCCCCAGGTAGGGGCTCCCTGTAGTCCAGGCTGACCTGGAACTCATTGTGTAGTCTCAGGCTAGTCTTGAAATCATAGCAGTCTCCTTCCATGCCTAGTGCTGACCCCAGGCCATTTTGTTTGTTTGTTTGTTTGCTCTGTTTTCTTTTTGGAGGCACGGTCTCACTCTGGCCCAGGCTGATCTGGAAAGCACTATGTCCTCTCAGTGCCCCGCCGACGTGTGTGTGTGTGTGTGTCTTTACGTGTATGTATGGTTGCATTGATCTCTTGCCACTGCAAATGAATGTCAAACATATGCACCACTTTGTGCATTTGGCTTTTCTTTGGTGCTGGGAAATTGAATCTGAGCCCACAGGCTTTGCAAGCTAGTGCCTTTACATTGAGCCAGTCTTCCTAGTCTTTTGTCTTTTCCAATACTACCCATTAGCATTTCTCAGAGGATTTCAGATACCTTTTCTACTTCTAAAAAAAGTTTTGATATTTGCAGGAAATAAAAGAATGCTACTTAGAATTGTTACTATTGCTCCTTTCTTTTGTAGACCAGATTGAACTTGAACTAGTTCTGTGGCTGATGATGACCTTGAACTTCTGATCCTTCTGTCTCCACCTCCAAAGGGCCTAGCCAAAGTCTAAGTGCATAATAGGCAAGCACTCTACCAACTGAGATACATTCCAAGTCCTAGTTGCTTCCTTTTGTTTCTTTTTCCCTCGAGGTAGGGTCCTGCTGTAGCCCAGGCTGACCTGGAATTCACTTTGTAGTCTCAGGGTGGCCTGCAACTCACGGGGATCCTCCTACCTCTGCCTCCCAAATGCTGAGATTAAAGGTGTGCATCATCATGCCAGGCCTCACTTGTAACTGTGGCAATACCTCTGCCTCAGCCTCTAGAGTGCTATGATATATATTTTTCTGGTTTTTCGAGGTAGGGTCCCTCTAGCCCAGGCTGACCTGGAATTCACTATGTAGTCTCAACGTGGCCTCGAACTCATGGTAATAATCCTCCTGCTTCTGTCTCCCGAGTGCTGGGATTAAAGGCATGTGCCACCACGCCCCGCAATCTTTTTTTTTTTTTTTTTTAAATTTTCATCTATTTTTTTAGAGAGAGGGAGGGAATGGGTGTGCCCGGGCCTCTGGCTACTGCAAATAAATTCCAGACATGGTGCCACTATGTGCATCTGGTTTATGTGGGTTTTGGGGAGTTGAACCTGGTTCGTAGGCAAGCACCTTAACAGCTAAACCATCCTTCTATCCTGATAATCTTTTTCTTTCCTTCTTCTTCTTCTTTTTTTTTTTTTTTTTTAAACAGTTTTCAACGTAGGGTCTCACTGTAGCTCAGGCTGACCTGGAATTCATTATGTAGTCTTAGGGTGGCCTTGAACTCACTGTGATCCTCCTACTCTGCCTCCCAAGTGCTGGATTTAGGGCATGTGCCAACGTGCCAGTCTCAGATGTGATTCTTAACTCATAAATAGGAAAGTGTACTTTTTTTTTTTTTTTGAAAGTGTACTTTTGAAGGCTAGGAAATTGTTTTGCTGTTATTTCAGAGAGCAGTATAGTGATCCAAATCAGTAATTTGCATTGGTCCACTATTGTCTTCAGGTTGTAGAGTTTGCTACTTCTCCTGAATTGATGACACTCTTTAAAAATAGTAACTTTGAGCTGGGTGTGGTGGTGCATGCCTTTAATCCCAGCATTTGGGAGGAAAGGTAGGAGTGCTGTGAGCTCAAGGGCACCCTGAGACTACCAGGTGAATTCCAGGGCAGCCTGGGCTAGAGGGAGACCATACCTCAAAAAAAAAAAAAAAAAAAAAGAAACTTTTTAAAGGTGTAATTGATTAAAGTTTGGTTCTTCAAAGTTCTTTAGAAAATCTGCAGAATTGTGCAGGCATTACCCACAAATTGCCTCTTGTGGTATTTATTTATTTATTTCTTGGTTTTTCAAGGTAGGGTTTCACTGTAGTCTCGGCTCACCTGGAATTCACTATGTGGTCTCAGGGTGGCCTTGAACTCATGATCTTCCTGCCTTTGCCTTCCAAGTGCTGGGATTAAAGGTGTGGGCCACCATGCCCAGCTTAAAGTGCTTCTTGTATTTGCAAGTCATATTCCCCCTACATTGTGGCCACCACTAACTGTATCTGTAGCTAATGTTTCTTTTCACTCCTTGAAAGTGGCAACAGTGGAAATTTCTCAGAGAAAGATCTGGCTTTTTCGGGATTCAGAACACTTAAATTCTTTTCTGTCTCCTTGTTTCTGTCTGTCTGTATAGCGCTAGGATGGAACCCAGTGCATTGACTATACTAGGCATGAGCTCTACCCACAGCCCTTTGATTATTTGTAAGCCTCTGAAAAGCTTTAATACCAAAGTTTCTGTTAAATATTTCCTATTTTGGTGGCATGGAAGACTTTTGTAGGAATATTTCCTGCAAAGTCCTGTCCTATAGTCTGTGAAGTTAGTTTTAAAGGGCATGCATTGATTAAGGTGGTAGTTAGCAGTCTCTAGTGTACCTTACTAAGTAGGGTAGGAACAGTTCATGTTAAATTAATAGTCACTTATTTACTGGAGAGGCACTGGACTAGCTTTGAAACTTTATATAGTAACAATCTCATTTTGTCAGAACTAATACAAATGGTACCTAGAGGAAAATTTGGAGCTGCGTACTTACTGTATGTGAATACATGTGTGTTAGCTAATATTTCTTAAGTTTGCTTTTTTATTTTTTATTTTTAAAAATTTTTTTTGCTCATTTTTATTTATTTGAGAGCGACAGACAGAGAGAAAGGGGCAGATAGAGAGTGAGAGAGAGAATGGGCGCACCAGGGCTTCCAGCCACTGCAAACGGAACTCCAGATGCGTGCGCCCCCTTGTGCATCTGGCTAACGTGGGTCCTGGGGAATTGAGCCTTGAACCGGGGTCCTTAGGCTTCACAGGCAAGTGCTTAACCACTAAGCCATCTCTCCAGTCTTAAGTTTGCTTTTTGAGGTAGGGTCTCATTCTAGTCCAGGCTGACCTGGAATTCACTGTGTAGTCTCAGGGTGGCTTTGAACTTATGGTGATCCTCCTACCTCAGTGCTGGGATTAAAGTGTGCGTCCAACAAGCCTGGTGAAATTCTTAATTTCAGAAATTTGCTACAGTGTCCTGATAGATAGAGATAATGTATAAATCTCTTTCTGGTGACATTGTGTTTTTGTCTGGATAAGTCTGCAGTGAGGGAGTATGTACAAGTAGTACTTGATTATATTCTGTGTGCTTAGGATATGCTACAAAAATGGCTTGAACAATTAGAAAAAAATTAGATGCATGTTTTGAAATAGTATAGATTTTTTGGACTAAATACATTAATAAAAGCATTTACAGTAAGATGCATTTTATTTTATTTTACTTTTTTGACTTTTCAAGTTATGGTCTCACTCTAGCCCAAGCTGACCTGGAATTCAGGGTTGCCTTGAACTTACAGGGATCCTCCTATCTCTGCCTCCTGAGTATATGAATTAAATACATGTGCCACCATTCTCGTTCTGGCCTGTTGTTTTTCGTTTTTTATTTTTTGTTTTTTGAGGTAGGGTCTCACTTTAGCCCAGGGTGACCTGGACTCATTCTGTATCCTCAGTCTGGCCCTGAACTCAACAGTTGTCTCATCTTCTTGCCTCCCAACTTCTGGGATTAGTGTGTGCCACAACACCCAGCCATTGAATTTTTTTTTTTACCTATATACAACTGTATGACCACATTAGATATAGAGATTGGGAACATTTTATCATAGATAATTGCTTTTGTTATTTTGGGCCTTAAAGATTCATACTTAGCATGTGAAAATACTTTGAACTTTGTAAAAGTTGAGCATTCAATGTTTTTTAAAATATTTGATTTATTGATTTCCATATTCATAACTGTGTCTTATATCTCTCATATGATTCCTCAGGAAAGCCTTTTGGCTATCTTCAAAAATACATCCTGAATCCAACAACTTGGTTACCACTTTCACCACTACCACCTTTTCCAGGCTACCGTCTCTTGTCTGGATTTTTGCAGTATCTTCTTGTTTCCATCCTGTCCCCTTCCAGCGTTAACAGCATGCCAGGTGACTTAAATTTTGTCGTCAGAAATTGTTCATATGTTTTCCATCTAATTTAGAGTAGTAATCAAGATCTTTACAGTGTACTATAAAGCTTTAATACTCTTTAAACCAGGCACCCCTAGTTGTACTAAGTATTTCTTTTTGACTTTCCTTGTTTGTTCTCATCTAGACATACTCTGTTGACCTTGCTCGTCATTGCTCAGACACATCAGGCCTACATCAGGCTTTTCTATTTGCCATTTCTTTTTCCTGGAAGGCTCTTTCATTCTGAGGATAGGGCTTCCTGCCTTAACTTCTTTTTAAATCTTTTCCTTGTTTGTGATGTCTGATTATGGGAATTAAAACTAAACCCCTCTCTTGCTCTCTTCCCTGCTTTATTGTCCTGCCAAACACTTACCGACTTTCAATATCTGTAACTTATAAGAAGATATAATACAAAGTAATAACTGATAAGCTCTGCTTTGTAAAAATGTATTCTCCTTTTCTCATGACAAAATAGAAAACTGTTGCTACTTTTTACTATGCTTAGTGAACATAAATATCAGAGATTATCAGGAATTTTTTTTTTCTGAATTTTCCAAAAGGGGCCATTATCTACTTAAACAAAAAGGATATTCATCCATACTGGCCATTGACTGATAATTTTTCACCTTTGAAGTTTAACCTAATTTTTTTTTTTTTTTTGAGGTAGGGTCTTGCTATGTAGCCCAGGCTAACGTGGAATTCACTATGTAGTCTTAGGCTGGCCTTGAACTCACATCAATCCTCCTACCTCTGCTGGAATTAAAGTTGTATGCCACCATGCCTGGCAGAGAGAGAGAGAGAGAGAGAGAGAGAGAGAGAGAGAGAGAGAGGAGACAGAGGAGAAAGAGGAGCACACCAGGGCCTTTAGCTGCTGCACACGAACTCCAGATGTATGTGCCATTCTGTGCAGTTTGCTTTACGTGGGTATTGGAGACTCAAACTTTGTATGTTAGGCTTAGCAGGCAAGTGCCTTAATAGCTGAGCCATTTCTCCAGCCCCTTGGTTAACTGTTAACATTTAAAACTATAAAACAGAGCATAAACTTTAAGAATATAGTTTTTTGTTTTAATTTTTATACTTATTGGGATGTGTATGTGTATGACTGAAGGCATACACATACCACTGCATGCTATAGAGGTCAGAGGACAATTTTCAGGACAGACTTCACCTCTTTTGAGACAGGGTCTGTCCTTGTTCACAAGCTGTTAGGAACTTTTCCTGTCTCTGCCTCCCTTCTCTCCCTAGGCACACTGGGATTACAGAGCCCTGTCACAGCTTCTGGCTTTTTCATGGGGTCTGGGGATCCAAATTCAGGTACTCAAGAGTTGTGTGGCAGGCAACCTATCCACTTAGCCATCTCTCCAGCCCAGAATAGAGTTGATGTTAAAAATATTGTTTATTTCTAATACTAGTAGGAGGAAAGTGGTTCTAAAAATGAATTCATGGATCAGTTTTGGACCAATGTGAGGGTTAGGCTGTGTCTTAGTGCTTAGGCTGTGGGCTATTGCTAGCATAGTACCTGGCATGTAGTAGCTATTTAATTTGTCTATGAGGTCCACGGACATTGTTTACTGATTCATTAATTTATTTATTCAACAGGTACTATACCAACTGCCCTCCTAAGAAAGTGCTGAGATAGAGTATTATTATAATACAAGAGCTTCTGTAAGTAGGACAGTAGCTTTCTGTTTTAACAGATGCACCTACTTGAACCCTTCCATATAGAATATTTGTATTACAAAGGTTATTAAAAAATGGGGAAAAGTTATGAATCCAAAAATAAGATACATTGTATGTATGAAGATGCCATGATGAACACCATTACTTTATATGCTAATCTAATGAAAAAGCAAGGTATACAAAAAGATTTAACCCATATAGTATTTTATAATCTTGGTTTTTTCCTCTGTAAGATGTGGTATTTCTTAATTTTAAAGCATTTCTAGCACCTTATTTGCTAAATAAGGAATCATGTTTGGAATTCCTTAGAATACTGTTTTCTAAAATTGAAGTTTAGGTTTTATAGACTATTACAAAGTCAAAGGAAGAGTTGAAAAACAAGACTTGTGAACATGTAGGATATGCTTGTTTTTTTTTCCAACAGGTACAAAAGATAGTGAACCTTACTAGTGGTCAGAGAAGTGTATATAAATTGAAATAAGAGTACTTTTACCTTACCAGATTTTTAGAAGTTAAATATTGATTTAGCCAAAAAATATTGAGTATGTGTGGAAAGGGTCTATTCATAACACTGGTGGTAGGAATAAAATCAATATATTTTGGGGGATGATTTGGAAGTAAAGTTTGGATACAAACTGGTAATGTATATTACAGAAATTATTTGCACAACTCCAAGATATTCAACATTACTTGAAAGAGCTAAATAGTGGAATCAACCAGTATTGTTGGTTGAATAACTGTAGTGTGTCTGTTATAATTTACTGCATTAAAAATCTTGAGTAAAACTATGAACTGATACAAAGAGATGCTAATCATAATGAGAGAGAAATGCAGGTAATGATAATAGCATAATGTTAACACTATTTATAGAGAAGCATAAATTGTTAAGTATTTATATATAAAATATATTTATAAAATAGATAACATAGCAAGCTGTTGGGATTAGAGGAAAATGTAAGATTTAGTACTTTTTTATCTTCTCTGTACTGGAGGGTGAGTAAAACAATCATAAAACACTAAAGAAGGCAGGCATGGTGGAGTACCTGTAGTCCCAGCACTGACAGGCTAAGGCAGGAAGATGGTGAGTGTGAGGTCGGCTTGATCTACATGGGGGTGGGAGATACTACAAACCAAATAGAGAGAGAGAGAGAGAGAGAGAGAGAGAGAGAGAGAGAAAAGAAAAGAAAAGAAAAGGAATAGTAAAGACATTCGATAATTTCACTTCTTTGCCTGAGTCTCACATTGCCCAGGCTGGCCTTGAACTCTTGATCCCCATGCCTTCCCAATGCTGGGATTACAGTTACCTGCTACCATACCTGGTTTAGAAGAAGTATTTTTAACAACTCTAGATTTTTTCCGTAGTTAGAGGGGAATTGCAGTCATAGTGGAAGAATTCTTGTTAATGTCAAAAAAAAAAAAATCTACCTTAAAAATACCCAACACAAGTCAACCTGGATTAGAATGAGACCCTATCTTGAAAAACAACAAAATCAAAAAAATTCCAAACAAGCCAGGCTGGTGGCACACACCTTTAATCCCAGCACCCGGAAGACAGACATAGGAGGATCACTGTGTTTGAGGCCATTCTGGGACTACATACTAAATTCCAGGTCAGCCTGGCTATAGTGAAACCCCTACCTCAAAAAGTCAAAAAAGCACTGGGCGTGGTGACGCACGCTTGTAGTCCCAGCACTCAGGAGGCACAGGTAGCAGGATTGCTGTGAGTTGGAGGCCACCCTGAGACTACATAGTGAATTCCAGGTCAGCCTGGGCCAGAGTAAGACCCTACCTTGAAAAACAAAACAAAAATCAAATATCAAAAAAGCATGCAAGCAAACAAACAAAAAAACCCAGCAAAACAAAACCGAATTTTAGTGGAATCAGCGATAGTGGGATAATTTTACCTTTCATTTTTTTCCAGGGTAGGATTTTACTCTAGCCCAGGCTTACCTGAAACTCACTCTGTAGTCCCAGGCTAGCCTTGAACTCACAACCATCCTCTTCTGCCTCCTGCACCACCATGTCTAGGTTTGGTTTACCTATTTTGGAATGTTACAAATCCTATTAATATAAACAAAGGATAGGATTGCAACAGATTAAGCAGAACAATTCTCAGTTCTTATAATTCTGAAAACAAATGCTGTAGGTCAAGAGTGTGTAGGCAGAGCATCTTGCCTAGTGTGTGCAAGGCCCTTGGTTTAACCCCCAGTCCCCAAAATAAAATTCTAGTATCTGATTGAAGAATGATTAAGAGGTTTGCTTTATATGTTAGGTATACACTGCACCCCAGAGTTGTAACCTTCATACTTTTTGTCTGTACCTCAGGCTGACCTTGAACTCTAGATTCACTTAAAAGTGCTAGAATTGAGAGTAAAGACTGTTCTACGATGATTGGCTAGAGGAATGGTGGTGCACACCTGTAATCCTAGCACTTGGGAATTGGAGGCAGGAAGATCAGGAGGAGTTCAAGACTATTTTTACATAGCAAGTTAGAGGCCAGCCTGAGCTACATGAGACTTTTTCAAAAGAAGAAGAAAAAAGAAAAACAGGTCTCACTGTTGTTACAATTATGTTTGAATGTTGAGTTACTACTATGTGACCTGATGGAGGAAAGTATTCCCTGGTTGTAATTTGCTGACAAATTTGTCTTTGAGGAATTAGCTAGCAATGAGTCAACAAATACTGTGTAATCTTATAAATTTAGTTCAGGAAGCCAATGTGTTAAAAAAAAAGTGTATCAGAATACTTTAAAAAATTAAGCTACCCTCCTGGATTCTGAGTTTGTTTAAAAAAAATCATTGATGTTTGGCAATTAATTTTTTGATATTAACTGAACTTCAAAATTTTTTTTTCCTTTATATGTATTCCCACATGATTGTAGGAGTCTATCCTGAACTTAGTTCGTGTACATTTTGGGAACTTATTTTAGAAAAGATCTAAGTTTTAAAAATTCTCAATGGACAGACAGAGAAAAGAGGGTCTTTGCCAACTCCTTTGGGTAAGAAAACTTTAGAATTTTGCAGCTACTCTAAAAATGAAGGCCAACAATGTAGGCAAATCATATTGGAAAGGTTTCAAATAAAATGTTTTATCCTTTCTTTCTTTAGAGCGGTGCAGTAAGAATGTCTTTCCCCCCTCATTTGAATCGTCCTCCCATGGGGATCCCAGCACTCCCACCAGGGATCCCACCCCCACAGTTTCCTGGCTTCCCTCCACCTGTACCTCCAGGTAAGTTTGTTGACACTGAAATTTTTTTAAACTGTACTTTTGTTAGAATGATAATGACTTCAGGAACATGATAGATGACTGTGAGTACTGAAGAAATGTTGGTGTCATTCTGAAAATGGATGTCTCATTTTCCTTGGCAGGAGGTTATTTACTTGGAGGCAGGGTTGCCCAGTATAGCACGAACTCTCATTAATCCTCTTGCCTCAGCCTTCCAAGTGCCACCACTCTTGGCTCAGTGATAGATTTTTTTTTTCTTTTTTTTGAGGTAGGGTTTCACTAGCCCTGGCTGACCTGGAATTCTCTGTGTAGTCTCAGGGTGGCCTCGATCTCACAGAGACCCTCCTACCTCTGCCTGCCAAGGGCTGGGATTAAAGGGTTTCTTTCTTTCTTTTTTGTTTTGCAGTGATAGATTTTATTTGAGGCTGAGCATCAGTTTCACTTTTGGAAGTTACTTTGAAATATTCTATATTTTTTTAAAAAAGGTCCTATATTCATAAAGTTAAAAAATAAGGCCGGGCGTGGCGGCACACACCTTTAATCCAAGCACTCAGGATGCAGAGGTAGGAGGATTGCTGTGAGTTCGAGGTCACCCTGAGACTGCATAGTGAATTCCCGGTCAGCCTGAGCTAGAGTGAAACCCTACCTCAAAAAACAAACAAACAAACAAACAATCAAAATTAAAATAAAATACAGGAGCTGGAGAGATGGCTTAGTGGTTAAGGTGTTTGCCTGCAAAGTCAAAGGACCTGGGTTCGATTCCCCAGAACCCAAGTAAGCCAGATGCACAAGGGGGTACATGCGTCTGGAGTTTGTTTGCAGTGGCTAGAGACTCTGGTGCGCCCATTCCCTCTTTTCCTCTCTCTGCCTGTTTCTCTCTTACTCTTTTTCAAATAAATAAATAAAAATAAAGTTTAAAAAATAAAATACAAGGGCTTAGTGGTTAAGGCATTTTCAGGGTGTTTTTTTTTGTTGTTGTTGTTGTTGTTTTGCTTATGTTTGTTTTTTCCCCAAGGCCTGGTCTCACTCTAGCTCAGGCTGACCTGAACTCACAGCGATCCTCCAACCTCTGCCTCTCGAGTGCTGGGATTATAGATGTGCGCCACCATGCCTGGCTTCAAGATGTTCTTTTTTTTTTTTTTTTCCATAAGAATACATACTGTTTTGAAGTTCTGGGCATTGTAGAATGGCTAAGAACAGCTAATTTAAAACGTACATTATATTACATACTTAGCATTTTGTGTTAAGAATACTTCTAATTCTTTTTTCCCCTGGTAGGATTTCACTACCCCAGACTGACCTAGAATTCACTATGTAGTCTTAGGGTGGCTTCAAATTTATGGCAATCCTCTTATCTCTGCTTCCCAAGTGTTAGGATTAAAGGTGTGCACCAACATACCTGGCCTTTAATTAATTAAAAAAAACTTTCTTTTCTTTCTTTCTTACAGAAAGAGAGAAAGGGTATGCCTGGGCCTCTAGCTACTGCAGTCAAACTCTAGATCATCTGTCTTTACATGGATACTGGGAATGGAACCTGGGTCCCTTGGCTTTGCTGCCATATGCCTTAACTGCTATGCCATCTCTCCAGCTCTCATTATTATTATTATTATTATTGTTATTATTATTTTGATTTTTGGAAGTTGGGTTTCACTCTAACCCTGCTGTGATGGAATTCACTGTGTAAATCTCAGGTTGGCCTTAAACTCACATTGATCCTCCTACCTCTGCTTCCCAAGTGCTGGGATTAAAGGCATGTGCCACCACACCTGTCTAATTTTTAAAAATATAATAGGTTAACTATAGTTATCATGATGTATAATGTGTTTTGCCTGCTATTTTGATTTTTTTTACAATAATTTGAGAGAGAGAATGGATGCTCTATGGCCTCTAACCAGTGCAAATGAACCCCATACATATGTGGCACCTTGTGCATCTGTCTTAGGTGGTTACTGGGGAATCAAACCTGGGCCCTTAGGCTTCACAAGGGCCTTAACTGCTAAGCCATCTCTCCTGGCCGCCTTTATTTTATTTTATTTTATTTACAAAATTGTTTTTGGTATACTGTTTTACTCTAGCCCAAGCTTACCTGGAACTCACTCTGTTGTTTCACACTGACCTCAAATTCAGAGCGATACTTTGCGCTCTTCCTCCCCCAGTGCTGGTATTAAAGGCATGCACCACCATGCCCTGGTGTTTTTGCATTTTAAGAAACTTACTTTTTATTTTCTCTTTTCCTCTTTTTTGGGGGATTTTATTTCGGTAGTGTCTTGTCTACCCCAGGCTAACCTGAATTCACTCTGTCATTCCAGACTGACCTCAAACTCACAGTGATCCTCCTACCTCTGCCTGTGCTGGGATTAAAGGTGTGTGCCACCAGCCTGGCTTTGTCTCTCCCTCCCTCCCTCCCTCCCTCAATAGAAAAGAGAGACAGACAGGTAGAATGGGTACAGCAGGGCTTCCACACACCGTTAATTAAACAAACTCCAGATGCATATGCCACTTTGTACATCTGGGTTTATGTGGGTACTGGGCTATCAAACCCATTATATTAGGCTATGCAGGCACGTTCCTTAAACACTGAACCATGTCTTCAGCTCTGTTTCTATTTATTTATTTATTTATTTATTTATTTATTTATTTATTTATGAGAGAGAGAGAGAGACAGACAGACAGAGAATGGGCATACCAAGGCCTCCAGCCACTGCAAAGGAACCCCAGATGCATGCACCATTTTGTGCATCTGGCTTATGTGTGTTCTGGGGAATCGAACTTGGGTCCTTTGGTTTTGCAGGCAAGCACTTGAATCTCTAGGCCATCCCTCCAGCTCCTGTTTTTACTTTTAAAGGGTTTAATTATACCATTGTACACTTTCAGAAGAATCTTTTTTTTTCCCCAGTGGTTTTGAGGACCATTGAACCAGTTGAACATGAACTGATAAAAATACAGAATTTTATACACCTTAAAGCAAAAGCATGCTATGGGGGTCATTTTGCTTTCTGAATGCTGTTTTTAGTGTATATGGGAATGAAACATTAGTGACTTGCAACCATTTGTATTAACTGAAAGTATACTTAATTGAGCATGTTATTGATACAGAATATAGCCATATTTAGTAATATTCTTAAGGTATGTTTTTTCTTCATAGGGACCCCAATGATTCCTGTACCAATGAGTATTATGGCTCCTGCTCCAACTGTAAGTAAAATTTAAAGGAAGAATTAGGAGTTAAAGTAGTGTTAGTAAAGTAGTGTGCACAAATGAACATGCACACGTGCCTATAGAGGTCAGAGGACAATTTTGGGTGTTGTTTCCCAGGAATGGCATTCCATAGGTGTGCCATCCACCTCCCTTGAGACATGGTCTCTCATTGGCCTGGGGCTCACCAATTAGGCTAGACTAGCTGACTAGGGAGCCTAATTGATCCTCCCTGTTTCTCTGTCTAGCACTGGGCTTTAGATACATTACACTTCACCTAACATTTTATTGGGTTTTGAATTCAGGTCCTCATTCTTAAAAGGCAAGCACCTGACTCACTAAGCTATCTCTCCAGCCCAGATTCGAAGTATTTAAAAACATAACAAGATGAACAAACCCATGAATATGCTATCATCTGTTTGAATTACCATTTTACTCAGGTGTCCTAACATATGCCTTCTTTCTTTTTATGATTATTCCTCTCTTGTTCTTTAAACTCTTCATGTACTTGTTTTATAGTTTCAATTGGTTCTTTTTTATTTTTATTTTTATTTATTTTTTGAGTGAGGTAAGGTCTCATTCTAGCCCAGGCTGTCCTGGAATTTACACTGTTGGTCCAAGCTAGCCCTAAACTCATAGCAATCTTCTTACCTCATCCTCTCCAAGTGCTGAGATTAAAGGTATGCACTACTACACCTGGTCTTAATTGGCTCTTCATCATTCTCTCATCTAAACTTTGTGCTAGATGGTGATGTGCTAGGATTATTGAGAGGAAAGTAAAATTGAATATTTTTGTTGGCCTGGAACTCACTATGTGGTTCCAGACTGGCCTCAAACTCACAGTGATCATCCTTCCTGTCTCCTGAGTGCTGGGATTAAAGCTATACACCACCATGCCCGGCCCCAATGTATTATGATTAATAATGGTGGTATAGCTGACTCTTAGTAAATTAACCATCTAATATCACATTAATCTGTTAGAAACCAAGTGGCACCTCTTTTCCTCACTAAAATTTTAATTATATATCTTTAACTTATAAAACTTAAGTTATAAAATATTTTTTCCTGAAGTGCTTAATTCATTCTCAGGTCTTTATCATTCTCCAATTTCATCAAAAATTCTAAGATTGTTAAGAAAACTGATGTAAAAAGATGAAAAATAATCCTCAAATTCTTTTTTGTGAGGTAGGGTCTCCCTCTAGCTCAGGCTGACCTGGAATTCAGTATGTAGTCTCAGGCTGGCCTTGAACTATTCTGACTCCTGAGTGCTGAGATTAAAATTGTGGGCTACCACACCTGGAAGTATAGTTACAATTTTACTTTGAAGTTGGGCGTGGTGATACATACCTGTAATCCCAGCACTCGGGAGGCAGAGGTAGGAGGATCGCCATGAATTTGAGCCCACCCTGAGACTTAATTCCATGTCAGCCTGGGTAGAGTGAGACCCTACCTTGAAAAACAAAAGAAAAACAACAACAAAAGTTTACTTTGAGTTAACTGGTTATTTTATTTATTTTTTGGGGGTGTTGCCTACATAGAGAGAGTGAATATGGGCTCTCCAGCACTTCCTGCCATTGCAGATGAACTCAAAACACATGCAGCACTTTGTACATTTGTTTGGTTTCTTTTTCTTGTTTGTAAATTTATTTTTGCTTGTTTTTATTTATTATTTGAGAATGACAGAGAGAGAAAGAGGCAGATAGATAAAGAGAGAATGGGTGCGCCAGGGCCCTCTAGCCACTGTAAGTGAACTCCAGATGCATGCACCTGTTGTGCATTTGGCTTACATGGGTCCTGGGGAATCAAGCCTCGAACCCGGGTCCTTAGGCTTCACAGGCAAGCACTTAACCGCTAAGCCATCTCTCCAGCCCCTCTTTTACTCTTTTTTTTGCTTTTCAAGGTAGGGTTTCACTCTAGCCCTGGCTGACCTGGAATTCATTGTGTAGTCTCAGGATCCTTCTACCTCTGCCTCCAGGGTGCTGGGATTAAAGGTGTATGCCACCACACCTGGCTAATTGGCACATTTGGCTTTATGTGGGTACTAGGAAATCAAAATCAGGTCCTTAGCGCACGTGTCTGGAGTTTGCAGTGGCTGCAAGCCCTGGTGTGCCCATTCTCTTTCTCTTTCTCTCTCTCTGCCTCTTTCTCTCTGTCACTCTCAACTAAATAAAAAATTTTTTAAAAAGAAAAAAAAATCAGGTCCTTAGACTTTGCAGGCAAATGCCTTAACCACTGAACCATCTCTCCATTCCCCTTTAGGGTCTATTTAAAATTTTTATAAAGGAAGTAAGTTAATTGCTATAACAGGTTTCATTTGGAATTTTGCTGAGGGAGCTTAAATTACTTCCAGGTCCATCCCCCTCCACCCACCCCCCCCCCCCGCCTAATTTTTAAATTTTTTTTTTTTATTATTCATTTGAGAGCAACAGAGAGAGAGAGAGAGAGAGAGAGAGAGAAAGAGGTGGAGAGAGAGAGAGAGAGAGAGAATGGGCACAACAGGGCCTCCAGCCACTGCAAACGAACTCCAGACACATGTGCCCTCTTGTGCATCTGGCTAATGTGGGCCCTGGGTAATCGAGCCTGAAACTGGGGTCCTTAGACTTCACACGCAAGTGCTTAACGTCTAAGCCATCTCTCCAGCCCCGCCACCAGATTTTGATGTGAGAGGAAAGTGTTTTGATTTTTTTTTGGGGAGATAGGTCTCAACTATGTAATTTAGGCTGACCTTGAACTTCCTGTGTAGTCTAGCCTCAGTTTCCACGGTACTGAGAATATAGGCATAAACCACTGTTTTTAGAGTGGTTTTATTATATAGAGGAGAACTACATAATCAGATTGGAATGTGATTTGAGTTGGGTCACAGAGAACAAAGAATTTTCATCAGTGCACAAGGGGAATCCAATTTTTTTTGCAGTGGAAACCCATAGGTGGATTCTCTTAGAAGCCTCCAAATGACGTACTGTTTCCTCCAGGAATTTCCTTTTTTTTTTTTTTTTTTGGTTTTTCGAGGTAGGGTTTCACTCTAGCCCAGGCTGACCTGGAATTCACTATGGAGTCTCAGGGTGGCCTCGAACTCACGGCGATCCTCCTACCTCTGCCTCCCGAGTGCTGGGATTAAAGGCGTGCGCCACCACGCCCGGCTCCTCCCGGAATTTCTAATAAGTAGGTAAAAGTGTAGTTTGGATTTGGAGCAGCTCTACTGGTTTATTCATTACCTATGGGAAATATTGTACTGAATTTGTCAGGTACAGAGATTTAAGTTTTATTTTATTTTATTTTTATTGTTTTTCGAGGTAGGGTCTCACTCTGGTTCAGGCTGACCTGGAATTAACTCTGTCATCTCAGGGTGGCCTTGAACTCACGGCGATCCTCCTACCTCTGCCTCCTGAGTGCTGGGATTAAAGGCGTGCGCCACCACACCCGGCGAGATTTAATTTTTAATATGAATGCTTTATATTGTTTGAATATTAGTGCTACTTGATTAGTAAGGATAGCTGGAATTTGCCATTCTTGTGCTGGGAATATAATTGTGAATTAACTTCTGGATGTTTTTATAATTTGAAATAGCTTATAATGTCTCAGACATTTAAAAATAGTGTCTTAAACAAATATTTGACTTTTTTCAAGATTTTTAAAAGGTAATCTAACAGTGGAAGTTTGCTTGTGAATAAATTTTCATTAATAAAACATACTATATGCTTTAGAAGTATTTAAAGATATTTTATTGATTTATTTGAAAGAGAGAACAGATAAAGAGAATGGGTGCGTCAGGGACTCCAGCCACTGCAAAAGAACTCCAGATGCATGTTCCACCTTGTGCATCTGGTTGTATATGGGTATTGGGGAATTGAACCTGGGTCCATTGGCTTTCCAGGCAAGTGCTTGCTTGCTTTAACCACTAAACCATCTTTCCAGTCAGATTTAGGGTTTTTTTTTGAGGTAGGGTCTCAATCTAGCTTGGCTGACCTGGAATTCACTATGTTGTCTCAGGGTGGCTTTGAACTCCCTGTGATCTTACTACCTCTGCCTCCTGATGGCTGGGATTAAAGTCATGTGCTACCACACCCAGCGATTTAGGAGTTTTTGTTGTTTTGTTTTGGTTTTGAGTTTTTGAGGTAGGGTCTATCTCACGCTGACCTTGAATTCACTCTGTAGTCTCAGGCTGACCTTGAACTCATGGTGATCCTTCTATTCTACCTCTGCCTCCTGAGTGCTGGGGTTAAAGGCGTGCGCCACCACGTCCGGTTCGATTTAGGAGTTTTTGATAGTCACAAGTTTTAATAATAATGGCCCATAGAGCTACTACTTTAAAATTGATATTTTTAGTGTAATACTACATTTAAAAGTAATGGTAAATTTAATTGCCAGATCAAATAATATATTTTGCTTTTCTTTACCATAGGTCTTAGTACCTACTGTGTCCATGGTTGGAAAACACTTGGGAGCAAGAAAGGATCATCCAGGATTAAAGCTTAAAGAAAATGATGAAAATTGTGGTCCCACTACTACAGTTTTTGTTGGCAACATTTCTGAGAAAGCCTCAGATATGCTTATACGACAACTCTTAGCTGTAAGTTAAACTGTTCATTTTCATTACATTTTTAAAAAATTGATTTATTAGAGACAGGGGAAGAGAGAGAGAGAAAGAATGTGAATGTATGTGCTAGGACCTCTAGCTATTGCAAACAAGTTCCAGACACCTGCGCTACCATGTGCATCTGGCTGATGTGGGACCTGGAGAATCGAACCTGGGTCCTTAGGCTTCGCAGACATGTGCCTTAACTGCTAAGCCAACTCTCTAGTCCTATTTTCATTACATTATGTTTTACTGTTTATTTATTTATTTATGAGTGAGAGAGAGAATGAGTGTGCCAGGGCCTCCAGACAGTATAAGTGAACTGCAGATGCATTCTCTACCTTATGCATCTGACTTCACATGGGTACTGGGGATTCATACTCTGGTCCCTTCTTAGTCTTTGCAGGTAAGCACCTTATCTACTAAGCCATCTCTCCAGCCCTGTTATTATCAAGATTACAAAAAAGCAGGATTTTATGTACACAATGCTGGGTTTGAACTCTTCATTCCCCTGTTCTTTCTTCCAAGTTCTGGGAATAATATGCTATTGTTCCCAGTTACTGAATGATGATTTTTCTTTTTTCTTTTTTCCTTCGAGGTAGAGTCTCACTCTAGCCCAGGCTGACCTGGAATTGACTAGATAATCTCAGGGTGGCCTTGAATTTACAGCAATCCTCCTACCTCTGCCTCTCGAGTGCTGGGATTAAAGGTGTGCACCACCACGCCCGGCTCAGAATGATTATTTTTCTAAACCAGTTATTATTAAAATGTTCAAATCTATGTAACAAACTGGAAGAATAGCCCCGTGAGCATTCTGAACAGTACCTTGAGGGTGACTTGTGATATGAAATTTTACCCTTGAGTACAAAGTGTGTATTTCCTCAAAGCAAGAGCATGCTCTCAGTACCTTTTTTTTTTTTTGAGGGTGGGTTTCACTGTAGCCCAGGCTCACCTGGAATTCACTATGTGTTTAGTCTCCAGTGGTCTAGAACTCACGTTGATCTTCCTACCTGCCTCCCAAGTGCTGGGGTTAAACGTGTGAACAACCATGTCTGGCTCCCATTATTTGAGACAGAGACAGAGAGAGAGAGAGAGAGAGAGAGAGAGAGAGAGAGAGAATGAATGAGAATGGGTGCACCAGGGCCTCTGCAAACGAACTCCAGACACATGCATGGAATTGAACCTGCATCCTTAGACTTCACAGGCAAGCTCCTTAACTGCTAAGCCATCTTTCCAGGCCTAAAAACAATTTTTTCTTTTTTTGAGACATGGTGTAAGAGAGAGAAAGAGGCAGACAGAGAGAGATTGAGTGAGTGAGTAGATAGGAATGCCAGTCCCTCTTGCCACTGTAAACGAACTGTAGACACTTGTACCACCCTGTGCATCTGTCATTACATTGGTAAATGGGAAATTGAACCTGGGCTGTCATGGTTTGCAAGCAAGAGCCTTTAATGAATGAGGTATCTCTCCAGCCCCCCAGTAGCTGCTTTTTCTTTGTAGTGTGTGATCCAATAAGCGAATCCATCACATTTGAATCATGCCTTGTGACTCTTTAGACAGTGTGTGTAATACTGAAGTCTAGAGTTTTCACAGATGTTTCTTACATTTAAATTTTTCCGCAGTTAGATTCAAAGTAAGCTTGCTTTTTTTGTTTTTGTTTCTAGAGGTAGGGTTTCACTCTAACCCAGGCTGACCTGAAACTCACTATGTAGCCAGGGTGGCGTAGAACTCATGGCAACCTCTGCCTCCCAAGTGCTGGGATTAAAGGCATGAGCCACCATGCCTGGCTGTTTTGTTTTGATGTAGGGTCTCACTCTGGCCCTAGTTGACCTAGAATTCACTATGTAGTCTCAGGCTGGACTCTTAACTCACTGTGATCTTCCTACCTCACTGCACAAAAGTAAACATTTTGCTGGTTTTTTTTTTTTTTTTTTTTTTTTGAGGTAGGGTCTCACTCTAGCCCAGGCTGACCTGGAATTCACTCTGTAGTCTCCGGGTGGCCTTGAACTCACAGCGATCCTCATATCTCTGCCTTCCTACTGCTGGGATTAAAGGTGTGTGCCACAATGCCCAGTGGTCAGTACTTTTTTGCAGCTTTCTTTTTTCTTTGTTTTTTTTTTTAGATAGGGTCTCTAGCCCAGGCCATCCAGGAACTCACTCTGTACCCTGAGGCTGGCTTCAAACTCAGAGATCCTCCTACCTCTTTCTACTGAGTGCTGAGATTAAAAGATGTGCTACAACGCCCCCCTAGTATGTTATTTTTTCCCCATTATCTGTAATTTTGAGAGCAGTTCCTCTCTGGCCCAGGTTTGTCTGGCTAAGAAGTTACTCTGTAAAGTAGGCTGGCCTTACCTTGATAATGCTTTGCCTCATTAGCCTCCTGGATTACACATTTGTGGCACCATGCCTCGGCTTATAAATTGGGTTTATTTGCATTAAAATTTTTTTACTTAAGTGGTAATTAAAAATTTGTTTTTTAATTTTCAAGAAATGTGGTTTGGTGTTGAGCTGGAAGAGAGTACAAGGTGCTTCTGGAAAACTTCAAGGTAGGCATTTTTTCTTTACTGACATCACTTTATATGCATAAATCACTTAGCTTGCTTACTTCCATTGTTTTACTAGAAGATAATCAAGAAGATTTTAGCTGAGCGTTGATGAGAAAATGTGTAATTGGAATAAGAATGAGGTAAAATGGGAAATGTTAGTTTTCCTTTTTTGTGTGTTAGTAATGTGAGTGTGGTTTGTATGTTTGTGCTCTTGCCATGCCCCACATCCTCTCCTGTGAGGGCATAGCAGAATGTTGTGTTCCTCACTAGCTTTCCCGCCTGTTTTCATTTGTACATTGCTATTTTTTACTGAGCCTGGGTGATTCCCTCATCTCTGCACCTCTTTGTGTTACTGGGGTTACATGCTCATGTCCACCAGTTTACTTGGCATCTAGGGATTCAAACAGTGTTGATTTCAGGCCCACTTTAGCCCTCATAGTACTGTAGGAAGCTCACTTAAGGCATCTCTCACATTCACTAGTTGCTTGTCCTTTAAAAATCTTTTTTGGAACAATTAGAAGGCTGGAGATACAGCTCAGTTGGATAAATTGTTCTTGTAAACATGAGGACCTGATTTTGACTTTAGCAATGGCTCCTGCTTGTGAGCCCTGCACTGTGAAGGCAGAGGAGCCTTTTGTACACAGTTGCAGTGTCTAGCCTAATTCCTGAGCTCCATTCCAATGAGTAACCCTCTCAAAAGGTGGATTGTAGCTGGGTGTGGTGGTGCATGCCTTTAATCCCAGAGGTGGGAGGATCGCTGTGAGTTCGAGGCCACCCTGAGACTGCATAGTGAATTCCAAGTCAGCCTGGGCTAGAGTGAGATCCTACCTTAAAAAACCAAATAAATAAGCTGGACGTGGTGGCGTACGCCTTTAATCATAGCACTCGGGAGGCAGAGGTAGGAGGATCGCTGTGAGTTCGAGGCCACCCTGAGACTACATAGTGAATTCCAGGTCAGCCTGAGCTAGAGTGAGACCCTACCTTAAAAAAAAAAAAAAACCCAAATAAATAAATAAATATGAATTGTCTTCCTGGAGGTTGTCCTGTAACGTCCCCCTCCCGCCCACATATGGACAAAGAAAGCTGAATAATTAGAATGTAGGGACCAGGGATGAAAGATACTAGAACAGTGTTAAGAACTTCCAGGTTGGGCTGGAGAGATGCCTTAGTGGTTAAAGCACTTTTCTGTGAAGCCAAAGCACCTTAACCACTAAGCCATCTCTCGCTGATTTTTTAAATTTTCTTTAGAGAGTGAGAGAATGTAATGGCACACCAGGGCCTCAGCTACTGCAGTCCACCTATTGGGCATGTGTGACTTCGTGCTTGCCTCACCTTTGTTCATCTGGCAAGTGCGGTCTGGAGAGTTGAAAATGGGTCCTTAGGGTTTGCAGGCAAGTGCTTTAACCACTAAGCCAGATCGTTTTTTTTTTTTTAAGTAGCAAACCTCAAGCTTTTATTTTTTTAAAATTTTTAAAAAATCTTGTTCATTTATATATTTGCAAGCAGAAAGAGAGAATGAGAATAGGTGCACTAGGGCCTTTAACCGCTGCAAAGGACCTCCACATGCTGGTGCTACCCATTTCATCTGGCTTTATGTGGGTACTGGGGAATCAGACCTGGATTGTTAGGCGTTGCAGACCTTAACTGCTGAGCCATCTCTACAGCCCTATTTTTCCTTTTTTTATTTGTGAGTGCTAAAAGTGAAGTGAGTATCAAAAGGAATTAAGGTTGGAATATAGCAGTGACTTACTTGATCCTTGTATTATAACTTTGTCTTGTTTACTGTTCCTTAATTTTAAGAAATAATTATAATGATATATTACCAATTCTTTCTGTGACTGCTAGCTTTTGGATTCTGTGAGTATAAGGAGCCTGAATCTACTCTTCGTGCACTGAGATTATTGCATGATCTGCAGATTGGAGAGAAGAAGCTACTTGTTAAAGTTGATGCAAAGACAAAGGCACAGTTAGATGAGTGGAAAGCAAAGAAGAAAGCTTCCAATGGGGTATGTAACATTTTCTCCAAGACAGCTCTGCTACTCAGAAGTAAATATTTTCCATTATAATGAATCTCACATGAAGAGTCAGTCACAGGATCATCATCATTGTAGTATGTACTTGTGGCTGAAATACAGGAGTATATATTACAGTCTGTAGTTATTAAAGTGTTTTATCTACCCACAGTGGGTGGATGACTGTTGGTTTGCTTGTTCCAGGTTGGGATGAAGGTAGTAAGGGAGGTTGGACAAGGTTAACTTGCCAGAGAAAACACTGTTACAGACTATTCCAATCAGAGCTTATTCATTAAGGCAGCTTTGGAAGTAAGTATAGAATTTCAACCAACACAATATTAGTTGCCATATCTGTTAGAGGTACACATAATCTGAAATGAGAGAAAATAAGTCTTGCTACTTTATGAAACTGAATAGCTTTTGTTCTTCACCATCTCCTATTGCCTCCACATGTAGCTGAGGATGACCTTAAACTCCTAATCCTCTTGCCTATACCTCACAACAGGCAAACACTACATGTGGCTAGCAATCCAACCTGGCTGAGTGTACTTCTTGTGAGCAAATTTGTTTTCTCTTTCAAGACAAAGGTTGTTTGTAGACTTTAAAAAGTTAAATTACATAAAGTGGATGTTTACTCATGTTAAAGTAACACATTTAAAAATCTTACTCGTGGGCTGCAGGGATAACTTAGTGGTTAAGGTTCTTGCCTGTGAAACCAAAGAACACAGGTTTGATTACCCAGGACCCACATGAGCCAGGTGCCCAAGGTGGCACATGCATCTGGAGTTCGTTTGCAGAAGCTGAATGTTCCATCACACCCATTTTCTTCTCTCTCTATCTAATGAGTAAAATAAGCAAAAAAAAAAAAAAAATTGCCGGACATGGTGGTGGCGCTCACCTTTAATCCCAGCACTTGGGAGGCAGAGGTAGGAGGATCACCGTGAGTTCGAGGCCACCCTGAGACTCCATAGTGAATTTCAGGTCAGTCTGAGCTAGACTGAGACCCTACCTCGGAAAAGTGAAAGAAAAAAAAATTCTTACTCGTGGCTGGGTGTGGTGTGACTTTGTCTTGGAAAACTGTAACCAAAAACAACAAAAAAAAATTTACTCATCTTCCCAAGACTGAATTATGTGTTTATGGGATTTTGTGTGTGCCAGTATGCCATAATTGGAGATAGAATTAAATCTTGTTGCTATTGATACCAGAAACTTTCCTTTCATTTTTTTAAATTTTTTATTTGGGTTTTCAAGGTAAGGTCTCACTCTAGCCCAGGCTTACCTGGGATTCATTATTGGTCTTAGTGTTGCCTCTGCCTGCCTCCTGAGTGCTAGGATTAAAGGCTTGAGCCACCATGCATGTTTTTTTTTTTTTTTTTTTAATTTTTAAATTTTATTTTTTGTTGGTTTTCTGTGGTAGGGTCTCACGCAAGCTCAGGCTGACCTGGAATACTATGTATTCTCAGGGTGGCCTAGAACTCACGGCAGTTCTTCTACCTTTGTCTCCCAAATTCTGGGATTAATGGTGCGCACCAACACGCCCGGCCTTGTAAATATATTTTATTTATTTATAAGAGAGATAGGCAGATAGTGGAGGAACGAGAGAGAATAAGTCTGCCAAGGCCGATAGTCATTGCCAATGAACTTTCTGACACGTGCCACCTTGTGCCTCTGGCTTTATGTGGTACTGAGAAATCAAACCTTGGTCCTTGGGCTTTGCAGGCAGGTGCCTTAGAAGACAGCATTCCTTTCCTGCTAGACACAGGATTAAAAAAAATTATTACAAGGAGGAAGGATGGGTGTAACAGGGCCTCTTGCCACTTATCTGCAAATGAACTCCAGGCATATGTGCATCTAGCTTTATGTGGGTACTAGGGAATTGAATCCAGGCTGTCAGAGCAAGTATTACCTCTCTAGACTCCCAGCATTTTTTTAAAGCTAGAATCTCACTGTGTGAACGAGGTTAGCGTTAGAATTTGTCATCATTCTGCCTCTGCTTCCAATGAGCTGTTTTGTTTGCCATTTCAAATGAACTCCAGATTCATGTGCTACCTTGTGCATCTTGGTTATATGGGTACTGGGGAGTTGATCCTGGAACCTTAGGCTTCTCAGGCAAGTGCCTTAACCATGAATTTTTTTTTTTTTTTTTGTTGTTGTTCTTTTGTTTTTTTGAGGTAGGGTTTCACTCTAACCCAGGTTGACATGAAATTCACTATGTAGTCTCAGGGTACCCTCGAACTCACAGTGATCCTCTGCTTCCCAAGTGCTGGCATTAAAGGCGTGCACCACTACTCCCAGCTCTATGAGTTATTTTTTAATGTTTCATGTGCATGTCAGTAGGATGATCTAGGTAGGGTCTCACTCTAGCCCAGGCTGACCTGGAATTCACTATGTAGTCTCAAGTTGGCCTGGAGATCACAATGATCCTACTACCTCACCCTCTGAGTGCTGGGATTTAAAGCATGCACCATCATGCCCAACTAAGTATATAGTTGTTCTAAGTGGTTTTTCCTGTGTCGTAAGTAAACACTGTGGAAGCACAAGGGGAGGGAAGCCGTCATGTATCCCAGTGTTTCCAATGTTGGTGTTCTGTCATATATCATTAGTAGGTTGTTTTTTTGTTCAATCTGTTTGTACTTTTGCTTGTTTGACATGTGTAGCTATTATCAGTAAAATCTGCATTTAACAAAACAGTGGAGATGCTTTTAATAAAAAATTTAGATTTATTTTAGAGTGATTTTCATTTTTTCTATTTTTCAATTTTTTTGTCTTGTTTTTTCAGAATACCAGACCAGAAACTGTCACTCCTGATGATGAAGAAGCCTTAGATGAAGAGACAAAGAGAAGAGATCAGATGATTAAAGGGGCCATTGAAGTTCTGATACGTGAATACTCCAGCGAGTTAAATGCCCCCTCACAGGAGTCTGACTCTCACCCCAGGAAGAAGAAGAAGGAAAAGAAGGAGGACGTATGTGTTCTGACAATGCAGTCATTCCTTTAAAAAAAAAAAAAATTTCCCCCTGAGGTAGGGTCTTTCTGGAGCTCAGGCTGACCTGACCTGGTACTCATTATGAAGTCTCAGGGTGGCCTTGAACTCATGGTGATACTCCTACCTCTGCCTCTTGAGTTCTGAGAGATTACCGTCGTTTGCTACCATGCCTGCCCCCCCCCCAAAAAAAAAATTATTTAGGGCTGGAGACATGGCTTAGTGGTTAAGCACTTGCCTGTGAAGCCTAAGGACCCTGGTCCTAGACTTGATTCCCCAGGACCCACATAAGCCAGATGCATAAGGTGGCACATGCATCTGGAGTATGATTACAGTGGCTGGAAGGCCTTGTACACCTATTCTCTCTGCCTCTTTGTCTGTCTGGCTGGCTATGTGTTGCTCTAAAATAAAATTTTTATTTATTTATCAGAGAGAGAGGGAGGGAGAGAGAAAGAAGCAGATAGAATGGGTGCACCGTGGCCTCCAGCCACTATAAATGAACTTTAGACACATGCCACCTTGTGCATCTGGCTTACATTCTGGGGAATTGAACCTGGGTTCTTAGGCTTCACAGGCAAGTGCCTCAACTGCTAAACCATCTCTCCAGCCCAATGTAGTCATTTCTGCAAGTTCTATAAATTTATTTTTGAATGTTTTATTAATTATTTGAGAGAGGGTGGGGAGGCAGATAGGGAGAGATAATGGACATGACAGGGCCTCCAGCCCCTGCAAATGAACTCCAGGTGCATGCGCAACCTTTGTGCATCTGGTTTACATGGTTACTGGGGAATTGAACCTGGGTCCTAGGCTTTGCAGACAAGTGCCTTAACTGCTATGTCATCTCTCCATCCCCTACAACTTCTTTTAAATGACATTCTTGTGATTGATTACATTTTAACTTCAGAGTCCCTTCTGAATGGAATAACTAGGATATATAATATATATGTATATATACACACACATGCATATATATATGTATATATGTGTGTATGTATATATATATATATATATATATATGTTGAAAAAATTTTTGATTCTTTTATTCTACAAAAATGGTAGAGTTGAAAACATTATTTAGTACTTATTTTTTTTTAAACTTTAGGGATTTGGGCTGGAGAGATGGCTTAGTGTTTAAAGTATTTATGTGCAAAACCAAAGGAGCCAGGTTCTATTCCCTAGGACCCACGTAAGCCTGTTGCACAAGGTGGCACATGTATCTGGAGTTCTTTCTTTCTCATTCTGTTTCTTTCTCTTTTTCTCTCTCTCAAATAAAATATTTAAATTTTTTTTTAGGGATTTTATATGTTTTGAAAAAGTACTAAAAAGCCTGTGTGTGGTGGCGCATGCCTTTAATCCTAGTACTTGGGATGGTGAAATAAGAGAATCAGCATGCATTGGAAGATAGCATAAGCGAAAGTGGGATGGTGCCTCAAAAAAAAAAAGAAAAGAAAAAGAAAAAGCCACAAAAAAATACTGTAAAATGTTGTATTAGTTATTGTAGTACAAGGTTTTTATTATTTCGAGTATGAGTCCTTTTTTGGCCATCTTCAGTGGTTTTTCTTTTTTCCTTTTTGGCCCAGTAAGTTTTTGTTACTTCATTTGCTATTTACTTATATATTTTTTTCCAGGTAGGTTCTTTCTCTAGCCCATGCTGACCTGGAACTCACTCCTAGGTTGACTCAGTGATCCTCCTATCTTTTCCTCCTCGTTGGGATTAAAGGCATGGATGGGAATGCTGTTTTTAAAGGCATGGACCACCACAGCCTGCTTTGTTCTTCATTTGATCATAAAAGCCTGTCTAGTTATATGTTAACTTTATTGGGAATGATAATAGGTAGAAGCAGTTAGATTTGATGCAATTGTGGCCTATAGAATTATTGTGAAAAGAAAAAAAAACAACTTAGTTATTGATACTGGTTGGGAGGAGAGGTTAAACAAACACTATTTTGTTTGTTTGGTTTTGGTTTTTTAAGGTAGGGTCTGACTCTAGCTGAGGCTGACCTGGAATTCACTTTATAGTCTCGGGTTGTCCTTGACCTCACAGTGGTTTGCCTACCTCAACCTCCTGAGTGTTGGGATTAAAAGTGTGTGTCACCATGCCTGGTCCTTTTTCTTTTCTTTCTTTTTTTTTTGAGGTAGGGTCTTGTGCTAGCCCAGGCTGACCTGGTATTCTATATGTAGTAGTCTCAGTCGTCACCATGCCTGCCTTAAAGAAACACTTTTTTTTTGCAGGAATTTTAGGTAAAATTTACCAGTATGATTGTTTATTTAACTTAGAAGATTGATAGAAAGCTCTTGTTACTATGAGTCCCCGCACCCCAGTTCCATTTTGAGGTATTTACAGAAAGAAGATGAAGTTTGTGGTAAGAGGGACTTGTAAAGAGAAAGAAATCATTTTTGCCGTCAGATAATTTGAAATCACGAAAATATCATAAGTACTATGTAAATGCGTAGTTACTTGAATTACAGAGTAATGTGAACTACTTTTTAACAAATGTTTGTGGGTTTTTCCATAGATTTTCCGTAGATTTCCAGTGGCTCCACTGATCCCTTATCCACTCATCACTAAGGTTCGTGTAAATCATAGGATGTGACAGTATCTATCTTTCACTAAGTGCCAGATTTGTGGTTGTCTGATTTTTTAATTTAGCTTTTTTGTTTGATTTTTACTTGTAAGTCAGTATTCTATTCATTTAGTCTGTCTTTTGTAGTAAAAGCATATTTAACCTTCATCTTTTTATATTGTTGTTCATTGACTTTACTCATTACTTTTCCCCTTGTTTTTTTTTAGGAGGATATAAATGCTATAGAAATGGAAGAAGACAAAAGAGACTTAATATCCCGAGAGATCAGCAAATTTAGAGACACACACAAGGTAGTATTCTTGTTTTTTCACTTGATACCAATCTAGACTTTTTACAGAATCCAAAGCAGACAAGAAAATCAACCTTACCTTAGAATATGATTATGAATGTTTTTTTTTATAGGTTTAATTGGTACTTAGGTTGAAACAAAGAATCAAGAGTAGTACCATATTAAAAATGGTTATTACTTAATTTTTCAGTCACTGACTATTCTCCAGTCATCTCACTTTTATATGAACAAAAGTTAACTTTTAGATTTCAACATAAACATTAAAATCAGATTTAAACTAGATTCAAGGGGGCAATATAGGATGCCATACATATAGATTCTTTTCTTGTGGGCAGTTATTTAGCTTAATCTTAGGAAAACTTTTTCTTTATAACCAAGAATAAAATTTAAGCTATATCTTTGTATAGATTTAAGTTGAGTGGGGGAGATTTTTAAAAAACAGTCAGTGATTACCAGACTTACCAAATTATAGATGCATGGAAGAACTGTAAATTCCCATAAAGCTAATCTATTCATTGACCCCCACCATTATGATAGAGATCATATGGTGACTAATGCAAGATGAAACTCTCAGCTTGGAAAGTAACAAGGAATAGGATGTAAGTATGAGCTTCTGTTTTTTATTATATTTATGGATGCCCCCTCAGAAAAATATGCAAAGGGGTAACTGGCTTGTTAATGAATATACGTGTGTAGTAAATCCCACTCACGAGTTTTGCCTATTTAAAGCTTCTCTCAATGACAGTGCATTTGTGAATGTTTGCTGGTGTTGAAGGGGGATGCTTACAAATGGTTAAACGCACCCTGCATGAAATGTATTTTGATATTTGAGTTAATAAATATTGTGGTTCTGACTCAAGAGTGAGAGATACTTAACTCAGTAAAATGTTAAGGGTTTATTTCTCCTTATTGAAGCTTTTATTTTTTTCTTGTTGCTTTCAAAATCCAAGTTGACAATTAATGCTGATGAATCAGTGCTGTGGAACAGTTGCTGTCCAGATGCCCAACCATAGCTCACATAGGAATTGAATGTGCACAAAAGCACAAATGTAACACACCTAGAATTTTGAGAATTGTGGTCTGTGGAAGTCATTGTAGAGGAATATGCTTAGGTTCAAAACTCAAATTTACAGCTGAGTAAGCTTAAAAATGGTATATAGTTGTGTGTGTGGTTTACCCCTTTTTTGTTTTTATTTGTGAAACCCTGTCATGTCATTGGTAAATTACATACAAACCATGCTTTAAAAAATTTAAAGACATTTTCTTCAGAATTTTAGGCATTACAGTGCCTTTGTATTGCTATGAGGAGAATGTTCTGAACTTTCATATATGTTTTATAAATAAAAATAAATCGCAAATAAGACACAGTTGTTATTGGGTGGTGTTGCCAAGGGAATACTTTAAACCTCAGTAATAAAAATTGAGCTCAGTGAACCTTTGCATGTTTTGTTACGAGTTTATTAAATAACCACAGACTGTCAGGGTATCAGCGTGGCAGGGGGCGTCCATTTACAGCACGGATGAGTCTGAAGAGAGAATAAGGTAAGATTTATGATTTTCTTAAATCCTTCCTGTCCTCTTCATTACTTTCTCACATTTTTTTGAGATTTACCTCATTCTTTGTTCAGTCTTAATTCTTTAAGAAAAGTACATATATTCTATATGTACATCTGCTTGCATATATACACGTATGTATAGCGTATATAAATTGAGAAATCATTTAATATGGACTAGACTTAATTTGGTTTATTTAGAACAATTGAACTTTCCAAATGAGTTCTGAAAAAATTATTTTTATATGAAAAAGTATAGCACAGTGAATGAATATAAATACAAAATTGAGGACTTGTAAAAAATTAAATTTGGAACAACCAAAGCAATCTGTAAGTATATATAATCTCAGAAAACAATAAATTTCTAAGTGTATGACATTGAGGTAAGTTTATGTAGCTTAGCTTCATTATACAGTACAAATTCTGAATTGTGAAGATTGTTTCAGAAATGAGATTTTTCCTCTTCAAGAGTTTTCATTTTCTGTCTTTCTACATATCTTTTCTCTTCCCTTTATAATTTCAATGTATTCAGTATTTGCTCTGCCTCTACTCTGTTTAAGCTTGGCACAGTAGCTGAATATATTGATGACTCATACATTAGCTTCTCTTTAATAATCCTCTATCAGTCCTCTGGTCCATGAGCAAGAGAAAAAGTATTGAACAGGTAAGACTGCTTTTTCAAGTTGTTTTAAAAATGCTTTACATGACTGAGAAAAGAAAAATTGCACAATTTACTATTGCAGTTTAATTTTCATTTCAGTGAAACTAAACACGGAACCAGAGGGATTAATGTCGTTTTGTTTTATCTGTCTGGGTCTTTTTTCTTTTTTCCTCCTCATTTTAGTTTGTGTAAAACCCTTGTGGCACACTGGTAATCTTTCAGGGTACAATCTTGCTCTGACTGTTATTTGGTTTATTTGTGAACCATGTACTTGCTCTTCCTCCCAGAAACATAGCTTGTAGGCAAGGTTAATCCAGTGTTGGCGATCCATGTCCTAGCACAACATCTGTAAGTTAATATACAATCGTTCCTTGCAAGGATGGATTTATCATTGTAAATATACTTTTATTGTCTTACAGGCATAATGGGCATAGGTATTTTGCTTTTAACCATTTTAGTTGAAAATACTGCGATTATTTTTTTTTGTTTGAAGTGAGTGACTTTTTGTATTTACTGGGTTATCAATCTTGTAATGGTGGGAGTAAGTATTGCAATAATTAAGAAAACAGATCTTGGCTGAATTCATCTTCTGTTTACTTTGGAGGGTAGGTAAACAGAGGGCAGAAGATTATTGTGTTATGCTAACTTAACTCCCCTCCATCTACACTTTTAAGTCCATCATCTAGTTAAATGTCCATATGATAATAAATATCAGTGGTCCCACTGATTTACAGTTGTTCATCATGGACAGAATTAAGTTTTAGCCAAGTGATTGTCTTTCTAGAAATCACTATGAATCACCATATCTCTCATGGTTATTTTAGATGATAGTTATATTAAACACAATCTCCCAGCATCCAAGATTGGAGATTCCTGACTTGTGTAGAGTATATGGTTTTGCACGAAATGTAGTCTTGTGATTGCTTCAGTATAATGCGACAAATAAGGCCACTAGCATATAATATTAAAGTATCAGTGGTTTGATGTTTTATTGTTGCTAGTATTGGGCATTGCGTCGGGGAAAGTCTTGAATACTGGAACTGCAGAATTAACTCTAAAAGTACTTTTGTTGGTTTCTAGAAACTGGAAGAAGAGAAAGGCAAAAAGGAAAAAGAAAGACAGGAAATTGAGAAAGAACGGAGAGAAAGAGAGAGGGAGCGTGAAAGGGAACGAGAAAGGCGAGAACGGGAACGAGAAAGGGAAAGAGAACGTGAACGAGAAAAGGAAAAAGAACGGGAGCGGGAACGAGAACGGGATAGGGATCGTGACCGAACAAAGGAGAGAGACCGAGATCGTGATCGAGAAAGAGATCGGGACCGGGATCGAGAAAGGAGCTCAGATCGAAATAAGGATAGGAGTCGATCAAGGTAGGCTTTATGGATTTTTTTTCCTTTGGGGTCATGGGAGTTCATTTTTTTGAGGTAGAGTCTCTCTACCCCAAGCTAACCTGGACTGCACTCTTTAGTCTCAGGCTAGCCTCTACTCACAGCAATCCTTCTACCTCAGCCTCTTGAGTGATGGTATTAAAGAACGTGTGGCACCATTTTTTTGCCTGGATATTTTTGGGGGTGGGGAAGTTTCAAGTAGAGTGTCACTCTAGCCCAGGATGACATGGAAATCACTATGTATTCTCAGGGTGGCCTTGAGCTCATTGCTATTCTGTTTCTGCCTCCCAAGTGCTCAGATTAAAGGCATGTGCTACCATGCCTGGATTGGAATTATTTTTGATGGGTTGGTAGGTTAAGAGAATTATAGAGTAGCCTCTTTCTAGGACCCTTGCATTTATGTGGTGAATTTCTGTAGCCTGACTTGTACACATGACACAAAAAAATTTAATTTTTGTTATTTTATTTATTTGATAGAATGTGGCAAATAGAGAATGGGTGCGCCAAGGCTGCTTCTAGCCACAGTAAACTCCAGACTAATGCGCTATGTTGTGTATCTGGCTTACTTATACCTGGGTTTGCAGGCAGGTGCCTTAACCACTAAGCCATATCTCCAGCCATGTTGTTTCATTTTTGAGAAAGGCTCTTACTGTCTGCCTGAGGCTTGCCTGAAAGTTTATTATTTAACTGAAGCTGTCCTCAAATTCTTGATCTTCCTGCCTCAGCCTCTTGAAGAGGATCGTGCAGGATTTCAGGCACGTGCCACCATACCAAGCTACAGATAGAATTTGTGGGACGTGTGTATGCTAGACAAGCATTCTACTACTGAGCAATATCTCCCACAATAGTTTTCAGCTGTACAGTTGGACACTTGGTTTCTTTTAAGGCCAGTTTTTACAGTCCCAGAACACACCAACTGTCCATACCTTGTTTGGGCATAATTCCTTGTTAAGTATCCTTTGGTTTGGTATGCAGTTGTTCTAGTTGCTCTTTTATTGTGGTCTTTGTACACTGAGAAGTCAGTTCTGCCACCACTCTTGCCTTGTGTGTGTGTGTTTGTGTCTGTTTGTGTCTGTCATTGTACTGCCATAGCTGGCTACTAGTCATTCTATCACTTATTTCATTTAGACTCGTAGGGCCTCATTCTAGCCCAGTTTGCCTAGAAATCACTCTAGTTTCAGGTTCGCCTCAAACTCACAGTGATCCTCCTACCTCTACCTGGGATTAAAGGTGTGCACAAACCATTCATGTCTATTCTACCTTTTTAGGGGCTTTTTAAAAATTGATATTTGATTTTGTAATTTACTTCATTTGAGAGTCATCTCATTCTTTAGAATCTAGACCAAAAATAAAGTACATAGGGGAGTGCTGAAGTTAGGGAGACAAGAAAGCTCACCTTTTTCAAGCTAGATTCAGAACACATATGATTTGTAGTTGTATTGATTGTAGCTAAATGGAGGTCCACTATTTTTTCCAAAGATTTTATTTTTATTTATTTGTTTATTAGAGACAGAGAAGGAGGGAGAGAGAGAGAATGGGCATGGCAGGGCCTCTAGCCACTGTAAATGAACTCCAGATGCATGTGCCCCCTTGTGTATCTGGCTTACATGGGACCTGGAGAATTGAACCCGGGTCCTTAGGCTTCGCAGGCATGCGCCTTAACCCCACTGAGCCATCTCTGCAGCCTGGAGGTCCACTTTTGGTACCTGCATCATAAAAATGAACTTTATGTCCAGTGGGCATGAAAATCCTTCCTACCTCTGTCACCATAACTGTTAGTGAAAATTTGACATATTATAAAATTAAAGTTTCTTTTTTAATACTTTTATGGCATACGAATCTATAAGTGACATATTATATTAGGTACATAAATGGATTCCTTTCCTCTCCCTTCCTCCCTCCCCCCTTCTCTTTATTTCTTTCTTTCTTGAGGTAGGGCCTCACTCTGGCTCAGGCTGATCTGGAATTCACTATGTAGTCCCAGGGTGGCTTCCAACTCCTCCTACCTCTGCCTCCCAAATACGTGTGCCACCACACCCGCCCGGCTCCATATTTGGATTTCTTCTTTTTTCTGGTTTTGGTTTTTCGAGGTAGGGTTCTCACTGTGGTCCAGGCTGACCAGGAATTAGCTATGTAGTCCCAGGTGGTCTTGAATTCTCGGCAATCCTCCTACCTCTGCCTCCTGAGGGCTGGGATTAAAGGTGTGTCCCACCACGCCTGGCTTGGATTTCTTTAAGCATCATACTATAATAACTTATAACATGTAGCCAGGCTTGCCTTGAACTCCAGATCCTTTTGCTACAGCCAATTGAGTACTGGGATTACAGGTATGAGCCACCATATTCCTTTGGAGGCTAGAAGTGCAAGAGGTATGATAGCAACATCTGCTCAGGGCCTTCTTGCTGCACTGTAACATGGTACAATCAATCACATGGCCAGACAGCTTTCAGTTCACTCGACGTGTCATGACAAGATTTCTTTTTAATTAATTTTAATTAATTTTATTTATTTTAGAGAGAGACAGAGAGAGAGAGAGTGTGTGTAGGGCCATCAGGGCCTTCAGCTGCTGCATCTGAGCACCAGACGCATGTGCCATCTTGTGTATCTGGCTTTGATCACTTGTGAAAACTTTTTTCCCTCCTTGTGTTTTTGTTGTTGAGGCTATTGCATGTAACTCTTCCTCCCAAATTCTGTCTTGTTCTTGTTAGGCTTTAAAAAAAATTTTTTTTTTTTATTAAATTACAAGCAGAGAAAGACACACAGATTGAATATGCCAGGGCCTCCAGCCACTATAAACAAATTCCAGGTGCATTTGCCACTTTGTGCATCTTGTTTTACATGGCTACTGGGCAATTGAACAGGGTTTTTAGGTTTTGCAAGCAAGTGTTAGCTGCTAAGCCATCTCTCCAGCCCATTGTTTGGATTTTTATAGGGTTATTTGCTTTGGAAATGAACAGTACATTTCTTTTTTACATAAATATGCAATTAGCATTTAAAAATTTTTTTGTCTCATTTTTTGTTAATTTTTTTATTGACAACTTCCATAATTACAGACAATAAACCATGATGTGTGATTACTATTTCTTTTTTTTCTTTGACTTCCACATACTAAGTTAATTGCTTTGATACAACAAAACTTAGTAACAAATGTCTAACATGCACCCATTATTATTGTAAAACTGTGAAATCAGCATTACTTGAATATGATTATTTTTTTTAAAGTTTTTTAAAAAAATTTTTTGTTCATTTTTATTTATTTGAGAGCAACAGAGAGAGAGAGAAATAGGCAGATATATATAGAGAGAATGGGCACGCCAGGGCCTCCAGCCACTGCAAAGGAACTCCAGATGCATGCTCCCTCTTGTGCATCTGGCTAACGTGGGTCCTGGGGAATCAAGCCTTGAACCAGGGTCCTTAGGCTTCATAGGCAAGCGCTTAACCGCTAAGCTGTCTCTCCAGCCCCGAATATGATCATTTATACAAAACTCATATTTTCTTTTGGCAAAAGATAGAAATTCTCAAAGAACAGAGGAGCTGCTACCAGTTAAAAGGTTGTGTTTGCTAATCTAGCACCATAATTTCAGTCTTAGAACCTCCCAAGTACTTGGAAAAATTGATGAGTCTTTGTAGTTTATAGTTCTGCAAAGTTTCAATATTAAATTCTTGGTGGCTTAGAAAGATGACTTAATAGTTAAGGTACTGCCTGCAGAGCCTAAGAACTCATGTACTAATCTCTTGGTCACACATAAGCCAGACACACAATGACATAGGCACACAATGTTGCACATGTACACAAGGGGGCACACATATCTGGAATTCATTTGCCATGGCTGAAGGTCCTGGCACACCCCTTCTCTCTCTGCCACTTTCTCTCTGAAAATATGTATAAAAAAATTCTCAGTTGCAAATTTGTATGTTAATTTATAATTTATGTTTTCTTTTTGCTTGGTCCCTAAATAAAAACTCAATGTAGACTATTTCTTTAATGTTTTATTTACATAGAGAAAAGAGCAGAGATCGTGAAAGGGAACGGGAAAGGGAAAGAGAGAGAGAGCGAGAACGGGAACGAGAGAGAGAACGAGAACGAGAGAGAGAACGTGAAAGAGAACGGGAACGAGAAAGAGAGAAAGACAAGAAACGAGATCGAGAAGAGGATGAAGAAGATGCATATGAAAGAAGGAAACTGGAAAGAAAACTCCGAGAGAAAGAAGCTGCTTACCAAGAGGTAACTTGAGGAAATGTTGCTGTTCTTAAACTGTGGTATACTTGGTAGATAGACTTTCAGGAATCCTTTGTATAAACTTTCTAACCTGGAAAATTTCTTTTCTAGCGCCTAAAGAATTGGGAAATCAGAGAACGAAAGAAAACAAGGGAATATGAGAAAGAGGCTGAAAGAGAAGAGGAAAGAAGAAGAGAAATGGTAAAATTTTGGGTTAAAAATAGTGAATGTTTTGGAGGGGAGACGGGCAGTCTTCCAGGTAGGGTTTCACTCTAGCTCAGGCTGTCATGGAATTCACTACAGTCTCACATTTGCCTTGAACTCACAGTAATCCTCCCACCTCTGCCTCCCAAGTGCTGGGTTTAAAGGTGTGTGTCAACACGCCTGGCTAAAGATAATAATTAAAAAAAAAATTGTCGGCTGGAGAGATAGATGGCTTAGTAGCTAAGGTGCTTGCCTGCGGTTCGATTCTCCAGGTCTCATGTAAGCCAGATGCACATGGTGGCGCATGTGTCTGGAGTTCTTTTGCAGGGGCTGGAGGGCCTGGCGAGCCCATTATCATTCTCTCTCTCCCTCTCTCTGTCTCTAATAAATAAATAAATCTTTTTTTGTTTGTTTGTTTGGTTTTTCAAGGTAGGGTCTCACTCTGGTCCAGGCTGACCTGGAATTAACTCTGTAGTCTCAGGGTGGCCTCGAACTCATGGCGATCCTCCTACCTCTGCCTCCCGAGTGCTGGGATTAAAGGCGTGCGCCACCACGCCCAGCAAATAAATAAATCTTAAACAAAATTTTGAGCAGAGGTTGAGAGAGAGAGAGAGAGAAAGAAAAAGAAAGAAAATATGGGTGCACCAGTGTTTTCTTGCCACTGAAAACCAACTCTACATGCATATGCAACTCTGTGTGTTTGGCTTTGCATGGAATCTGGGGAATCAACCCCAAGTTGGCAGGCTTTGAAACCAAGTATCTTTAATTGCTGAGCCATTTCTCTAGCCCCCAAATAGTTTTATTTTTCAAATAAATAGATCAAATCTTACTGTTAACTAAAAATCCTTGTAATTAGATAAGCTTCTCAGTTTACAATTTGTGTGCATTTCAAAAAACATCGAGATAAATTCTGTTCCCATATCTCTACTTTCAATTTTTATCTGCACATAAAATTATATTTCCATACTATCAAAGTAAACCTGCCATAAAGTTACAGAAACTGGGGATTTACCGATATTCTGTTTTATGAAGATTCTGAAAAATTGTCAGTACATTTGGATGAAGCAGATAGTGGTTTAGAACTGTTTTTATTAGTCAGAGGCATTGATTCTGTATATAATATTTATCAAGTAGGATTCATTATGCTTTCTTGTTCTCCTTTACATGATCATATGATGTACTTGTTTAGTAAAGTAAGTAAAAATATTATCAGTATTTGCCTCAGTAGTATGCTGCATGTGTTCTGCTTTTGGTAGAATATGAAATTTGTTTTTATAGGTAGGACATTATCTAAAAACTTCAGAAAGTTAAAAGAGACAGAGAGGAAGGTTTTTTTTTTTTTTGTAGTCTCACTCTTGCCCAGGCTGACCTGGAATTCACTATGTAGTTTCAGGGTGGCCTCGAACTCATGGCAATCCTCCTTCCTGTGCCTCCCGATACTGGGATTAAAGACGTGCATCACCACACCTGGCCTAATTGTATTTTTTTTGTTGGAATATTTTTTTTTATTGAGAAATTCCATGATTGTAAACAATATACCATGGTAATTCCCTCCCTCCCCCTACTTTCTCCTTTGAAACTCCACTCTCCATCATATCCCCTCCCCCTCTTCAATCAGTCTCTCTTTTATTTTGATGTCATTATCCTTTCCTCCTATTATTCAGGTCTTGTGTAGGTAGTGTCAGGCACTGTGAGGTCTTGGATATCCAGGCCATTTTGTGTCTGGAGGAGCACATATTAAGTAGTCCTACCTTTCCTTTGACTCCTTACATTCTTTCCGCCACCTCTTCCCCAATGGACTCTGAGCATGACAGGTGTGATTGAGATATTTAAATGCTGAGCACTCCTCTGTCACTTCTCAGCACCAGGGTGCCTTCGGAGTCATCCCATGCTCATTGCCATCTGAAAAGAGAAGGTTCTGTAACCAAAAGTGAGAGTAGCATTAATATATGGGTGTGAACATTCAGAGAATTGTTACTGGGCAGTTTGGTGAGCATAGTATATACATTTAGCCAGACAGCAGCAGACGTTACACCCCTAGGGCTCTGTTGTAGGTTTTCAGTATGAGGGTTGTATTCCCTCCCATGAAGCACGCATCTAGAAAGTTTTCTTTCATCCGTGTGGTAAATTTTTAGTATCATATTTTATTGTTGCCCCTTATACTGACAATATAGAAATGATTGGTAATAATTTTGAAACAAATGATCAGTATAGTCAGATATGGCAATTACAGTAAGGATTATGTGAATGTTAGAAGTGAGTTAAATATATATATATATATATATATATATATATATATAGCATTTTTCAAGTAGAGAGGTAGAATAATATTTATGCCTATTTGGAGGGATTATTAATGGCTAGATGGTTTGTTTTGGGAACTTAGGAAGTAACATTTGAGTTGGCTGAAGTATCTTAAAAGATTAAGCCAGTCCAGTCAGTTTGCTGGGCATGGTGCCATGTGCCTTTAATCCCATCACTCAGTAGGTTGAAGAGGAAGATTGATGTGAGTTAGAGGCCAGCCTGGAACTATGGAGTGAGTTTCAGGTCAGCCCGGGCTAAAGTATCACCCTATCTTGAAGAAGCTAACAACAAAAAGTGTAATATGTACCAGGCATGATGGCACATTACTTTAATCCCAGCACTTGAGCCTGGAGTTGTGGTGCATGCCTTTAATTCCAGCATTTGGGAGGCAGAGGTAGGCGCCACCCTGAGTCTACATAGTGAATTCCAGGTCAGCTTGCGCTAGAGTGAGACCTTACCTCAAAGAAAGAAAGAACAAAACATGTATCTAAAATATAAAAAATAATTATATATGATTATTTAGATACAACAGTACTAATTTTTGAAATTTCAAAGATGAGTTATTTGCCATGTGTTGTGGCTCATGCTTTTAATCCCAGCACTCAGGATGAAGAGGTAGGATGTTGCGAGCTTAAGGCCAGCCTGAGACTGCATAGTGAATTGATAAATAGTAATGAAAATAAAGTTAAAAGGTTCTGTGTTGGGCTGGAGAGATGGCTTAGTGGTTAAGCGCTTGCCTGTGAAGCCTAAGGACCCCGGTTCGAGGCTCAATTTCCCAGGACCTACGTTAGCCAGATGCACAAGGGGGCGCACGCATCTGGAGTTCGTTTGCAGAGACTGGAAGCTCTGGCGCGCCCATTCTCTCTCAATCTCTCTCTCTCTCTGCCTCCTCCTCTCCGTTGCTCTCAAATAAATAAATAAACAAAAAAATTTAAAAAAAAGTTCTGTGTTCTTCCAACTTAAAGTAAGGTAAACAGAATTCTATGTGGAGCAGGGGAACAATTATTTTTAGGTTGTTTCAAATAATTGTTACCTTTAAAATGATGCATAAACATTTAAATTTTAAAAATTATTTCGTTTTTGTATTTAATTGAGAGAAAAAGAGAGAGTGAGTGTGTGAATGGGCATGCCAGGACCTCTAGCCATTGCAAATGATCTCCAGACACATGTGCCATCTTGTGCATCTGGCTTTATGTAGATACTAGGCAATTGAACCTTGGGTACTTAGGCTTTGTAGGGAAGTTATTGAGCCAACTCTCCAGCCCAACATTTAAATCTTGTATTCATTTCAGTAAAACTTCTTATAATCTTTCTTGCAGAATGAAGTTTAAAACATTTTTTTGTCAAGTTAATATGATAAGATTACTTTGCTTTCTAATGTGTTCTAATTCATTTGAAAATAATGTACTTCAGAGAGTATATTCAGATGTATATAGTTTTCATTCCACAGGTAACTCCTTAAGTTGAACTTTGTCAAAGATAAAACATGCTTAATGTGGTATGTGCTTAATTTATGAAGTATTTCAGAACTATACGATTTCAAGTGCTACAATTAGGGAAAGAAAACTTGTTCTAAGAAAAAGGACAAGCCAGGTGTGGTGGCACACGCCTTTAATCCCAGCACTTGAGAGGCAGAGGTAGGAGGATTGCTGTGAGTTCAAGGACACCCTGAGAGTACATAGTGAATTCCAGGTCAGTCTGAGCTAGAGTGAGACCCTACTTCGAAAAACAAAAACAAAAACAAAAAAAAGACAAATAATATGATGATTTATTTAACTTAATGTTGCATGTTTGATCCCTCATTTCTGCAAAGGCTAAAGAGGCTAAACGACTAAAGGAATTCTTAGAAGACTATGATGATGATAGAGATGATCCAAAATACTACAGGTAAGAAAGCTCTGTTGCACTGACCTTCAGCCTTTTGGCTGTTCTTAAGTTTGTTTGCTTGATTTTTGCAGTGTGGGATCAAACCCAGAGCTTGCACATGCCAGATATGTCCTCTGTACCTGAGCTACACATCTCCCAGCCTTCATTTTTAATTTTATTTATTTATTAGAAAGAAAGGGGGGGAGAATAAGAATGGGTGTGCCAGGGCCTCTAAGTGGAACTCAAGACACATGTGCCATCATGTGCATCTGGCTTATGTGTGATCTGGAGAATCAATCAACAATTCTGAGCTGGCTGTGTTGGTGGTGCTGTTCACCTTTAATCCCAGCACTCTGGAGGAACAGGTAGGAGGATCGCCATGAGTTTGAGGTCAGCTTGTGCTAAGGTGAGCCCCTAACTCAAAAAACATAACAAAGAAACAAAAAGAAAAAAAAAAATCAACAAATCGCAGGCGTGGTGGCACACGCCTTTAATCCCAGCACTTGGGAGGCAGATGTAGGAGGATTGCCAAGAGTTCAAGGCCACCTTGAGACAACTACATAGTGAATTCCAGGGCAGCCTAGGCTAGAGTGAGACCCTACCTCAACAAACCATTAAAAAAAAAACAAAAAAAAACGGAACAACAATTCCATGTATCTTAGAAAGTCGATCCCATGACATTATACCAAGCAATGTTTAGCTTTTCAGTTAGTCTAAAAATTTTAACCTTTATAGTAATCTGACCTTTTCTCCTAACTCATCAACATTTGATAACATTACTGTAAAGAACTCTAATACCCTGCCTTTCTTTGTTCCCCTTTCATTTCATTTTGTCCAGTTTTAAAGTTTTTTTTTTTTTAATGTATGTATTATATGCTATTTGTAGTAGAAAGCTTCAGGTTCCCTGAGAGATAAACTTCCAAACCAGACACAGTTATGCAGGAAGGGTTATTTATTACAGCTTACAGATCCAGGGGATATTCCATAATGCCAGAGGAAACTAGCCTCCTTTTATAGGTCCGAGCAGAGCGTGTGAGAGACAGGCCAAAAGCCACATAGCACACTTCAGGAACTCCAGGAGGACATGAGGCACTTTTCATATCTTTAGATTGCTGATCTTTAGATTGGAATCTCATATCCACTACCACACATTAGAGCTGGACCCAATGATCCACCTCCTCCATCCAGGTGGCTGCAGATCTAAACTACAAACTAATAAAAACACTGAATATATTGGGGGCCGTCTATTCAAACTACCACACTGTGGATATTCTCCCTTGCATTTCTGAATACCTATTCTAGCATTTATGCATTATGCATTATGACAATTTTTTTTGATACCATCCAACCAAATCGCAAGTTCTCTGACGATATGGATAGTTTCATGATACCATTTTGTTATCTGTGGTGTGCATTAACATGTTTCAGGCATAATAGGTACATTGAATTTGTAGCTAACTTTTGTGTAGAATTACCAAAGAGCATTGGAGTTAGTAATTTAAATTCAGAGTGCCAGTTATTTCATATCAGTGTAGAAAATGCCACAAAATCAGTGAACTGTTGAATTGTGGAATCATAGAATGGCAATGCATAACTTCCACATTCAACAGAGTAAACTCCTTAGTAGAGAGAACTTGTTTTATTTTGCTTTATGTAATTTCAGGGTGGCTTCAAACTCCACCATACCTGGTTTGTTTGTTTTAAGGTAAGATTTCCCATGCTGACCTGGAATTCACTTTATAGTTACAGGCTGGCCTTGAACTCATAGCAATCCTCCTCCCTCTGTGTTCTGGTGCTTGGATTACAGATGTGCGCCACCACAACTGCCTGAACTTTATTCTTTTAATTAATTAATTTATATTTATTTATTTGAGAGCGATAGAGAGAGAAAGAGACAGATACAGAGAGAGAGAATGGGTGTGCCAGGGCCTCCAGCCACTGCAAAAGAACTCCAGACGCATGCACCCCCTTGTGCATCTGGCTAATGTGGGTCCTGGGGAATTGAGCCTCAAAACCGGGTCCTCAGGCTTCACAGGCAAGCGCTTAACCTCTATGCCATCTCTCCAGTCCTGAACTTTATTCTTAATGTATTATTTATTTGAGATAGAGAGATTGAGAATGGGCACACCTGGGCCTCCAGCCTCTGCAAACGAACTCCAGAAGCATGTGCCCCTTCCTTAGGCTTCATAGGCAAGCGCTTAACCACTAAGCCATCTCTCCAGCCCCTTACCTTATTCTTGAATTTAAGAATTGAGCATTGGGATCTGGGCATGGTGGTGCACACCTTTAATCCCAGCACTCGGGAGGCAGAGGTAGGAGGATCGCCATGAGTTCAAGTCCACGCTGAGATTACATAGTGAATTTCATGTTAGCCTGGGCTAGAGAAGACCCTACCTGAAAAATCAAAAATTCAAAAAAAATATTGGGCTTTGTGCTGGAGATGTGGCTCATTGTGTAATATGCTTGCTACACAGTGGTGCGGATCTGTGTTTTGATCTCCAGAATTTATGTAAATCCCTCCAAATGGACTAGAGAGATAGCGGTTAAGGCCCTTGCCTGCAAGGCCTGTGGACCCATGTCTGAGTCTCCAGATCTCACATAAGCCAGATGCAGAAAGGTGAGGCTAGCACAGGGTCACCCATGCCCACTGGGTAGCGCACATGTTTGGAATTTGATTTCGGTGGCTGAGGCCCTGGTGTTCCAATTCATTCTCTCTTTCTCTCTCTCTCTGTCCATCGGTCTTTCCAAAAAAAAGAAAAAAAAAATCACTAAAACAGTATTGAGTGTCTGTAATCACAGCTTTCCTATTGCTAGATAACAGGTGAAGACATGAGAATCCCCATTTATTCAACTTTTCAATTTGTGTTCACTTACTCATACCAAAGGAAAAAGAATATTAAAAAAATTTTAATTATTTGAGATTCAGTGAGCAAAGACACACACACACACACAGAGAGAGAGAGAGAGACAGAGACAGAGACAGACAGAGAATGGGCACACCAGGGCTTCCAGCCCTGCAAACAAACTAGAGACATATATGTCATCTGTATATTTAGCTTACATGGGTACTGGGGAGCCTAACCTGGGTCCTTAGACTTCACAAGCAAGTGTGTTAACCGCTAAGCCATCTCTCTAGCCCTCAGTACCACTTTTTTTTTTTTTTTTTTTTTTTTTTTTTTTTTTTTTTCGAGGTAGGGTCTCACTCTAGCCCAGGCTGACCTGGAATTCACTATGGAGTCTCAGGGTGGCCTCGAACTCACGGCGATCCTCCTACCTCTGCCTCCCAAGTGCTGGGATTAAAGGCGTGCGCCACGACGCCTGGCTCTCAGTACCACCTTTTAAAAATACTGTACAGAAAGTGCTGCAAAGCAAAAAGCAAGTTCTAGTTTCAGTCTCTTACAAGCCCAGAGTTTTTTGTTGTTTTTGTTTGTTTGTTTGTAGATGGAACAAGAGGCTGAGAGACGCAGACAACCTCAAATAAAGCAAGAACCAGAGTCAGAGGAGGAAGAGGAGGAAAAGCAAGAAAAAGAAGAAAAACGAGAAGAGCCCGTTGAAGAGGAAGAAGAGCCAGAGCAGAAGCCTTGTCTCAAACCCACTCTGAGGCCCATCAGCTCTGCCCCATCTGTCTCCTCTGCCAGTGGCAATGCTACACCCAACACTCCTGGGGACGAGTCTCCTTGTGGGATTATTATTCCTCATGAAAACTCACCAGATCAGCAGCAACCTGAGGAGCATAGGCCAAAAATAGGACTAAGTCTTAAACTGGGTATGTTACCATTTTCTCCTTTTCTCCCTCTCTCCCCCATATGTCCCAGCAAATTTTGGTAAAAGGAAAAAGGGATAATAAAACAAGAACAAATACATAGCTCTCTGGTAGGTAGATAGCAAAGTATTCAACAATGTCTTTCTAGCTCATGATTGTTTTCATAGTTCTACTAGTGCTCCTATATCTGCAGCTGCTTCGAGTTCTGAGAAGAGGTGAAAAGTTAAATTTTCTAGCACTTGTGAGTAAGAGAGTTATTTTTTATAGTTGGGATCTTTTTGGAGATTTTGAAAGTATATTTGCACTCATTTTTGAGGGATGGTGGGTTGTCATACTGAACATGTGAAAATGATGCCTTCATGCTAAGATAGTGTTCTTACTATAGGTGCTTCTAATAGTCCTGGTCAACCTAATTCTGTGAAGAGAAAGAAACTACCTGTAGATAGTGTCTTTAACAAATTTGAGGATGAAGATAGTGATGATGTGCCCAGAAAAAGAAAACTGGTTCCTTTGGATTATGGTGAAGATGATAAAAATGCTACCAAAGGCACTGTAAACACTGAAGAAAAGCGCAAACACATTAAGAGCCTCATAGAGAAAATCCCCACTGCCAAACCTGAGCTCTTTGCTTATCCTCTGGATTGGTCTATTGTAGATTCAGTAAGTAGTAATTAACATGTTATGTTGTGGGTGGAGGGAGGTTGAATGTGGCATGCCCCCTGATTTGATTATAGTAATGACAATTACATAGTGACCTTCTTGACACCTTGGGTATTGATAACTAATTAAGTATCATGGCAAAGGAATTTACTAGGGAAATTTTTGGTACTGGAAGTCTTCATGAAGCAGAAGGAAACAATTCAGTTTATGATTGAACTGATTTTGTGGAGGTAGTGAATGTAATAAAAAGTTGTAATTATTTTATAGTTTGGTAACCATGCTGTCTTTTGCAGATATTAATGGAACGAAGAATTAGACCGTGGATCAATAAGAAAATTATAGAATATATAGGTGAAGAAGAAGCTACATTAGTTGATTTTGTTTGTTCCAAGGTTCGTCCCCCCCCCCCCCCGCCACCCGTTTTAAAAACAGATTTATTGTTTGATTGATTCATTTGCGAGAGCGGACCACCTTGTGCATCTGGCTACATAGGTCCTGGAAAATTGAACCTGGGTCCTTTGGTGCCAAGTCATCTCCTTTAAGACCTGTGAAGAATCAGGCCCTCCTGTTTTTCCTTTCACCTTTCTTTTTTCTTTTTCTTTTTTGTTTGTTTTGTTTTATTTTTTCGAGGTAGGGTCTCTTTCTAGCCCAGGCTGACCTGGAATTCACTATGGAGTCTCAGGGTGGCCTCGAACTCACAGTGATCCTCCTACCTCTGCCTCCCGAGTCCTGGGATTAGAGGCGTGTGCTACCACGGCCGCCTTAACCTTTCCTCTTTTTTAAAAAAATATTTTATTTTTATTTATTCATTTGAGAGAGAGACAGAAATAGGCAGGTAGAGAGAGAAAGAGAATGGGCACACCAAGGAGTCCAGCCATTGCAGATGAACTCCAGATGCGTCTGTCCCCTTGTGCCTCTGGCTTATGTGGGTCCTGGGGATTCGAACCTGGGTCTTTGTCTTTGCAGGCATGCACCTTAACGGCTAAGCCATCTCTCCAGCCCCAACGTTAAACATTTTAAACAACTGTAGTGAGGTACAGTTGACATATAAGATTGCAGTGAGTTTGAGGACACCCAGAGACTATTACATAGTGAATTCCAGGTCAGCCTGGGTTAAAAGAAGACCTTACCTTGAAAGTCAAACAAACAAGACAACAAAAACAAGTTGGGTGTGGTGGTACACACCTTTTTTCCCCAGCACTTGGAAGTCTGAGAGGTAGGAGAATCACCTTGAGTTCTAGGACACCGTGAAACTACATAGTGAATTCTAGGTCAGTCTGAGCTAGAGTGAGACCCCCACCTCTACAAACCAAACCAAACCAAAACAAAAAACCTGGAAAAAAAATGTCCAAATAAAAAATGACTGCTGGCTCGAGTTCAATTCTCTAGTAATTACTTAAAGTGATGTGTGCTTCTGGTGTTTTATTACAACCACAGGAGACTCTGGTGCACACACACATAAGTAACAAATAAAGAATGTAACAAGAGCTTTTGTCCTTTAGGTAGATCTCTACCCAGGAAATCAAGAAAAAAATATTCCATAATGTTAAAAAAAAAAACAAATATAGAAAGGCTTACCCAGATAGGTTCCTCAGTCATAAATTCCTCTACCAGTTTGAGTTTTTGTACCTTAAAACTTAATGACTATTGCTAATATTTTGTTTCTTTTTAACATGACAGTTATTTGTTTCTTTTAGGTTATGGCTCATAGTTCACCTCAGAGCATTTTAGATGATGTTGCCATGGTAAGTTAGAAGTCCATTGCATCTATGTGAACAAAATAATTTCTAAATTTAAATAATTTTCTATTTGGCAGTTTCAGAATCTTTTTATTGGTCTGAATTAAAAGTTTGAAAATGGTTTTGTTGTAGTCAGTATTTACATTTACTTCATGTTGTGATTTGATGAGAAAACGGAGGGAGACAATATCCAGGATGAGAAAAATCATTAATTAAACTTTAGGGACTGTGTTAGGAAGAAAATAATACCTGGATAGAACTGGAGGTTTGAGTGAATTAACTAGTGGTTTCAGTGGAGTAGAGGGAATATATTAGAGTAATAGCAACTTGAAAATGGTTTTGGTAAAAATGTTCTAAGTTTGTTACCAATATCAATCTGCTTTTCCCAAACTCTACTTTTTTTGGGGAGGGGGTGTCGTTTGTCAAGGTAGGGCCTCACTCTAGCCCAGGTTGACCTGGAATTCACTGAGTAGTCTCAGGGTGGCCTTGAACTCTCAGCCTCCTGAGTGCTGGGATTAAGGGCGTGCACCACCACGCCTGGCTTCCAAACTGTGCTCTGTACTGTCAATCATTTTTAAATAAGCTAGTGAACATGGATTCCATTGTTTGTCTCTCTTATTTCTGAAATATGACGTACTTATTTTACTTGTCTGAGGGAGAGAGAATGGGTGCCCCAGGGTCTATAGCCACTGCATACAAACTGTAGATGCATGTACCACCATGAACATCTTGCTTACTTGGGTTCTGGGGTATAGAACTTGGATCCTTAGGTTTTTGGGCAAGTGCCTTAACTGTTAAGCCATCTCTCCTACCCTGAAATGACTTCTCTGACATTCATGTTGCAACATAATTCTCAAGCTACAATCAAACATGGCTGATAAATCTGTTTATAAATTCTTAAAATGTCAGGTGTCATGGCTCATGCTTTCATAATCCTAGCTTTGCAGAAGCTTAGTTAGGGAGATTGTTGTGAGTTACTTGTCACCCTGGGCTTCTGAGTAAGTTCCATGTCAGCCTGAGCTAGAATATGACCCTGTCTCACAAACAAGCCAAAAAACAAAAACAGAAAACTTCTCAAGGGCTGGAGAGATGGTTCAGTGGTTGACGGTGCTTGCTTGCAAAGCCTCCTGTCCTGGGTTCAATCTCCAGTATCCACATGAAGCCATATCCCAAAAGTGGCACATTTGGTGTCTGCAAGAAGCCTGGTTTCACCTATCTACAAATAATTTTTTTTATTTTTTATTTTTTGAGGTAGGGTCTCACTTTAGCCCAGGCTGACCTTGAATCCTCTATGTGGTCTCTGGGTGGCCTCGAACTCACGGTGATCCTCCTACCTCTGCCTCCTGAATGCTGGGATTAAAGGCGTGCGCCACCACGCCCGGCATACTAATAAAATTTTTTAAATTAAATTTTTTTTACCTTATTTTTAGTTCTTACTGAGCACTAATTATGTGCCAAGTATTCTTCAGAGCACTTTATTGCATGATGTACTGAGTCTTTTTAATTTAATTAAAAAAATTATTTATTTGTAAGGAAAGAGAGAATGGGTGCCTCTAGCCACTGCAAATAAATTTCAGATTTGTGTGCTGCTTCGTGCATCTGGCTTTATGTGGGTACTGGGGAATTGAACCAGGTCGTTTGGTTTTGTAGGAATGCACCTTAATCACTGAGGCATCTCTTTAGTCCTAGTATTGGTGTTTTTTTCTTTGTTTTTTCAAGGTAGGGTTGAAGCACCTTCAACCAATGAACCATCTCTCCAGCCCTTGAGAAGTTTTTTTTGTTTTGTTTTTTTGGGGGGGCTTATTTGTGAGACAGGGCCATATTCTAGCCCAGGCTGACCTGGAATTTACTGTGTGGTCTCAGTGTGGCCTTGAACTCATGGCAATCCACCTACCTCTCCCTTCTGAGTGCTGGGATTAAAGGTGTGCTCCACCATGCCTGTCCTAGTTTTGGTGTTTTGAGATAGGGTCTCACTCTAAGTCACTTTGTAGTTCCAGTCTGACCTCGAACTCCTACCTCTGCCTCCCTTTTGCTAGGATTAAAGCTGTGCACCACCAGTCCTGGCCTCTAAATTTCCACAGTATTATATATTGTATGATGGAGCAAAATTTCCTCTATTTCACAATTAAGGGAGCTGAGGTACACTGAGGGTAACTATTCCAAAGCAAGGGCACACATTTAGTAAATAGTCCAAGTTAGATTTGTACCTGAGTAGTTGACTAGAAATCAGGTTCAAAGTTCATAGAGGCAATTTAGAGGAGAAAGTCCTGGTAATATGAGGTTATACAAGCAGTGATATCTTGGAGCTTGAGCATAGGTGACTCTTTTATAAAGTAGCGAGGCTGTTTATCTCACAGCATCCCTGGGTCTTAGGCCAAATGTGCATGTGCTGTGAGCAGGAGTAGTGGTAGATACATACAGCACTTAACTTCTCCAGTTACATAGGAAAGTAACTTGTTTTGTTCATTCGCTAATTGAAAAAGATGTAATATTCAGTAGCTGTGTGTTCACTGCATTCCAGAGACTGTAGTCACTGCTTTACACATATGTTTATGTAATATTTAACTCAGTGTCATAAAATTAGCACTTGACAAATGTTAAGATTTTTTTTTCCTTAGGTAGGGTCTCACTGTATCCAGGCTTACCTGGAATTCCCTATGTTGTCTCAGGGTGGCCTCAAACTCACTGCGATCCTCCTACTTGTTGGGATCAAAGGCGTGTGCCACCACGCCCAGCTTTCTTGTTTTTTTCTTTTTTGATTAAAAAAAATATTTTTATTTATTTGAGAGAGGGAAAGGAAGAGGAATATAGGAAGGACATTCTAGGGCCTCCAGCCACTTCATAAATGAACTCCAGACACATGCATTAGCTTGTGCATCTGGCTTATGTGGGTACTAGGGAATTGAACCTCTGTCCCTAGGCTTTGCATGCAAGCATTTCTTAAACACTAAGCCGTCTTCCCTGCCCAAATGTTAAGATTTTGAAAATGTTTTGTGATTAGTAAGAATTTCAAAGGGGAAAGGGGGGAGGGTAATACCATGGGATTTTTTTTGTTATCATGGAAAATATTAATAAAAATGGAGAAAAAAAAAAAGATATTCTATATTAAGATTCATAGTGGTATATTTAGTTTTCCATAAATTAATGGTCTTTATGCCAACCATTTGCTTTCCGTAGGAAGTAGTTGTGCCAGCCATGTACAAATATCTGTAATGTAAAGTTAAAAGATAAAAGTTGGGTCCAAAAGATATTGTGGAGCTGGGTTGGTTGTGCATGCCTATGATAAAATGAACCTAGTGCTTGGCAGATGGGGCAGAAGGTTCATCCTTAGCTATATCACAAGTTTGCAGGCCAGTCTGGACTACGTGCCTTAAAAAAATGACCCCTCACTCCCCCAAGAAGTACTGTGGTATTAGTGTTTAGTAAGCAATGGAATTTTACTGGATCGTTATCATTACTGTAGCAATATATTTCTCAGTCAGATTATAAATCATTTCATTGAACACAAATGCTTGTTGGTGGAAAATCCTTTTTTGTATATCCTTTGTGTTGGGAAATGCTGGTGATCATCATTACATATGTTACTGGTTTTCCTCTTATAGGTACTGGATGAAGAAGCAGAAGTTTTTATAGTCAAAATGTGGAGATTATTGATATATGAAACAGAAGCCAAGAAAATTGGTCTTGTGAAGTAAAACTTTTTTTACATTTAGAATTGCATTTCAGATTCTTTCTTTCCCACCCTTTAAAGGACTTTGAATTTTGTGTCTTCAAAGACATTTGTGAGATCTGTAATTTTTTAAATGTAGAAAATGTGAATTTTTTTTGTCCTCTAATTTGTTGATGCCCTATGTACTCCCTTGGTTGTAAAGTCATCAGAATCCTTGGTTCTCTTTATACTCACCAGGTACAAAATTACTGGTATGTTTTATAAGCTGCAGCTACTGTACACAGCCTGTCTAATAGAATCTTGTTCTGCTGATTTGTTCCTTGTAAATATTAAAAGAACTCCCCAGGGTTTTTTTGTGGGGGGGCAGAACTCCACTTAATATTGTAACTGTACTATATAGGATCCAACATGAATAATTTGAATTGAAAAATACCAGTCATATCTATCTTGTTCTGCTCCCTTTACCGAAAATGACAAGCACCTGTGAAGACTTACAATTTAAAATTAGAATACAGAAACTAGCAGATGGACCATCCCTACTATATCTCTGTATGAATGTGTTTATGTGAATGTAGATATATAAAAGTATTTCTTGATTTTCTTTGGTGGGATCACTTGAACATTTCCTAATTAACCAATAGGCTTATAAAGAAGACTGGATATTGTGCCAACCAAATACCTACTATAATTAGGTTCTAAGTTTCCCAGTGAGCAACAGTGCTAACAAGATTGTGGATCATAGTGGGGTATGACACCCTAGTCTGATTGCTCAGAACTGAGGGTGCTTCTAAAATTCTGGAGAGTTTTATTTAATACATTTTGCATTAACTGTCCTTAGCTTATTTTCTGTGTAGTCTTTTAAGAAAAAACAAATTCATTCCAAAAATATAAGTCGATTGGTGAGTGAAGAAAGAACCTTTTTAAAAAATAAAAAGAGCCAGGCTGTATTGCATATTGATTGAGCTTATGCTTAGGACACAAGGAGCCCCGGCTTCAATCCCTGGCACCATAATTAATTTAACTGATTAAAGGTAAATTTACAGACATGCAGAGTTTGACAAAATACAATAGGAACTCAGCATAGCTATTTTCAAAGTTGACATCTTGTTTTGAAGGATTAATCATCATAACCACAAAGTTTTGCTTTGCTCATTAAAGTTTTAAATATATTGGTAATATGTTTAGAGACGCGCCTTGGACTTCACCAGAGAGCAAAGATCATCTGAAAATATACCAGATTTTACACACTCTTAGCACAAGTTACATGCAGCTGTCACCATGTCTGCTTCAAAGAAAAAGATTGGCCATTTTAGAATAGTGTAACTGTGAGCTTGAGTTGCTACATTTTTTTACATTTTGAGAGGACATTCAAAAACACTGTTCTTAGCTTTGAACCATGGTATGGTTTCATTATGTAAATATTTCAGATATTAAAAATGTATATATTTGATCTTGAGATGCTTTTCTTTTGGATTCTTGTAAATAAATGGCATCATGTTGTAATTGTGGAGTGCATACTAGAAAACTCAGTCAGAAAATATGGGCTGGAATGTTTCAATGGACCTTAATTGTATCAAAAGATCAGAGAGGCCACTTACCTTATTTTGGATGAGGCTATTATACACCTATATAATGTTAAGATATTTTTAAATTTTTTGTTTATCAAGAGAAAGTTCAAGAATAATGGCCTTTGCCATTGCAAATTTATTAGTCTTTTCTCAGATCCATTCCACCACCAGCCCAAGACCCTGTTCAAGCAATTTATTTTACCTCTTCTCATCTTATTGTATTGCATAGTTGCTGTTTCTGGGGTATCATACAAAGTTGCTTTTATTTAGCCATTATTAGTTTGCAGACTTGTTTGGGTGAATTTATCTCTCTTATCTCTTGTTTCACCTAATAGTATTTCAGAATTTCTGTAAAAAAAGTGACGAGGTGTCACTTATCTGGAACTCTTAGGGGTATACACTTTATACTGTATAACACCTCCAGTGAGGTTTATGGTAGGAACTGACAATTCATAGTTTGTTCAGCAGAGATGGCTTAGCAGTTCAGGCACATGCCTGTGAAGCCTAAGTGCCCAAGTTCAATTTTCCAGGTCCCACGTAAGCTCCTGGTAGTGCACACATCTGGAATTTGTTTGCAGTGGGTAGAGGCCCTGGTGTGCCCTTTCTCTCTCTTAAGTAAATAAATTTTAAAAAATTTTAAAAAAAGAAGGTCACATGGGCTGGGCATGGTGGCACACGCCTGTAATCCCAGCACTCGGGAGGCAGAGGTAGGAGGACCATCGTGAGTTCGAGGCCACCCTGAGGATACAGAGTGAATTTCAGGTCAGCCTGGGCTAGAGTAAGACCCTACCTTGAAAATAAAAACAAAAAACAGGAAAAAAAAAAAAAAGTCACATGAGAGTCAAGACTAGATCTTGCCACCTGAGCTTCATTAAAATCTTTCAAGTTTCAGTTGTTTTAAAGTATATATAAAGAATTTTTTTTAAAAGAATTGGTTGTATAAAGTGACATTCTAGTATGTAGAGAAACACATTTATGTTAAATTGCTTGAACTTTCTGGGTTATCATCCACCTAAGATTCAGTTTAGAAACCTTATTTCAATTCATATTGCTTTTACAAGTTGTTATAAAACCACATGAAAGTCTTAAGACTCATTCTTGGTCTTTGCTGGTTAGATAAATAAATGCTTTCTTCTCATTTGACCCTAAAAATAGTTTTATGTATATCCATCCATTTAGAACGAAAAGGTAAGTAAAGAGTTGGAGATAGTATTTTTCTTCTTCAAATTTTAATGTGCACTTGAGTCATCTGGGGGATCTTGCTAAAATGCCTGATTTTTGTAGGGCTTTGCCGGGGGGTTACCTGAGTCTTTGTAGTCCCTGGGTGATACCAGTGCCAACTATGCTTTGATTAGCACTTTAAGATGCCTACTTACTTTATTCTAACAGACTATAAATGCAGCTTATTTTCTTTTAAGGTGGAAAAACTTTTAAGGAAAGTATGCATAATATTTTACATATTAACATAAAAGTGGTGCTTATGCAACCCGAGCATTGTAGGCTTCTCCCAGCCAGTCTTTTAATGTATTGTTAGAGAAATTTTTATGTAATTTGAAGTTTTATCAAAATGCTCCCCTCTAAGCTATGTTAGCATGTGCTAATGATGTTTTCAGAGTAAGTGATCAGGCATGAATACCAGTTCTGGTGGGCAGATTGAAAAACATGGGGCTTGAGAGCCAAATTGAAGGAAATAAATATAAACATGTATAGTGTTTACATGAGGCTTATTTATCAAATTTGGTGGTAAGTTCTGTGAATGACCCCAGTTACAATCCTAAAGCTGATTAAATGTTTTGTGTCAAAATGGTTATGGATTTTTCTGGGCTGTCTTTCAATGTTTTGTTAATCATATAATTGATAAGTAGTTTCGTTAGCAGAAAATGATGAAATTGATTTTTGGAATGCCCCTGGAGATGAGTGTGTAATTGTATCCCAAATAGGCAAAGAAAAATGAGTCTAGAAGTCAAGAAGAAAACAGGGAAATATATATTAAACCAAGGACTTCGGATAATACATTTTGTAGGCTAAAGTCAGCTTAAATTTTTTTGTTGAGTAGCTAGTAGATTACTGTAAACTATTAAAATATTTGTTAATTTGCATTTGAGTATTTGCCTTTCATCATTTTTGTTTTGTTTTTTTCAAGGTAGGGTGAAGCAGTCAACCTTTCCTCCCCTTTTGTGTGTGTGTGTGTTTGTTTTTCGAGGTTAGGGCCTCATTCTAGCTCAGGCTAACCTGGTTCTGGGATTAAAGGTTTGGGCTACCATGTCCGGACTGTTTTCTTTTTTCTTTTCTTCTTCTTCTTCTTCTTCTTTTTTTTTTTTAACTGAGCCTTGTTACATACCTGGCTGTCCTTCACTGTGTATAGGCTAGTCTGACTTCAAACATTCCTCAACCTTCCAGATGGTGAGATAATACGCATGTGCCACCACAACCAGTAGCCTATTTTTGTACTAGCTAGAGGAAACATTTATGAGCCCAAACCTTTTTTTTTTTTTTTTTAAGGTAGGGTCTCGCTGCAGCTCAAGCAGACCTGGAATTCACTATGTAGTCTCAGGCGTGGTGATCCTCCTACCTCTGCCTCCCTAGTGCTGGGATTAAAGGTGTGTGCCACCTTGCCCGGCTCCAAACCTTCTTTTATTTCCTGTCAATTTTACAGTGTTGATGTACCCAGATGAAGACTAGTGGTGTGGGGAAAACTATAGATGTCATTATTTTATTTTTTGGTTTTCGCTCTAGTCCAGGATGACCTGGAATTCACTGTGTAGTCTCAAGTTGGCCTTGAACTCACCATGATCTTACTACCTCTACCTCCCAAGTGCTGGGATTACAGGTGTGTGCCACCATGCCCATCTTTCAGATTTTGTTTTTAATTGAATATATTTATTGAGGCAAATTTTTAAGGAAGTGCAAATTCTTGGTTGAGAAAAAAATGAGAAGACCCTGATAACCATTCAAAGCCTGATGCTAGAAATAGAATATAACTAAAAAGCAACCTTTGATCTTCTAAAAAATATTTTCACTTTTACTTATTTGAGAGGGAGAGAGACTGGGTGCACCGGGGCCTCCAGTGGCTGCAAAGGAACTTCAGATGCATGTTCTACCTTGTGCCTTTATGTGGGTATTGGGGAATTGAACATGAGTCCTTTGCCTTTGCAGGCAAACACCTTTACCTCTGAGTCTTCTCTCCAGCCCCCACATCTAAGGAATCTATGGTGGCATGGTGTAAGAACTAATGGGATAAGAGTGCTGACAAGCACTAAGGTGACTAAATCATTCCACTGTACTGTACTATGTCAGCTGAGCATGTTATTTTGAGGAGCCTGTGCTGTTGAATGCTCTGTACCTTGGACTTGTTCATTGCCTAGACAGTCCCTGCCCTTAGTAGTTACTTGATCCCACCTCTAGTCTGATAGGCTCTTCTCTGAAGTAGTACTTTCAGATCCAGGACTGAATTTCTGTTTCATCTTTCACCAGTTTTGATTGGATTTTGCCACCTTTTTATTTTGTTGCTTGCACCACCATTCTTGTTCCTCTCCAGATACTTCATGTTCTTTGGTCATTCTTAATTCTCAAGCCTTCTCGTGCACAGCGTATCATTTGTACTGTTTCTAGACCCTCAGTGCTAAGGTAGAAAATCCTGAAGAACTAAAAATTGATTGGTTTACCCCTTTTACCCAGCAAATAATACTCCAACTTAGAATTGTTAGAAAAGTTATTAGTTATGTCCTTTCAGCCCTAGATCTACATTTTTGGAACCATCAATCTTAAAGCCAACCCTGCTTAAAAGTTATGATAGGTAACTATATTAACCACCCCACTGACTCTTACTGTTTAGTACAGTGTACAGTTAACTTTGAGCCTTGTTCTGATGTTTTTATTTTCTTCCCTTACTCTTGAACATATTTTAGAGGGGAAGGAAAAAAAAAAACAACTTTTGCTCTTTTTGTCTCCTTTCCACTAGAGTTCCAGGAAGACTTTTATATGTGCCTTCCAAATATCTTAACATCTCTCTCAACTTGTACCTCTCCATCTCCTGATGCCTGGGGACTGGTGAATGTTACAAAACCAGTTTATCTGGACAGTGAACATTTGCTGTCTGCTGGGTACTCTTCACTGGTGATAAGGGATCATTTTGTCCTCGTGTTCATCTTTTGTGTTGTCATTTGCTCAGTGCATCCTTGGTCTTCATTTTTCTCCCTTAAAGGAGGAACATAGAAAACGGGGAAAAATTTGTTGTTACTCAAAGTTTGTTTGCTTTTTAATCTTAATGCATTGTTTCCTTTTGTACAAAGTATTTTGACATTAAGTGTAAATACAACTATGTCTCTTATTTAACAATAAAAGTTCTCTTGCACAACAGTCTCGTGAACAATTTCAATGAAATAATTTTTAGGATATTCAGCTTTCTAATTTGTGTGAATATGTGTGCATGCATGTGTGTGTGCTGCACATGTATGTGGAGGCCAGAGGTCAACAGCAGGTGTCTTCCTCTGTCACTGTCCTCATACTTGCATGGCAAACACTCCATCCACTGAGCAATCTCCAGCCCTACCTTTAATATTCCATGAACATCTTTGCATAAAAATGTTCATACTGAGATTGATTCTAAGAATATAGTTTACAGCATTTGACATGCTGCTCATACCAGCAAATTAAAATCACAGATGGACTTTGGGCGGTGCTTGACCAGTAAATGTTGAACTGTTGCTTGTGATCTGTGCTGTTTGCATTTTTCATGTAAGTGAACAACCAGGCAAAAAGTGGCCCTCAAATCTAAGGTATAAGGAAGGAAAGGTAAATTAATATAGCTCTTTTCCCAACTGTATTCTATTAATGGAAAAGATTGCTTTAAACTTATTAAAATTTATTTAATAGAGAGAATGGGTGCATCAGGGTCTTCAGAATCTGCAGTTGAACTCAGATGTGTGTGCCACCTTGTCATCAGGCTTACGAGGGTATATACATATTCATACATAATTTTTTTCTTTTTTTTTGAGGTAGGGTCTTGCTCTAGGCCAGGTTGACCTGTAATTCACTATGTTGTCTCAGGGTGGCCTCGAACTTCTACCTCTGCCTCCCAAGTGCTGAGATTAAAGGCGTGTTCCACCACCGCTTATTACACAGTATTGCTTAGTTACACTGTAGCTCTGGTAAAAAGTCTCTCTTTTTTCCCCCCAAGGTGGGGTCTCACTCTGGCCCAGTCTGACCTGGAATTCACCATGTAGTCTCAGGGTGGCCTTGAACTCAAGTCGATCTTCCTACCTCTGCTTCCCAAGTGCTGGGATTAAAGGCGTGTACCTGGCTTTCTCTCTCTCTGTCTCTCTCTCTTTTTTTTTTTTTTCAAGATTTTATTTTAGGGCTGGAGAGATGGCTTAGTGGTTAAGGCGTTTGCCTGCAAAGCCAAAGGACCTCGGTTCAATTCCTCATGACCCACGGAAATCAGATGAATAAGGTGGAACATATGCCTGGAGTTCATTTGCAGAGGCTAGAGACCCTGGCACGTTTATTCTCTTTTTCCCTCCCTCACTCTCCCAAGTAAAATTTTCATTTGTTAGATTATTTATTAATTTGCTGTGTAGCCCAAGATGGCCTCAGCCTGGCTACAGGTGTGTGGTTAGCTTTCGCTCCTCCCCTTCTCTCCCTAGTCCACCTGTGCTGGGGATTGAACTGATGGCCTTGTACATCTAGGTAAGCATTCATTTTCACTTAGTTTATTGACTACCTGTGAGTTCAAACATTTCTCCACTGTTCCTTTTTGGTTGAGTGTGGTATGCGTTTATTTGTTGGACAGCCCCTAGTACCATTAGGTAAAATCAGTTGAGTGCAAAAATTGACAGCAACCCATGAAAAAACGTTTTCTGCGCTCTTAGTGCTTAAAGACTTTTTTCCGAGGTAGGGTCTCACCTCGCTTTAGTCCAGGCTGACCTAGAATTCACTATGTAATCTTAGGCTGCCCTGGAGCTGACAGTGATCTTCCTACTTTGCTTGCCTTCGGAGTCCTGGGATTAAAGGTTTGCGCCACCGCGCTCAATTAGACAGTGGGGAGCACAAGAATCTAGGAGCATATTTAAAACGCCACTTGATCTCTGCTCACCAGAGTTTTGATTTATTGGGTGGAGAAGGCGCACAGGTACTGATTGTGATGTATATGGTGCACGTTTTGAGAAACTGTACAAATAGATACTGCAGAGAAATGTACAATGTTCGAATGTCCTCACTCCGCTGGGCTTAGAAAGGGGAGTATGTTCAAGACCAGCTGCGATTACATTGTCTCAAAACCACCAAGAAGTCACTTGTAGACGGGTAAAACAACAATGAAGTAGGACGTTTAGCCTGAGCCCCAGAGCGGCCTCGAACTCCCGAACCACTTCCGACACCACGGCCACATTGCCCTGGCTGCGCGACTGCTGTGTGCGCAGGGCGCTCCCTGCTCCGCAACGAGCGCGCGGCCGGAAGCTCCGCCTCCCCCGGGCACGCCGCCAACGTCGCCAGAGCCGGAAATGACAACACCGCTGAGGTCCGTGGGGCGGGACCTGGGACCGTCCGCTCCGTGGGCCGAGAGTTCTGGTCGGAAACAAAACAGCAGCCCCTGGGGAGGAGACCGCGGCTGCGAGCCGGCCGGCCCCGCCGAGAACGAAGGTGCGTGAGCGGCCGCGGAGTGTGCGGTGGGAGGAAGGCGTTCCCGGCCGTGTGCGGACTCCGGCCGCCTCGGTCAGGGCCTGGTCCTTTGTCGCCGTGGGACGTGGGGCCGGCGTCCCGGAGGATGAGGGGCGGGGCGGGGCGGCCGAGCGGGCGGGCCGCTGCCCAGGAGCCTCGCGTGGGGCACGGGAGCCGCTCCGGGCGCGGCGCGGCGCTGCGCGGGTGGAGAGACGCTCCCGCGAGCCCGGGCCCGGGAGCGTGGCCTCCCCGCGGCGTCCGGCCTCAGTGGGCACTGACCGCCTGGACTGCGGTGGAGCCGGAGGACCTGGAGGAAGCGCCCTGGGCTGGGTCCTCTTGAGCAACTAGTGAAACTCCGAGCCTCACGCCCCGGGTGTGTCCTTGTGCACAAGTCAGTGGCGCTCAGGGCTAACTTCCCCGTGTTTGCCCTGTCAAGCTGAAGCACGGGTCTCGTGCTTCTTGCTCGGGACTACCTCGATGCCCGCGTGTCGGATGCCTCGATTTGCCTTTTGTACTTTTTCTCCCCGTTCTCACTGTTTGCAAACGTCTGTGCCGCACTGCTGCGGGCAGAGGTTAGCGTTAGGCACAGTAACCTGGCCGTGGAGGAGAGGATGGAGTGCATAAGAGAATTGAGGCGACTTTTACATAACTGAGAGATAAGAGGAGAGTTCCGTTTACTCTTTCCGCAAAAGCTTAGAAGAAACGTGATCGGGACTGGTGACCATGGAGAAGAAGGAATAACGTGTAAGATTGGGAAGGTTTTAAGTTGAGAGAGAGACAGACTCACCATCTCAGAAATAAGGAAGTTAGGGAACTGGTTTGGAGTTATTACTACTACCACTAGTACTACTTTTTTTTTTTCTCGAAATAGGGTCTCGCTGTAGCCCAGGCTGACCTGGAATTCACTTTGTAGTCTCAGGGTGGCCTCGAACTCATGGCGATCCTCTACCTCTGACTCCTTAGTTCTGGGATTAAAGGCGTGCCCATGCCCTGTGAAAGTACCATTTCTATAGTGTCTGTCACCAGTTGAAAATGTCCTGTGGTCTGGATTGGAGCTGTCAACAATGGTCACTTAAGTAGATTTGCTATTTGATATTGAAGCAGTGGAGAATGTGTCTAAGCCTAGGAAGGGGGGGGGTGAGGAGGCAGAATCTTTTATTCATTCATTTGAGAGAGACAGACTGAGACAGAATTGGCACACCAGGGCCTCTTAGCCACTACAAATGATATGCATCTAGTTTTACGCGGGTACTGGGGAATGAGCCTGGGTCCTTTGGCTTCGCAGGCAAGCACCTTAACCGCTAAGCCATCTCTCCAGTCCACCAAGGACAGAATCATAGCCACATATCAAGAGCAGGTAGGAGGAGGGCAGGGAGACATCTGAGGAGGATGAGAGTATTAGAACCCCAATAGTGCAGTGCCACAGAAGCACTTCAGGAAGGAGTGCATTATCAGCTGTTTTGAGTGAAAGACCAGGTATTTGAAGAAAGAACTGAAAAATGTAAAGCAACATTGTATCAGAAAAATAAATGTGAACCATAATAGTGATTTAAAATTTGTCTAATAGAAACTTTTTTTTTTTTTTTTTTTTTTTTTTTTGCGTGTGTAAGTAGTGTATGTGTATGCATGGGGACTTGATTGTGTGTGTATGTTTGTGTGCCTGTAGGCCAGAGGTGAATGTTTGGTTCTTCCTTGGTCATTTTCCATTTTGTTTTCATTTCATTTATTTATTTGAGAGAGGGAGAGAATGGGAATGCCAGGGCCTCTAGCCACTGCAAATGAACTCCAGACGCATGCACCACCTTGTGCATCTGGCTTATGTTGGTCCTGGGGAAGTGAACTGAGGTCTTTTGGCTTTGCAGACAAACGCCGTAACCACTAGGCCATCTCTTCAGCCCCCCACTTTTTTTTTCCCCCTGAGGTAGGGTCTCACTCTGGTCTAGGCTGACCAGGAATTAACTGTGTAGTCTTAGGATGGCCTTGAACTCATGGCATTCCTCCTACCTCTGCCTCCCAAGTGCTGGGATTAAAGGCGTGTGCCACCCCATCCAGCCCTCTCCTGCCCTTTTGCTAAATTATTTATTTATTTTGTTTTTCTCAAGGTAGAGTCTCACTCTAGCTCTGGCTGACCTGGAATTAACTCTATTCTCTGGGTGTCTTTGAACCTATGGCAATCCTACCTCTGCCTCCCGAATGCTGGGATTAAAGGCGTGCGCCACCATGCCCGGCTTTCTTTTGTTAAATTTTTTTTTTTTTTTTTGGTTTTTTTTTTTGGTTTTTCAAGGTAGGGTCTCACTCTAGCCCAGGCTGACCTGGAATTCACTATGTAGTCTCAGGGTGGCCTCGAACTCATGGCGATCCTCCTACCTCTGCCTCCCGAGTGCTGGGATTAAAGGCGTGCGCCACCACGCCCGGCTCTTTTGTTAAATTTTTAAAAATATTTTTAAAATTTATTTGCAAACAGAGAATAGAGCCAGGGCCTCTAGCTGCTGCAAATAAACTCAAAATGCATGCACCACTTTGTGCATCTGGCTTTACGTGGGTACTAAGGCAGCAAATCCAGGCCATGAGGCCTTGCCGAGGGTCTTAGATGCTGAGTCATCTCTCCAACCCAAATATTTTTATTCTTTTTTAAAAAAATTTTATTTAGTTATTCATTCATTTGACAGAGAGAGAGAGAGAGAATGGGCATGTCAGGACCTCCAGCCACTGCTAAAGAACTCCAGACATGTGCGCCCCCTTGTGCATCTAGCTAATGTGGGGACTGGAGAATCAAGCCCAAGTCATTAGGCTTTGACAGCAAGCACCTTTAACCACTGAGCCATTTCTAACCCTCCATCTTGTTTTATGAGATAGGGTCTATCAATGCATCTGGAGCTCACCAATTCAGTCAGACTAGCTAGCCAGCCTTTCCTGTGGATCCTCTGTGTGTCTTCCCAGTTCTGGGATTACATTATAGCGCATACCACTGCACATACTCAGCTTTTACACAGGTTCTGGGGAGCCAAGCTCAGGTCTTCATACTTGCATGACAAGAATGTTACCCACTGAACCCTCTTTCCAATCCAATTTTATTTATTTTTATTATTGACAACTTCTATAATCATAGACTCTAAACCATAATAATTATCCTCCCCCTCACAGCTCCACTCCCCATAATATCCCCTCCCACTCTCAATCAGTTTCTCTCTGTGTCTCTTTTTTTTGTGTGTGTTTTTGAGGTAGGGTCGCCCTCTAGCTCTGGCTGTCCTGGAATTCACTCTGTAGTCTCAGGGTGGTCTTGAACTCATGACAATCCTCCTACCTCTGCCTCCCAAGTGCTGGGGTTAAAGGCATGTGCCACCACACCTGGCTTTTTTTTTCCCCCTCTCTTTTATTTATTTATTTTTTAACTTTATTATTTACTTATTTGAGAGAGAGAGAGAATAAGTGTGCCAGGGCCTCCAGCCACTGCAAACAAACTCCAGACGCATGCACCCCCTTGTGCATCTGGCTTATGTGGGTCCTGGGGAATTGAACCAAGGTCCTTTGGCTTTGCCGGCAAACACTAACCACTAAGCCATCTCTCTAGCCCCTCTCTTTTATTTTGATGTCATCATCTTTTCCTTCTGTTATACTGTTCTTGTGTAGGTAGTGCCAGGCACTGCGAGATCATGGATATCCAGGCCATTTTGTGTCTGGAAGAGTGCATTGTAAGGAGTCCTATCCTTCCTTTGGCTCTTACATTCTTCCTACCACCTCTTCCACAATGGACCCTGAGCCTTGGAAGGTATGATAGAGATGTTTCAGTGCTGAGCACTCTTCTGTCACTTCTTCTCAGCACTATAGTGCCTTTTGAGTCATCCCAAGGTTACCACCATCTGCAAAGAGAAGCTAAATAGGCACATTTTTAAAGGTTTCAAGAACCAGGTGAAATTAGTTTGAATCATTTATTTAACCCAGTATAGCTAACATTTTTATTTCAACATGCAATCGAGGTGAAAGTTCACTTATCTTTTTCTGTATAGACTTCATGTGTTTCATTTTTGTGACTCTAAGGCTTTTGGGAGCATTATATACCATACTGTGGTTCTTTTGAAGTAGGATCTCTCTCTTGCCCAGTTGAGTGGGAACTCAACTCATTAGTCCCGGCTGTGCTTAAATTCACATCAAGCCTCCTACCTCTGCCTCCCAAGTTCTGGGATTAAAGGTGTGCCTACCATGTTTGGTTTATATCATACTACTTTTACAAAATCCAAAAATATATGAATTCTAAACACGTTTAGTCCTGAGAGCCAACATTACCATTATTATTATTATTATTTTAAAAAGGTTACCACACTCCCCCAAACTCAGAGCTAAGAGCACTTACTTTCAGTTCAGGGCTCTGTTTCAAGGTGTAGGTGTGTGGATCAGATGGGCCCATTCTAATTTGGGCATCTTAGTTTGGGGCTCAAGCCAAAGGGGCACGAGATCTCTTTCCCTTGGTAAACTGTTCTCAAGGCAGCATCAGAAGTACAAGAAGTTAAAGGCCAACTACACAATGAATTCACATGTCTACTAGTGTCACTGGGGCCTACTAGTGTCACTGGGGCTAAGAGTGCCTTGACCAAGGCAAGTCATATGATCATGCCCAAATGCTTAAGATGGTCAATAGATTATACCCACTTTGAGGACAAAGAGAGGACAGTGATCTCTCAGGATTTTCGTTCTAGGACCACTAGATACCATAATCAGGATGTTCCATATGTAAGATGGTGAGGTGTTCAGCCCTGAGTATGGAAGGCACTGGGCTTGATGCTGAGCACCACAAATGTATTATTTCCATGTAATCTACACAAAGATCTTCATCTACACTTTAAGTCAGGTCTTCGTTAAAATGCCTAATACAGGGCTGGAGGGATGGCTTAACGGTTAAGACATTTGCCTGCAAAGCTAAAGGACCCAGGTTCAATTCCCCAGGACCCACGTTAGCCAGCTGCACAAGGGGTCACACACGTCTGGAGTTCGTTTGCAGTGGCTGGAGGCCCTGGTGCACCCATTCTCTTTCCCTCTTTCTCTGTCAAATAAATAAATAAAAAACAAAATGCCTAATACAGTGCAAATGTAATGTAAATAATTGTTATGCTGTATTACCAGGGAATAATAACAAGGAAAAGATTTTACATGTTCAGTACAGATGCAGTTCCTTCCCCTCCTCGTCCAGATATTTTCAGTTTGCAGTTGGTTGGAATCACGAATGCCAAATTGGAGGCTATGGAGGGCTGACTGTATTCTTGGGATGCTGGGGGAGGGAGAGAATATTTGCTGAATAATAATTTTATCTACCACAGATGGTCCACAGAGGTGGAGTGGGATGGAAAGAAGGGGGAAAAAATCACTAAATAAGATTTATCACTATCTTTGCTCTTTTTAGTAGCTCTTTCAGAAAGTCTCTTGTGGTGCTGGGAAAATGATTTGTTCTTTTTAAAAATATTTTATTTATTTGTTTATTTATTTGAGAGGGAGAGAGGCAGGCTGACAGAGTGAGTGCACCAGGGCCTCCAGCCACTGCAAACGAACTCCAGAGACGTGCCCCACCTTGTACATCTGGCTTACATGGGTCCTAGGGAGCTGAACCAAGATCCTTTGGCGTTGCAGGCAAACGCCTTAACAGCTTGGCCATCACTCCAGCCCCTGATTTGTTCTTAATGCCTTAAAAATCAGAATTGTGTGCTGGGCGTGGTGGCACATGCCTTTAATCCCAGCACTAGGGCGGCAGTGGTAGGAGGATTGCCATGAGTTCTCAAGGCCACCCTGAGACTACATAGTGAATTCCAGGTCAGCCTGGGCTTGAGGAAAGACCTTGCCTTGCAAAACCAGCACTTGGGAGGCAGAGGTAGGAGGATCACTGTGAGTTTGAGGCCAGCCTGAGACCTCTACATCATGAATTCCAGGCCAGCTTGAGCTCGAGTGAGACCCTACCTTGAAAAACAAACAACAGCAACAATATCAGAATTCTGATAGGTATGGTGGCACAAACCTTTAATCCCAGCACTCAGAAGGTGGAGATAGTATGATTACTGTGATTTGAGGCCAGCCTAGGGCCTCTGAGTGACTTCTAGGTCAGCCTTGGCTAGAGTGAGAACTTACCTGGAGATAAAAACAAAACAAAATCAAATTCTTTCCAGCATGTATTCCTGAACTTAAAAAAATTTTTTTTTTTGCTTATTATGAGAGAGAGAGAATGGGTGTGCCAGGGCCTCTAGTCACTGCAAACTACAGACACATACACCACTATGTGTTTCTGGCTTATGTGGTTACTAGGGAATCAAAACTGGGTCCTTAGGCTTTGCAGGTAAGTGCCTTAACTTCTAAGCCATCTCTAGCCCCCTATTTCTGAATTTTTGTTTTGATTTGTTTTGGAGGTAGGGTCTTTTTCTAGCTCAGGCTGACCTGGAATTCACTATGGAGTCTCAGAGTGGCCTCGAACTCACAGCAATCCTCCTACCTCTGCCTCTTGAGTGCTGGGATTAAAGGTATGTGCCACCATGCCTGGCTTATTTCTGAATTTTGTTTTGTTTTCTTTTGTTTTTGTTTTTGTTTTTCGAGGTAGGGTCTCACTCTGGTCCAGGCTGGCCTGGAATTAACTATGTAGTCTCAGGGCGGCCTTGAACTCGCGGCAATCCTCCTACCTTTGCCTCTCAAGTGCTTGGATTAAAGGCATGAGCCACCATGCCCGGCTTATTTCTGAATTTTTAAAATTATTTTTATTTGAACTATAGAATGTATTTTAAAGTTTGGTTATATTTGCTGTTGAATTTGAGCCTTAAAAATCAGCCAGCCAGTCGTGGTGTCGCACGCCTTTAATCTCAGCACTCGGGAGGCAGAGGTAGGAGGATTGCCATGAGTTAAAGGCCACCCTGAGACTCCATAGTGAATTCCAGGTCAGCCTGGGCTAGAGTGAGACCCAACCTTGAAAAAGAAAAAAAAAAAAACAAGAGATGGAGGGATGGCTTAGCAGTTAAGGCATTTGCCTGCAAAGCCAAAGGACTCAGGTTCATTTCCCCAGGACCCATGTTAGCCAGATGCACAAGGGGGCACATGTGTCTGGAGTTTGTTTGCAGTGGCTGGAGGCCCTGGTATGCCCATTCTCTCTCTCTTTCTCCCTCTTTCTCTGTCAATAAATAAATAAATAAAAATAAATAAGTAAATAAAGGGCTGGAGAGATGGCTTAGAGGTTAAGGCGGTAGTCTGTGAAGCCAAGTACCCAGGTTCAATTCTCCAGGTCCCACATAAGCCAGGTGCACAAGGTGGCACATGCATCTGGAGTTCGTTTGCAGTGGCTAGAAACCCTGGCACGGCTGTTCTCTCTCTCAATCTCTTTCTTTCTCTGCCCCTCTCTTTCTCTAATAAATAAAGAAAAAGAAAAACTTAAAAAAGAAAAAAACACAAGTAGAGGCTGGGCAAGGTGGCGTATGCCTTTAATCCCAACACTTGGGAGGCAGAGGTAGGAGGATCTCAGTGAGTTAAGAGGTCACAATAAGACTACATAGTGAATTCCAGGCAAACCTGGGCTACAGTGTTATCCTACCTTGAGAAAAAATGAAAAAACAAAACACCAGGGCTGGAGAGATGGCTTAAGTAGTTAAGGCCCTTTGCCTGCAAAGCCAAGGGACCCAGGTTTGATTCCCTGGGACCCACATAAGCTAGATGCACAAGGTGGGTCATGCATCTGAAGTTCATTTGCAGCAGCTGGAGGCCCTGGTGTGCCCATTCTCTCCCTCCCTCCCTGTTCCTCTTTCAAATAAATAAGTAAATAAACCTCAAGTAGATAGGCTGGGGAAATGACTCCCCATGTAGTCACTTGGCTTGTAAAAGCTATAGGCCCAGGTTCAATTCCCCAGCACCCTTATAAAGCTGGCTGCAAAGTGGCACCTGCATCTGTGAATCCAGTGACCCTATGACCATGGGATGTGGAGCTAGGAGAATCTGAAGCTGGCGGGTCAGCTAGTTTGACTTCATTTGTAGTCTGGCAGGTTGTTTGCAGTAGCAAGACGCCCTGTGTCAACGAAGGTGGAGCACAGACACTTCGGAGTTGTTGTCTGACCTCCACATTTGTGCCATGGCATGTGCACCCACATACAAGAAAGCCAGATGCAAAAATGATACATATGTCTGGAGGTTGTTTGTAGCAGCAAGATGCCCTGCCATGCCCATAATCTCTTTCTTTCTGCTCTCAAATGAGTAAATTAAGTTGGGGAGATGGCTCAGTGGTACAGGTGCTTGCTTGCAGAGCCCACCAGCCAAGGTTCAATTCCCCAATACCCATGTAGAACGAGATGCACAGTGACCATTCAACCTGGAGTGTGTTTTGTTGAGCCCATACTTCTCTCTCTTTCTCTCTCTTGCTCTCTCTCTCTCAAATAAATGAATAAATAAGGCTGGAGATATGGCTTAGTGGTTAAGGCATTTGCCTCCAATTCCCCAGGACCCATGTAAGCCAGATGCACAAGGGGCACATGTGTCTGGAGTTCGTTTGCAGTGGCTAGATGCCCTGGTGTGCCCATTCTCTCTCTGTCTCTCTGTATTTCTTTCTGCTTGCACATAAATAAATAAAATTTATAAAGAAATAAATAATAAAATAAGAGCACCAAGTTGAGCCAGGCATGCTGGCACACCCTTGTAATCACAGCACTCAGGAGGTAGAAGTGGGAGAATCTTGAGGTCAAGGCCAGCCTGAGCTACACAGCAAGACCTTGTCTCAACCAATAATAAATACCCAAGTTGAGAGCCAAGGGTGTGATCCAGTGGCCAAACATTTGCGTACACAGGCGTTGGCTTTGCTCCCCAGCACAAAAATAAATAAAACCCACATAGGGGCTCTCAGCCCACCCATACAATAAGAGCTTGGGGGCTGTCTCTGTTTAAGAGTGCTGCTCAAGCATAAGGATGTGAGCTTGATCCCCATTAAGCCTTGGCATTACCACACATGCCTGTAACCCAGTGCTGAGAAAAGCCGGCGACAGGGCAGTAAGATTGCTGGGCCTTGCTGGTCAGCCATTCTAACTAAAAACAGCTCTAGGTTCAGTGGGAGACTGTCTTGGGCAAATAAGGGGAAAATCGTAGAGGTAAAACACCTGACGTCCTCTTTTAGCCTGTGCACGAGGTACACATATTTACATACACTGCATGCGTGCATGTGTGCACACATTCATACACACACCACGTTAAAAGACAAAAAAAAAAAAAGAACCTAGTGTGCCTGTGAGAGGGACACTCTTAGAGTAGAAGACAGCCTAAGCCCTGTTCTTCTTATTCCCCCCCGCCTTGTCCTCTCTATCAAATAAAAAAGAAAAAATGTCCATAGTACAGAGCCCACTGTTCTGCCCTCCTTCCCTTTCAGGTCTAGCCCACACCAATCTCTCCTCCCCCCCCCCCTCCTTTTTTTAGTTTTTTCGAGGTGGGATCTCACTGTAGCCCAGGCTTACCTGGAATTCACTATGTAGTTCAGGGTGAACCCATGGTGATCCTCCTACTTCTGCCTCCCATGTGCTGGGATTAAAGGCATGCCTGCCACCAATCTTTCTTTGAAATGCATACTTTGTTAAATAAACTTTTGCTTAGACTGTCTCTCTCCACTGAGTTCTTTTTTTAAAAAAAAATTATTTATTTATTTATTTATTTGACAGAGAAAGAGGGGGAGAGAGAATGGTCACGCCAGGGCCTCCAGCCACTGCAGATGAACTCCAGACACATGTGCCCTCTTGTGCAGCTGGCTAATATGGGTCCTGGGGAATCGAACCTGGGTCCTTTGGCTTTGCAGGCAAATGCCTTAACCACTAAGCTATCCCTCCAGCCCTCCACTGAATTCTTTAAGGAGATAAGAAGTGAAACTTCTCTAGCCCCTTACAACAGTACTCCAGCTAATTGTATGTTCTTGTAAGAAAAAATTAAGTCAGAATCTTATTTGGTCCTTGAAAACAGTTTAGCAACACAATACACATGAGGCAATAAAAAAAATACACTTGTGGCAAGCCGTTTTCAAAGTGGTGCTGGTGATGAAACCCAAGGGATTCATGCTTCTAGGCAAGCACTCTTTCAGCTGAGCGTTATCCTCAGCCCTGTGCAAAGGTGCTTCCTTGAATGGATTTTTCTGAAACTCTTAAGCATCATTCCTGTGATGGTTTTTGAAGGGCTGATGGATAGAGGCTTTATTTATGTATTTTTTCAGTTGAATAGACTTTCTCTGTATAGCACATCTAAGCTTTGAGATTATGTGTAACTGGAGCCTTTTTATTTGTGTCTATGCCCCCCCCCCCCATTACTGAAATTGATCTCAGGGTCTTGCACATACTAAAAGTGCCTTCAGTGAGCTGTATTCCAGCCCTTAGTGTCTTTCTTTGTATAATGATAGAAAGCTGAGAATGATTCCCCCCCCCCCAGTTTTGTCTGATTGAGCAAATTGTCATACCAAAAATGCTGTCCCAAAATGTAGGGGTAAAAGTATTTACCAAACCAGAATTGTGAAATATTTGGTAAACAATATACACTATGGGCAGAAGCACAGGGCTGAATTCTCATAGATGGAGAATCACACCCGAGAGGGCATGGGTCCTTTTGTAGCAGGTTAAGAGAAATCGCCTAGCCCTACCTCTTGGGCCATTTGTGTGGCAGTGTATCTAAATATCAGGATAAGAGGTGGGTGGGCTCACTGTCTTGTTAGGCAGTGAACTTTATAACACCATTAAGCCTTCCTGAGACTGGCCCTTTGCAGGAGGCGTTGGTTCTGATTGTTTGCATAAGCCATTACAAGTCACTAGGTCCGGCTCCAAACAGAGTGGGGGCTTTTGCTTTTTTACTTTTGACCTTGTCTCTACACCACTGTCTTGAGAGAAAGGAAATTCAAGTGCTGCAGCCTGTCACACTTCAGGGGTGTCCAAAGAGGAAAGCACCCAAATCTGCTTCTGTCCCTCCTCCCTCTCTGCAGTCCCAGTCACACGAATGATCCTCACTTGCCAGCTGCTGCCTTTTTCTGCTCAGGGCTCAGCTGAGAATGTTACAAAACCTGCTAGTGTCTTCTGCCATGCTGCCCAGCAGTGGGGTCGTTGACCTTTTCCATGCAGGCATCAAGTGGCTTCAGCTGTTACTGGACCATAATCAGTGCAGGCTTGGCCTGTCTCTTTTCTTTGTACCAACAAACAGTATGTGTGTTTGTCCTCCCCCCCCCCCCGCCCCCCTCCCAACGTGGCTCTGGCCTGCTTTTGCTGCCTTCTGGAGTTCCATGTGAAGACAGCTTTTTCAAGGAGGCATTGTGATCTTGAGAGCATGGCAGGAGGCCTGTGATTTCTCTGGGTGATTGGAAGACTTTGGGCTAAACATCCTGTGCCTTGAGTTCTCAGGCATTTGTGTTTTAACATGTAAATACATAGTCTTAATGGGTTTTAAAAGAATCAGAATAATGGATATGAAAAGAACTTCAAAAATAGAATTGAGACATGCTAAAGTGATTATGTTATTGATGATTCTTAAAAATTAAATTTGATGGCTTAGCGGTTAAGGCATTTACCTGCAAAGCCAAAGGACCCTGGTTTGATTCCCCAGGACCTACATAAGTTAGATGCGCAAGGTGGTGCATGCATCTGGAGTTCGTTTGCAGTGGCTGGAGGCCCTGGCGCGCCCATTCTCTCTTTCTCTTTCAAATAAATAAATAAAATATTTTAAAAATTAAATTTGAGGGCTGGAGAGATGGTTTAGCAGTTATAACACTTGCCTGCAAAGCCAAAGGACCCAGGTTCAATTCCTTAGGACTCACATAAGCCAGATGCACAAGTTGGCATATGGGTCTGGAGTTTGTTTGCAGTGGCTAGAGGCCCTGGTATGCCCATTCTCATTCTCTCAAATAAATAAATATAAATTAAATTTGAGAAAACTCAATGGTTTTTTGGGGGAAGGAAGAGTTTTCAAGGTAGTGTCTTGCTCTATCTCAGGTTGACATGGAATTCACTACTGTCAGGGTGATCTTGAACTCATGGCAATCCTCCCATTCCTGCTTCCCAAGCTCTGAGATTAAAGATGTGTACCACCATGCCTGGCTAAAACTTCAGTATAATGATCATGTCGTATGGTTTCTTGTAATGGCTAAACAGACCCTATGAACATAAAGGTTAAAATAGAAAACATATAAATAAAAATGACCAAATATCAGCTTGAAAAACCAAAAAGAAAATAATAATACCAAATATCATTATAGCTTATCCTTTTTTTTTTCTTCTTGTTTTCAAGATAGGGTCTCACTCTAGCCCAGGCTGACCTGGAACTCACTCTGTAGTCCCAGGCTAGCCTCAAACTCATAGCAGTCCTCCTGTCTCTGCCTCCCCAGTACTGTGATTATAGTTACTTTTATTTATTTACTTGAGAGAAAGAGAGGCAGATAGAGAGAGAAAGGATGGGCGCTCCAGGGCCTCCAGCCACTGCAAATGAATGCCAAACGCAGGTACCTGGCTTATGTGGGTACTGAGGAATTGAACCTAGGTCCTTTGGCTTTGCAGGCAAGCACTTTAACCACTAAGCCATTTCTCCAGTTCCTCAGTGCTGTGATTACAGGTGTGTGCCACCATACCCGGCTAGCTTATCCCTGGCACACCCATATTCATATTCTCTCTCCCTCTCTCTGTTCTTCTTTCTCTCCCTCTCAAGTAAATAAATAAAATATTTTTAAAAAGCAGGGTGAAAGCTGGGTGTGGCAGCACGTGCCCTTAATCCCAGCACTCAGGAGGCAGTGGTAGGAAGATTGCCATGAGTTCGAGGCCACCCTGAGGCTACGTAGTGAATTCCAGGTTTTCCCCAAGCTAAAGGGAGACCCTCCCCCAGCTCCTCCCCCAAAGAAACACAGGGTGAAGAATGATTGGGAAATTCCCCAGGTCAACCTCTGGCCTCCATGCACACACACAGTGTACTCATGCATATTGCATACATACATGCAGAAAGCCCCACATAGCATAATAGCAGGAAAACCCTAAAGTGGTTAGAAGTTTGTTATGAGGGTCTAGGAAGATAGCACAGTGGTTGAAAGGCACTTGCTTGCAAAGTCTGCTGGCCCAAGTTAAGTTCCTAAGCATTCCACATAAGCCAGGTGCAGAAGACAGTGCAAGTGCTTGTATCTAGTGTTCATTTCCAGGGGCAAGAAGCCTTGATATGCCCATTCACACAGAGAGGGGATGTGGCTTAGTGGTCAAATATTTGCCTGGAATGCATGAAGCCTTGGATTCTATTCCCAGAATACCCTAGCCCCCAAGAAGAGAAATTTGTCATAATTGGAATGGTGCAGATAGAGTTAAGTAAGGGTTAATTTGAACCTGGTACCTTTACTGAAGGAAAAAGGTACTTTATTTTTTTCTGACAAATCACTAGAAGAAATAAGTGGAATATTTAGAAAGCAGAGGATTCTGAAGTTAAGCAAAACTGAAACAGAACATTGGCAGATTAAAAAAAATTATTTATTTATTTATTTATTTGACACAGAAAGAGGGAGAGAGAGAGAATGAGTACATCAAGGCCTCTAGCCACTGCAAACAAACTCCAGACGCGTGCGCCCCCTTGTACATCTGGCTAACGTGGGTCCTGGGGAATCGAGCCTCGAACCAGGGTCCTTAGGCTTCACAGGCAAGTGCTTAACCGCTAAGCCATCTTTCCAGCCCCCATTGGCAGATTTTTTTTAAAAATTTTTATTTATTTGAGAGTTACAGACAGAGAAAGAGAGAGAGTGATTGAGAGAATGGGCTTAACTGCTAAGCCATCTCTCCAGCCCACATTGGCAGATTTTTATTTCTTTATTTGAGAGAGAGAACGAGAATGGGTGCCCCAAGGCCTCTAGCCGCTGCAAATAAGCTCCAGATGTACGCACCACCTTGTGCATCTGGTTTATGTGGATCCTGGGGAATTGAACGTGGTCCTTTGGCTTTGCAGGCAAACACCTTTACTAAGCCTTCTCTCCAGCCCACGTTGACAGATTTCTATGTAAATATGTACAGGATGTTTTCTTTTTCTTTTTCTTTGTTTGCTGACCATGCTGGAGATTGAACCTAGAATCTGCCTCAGGAGTGCTAGGCAAGTGTTCTACCACTGAGCTGTATCTTTAGCCCCCTGCAGTAATGTTTAGATACTGTATATTAGAATATGCATAGAAATGTAAAGAAGTATTCTCTATTTTTTAAAAAATTATTTTATAGGTGGGCATGGTGGTACACACCTTTATTTATTTTATTTTATTTTTTATTTTTATTTTTAGTTTTTAGAGGTAGGGTCTCACTCTAGCCCAGGCTGACCTGGAATTCACTATGGAGTCTCAGGGTGGCCTCGAACTCACGGCGATCTTCCTACCTCTGCCTCCTGAGTGCTGGGATTAAAGGTGTGCGCCACCACGCCCGGCTGTGCTTTATTCTTTAAGACGAGTTCTCTCACTCAACCTAGAGTTTACCACTACAGCTAGACTAGCTTATCATTGAGCCCCAGGGAATCTTTCTCTGCCTTCCCAGTGCTAGTATTATAGGTACACACTACCACACCACATTCTACATGGTTTCTTGGGATCTGAACTCATGTCCTTGTTCTTATGTGGCAAGTACCTTATACAATGAACCATCTCCTAAGCTCTCAGGTGTCACGCCTTTAATCCCAGCACTAGGGAGGCAGAGGTAGGAGGATCGCCATGAGTTCGAGGACACCCTGAGACTCCATAGTGAATTCCAGGTCAGCCTGGGCTAGAGTGAAACCCTACCTTGAAAAATAAACAAACATAAAAACAGGTGCATGTGCCACTTTGTGCATCAGGCATTACGTGGATACAGGGGAAATGAAACTGGGGTTGTTAGGCTTTTCAGGCAAGCACCTTAGCTGCTGTGCCATCTTTCCAGCTTCCTCTTCTCTATTTATGAAGATTGTCTATGAAAAGGAAATGTTTTTCTGAAAGAATTGGCTGATGATGAAATGAAGATAGCCTAGCAAATGGGAATGTGGCCCACAGGAGGGTTAACCCAGGGCCTCATACTTGCTAAACACACATTGTACCACTGAAATGCATCCCTGTTCCTCTCTTGTTTCTGCTTTTATAAATGCATTACTTGTCCACCTTGCCTTGGGGTATTGTGTAGGATGAAAAGAGACAATAGAATTTTGAAAAAGTAAAGCCACTAGACAAATAATAAGTTAGAGTGGTAAGTACAGTAAAAGAAATGTTGAGAACATTCCTTAAAATCTCTAATCTAGGGCTGGAGAGATGGTTTAGGTATTTGCCTGTAAAACCTATGGACCCAGGTTCGATTCCCCAGAACCCACAAAAGCCAGATGCACATGGTGGCACATACGTCTAGAGTTCGTATGCAGTGACTAGACGCCCTGGCGTGCCCATTCTTTCTCTGTCTGTCAAATAAATTAAAAATCTCGGTTGGGCATGGTGGTGCATGCCTTTAATCTCAGCACTCTGGAGGCAGAGGTAGGAGAAATGCTGTGAGTTCAAGGCCACCCTGAGAATACATAGTGAAGTCCAGGTCAGCCTGGGCTAGAGCAAGACCCTACCTTGAAAAACAAAACAAATGAACACAAAAAATCTCTTAAGCCAGTCATGGTGGTGCATCCATTTATTCTCAGCACTCGGGAGGCCGAGGTAGGAGGATCCTCCGAGTTCGAGGCCACCTTAAGACTTTCATAGTGAATTCAAGGTCAGCCTGGATACAAGTGAGACCCTACCTTGAAAAATAAAAACCAAAAATCTCTAAAGTCACTAAGGTTTTGGTGTTTCAGGTCTTGTTGACAAAGAGATGTCTTAGGTTGACTGTAGTTCTCTCTACCAAGGGTCATGGCAAGTTAACACATTCTGTTTTGTAAATTGGCTTTGCATGTATTTGATTGGTATGAAAAGATTTAGTAGGAGTTGACCAATTATGAATGACTTTGTAACATCCTATTTCAGACCTAATCCAGAGCCTACAGGTGACAGCAGCCCTTGAGGTCCATAGACAGCTTGGCCTGGAGGAGAACACATGAAAGAAAGGTTTGTTTCTGCTAGAATTTATGAAAATGTTTAAAATGAAAACTCGTAATCCAAAAGTTTTGTTCTTTTTCGCTTTTCAGAACTCCAAGAGGCTTTGTTTTCTCTGAAAAGGTATTTCTTCTATACAGTTGCTCCAATGACAGAGATACCTGCACCCTTGTCCTACTTCCAGAATGCACAGATGTCCGAAGACAGCCACCTGAGCAATACTGTACGTAGCCAGGTACAGTGTCAGCCTCTGAATCTTCCTTAGCCCTCACCACTCACCTCTGAGATGCTGAAGGGGTGGGCAGGTTTGTTCTGCTTGGCCAAATCTCTTATTTGTTGAACTTCAATAGAGGACAAGGTATCTTAAGTACCCTTTGCTGAGTGGAGACACAAAATTGGGTTGTGTTTTTGTGATGGCCCTTTCAAATGCTAATTAATAACTTAATGACTGAGCTATTCCGTCACATAGCTCACATAGCTGTTTAAGACATAGGTGTTGGTACAGTTCAAAGATGAAGTCTTTCACAACTTCCTGGGGTATCAGGTACTTTCTTGTTTCTGATGCCTGAAATACCCAGAAGCAATTTAAGGAAAGAAAAGGATTTAATTCAGATTACAGTTCCAGAGGGTAGAGTTCATCATGGTGGGGAAAGTATCTCAGAAGCAGGAAACCAGTTTAGGCCTGCCTCTAATAACACACTTCCTCCAGCAGGGCTCTACCTCCTAAAAGTTCCACAACCTTCCCAAAGAGCTGAGGACCAAGTGTCTAAAGACATTAACCTATGGGAGATGTTTTATATTCCACCACAGCACCTCATGGTCCACATTATTTGTTATTTTACTTGTATTGTTTCCTACATTTTATTTACTTTTTCTCATATCTAGCAGTCTGACAATGCTCATTAAGTGTTCAATGACAGAATGATTGCACAATGCAAGTCCCAAGTGTAAAAGCTGTGAGTACAATATCTGGGTGTGGTGGCTTATGTCTTTAATCCCAGCACTTGAGAATTTGAGGTTGGAGCATTGCTGTTGAGTTCTAGGCTCTCCGGGCCTAGAGTGAGTTCTAGGACAGCCTGTTCTAGAGTGAGACCCTGCCTTAAAAAAACAAAACAAGGCCCGGTGTGGTGGTGCACGCCTTTAATCCCAACACTCGGGAGGCATAGGTAGGAGGATCACCAAGAGTTCTAGGATACCCTGAGACTCCACAGTGAATTCCAGGTCAGCCTGAACTAGAAGACCCTACCTTGAAAAACCAAAAAAAAAAGTTCTGAGTGTGAATGGAAAAAAAAGTCAGGAAAAGGATAAGATGCTGGCATGAGACACAGACCTTTTGCAGGCTGTCCCACAGCCATCACTTCCACTTGTGGCCCTGTCAGCTGATTTCACTGATGATGGGTGCAGACTACATAGGAGGCTTGTGAGATAACTGGAGAATTGATAGAATTTTGAGAGACAGCTAGGCTGGAGGAAAATGTGAGCTCAGTGTTAAACTCTATAGGAGGTGCTTTGTGAGCTGCTTTGTATACTAGTATGTACTTGTTATTAAAGGCAAGCAGAAGCAAACATTAGATGGCTTAGAATTTTCTTTACATTCTGAAGATGTAGGATTCTCAAATTTTTTTCTTTTTCTCTTTTTTTTCTTTTCTTTTTCTTTTTTCTTTTTTTTTTTTTTTTTTTTTTTTTTTGCTATTTTACTAATTATAACTACAGCAAGTACAAAACACAATAAAGATTCAAAACAAGGTGTTCCTTTAGCAAGGCTGAAGATTTCAGTGTCTAGTATTTGGAACTTTTTATTTTTATTTTATTTTTTTAATTAAAATTTTTTTTAATTTTAAATTTTTTTTGTTATTTTTATTTATTTATTTGAGAGTGACAGACAGAGAGAAAGAGGCAGATAGAGAGAGGGAGAGAGAATGGGCGCGCCAGGGCCTCCAGCCACTGCAAACGAACTCCAGACGTGTGCGTCCCCTTGTGCATCTGGCTAACGTGGGTCCTGGGGAGTCGAGCCTCGAACCGGGGTCCTTAGGCTTCACAGGCAAGTGCTTAGCTGCTAAGCCATCTCTCCAGCCCAAAAATTTTTTAAATTTTAGACAGAGGGAGAGAGCATTGGCATGCCAGGGACTCAGCCACTAAAATTGAACTCCAGACACTTGTGCCACCTAGTGGGCATATGCACTTGCCTCACCTTTGTGCGTCTGGCTTATGTGGGATCTGGAGAGTCGAACATGAGTCCTTAGGCTTTGTAGGCAAGCACCTTGGATCACTGGGTGTTTGGCATAGTCCATACTTTTTTTTTTTTTTTTGAGGTAGGGTTTCACTGTAGTCCATGCTGACCTGGAATTTACTATGTAGTCTCAGGGTGACCTCGAACTCATGGTGATCCTCTTACCTCTGCGTCCTAAGTGCTGGGATGAAAGGTGTGCACCACCCCGCCCAGAGTAGTCCATACTTTAAACCAGATTTTAGCAGAAGAATGCCACTTGACCCAGAGGTAGATGAAGTGTTTGGTTTCATGTGTCACATAGCTACCAAAGTTCTGCCTCACAATGTAGTGCCAGGTACATTTGTACTTCTTGTCAAACTCCTTAATAGGGGCCACAATGACCTTTTCTGTATTTCTTTTTAAATTTACTTTTATTTTTATTCTTTTTTTTAAAGAAAGAGAATTGGCACACCAGGGCCTCAGCCACTGCAATTGAACTCCAGATGCTTGTGCCACCTAGTAGGCATGTGTGACCTTGCACTTGCGTCACCTTTGTGCATCTGGCTTGCATAGGTCCTTAGGTTTCACAGGCAACCACCTTAACTGCTAAGCCATTTCTCCAGCTCATATATTTCTCCAACACTTGAGTAACAGAATCCACCAAATTTTGTTGAATATCTTCCAACATGTCTGGGGTCTTTTTTTTTTTCCTTTTTTTCTTTTTCAAGGTAGGGTCTCACTCTAGCCCAAGCTGACCTGGAATTCACTCTGAATTCTCAAGGTGGCCTTGAACTCACAGCAATCCTCCTACCTCTGACTCCTGAGTGCTGGGATTAAAGGCGTGCACCCCCACACCCAGCTGGATATTTTTTAAAAAAATATTTCATTTTTATTTATTTGCAAGCTAGGGGGAGCAGGCACCCCAGAGAATGGGCACCCTAGGGCTTCTAACTATTGCAAAGCAACTTCAGACACATGCACCATCAGGTGTATCTATCTTATGCAGGTTCCGGGAGTTGAATTGGGTCCTTAGGCTTTGCAGGAAAGTACCTACTTTTTAAAATATTTTATTTACTTATTTATTTGAGATAGAGGCAGATAATGAGAGAGAGAATGGATGTGCCAGGGTCTCTAGCCACTGCAAATGAACTCCAGATGCATACACCCCCTTGTGCGTGTGGCTTATGAGGGTCCTGGGGAATTGAACCAGGGTCCTTAGGCTTTGTAGGCAAATACCTTAACCACTAAAACATTTCCCTAGCCCGGCAGGAAAGTATATTAAGTGCTAAGCCATCTCTCCATCTCCCTAATGGCTATTTTAATAAGTACTCATTTTAAATAAATATTGAGACCATATATTCATTAACATAAAGGAATACACTAATGTTTTAGGCATGTTGACTGTTATGTGAGAATGTTTGCATAATAGACTTATTTGTGAACATTGATTATATCTATATTTTAAAAAATATTTATTCATTTATTTATTTGTCTATTTATTTATTTTTGGTTTTTCTGGTTTTTTGAGGTAGGCTCTCACTCTAGCCCAGGCTGACCTAGAATTCACTATGGAGTCTCAGGGTGGCCTCAAACTCACAGCAATCCTCCTACCTCTGCCTCCTGAGTGCTGGGATTAAAGGCATGTGCCACCATGCTCAGCTTATTTATTTATTTGAGAGAGAGAGAAAGAAAGAGGCAGATAGAGAGAAAGAATGGGTGGATCAGGGCTTCTGACCACTGCAAGTGAACTCCAGATGTATGCACCACCTTGTACATCTGGCTTACTTGGGTACTGGGGAATCAAATCTGGGTCCTTAGGCTTCACTGATAAGCGCCTTAACTACTAAGCTATCTCTCCAGCCCTTTATATTTTGAAAAACATTAGAACTGGGGGTAAATTTGTTTTCTTGTAAAATCATAAGTTCATATTTGGTTGCACAAAATTATAAACTTGTGGCCAAAAGTGCCATGAACAAAGTGGACAAAAAAAAATTGGGGCAAAAGCTTGTAATGTCTAATAACACAAAACTCTCTTGAAGTCGCAAGGAACGCAAACAACTCAGTAGAAACTTTAGCAAAGGACATGAACACTCTATATGGAGGAAGGAATCAAATAGCAATAAATGTATGAAAAGACTTGCTGATCGCCCGCTAGTAATGAGAGACAAAAATTCAAACTTAACTTTTTTTTTTTTTTTTTACCATCAGTGAGCAAAAATGAATAAATGCCCTTTGTTACTGATGTTATGGAGAAACAGTAGTTCCCATGCTATGTTCTTTTTGGGAATTAAAGTGCTGTTTATTGGGGGCAAACTGTCAGTTGAATTTATAAATGCATAGGACTTTCAGAGATAATTTAGCAATCAATGGGCTGGAGAGATGGCTTAGCGGTTAAGTGCTTGCCTGTGAAGCCTAAGGACCTTGGTTTGAGGCTTGATTCCCCAGGACCCATGTAAGCCTAATGCACCCATTCTCTCTCTATCTGCCTCTCTATCTCTCTGTTGCTCTCAAATAAATAAAAATGAACAAAAAAATATTTTTTAAAAAATTAACAATCAAGTCTAGAAATGGCTATGCTTAAGGTCACAAACAGGGACTTGCACATGCTGGTAAGCAAGCACTCTACACCCTCAATCCTGCGCATTCCTTTTGACCCAGAAATTTAAACCTCAAAGACTATATTCAACAAAAACATTACTGGTTGGGTATGGTGATGCATGCCTTTAATCCCAGCACTCTGGGAGAGGCAGAGAAAGGAGGGTCCTGTGAGTTCAAGGCTGGCCTGAGACTGCATAGTAAATTACAGTTCAGCCTGGGATAGAATGAGACCCTCCCTGGAAAAGCCAAAAATAAATAATTAAGTAAGTAAATAAATAAATAAAAGAGCCAGGTTCGGTGGTACACGCCCTTCATCCCAGCATTCAGGAGGCAGAAGTAGGAGGATTTTTGTGAGTTTGAGGCCAGCCTGAATAATGTATTCTAGGTCAGCCTGAGCTACAGTAAGATCCTACCTCAAAAAAATCCAAACAAATAAAATAAAATAAAAAATAAATAAAAACAAAAGTGGTCGTTCATGCCTGTAGTCCTAGCACTCAGGAGGCCAAGGCAGGAAGATTGCAAATGCCAGGCCACCTATGTAGCAAGACCCTATGTCAAACAAATGAAACAAACAAACAAAAATCATAATACTACCAAGAAATAGAGCAAAGTTTTATTGAGTTCTGTGGATATAGTTCAGTGGTAGTGTGTTTGGCTAGCCATTATAAGGCCCTGGGTTTGATCCTCAGCACCACAAACATATACACATTGAAAATTCTGCTAGAAGCATTATATGTAACAGTGAGAACTTGATGATGAGCAAAGAAAAAATTCTTTTTGTTATTTTGAAGCAGGGTCTTACTCTAGCCCAGGAGGACCTGGAACTCCCTCTGTAGCCCTGGCTAGCCTCAAACTCATGGTGATCCTCACACCTCAGCTTCCTGAGTGCTGTGAAAAATTTGATGATAATCCCAGTCTTTATCATTGGGACATTATTTTGGGTTTACTCAAGTAATATACAATAATGGCTAACATTAGGGTGTCTTGCCTCAGTTTGGGTTTCTGCTGTAGAACTTCATAGTTCTATGATCATTATAAATTATCTGGCCTTTTAATTTTCAGTTTATTGACTACTCAGTGACATTTATAAATAATAAATTTAGGAGTCTTATTAAGACTAAATAAGATTACCCATCTGAGCACTTATAGTGTCTATCACATACTGGTTTTATAAATTAACATTATAATTGTTATCATTATTGCCAGTATTAATATTAGGGTATATTTATATGTCCAGTATAGAAAGGTATTGAACATACTATTAAGTGCTAAAAGTTGATTATTGAACATAGTTGTTTTTAGTTTATCGGGGTAGGGTCTCACTCTGGCCCAGGCTGACCTGGAAGTAACTATGTAGTCTCAGGGTGGCCTTGAACTCACTGCAATCCTCCTACCTCTGCCTCCCGAGTGTTGGGATTAAAGGCATGCGCCACCACACTTGGCTGCTAGAACATAGTTTTTAAACACATCTAAAGGCAAATCACGTTGCTTAACTGTGTTCATGTTGTGTGTGGTTCGGTAGAAAGAGGATACTTTCTGGTATAAAAGTTTACTTACAGCATTTATTTTAGTTACTAAAATGTACATTTAAAAAAAGCCTAGGTAGCTACTATGCTTTATTAAAAATACTCCAACTTTTGTTACTTGTGGCTTAAGGGTCCACAGGGATTGCGTGGCTGGACCTGTATTTGCCTCTTGTCTTGTAGACCTGAAGGGTGAAAGAATTCCAGTGATGCCTCTGGACTTCCACAGTCACCCAGCCCAACAGGACCCTGCCCTCCCTGGAAGTCATACTGTTTATATAATGAGTAATCTTTCCTTTAACACTGAAATAAAATCATTTACTCTGGTTGCAGTGTAACTTAAAAAAAATATAGGAAGCAGCTGGGTGTGGTGGCACGCGCCTTTAATCCCAGCGCTCTGGTGGCAGAGGTAGGAGGATCACTGTGAGTTCAAGGCTACCCTGAGATTACATTGTGAATTCTAGGTCAGCCTAGGCTAGAGTGAGACCCTACCTCAAAACAAAAAAGGGGGGGGGGCCTGGAGAGATGGTTCAGTGGTTAAAGGCACATGCTTGTAATGCCTGCTGGCCTAGGTTAAATTCCCCAGCACTCACATAAAGATGGTTGCAAAATTTGGTACATACATCTGATATCCTTTTTGTTTTTTGGTTTTCTGAGGTAGGGTTTCACTCTAGCGCAGGCTGATCTGCAATTCACTAGGAGTCTCAGGGTGGCCTCAAACTCACAGTGATCCCCCTACCTCTGCCTCCCAAGTGCTGGGATTAAAGGCGTGTGCTACCACGCCTGGCTCATTTGTTTTAATACCTACATGTGCATGTCTGTGCAAATATATATGTATATATGTGTGTAGTACTGAGCATGGTGGTATTGTTATTAATTTTAGCACTAGCAAGGCTACTGCAGGAGGATCAGGAGTTCAATGTTATCTTTGCTGCATAGCCAGTTCAAGGGCATCTTGGGCTACATGAGGCCCTCCAAATACACACACACACACACACACACACACACACACACACACACACACAAAACAAGTAGTGTATGGTCTCTGGAGATAGTTGAAGTATGAACAGTCAGAGTGGAAGGCAGAATAAACAGCCAGAGCTCAGATTTGTAGGGCAGTGAAACTATTGTATAATGAGACATGGGGCCCACAACACAAATGAGCCCTCAGGGGCAGCTGTGGCCTTGGGTGAATGGTGAGTCACACCAGCTTCACCCATTGTGACTGTGGTGCAGTGATCCCGATAGTGGGAGAGGAGGATGTATGATGCAGAATTCTGCCAGTGTGGCTCTGAACTAAAATTGCTCTAAAAATGTTTTGAAAGAAAAAAATGAGCTGTCATACCACATATACAAGTCTTTAAGGTTTTTTATTTAGCAATACATATAAATATATTTATGGTTGAAATGATATGTCTTAAGTTCCTAGAGAGACAAAATGAATGGGAATAGATGAAATAAGAATTGATAATTACTGAATCTGAGTAAATTTTACATGGTACTTTATTACATATTTCTGAAAGTGTTTAAACTTTCTGGTGAGAAGTATATTGTTTATTTTTTGAGACAAGGTCTCCTATGTAGCCAATGCTGGCTTAGAACTCACTGTGTAATCTACGCTGGCTTTTAACTCATGACCCTCTTACTTAGCTTCCCAAGTGCTTAGATTACAGTCATGTATTACCACGCCCTGTAAATTTATTTTAAAAAATATTTATTTGGGGCTGGAGAGATGGCTTAGCAGTTAAGCACTTGCCTGTGAAGCCTAAGGTCCCCGGTTCAAGGCTGAATTCCCCAGGACCCACGTTAGCCAGATGCACAAGGGGGTGCATGCATCTGGAGTTCGTTTACAGAGGCTGGAAGCTCTGGCGCACCCATTCTCTCTCTCTGTCTCTCTCTGCCTCCTTCTCTCTGTCACTCTCAAATAAATAAACAAAAAAATTAAAAAAATGAGTAGCTTTAAAAAAAAAATATTTATTTGCAGCCAGGTGTGGTGGTGCATGCCTTTAATCCCAGCACTCGGGAGGCAGAGGTAGGAGGATCATCATGAGTTTGAGGCCACCCTGAGACTCCATAGTGAATTCCAGGTCAGCCTGAGCTAGAGTGAGACCCTACCTTGAAAAAAAAAATTATTTGCAAGCAGAGAGGAGGAAGGGAGAGAGGGAAAGAATGAATGGGCCCTCTACAGACAGACTCTAAATCCATGCACCACTTTGTACATCTGGCTTTAAGTGGGTACTGGGGAATCAAACCTAGGTCGTTAGGCTTTGTAGGCAAGTGCCTTAACTGCTTAATCTTTCCAGCCCAAAAAGTTATTTTAAAATTTGCTTAAAAAATAATGCTGGCCAGGTGGTGCACACCTTTAATCTCAGCACTCGGTAGGTAAAGGTAGGAGGGTTGCCATGAATTCGAGGCCCGTCTGAAACTGCATAGTGAATTCCAGGTGAGCCTGGGCTAGAATGAGACTCTACCTTGAAAAACCAAAATAACAATAGTGATGATGCTAGCTGGGTGTAGTGGCACACACCTTTAATCCCAGCTCTTGGGAGACAGAGGTAGGAGGATTGCTGTAAGTTTGAGGCCAACCTGAGACCACGTAGTGAATTCTTGGTCTGCCTGGGGCCAGGAGACACTACCTTGAAAAACAAAAACAAAACAAACAAACAAAAAAAAATGGACCTATATTTTCATTTATCTTGGGTAACTCTAAAGAGATAAAGAGATTCTGTTTTTAACTCATTTGGGATATATACCCAAGATGGGATTGCTGGATCATATGCTATTTTAGATAGAGATGGGATCTTGCTGTGTAGCTGTGAGTGGCCTCAAACTTTCATCTTCCTGTATCAGGCTCCTGAGTGCTGGTATTATAGGACTGCATACCATGCCCACTGTTATTTTCAGGAATTTACATATTGTTTTCCATGGTAGTTGTTCCATTTTATTCCTGTCAGCAATGCTCAAGGGGTGTTGTTTCTTCACATCACCACTGCTTGTTATTTCCTGGTTGGTTGTTTCCCAGTTTGGAGGACATAATCCAGGCCTTTCATGTACCAGGCAAGCACTGCACTGCTGGCTACATCCTAGTCCCTATTTTGTGTATTTTTAAAAATATTTTTTACTTACTTATTTGAGAGAGAGAAAGAGGCAGAGAGAGGGAGAGAGAATGGGCGCTCCAGGGCCTCCAGCCGCTGCAAACGAACTCCAGATGCATGCACCCCCTTGTGCATCTGGCTTACGTGGGACCTGGAGAATCAAACCGGGATCCTTTGGCTTTGTAGGCAAACGCCTTAACTGCTAAGGCATCTCTCCAGCCCTATTTTGTGTATTTTTTTTATGATGACCATCCTAATGATGTGAGATGAGGTTCTGTAGCTAGTGTCTGCCCACAGTTTCTCCTGTTGTATAGATTATCTTTTCAGTCTGTGGATTGTTCCTATGATGAATGGGTTTTGTATTAGATGTTGTCCCTCTTGTCGTCGTCGTCTTTTTTCTAATTTTATTTATTTGAGACAGAAACAGAAAGAGACAGACAAAGAGAAAGAGTATGGGCCTGTCAGAGCCTTCTGCCACTGCAAAGGAACTCCAGATGCATACTCCACTTTGTGCATCTGGCTTTATGTCAGTACCAGGGAATTGAACTTGGATTGTCAGGCTTTGCAAACAAGCACCTTTAACCACTGGGCAATCTCAGCTTGTCTTCTTTTGATTTTGTAATTTTCAATGTACAGGACAGTTGGGGGTTCCCAAGACTACCCTCAGGTTCAGTAAGTCACTGGAAGTTCTCACAGATCTCAGGGAAACTATCATATTCACCCTTTATTAGAGTTAAAGGATACCAATTAACGTTGACATAGAAGACACATGAGTGGCCAATGGATGCACGTGCACGCTTCCAGGGGAGTTTTGCAGACACTGCTTAATTCTGGTGACAAGGTGTCTGTCACTAAACTAGAAGATTGCCAACCAAGGATACACATTGAGGCTTTGGTGGTTTTTGTTGGGAATGGTCCGCAGAAACATGGCTGATCCTAGTTCCCTAGCCCCACCAGGCCAGGCTGACCTGCCCCTAGCACAGGTCCCATTCTTAGCATAGTAGCTTGTGTATTCCAAAGCCTTTGTAAACAAAGACAGTCTTAATAATTAGGACAGCCCAAGGGTTTACAGGTAAGGATCTTCTGTGCAGGGCTGACTATTTTTGGCAGGGCAGGTTGGACAACCCTTGTGTGCTGAGTTAATGACTTTACAATCAAGCTGTTCTGTCAACATCCTTCAGGGCTTGACTCACATGTTACTTCCTCAGACAGGTGTCTTTCACCATACTGGCTCAAAAGTAGTCCCATCCCAAGTAGTCTTTGCCACTGTGTTTATTCTTTCCAGTCTAAGCCGAGTCTAGCCATCCTATTACTATCAGCTTCCCCTGCTTCACAGCAGTTCATGTGTGCAGAGACCCTATCTGTCTTGTTCCACTGCTTTATCTCTAGAACCCAGCACAGCAGCACAGTAATGAATGCACTGATGCAGTGTGTAGAAACTAAACATTTATCAGAAGTTAAACAGAAAAATAGCAAAAGACATGGGTAGTTACAGTTCATTTTAAAAAGCACTCAACCTTCCAGGACTAAAATGAAATTAATCAGATTAGATTGGTAGAAATCTAAGCATTGGCTCACCTGAGTTGACAAAGGTATAATGAAGTAAGCCATCTCCTATATTACTAAATCTCTAAGCTGTGCAGTCCATAGTGCGTAAGGGCACTTGGCAATAGATAATTAGAATCTGACCCAGCAGTTATTCTTCAGAGGACCCTACCAATATGCCCCCAAATGTAAAATGACTTATAGAGGACATTCATTTCAGGTTTGTTTGTTTGAGGTAGGGTTTCACTCTATAGCCCAGGTTTGCCTTGAACTCTCAGTGATCCTCCTGCCTCAGCCACCTGAGTGCTGGGATCAAAGATGTGCTCCACCAGTCAGGCATGGTGGCGCACACCTTTAATCCCAGCACTCGGGAGGCAGAGGTAGGAGGATCGCTATGAGTTCAAGGCCACACGGAGACTACATAGTGAATTCCAGGTCAGCCTGGGCCAGAGCAAGACCCTACCTCAAAAAACTAAACTAAAATAAAAATAAGAGAGTGAGAGAGAGAAAAGGAAAAAAGATCCTCAGTTAAAGTTAAATGAAGAAGTGAGGGCAGCGCGGTGTGAATATTGATACTTGTCTGTCTAGAAATAACTAAACCTGGAGGATGCTCAGCAGAGAATAGAAGTTGGCAGCTTGGGGATTAGGGCAGAGCAGATACTTAGCAGGAGACTTCAAATTTTAAAATAATGAGAGGGAGACTTGTATGGCACATTTTAAAATACTTTTTTACTTTCAAACCATTTAAATATTTTGCCTTTTTAAATAAGTAAATTGTACTTTTTTTTAGAACCTGAAGATAGTATCCAAAGTACTAAAAAGAGAGAGTATTTCTGCAGTGTACATGAGAGCATAAGAGAAGTTACTGCTCTGAGAGATCACTGTCCGCCTGGGGACAGGGTGCGGTGGGCTGGCTGCTGTTCTTTGTAAACCAGAATATCCAGTACAGTGAATATGTGCATGGTGGCTTCTCATGCCAGCCTTGATCTAATTACTTCTCATCCAACCTGATGGGAGGGCTGTGTTGCTACAGAAGTAGCCACAGATGTTTAAGGTATAGTAAATATTAATCCACCATTCAGGTTGGTCGGAATTATATTGCTGACCACAGACTGTTTTAGCTGATGGCTTAACCACTTAAAGCCTACCTGTTCTCCAGGTCTTGCTCCTCAGCTGTCTGTCACATTATCCATGTCCTCCACACTTCAGATTCCTTATTACCCTTTCCATCTTGCTGAACTTTGGCTGTTGTAAAGAGAGGTTCAACAAAAATGATCTTTCTTGGTGGGTGGTATATATGTTTCTGCCTTTTATGCTTTAGAATACTGTACTTTGCATTCCTGATAGGATTCCAAAAAGTATTTTCTCTGTAAGGTCTGAGAGTATGTACTGATGTTCAGTCTGCCGAAGACCCCTATGCCTTTATAAGATCAGCTCTCCCTCCTTTCATCTGCTGCTCTGTTCCATTACTCACCCTCCTTCTCCACTGTATTTAGTTCTAACCTAATCTCTGTACTTTGACCTGGCAAGTCTACTTAAGTCTCTAACCTCTCTAAAATAAATTTGTTGTCTCATCAAACATTTTTTGCTTGCTTCAAGAATAATTATTCTTCTCTCAATTTTCGTACATTTCCCAGTCATTTATGATTCATGATCTGACTTCCCTCTTCTTTGTTTTATAAAAAACCCTGAACTTCCCATTGCCTCACTCAGTGGCTCCTCTCTTGCACTCTGCCTAGCCTTTGTTCCTCTTTGTCTTCTGTGTTGATGCATATCTGGGTGTTCACCCCTTCCTCTTCCTGTTCTCTCTCTCTCTCTCTCTTTGTTGTTGTTTGTTTTTCGCGGTAGGGTCTCGCTCTAGCTGATGCTGACCTGGAATTCACTAGGTAGTCTCAGGGTGGCCTCGAACTCACAGTGATCTTCCTACCTCAGCCTCCCAAGTGCTGGGATTAAAGTCTTTTTTTGTCCCCCCCAAATACTTTTTTTATTTATTTGCAAGCAGGACGGGGAGGAAGGGAGGGGAGACAGAATGAGTGCACCAGGATCTCCAGCCACTGCAAATGAACTCCAGATGAATGCTCCACTTTGTGCATCTGGTTTTATGTGGCTACTGGGTAGTTGAACTCAGGTCCCGGGGAATAAAAGCCAGGTTGTTAGGCTTTGCAGGCAAGTGCCTTAAATGCTGAGCTATCTCTCCAGCCCCCCTCTTGTTTTCTTGATCTCTTTTACTGTTTTTTTTTTTTTTTATTCAATTGCCACTTTTCTACTTGATCATCATCTCACTGTTTTTCCTTCTGTAGATGTTATATTAATGACCACATTCATACTGATCCTATTTTCCATCTGTACTGTCTCCTTAAGGTTTTATCCTTTTCTGTGGCTGTAGAGAAGTAATAGCATCCTGCGACCCTTTCCTGAGCTTGATGTTACTGCTGCAAGCTGCCTTGGGCTTTCCTGTCCACTTGCAAGCACTTAAATTTAGTTACATCTTTGATTTAGATATAGCTCACCTCTCTCCAGCCTGTGTATTTTCTTGTGCTCCCTGTCTCTGTCAATGCCATCTCTACCTGTCTAGTCCCTTATGCTAGGAACCTAGAGAGTTGCCCTTGACCTCCTCCCTTCTGAACATTCAATATGTAGTTTGCATTAGAGCCCTGGCATTGAACTTCCGAAATATTCTCAACATTTGTTTTTCATTCTTACAAAAAGCTAACCTGATCAGTTACTTCCTCAACTGTAGCAGTCTTTATAACTTTCTACTGCTTCCAGGAAGTCTAAAGTCCTTGGTGTGGCACATAAAGTTCTTTACAACCCATTCTAAAACTTACTAAGACCAGAGTCTAAAGTCAAGGTTTTTTTGCTGTCTTGGGGATTGACCCCAAGGTCTTACTCATGCTAGGCAAATGCTCTGCCACTGAGTTTACCTTCCTAGAGCCCTTTTTATTTTATTAAATTTTTAAATTTTTTTTTTGTTTATTCATTTGAGAGGGGTAGAGAGAGAGAGAGAGAGAGAGAGAGAGAATGGGCACGCCAGGGCCTCCAGCCACTGCACACGAACTCCAGATGCATGCGCCCCCTTGTGCATCTGGCTAACGTGGATCCTGGGGAATCGAGCCTCGAACCGGGGTCCTTAGGCTTCACAGGCAACCACTTAACCACTAAGCCATCTCTCCAGCCCTAAATTTTTTTTTCTAAAATATTTTATTTGTTTATTTGAGAGAGACAGAGAATGGGCATGCCAGAGGCTCTAGCCATTGCAAACTCTAGACACATGCGCCACCTTGTGCATCTTGCTTACGTGGGTACTGGGGAATAGAGCCTGGGTCCTTGGGCTTCACAGGCAAGTACCTTAACCACTAAACCATATCTCTAGCCCTATTATTATTATTATTATTTATTTATTTGAGAGAAATATGGGCATGCTATGGCCTTCAACCACTGCAAATGAACTCCAGGTGATGTGCCACCTTGTGCATCTGGCTTTTGTGGGTCCTGGGGAATTGAACCTAGGTCCTTTGGCTTTGCAGGCAAGCTCCTTAACCACTAAGCCATCTCTTCAGCCTTTGAGCCCTTTTAAAAATTTTATTTTGAGACAGCGTCTTGCCAAGCTGCTCTTAAACTCACCCTCCCCCTGCCTTAGCTTCCTGAGTAGCTAGGATTACAGGTATACCCCATCACATCTGGCTGAGTGTAAGTCTTTCTGATTTCAGTATTGCCACAGCAGAGTACCTGAGATATGGTAGAATTTTGCTAATTATCTGTGGGCTGAGAATATAACTAGTGTGAAATTGCAAGTAGGAAGTCTTTTATGAATTTGGAAAGGTGAGATATTAAGCTTGCAGCTACAGCAAAGGAAGCCTGATAGAAGTGTCAGCATTTAATCCAGTTCTCCAAAGAGGAGTACAAATGTCTTAAGTGGAGAATGTGAAGAGAGACGGGGGTGAGCCAAGACCTGTATAAGAGGAAGACCTGGGTACCCTAAGGGAAAATGATGATAAGTACTCTAGACTTTTGAACTGCACACTGCCTATAAATCAGCTCTTTAACTTCAAGTTTTAGAACTTATTGACCAGCTCCATCTGTTAATCCCAGATCTAATAACATATTCTAGTTTTGATACAGAATGCCTTGATTTGCTGAGTCAGATTTACTGACAATGTTTTCTTGTGTCCTTTTAGAATGACAGTCGTGAACGGCAAGAGCACAGTGACAGGCGGAGACTTGATAGCCCTGAGCCAGTATCTAATGGCAGACCCCAGAGTAATGCACGGCAGGTGGTGGAGCAGGATGAGGAAGAAGATGAGGAGCTGACATTGAAATATGGCGCCAAACATGTCATCATGCTCTTTGTCCCTGTGACCCTCTGCATGGTTGTAGTTGTGGCTACCATCAAATCAGTCAGCTTTTACACGCGGAAAGATGGACAGCTGTACGTATGAGTGTTTTTGTTATTATCAAGGCCAGGGTGGCTTTTTCCTCCCAGCATATTGTCATTCCCTTAAGGGCCTCTGCTAACAGAGCGTGAAGGAGTCCATCTTTTTCTGGCCAGAAGCAGTAGAGACAATGCTTTAAATGATAAAATGAATGCCACAGTTATTTCTTAGGTAGAGTCATTAAGTAGGCCTGAATGTGTGTGACTCAAACAGGTTATTACTCTTTCCCTCCTTGAATTTTCTTTTATTAAAATTTTAATTTATTTGAAAGAGAAAGAGACAGATAGAGAATGGGCATGCCAGGGCTGTTAGCCACTGCAAATGAACTCCAGACACTTGTGCCATCTTGTGTATCTGGCTTATGTGGGTTCTGGGGAATTGAACCTGAGTCCTTTGGTTTTGCAGGCAAATGCCTTAACTGCTAAGCCATCTCTCCAGCCCCCTCCTTGAATTCTTATGTCTGGGGTGGTCCTTTTCTAACTTTAAACAAAATTATTGCCTTTTGTGTTGTTTTGTTTTGTTTTTCAAGGTAGGGTCTTCCTGTAGCCAGGGTAGCCTTGAACTCACGGCAATCCTCCTATCTCTCTACCTTCTGAGTGCTGGCTGTGTGCCCTACCACACCCAGCAAAATTACTGACATCTTTGTGTGCATGCATGTGAGTGCTGGTGCTTGTTGGACTTCAGAGAACAACTGCAAGTATCAGTCCTCACCTTCCACCTTATTTGATATTTGATTTGATTATTTATTTGCACGCACGAACACACACACACACACACACACACACACACCATGGACTTTTGCCAGTACAAACACCAGACAGTTCTGCTACTCCTGTGCTACTGTTTTACATCTGTCTTCTATGGGTAGCCTCGGAATTGAACTTGGGCCATGAATCATCATGCCTGGCTTCAATCTGTTCTTTTTCACTTATCACAAGTTTGTAACTAGCAATTTATTTGCATTATTTAATGTATTATTTCCTTTTTTAAAATATTTATTTGAGAGAGAAAAAGACAGATAGAGAGAATGGATGTGCCAGGGCCTCTATCCACTGCAAACAAACTCCATTCATGCACTACATTTCTCATCTGGCGTATGTGGGTACTAGATCCTGCTAAGCCATCTCTCCAGGCCCTCTGATTTTCTTAAAAATTTTTTTGTTTATTATTTTTATTTATTTATTTGAGGGCGACAGAGAGAGAATGAGAATGGGCGCGCTAGGGCCTCCAGCCACTGCAAACAAACTCCAGATTCATGCGCCCCCTTGTGCATCTGGCTAACATGGGTCCTGGGGAATCAAGCCTTGAACCAGGGTCCTTAGGCTTCACAGGCAAGTGCTTAACCGCTAAGGCATCTCTCCAGCCCTCCCCTTGATTTTCTTATTGTTTCCACGGTGAAGTATATAATGATTATTTAGCCCCCCCAAAAAAGTTGTTAACAGAAAATCTAACTCATGGCAACTGGCATTCTGTAAACTTGGGGAGCTTTTGTATAGACTCTGTGTTTCTGTTGGTGTTAACCCTTAATCTCTATGAAAAATACTTTTATGCGATTTTGTTAGAATTCGAAATTGGGAAGTGTTTTAAAAGCTGCATTATAAAAAGCTGGGTGTGGTGGCACATGCCTTTAATCCCAGCACAGAGGTAGGAGGATGGCCATGAGTTCAAGGCCAGCCTGAGAATCCATAGTAAATTCCAGGCCAGCCTGGGTTAGAGTGAGACCCTGTCTTGAGAAACAAGAACAGAAGCAAAAAAACCTGCATCATGTTTTGAAAGCCAAGCTCCCCCCACCCCAGGTAGGGTTTCGATCTAGCCCAGGCTGATCTGAAACACACTATGTAGTCTCAGAGTGGCTCATGGCGATCCTCCTACCTCAGCCTCCCAAGTGCTGGGATTAAAGGCGTGCACCACCACGCCCGGCTGAAAGCCAAGTTTTTAAAAGCCTTTTGGGAGTATGGTGAAGGCATGAGTGAAAGACAGTGTTAGAGACAAATAACCAAAGGGGTTAGAGCCGGGTGTGGTGGTGCATACCTTTAATCCCAGCAGAGGTAGGAAGATTGCTATGATTGCAAGGCCACCCTGAGACTACATAGTGAATTCCAAGTCAGCCTGGGCAAGAGCAAGACCCTACCTTGAAAAACAAAAAAGAAAGAGAAAGAGAAAAGAAAAGCACAAGTTAAATCTGGCCAGAAACATTGACAACCGGAATAGAGGTATTTTTATGTGAATGAAAAGCAAAGGGAAGATGGATGTGTGACAGAATTTAGCAAGACGAGTTGAATTACCCCCACACAGATAAAGCCATCTCATCAGCCTCTAGCAACCACTTGTCTGCCTGGGTAGTTAGTATGGCCAGATTCTGGTCATTTAGCAGGTTACTACAGAGAAAACATTGATTGAAAGAAATAGTTCTGCCCAAAGCATCCACTAGATGGAGCCAGTGCATGGCTCATGTGTGAGTCCACATCACCTTATCTTAGCTATTTCCCTTTATTCTGAAGCCATTATTTTAGGGCTATTTTTCTTAGGTGAAAATAGTTAGAGCAAGGCATGATGATGCCCTCCTGAAGCTGAGGCAGGAGAATCACATGTTCTAGCATAGCCCAGGCTACCTGATGAGCTTGGGTTACATACCTAGACTGTGTCTAAAAAAAAACAACCAATTGAACAAAAAAAGTTCTTAGCTGACTGATAAGTTGGGGGAAAGTACCTTTCATGGCATTTATTGAATCATCACATTTGTAATTTTGAAGGTAGTATATGATTTGAAATAACTACTAACATGTGTTTTGTTTTTTTTTTTGTATATGTATATATGTATATATAGCATCTACACCCCGTTCACAGAAGACACTGAGACTGTGGGCCAGAGAGCCCTGCACTCCATTCTGAATGCAGCCATCATGATCAGCGTCATTGTTGTCATGACTGTCCTCCTAGTGGTTCTATATAAATACAGGTGCTATAAGGTGAGCCTGAGAAAGCTTTGCTTTCTGCCTTGTTCTATTTATGACTGGATGTTCTTGTTAAATACCGTACTAGGTCTAGTAGAGAAAAAAGTCATATATTTTAGACCTAGGTTCATTTTTGGTTATCTTCCCCTTCATTATAGAGCATTTTAAAAATATAAAAAGAGGCCTGGAGAGATGGCTTAGCTGTTAAGCGCTTGCCTGTGAAGCCTAAGGACCCCAGTCCGAGGCTCAATTTCCCAGGACCCACGTTAGCCAGTTGCACAAGGATGCACACACATCTGGAGTTCGTTTGCAGTGGCTGGAGGCCCTGGCGCACCCATTCTCTCTCTCTCTGCGTCTTTCTCTTTCTGTCTGTCGCTCTCAAATAAATAAATAAAAATGAACAAAGAAAAATTAAAAATACAAAAAGGGGGAGCTGGGCGTGGTGGCGCACACCTTTAATCCCAGCACTTGGGAGTCAGAGAGGTAGAAGGATCATCAAGAGTTCGAGGCCACCCTGAGACTGCATAGTGAATTCCAGGTCAGCCTGCACTAGAGTGAGACCCTGCCTTGAAAAACCAAAAAACAAACAAACAAAAACCCAAAAGGGGGCTGGAGAGTTGCTCAGCACTTAAGGCCTTTGCCTTCAAAGCCTAAGGACCCAAGTTCAGTATCCCAGTACCTACATAAAGCCAGATACACATGGTGGTGCCTGTGTTTGGAGTTCATTTGCAGTGCCTAGAGGCCCTGGTGTGCCCATTCTGTCTCTCTCTCAAATAAGTAAATTAATTAATTAAATATATTTTTAAAAAATACCAAAAGGCATAAAGTGGAAAATGTTTTCACTTGACATCATGTGGTTTTAACATTTCATTTCAATTTATACTGTGCCTATGACATTCTAAAGGGATATATCCTAATTTTTTTTGTAATTTTTTTGAAACAACTTTATTTGTTTGAAAGAGAGAGGAAGGAAGTCAGATAGAGAATGGGTGCACCAGGACCTTCAGCCACTACAAATGAACTCCAGATGCATGCACCACCTTGTGCATTTGGCTTATGTGGGAACCGAACCAAGTTCCTTTGTCTTTGCAGGCAAGTGTCTTAACTACTAAGCCATCTCTTTAGCCCTTTTTTGTTTTTTTGAGGTAGATCTTGCTCTAGCCCAGACTGACCTGGAACTCACTGTCTAGTCTTAGGCTGGCCTTGAACTTATGGCGATCCTCCTACCTCTTCTTCCAGAGTGCTGGGATTAAAGGCGTGCACTACCACACCTGGCTTCTAAAATTTTTTGTATCTTGTATTCACAAATAGTGCTACAGGGTATAATTGTCCCCACAAATCTGCCTTCAAATGCTGGTGTTAGCTCCCTAGTGACTGGCTGTATCAGCTTCTGACTGTCTGACATCCATTCATGCATCATCTCTCCTGCAAAAGTGCTGCTTACCTCCTTGGCATGTTGCGGGGTTAGGAAGGTCATACAGGAAGGATGTAGGCCCAACCCTCCCAGCCTCTTTCCTCCCAATTTTTTTTTTTTTTTAGAAAGAATTGGCACGCCAGGGCCTCAGCCACTGCACTCGAATTCCAGACTCTTGTGCCACCCAGTGGGCATATGCAACCTTGTGCTTGCCTCAACTTTGTGTTTCTGGCTTACGTGGGATCTGGAGAGTCAAACATAGATCCTTAGGCTTCTCAGGCAAGTGCCTTAACCGCTAAGCCATCTCTCCAGCCCCTCCCTAGTTTTTTGTTTACCACCTGACTCATTCCTCAGTTTCAGCAACAAGTCATAAACCTCTAAGGTCATTCTCAAATAAATAATGAATGTTAACTTTCTTTTTTTTTTTTTTTTTGGTTTTTTCGAGGTAGGGTTTCACTCTAGCCCAGGCTGACCTGGAATTCACTATGGAGTCTCAGGGTGGCCTCGAACTCACGGTGATCCTCCTACCTCTGCCTCCCGAGTGCTGGGATTAAAGGCGTGCGCCACCACGCCTGGCATTTTTTCTTTTTCTTTTTTTTTTTTTGAATGTTAACTTTCCAAATATTAAGTCTACACTATTGCCTTCAAATATTTTTGTGTCCTTTATTTTTATGTTTTTATAAATATTTTATTTATTTATTTATTTATTTATTTATTTGAGAGAGTGAGTGAAAGAGGCAGAGAGAGAGAATGAATGGGTGCACCAGGGCCTCCACCTGCTGCTAACGAACTCCAGATGCATTTGCCACCTTGTGTGTCTGGCTTACATGGGTCCTAGGTCCTTTGGCTTTGCAAGCATGTACCTTAACCGCTAAGCCATCTCTCCAGCCCCAATTATTATTATTATTATTTTTTAATTTTTTGAGGTAGGGTCTCACTCTAGCTCAGGCTGACCTGGAATCCACTATGTAGTCTCAGGGTGGCCTTGAACTCATGGCGTTCCTTCTACCTCTGCCTCCCAAGTGCTAGGATTAAAGGCGTGTACCACCACGCCCTGCCCAATTTTTGTTTTAAATGAAGCCTTTATGCAAAGAACTTTTTCAATTATTTTCTTAGGGTAAAACCGTAGGCATGACATTATCTGCAAGTTTGTAACCCTTTTTGGGGGGTGAGAAGGATTCAAGATAGGGTCTCACACTAGCTCAGGCTAACCTGGAATTCATTATGTAGTCTCAGGGTGGCTTTGAACTCATAGTGATCCTCCTACCTCTTCCTCCAGAATGCTGGGATTAAAGGTAAAGGTGTGTGCCACCATGCCCAGCTTAAGTTTTTAACTATTTTGGCATACATAATTCACTTTTCAAAAAGGTTCTATCAGCCAGTTATGGTGGTGTAAGCTTTTAGGCCCAGCACTGAGGAGGCTAAGGTAAGAGCATCACCGTCAGTTTGAGGCCAGCCTGGGATTACGTTGTAAGTTCCATATCAGACTGGGCTGGAGTGAGACCCTACCTGAAAAAGAAAGAACAAGTCCAAATCAAAAATGATTTTGTTAATTTATATATAACACCAGTAGTGAGAGTATTTGTCTTACCTCTTCTTCACCAGTATTGGTGGGTTTGTTTTGTTTTTTGATTTTTTTTGAGATAGGGTTTCACTCTAGTCCAGGCTAACCTGAAATTCACTATGTAGTCTTGGGATGGCCTTGAATTCATGGTGATCCTGTCTCTGCTTCCCAAGTGCTGGGATTAAAGGTGAGCGCCATCGTGCCCGGCTCCCTTTTGGTTTTTTTGAGGTAGGGTCTCACTCTAGTCTAGGCTGACCTGGAATTCACTATGTAGTCTCAGGGTGGCCTTGAACTTTTGGCAATCCTCCTGCCTCTGTCTCCCAAGTGCTGGGATTAAAGGCGTGTTCCTGCTTATTTTTTTGTTTTTTTTTAATTAATGAAAGGAGGGTTTTTCACTCTTAAAAAAAAAAAAAAACAGATATAGCTGCATATCAGAGTTCTCTTCACCACTCTTATTTTCTAGATGTTTGATGTTTTTTCCTTTTACTTATTTGTACACATTAAAAAATATGCTTTTTCAGAAACAGAAGTTGAAGTATAACTAACCTAACCTAATGCTGTATAACAAATGGTATGTTATACTTCCTTTCTTACATCATCTTTCTTAACCTAACTGGATATTTGGGACTTTTTTTTATACCTTCCGTAAATATAAACAGTATACCATGATCATAATCTCCTCCCATCATTCTCTTTTCCCCTTCCCAAATACCCCCTTCACTAAATCCCTTCTTTCCAACTAATCTCTTTTCTAGTTTGATGCCATCATTTTTTTTTAATTATTTATTTATTAGAGAGAGAGAAAGAATGGGCACGCCAGGGCCTTTAGCCACTGCAAGCAAACTCCAGAAGCATGTGCCACTTTGTACATCTGGCTTATGTGGGTCCTCGGGAATCAAACCTGGGCCCTTTGGCTTTGCAGACAAGCGCCCTAACTGCTAAGCCATCCCTCCAGCCCCGATGCCATCATTTTTTTCCCTCTTATTATGTAGGTCTTGTGTAGGTAATGTCAGCTACTGTAAGGACATGAATATCAAGACCACTTGTGTCTTGAAGACAGTATTGTAAGCATTCCTCTCCTTTGGTTCTTATATTCTTTCTACCACCTCTTCTGCAATGGTTTGGGACTTCTTACCATCTCAAGAGATTTTGAATACTGTTACTTCAGATCATAGCAATTACGTTTTTTCATTTCTAGAATTTATATTTGATTGTTCTTAAAATCCATTTGGGGCTGGAGAGATGGCTTAGTGCTTAAGACACTTGCCTGCGAAGCCTAAGGACCGTGGTTCGATTCTCCATGCCCCACATAAAGCCATATGCATATGGTGGCACATATGTCTGGAGTTCATTTGCAGTGGTTGGAGGCTCTGGCATACTCATATTCTCATTCTCTCTCTCTTTCTCAAATAAATAAAAATAAATAAATCTTTTTTAAAAAATCTGTTAGATCATTTTTGATATTGTCCGTTTTTCAGTTACTGTGATTGCATTTGTACTTGTGGTTGTGCCTTATATTGAGTAATGATAATATTTAAAGTTTTGGGGGGTATTATTCTGTTGACTTATGGTAACTTGTTTTCTTGAGTGTTTTATGATCATTTTGAATTTATATTTGAAGATTGGCACACCCTGAATCCTATTCCCCCACCTTTTTTTTTGGGGGGGGGGAGAAAGGGGTTTTAAGAATTTTACTGTTTTTTTGTGACTTTGAAAGTCTATTTGAAAAAAAAAAAAACGTTTTTTGAGGGGGTGTTTTGAGGTAGGGGCTCACTCTAGTGAGTTTATGCTGACTTGAAGTTTACTATGTAGTCTCAGGATGGCCTCGAACTCACAGGAATCCTCCTACCTCTGCTTCCCGAGTGCTGGGATTAAAAGCATGTATCACCACGCCCAGCTATTTAAATTTTTTTAAAATATTATATATTTATTTGAGAGAGAGAGGGGATGGGCACACTAAGATCTCTAGCCACTGCAAACTAACTCCATGCACATATGCCACCTTGTGCATCTGACTTGTGTGGGTCCTGGGGAATCAAACCTGGGTCCTTAGGCTTCATAGGCAAGCACCTTTTATTTATTTGCAAGTGGGGGGGGGGAGCGAGAGCCAGCACGTGCGCAGCAGGGCTTCCTGCCACTGCAAACAAACTGCAGATGCACCTTGTGCATCTGACTTTACATGGGCCCTGGGGATTTGAACCCGGGCCTTTAGGCTTTGCAAGCTGAGCCATCACTCCAATTTGAAAGGCCATTTAGGTATTCCGTTGTTTTATTGTTTTCTAGGAGAAGGGTTTTCAGAATCTGCTCTTCCACATTGTTAGAGATGGAGGTCCCTTGTCATTTGGGTTCAGTGGTTTCAAGTTCATCAAATGAAACGAAGATCTGTAATTGTAAACTAGAGTGCATTTCTCAGCCATGCCCTCATGCTTTCCTAAGCCTTCATCCTTGAAGGTTGCTGTGCTTTGCACAAGTGTGAATGTCTGTGTCTCCCTCTGCTCTTGTATTTGCTGTTCTTGGTTGTCTAGAGCCTCTTTGCACCTTTGCTCTGCCGTTGCCCTGTGTTCTTCTAGCCCCAGTGCTATCTTCTTACCTCTGGTTTCATTTGCCATGTCGGCTCTATTGACCTTATATGTCTGTAGTAGTTAGGTGCATATTAGAATGGTATTTTTATTTATGCGCTGAAAATGGGGACTTTTTTTTTCTGAGGTAGGGTTTCACACTAGCCCAGGCTGACCTGGAATTCACTCTATAGTCCCAGGCTGCCCTCACATTCACAGAGATCCTCCTACTTCTGCCAGTCACGTGCTGGGGCTAAAGGTGTGTGCCACCACACCCATCCTTGTTGTTTGGGTGTTTTTTTTGTTTTTGTTTTTTCTTTTGGAGGTAGGGACTCATTCTAGCTCAGGCTGACCTGGAATTCACTGTGTAGTCTCAGGGTGGCCTTGAATTCATGGCGATCCTCCTACCTCTGCCTCCTGAATGCTGGGATTAAAGGTGAATACCACCATGCCCATCTGCTTGTTTTTGACATTTTTTTCCAAGAGGACTATATGTGCTATATATATAATGTATAGGTAAATTTTAAGAAATGATTTCTTTATTTAAAAAAGAATGGTAAAAATAACAAAAAGGCAAAAAGAAGCAGGGGAGAGATGCCTCACATGAAATCCACCCCCCCCCCACACACACACTGGAAAAGCTTTTATTAAGATCTTACCAGCTGAGAACTGTGCTAACATTAAGTGCCCTCCTCCTTGGCAATCTGGTCCCACATGAGCTTTTATAGCATTGGCTAAAACTTGTAATACTTGAAAAAGACTGTCTTGGTGAAAGCATTTAATCTTCCAGCATTAAGTATGATACTGGCCATAGACTCTTTGGTAGATCTCTTTTGTCAGATTCAGGAAATTCTTTTCTGCTTCTAGCTGAGAGTTAGTATTATAAATGAGCATTTGATTTTGTCACCTTTTCTCTATCAGTGAACATGATTTTTCTTCTTTAGATTATTTGTACAGTAAATTAGATTGATTGATTCTTCCTTTTTTTTTTTTTTTTTTTTTTTTTTTGAGGTAGGGTCTTGCTCTAACCCATGCTGACCTGGAATTCACTATGTGTTCTCAGGATGGTCTTGAACTCAGAATTCACAGCAATCTTCCTACCTCTGCCTCCGAGTGCTGGGATTAAAGACATGCACCACCACGCCCTGTGCATTTAGCATATTTTAAAGAATACATTAAGGGCTAGGAGTGTAGCTCAGTGAATGTGTGAAGACCTGGGTTTGATTCCTAAAACCCAAAGAAGAAAGAATAAAAGAATTAAGAAAAGAGTATTATATTTACTTGTACTCTTATGTTTTTTTCCCCCCCCCCCGAGGTAGGGTTTCGCTCTAGCCCAGGCTAACCTGGAATTCACTATGTAGTCTCAGGGTGGCCTCGAACTCACAGCGATCCTCCTACCTCTGCCTTCCGAGTGCTGGGATTAAAGGCGTGTGCCACCAGGCCTGGCTTATACTCTTATTTTTTGTTGCCCTTCCTTCATTCTGTTTTTTCATTTAAAATTTTTTTTTAAAATATATTTTAGGTTTTTTTGTTTTTTGAGGTAGGGTCTCACTCTAGCCCAGGCTGACCTGAAATTCACTATGTAGTCTCTGAGTGGCCTCCAACTCAGGTGATCCTGCTACCTCTGCCTCCTGAGTGCTGGGATTAAAGGCATGTGCCACCACGCCCAGCTCTTTTTTTATATATTTTATTTATTTGAGAGAGGAAGAGGCAGATAGGAAGAGAGAATGGGAACACCAGGGTCTCTAGCCACTACAAACTCTAGATGCATGTGCCCCATTATGCATCTAGCTTACATGGGTCCTGGGGAATCAAACCAGGGTCCTTAGGCTTTGCAGGTAGATACCTTAACCGCTAAGCCATTTTCCTCAACTCCAACCCTTCCTTCATTCTTGATGATGTAGGTCTCTGGTGGTTTGAATCAGCTGTCCCCTATAAACATGTGTTCTGAATGCTTGTTCCCCAGCTGAAGGCAGTTTGGGAGGTGGAGCCTTGCTGGAGGAGGTGTGTTGTTAGGGGTAGGCTTAGAAGTGTTAGGGCCAGCTCCCCATGCTAGAATTCTACTCACTTTCTTGCTGCTGTTTTTCACCTACTATAGCAAAGGTGATGTCCAGCCTTTGCTCCGCCATACTTTCCCCTGCCATCATAGAGCTTCCCCTTGAGACTGTAAGCCAGAATCAACTCCTTCCTCCGATCACCCTTTTGGTTGGGTGCTTTATGAAGCAATGAGAAACTCACTGCTATAGTTTCATGTAGCATTATTTGCCCTGTCTATACAACTTCCTTTAGGAGGTCTGCTGGCTTCAGTAGGTTAGTTTTCTTTTGTCTAACAATATCTTAATTTTGTCTTTATTACAGAGAGGTCTTGTTAATAGATATAGAATTCTTGGTTCTTTTGTTTCAGCATTTTAAAGACAGTATTTTAAGCTAGGCTTAGTGGCTCATGCCTAAAATCCCAGCACTTGGGGAAATGAGGTAGAAGGATTGCCATGAATTAGAGGCTAGCCTGGAGTACAGAGTATGTTTGGTCTTCCTGGGCTAAAGCGAGACCTTGTCTTGAAACACAGTAATATGGCTGGAGAGATGACTTAGTGTTTAAGGAACTTGCCTTCAAAGCCTAAGGACCTAGGTTTGATTCCCTAATACCCACATAAGCTAGATGGCCAAGGTGGTGCACATGTCTGGAGTTCGTTTCCAGTGGCTAGAGGCCCTGGTGTGCCCATTCTCTCTCTGTCTTTCTTTCAAATAAATAAACTATTTCTAAAAGCAATAATATTCACAGTTGCTAAATAAATACCCTAATTTGTGTGGTTTCTGATGAAAGATGTAAGTTATTGTTCTCCTATAAGTAGCATCTGTTCACTTTTAAGATTCTTTTTTTTTAGTTTTCAGAAGTTTAATTAAGTGACTGTCAAGTTGTTAAGTTTACTGAGCTTCTTAAAACTAGTTGATGTGTTTTACCAAATTTAGGGTTTTCAACCATTGTTTCTTCTGCTGTTTATTTCTGTACTACATTCTTTTTTAAAAAATATTTTTCTTGAGCTGGTCGTGGTGGTGCATGCCTTTAATCCCAGCACTGGGGAGGCAGAGGTAGGTGGATCACAATGAGTTCGAGGCTACCCTGAGACTACATAGTGAATTCTAGGCCAGCCTGGGCCAGAGTAAGACCCTACTTCAAAAAACCTATATATATATATATATATATATGTATACACACACACACACACATATCAAAAAAATTTTTTTCTTTATTTGCAAACAGAAAGTGATAGATTGAGAACGGACACACCAGCGCTTCTTGCTGCTTGCAGAACAACTCTAGATGCATGCACTACTTTGTGCATCTGACTTTACATGGGTACTGGGAAATCGAACCTGGGTTGGCAGGCATTGCAACAAGCAAGCGCCTTTAGCCTCTGCACCATCTCCCCAGTCTCTTTTCACTTCATTTTTATTTTATTTTATTTTATTGTTTTTTGGGGTAGGGTCTTGCTCTAGCCCGGACTGACCTGGAATTCACTATATAGTCTCAGGGTGGCCTTGAACTCACAGCAGTCCTCCTACCTCTGCCTCCCAAGTGCTGGGATTAAAGGCGTGCACCACCACGCCCAGCTTTTTTTCCAGCAAACAAAAGAGTATATTTTAATGAGTTTAGTACAGAGATTTTGGGAAAAAAAGCACAAAGCATATAGGGAACTATTAATAAATTCATCTACATTAAAATAACACTACATTAAAATAAATGCTGCATTAAAATAACTCAGGGGGGCTGGATAGATGGCTGGGTGGTTAAAGTGCTTGCCTATGAAGTCTGAGGACCCAGATTTGATTCTTCAGTACCCATTTAAGCTAGATACACAAGGTGGTGCACGTGTCTGGACTTCATTTGCGGTGGCTAGAGGCCCTGGTGCACCCATTCTTTCTCTCTCTTCCCCTCTCTGTCTCTTTCTCTCAAATGAATAAAATTTAAAAAATAAATAAATAAAATAAAATAACTCTGCATAAACCCAGAGTGGTGGTACACATCTTTAATCCTAGAACTTGGGAGGCAGAGGTAGGAAGATCGCAGTGAGTTCAGGGCCAGCCTGGGACTACTGAGTGAGTGCCGGGTTAGCCTGGACTAGAGTGAGACCGTACCTCAGCAAATAAATAATAAAAATTGGGCTGGAGAGATGGCTTAGCAGTTAAGGCACTTGCCTGTGAAGCCTTAGTACCAAGGTTTGACTCCCTAGAACCCAGGTAAACCAGATGCACAAGGTGACACATGTGCACAGGTCACACGTACACACAAGGTTATATGTACACGCAAGGTGACACATGCATCTGGAGTTCAATTGCAGTGGCTAGAGGCCCTGGTACACCAGTTTTCTCTCTCTTTCACTTTCTCATAAAAATAAAATAAGGGTTGGAGAGTTGGCTTAGCAGTTAAGGCACTTGCCTGCATAGCCAAAGGACCCAGGTTCTGTTCCCAGATGCACAAGGTGGCACATGAATCTGGTGTTTGTTTGCAGTGGCTGGAAGCCCCGGAGCACCCATTCTTTCTATCTGTGTATCTCTGTCTATCTATCTATTTCTCAGGTAAATAAATAAATAAAATATGTTTAAAATAACCGGGCATGGTGACACATACGTATAATTCTTTCATTGGAGGGATTTTACCTTCTGAGTCTGATGACACAGGTAACCTTTTAAACTTTTTATTGAAAATTTCTATACATATAGACAGTATACCTTGATCATAAACAAATAACCTTTATAGTTTGAGCATCCCAATCTTAAAATACAAAGTACTTGAAAACCTGAGAGGTTTTTGGTTTTATTTTGTTTCAGAGGTAGGGTCTTGCTGTGTTGCCCAGGTAGGTCTCAAACTAGTAGGCTCCAACAGTCCTCCTGCCTCAGTCATATGATTAGTAGCTGGGACTGTCTGAGACTATATATATGTGCCATTGTGCACATCTGGGAGCTGTTTTGAGTGCATTTTTTAAACTGTGTGTGTGTGTGAGAGAGAGAGAGAAGGGCAGGGAGAGACAAACAGAATAAGGATCAACTCTAGGGGACATGCAAAGTACACACTGTACCACTAAACTGTATCCCAAAGTCTCTGAAATCTGAACTCTTGCCTCCAAGCATTTCACATCAGGGCTGCTTAGCCTGTACAGTATTCCATAGGGCTTTGGGCCTCTGCTTATTCCTCTTTCTTTCTTTTTATTTTATTTTATTTTTTGTTTTTATTTATTTGAGAGTGACAGAGAGAAAGAGGGAGGGAGAGAGAGAGAGGGAGAGAGAATGAGCGTGCCAGGGCCTCCAGCCACTGCAAACGAACTCCAGACGCATGAGCCCCCTTGTGCACCTGGCTTACGTGGGTCCTGGGGAATCAAGCCTCGAACCGGTGTCCTTAGGCTTCACAGGCAAGCGCTGAACTGCTAAAGCCATCTCTCCAGCCCTGCCTCTCCTCAAAAAAGTTAGTGCATTCCCTTTCAAGACTTTTCCCTTAGTTATTGAAACATTAATAATAGCTGAGTTAAAGACTAATTTGTAACATTCATGTTTATTGAATCTTTTTCATGCAGAATGAGATTTTTCTAACATCTGTATTCTCTCTTTTTCTTTCTTTCTTTCTTTCTTTTTTTTTTTTTTTGGTTTTTTCGAGGTAGGGTCTCACTTCAGCCCAGGCTGACATGGAATTCACTATGGAGTCTCAGGGTGGCCTCGAACTCACGGCAATCCTCCTACCTCTGCCTCCCGAGTGCTGAGATTAAAGGCGTGCGCCACCACGCCCGGCTAACATCTGTATTCTGAGCATTTTGGGTTATATCTTAGACACTATTATTTGTGGATTATTTTTTTTTCAATTTTTAAATATTTTTGTTTTTTTTCAAGGTAGAATCTCACTTTAGCCCAGGATGACCTAGAATTCACTATGTAGTCCCAGGCTGTCTTTGAACTCAGGGCAATCCCCCTACCTCTGCCTCCTGAGTGCTGAGATCAAAGGCTTGTGCCACTATATCTGGCCTATTTATTTTGAGGCAGGGTCTCACTCTAGTGCATACTAACCTGGAGTTCACTACTATGTAGCCCAGGCTTGTCTGGAACTCACGGTGATCCTCCTGTCTCAGCCTCCTGAGTGCTGGGATTAAAGGCATGGGCTACTATACCTGGCTGGCTGGCTGGCTGGCTGGGTGGGTGGGTGGGTGGGTGGGTGGGTGTTGGTGTGTTTGAGTCAGGGTCTCACTGTAGCCCAGGCTGACCTGGAACTCCCTGTGTAGCCCAGTTTAGCCTCAAATTCATGGCAATTCTCCTATTTCAGCCTTCTGAATTTTGAAATTAAAGGCATGTGCCGCCACACCTAGTTTGAACATTTTAAATACTGTATTATGAGTGCTGTCCTTGTTTACTTGCCAAAGAAAATGCTGATAGTTTTGTTTTGCTGGCCAGTTGATCTGGTTGGATTAGGCCACATGTTCCAACCAGCCCCTGCTTCTACAGGCTGTGGTTATATCAGCCTTTGCAAGTGCTTTTCAGACCTGGCCCACGTGTGCCATCCCATGACCATTCTGGGAGGGAGTATCTAAGTGCTCTTAAGAGTCACATTCATACATACTCACCTGGGAAGAGTGAGTAAGTCCACAAGTTCATGAACAATTTTGAGAAGTGTATTCTGGGTTCTCTGGGCTTGTCCCACTTTCTCTAGCCAGAAACGCTGACTGTTTTCCTACTGTCCAGGTCAAGAGAAAAGGAGGTCAGAGAGGGAGAAGTATAACAAGAGTTGTCTCGCTTTCTGATGATTGTGGCTTCTCCAATCAAAGAGGAGGGTTGGGGTTGGAGAGATGGCTTAGTGGTTAAAGCACTGTAGGCAAAGCCAAAGGTCCTAGGTTCCATTATCCAGTACCCACATAAAGCCAGATGCACGAGGTGGCACATGCATCTGGAGTACAATTGCAGTGGCTAGAGGTCCTGGCATGCCCATTCTTGTTCATATTCATATTCTCTCTCTCTGATAAATAAAATTTATTAAAAAGAGAAGAGTTCCTTCCCCCTGGATGGAAGGCTCCTGCTACCACAATTGTTGATGGCTGGGCATAAGAGAATAGAACAAAGAGGAAGGGAGAAAAGATTTTCACATCTCTGAGTATTAGACCTGTTCCTGCTCCTTAGATCAGTGCTGGACTCCTAGGGAGGAGCGCGATGCCGGCAGGACAAAGATAAACTCACTGCTGATATGGTACTTCCAGCCATCTCCCCAGCTTGCCCACCTCTGTCTTTGTTGGTGTCAGCTTTCTGCAGCATATTCTCATCAGGTTTTGTAGATCAGTGCTAGACTCCTTGGAGGAGCATGGTGCTGGCAGGAAAAAGATGCTGAACTTTCTGCTGATGTATTTCCAGCTAGCTCCCCAGCTTACCAGCCTCTATCTTTCGTAGGGTCATCTATCTGCAGCATGTTTTCATCCAGGTTTTGTAGTTGTGTTCAGTGGGAGAGACATGTGGAATGTGCCTACTCTACTTGATCTTACTATATTTTGAGTCAGTTCTGTACATCTTTTAGTTATGTTAAATTTGAGACAGTCTAAAATCTTTATGTCTAGTCATATTTCCACACTTGTTCATTTGCATTCTTTTATTTTGTTTTTTAATGTACAAGTCTTAGCAAGCACAGTTTGCTCTATAAAAGGAGGTTCTTTGACTTCAGTCAAAGACTCCAGTATAAAGTAGAGGAACTTTTGAGCCAGACATTCAGAAGCTTGCCAGGACCTGTTTGGAAATAAACCTAAAGATTTCTCCTATCAGTAGTTGATTGTGCATTGTTGGCAAGAAGTACAAGATGATAAAATCCAAACCAGGCTTACAGTGGTAGAAACAGAAAAGGTAGTTGATTGTGACACATCTATTACAGATGGAACTATTACTTACTATAGTCACCTGACTTCCAGCCTGGAGAGCTCAGGTTCACATGAGGAGCTCACTATTCATGCTGATGTAGTACTCTTGTCTTTCAGAGACTTCATAGCACAGAGAAACTGAAGTAAAAATCTTTACAAGAGGGATTGTTTTCTAGAATTGGAGAGTGCTATTTAGTCACCAGAAGAGGCTTTGAATTCAGATAGTAATCAGAAAGTAATAGGTGATCTGCCTAAATAGGAAAACCATTTGCAGCCGTTCTAGGCAAAGGGCTAATGTTTTTACAATAGGAGTAAAACACCATACTATGACTTAGGAAAACGTAAATAGAGAAGGTAGGAAGAAAATGGTTAATAAACAGATAGTTCCAAACTAGTAAAAATGGGCATATTAAAATATCAACATATTTGACATATTGTCTTGATAAAGATTAATACAACCTGAGTGAGTGAGTGAGAGAGGTGTGGTATGGGATGGGATGGGATGGGATGGGATGAATCTGTGTGTATGTGCCCATAGGGCAACCCATGAGTTTGCCCTGCGGTGGCCGGAGTGGAACATTGGGTGCCGTGCTCCATCCATCACTCTTTCTGTTCTTATTTGAGCTAGAATCTGTTACTAATCCCAGAGTTTACCATTCTTTCACGAGCTCCAATGATTCTCACAGGTCTCTTGCTTCCCGCTGGGAGCAAGACTGGGGTTACAGAACTGGGAACAGGACTGGAGGTTACAGAAACACGTGTGTATGTGGTGATGAAAATAAAGCAAGAGAAAATTCACACAATTAGGTTTTATTTTGCCTTTTCTACTGTGGAAGTTGGTGCCCAGCATTACGTGCTCTGCCGCTGAGCTATATCTCCAGCCCCACAACTGGACTTTAATAGTTTAGAATTGAATACTGGGCCTAGGTCGAGGGAAGTTTATGATTTTGAAGGTTGTAATTCCTCAAGGTTTAGCTTCATCTGTTCTGGTTGAGAGGTTTGGGGGAAGTTACTGGTTAAAGCTCCTGTCATTAAACAATAAAACCATTGAGATTTTAAAGCTAGTAACAAGTGTAACTACTTCAAAATAATCTCCCTCTAGTTCAAAAGTTGTGGACAGCCGGGAATGGTGGTACACACCTTTAATCATAGCACTCAGAAGGCAGAGGTAGGCGGATCACTGTGAGTTGAGGCCACCCTGAATAGTGAATTCCAGGTCAGCCTGGGCTAGAGTAAGACCCTGCCTTGAAAAAACAAAAACAAAAACAAGTTGTAGACATCTCCATTCTCTTTTCAAGAGCCCTTCTTAGGTTATGTGGTATTTTCCTAGATTATCACATAATATTTCCATTTCAACTTTCATATTATAGGAAACTAAATTCCCCTTCTGTTCTTCACATTAGTAAGGTGTACATTAATAATAGTGACTGATAGGTATAAGCTGTTGTATGCACGAAATAATGGATTGACATATAATTTTTCATATTGATACTTCATGAGCCATTTAAAATAAAACAGAATCCATTGAAATACTAAAATTTCAGATTCTAAGTGTTACATTGTCAAATGGTCTTTTTTTTTTTTTTTTTTTTGCAGGCAGGGTCTCATGTTATCCCACACTGACCTAGAACTCACTCTATAGTCCCAGGCTGGCCTCAAATTCTCAGTAATCCTCCTACTTCAACCTCCAAAGAGCTGGGATTGTAGGCATGAGCTACTGTGCCTGGCTGTCAAGTGGTAACTTAAAAGTCCTATTTTCAGCCAGGCGTGGTGGCGCATGCCTTTAATCCCAGCACTCGGGAGGCAGAGGTAGGAGGATCATCGTGAGTTGGAGGCCATCCTGAGACTACGTAGTGAGTTCCAGGTTGGCCTGGGCTAGTATGAAACCCTACCTCAAAAAAACAAAAACAAAAACCACAACCACTACCCCCCAAAACAAAAAACAAGTGGAAAAGCAGTGGAGCTTGACTTCCAGCAGTTGTGCTCCAGCCACTACAGACAAGCACATGAGGAGCCACAGTGTGCATACACATACGCACACCACATTACAAACACAAACAAAAATATATAAGTAAGCCAGATGTGGTGACACATGCCTTTAACCCAGCACTCAGGAGGCCATCCTGAGACTACGTAGTGAATTCCAGGTCAGCCTGGGCTAGAGTGAGACCCTGCCACAGAAAAATAAAAATAAAAATAAATAAATAAAAATATGTACCAGGGGGTGTAACTCAGTAGTGGAGCAGGCGCCTAGTATATATCAGGCCCTGGGTCCCATCTCTGGTACTACAGAGGGGAAAAAAAGAATATTTGCACATACACTGTTTTGTAGAATCTGCTAATTGTAGTAAAATGGTTTCTTTCCTAGGTCATCCATGGCTGGCTTATTGTTTCATCTCTATTATTGCTATTCTTCTTTTCATTCATTTACTTGGGGTAAGTAATAAAAGCTTTATTCTGTTTTTCAGATACTGACTGTAGATTTCATTGTTGCCCTTAAAGCCATGTATTTTAAAAATATTTTATTTGGTTTTCTGAGGTAAGGTTTCACTGTAGCTCAGGCTCACCTGGAATTCACTATGTAGTCTCAGGGTGGCCTTGAACTCACAGCGATCCTCCTACTCTGCCTCCAGAGTGCTGGGATTAAAGGCATGTGCCACCATGCCTGGCTTTGATTAGGTTTTAAGTGTCAGACATGTATCCCTCTCCTATAGAGCAGGCCTCAAATCCAATCAGAGAACTGTTGGTTTCCTCTATAATGGAAATGCCACGATTGCCACCATTGCACCAGTTAGCACGTTTGACCTGGCCAGCCAGCTGTAAAGCTTGTAGGGTCCGCTACTGGTTAAGGTTGTTGATGACTTCTCTCCTGCCAAAGGCTGCATAGCTCTGTTCAGCATCCTGACAGTCAACAGGAAGGAGGCGTCTAGTTCAGCTCCAGCTTGGTTTCTCAGTGACCTGCAGCCCAAGCATATGGAGTATTCAGTGAATAGGGTCTTGCCATCTAGTTCTGGTGGGCAACCAAGTACCTTGGTGGAAGTAGCCTGTAATTTTAGGAGGGAGGTATCGGGGGCCTCCTTGACCTCACTGAAAGGTATCCCATCCTTGGCACTGAAATTTTCTTGTAATAATCTATGACATCTGGGCACAGTTATCAACCTTTACAGGGTACTTTTGCCAAACACACTCTCACTCTCTCTCTCTTTTTTTTTTTTTTTTCCTGGTTTTCGAGGTAGGATCTCACTCTAGCCCAGGCTGACCTGGAGTTCACTATATAGTCTCAGGATGGCCTTGAACTCACAGTGCTCCTCCTTACCTCTGCCTCCCTAGTGCTGTGATTAAAGGCATGCACCACCATGCCCGGCTTAAATTTTATTTTTGTTTTTCAAGGTAGAGTCTCACTGTAGCTCAGGCTGACCTGGAATTCACTGTGTAGTCTCAGGGTGGCCTTGAATTTACAGTGATCCTCCTACCTCTCTGCCTCCCAAGTGCTAGGATTAAAGGTGTGCGCCACCATACCCAGCACATGCCCTCTCTCTCTCTCTCTCTCTTTTTTTTTTCCTGAGGTAGGGTCTCACTCTAGCCCAGGCTGACCTGGAATTCACTATATAGTCTCAGGGTGACCTCAAACTCATGGCAGTCCTCCTATCTCTGCCTCCCAAGTGCTGGGATTAAAGGCATGCACCACCACGCCCAGCTTCTCTTTTTCAATATAATAATTGTTTAGTGTCATAGTCCATGGTTCTGGGATGAACCTCCAAACCAGACCCAGTTTATGGGAGGATTGGGATTTATTTTCAAGTTTACAGATCCAGGGGATGCTTCATGATGGCAGAAGATACTGCTCTCCCCCACCCCCTTCACAGATCCACACAGAAAAAACACCACCAGCACCACAAGCAAGAGCAAAAAAAAACCCTGTCAGCCAAATGGCAGGAAAAACAGTCAGCTAAAGTACCCTACATACCTTAGGCTAGAAATCAGATCCATCCCAGTGACACCTTAGGGCTGGGCCCTAGAATCTGTCCCCCAGTGACACCTTCTCCAGCTAGGTGGCTGGAGACAAGCTTTTTAATTAAAACACCTGAGTCTATTGGGGTATATACATTCAAACTAAGACAGCTAGTAAAGAAATAGGTTTTTATATGGCTTATTCATGACATCTTTAATTTTTTTTTTTTAATGTTTCATTTGAGAGAGAGGTAGGATGGGTATGCCAGGTCCTCTAGCCACTGCAAACAAAATCCAGACACATGTGCCACCATATGCATCTGGCTTATGTGGGTTCTGGGAAATTGAACCTAGATCTTTGGCTTTGCAAGCAAGCGCCTTAACCACTAAGCCATCACTCCATCCCCTTTTATTTATTTATTTTTAACTTCTTAAAAAATATTTTTATTTATTTATTTGACAGAAAGAAGCAGAGAGAGAGAGAATGGGTGCACCAGGGCCTCCAACTGCTACAAACGAACTTCAGATACATGCACCACCTTGTACATCTGGCTTACATGGGTCCTGGGGAATTGAACCTGGGTCCTTTGGCTTTGCAGGCAAGCACCTTAACCACTAAGCAATTTCTCCCACCCATAGTTTTTAACTTTTATTTATTTTTTGTTGTTGTTTTGTTTATTGAGGTAGGATCTCATTCTAGCTCAGGCTGACCTGGAATGCACTATGTAGTCTCAGGGTGGCATTGAACTCATGGTGATCTTCCTACCTCTGCCTCCTGAGTGCTAGGATTAAAGGCGTGCGCCACCACACCCAACTTAGTTTTTAACTTTTTATTGACAGCTTCCGTAGTTACAGACAATAAACCATGTTAATTTCCTCCCTTCCCATACTTTCCCCTTCACAAATCCACTCTTCATCATATCCTTCCCTCTCAATTAGTCTCTCTTTTATTTTGATGTCATCATCTTTTCCTTCTATTAAGAGGGTCCTGTGTAGGTAGTACCAGGCATTGCAAGGTCATGGATACCCAGGCCATTTTGTGTCTGGAAGATTGCATTGTAAGCAGTCCTACTCTTCCTTTGGCTCTTACATTCCTTCTGCCCCCTCTTCCACAATGGCGCTTGAGCCTTGAAGGGTGTGATAGAGATGTTTCAGTGCTGAACACTTCTCTGTCACTTATGAGCACTATGTTGCCTTTTGAGTCATCCCAGAGGTCACCACCATCTGAAAAAAGATTCTTCTCTAACCCAAAATTGAGAGTAGCATTAATGTGTGGGTATGAATGTTAAGAGAAGTGTTTACTGGACAGTTTGGTGAGCATAATATATGCATATATGCATTTAGCCAGGTACCAGCAGGTGTTACACCCCTAGGGCCCATGACTTCTCCCATTATAGGTTTTCAGTACCAGGCATGTATTGCCTCCTGTGGAGTGGGCCTCCAGTCCAATTAATGAGTGGTTAGTTTCCCCCATACCAGACAGTGCACTATTGCACCCATTGGCTTATTTGGCCTGGGTGGCCAAACTTAAGTTTGCAGTGTCCACTGTTTTTCTCCACTGATGAGTTCTCTCTCCCATAGCAGCCTGACATCTTTAATTTTGATTGACCCTCGCCCCACACCTTTCTCTCCTTCATCCCCTCTGATCTGTCCCTTCTTAGACACTGGTTCTCATCATTGGGATCATTTTTCAAGCAACACTGTGTCATCTCCATATTCTGTGCATATATATATGTACAAAACATTTTGTAGTGGACACATTGAACTTCACTATATGAAAATATCATTTATGGACTGAAGAGAAAGCTCAGTGGTTAAGGCCTGGGAAGCCTAAGGACCCAAGTTCTGTTCCCCAGTACCCATGTAAGGCCAGATGCACAAAGTGGTATATGTGTCTGGAGTTCTGTTTGTAATGGCTAGAGGCCCTGGTACACCCATTCATTCATATTCTCTACCTCTCCCTCTCTCTCTCTTTCTCTCATAAATAAATGAATGAAAAAGTTTTTATGAAAGAGTATTGGTGCACCAGAGTCTCCAGCCACTGTAGTCGAACTCGAGACACATGTGCCACCTTGTGTGCATGCACCACCTTGTGCACCTGGCTCACATAGGATCTGGGGAGTTGGACATGGGTCCTTAGGATTCACAGGCACTGCTAAGCCATCTCTCCAGCCCAATTAAAAAAAAAAAAATTTATTTTTGAGGTATGGTCTCACTCTAGCCCAGGCTGACCTAGAATTCACTATGTAGTTTCAGGGTGGCCTCAGTCTCATGTGATCCTCCTACCTCTACCTCCCGAGTGCTGGGATTAAAGGTGTATAGCACCACGCCCAGCTCCAATAAAGAAAGTAATTTTTTTTTTCAAAAAAATTTTTTATTAACAACTTCCATGATTGTAAAAAAAAATATATATATCCCATGGTAATATCCTCTCTCCCCCTAAAGAAAGTATTTTTTAAAAAAGAAAAAATATTTATGTCCTAGCTATAAAATTTATTGGTATATTGGGCTGGAGAGATGGCTTAGCAGTTAAGTTACCTGTGAAGCCTAAGGACTCATGTTCAACTCTTCAGGTTCCACATAAGCCAGATGCACAGTGATGCAAGCACACATCTGGAGTTAATTGCAGTGGCTGGAGGCCCTTGTATGCCAGTATTCTTCCCCCTCCCCCACACTAAATAAAAAGCTAGTCTGTTGGGCTTGCCTCAAAAAAATAATAATAAAAATTATTGGGGGCTGGAGAGCTGGCTTAGTGGTTAAGGCATTTGCCTGCAAAGCCAAAGTATCCTGGTTCGATTCTCCAAGACCCATGTAAGCCAGATGCAGGAGGGAGTGCATGCATCTGGAGTTCGTTTGTAGTGGCTGGAGGCTCTGGCGCACCCATTCTCTGTCTTTCTCCTCCCTCCCCCTTTCTCTCAAATAAATAAAATATATTTTAAAGAATTATTAATATATTATCTGTTTTTTTCTAACTTTACATACTTTCAGATTTTCTAGAATATGTATACCATTTTAAGTGGTACATTTTTTTTGTTAATTTTTTAGTTTTTGTTGTTATACTTATGTTGTGAGCTATCTTTTATTTATATTAATAGTGTAGTTGCAGGGCTGGAGAGATGGCTTAGTGGTTAAGGTGCTTGCCTTTTAAGCCTAAGGACCCAGGTTCGACTCCCCAGAACCTACATAAGCCAGATGCACAAGGTGGCGCATGAGTCTGGAGTTTGTTTGCAGTGGCTGGAGGCCCTGGTGCACCCATTCTCTCTGTCCATCTGCCTCTTTATCTCTTTCTCTCTCTCTCTCTAATAAATAAATAAAATATTATTAAAAAATACTGTAGCTACGTGTTAAGATAAGTGCTGTTGAAGAAATATTTTACTTGAGTAAGTTATAGCACAGTTGATATACTGCCTGGTAAACACAGGGACATGGTGGCGCACACCTTTAATCCCAGCACTCAGGAGGCAGAAGTAGGAGGATCGCGGTGAGTTGGAGGCCACCCTGAGACTACATAATGAATTCCAGGTCAGCCTGGGCTAGAGTGAGACAACTACCTGGGGGTGGGGGAGGGATTTGAATAAAGTTCTAAGCAAGTTCTTGATGAGAATTATTGCACATAATTTATTTTAAATCCCCATTTAATTTTTTTCAGAGAAGTTTTTAAGACCTACAATGTTGCTGTGGACTATATTACAGTTGCACTTCTGATCTGGAACTTTGGTGTTGTGGGAATGATTGCCATTCACTGGAAGGGTCCACTCCGGCTCCAGCAGGCATATCTCATTATGATCAGTGCCCTCATGGCCCTGGTATTTATCAAGTACCTTCCTGAATGGACTGCATGGCTCATCCTGGCTGTGATTTCAGTATATGGTAAAACCCCAGGACTGACACTTTGTTTATCACAGAAATGCTCGCTGATATCTTTTCCTTCTTCCTCTAGTTCTCTTGACTTAAGGGGATCCCCCCACCACACCCCCGAGGTGGGGTTTCACTGTAGTCCAGGCTGACCTGGAACTCGAGGGGATCCTCCTACCTCTGCCTCCCGGGTGCTGGGATTAAAGGTGTGCACCACCATGCCTAGTTTAAGGGGAAATCTTAAAGTCATTTTGTATAGTTCTTCAATACAAAATGTATTAACCTGTATTTTCTTTTTCTTTTGCAATGCTAAGGATTAAACCTGGGACTTCATTCATGCTAGTATTATATCACTGAATTACATCTCCCATCTCTGAGGTTGAAGTATTTAAATTGCCTCCAGTTTAATTCATTCTTGGGTTTGGGGGAGGAGCAGCGGCCTGCTGGCCCAAAGACTTAGATTCAAAATCCTTGTTTTTCGTATGGGTGAAAGCCCTGAGCTCAACCCCCAGCAACAGTGAACAAGAAAACAACAAAATATCATCTCTGCTTCCAATAGTGTCCTTGATCTTAGGCTGGCTCCCATCTCTTTGAGGTTCAGTTTCTTCACTGTAAATTGGGAATAAGTCTTTAGGGTTGTAAGAGCTCAGTGAATTGAGTGTATATTGCAAAGTGCTTGACATACATAAAATACTCAACTCATTTTTAAAATTATAATTATAAAGGAACTTTAGTGGGATCAATCACTTTAAAAATTAACAGTTAGCCGAGCGTGGTGGCGCACGCCTTTAATCCCAGCACTCGGGAGGCAGAGGTAGGAGGATCGCCGAGAGTTCGAGGCCACCCTGAGACTACATAGTGAATTCCAGGTCAGCCTGAGCCACAGTGAGACCCTAACTCAAAAAAACAAAAGAAAAAAAAAAAGCTGGTTCTGCCTGCCTTGGTGGTCTCACTTGTAATCTAGCTATTCAAGAAGCTGAGGCAAAGAGGATTGCAAATTTAAGGCCTACATAGTGAATTCAAGGCCACCATGAGCTATTTATTGACACTGTTTCAAAATGAATAACACAAAGAAGACTGGGAATATAGCTCAGTGGTGGTAAGCTTGTATAGGATATGAAAAAAACCTTGATTTAGTCCCCAGTACCACCAAAGAGAAAGATAGAATGTCAATTCTATGCCGGGTGTGGTGCACACTCATAGTCCCAGTTACTTGGGAGGCTAAGCAGGAGGCTTGCTTGAGCTGTGAACTCAAAGCAGGACACCATCTTCACTGTCTCCTCTCTATCTTATCTTTCTCTGCTTGCAAATAATATGTGTGTGTATGTATATATATATATATTTGAGCTGGGCATGAGGGCGCATGCTTTTAATCACAGCACTTGGGAGGCAGAAGTAGGAGGATCTCTGTGAGTTCAAGGCCACCCTGAGACTACATAGTTAATTCCAGGTCAGCCTGTTCTAGAGTGAAACCCTACCTCGAAAAACCAAATAACAACAAAAAAATAAAATAAAATAAAATAAAATAAAATAAAATAAAATAAAATATATTTATTTGAGAGAGAGAGGGAAAGGCAGATAGAAAGAAAGAGTGGGTACACCAGGGCCTCTAGCCATTGCAAATGAACTCCAGATGCATGCGCTACCTTGTGCAGCCAGCTTTACATGGGTAATGCGGGATTGAATTACGGTCCTTTGGCTTTGCCAGCAAGCACCTTTACTGCTAAGCCATCTGACCAGCCCGTATTTAGAAAAAGAGAGAGTAACTTCGGGTGATGATACAGTTCAGTAGCAGAGCACTTGCCTAGCATTTATGGAATACTGGCTTCAGTCCCCAACACAAAGTATCTTTCATCAGACACACAAATGCTAGTTCTGGGGACAGAATGCATGGGTTTTCTACTAGTCTCACTCAGTGTCTGTGTGACCACAGTTAACTTAACCTTAGTCTCTGTGATTATGAATATTACACATATACTATACTTAGAACAGTACCAATAATTGTTAGCTATCTTTTAAAATATATAATCTGGGCTGAGAGATGACTTCACACTTAAAGACACTTGTGAAAGCTGCTGACTTTGGTTAAGTTCCCCAGCACTCATGTAAAGCCAAATACCAAACGTGGCACAAACAATCTGGCATTTGTTTGCAGTAGCAATAGACTCTGGTACATCCATATACCCACACGTGCAAATAAATAAATGATTAAGTTTTATAAATAATAAGTATATAATACTTTTGTGAAGTAAGCAAGCTAGCTATTACTTCTGCTTTACTGCTAAGAAACTTGAAGGTTTATAGAGGTAGATTATTTGCCCAAGTTTATGTGTTTTGATCTAGAAATTTGAAGTTTAGTATTCTCTCCATTGCATTACACTGTTTCTACCATCAGCCCTCTGTTTTACACATAATACAAGTGATTATCTTTTCAGAATTTTGAGTTCTTTTAAAATATAGTAGAGAGCTTTGTACAATTCTCAACCCTATTTTTTAAAAAATATTTTGTTTATTTATTTATGAGAGAGAGAAAGAGAGAATGGGCACGCCAGGGCCTCTAGCCACTGCATATGAACTCTAGACACATGTGCCCCCTTGTGTGTCTGCCTTACGTGAGTCCTGGGGAATCGAACCCAGGTCCTTAGGTTTCGGAGGCAAATGCCATAACAGCTAAGCCATTTCCCCAGTCCTCAACTCTATTTTTTTAAATTATTTTATTTTTATGTGTGAGAGACAGAGACAGAGAGAATGGGTGCATCAGGGCTTCCAGCCATTGCAAACGAACTCCAGATGCATGCACCACCTTGTACATCTGACTCAGGTGGGTCCTGGGAAATCGAACCTGGGTCCTTTGTCTTTGCTGGCAAGCGCCTTAACTGCTAAGCCATCCCTCCACCCTCAACTCTATTTTTACAAAGCCAAGTTGAAATGTTGTTCCAAAAAAATTAAAACCAAGTTAATTCTCATTCACTTTAATTGCTCTAGAAATAACTTGGGTTTTTCACTTCAGAATTCTATAAGGGGAAGTGTGTCATAAAACCAAAAATAGTTACAGGATGTGGCAGCTTTAAACCAGCTGGAGATCTTATTATTTCAGGGTATAGCAAATTTCCCTTTCTCACTCAAACAAATAAAAGTGGAAGTGCTCTCTCCTCTTTCTCACTGTATTTTTTTTGGGGGGGAGGGGTTGAGGTAGAGACTCACTCTAGCTCAGACTGATCTGGAATTCACTATGTAGTCTCAGGGTGGTCTCAAACTCACAGCATTCCTCCTTTCTTTGCCTCCGGAGTGCTGGAATTAAAGGCGTCCACCACCACATCTGGCTAGTGTTACTGTAGTATTATTCTTAATACTCTATAAAAAGGCATAACCATTTGCAGGTCTTAGGGATTTTGGATCGTAGTAATGTCAGCCATAAGCTGTCAACACTTCTTTTACAAGTTTAGCTGTACCTATTTTGTGTTTTTAAATGTTCGAAATGATTTTCTGTATTATTGTGTTCTAAATTTTCTTAACACAGAAAATGTAAGAAAACTTACAGTTCACAGAAGAAAATGGTGGTAGAATCAAGAATTTAGGCATATTGCTTCCTCTCTGAGTTGCTATTTTGTAAATATGTCAGTTTTAGCACCACATGTGTTCTGAGATCTGAGTATTCATGAAGTGCTTTTGTTTGATTAGAAACAAATACAAAACTTCATGTAAAGAACTGTTATTTTATTTAAAGTTATTGCATTATTTATTTATTTGAGAGAGAGAGACAGAAAGAAGCAGATACATAGAGAGAACAATAGGTGTGCTAGGACCTCTAACCACTGCAAATGAACTCCAGACACATGTGCCACCTTGTGCATCTGGCTTCATGTGGGTACTGAGGAACTGAATCTGGAGCATTAGACTTTTCAGGCAAGTGCTTTAACCACTAAGCCTTCTCTCCAGCCCCTGCCCTCTTAATTCAAGTATCTTTAAGTATGCATATCTTGGGATTCTACCCAGGCCCTCATACATATGTGGCAAGTGCTCTGCCACTGAGATACCCCAGCCCTGTACTGCTTTTGTTTTTAATTTTGTTTATTTTTATTTATTTGAGAGCAGCAGAGAGGAAGGGAAAGAAAGGTAGAGAGAGAGAGAGAGAGAGAATGGGTGCACCAGGGCCTCCAGCCACTGCAAACGAACTTCAGATGCATGTGCCACCTTGTGCATCTGGCTTACGTGGGTACTGGGGAATCGAGCCTTGAACCAGGGTGCCTTAGGCTTCATAGGCAAGTGCTTAACCATTGAGCCATTTCTCCAGCCCCCCTGTACTGTTTTTAAAAGAAGGGGTGGGACTGGGAAGATGGCTCAGTCAGTAAACTGCCACACAAGCTTGAGGACCTTGGTGTGGATCCCCAGAAACCACATAATATGCCAGGCATAGTGACGTGTACCTATAGTTCCAGCACTTGGGAACAGTGACAAAGAGGATTACCAAAGCTGGCTTGTCTACCCAAATTGGTGAGCTCCGAGTTCAGTGAGAGACTCTGTCTCAAAAATAAGGTGGAGGCGGTCATGGTGGCACATGCCTTTAATTAATCCCAGCACTTGGGAGGCTGAGGTAGAGGAGGATCACTATAAGCTCAAGGCCAGCCAAGACTACTTAGTGAATTTGAGGTCAGCCTGGGCTAGAGCAAGACCCTATGTCAAAAAACCAAATAGTAAGAAGAACATGGAGAGCAGTGGAGGAAGACCCCTGACTTTCACCTCTGGTCTCCATATTCATGTGCATCCACATGCACCTGCACATAACTGTACACCAACCTGTGTACACAAGTGCACATCACACACACACACACACACACACACACACACACACACACGCCAGAACAACAACAAAAAGGACGTGGAGCTCTTCTACTCTGTTCGTAGTATTTTGAAGAGTTCAATATTTTGAGTAAAGCTTCTATTTGTAATTTATAGGTGACACATTTCTACTTGTCATAGATTGATAGCTACTGTAGAGTAGCCTGTCTCTGCCTCTTTCCTTCAGAGCAAGAAGAGTCATGCCTAGAACCCAGCAATTATATACTGTGGACTAAGCAAGTAGCAGTTAAAACAAAGTATAACTTGCCCAGCTCTTTGGTCTGTTTCTGTCTTATTTTGTTTCGATTGCTTTTTCAGGTTGGTTTTCCTGCCAGTTATTCCATATTCATTCAGTGTCGTTTTGTATAGTGCAGGCGCGCACACGCGTGCACACACACACTTTCTCTCTCTCTCTCTTAACCCTTCCCCTCAGTTGATTCCTTCCTAACACACCCATTTATACATTTAGCCAATGCATTCTCTTAGATGTCTTTTGTTGTTCTCTTTCTAGATTTAGTGGCTGTGTTATGCCCAAAAGGCCCACTTCGTATGCTGGTTGAAACAGCTCAGGAGAGAAATGAAACTCTCTTCCCAGCTCTTATTTACTCCTGTAAGTATTTTAGAGTGATGTTGTATTATTACATTCAATCTCACATTTTTTAAAATTATGAAACATTTATTTTAAGAGAGAGTAGAGGTAAGGAAAAAACAAAAAAGCTCCCAAAGCCGGGCGTGGTGGCGCACGCCTTTAATCCCAGCACTCGGGAGGCAGAGGTAGGAGGATCTCCATGAATTCGAGGCCACCATAAGACTACATAGTGAGTTCCAGGTCAGCCTGGGCTAGAGTGAGACCCTACCTCTAAAAACCATTAAAAAAAAAAAAAAAAAAAAGCTTCCAAGGTGAGAACGATCCTCCCCCCATCTGGATGGAGTCCAAGAGGGAAAATCCCAGCTTGTTTCCTAATTTGAAACCAAAGAGGCCTTTAATATGCATGTACTTCTGATCATCTAGAGCGCTTATGGCAGTGTTACAAAGGTGGGTGATTCCCCTAGAGAAGTGATGGTCTGCTGTCTGTGTCTTCAGTTTCCATCTGTACTGCCAGTGCTCACCTGCAGTTCTGTCTTTCTTCACAGCAACAATGGTGTGGCTGGTGAATATGGCTGAAGGAGACCCAGAAGCCCCAAGAAGGGTATCCAAAAACCCCAAGTTTAACACACAAAGTAGGTGACTTTGTCATCTTAGAAGTTAACAATTGGTTGTGAAGCAGTAGTTTCAACCTCTTTCTTTAGTTTCAAATGCCTTTAAGAATCTCCTGAAAATGGGCTATAGTTCAAGAGTAGAGCACCTACCTACCATGTGAGAAACCCTGGGTTTTATCCGCAGCACTGGGAGAAGTGATGAAAGATGTCACTGAGAATCTCCTAAAAGAACTGTAGTTATTCCCAATAAAGACTGGAGAAATGGCTCAGTGGTTAAGGCACTTGCCTGCAAAGCCTAATGACCCAGGTTTGATTCCCCAGTACTCCCGTAAAGCCAGGTGTACAAAGTGGCACATACATCCGGAATTCATTTGCAGTGGCTAGATGCCCTGCACTCCTGTTTGTATTCATTCACTCATTCTCTGTCTGCTTATAAATAAATAAAATATTTTTTAAAGGCACAGATGAATGTTTAGGGAGTTGAAAGACTAGTCAGTGCACTGCCTTAATGCACAATGCCAGTATGGAACAGTTTCAGTGAAAGTTCTTATCTCAAAAAAAAAAAAAAAAAAAGAGTCTGGTATGGTGGTACATGCTTTTAATCCCAGCACTTCGGAGGCAGAGGTAGGAAGATCAGGTTAGTGAGTTTGAGGTCAGTCTGGGCTAGAGTAAGACTCTACCTTGAGGAAAAAAAGAAAGTAAAGGAAAAGGAAGGAAGAAAAATAAATTGTGCCAGGCATGGTGGTGCACACCTTTAATCCCCACACTTGGGAGGCAGAGGTAGGAGGATTGCCATGAATTCAAGGCCACCCTGAGACTACATGGTGAATTCCAGGTCAGCCTGGCTGAAACCCTACCTTGGGAAAAAAAGAAAATTGATTTGTGATGTGGTCATGCTTATCTGAGAAGGTCAGATATTTCAGGTGGACAGGACTAACAACACAGTATGGAAGTAAGGAAAGCAACCACTGCACATAGTGACGTACGCCTTTAATCCCAGCACTCAGAAAGCTGAGATAGGAGGACTGCTGTGAGTTTGAGGCCTGCCTGAGACTACATAGTGAATTCCAGGTCAGCCTGGGCTAGAGTGAGACCTGACCTCAAAAAAAAAAAAAAAAAAAAAAGAACCTTCTTAAAAACAAAGGGCTAGCCTCATAAGGAAGTTGAAAAAAAAGACAAAATTCAATTAGTAAGAAAAGAAAAGTTGCCGGGCGTGGTGGTGTACACCCTTTAATCCCAGCACTCGGGAGGCAGAGGTAGGAGGATTGCCGTGAGTTCGAGGCCACCCTGAGACTACATAGTGAATTCTAGGTTAGCCTGAGCTAGAGTGAGACCCTACCTTGAAAAACCAAAAAAAAAAAAAAAAAGAGAGAGAGAAAAAGAAAAGTGGATGCCAGGCGTGATAGTGTACGCCTTTAATCCCAGAACTTGAGAGGCAGAGGCAGGAGGATTGCTGTGAGTTCAAGAGTGAAAAAAAAGAAAAGAGAAGTGGGCCTTGAGTTGCTATTTGTCACAAAAAAGAGAGTTTAGGCTTAACAAAGACAAGGAAATTGCTCTAATTAGCATCTGGTAGCTGCAAGGTGGACCCTTTCTACTGGGGCTTCAGATTTGGGACCCAAAGAAATCAGACTTTTTCCTGTGGTGTATGAGACAGCAAAACTAGGCGGAATCGAACAGCAAAAGGAGCTGAAAAGGTATCTCAGTGGCTAAGAGCACTTCCCACACAAGCTTGAGGGCCTGAGACCACAGTTTCCAACTTCCTAGCATTCATGAAAACATGTGGGTATGGCACACATGTCTGTAATCCCAGTTCTGTAGGGGAACAGCCCCGAGAATGACTGAGACTCACAAAAACAGCAGGTTCTAGAATGAGTGAGATATTCCATCTCAAGGAAACATGGAGATGAGTGATGGATGGGACATCTGATATTCTCCTCTGGCCTTTGTATGCACAGGATGCTGCATCTGCACATACATGTACATATGTCATACACTCCATACCACACACATAGTACAAGCCCAAGAAAACAGTAAAATACCTAGACTACATAGTGAATTCCAGGTCAGCCTGGGCTAGAGTGAGAACCTACCTTGAAGAAAAAAAAGAAAAGAGAAGTGGGCCTTGAGTTGCTATTTGTCACAAAAAGAGAGTTTAGGCTTAACAAAGACAAGGAAATTGCTCATTAGCATCTGGGTAGCTGCAAGGTGGACCCTTTCTACTGGGGCTTCAGATTTGGGACCCAAAGATATCAGACTTTATCCTGTGGTGTATGAGACAGCAAAACTAGGCGGCATCAGAACAGCAAAAGGAGGCTGAAAAGGTATCTCAGTGGCTAAGAGCACTTCCCACACAAGCTTGAGGGCCTGAGACCACCAGTTTCCAACTTCCTAGCATTCATGAAAACATGTGGGTATGGCACACATGTCTGTAATCCCAGTTCTGTAGGGGAACAGCCCCGAGAATGACTGAGACCCTACCTTGAAAAACCAAAAAAAAAAAAAAAGAGTCTGGTATGGTGGTACATGCTTTTAATCCCAGCACTCGGGAGGCAGAGGTAGGAGGATTGCCATGAATTCAAGGCCACCCTGAGACTACATAGTGAATTCTAGGTTAGCCTGAGCTAGAGTGAGACCCTACCTTGAAAAACCAAAAAAAAAAAAAAAGAGAGAGAGAAAAAGAAAAGTGGATGCCAGGCGTGATAGTGTACGCCTTTAATCCCAGCACTCAGAAAGCTGAGATAGGAGGACTGCTGTGAGTTTGAGGCCTGCCTGAGACTACATAGTGAATTCTAGGTTAGCCTGAGCTAGAGTGAGACCCTACCTTGAAAAACCAAAAAAAAAAAAAAAGAGAGAGAGAAAAAGAAAAGTGGATGCCAGGCGTGATAGTGTACGCCTTTAATCCCAGCACTCAGAAAGCTGAGATAGGAGGACTGCTGTGAGTTTGAGGCCTGCCTGAGACTACATAGTGAATTCTCTCTCTCTGCCTCCTTCTCTCTGTCGCTCTCAAATAAATAAACCAAAAAATTAAAAAAATATATTATAAATTGCTGGGTGTGGTGGCACACACCTTTAGTCCCAGCACTCGGGAGGCAGAGGTAGGAGAATTGCTGTGAGTTTGGGGCCACCCTGAGAATACAGAGTGAATTCCAGGTCAGCCTGGGCTAAAGTGAGACCCTGCCACAAAAAACAAACAAACAAAAATTTATAAATTAGGGGCTGAGAGATGACTTACTAGTTAAGGTGCTTGCCTGCAAAGCCTAAGGACACAGGTTTGCCTCCCCAGAACCCATGTAAGCCAGATGCACAAGCGCTGCATGCACACAAGGTCGCACATGTGCACAAGATGGCACATACATCTGGAGTTCTGATTGCAGTAGCTAGAGGCCCTGGCACACCAGTTCTCTCTCACGCTCGCGCTCGCTCTCTCTCTCTCTCTCTCTCTCTGTCCCATAAAATAAAATAATAAATCTTACTCTGTGATTTGATATACTGTGACCTAGGAAAGACCCAGTTAAGAAGTCCACACAAGTGAGAGCCCTTAAGTGTCTAGGCTTTAGTCATGGTAAGCCAGTTTCTACAATAAACACATTACATTTATGGAAAGTAAAGAACAGAGGGCTGGGATGGAGCCTCATGTCATTAGCTTGCCTAGCATGTACAGGGTCTAGGTTCCCTCCCCAGCATAGGAGCCAGGAGAATTGTAAGCATTACTTAGGTGGGCAAGTTTCCTAACACCGTTCTGTTTACCATGCCCAGTCAGATCAGCAGCACTCACGACAAAATGTTGCGCCCATCAAGAACTCATGTGTGCACTTGGTTGTAGTTAAATCAGTGGTAGATGCCAGCAGGTAGGAAACATCCAGCTGCCAAGGGCAGAACAACCCAACTCAGTTGCCATTACCAAAGAAGAAACGTGTTCTCACCTGTGACAAGAGGCGTAGGCATTTGTAGGGTTGGGAAATTTAAGTCTCATTGATGTTAGCAAGGGCCCAGGTTCTTTCTGCCTTTCTTCTCTGCTACCTTTAGTCCCCTGGTCCTGTGGTGTGACAACGGCAGTGCCAGGCACTGTATCCAGACTAGAGGGTTACACATACAGGGGAAGAAGGAAACGTTTCTTCCTTAAAAAGAGGAAAGGAAAAAAATGCAAGATTCCAGCTGATGTTACTTAATCCTCATTGACTGGTACCAAGACTCTGTCCTAACTGCCGAGCTTTCATTGGGAAGAGGAATGGAGGATTGCCATGCTTGGCCTGGCTTAACCTAGCTTTCCACCAGGGTCATGTGTTTGAAGGGTGGAAACCCCAGTAAATCAGGACCCTTACCTTCAGGAAACAAAGGGGAAATGCTGCTGCAGCCCATGCTTTATGGCCATGTTACCATGACAGGCTGTCACCATTGGCATGTAATTTCCTTAAGAAATTATTCTATGTCGTGGCTAGCCAGAGAACCTCTCCAGGAAGATGGCAGTAGACACTGAGAAGACTCAAAAGTCACATAAAGCAGAAAATAAGCAGCTTCCAGGATCTCAACACTAAAGTAGACTTCTAACATGTTCTCCAAGGCTCAGGGAACATTGTGGAAGAGGGTGCAGAAAGAATGTAAGAGCCACAGGATGGTGAGGTGAACTGACTGGTGCATCCTTGACCGCACAGTGACTACCAATAGCCATACTAAAGAGGGCCCTCAGTGGAATGGGGACGGGGTGGGGGGATATTAGAGGATAATCCAGTGGGATATGACCAATTTATGATACATTCATATATTAAAGTTCCCAATAAAAGGCTTAAAAAAAAGAAAGTATTTGAAATGTTAGAGATGTAATTTCCACTTCTCTTGAAGGCGCAGAAAGAGAGGCACAGGACTCTGGCACTGGGAATGATGATGGTGGCTTCAGTGAGGAGTGGGAAGCCCAGAGGGACAGTCATCTGGGGCCCCATCGCTCTACCCCCGAGTCACGGGCTGCCGTCCAAGAGCTCTCCAGCAGCATCGTAACCAGTGAAGACCCGGAGGAAAGTACGTGCATCTCTCTCCATTGCAACATCATGGATTCCTTTAGGGGACTGCATTATTGACCATTCAGAATAAATATAAGCCGGGCATGGCAACGCACGCCTTTAATCCAGGCACTCAGAAGGCATACGTAGGAGGATCGACGTGCGTTCCAGGTCACCCTGAGTCTACTGAGTGGATTCCAGGTCAGCCTGGGCTAGAGTGACACCCTACCTTGAAAAAACAAAACCAAAAAAAAAAAAAAAAAGAATACAATGAATGAGAGCATAACCAGATAATGATGAGTAACTGTAGCTTACTGTACCAGTGACAGTTGCTGCATTTATTATAGCTATATTTATTTATTTTATTTTATTTATTTAGTTATTATTTAGTTTAGTTGTTTTTTCGAGGTAGGGTTTCACTCTAGCCCAGGCTGACCTGGAATTCACTATGTAATCTCAGGGTGGCCTCAAACTCATGACAATCCTCCTACTACCTCTGCCTCCCAAGTGCTGGGATTAAAGGTGTGCGCTACCATGCCTGACTTAGCTATATTTATTAATAGACCACATTTATTAACATTTCCAAGTTTCATTAAGCTTAGAACAAGTTACAGTAAAATTTTAATTCTTACAGAAATTGTTCAACATTATGATATTATAGACATTTTCAGGGACTGTAAAGACCTCAGTTGTCCTTAAGACTCATAAAAGGACATCATTTTTACCAGCTTTGTCTAAACTTCTGCAGAATCACATTCAGATAAGCAGATTAATTGGCTGGCTTCCATTCAGGTTTCCCACCACCACCTAGGTAGGGTCTCACTCTAGCCCTGGCTGACTTGGAACACTGTAGCTCCAGACTGGTCCTCCTACCTCTGCCTCCCAAATGCTGGGATGAAAATTGTGCCCCACTATACCCAGCACCCATTCAGCTTCTTTCTTTTGTTTTTGTGTTTTTTGTTTTATTTTGTTTTTTAAAATACTTTTATTTATTTGCAAGCAAAGAGAGGAAAGAGAATGTGCGCACCAGGACCTTCAGCCACTGCAAACAAACTCCAGATGCATGCACCACTTTGTGGGTACTGGGGAATCAAATCCAGGGTGTTAGGCTTTGCAGGCAAGCACCTTAACTGCTGAGCCATCTCTCCAGCCCCTGTTCATTCAGGTTTTTGTTTCGTTTTTGTTTTTCAAGGTAGGGTCTAGCTCTAGCCCAGGCTGACCTGCCTTAAACACATGATGATCCTCCTACCTTTGCCTCCGAGTGCTGGGATTAAAGGCATGTGCCACTGCTTTTAATTGGCTCATTATAGTATCATTTTTTTGGTGTTTATTTTATAAAGTAAACAAGTTTTTTATTCAAAATTATTCCAGTTTTTTAAATTTGTGCAGAAATTTGTTTTTGGAGGTAGTGTTTCACTCTAGCCCAGGCTGACTTGGAATTCACTATATAGTCCCAGGCTGACCTCAAACTCATGGTGACCCTCCTACCTCAGCCTCCTGAGTGCTAGGATTAAAAATATGTGCCATCATGACCAGAAGCAGTTTAAGGGATGAAAGTGTTTGTTTTTGGCTTACAGTTTCAAGGGGAAGTCTTATCATGGTGAGAATCATGGCAAGCCGAAAAACCAGGGTCACATCTTCACATCATCAGAGAGGAAGTAGAAAGAGAGAGAGAGAGATGGAATGAATGAAAGAATGAATGTGAAGGGAGGCTAGACTATAGAACCTCAAACTTCACCCCCAGTGACATATTTCTCCATCTCCTAAAGTTTTACAACCTTCCCTAACAGAACCACCAACTGAGCAGATTCAGTATTCAAACACATGAGGTTATGGGAACCGTTTTACATTCAAGCCACCACACCACACACGAGGGCCCCATTCACCCTGAGTTCAGTTCCCTGCTCCCCATAAAAAGCTAGGCATGACCAGACATGCCTGTAACCATAGTCCAGTGGGAATTTAGTCCAGTGGGAATTTAGGCTGGAGAATCACTGAGGCTTACTAGTCAGCCAGTCTGATTGAGAACAGCAGCTCCTGGCTTAGTGAGAGAGACTTCATCTGAAGGGAATAAAGCAGAAGCGATAGAGGAGAACACCCAGTGCTGCCTCTGACCTTTGCATGGGGTGTGCACCTCTGTACATGTGTGCATACACACATGCACACACACACACGCATGCACACATGCACAGAGAAAAAATCAAGGAGATTTAAGATACTGACAGATAGGCAAAAATTTATTTGGTGTCTAAGATGTGTTTCCACTTGACAGATTTAGCACCTTAATGGTAAAATACTTACAGCATCACTAGTGAGTAGTCTCAGCACTCAGTAGTACCTTCATTGGGAGATACACTATATTGAAAAAAGAGATTAGCATACTTCCCAGTTAAATTTTCTTATTTTTCACAAAAATAAATCTTGATTAAAACATTACATGTTGAGGGCTAGAGAGATGGCTTTGCAGTTAAGCGCTTGTCTGTGAAGCCTAAAGATCCCAGTTTGAGGCTCAATTCCCCAGGGCCCCCATAAACCAGATGCACAAGGTGGCGCATGCGTCTGGAGTTCGTTTGCAGTGGCTGGAAGCCCTAACACCCTCATATTCTCTCTCTCTCTCTCTCTCTCTCTCTCTGCCTCTTTCTCTCTCTGTCATTCTCAAATAAAAACAGCAACAACAAACCTTAAAAAAATAACAACAACAAAAAAAATCATTACAAGTTGAGCCGGGTGTGGTGGCATATACCTTTAATCCCAGCACTGGGGAGGCAGAGGTAGGAGGATCGCCATAAGTCCGAGGCCACCCTGAGACAACATAGTGAATTCCAGGTCAGCCTGGGCTAGAGCAAAACACTACCTCAAAAAACAAAACAAAACAAAACAAAACAAAACAAAAAAAATTACAAGTAGCCAGCCATGGTGGTGCACACCTTTAATTCCAGCATTTGGGAGGCTGAGGTAAGAGAATTGTGAGTTCAAGGCTGTCCTAGGACTACATAGTGAATTCCAGGTCAGCCTGGGTAAAGCGAGACTGTACCTCAAAAAAAAAAAAAAAAAAAATATATATATATATATATATATATATATATATGTATGTATATATGTATGTGTGTGTGAGTACATATGTATGTATGTATGTATATATACTAAGTATCATTATGGTACTGTAAACTTGGTCAGAAGCCCATGGCCAGGGGAGGTCATAGACCATAAGGAAAGCCTATTGCTCTTGTTAGGCTAAGTGGCCGTGTTGTCAAACTGCATTCTATATGTGTGTTTGTACTCAGAGATTGGTGCTGCTCTCAGCCTCAGTCAGAGAAGCATCTTTTTGCAGTGGGGCAGAGGTTAATGCAGTGACGCATACCTGGCCAAAGTGCTAAGAATAAGTGACTGTGTTGTGCTCAGCCCTAAACAGGGCATCTGTATCACTCTTGTAAGGCTCAGGAAGAGGGAGGGGTGGAAAGAATGTAAGAGTTGGAGGAGGAGGAGCAGTGCTGTGGAGTGTTGTCTTCTGGATGCAGCTTGGCCCTTACACTCCTGACCTCACTGCAACTGTGGTTCCCTACACAAGATCGAGCCCATCATCATTCCATCACAGATGGGGGAGGGGCTCATGAGGCCCCACCCCCTCCCAGAGGAACTATTGGCAGTTAATGATTGCTAGGAAAGGGGAATCATGTACTTAAGTGGAGTAACCACTGGTAAGTTGCCCTTACTGAATAACCCTGCCTACTACTCAAGCAAACAACCCTAATTAACTCAGTAGGTCCCCCACCAAAAAAAGACATCAAAGCAGAAGGGACTAGTTGGGGAAAAGGGGTCTAGAAGGAATAGAAGGGGGATTAAAGTGGGTAATAGAGGGTTGACTGTGATTAAAACATATACTATCAAAAATAAAATATAGGGCTGGAGAGATGGCTTAGCGGTTAAGCACTTGCCTGTGAAGCCTAAGGACCCCGGTTCAAGGCTCCATTCCCCAGGACCCATGTTAGCCAGATGCACAAGGGGCACATGCATCTGGAGTTGTTTGCGGTGGCTGGAGGCCCTGGCGCACCCATTCTCTCTCTCTCTCTCTCTATCTGCCTCTTTCTCTGTTGCTCTCAAATAAATAAAAATAAACAAAAATAAATTTAAAAAACAAAATAAAATTTAAAAGCTAGGCATGTTGGCTTATTCCTCTTACCCCAGCACTCAGGAAGCTGGCTCAAAAAAAGAAAAAGAAAAAAAAAGAGGGAGGGAAGGAAGGAGAGAAAGAAAGAGAGAAGGAAAGAGACCGTCCCAGGCCTGGGGTGGGAGGAGATGCTCTTGAGTCGGCCCATGGTATCTGTTTGGAGAAGTGGTAGTGTGGATTATGAAAATGCTGTATGTTCTCCACAGTCACTAAATCATGACATAAAGTAGCCCTCAGTCAAGCTGCTTGGGGGTGGTTGTGAGAATTTAGTACAAGTTCTGGGTATGTGGCGGTGCTAGTAATAATATAACAGTAGCCTCTACTGGGACTTCAGACTCACAGTCACGTGAAATCTAAAATTCAGGCTGGAGAGAAGGCACTTGCTTGCAAAGCCTGATGGCCTGGGTTTGATTCTCCATGACCCACATAAAGCTAGGTACAGAAAGTGGTGCATGCATGGAGTTCATTTGCGGTGTCAGGAAGCACTGGTATGCCCGATTATTTTCTGTCCCTCTCCCCTTCCCTCCCTCCTTTCTCTCCCTCTCTCTGTCTCCAAATACATACATAAAAGTAAAAGAAAGGAAAAAAAAAAATCTGAAGCCAGGTGTGGTGGTGCACGCCTTTCATTCCAGAACTTGGGAGGCAGAGGTAGGAGGATTGCTGTGAGTTCAAGGCCACCCTGAGACTACATAGTGAATCCCAGGTCAGCCTGGACTACAGAGTGAGATTTTACCATGAAAAAAACAAAAAACAAACAAACAAAAAAAGAATCTGAAACTCCTGACAGAGGAAAAAACAGGTAAACCCTAAAGCCTAATTTTGTCTATCATGTCCTGACATCTCTTTCAGTTTGGACCTGTATGTTTTGTTGTTCATTTGTTTTTGGATTATTTATTAACTTAATTTATTTGCAAATGAACTCCAGACTCGTGTTCCACTTTGATCATCTAGCTTTACATGGTACTAGGGAGTCAAACACAGGCTGTCAGGCTTTGCAAAAAAGCACCTTAGTTGCTGAGCCATCTCTCCAGCCCCTGATTTTGGATTTTGGAATAAGGTCACAACTTGTTGCCCAGACTGGTTGGACTCAAATTCCTGGACTAAAGCCGTCCTTCCCTCAGTCTCCTGACTAGGTGAGAATACAGGCATGTACCACCACACCTGGCATAGGGTCATAGTTTTTGAATTATGAAGTCATAATAGCTGGGTATGGTTGCGCACACCTGTAATACCAGTGCTTGGGTGGCTGAAGCAGGAAGATTACAAGTTCAAAGCCAGCTTGAGTTACATTAGCAAGACCTTGTCTCACAAACAAAAACAAAAACATAGGGCTGCAGAGATGGCTTAGTGGTTAAGGCACTTGTCTGTGATGCCTAAGGACAAGGAGGTGCACACATCTGGATTTTTATTGCAGTGGCTGAGGCCCTGGCATGCCAATTCTTTCTCGCACATGCGCATTTTGTAAAAAAGCAATCTGGCCGGGTGTGATGGTGCACGCCTTTAATCCCAGCACTCGGGAGGCAGAGGTAGGAGGATTGTCAGGAGTTCAAGGCTACCCTGAGATGACATAGTGAATTCCAGGTCAGCCTGTACTAGAGTGAGACTCTACCTCAAAACAAAACAAAAAATCAGTCTGTTGGGGTTGCCTCAAAAAAAAAGAAATCATAGCAAAGAATGACAAACCTTTTTATATGTTTAATCTTTCCTTTTTTAGGGGGAGTAAAACTTGGATTAGGAGATTTCATTTTCTACAGTGTTCTGGTTGGTAAAGCCTCTGCAACTGCCAGTGGAGACTGGAACACAACCATAGCCTGTTTCGTAGCCATATTAATTGTAAGTATATGCAAATAACAATGTGCCAGAACTCTGGATTTCGTATATCTTTCAGGCAATTTACTTTTTTTTTTTTTTTAATGAGAGAGAGAATTGGTGTACCAGGGCCTGTAACCACTGCAGTTGAATTCCATATGCATGTGCTGCCTTGTGCGCATGTGTCACCATGTGCCATCTGGCTTACAGGGGTTCTGGGGAGCCAAGCCTGGGTCCTTAGGCTTCACAGGCAAGCATCTTAACCGCTAAGCCATCTTTTCAGCCCCAATTTACTTTTAACCTCAGGCAGGCTAAGAGTTCCAATCCCCTGAGCTTTTCAAAACAGATGAGACCTTATTTGAGTCATTCTCCACTCTTGTAGTCTAGTCACATGTTGTCTGTTGAGAATATTAATTGTAGGGGACTGGGGAAATGGCTTAGTGGTTACAGCATTTGCCTGTGAAGTCTAAGGACCCAGGTTCGATTCCCCAGGACCCACGTAATCCAGATGTACAAGGGGGCACATGTGTCTGGAGTTCATATGCACTGGCTAGAGGCCCTGGCATGCCCATTCTCTCTTTCTTGTTCATAAATAAATAAATAAAATATTTTTTTAAAAAGAATATTAATTGTAGCTGGGCATGGTAGCATGCCTTTAATTCCAGCACTTCGGAGGCAGAGGTAGGAGGATTGCTGAGAGTTCAAGGCCACCCTGAGACTACAGGGTGAATTCCAGGTTCACCGGATCTACATCAAGACCCTACCTCGAAAAACCAAAAAAAAAAAAAAAAGAATATTAATTGTGAGTGAACTGCAGCAATGCCAGCTCCACACTCTGTAGCTAGTGTTACAGTGAGCCATGGGCTGTGGTGACAGCTCCGCAGTTAAAGGAACTTGCCCCTCAAGCATACCGATGTGAGACTTCCCTAGCACCTATGTAAAACCAGACACAAAGTGGTGCAGTCTGTAATCCCAGCGCACTGCAGTAGTGGGAGGGGTGTTGCAGTCAAGTTCGCATTGCTGGCAGGAAATTCCCAGCCAAGAGCAGCTTGTGGAGAAAAAAGATTTTATTTTGGCTTACAGACTGGAAGGGAAGCTCCATGATGGCAGGGAAAACGACTGCATGAGCAGAGGGTGGACATCACCTCCTGGCCCACATAAGATGGACAGCAGCAACAGGAGAGTGTGCCAAATACTGGCAAGGGGGAGCTGGGTATAACACCCATGAGCCCACCTCCAGCAGTACACTGCCTCCAGGAGGTGTTAGTTCCCAAATCTCCATCAGCTGAGGACCTAGCATTCAGGACACCTAAGTTTTTGGGGGACACCTGAATCAAACCACCACAAGACGGCACCACGAAAATCCTAAAGCCTAGCCTAGCCAGGTGTGGTGGTGCATGCCTTTAATCCCAGCACTTGGGAAGCAGAGGTAGGAGGATCACCATGAGTTAAAGGCCACCTTGAGGCCACATAGTGAATTCCAGGTCAGCCTGGACTAGAGTGAGACCCTCGGGGGGTGGGGGGAGACAATCCTAAAGCTTTCAAGCCAGTAGACTGGCCTTTCCAGTGACAAAGAGAGAGACCCTGTCTCAAAAACAAGGTGGCAAAGGGCTGGAGAGATTGCTTAGTGGTTAAAGCACTTGCCTGCAAAGCCAAAGGATCCCGGTTCAACTCTCCAGGACCAACATAAGCCAGATGCACAACCTGGTGCATGCATCTGGAGTTTGTTTGCAGTGACTGGAAGCCCTGGTGTACCCATATTCATTATCTCTCTCTCTCTCTCTCTCTCTCTCTCCCCCCCCCCCTTTACCTCTCTCAAATAAATTAATTAAATAAAACAAAAAAAAAAAAAAAAACAAGGTGGCAGAAGAGAACCAACACCCCCAGGTTGTCCTCTGACCTTCACAGGAACACCCTGGCATGTGCTTGCCCATACACATACATACAACCAGCCAAGGTCACAGAGCCTGCTCAGTATTGCAGACAAAAATTTCTGTATTCTTTAATTTTGTTTTTCAAAACTAGTTTATTTTCAGATTCTGAGTTAGGGAATAAAGACCCAACTGCATGGTGATCTCTATATAGTGAAGGAAAATAATGTGGGTTACTTTTTATCAAAAAAAAAAAAAATATATATATATATATATACTTATCTGGGCGTGGTGGTGTGCACCTTTATAATTGAAGCACTTGGGAGGCCAAAGTAGAAGGATCACTGTATATTCGAGGCCCATCTGATGCCACAGAATGAATTCCAGGTCAGCCTGCACTAGAGTGAGCCCTACCTCAAAAACCAAAAAACAGAAGCCGGGCGTGGTGGCACACACCTTTAATCCCAGCACTCAGGAGGCAGAGGTAGGAGGATCGCTGTGAGTTCAAGGCCACCCTGAGACTCTATAGTGAATACCAGGTCAACCTGGGCTAGAGGGAGACCCTACCTCGAAGAAAAAAAAAAAAAAAAAAAAACAGCATGATGACACATGCCTATAACTGTAGCACACTCAGAAGGTGAAGCAGGAAGATGAGTTTGAAGCTAGCTTGGGCTATATATGGAGACCCTGCCTCAAAAAGGGGGGGGGGAGCTCCATTTTTGAGGGCCACACAGCATGCATGAGGCCTTGGGTTCAATCTCTAATACTGAAAATAGAGCTACTTTTCCGTTTGGTCTTCCCCTCTGCTGCTCTTCCCCTTGCTCACTATGTTGCTCAGTCTGGTCTCAACTTCTGGGCTCAAGTATTGCTCCTGTCTCAGCCTCCTGAGTAGCTGGGACTATAAGCACACACCATCAGGCCCGGGTCTAGAATCCATGTTTTTCTTTCATGACTCTTCTTCCAAACTTAATGAAACATTTGTTCTAAAATTTAACCCCAAAAGAAAATAACTCACTTGACCAATGTGTATCGGGTTCTCTGCACGAAACATGGTCGTGACTGCGCCTTGCCTCTCCTCCGCAGGGCCTGTGCCTTACGCTACTGCTCCTCGCCATTTTCAAGAAAGCGTTGCCAGCTCTTCCTATCTCCATCACCTTTGGCCTCGTTTTCTACTTTGCCACAGATTACCTTGTACAACCCTTTATGGACCAATTAGCATACCATCAATTTTATATCTAGCACATTTGAGTCTCATGGATGCTTCTTTTTGACTCTAATAAAATCTGGAGAGGACAAAAGTGATTTTACTGTGTCCTCATCTAACAACGTCAGGATTCCCGCTGGACTTTTGCAGCTTCCTTCCAAGCTGTCCCGAACACCTTCATTATTGGACATTGGAAGGAAGTATCTACAGAAAATGGTTTTGACCATACTTTATTGCAGTAGACGATGTCCCTCTGTGCAGAAATGACCAGATGCGAGGAGGGTCAAGAACAAGGACATGTGATGGGCCAAGAAGTTGCTGTGCTGCACCAGCAATTCCGACCCTAGGCACGCAAGACTTTACTAACACTGCGAACTCTCAGGACTCCGTTACCAAGAGGTTAAATGAAGTGAAACCCAGACAGACTCTTCATAAGACTTCAAGAACATGTTGGAAATAAATGTGTGTGAATTGAATTGTGAAGGTACTGGAAGGAGAGCAGGTGGCGCAGCACAGCAGCGTGGCGCGAGACTCGGGCTGTCTCTCCAGGCACCTTTAGTTTTTAGGACCTTTCCCCACTTTGAATCACATTGGATGCATAGGTTGGTTTTAACAGTTTTTGTTCTCAAGCACTGACCCTCACCACGATCTGTAGCTGTCTGAACTTATTTGGGGTTGCTGTATCCTGAAAGTCTTGTTTCTAAATTTAGTGATTTCTGGAAATAATGGAACTATTGCTTAATAATTCTCTATCCTTAAGTAAATTCTGTATTTTCCACCAAATTCTTAATTTTTAGACATATCTGAGTTCACTTTTGCCCCCAGGTGCCGCTACCTGTCTTTGCCGTCATTGTCACAGCAGTTCTCTTGACAGCAAAGGAGGCAGCTCTGTCATGGTAGCAAGAAGCCCAATTAAGTCAAGGTTCTCTTCATGTGATGCAAATAATGTGTATGAATCAGTGCTGTGAGCCTTGCTGTCACAGCTCCCACGAAGGCAAATAAAATGTGCGCCCAAGGCATTAAAGAGTCAAATGGCTGGTGAAGCACGTTCTGTCCTGGTTTTTCTTTTCTTCCTCCAACTCACTGTCTGACAGTAGGTCAGAACTGAATTGAATAGCTCAGTGATAGAGTGCTTTTTTACGATGCCCTGGATTTAGTTCCTAGCACTGAAAAAAAAAAAAATAATAGCCTGCCTCTGGTAGTTTATGAACCAGTGGTCTTCAAAGCAAGAGTCTGCAGACTACCATTATTTTATGTGGTGAGCTGTGGGAGAACTTGGAGCCAAGAAAGGTAGTTGTGAAAAGGAAAGTGGGCTGGAGAGATGGCTCAGTGGTTAAGGCGCTTGCCCATAAAGCCTAACAACCCAAGATTGATTTCCCATTACCCATGTAAAGCCAGATGCACAAAGTGGAACATATGTCATTTGCAGCAGCTAAAGGCCCTGGTGTGCCCCTTCTCTGTTGGGCATGGTGGCGCATACTGTGAACCTTTAATCCCAGTACTCAGAAGGCAGAGGTAGGAGAAGCACCATGAGTACTAGGCTAGAGTGAATTCCAAGTCAGCCTGGGCTAGAGCAAGACCCTACCTCAAAAAAACAAATCTTGGCCGGGCATGGTGGTGCACACCTTTAATCCCAGTACTTGGGAGGCAGAGGTAGGAGGATCAGCTGAGAGTTTGAGGCCACACTGAGACTACATAGTGAATTCCAGGTCAGCCTAGGCTAGTGAAACTCTACCTCGGAAAAAAAAAAAAAAATCCTAATAACACTCTATAGCTTCTGGGCACATTCTTTACCTTCACAGGATACTTCTGCCTAAACTTTTTTTTTTAATTAAATTTTTTTTTAATTAGGGGCTGGTTAAGGCATTTGCCTGCAAAGCCGAAGAATCCCAGGTTGATTCTCCAGGACCCACGTAAGCCAGATGCACAAGGTGGCACATGCATCTGGAGTTCATTTGCAGTGGCTGGAGGCCCTGGTGCGCCCATTCTCTCTCTCTCTCTCTCTGCCTCTTTCTCTCAAGTAAATAAATATGTTTTTAAAAATTTTTTAATTTATTTGATAAAGAAGGGAAGGAAAGGAGGGAAGGAAAGAAGAGAAAGAAGATAGAATGGACACCAGGGCTTTTGGGCACTGCAGACGAACTCTAGACACATGCACCACCTTGTACATCTGGCTTATGTGGGTCCTGAGGAATCGAACCTGGGTTCTTTGGCTTTGCAGACAAGTGACTTAAGCACTAAGCCATCTCTGCAGCCTCTCTCTCTCTCCTTTTTCATTTATTTTATTTTTTTTTTAAGAGAGGAGATTGGCATGCCAGGGCCTCAGCCACTGAAATTGAACTCCAGACACTTGCGCCACCTAGTAGGCATGTGCAAACCTTGCACTTGCCTTAACTTTGTGTGTCTGGCTTACGTGGGATCTGGAGAGTCGAACATGGGTCCTTAGGCTTCACAGGCAAGCACCTTAGCTGGTAAACCATCTTTCCAGCTCATCTCTCCTTTTTTAAAACATATGTTATTTGCTAGAGAAGATGCAGGTTTCCATATGCTTATCCATAACATCATAAATTTTGATTAACCCTCCTCTTACCCTACTCCATCCTCTCTCCTGACCCCATTTAGACTGTTTTATCCCCAGTATTCTGCCCCTCTACATACATTTCTACTGTACCTGCCCTTAAATCCTCCCCTCTCTGTTCCTCATATCTCCTTTCTAGCTCCCCAACCTTTATTACTGACTTTTATTCCAGCTCCCATGCAGATCTAAACATTTGGAGTCAGGATCCACATGCAAGAGAATATGAAACATTTGACTTTCCAAGCCTGGGTTACCTCACTTAGTACAATCTTGTACAGATCCATCCATTTCCCAGAAACTTTTATAATTCCATTAATTTTCAGCTGAATAAAACTCCATTGTATAAATATACCACATTTTCATTGTCCATTCATCAGCTGAAGAACATCTAGGCTGGTTCTCAGTACTTAGTTTTTTAAAATATTTTTTAGAAAATTTACCTTGGGGGGCTAGAAAGATAGCTGAGTGGTTAAGAGCACTTGCGGCATAAACATGAGGGCCTCTTGGACTGAAGATCACAAAGTTTGACTCCCCAGAACCCATGTAAAAAACTTGTGTGACCAGGCATGGTGGTATACGCCTTCAGTTCCAGCACTCTGGAGGCAGAGGTGGGAGGTGAATCACCATGAGTTCGAGGCCACCCTGAGACCACATAGTGAATTCCAGGTCAGCCTGTGTTAGAGCAAGATCCTACCTTGGTGAGGGAAGGGGGGCTTAGGGGAGGGACAGACAAACAAAAACCTAAAAAAACGGGCTGGAGAGATGGCTCAGTGGTTAAGCGCTTGCCTGGGAAGCCTAAGGACTGGGTTCCGAGGCTCGATTCCCCAGAACTCACGTTAGCCAGATGAACATGCACAAGGGGGCTCATGCGTCTGGAGTTCGTTTTGCAGTGGGCTGGAGGCCCTGGTGCGCCCATTCTCTCTCTCTGTCTCTCTGCTCTTTCTCTCAAGTAAATAAATATGTTTTTAAAAATTTTTTAATTTATTTGATAAAGAAGGGAAGGAAAGGAGGGAAGGAAGAAGTGAAAGAAGATAGAATGGACACCAGGGCTTTTGGGCACTGCAGACGAACTCTAGACACCTGCACCACCTTGTACATCTGGCTTATGTGGGTCCTGAGGAAACGAACCTGGGTTCTTTGGCTTTGCAGACAAGTGACTTAAGCACTAAGCCATCTCTGCAGCCTCTCTCTCTCTCCTTTTTCATTTATTTTATTTTTTTTTTAAGAGAGGAGATTGGCATGCCAGGGCCTCAGCCACTGAAATTGAACTCCAGACACTTGCGCCACCTAGTAGGCATGTGCAAACCTTGCACTTGCCTTAACTTTGTGTGTCTGGCTTACGTGGGATCTGGAGAGTCGAACATGGGTCCTTAGGCTTCACAGGCAAGCACCTTAGCTGGTAAACCATCTTTCCAGCTCATCTCTCCTTTTTTTAAAACATATGTTATTTGCTAGAGAAGATGCAGGTTTCCATATGCTTATCCATAACATCATAAATTTTGATTAACCCTCCTCTTACCCTACTCCATCCTCTCTCCTGACCCCATTTAGACTGTTTTATCCCCAGTATTCTGCCCCTCTACATACATTTCTACTGTACCTGCCCTTACATCCTCCCCTCTCTGTTCCTCATATCTCCTTTCTAGCTCCCCAACCTTTATTACTGACTTTTATTCCAGCTCCCATGCAGATCTAAACATTTGGAGTCAGGATCCACATGCAAGAGAATATGAAACATTTGACTTTCCAAGCCTGGGTTACCTCACTTAGTACAATCTTGTACAGATCCATCCATTTCCCAGAAACTTTTATAATTCCATTAATTTTCAGCTGAATAAAACTCCATTGTATAAATATACCACATTTTCATTGTCCATTCATCAGCTGAAGAACATCTAGGCTGGTTCTCAGTACTTAGTTTTTTAAAATATTTTTTAGAAAATTTACCTTGGGGGCTAGAAAGATAGCTGAGTGGTTAAGAGCACTTGCGGCATAAACATGAGGGCCTCTTGGACTGAAGATCACAAAGTTTGACTCCCCAGAACCCATGTAAAAAACTTGTGTGACCAGGCATGGTGGTATACGCCTTCAGTTCCAGCACTCTGGAGGCAGAGGTGGGAGGTGAATCACCATGAGTTCGAGGCCACCCTGAGACCACATAGTGAATTCCAGGTCAGCCTGTGTTAGAGCAAGATCCTACCTTGGTGAGGGAAGGGGGGCTTAGGGGAGGGACAGACAAACAAAAACCTAAAAAAACGGGCTGGAGAGATGGCTCAGTGGTTAAGCGCTTGCCTGGGAAGCCTAAGGACTGGGTTCCGAGGCTCGATTCCCCAGAACTCACGTTAGCCAGATGAACATGCACAAGGGGGCTCATGCGTCTGGAGTTCGTTTTCAGTGGCTGGAAGCCCTGGCATGCCCATTCTTTCTCCCTCCCTCCCCCCCCCTTCTCTCTCTGTCGCTCTCAAATAAATAAAAATGAACAAAAAACTAAACTAAGTGTTGGGCTGGAAGGATGGCTTAATGGTTAAGGTGTTTGCCTGCAAAGCCAAAGGTCCCAGGTTCGACTCCCCAGGACCCACGTTAGCCAGATGCACAAGGGGGCGCACGCGTCTGGAGTTCGTTTGCAGTGTCTGGAGGCTCTGGCACGCCCATTCATTCTCTCTCTCTCTCCCTCTTTCTCTGTCAAATAAATAAAAATAAAATATTTTAAAAAATCTGTGACCATGCATGTCTGTATCCCCAATCTGTAGGGGGCAGAGTTGAGACCAGTGAAACAGTTGGGTTTACTGAAGGACAGCACTTGGGAGGCAGTGGTGGGAGAATCACTAGTTCAAGGATAGACACTAGAAGAAACTAGAAAAAAAATTGATTCAGTCCTAATTGGGACTGAATAATAAACAATTTATAATTATTATTCATAATTATTAGTAAATCATTAAATAAAAGTGAGGGGGAAGCAATAAGCAGGGCCACAAGCTGCTAACATACATGATAGAGAAATATGAGTATCTGACTACAGATGGCCTATAGCCTTCTCCATGTTTATCAAAGATACCAAAGAAAGACCAGTCTGTTTGCAAAATAAGTTTCATTTCTTCAGATATAGCCTGAATATTTACATAAGTGTAGCAATGATGGCAGCTGATTGCATGGTAATCTCATATTGGACTTTTTCTTTTTTTCTTTCTTTTTTGGTTTTTTGAGGTAGGGTCTTACTGTGGCTCAGGCTGACCTGGAATTTACTATGTAGTCTCAGGCTGACCCCGAACTCATGATGATCCTCCTACCTCTGCCTCCCTAGTGCTGGGATTAAAGGTGTGCACCACCACACCTGACTGGACTACTTTTTTTTTAAAGAAAATATATGTGTTTGCACACATGTGTGCACATGCATGCACGTATGTATTTGTGTGTGTGTGTGTCTGTGCATGCGTGCGTGCACATGAACCAGGATCCCTTGCCATTACAAACACTAGATGCTTGCACCACTTTTTGCATCTGGCTTTTATGTGGGTGCTGGGGAGTCAAACCTGGGCCAGACACTTTGCAAGCAAGCACCCTTAACCACTGGGCCGACTGGGCCATCTTCCTACCCCTCATATTGGACTTCTGAAAACATCTCATGACTAGAAAGCCAGTAGACTTCAAACTTTGTCTCAGTATCTATCAATGATTTAAATGTGATGCTCCCGGCCAAAACTTTAGTAATATGATCAGTGTTTATTTAAATTCTTATTTTGTGTGTGTGTGTGAATCTAGATACATGCACCACTTTGTGTCCAGCTTTACATGGGTGCTGGGGAATTGAATCCTGGGTGAGCAGGCTTTGTAAGCCAGCGCCTTTGACTGTTGAGCCATCTCACCAGCACCTGATCAATTTTTTTCAGTTGTATCCTATTATAAGGGGAACAGGTTCTTACACAAATAACTATATCACCCCCTGACAAGTACCAACACCTTGCAGATATGACATGGCCATTGCACTCATGAACTGATGGCAGCTGTGGTTACCTGTACAAGACTTGCACAAGATGGACCTGTCAGCATTCCGTCCAGGTAGTGAGGGGCATATGAAGAGCTACCCCTCCCTGGGACTATTGGCAGTTAATGGTTGCTGGGAGGGGGGGTCATGTTCTTCAATGGTATGTAAGCTGCCTTAATTAAAGTCAGTCACAAAAAAAAAAAAAGACATGAAAATAGGGCAATTCACTGGGAAGAAAAGGGGATTTCATGGGAGTGAAAGGCAGATAAAAGAAGGGAATGGGGAGCTGGACGTTGGTGGTGCACACCTCTAATCCCAGCACTTGGAAGGCGGAGGTAGGAGGACTGCCATGAGTTTAAGGTCAGCCTGGGCTAGACAGTAAGACCCTTCCTCAAAAATAATAATAATAATAATAATAATAATAATAATAATAATAATAATAGGGCTGGAGAGATGGCTTAGTGGTTAAGGCCTGCGAAGCCAAACGACCCAGGTTTGATTCCCCAAGACCAAAGTAAACCAGATGTGCAAAGGATACGTGCATCTGAAGTTGATTTGCAGTGGCTAGAGACTGGCGTGCCCATTCTCTCTCTGTCTCCCTTCTATCTCTTTCTGCTTGCAAATAAATAAATAAAGTTTTTTTAAAAAAAGGCAATGGGGATAAATATGATCAAAATATACTATGAGTGGGGCATGGTGGCGCACACCTTTAATCCCAGCACTCGGGAGGCAGAGGAAGGAGGATTGCCCTGAGTTGGAGGCCACTTAGACTTAGACTCCATAGTGAATTGCAGGTTAGCCAGAGCTAGAGCGAGACCCTACCTCAAAAAAAAAAATTAAAAAAAATATATATATATAAATTGTCAAAACAAAAATGTTTAATATTTTATTTGTTTATTTGAGAGAGAGAGAGAGAATAGGCATGCCAGGGTCTCTAGCCACTGCAGATGAACTCCAGACACATGCACCACCTTGTACATGTGGGTATTGGAGAATTGAACCTGGGTCCTCAGGTTTTGAAAGCAAGTACATTAACTGCTAAGCCATCTCTCTAGCCCCAAATTAATTTTAAAATACTGAAAATAAAAAAAGAAAAGCCTGGCAGCCAAGGGTGGTGGTGCACACCTTTAATCACAGCACTTGGGAGGCAGAGGTAGGAAGATCATCATGAGTTTGATGTCACTGAAACTACACTGTGAATTTCAGTTCAGCCTGAGAGACCCTACCTGAAAAAAAAACAAAAAACAAAACAACAAAAAAGCCTGGCAAAGTGGATAATGCCTATAATCCCAGTACTCAGAGGCTGAGGTAGGAGGATTACTGTGAGTTCAAGGTCAGCCTGGAATTACATGGTGAATTTCAGGTCAGCCTGGACTAAAGTGAGACCCTACCTCAAAAAGAAAAAAAAAATCCAAAATTTATCAGTTCATTCAATCCCATATTCTTCTTCGCTCTGGCCCAGGCTGACCTGGAATTCACTATGTAGTCTCAGGGTGGCCTTGAACTCACAGCAATCCTCCTACCTCTGCCTCCTAAATGCTGGGATTAAAGGCATGCATGACCATGCCTGGCCCATATTCTTTTTTTTTTTTTAAACATTTTATTTTTATTTATTTACTTCAGAGAGAGAGAGGGAGAGAATGGGCGCACCAAGGCTTCCCCAGCCACTACAAAGGAACTGTAGATGCATGAGCCATCATGTGCATCTGACTAACATGGGTCCTGAGAAATCAAACTGGGTCTTTAAGCTTCGCAGGCAAGTGCCTTAACCACTAAGCCATCTTTCTGGCCCCAATCCCATATTTTTGTTCTGTGAGATCTTAGAGAGCTGAAGGCAGTGATCTGTTTCTGACCCTCAAACCTTGACGGTGACAGGCAGCAGAAGTCAAACTTTTGGGAGATGAATCTGCAAAACTTTAGGATGAAAATTCCATTTTGAGAAATGTAATTACTACTTGAAATGGAGACTAAAGCATTTTAAACCTGGAATTAGGGAAATTAAGTGGAAACTCCAAGATGGGGAAAAAAAACTGCAGTTCAGAAGATGATAGAAAGCGTAAAAAGGAGATGTCAGAATTAAAAACCAAAACGTTTTGTAAGTTATACTAAAAGCATCTTAATATTCCAAGAAACCCTTGTTGTGTTGATGTAGCAGACTGGATTCCAGGTTTACATCAGTGTAGTACTGCTCGAATTTATAAATAATTTTATTTTAATTATAGCCAACTCGACCACACACAAAATTCTTTTTTTATAAAATTTACCTTTCAGCCAGGTCCTGTAATCCAAGCACTCAGAAAGTTAAAATAGAAGGACCAGAAATTTAAGGTCAGCCTTGGCTACACAACAAGGCAAGACCCACAGACTGGCACAGTCCTGAGCCCAGCAACGTTTTGACATGGAAGGCAGCAGAGGACAAAGAGAATGAGACTTAAAGCAGAAGAAGGGGCCGGGCTTGGTGGCGCACGCCTTTAGTACCAGCACTTGGGAGGCAGAGGTAGCAGGATCTCCATGAGTTCAAGGCCACCCTGAGACTACATAATGAATTCCAAGTCAGTCTGGGCTAGAGCAAGACCCTACCTCAAAAAAAAAAAAAAAAAAAAAAAAAAAAGGCTGGAGAGATGGCTTAGTGGTTAAGGCGTTTGCCTGCAATGCCAAAGGATCCCGGTTCGACTCTCCAAGACCCACATAAGCCAGATACACAAGGGGGTGCACGCATCTGGAGTTTGTTTGCAGTGGCCAGAGGCCCTAGTGTGCCCATTCTCTCCCTCTCTGCCTCTTTCTCTCTCAAATAAATGAATAAGATATATTTTTTAAAAATGTTTTTTAAAAAAAGGGCTGGAGGAATGGCTTAGTGGTTAAGGCACTTTTCTGCAAAGCCAAAGGACTCAGGTTCAATTCCCCAGGACCCACGAAAGCCAGATGCACAAAGTGGCACATGCTTGCAGGAGGCCCTGGCATGCCCATACTCAATCTGCCTCTCAAATATATAAATAAAAACATGAGGACTACTTGGAATGAGGAAGGTGCTAATAGAATAGAGGTTGGGGAGGAGAGAGTAATAGGATGAAAATACAATTGAATTATGGTATGTTCATGTATTAAAATTCTCAATAAAGGGCTGGAGAGATGGCGTAATGGTTAAGTGCTTGCCTGTGTAGTCTAAGGACCCTGGTTCAAGGTTTGATTCCCCAATACCCACATAAGCCAGATGCACAAGGTGCTATATGCATCTGGAGTTCGTTTGCAGTGGCTGGAAGCTCTGGTGCACCCATTCTCTCTCTCTCTCTCTCTCTCTCTCTCTCTGGCTCTTTTTCTGTCTGTCACTCTCAAATAAATAAATAAAAATAAAAATAAGTTTAAAAAAATCTCAATAAGAAAGCCTGGCATGGTGGTGCATGCCTTTAATCCCAGCACTTGGGAGGCAGAGGTAGGAGGATTGCCATGAGTTCGAGGCCACCCTGAAACTACATAGTGAATTCCAGGTCAGCCTGAGCAGTAGTAAAACGCTACCTGGAAAAACAAAAACAAACAAACAAAATTCTCAATAAGAAAAAGAGAAGCTGGGCATGGTGGTGCACGCCTTGAATCCCAGCACTTGGAAGCTGAGTTAAGAGGGCTCCTGGGAGTTTTAAGCTAGCCTGGGTTACAGAGTGAATGAGTTCTGGGTCAGCTAAGGCTAGGGTGAGACCCTGCCTCAAAAAGGGGAGGTGCTGGAGAGATGGATTAATAATGGTTAAGCTGCTTGCCTGTGAAGCCTAAGGCCCCAGGTTCAACTCTTCAGATCCCATGTAGGCCAGACATATAAGGTGATGCAAGTGCGCAAGGTTGCACATACGCACAAGGTGGTTTATGTGTCTAGAGTTCAGTTGCAGTGGCTGGAGGCCCTGCCGTGTCAGTTCTCTCTCTCACACACATTTAAAAAAAAAAAAAAAAAGGGCTGGAGGCTAGAGGTATGGCTTAGTGGTTAAAGCCAAAGGACCCAGGTTAGCCAGATGCACTAGGTGGCACCCACGTCTGGAGTGCATTTTCAGTGGCTGGAGGCCCTGGCACGCACATTCTCTCTTTCTCTCTCTCTTTCCCTCTTTCTCTGTCAAACAAATAAATAAATAAATGGCCAGTCTGTTGGGCTTGCTTAAAAAAAAAATCGTCTTAATAAACCTTTTGTAATGTTTGATCTCACTCTGGATCTATGACCTGATTAAGCCTTTAGTTATGTATTTGTGCTATATTTTCTTTCTTAGACAGGATCTCAATCTGTGGTCCAGTTTTCAAATTTCTAGCCTTCTGCCTCAGTCTTCTGAGGTTACAGATGCAGACCTCCACACCTGGCTGTAAATTAAGTTGTGTAACCTACTTTTTTTTTTTTTTTTTTTTTGGTTTATGTTGCAGTTACTTCTAGTTGCTGGGATAAAGCACCCAACCAAAAGCAGCTGATGAGAGGGAAGTTTTTATTTTGTCTTATAGTGTCAGGGGACACTCCATGATGGCAGGAAAGAGTGGCATGAGCAGAGGCTGGCCATCACCTCTGCCATAGCAGGTGGAAAACAGCCTCAGGAGAGTGAGCCAAACTAACACTGGCAAGCTAGGGGCTAATAAACCAACAAGGTCCACCCTGTGCCATACACCTCCTCGAGCAAGGCTCCACCTGCCAAATTAACATCAGTTGGGAACCAAGCATTCAAAACACATGAGTGTATAGGGAACATGTAATTCAAACCACCACAGTTTTTAAAAATATTTTATATTTTTTATTTATTTGACAGAGAGAAAGAGGGAGAGAGAGAAAGAATGGGCATGCCAGGGCCTCCAGCCACTGCAAACGAACTCCAGATGTATGTGCCACCTTGTGCATCTGGCGTATGTGGGTCCTTTAGCTTTGCAGGCAAACACCTTAACCACTAAGCCATCCCTCCGGCCCTGTTTATTTATTGAGGCAGGGTCTCACTCTAGTCCAGGCTGATATGGAACTTACACTGTAACCCCTGGCTGGCCTCAAAGTCATGGTGATCCTCCTACCCCATTATCTGGAGAACTGGGACCAAAAGTGAGTACTATCACACCTGGGTATAACTTTTTTAATTAATTAATTAATTAGGGAGGAAAGAGTCAGGATGGATGGATAGATAGATAGATAGATAGATAGATAGATAGATGATAGAGAGAATAGGCATACCAGGGCCTCCAGCCACTGCAAACAAACTCTAGATGCATGCGCCACCTTGAGCAACTGGCTTATGTGAGTCCCAGAGAATCGAACCTGGGTCGATTAACCACTAAGCCATCTCTCCAGCCGTATAACTTTTTTTTTTTTTTTTTCGAGGTAGGGTCTCACTCTGGCCCAGGCTGATCTGGAATTAACTATGTAGTCTCAGGTTGGCCTTGAACTCTTGGTGATCCTCCTACCTCTGCCTTCTGAGTGCTGGGATTAAAGGCATGCGCCACCACGCCCGGCCCTATAACTTTTTTTCTAATTGATAATTTTAATACATGAACATGTAATTTGATCCCACTACCCATTTCTATTCTTCTTCCCCTACCTGTGCGCTACTAAATACCCTCCTCTTTTGTTTTCTGTTTATTTGAGTGAAGTGGGGAGGGACAGAGACAGTATGGGTAACACCCTGGCCTCTTGTCACTGCAGACAAACTCAATGCATGAGCCACTTTGTGCACTGGCTTTACGTGGGTATTGAGAAGTTGAACCTGGACTACCAGGCTTTGCAAGCACCTGTAACTACCGAGCCGTCTCTCTAGCTTACACCTACCTAGTCCTTCTGTGTTAATGTCTCGTTCTTTGTCCTCCTACATCCTCTATGGCAAAATGTTGATGGACTCAATATTGTGTAGGTCACATGGAGGTAACAACATCACCATCCACTGTGAGATCATGAACGGTACCAGTCAGATCTTGTTTGGGGGACAATGGTGGAGGCAAAGTCACTCCTGCCATTTGACACGGTCCCCTGCTAGGAGGAGGTTTCCGCATGGCTGGGGCTTCATGATGGAGCTGAAACCATTCAGCTGCCTCGGTTTGGTTTTCTTATTAGCAATAGCACTCCTGTCTTTTTTTTTTTTTTTTTTTGGTTCATTTTTATTTATTTATTTGAGAGTGACAGACAGAGAGAGAAAGAGGCAGATAGAGAGAGGGAGAGAGAATGGGCGTGACAGGGCTTCCAGCCACTGTAAATGAACTCCAGACATGTGTGCCCCCTTGTGCATCTGGCTAACGTGGGTCCTGGGGAATGGAGCCTCGAACCGGGGTCCTTAGCCTTCACAGGCAAGCGCTTAACCGCCAAGCCATCTTTCCAGCCCACTCCTGTCTTTTTTTAGACTTTCAAGAAAAGGAAATTCAAACTGCTCGCCGCTGTAGAGAAATAAGAGGGCTGAAAGAAAATGAAACTAAAACCATTTGTACAGACTTATGCTCCCTAGATAAGAATAGGATGGGGCTGGAGAAATGGCTTAGTAGTTAAGGCGTTTGCCTGCGAAACCTAAGGACCCTGGTTTGATTCCACAGGACCCACGTAAGCCAGATGCACAAGGGGGCGCATGCGTCTGGAGTTTGTTTGCAGTGGCTGGAGGCCCTGGTGCACCCATTCTCTCTTTCTCTCCCCTGACTCTCTCTCAAATAAATAAATACATTTAAAAAAAATAAGAGAATATGACTAAGGAGTTCTTTGCAAGTTACAGAAAAAAAAATTACTTGATCGTCCCATTACAACATCAGAAATTCCAAAGTCCACCTCGAGGAGCTAAGGCAAATGCATTTAGGTTTCCTGACCCTACTGACCTGCCTCTACCCTATACAGGAATTTATAATGAAAACTTAGGTCATGTAGTGAAGAATGGAAAGTGGGTACGCTATAGTTCACTGCGCTTCTTGGAAAGGCTTGCTCCATTAGGCCCTGCTTGGTGTTTGTTATCCAGAGAACAATAGAACTCTTTAATCAAACAGGTTAATGAGTACTTTGCTAATCTTGGCTATAAGGAATGTATAAGAAAGTTAGAAGAATGGCCTTTCGGTATAAAACAGTCTGTCTAGCACTTTGCTGATTTTTTTTTTTTTTTAACTGAGAATTGAGTGTTTTGAAATTTCTTGGAAAATAAGCCTGCTTTTGTCCTGTAGTAGTATAAATAAAACACAAGGTTTTGAGGAAGGCAGAGACCCCTGAATCACCTGATATAGCAACCTGGTGTCTCTCATTCTTCCCCCGCCGACTCCGCATCTCCTTCGAGGACCTCACTCCAGCTGGGGCTGGCTCCCGGAGGGACAGTACCCCAATTTACTCCTTCCCATCCTGTGGCTTTTACATTCTTTCCCCCAACTCTTCGGCAATGTTCCCTGAGCTTTGGAGGGTGTGATAGAGATGTCTCACTTAGCACTGAGTTCTCAACAGCCTCTTGCTTTCAGCGCTTAGTTGAGTTTTGAATCTGCTCAGTATCAACTGCCATCACCACAGAGAGGCTTCTCTAGTTGGCAGTGACAGCGGCACTAATATTCTTTGGGCTAAGTCCTCTGCAATGTCCCCTGAGCCCCGGCAGCACACCTTTTATGTATGACAGAGATGCCTTGACTGTGCTAAGTCCTGGGCTCTCTCTTCTTATCACCTTTATGAGTCAGGCCTCCCCAGTATTCACTGTCGTCTTGAGCACAAAGACTCTTCTCTAACCAAAACTAAGGATAAACCTAATCCATGGGCCTAAATATAACCACTTAGAGGGCACTTTGATAAGCAGAATACATCCATTTCACCAAAGAGCAGTCGTAGTTTCCCAACCCCCTGTGACCTATGACCTTCCAAACCATAGGCTTTAAATAGGTTTTCAGTGTCAGGAATGGATCCCTCCCCCACCACGGAGCACGATTCAAATCTTGTTAGAGAGCAGCAAGTTACCCCCATAAGTGACCTGCCACTACTGTATCAGTGGACACCTCTTGCCTGGCTGGCCAGTTGTGTGGGATGCAGGATCCACTGCTGGTTAGGATTGTTGGTGGCTTTTCTCCCCCAGCACGGCTCTCTGCAGTTTCAGTTTCAGCTGGATGTTTCAATGTCCTGTAACTACAGCATGTGACGCCTTCAACAATAGGGCCTTACCATCTGGTTTTGGTGGGCAACCAAGAGCGTGGTGGCGCACACCTTTAATCCCAGCACTCGGGAGGCAGAGGTAGGAGGATCACCGAGAGTTCAAGGCCACCCTAAGACTACATTCTGAATTCCGGGTCAGCTTGGGCTAGAATGAGACCCTACCTTAAAAAAACCACACACAAGGCTGGAGAGATGGCTTAGTGGTTAAGGCCTTTTGCCTGCAAGGCCAAAGGATCCTGGTTCAATTCTCCAGGACCCACGTGAGCCAGATGCACAAGGGGGCACATGCATCTGGAGTTCACTTGCAGTGGCTGGATGCCCTGCCATGCCCATTCTCTCTCTCCCTCTCTCTCTGCCTCTTTCTCTCTCAAATAAATAAGTAAATAAATAAAATATATTTTTAAAAAAACCACACACATACAAAAAATTCATGATTTTACTTCAAAATCATTGACATTAGCCAGGCGTGGTGACGCATGCCTTTAATCCCAGCACTCTGGAGACAGAGGTAGGAGGATCGCTGTGAGATTGAGGCCACTCTGAGACTACATAGTGAATTCCAGGTCAGCCTGGGCTAGAGTGAGACCCTACCTCGCAAAACAAAAAACAAACAAACAAACAAACAAAAATCCTTGACATTTTGTGAATACCTATTTACTTAATATATTGTAACTTTAAGATTTATTTTCTAGGGCTGGAGAGATGGCTCAGTGGTTAAAGGCACTTGCTTGCAAAGCCTGACAGCCTGGCTTTGATTTCTCAGTACCCATATAAAAAGCCAGATGCATAGTAGTACATGCATTGGAGTTCGCTGGCCATGGCAGGAAGCCCTGGTGTGCTCATACTGTTTCTCTCTCTCTCTTTTTTCTTTTTCTTTCTTTTTTTCTTTTGTTGTTTTTTGAGGTAGGATCTTGCTCTATCCCAGTCTGACCAGGAATTGACTCTAGTCTTAGGGTAAGCTCAAACTCACGGTGACCCTTCTTCTATCTCTGCTTCCCGAGGGCTAGGATTAAAGGCGTGCACCACCACACCCGACCTTCTCTCTCTTAAATAAATAAAATTAAAAAAATTTTTATTTTAGCTGGGCGTGATGGCACATGCCTTTAATTCCAGCACTTGGGAGGCAGAGGTAGGGGGATCACTCTGAGTTCAAGGCCACCCTGAGTCTACAGAGTGAATTCCAGATCAGCCTGGGCTAGAATGAGACTCTACCTCGAAAAACCCAGGTCCAAGTAAGCCAGATGCACAAGGTGCGCATGTGTCTGGAGTTTGTTTGCAGTGGCTGGAGGCCCTGGCATGTCTCTCTCTCTCTCTCTCTCTGTCTCAATAAAAGTAAATTTCAAAACAAGCCAGGCGTGGTGGCGCACGCCTTTAATCCCAGCACTTGGTAGGCAGAGGTAGGAGGATCGCCGTGAGTTCAAGGCCACCCTGAGACTACATAGTGAATTCCAGGTCAGCCTGGGCTAGAGTGAGACCCTACCTTGGGGGAAAAAAAAAAAAAAAAAAAAAAAAAAAACTTTAAAAAAGAAAAAGAAAGTTGCCTGTGCTGTGTATGTATGTGTACATGAGTGTGTATGAGCACACTAGTGTGTGGAGGTGCATGTGTGTGGAAGCCAGAGTCAATGTCATGTCTTCCTAGGTGGTTCTCTACCTTATTGTTGTTTTTTTTTGTTTGTTTGTTTATTTTTTATAAATTTATTTATTTATTTGCAAGCAGAGAGAGATTAGAGAGACAGAGAGAGAATGGGCACGCCAGGGCCTCTGGCCACTGCAAACGAACTCCAGATGCATGCGCCCTTTTGTGAATCTGGCTTACATGGGTCCTGGGGAATCGAACCTGGGTCCTTTGGCTTAGCAGGCAAATGCCTTAACCGCTAAGCCATCTCTCCAGCCCTGTTTGTTTATTTTTCAGTTTTATTTATTTATTTATTTGAGAGCGACAGACAGAGAGAAAGAGGCAGGCAGAGAGAGAGAGTATGGGCGCGCCAGGGCCTCCAGCCACTGCAAACGAACTCCAGACACGTGCGCCCCTTTGTGCATCTGGCTAACGTGGATCCTGGGGAATCAAGCCTCAAACCGGGGTCCTTAGGCTTCACAGGGAAGCGCTTAACCACTAAGCCATCTCTCCAGCCCCTTATTCTTTATTTTTGTTGTTGTTGTTTGTTTGTTTTGGAGGTAGGGTCTCACTCTAGCCCAGGATGACCTGGAATTCACTATGTAGTCTCAGGGTGGCCTCGAACTCATGGAGATCCTCCTATTTCTGCCTCCTGAGTGCTGGGATTAAAGGTGTGCACCACCACGCCTGGCCCCTTATTGTTTGAGCCAGGGTATCTCACTCAACCTAGAACTCAATGATTCCATTAGATTAACTAGCCCGTGAGTCCCAGGGATTCCTGTTCGCATCTCCCAGTACTGGGATTATAAATATCAACATGATGCCTAGCATTTTGCATGGGTTCTGGGGTCTAAACTCAGCATGAGAACGTGCTTGTGCTTGTGCTTGTACATCTAAGCACTGAGCCATCTCCCCAAACCCCTCCTTTTTTTTTTTTTTTTTTTTTGGTTTCTCAAGGCAGGGTTTCATTCTAGTCCAGGCTGACCTGGAATTCACTATGTAGTCTCAGGGTGGCCTTAAAGTCACAGCAGTCCTCCTACCTCTGCCTCCCAAGTGCTGGGATTAAAGGTGTGTGCCACCATGTCTGGCTCCTAGCCCCTATTTTTGCTTTTTTTTTTTAAGGCAGGATCTGACTCTAGTTTACAGCTGATCTTGAATTCATAGCATCTGTCTGTCTCTCTATCTTAAATAAATGAATAAATAAAATGTTTTAAGATATCTTTACACTTAGGAGATAGAGGCAGGAGTCCTTGCATCTGGTTTTATACATGGGTGTGGGAAATGAACTCAGGCCACCAGGATTTGCAAGTAAGTGCCTTTAACCACTGCGTAGCCCTCATTTCTTTCTTTTTCTTTTCAAGGTAGGGTCTTACTCTAGCCCAAACTGACTTAGAATTCACTATGTAGTCTCAGGGTGGCCTTGAACTCCTGGCGATCCTCCTATTTCTGCCTCACGAGTGCTGGAATTAAAGTTGTGCACCACCACGCCTGGCCCCTCATTTCTTTCTTTTTTTAAATATATATATTTGAGACACACAGAGAGAAATAGGCAGAGAGAGAGAGAGAGAGACAGAGACAGAGATAGAGAATGGGTGTTCCAGGGCCTCCAGCCACTGCAAACAAACTCCAGATGCATGTGCCCCCTTGTGCATCTAGCTTAGATGGGTCCTGGGGAATCGAACCAAGGTCCTTTGGCTTTGTAGACAAACGCCTTAACCCACTAAGCCATCTCCCCAGCCCCCCTCATTTCTTTTGATAACTGCTGTAATGTGGATCTAGAATGTCCTTCGAAGGCCTATGTATTAAAGGCTTGATTCCTACATGGAACATAGTGGTTTTTCTCCAGAAAAATGAAGGCTGGGTTGTAGATCAGTGATAGAGCGTTGGCCTAGTATGAATATATTACAGTTCTGTCCTCAGTACTGCCAAGCCCCCCAGAACTCTTTTACCCTTGCGTTCAATCTCAAGCTTTGGAGCTAATTCTTGTGGTGTTTCCATTTTAGCAGGGACTAGATGAATTGTATAGGAAAAACAAAATCTCCAAATGACCCTGAATTTTAGCAACAGGTTCGTCTTTGCTTTCTCAGTCTAGTTTGCTTGACTGGTCAACATGGATGACAAAAACACTTTAGGAATATGAGTTTTCAAAGATTCTTTGCAGTGTTCAGCACTCTTGGGCCTGTGTGGCTGATAAAACAGGTTTTTTTTTTTTTTTAGTTTTTTTTTTTTTTTTTCTTGCTGGACAGAGACCTTTTATTATTGTTCTGAGTTCAAGATCTTGACCTGTTTATTCAAGGGCCTAACTTTTACAAACACCTGTCTAGTTCTTTTCCTTGGAGACTATCAATCTTTTAATTAACTGTTCCATCACTCTAACCAATCGTTAGCCAAGCAGACCTAAATTTATATGCCCAAAAGGGATGACTCTTCGGTATCTAGGTTGTTGTTTGCCATGGAACTGCTGCAATTTGCAAAGCCATTAATTTTCAAGTCTTCTTCTTTTTTTTTTCTTATCTTGGCTGGAATACTCTAGGAAAAAAAAACACTGCTAAGCAGGCTTTGAAATTGGCAATATTACATTCCTGTTTTGTTTTGATTTGTAATGCATTTTTTTTTCTTAAACTGTGAGCCCAGAAGTCAACTGAGTCAACCTCATGCCATCCAAACCACTTGATCCTACACTTGCCATTTAAATATGTATTCTGGTACCAAGTGCAGTGGCTCACACCTGGGTTACAGTGACACCTGCCCCCCCATACACACACAAAGAAAAAATGTATTCTGGCTGCATGTGGTGGTGCACAGCTTTAATCCAGCACTTGAGAGGCAGAGGTAGGAGGATTGCTGTGAGTTTGAGGCCAGCCTAGAACTACAGAGTGAGTTCCATATCAGCCTGAAGCTAAAGTGAAACCATACCTCAAAAAAAAAATTTTTTTTTATGCTGGGTGTGATTGCCTCTGTCCAATTTTTCTTTCTTTTTTTATGGTAGGGTCTCTTTCAAGTCCAGGCTGACCTGGAATTCACTATGGAGTCTCAGGGTGGCCTTGAACTCACGGTGATTCTCCTACCTCAGTCTCCTGAGCGCTGGGATTAAAGGTGTTCACCACCATGGCCAGCCCATCTAAGTCTAATTTTCAACAGAGCCTTTGTTCCTGTCTGAAACTTTATGAACACAGTCTTTACTGTCCACATCTCTATTCGCATTCTGTCTTCAACACTCCCATTAGAATTGTCCATTAAGCTCTGTTTGTAGCATCCTAGTATTTCTCTAGCCTGCATATCCACATCTTCCTCCATAAACCAGTTCCAAAACCCTAAGAACCAAGCTGGGTGTGGTGGTGCACACCTTTAATCCTAGCACTCGGGAGGCAGAGGTAGGAGGATCGCCATGAGTTTGAGGCTACCCTGAGACTCCATAGTGAATTCCAGGCTAGCCTGGGCTAGAGTGAGACCTTACCTAAAAAAAGAAAAGAAAGAAAAAAAAAAAGAAAACCACCAAAAAAGTACTAAAAAAAACCAACCAACCAAACAAACAAATACAAAAGAAGGGAGTGGGAAATGGCTCTATGGGTAACAGTGCTTGCTGCACAAGCATGAGGACCTGAGGGGATCTGGTTTACCGTGAGTTCAGGTCCCTTGCACCCACATAAACTACTGGGCATGGCCACATACGTCTATAACCCTAGTCTTGCAAGTAATTGCTGGTACTTACTGACCAGCTAATCTGAACCCCAAATGGTAGCTCTGGGTTCAGTGAAATACTCTGTGCATGCACCACACACACACCTGTGCCACACATACTACGTGGTGGCGCACGCCTTTGATCCCAGCACTCGGGAGGCAGAGGTGGGAGGGGCACCATGAATTCAAGGCCACCCTGAGAGACTACAGAGTGAGTTTCAGGCCAGTCTGGGCTAGAACAAGACCCAACCTAAAAAAAAAAAAAAAAAAAAAAAAAAAAAAAAAAAAAGTGCCCGGCATAGTGGTGCACGCCTTTAATCCCAGCACTCAGGGGGCAGAAATAGGAGGACCACTGTGAGTTCAAGGCCAGCCTGAGACCACATAGTGAATTTCAGGTCAGCCTGGGCTAGAGTGAGACTCTACTTCAGGGAGCCCCTCCCCCACAAATCAATTAGTGCAACAATTATCAAGTGCTTGAACAGCTTGGAGACAATCTAAGGCATCATTAGAAACCCTTAATGACAAAAGTTGCCTAATTGCCCATTGGACTGGGGAGCCTGTGGTAGAAGGGTCACCCTGAATTCGAGGCCAGCCAGGTGCTACAGAGTGAGTTACAGGTCAGCCTAGCCTACAGTGAAATCCTGCCTCAAAGCTGTCCCCTTCCCCTCCCCCCCCCAAAAAAAAGTTATGTAATTGCTACTAACATGCCTGTGACTTACTACACACCAGTAGATATTCTGAGAGGATGATGTTACCCGAAGAGGTCCATCTCATGTCTCAGATAAAGCTAAGTGCCAGGGCCGGGCGTGGTGGCTCACGTCTTTAATCCCAGCCCTCGGGAGGCAGAGGGAGGAGGATGACTATGAGTTTGAGGCCATCCTGAGACTACATAGTGAATTCCAGGTCAGCCTGGGCTGGAGTGAGACCCTACCTCGAAAAACCAAAAAGAAGAAAAAAAAAAAAAGGACGCCTAACAATGTGATGGCCACGGCCCCTGTCATCTGACCACTCAGGGTGTGTGCATGTGTGTGTGTCAAAGGACCAGCAGGCAGAGAACTCCTGACTGTCACAGGGCCTTCGGCTCAGCTTGGTCCTCACCAGACATAGCCTCCTAGAATTGCCGTCCATTCAGCCATCTGTCCCTCTCATTTGTTCTTCTGGACATACTGCCTCTGTGGTCCCACACCTCACTTCTGCCGCTGGACCGGACCCTGAGGTTCAGCTCAATTCTGACCCTGATCCCCCAGCTGAACTCCAGTAGGGTTCTTCATCCAATTCCCACAGAAACTTATTTATTTATTTATGAGAGAGAGAGAGAAAATGGGCATGCCAGGGCCTTCAGCCACTGCAAACAAATTCCAGATGCATCTGGCTTACGTCGGGATCCTATGACTTTGCAGGCCTTAACCGCTAAGCCATCTCTCCAGCCCCCCACAGAAACTTTCTTTGCATCCCTAGATGCCTACTTGTTTTCTAGTCAGACCTCTTTGGAACACTGCTGTGACCTTTTTAATCCTTTGTAACCCTTCTGAAAATAATATATCTATGGAGAGAGACATATTTTCTGTGTGATATGTGATGTACGATCTGAGAGTAAATATTTTTAAATTTTATTTATTCATTTGCAAGCAGAGAGAGAGAGAAGAAAGAGAGAATGGGTGCACCAGAGCCTCCAGCCACTGCAAACAAACTCCAGATGCATGTGCCACTTTGTGCAGCTGGCCTTACGTGGGTCCTGGGGAATTGAACCCAGGTTGTTAGGCTTTGAAGGCAAGTGCCTTGACCCTGAGCCATCTCTCCAGCCCTGAGAGTGAATATTAGTAATTAAGATTACAATAAAAGAAGTTGTATTTGCCCCAGCCAACTATCCAGGCAATGGGAATTACTTGGCAAAGTGCAGCCTGCAAAACAAGCATAGCTTGTGAATCGATTGTTATTCAAAAAATTCTGTCATTATGGGAAGACACAAAAGTGCCTGTCTCTGACACGCACACACGAAGCTCCTTTCCCCCGCTTCCTGGCAGCACTCCAGCTTCCCCGTGGTGGAGTAGGGCCAAGTCCTGCCAACCCCACAGAGGGCCCCTAGCCCAGCTCCTGGGACTGGAGACAAGTCTGGCTCCATTTCCCCCCTGCCCTGGGAAAATGGTCAACCCCGATGTTTCCTATAGCACCCCCCACACCTGTCCTCTGTCCTCCATAGCAGGCCATCTCCAGGACATTTTTCTCACCTTCCAGGTCTCTTTCTTGCAGGATTGTTTTAGTCTAGGCTTTGCCTCAAGCTGGAGAGGGGCCAAGACATTCCTGTGTCTTCCCCACCCACCTGGTCATTCTCAGGGCAAGCACAGCCTGGGTCTAAAGAAGACTCTTAGACGCGGAAGCAAGCAGACAGAAATGTCTCCTCCACGAGGTCCCTGGGCCTGGGGAGACCATAGGTGCCGATGCACACAGATCGTGTAGGTACCTCCCCAGCCACTCAGTCACCAGATGTCTTGGGGTCCTGCTCCCCAGGAGAGGGATACTCAACCTGGGCTCCTGGGAGTTGCTCAGTCATGAATCAGTGGAGTGATGGGTGGAAGGTGCCTGCAGGTGGGGATTTCCACGCGGACTGTGCGTGGGGACATGTTTTGAATACGAACAGTGTCTGCCCTTGTTTACAAGTACGCAGGCCATTAAGGGACCCCTTATTTGTAAACAGGTGGTCAGGATTGAAATCAAACAGGATTCTTCCCGCAGGAGACCTTGGTGATATCTTGAGGAATGTGTGGGCTTGTCCTGGGCCAGTGTCACAGCGTTCCCTGTGAAGAAGGAATACAAAGTGATGGAGGGGCTGGGGGCTTAGTTCAGTGGATTATGCTTGCCTAGCAAGCATAAGGCCCTGGGTTTTGTCCTCAGCAAAAAGAAAAAAAAAAAAATGATGGAGTTCTCAATGATTCCCCCTCATTTCACCAATGAAAACTCAGAGGAAGGTCCTGAGCCCTTCACTGCTAAGACCGTTGACTGTTACTATGCCCAGACCTACCACAATTATCATCCCATTTCGTCTTGATCACCCATGGGTGAGACCAGTTATCCTCACTTCACAAATGCAAAAGATAGAGGAAACCGGGCGTGGTGGCGCACGCCTTTAATCCCAGCACTTGGGAGGCAGAGGTAAGAGGATCCGCCGTGAGTTCGAGGCCACCCTGAGACTACATAGTGAATTCCAGGTCAGCCTGGGCTAGAATGAGACTCTACCTCGAAAAACCCAGGTCCAAGTAAGCCAGATGCACAAGGTGCGCATGTGTCTGGAGTTTGTTTGCAGTGGCTGGAGGCCCTGGCATGTCTCTCTCTCTCTCCCTCTCTCTCTCTGTCTCAATAAAAGTAAATTTCAAAACAAGCCAGGCGTGGTGGCGCACGCCTTTAATCCCAGCACTTGGTAGGCAGAGGTAGGAGGATCGCCGTGAGTTCAAGGCCACCCTGAGACTACATAGTGAATTCCAGGTCAGCCTGGGCTAGAGTGAGACCCTACCTTGGGGGAAAAAAAAAAAAAAAAAAAAAAAAAACTTTAAAAAGAAAAAGAAAGTTGCCTGTGCTGTGTATGTATGTGTACATGAGTGTGTATGAGCACACTAGTGTGTGGAGGTGCATGTGTGTGGAAGCCAGAGTCAATGTCATGTCTTCCTAGGTGGTTCTCTACCTTATTGTTGTTTTTTTTTGTTTGTTTGTTTATTTTTTTTAAATTTATTTATTTATTTGCAAGCAGAGAGAGATTAGAGAGACAGAGAGAGAATGGGCACGCCAGGGCCTCTGGCCACTGCAAACGAACTCCAGATGCATGCGCCCTTTTGTGAATCTGGCTTACATGGGTCCTGGGGAATCGAACCTGGGTCCTTTGGCTTAGCAGGCAAATGCCTTAACCGCTAAGCCATCTCTCCAGCCCTGTTTGTTTATTTTTCAGTTTTATTTATTTATTTATTTGAGAAGCGACAGACAGAGAGAAAGAGGCAGGCAGAGAGAGAGAGTATGGGCGCGCCAGGGCCTCCAGCCACTGCAAACGAACTCCAGACACGTGCGCCCCTTTGTGCATCTGGCTAACGTGGATCCTGGGGAATCAAGCCTCAAACGGGGTCCTTAGGCTTCACAGGGAAGCGCTTAACCACTAAGCCATCTCTCCAGCCCCTTATTCTTTATTTTTGTTGTTGTTGTTTGTTTGTTTTGGAGGTAGGGTCTCACTCTAGCCCAGGATGACCTGGAATTCACTATGTAGTCTCAGGGTGGCCTCGAACTCATGGAGATCCTCCTATTTCTGCCTCCTGAGTGCTGGGATTAAAGGTGTGCACCACCACGCCTGGCCCCTTATTGTTTGAGCCAGGGGTATCTCACTCAACCTAGAACTCAATGATTCCATTAGATTAACTAGCCCGTGAGTCCCAGGGATTCCTGTTCGCATCTCCCAGTACTGGGATTATAAATATCAACATGATGCCTAGCATTTTGCATGGGTTCTGGGGTCTAAACTCAGCATGAGAACGTGCTTGTACATCTAAGCACTGAGCCATCTCCCCAAACCCCTCCTTTTTTTTTTTTTTTGGTTTCTCAAGGCAGGGTTTCATTCTAGTCCAGGCTGACCTGGAATTCACTATGTAGTCTCAGGGTGGCCTTAAAGTCACAGCAGTCCTCCTACCTCTGCCTCCCAAGTGCTGGGATTAAAGGTGTGTGCCACCATGTCTGGCTCCTAGCCCTTATTTTTGCTTCTTTTTTTTTTAAGGCAGGATCTGACTCTAGTTTACAGCTGATCTTGAATTCATAGCATCTGTCTGTCTCTCTATCTTAAATAAATGAATAAATAAAATGTTTTAAAATATCTTTACACTTAGGAGATAGAGGCAGGAGTCCTTGCATCTGGTTTTATACATGGGTGTGGGAAATGAACTCAGGCACCAGGATTTGCAAGTAAGTGCCCTTAACCACTGCGTAGCCCTCATTTCTTTCTTTTTCTTTTCAAGGTAGGGTCTTACTCTAGCCCAAACTGACTTAGAATTCACTATGTAGTCTCAGGGTGGCCTTGAACTCCTGGCGATCCTCCTATTTCTGCCTCACGAGTGCTGGAATTAAAGTTGTGCACCACCACGCCTGGCCCCTCATTTCTTTCTTTTTTTAAATATATATATTTGAGACACACAGAGAGAAATAGGCAGAGAGAGAGAGAGAGAGACAGAGACAGAGATAGAGAATGGGTGTTCCAGGGCCTCCAGCCACTGCAAACAAACTCCAGATGCATGTGCCCCCTTGTGCATCTAGCTTAGATGGGTCCTGGGGAATCGAACCAAGGTCCTTTGGCTTTGTAGACAAACGCCTTAACCCACTAAGCCATCTCCCCAGCCCCCCCTCATTTCTTTTGATAACTGCTGTAATGTGGATCTAGAATGTCCTTCGAAGGCCTATGTATTAAAGGCTTGATTCCTACATGGAACATAGTGGTTTTTCTCCAGAAAAATGAAGGCTGGGTTGTAGATCAGTGATAGAGCGTTGGCCTAGTATGAATATATTACAGTTCTGTCCTCAGTACTGCCAAGCCCCCCAGAACTCTTTTACCCTTGCGTTCAATCTCAAGCTTTGGAGCTAATTCTTGTGGTGTTTCCATTTTAGCAGGGACTAGATGAATTGTATAGGAAAAACAAAATCTCCAAATGACCCTGAATTTTAGCAACAGGTTCGTCTTTGCTTTCTCAGTCTAGTTTGCTTGACTGGTCAACATGGATGACAAAAACACTTTAGGAATATGAGTTTTCAAAGATTCTTTGCAGTGTTCAGCACTCTTGGGCCTGTGTGGCTGATAAAACAGGTTTTTTTTTTTTTTTTTAGTTTTTTTTTTTTTTTTTTCTTGCTGGACAGAGACCTTTTATTATTGTTCTGAGTTCAAGATCTTGACCTGTTTATTCAAGGGCCTAACTTTTACAAACACCTGTCTAGTTCTTTTCCTTGGAGACTATCAATCTTTTAATTAACTGTTCCATCACTCTAACCAATCGTTAGCCAAGCAGACCTAAATTTATATGCCCAAAAGGGATGACTCTTCGGTATCTAGGTTGTTGTTTGCCATGGAACTGCTGCAATTTGCAAAGCCATTAATTTTCAAGTCTTCTTCTTTTTTTTTTTTCTTATCTTGGCTGGAATACTGTAGGAAAAAAAAAACTGCTAAGCAGGCTTTGAAATTGGCAATATTACATTCCTGTTTTGTTTTGATTTGTAATGCATTTTTTTTTCTTAAACTGTGAGCCCAGAAGTCAACTGAGTCAACCTCATGCCATCCAAACCACTTGATCCTACACTTGCCATTTAAATATGTATTCTGGTACCAAGTGCAGTGGCTCACACCTGGGTTACAGTGACACCTGCCCCCCCCCATACACACACAAAGAAAAAATGTATTCTGGCTGCATGTGGTGGTGCACAGCTTTAATCCAGCACTTGAGAGGCAGAGGTAGGAGGATTGCTATGAGTTTGAGGCCAGCCTAGAACTACAGAGTGAGTTCCATATCAGCCTGAAGCTAAAGTGAAACCGTACCTCAAAAAAAAATTTTTTTTTTAATGCTGGGTGTGATTGCCTCTGTCCAATTTTTCTTTCTTTTTTTATGGTAGGGTCTCTCTCAAGTCCAGGCTGACCTGGAATTCACTATGGAGTCTCAGGGTGGCCTTGAACTCACGGTGATTCTCCTACCTCAGTCTCCTGAGCGCTGGGATTAAAGTTGTGCACCACCATGGCCAGCCCATCTAAGTCTAATTTTCAATATTACCCTTGTTCCCGTCTGAAACTTTATGAACACAGTCTTTACTGTCCACATCTCTATTAGCATTCTGTCTTCAACACTCCCATTAGAATTGTCCATTAAGCTCTGTTTGTAGCATCCTAGTACTTCTCTTGCCTGCACATCCACATCTTCCTCCATAAACCAGTTCCAAAACCCTAAGAACCAAGCTGGGTGTGGTGGTGCACACCTTTAATCCCAGCACTCGGGAGGCAGAGGTAGGAGGATCGCCATGAGTTTGAGGCTACCCTGAGACTCCATAGTGAATTCCAGGCTAGCCTGGGCTAGAGTGAGACCTTACCTAAAAAAGAAAAGAAAGAAAAAAAAAAGAAAACCACCAAAAAGTACTAAAAAAAACCAACCAACCAAACAAACAAACACAAAAGAAGGGAGTGGGAAATGGCTCTATGGGTAACAGTGCTTGCTGCACAAGCATGAGGACCTGAGGGGATCTGGTTTACCGTGAGTTCAAGTCCCTTGCACCCACATAAACTACTGGGCATGGCCACATACGTCTATAACCCTAGTCTTGCAAGTAATTGCTGGTACTTACTGACCAGCTAATCTGAACCCCAAATGGCAGCTCTGGGTTCAGTGAAATACTCTGTGCATGCACCACACACACACCTGTGCCACACATACTACGTGGTGGCGCACGCCTTTGATCCCAGCACTCGGGAGGCAGAGGTGGGAGGGGCACCATGAATTCAAGGCCACCCTGAGAGACTACAGAGTGAGTTTCAGGCCAGTCTGGGCTAGAACAAGACCCAACCTAAAAAAAAAAAGAAAAAAAAAAGTGCCCGGCATAGTGGTGCACGCCTTTAATCCCAGCACTCAGGGGGCAGATATAGGAGGACCACTGTGAGTTCAAGGCCAGCCTGAGACCACATAGTGAATTTCAGGTCAGCCTGGGCTAGAGTGAGACTCTACTTCAGGGAGCCCCTCCCCCACAAATCAATTAGTGCAACAATTATCAAGTGCTTGAACAGCTTGGAGACAATCTAAGGCATCATTAGAAATCCTTAATGACAAAAGTTGCCTAATTGCCCATTGGACTGGGGAGCCTGTGGTAGGAAGGTCACCCTGAATTCGAGGCCAGCCAGGTGCTACAGAGTGAGTTACAGGTCAGCCTAGCCTAGAGTGAAATCCTGCCTCAAAGCTGTCCCCTTCCCCTCCCCCCCCCAAAAAAAGTTATGTAATTGCTACTAACATGCCTGTGACTTACTACACACCAGTAGATATTCTGAGAGGATGATGTTACCCGAAGAGGTCCATCTCATGTCTCAGATAAAGCTAAGTGCCAGGGCCGGGCGTGGTGGCTCACGTCTTTAATCCCAGCCCTCGGGAGGCAGAGGGAGGAGGATGACTATGAGTTTGAGGCCATCCTGAGACTACATAGTGAATTCCAGGTCAGCCTGGGCTGGAGTGAGACCCTACCTCGAAAAACCAAAAAGAAAAAAAAAAGGACACCTAACAATGTGATGGCCATGGCCCCTGTCATCTGACCACTTGGGGTGTGTGCATGTGTGTGTGTCAAAGGACCAGCAGGCAGAGAACTCCTGACTGTCACAGGGCCTTCGGCTCAGCTTGGTCCTCACCAGACATAGCCTCCTAGAATTGCCGTCCATTCAGCCATCTGTCCCTCTCATTTGTTCTTCTGGACATACTGCCTCTGTGGTCCCACACCTCACTTCTGCCGCTGGACCGGACCCTGAGGTTCAGCTCAATTCTGACCCTGACCCCCCAGCTGAACTCCAGTAGGGTTCTTCATCCAATTCCCACAGAAACTTATTTATTTATTTATGAGAGAGAGAGAGAAAATGGGCATGCCAGGGCCTTCAGCCACTGCAAACAAATTCCAGATGCATCTGGCTTACGTCGGGATCCTATGACTTTGCAGGCCTTAACCGCTAAGCCATCTCTCCAGCCCCCCACAGAAACTTTCTTTGCATCCCTAGATGCCTACTTGTTTTCTAGTCAGACCTCTTTGGAACACTGCTGTGACCTTTTTAATCCTTTGTAACCCTTCTGAAAATAATATATCTATGGAGAGAGACATATTTTCTGTGTGATATGTGATGTACGATCTGAGAGTAAATATTTTTAAATTTTATTTATTCATTTGCAAGCAGAGAGAGAGAGAAGAAAGAGAGAATGGGTGCACCAGAGCCTCCAGCCACTGCAAACAAACTCCAGATGCATGTGCCACTTTGTGCAGCTGGCCTTACGTGGGTCCTGGGGAATTGAACCCAGGTTGTTAGGCTTTGAAGGCAAGTGCCTTGACCCTGAGCCATCTCTCCAGCCCTGAGAGTGAATATTAGTAATTAAGATTACAATAAAAGAAGTTGTATTTGCCCCAGCCAACTATCCAGGCAATGGGAATTACTTGGCAAAGTGCAGCCTGCAAAACAAGCATAGCTTGTGAATCGATTGTTATTCAAAAAATTCTGTCATTATGGGAAGACACAAAAGTGCCTGTCTCTGACACGCACACACGAAGCTCCTTTTCCCTGCTTCCTGGCAGCACTCCAGCTTCCCCGTGGTGGAGTAGGGCCAAGTCCTGCCAACCCCACAGAGGGCCCCTAGCCCAGCTCCTGGGACTGGAGACAAGTCTGGCTCCATTTCCCCCCTGCCCTGGGAAAATGGTCAACCCAGATGTTTCCTATAGCACCCCCCACACCTGTCCTCTGTCCTCCATAGCAGGCCATCTCCAGGACATTTTTCTCACCTTCCAGGTCTCTTTCTTGCAGGATTGTTTTAGTCTAGGCTTTGCCTCAAGCTGGAGAGGGGCCAAGACATTCCTGTGTCTTCCCCACCCACCTGGTCATTCTCGGGGCAAGCACAGCCTGGGTCTAAAGAAGACTCTTAGACGCGGAAGCAAGCAGACAGAAATGTCTCCTCCGCGAGGTCCCTGGGCCTGGGGAGACCATAGGTGCCGATGCACACAGATCGTGTAGGTACCTCCCCAGCCACTCAGTCACCAGATGTCTTGGGGTCCTGCTCCCCAGGAGAGGGATACTCAACCTGGGCTCCTGGGAGTTGCTCAGTCATGAATCAGTGGAGTGATGGGTGGAAGGTGCCTGCAGGTGGGGATTTCCACGCGGACTGTGCGTGGGGACATGTTTTGAATACGAACAGTGTCTGCCCTTGTTTACAAGTACGCAGGCCATTAAGGGACCCCTTATTGTAAACAGGTGGTCAGGATTGAAATCAAACAGGATTCTTCCCGCAGGAGACCTTGGTGATATCTTGAGGAATGTGTGGGCTTGTCCTGGGCCAGTGTCACAGCGTTCCCTGTGAAGAAGGAATACAAAGTGATGGAGGGGCTGGGGGCTTAGTTCAGTGGATTATGCTTGCCTAGCAAGCATAAGGCCCTGGGTTTTGTTCTCAGCAAAAAGAAAAAAAAAAAATGATGGAGTTCTCAATGATTCCCCCTCATTTCACCAATGAAAACTCAGAGGAAGGTCCTGAGCCCTTCACTGCTAAGACCGTTGACTGTTACTATGCCCAGACCTACCACAATTATCATCCATTTCGTCTGAGACCAGTTAATCTCATTTCACAAATGCAAAAGATAGAGGAAACCGGGCGTGGTGGCACAAGCCTTTAAGCCCAGCACTTGGGAGGCAGAGGTAAGAGGATCGCCGTGAGTTCGAGGCCACCCTGAGACTACATAGTGAATTCCAGGTCAGCCTGGGCTAGAGCAAGACCCTATCTTGAAAAATAAAATGAAACAAACAAACAATAGACAGATGATAGCATGTCCAGAGCCACACACACAAGTAAGAGGACAGTCCATCTTACCTGTGCCTGTCTGATCTCTCCACACCGGACTACTGGGCCACCTGTCTGGGTGGCCTCACTGTTCTCAATCAATTGTAGTCCAGTGTTTCTCAGTTTTCTCATGGAAACTGCTCCAACCACACAGGCAGATGACATAGCCTGAGGGTGTAGGACCAAGTCCAATGAGGCCTAGCCAGAAATTTCTGTGGAATTTTATTTGATTGCACAATGTATGCTTTTTATTACTATTTTAAAAATATTTTATTATTTACTTATTTATTTGACAGAGAAAGAGGGAGAGAGAGAGAGAGAGAAAGAATGGGCATGCCAGGGCCTCTAGCCACTGCAAAGGAACTCCAGATGCATGTGCTAATGTGGGTTCTGGGAAATCGAACCTGGGTCCATTGGCTTTGCAGGCAAATGCCTTAACTGCTAAGCCATCTCTCCAGCCCTTTATTGCTATTTTATTTGGTAAAATACAACTAAGCCTGGCATAGTGGCACATGCCTTTTGTTTTGTTTTGTTTTGGTTTTTTTGGTTTTTTTGAGGTAGGGGTTCACTCTAGCCCAGGCTGACCTGGAATTTACTATGAAGTCTCAGGGTGGCCTCGAACTCACAGTGATCCTCCTACCTCAGCCTTCTCAGTGCTGGGATTAAAGGAGTGTGCCACCACACCCAGCTCACATGCCTTTAATCTCAGTGCTCAGGAGGCTGAGGTAGAAGGATCACTGTGAGTTCGAGGCCAGCCTAGGCTACAGAGTAAGTTCCAGGTCAGGTGGGCTAGAGTAAGACCCTGCCTGAAAAAAAAGAGGGGTCTGGAGACATTGCTCAGTGGTTAAAGCACTTGCCTACAAAACCTAACAACCCAAGTTCGGCTCCCCAGTATCTATGGAAAGCCAGATGCACAAAGTGGTGCACACATCTGGAGTTTGTTTGTAGCAGCACCCATTCTCTGTCTCTTTCTACTTGCAAATAAATTTAAAAAAATAAATAAAAAACATAAGGGAAGCTGGGAATGGTAGAACATGCCTTTAATCCCAACACTTGGGAGGCAGAAGTAGGAGGATCGCTGTGAGTTTGAGGCCACCCTGAGACTTCATAGTGAATTCCAGGTCAGCCTGAGCTAGTGAGACCTTGCCCCGAAAAACCAAAATAAATAAATATATTTAAAAAATAAAAATATAACATAAGGGGCAGGAGAGATGGCTTAGCAGTTAAGAGGTTTGCTTGCAAAGCCAAAGGACCTCAGTTTGATTCCCCAGGACCCACATACACCAGATGCACAAAGGGGCACAAGCATCTGGAGTTCATTTGCAGTGGCTGGAGGCCCTGGCGTACCCATTCTCTCCCTCTCTCTGCCTCTTTTTCTCTCAAATAAATAAATAAGTAAATAATAAAGTTTTTTTTAAAAATAACATAAACCCTACCATCTTAACCATTGTGAATGGCTTTGTGGGGGAGGGGCGCAGCTAGTAGGAACTGTACATGAAAGGCAAAGTCCCCACCATTGAGCATATCCCCAGCTTGTTTTTTCCCCCCCGAGTTAGGGTCCCCCTCTAGCCCAAGCTGACCTGGAACTTACTCTGTATTTTCAGACTGATCTTGAACTCACAGTGATCCTCCTACCTCTACCTCTGGAGTGCTGGGATTAAATATGTGCACCACCACACCTGACCCTAGCTTTCTTTTTTACTTTTACTTTTACTTTTACTTTTTTTTTTTTTTGGTTTTTCAAGGTAGGGTCTCACTCTAGCCCAGGCTGACCTGGAATTCACTATGCAGTCTCAGGGTGGCCTCAAACTCACGGCGATCCTCCTACCTCTGCCTCCCAAGTGCTGGGATTAAAGGCGTGCGCCACCACGCCCGGCATACTTTTACTTTAGAGATAAGGTCTCGCTAAGTTGTCCAGGTAAGCCTTGAATTGTTGACACTCCTGGCTCAGGCTTCTGAGTAGCTGAAATTACAGGCCTGGGCCACTAGGCCTTGCTATCATAATGTGTATATGTGTGTGCGTGTAGTATGGTGTGAGTGTGGTGTGTGTGCAGTATATGCTCCTGAGTGTGCAGATGTGTGTGCCCGTCTGTACACGTGTGGAGGCCAGAGGAGTATGCCAGTGTCCTCCTCTTTTGCTCTACTGTGTTGTCTGCTTGAGGTGGTCTCACTGAACCTGGAGCTGCTGGTTTTGGTCAGACTGGCTGACCAGTGAGCCCCAGAGATTCTCTCGTCTCTGTCTCCCTCAGGACTGGGGTGGCAAGCATGCATGACTATACTCGGCTTGTTACATGGATGCTGGGGGTTGAACTCAGAAGGTCTCAGGCCCTCTTGCTTGTGTGGCACGCGCTCTTACCCACCTAGCTATTCCCCCAGCCCCGCAACTGATTTTAACCATGTAGTTCAGAAGCGTTAAGCACACTCGGGCTGCGCAGTCATCGCCACCATCTGTCCCCAGGATCTTGCCATCATCCCAAACAAAAACTGTCCTCATCAAACAGTCCCCAACTCGCCCCTTCAGCCCTCAGCAACCCCCATTCGACTGTCTGTCTCTATAAATCTGATGAGTCTAGGAACCCCAGTGGAATACTCTCTCCTCTTCAATATCATCAGTGACTGATTTATTTCACTGAACATAATGACCTCAAGGTTTGCCCTAACATCACCATAACCACCATAAGAAATGCTGAACACGGGCTGGAGAGATGGCTTAGTGGTTAGGGTGCTTGCCTGGGAAGCCAAAGGACCCAGGTTTTATTCCCCAGGACCCACATAAGCCAGACGCACAAGGTGGTGCATGTGTCTGGAGTTCATTCACAGTGGCTGGAGGTCCTGGTGTGCCTATTCTCTCTCTCTCTCTCTCTCTCTCTCTCTCTCTCTCTCGGCCTCTTTCTCTCTCTCTCAAAATATGTTTTAAAAAATTCTAAACACAACTGTTCCGTCCAGTCCCAGTCTAAAAGCAGATGCTCCCAGATGCCTTATCTGCGCAGTGGTTTCCTGTGTCCTCAAGGTCACATGCACTGGTGTGCGAAGCACCCGTAATCCAGGCCTCAGCTCTGAGCTGTGGAGTGTCAACAGTCAGCTCTCAGCTCAGTGGAGGCTGGATCCGAATTAAAAAAAAAAAGGGGGGGTAGCTGAGGAGGGCAGATGTTAAGGCCATGGTCAGGAAATCACATCCCAGGAGCCCCTATTCTTCCTGACGGCCCTTTTCCCTGTGGAAGGGTAGGAGGAGCAACGCTTCTGTCCCAATTTTGAGGATAACCACCCCTCCCCTGGCCAGGCAGCTTGTACAACAGAGATAAGTGTGGAGGGTGCCAGCAAGGAACTATGGGAGTGAGGAGCCAGGCCGCCCCCGAGCCTGGAAATCAGCTGAGCTTCCCACAGCGAGCTCCTGAGGTAAGCAGAGGCCGCTGCCTACTTCTAGGACAGGAAATGACAATGCAAAAGACAAGCTTCTGCTTTTGCTAGAGTCATATAGCTCAGAGCGAGAAAGGGAGGAAAATACAGCTAACTCCTGCGTCTTGGGAGGCACAAGGAAAAAGGGAAGGCTTTCTGGGGAGTCCTGAAGCCAGGCCCTCATGGGGTACTGACCTCTCTACTTCTCTTTGCTGACCTTTCTTTCTTTCTTTCTTTCTTTCTTTCTTTCTTTCTTTCTTTCTTTCTTTCTCTTTCTTTCCTTCTTTTTTCCTTCCCTTCCTTTCCTGCCCCTCCCCTTCCCTTCCCTTCCTTTCCCTTCCTTTTTCTTTTTCTTTTGTTTGTGTTCTTCTAGGCGGTATACTTGTTCTAACATCTTCAGACTACCCTGGAAGAAGTGATGATCACTCGAGCCCTCTTTGACCCAGAGCTCACGTCAGCGCCCAGGCTGGCCTCAAACTCATGCTCCTCCTGCTTCCGTCTCCAGGATGTGTGTCGCCATGCCTGCCTGTTAGTCCTTCTCTCTTTCTCCCTCCCTTCTTTCCTTACTTCCCCCCTTCCTGTTCTTTGTTCTGTTTCTGGCTGAGTCTCTCTGTTTGTCCCAACTACCTTTTAATTCCCCTGCTTCCACCACCCGGACATGCGCCCCATGCCTGGCTCTGTGAGGTTCCTCCTAGCTTTGTCTACAACCTACGGAAATGATCAGAATGCAGAGAGTTAACGATAAGGGCCGGGCACGGGCACACCAGGAACTCCTCTTCAGCAGCCCTAAGCAGCTTTATGGAAGCTCCAGGATGGTGGGCCGAGGTTGGCACAATGAAACAGCCCTGGGTCAAAGAGGGCTCGAGTGATCATAACTTCAGTACAAGGTCGTTTAAAGAGGTTCTGATCACTTACTTGAGGGGACTTGAGGTTCCCACGACAACATATCTCCTATTCCAGCTTATTGTCACAGGCAATTGTCCTGCTGGGGGTTAAACTGTTAGTGGAATCTAAGAGGACTGCAGGCTTAAGACCCCCTTTGGGGGTTTGGAACAGGACATTGTGAAAGCTGGCAGCAACGCATCTCAGTTACTCTTCTTCCTGTTCGTTCGTTTGTTTCAAGGCAGGGTCTCACTCCAGCCCAGACTGACTTGGAACTCTCTCTGCAGTCCCAGGCTGGCCTTGAACTCATGGTGATCCTCCTATCTCTGCCTCCTGAGGATTGGGATAAAAAGGTACCCAGCTTCAGTGACACCTTTGGGCCTTAGGCCTTGACTGGAGATGACGTGGGTTAGATGTCACTGGTGTGTAGACAGACACTCCTTGAGTGAGGAACTTGCTTACTCAAACAGGAGTCTGACCCAAAATGCAGGCGACAGACACAAAACAATGATAGAGATGTCAGGTTTTCATCTGCCTTTAGTTACCACGTGGGGCCCAGTGAGCCAATGGTAGAGCTAAGCGGTTTCATAGTGCCTGCCCTATTGTCACGGAAGAAGGGGACTTGCCTTGCTCAAGTTCACACACAGTGAGAAGCAGAATGGGTGTCCCACGTTGTCAGTCTGCAGCTGCCAACCCCGGATTGCCCAGCCCGATGGAAGGGGGCTCTGATGGTGTCAGGAAATGCCTGACACCGTACACTTTCTCCAAGAACCTTTCTTTCTTTCTTTTTAAAATATTTATTTATTTTTACTAATTTATTTATTGAGGCGGGGGAGGGGGAGAGAATGGGCGCGTCGGGGCCTCTAGCCATTGCAAACAAACTCCAGATGCATGTGCCACCACGTGCATCTGGCTTACATGGGACCTGGAGAATTGAACCCGGATCCCCAGGCTTCGCAGGCAAGTGCCTTAATCGCGAAGCCTTCCCTCTAGCCCTCCAAGAACCTTTCTAAAACACCTTATTTTGTGCATCAATGAATTCTGTGCCAGGTACTGTGGGTGAGGTAGGCAGGGACTGGCTGTGGCCCTGGCTCCCTCTTGACACTGGGCAGGTTCTGCCTTCCCGGCACCAGGGCCCTCTGCGCAGTGGGGATGCGGAGCGCAGTTCCAGGTTTGGGCATGTGCAGAGGGGCAGAGCCCCAGCCAGCACAGGCCCGGCAGGAAGGTGAAGGACTTGGGCCCCAGCGGCTCCCACCCTGAAGCCACCGTGGCAGCCTTTTCCTCCCAGTTCACAGAGACCTTTGACCAAGTTCAGAAAGGTCCAGAGGGGAACGGGAAGTTTTGTTTTTTTGTTTTTGTTTTTGTTTTTGTTTTTTTGAATGAAGAAACTATTTTCGCTTTCTAGAGAGAGTCAGGGTAATTCTGCTGCTTTTGCTGCCAAATTTTCTTTGCTTAAGAATTCACACGACTCCCCCCGGGGGGGGGGGCAGTGACCCCCAGCTGCTTGTCTTCCTCCTGCAGTATGAAGGGATCTGGGCTCGAATCAGCATTCTGTCTGAGCATCAGCGCTCCAAGGTGCCCCCTGCAGACCTCTCTGTCTATCTGAAGTGGGGAGGACCGTAGCCAGCAAGGGCCCAGCTTTGTGACCTCCCTCAGGCCCGGGTCAGTACCGTTTTCCTAGGAAGGAATGAACTCTAGTTTCCAGAAAAGAAAGGGAGGGAAATAAGTGTCTTGCTTTAAAAAGAAAAAAGGAAAGCCAGGCATGGTGGCTCACTCCTTTAATCCCAGCGCTGGGGAGGCAGAGGTAGGAGGATCACCGTGAGTTCGAGGCCACCCTGAGACGACATAGTGAATCGCAGGTCAGCGAATTAAATTTACCACATTTATTGAGCACTACCTTTGTGCTGGCTGATGTCCTCCACACAGGCTGTGGGGATGCAGGTCTTTCTTCTCACAGCTGACCCACGCAGACAGATTCCCACTCTGTGAACACCCCAAAACTCTAAGGCAGACAGGGTCAGTGTTGGAGGGAGCAGGGTGTACAATTTTGTTGGGGAGGGGCGCGCTGAGGCATGAGTATTGGGGAGGGGGCTTGGGAAGAGTACATTCAAGGTGGTGGAAAAAGCTGGCTAGCACTGTGTGTGTGTGTGTGTGTGTGTGTGTGTGTGTCTGGAATAGCTATTCAGGAGGTGGCTGGGCACCGGGTTGTGGTATGGGTTCAGGGTAGTTAGAAAAGGTTATGGCAAAGATCTGGACCAGGGGAAGTGGAGTTGAAGAAGTGACTGGCACAGACCCAAGACAGAAACGACCTGGAGCCCACGGAGTGGAGGGTAAGCCAGGCTTTGGCAGGGACCCAAGGGAGGAGGCAACGCTGGGGCAAGGCTGGGTACCACGGGGCCTCTCTGCGGGGGGCACCCATTCTCCTTGGGGATTGGAGGTGGAGGTGGGTGTCAGCAGGCTGGGAGGGGGTTAGATGGGGCGGGGAAGAACCCAGCCAGCGGCGGGGAGAAAAAGTCTCCCCTGCGCGTGCTGGACCTCCTGGCTGAGGCTGGGCACCGACGGCTGCGCTGCGCTCCAGGTAGGACCGGGGGTCGGGGCCGCGCGCCCCGGGCTTTTGCAGGCATTTGCCGAGCAGGCTCGCGGCGGCGCCAGAGAAGCGGGGGGCCTGGGAGACACCCCATCTCGGGCGCTCCCATCGGTGGGAGGTCGCGGGCGGTGGGCAGGACGTTCCGCTCGGCGGCGGGGACCTGCGGCCAGCACCGGCCGGGACACACCCGGGTCACCTGTTGGAAACGCCCCTCGGGCGCCGTCCTGGGCGGGGCGGGGACATGTCTCGATGTGGGCGACCCAGGGGACCATGCGGACCCCTGACCTGAGGTGCAGCCGAATCCCCAACGCCCCAGGTCCCTGAACGTGACGTTGGCAGAGCCCGTCCTGCGTGCAGGGACACCGGGTCGCGCCCTGGTCACACTCGGGGGACTGGCTCTGCTGCCGGATGGACGGGGTTTTGCCACCACGTGGGTGGAGAAAAAGAAAATAGTCAGGTTCAGGGGTGTTTGGGATTGCAGACATGGGATCGCAGCGCCGGGCAGGGTGGGCAGCAGTTCCGTGTGGATTTCGTCTCTGGGCCTTCCTAAGGCTCTGCGATGCTGAGTCTCCAGCCCCAAAGCTCACCAGTCCCAAGCTGGGTCACTGACCCTACGCCAGGGCAGCTACAAGCAGCGCGGCGTCTCCTCCGGCCCTCTCGTCCCGCCAGGCATCTGCCCTGACTGCGACTACTATGACTAAACAGATCCTTGCTTGTGCCCAGTTAACCAGGACGCGCGTCTGTGTACACGTGCGGCATAAGTTTTGCTGAACATGGTTTTGGTATACTGTATTTTATCCTTATAAAATGACTTCAAATTGATCCAAAGTTATGTCATACTTAAAAAAAAATAAAATTTAGGGGGCTGGAGAGATGGCTTCGTGGTTAAGACAAGTGCCTGCCTGCAAAGTCCAAGGACCCAGGTTTGATTCCCTAGGACTCAGGTAAGCTAGATAGATACACATGGTGGTGCATGCTTCTGGTGGCTGGAGGCCCTGGCACAACCATCTCTTTCTCTCTCTCTCTCTCAAATAAATAAATGAAAATATTTGCTGGGCGTGGTGGCGCACGCCTTTAATCCCAGAACTCGGGAGGCAGAGGGAGGAGGATCGCCGTGAGTTCGAGGCCACCCTGAGAATACATAGTGAATTCCAGGTCAGCCTGGACTAGAGTGAGACCCTACCTTGAAAAATAAAATAAAATAAAATAAAATAAAATATTTTTTAAAAGCCAGGCATGGAAGGATTGCTGTGAGTTTGAGGCTCTGGGCTAGAGCACGGCCCTACCTCAAAAAAATAAAATAAAATTTAGGGGCTGGAGAGATGGCTTAGCTGCCAAGGCACTTGCTTGCAAAGCATAAGGACCCAGGTTCAAGTCCCTAGTACCCACATAAGGCAGCTGCACAAGGTCCTAAAATGTGTCTGGAGTTAGTTTGCAGTGGCTAGGGTTTCTGCTGCGCCCATTCTCTCTCTCTCTCTCTCTGTCAATCTCCATATCTTGCTCTTAAATAAACAAATTTAAAAATATGTTGTAAGCACACAAGTCAGTGCTTGCACTGCTTAACATTTTGTACTGAACCCCAGGCATAGTTTATGTCAGTCTCCGATACATGTACACACATGTGCACACACTGCAGTGTGTACATGGAACACACGCCACACGGAGCACATACACGGTGCATGCTTGCTCACCCAAGCCTCGTGATGCACACACCTTACTGCACAAGTCCACACGCTGCACCCGAGACTGAGCGCCGGACATGCCAGGGCCTCTTGCTGCAAACAAACTCTAGATGCATGTACCACTTTGTGCATCTGGCTTTAGTGAGTACTGGGGAATTGAACTCTGTCTGCTGGGCTCTTTGCAAGCAAACACTTTTAATCATTGAGCCATCTCCTCAGTCCCCCAGTTAACTTTTTTTTTTTTTTCAAGGTAGGGTCTCACTCTAGTCCAGGCTGACCTGGAATTCATTATGTAGTCTCAGGTTGTCCTTGAACTCATGGCGATCCTCCTACCTCTGCCTCCCAAGTGCTGGGATTAAAGGCGTGTGCCATCACGCCTGGCTCCAGTTAACTTTTTCTTTTTAAGATTTATTTATTTATTTATTAGAGACAGAGAGGGAGTGGGAGAGAAAGGCAGAGAGAGTAAGAGAGAGAGAATGGGCATGCCAAGGCCTCCAGCCACTGCAAATGTACTCCAGATGTATGTGCCACCTTGTGCATCTGGCTTACGTGGGACCTGGAGAATCGAACCTGGGTCCTTAGGCTTCGCAGGCATGCATCTTAACTGCTAAATCAATTCTTCAGCCCTCCAGTTAACATATTTAAAGCAGTTGAGTTAGGAGTGTTGGGGTGAGGAGGTCTGTTACCCAGGCTGGCCTTGAACTCCTAGGTGATAGTGATCCTCTTCCCTCAGCCTCCCAAGTAGCTGGGATTACAGGCACCTGCTGCCACCCCACCCACCTGGCCAAGCATGTGAGTTGGTTCTGCATGTGTGTGGTGTGCACATGTGTGCGTGTGTGTGCATGCACATGTGGGCATGTACCTAGAGACCATATTGTCAGTCACTCTCCACCGTACTCTTTAAAACAGGGTGTCTTGCTGAGCCTAGAGCTCACCAAGTTGACTAGACAAGCTAGCCAGAAAGCCCTAGGGATTCCTGTCTCTGCCTCCCCAGGGCTGGGAGTACAGGCCATGTGCAGCACTTTTTGTGGGTGCTGAGAATCTGGACTCAGGTCCTCACGCTTGAGCGGCAAGTACTTTACCTACTCACCCCACCATCTCCCCCAGTCCTGCATTTTTAAGTTGTCTTCCAAAACTTTCATTTAAAATTTTTTTTTGTTTATTTTTATTTATTTGAGAGTGACAGACAGAGAAAGAGACAGATAGAGAGAGAGAATGGGCGCGCCAGGGCCTCCAGCCACTGCAAACGAACTCTAGACGCGTGCGCCCCCTTGTGCATCTGGCTAACGTGGGTCCTGGGGAATTGAGCCTCGAACTGGGGTCCTTAGGCTTCACAGGCAAGCACTTAACTGCTAAGCCATCTCTCCAGCACCAAAACTTTCATTTTTTAAAAAAATCATTTTTGGTGATGAAAACTGACTTGCAAACTTATCTATCTATCTATCTATCTATCTATCTATCTATCTATCTACTTATTGAAGACAGACAGAGGGAGAGAGAGAGAGAATGAGGGCCTCTAGCCACTGTAAGCAAACTCCAGATGCATGTGCCACCATGTGATTCTGGCTTACGTGGGTTCTGGGAAGTCCAACCTGGGTCCTTAGGCTTCATAGGCAAGGGCCTTAACCACTAAGCCATCTCTCTAGCCCTTTTTTGTTTCGAGGTAGGGTCTTGTTCTAGCCCAGGCTGACCTGGAATTCACTATGTAGTCTCAGGCTGGCCTTGAACTCACAGTGATCCTCCTACCTCTGCCTCCCAGGTACTGGGATTAAAGGCATGAGCCACCACCCTCAGCAAACTTATTTTTATCAGGTTTTTTTTTTTTTTTTGGATTTTTGCGGTAGGGTCTCACTCTAGCTCAGTCTGACCTGGATTTCCCTATGTAGTCTCAGGGTGACCTTGAACTCACAGTGATCCTCCTACCTCTGCCTTCCAAGTGCTGGGATTAAAGGCATGTGCCACCATACCCGGTTTATCAGTTTTTTTTGTTGTTGGTGTTTTTTTTTTTTTTTTTTTTTCAAGGTAGGGTCTCACTCTAGCCCAGGCTGACCTGGAACTCACTATGTAGTCTCAGGGTGGGCTCGAACTCACAGTGATCCTCCTACCTCTGCCTCCCTTGTGCTTGGATTAAAGGCGTGCACCACCACGCCCAGCTTAGTTTTTTTTTTTTTTTTAATAGCTGATGGAAGATAGATGATGGCTTTTTCTTTTTAAAAAAAATATATTGGGAGCTGGAGAGATGGCTTAGCGGTTAAGCGCTTGCCTGTGAAGCCTAAGGACCCCAGTTCGAGGCTCAATTCCCAGGACCCACGTTAGCCAGATGCACAAGGGGGCGCACACGTCTGGAGTTCGTTTGCAGTGGCTGGAAGCCCTGGCGTGCCCATTCTCTCTCTCTATCTGCCTCCTTCTCTCTCTCTGTCACTCTCAAATAAATAAATTAAAATGAACAAAAAATATATTGGGCTGGAGGGATGGCTTAGAGGTTAAGAACCTTGCCTGCAAAGCCAAAGGACCCAGGTTCGATTCCCCAGGACTCATGTTAGCCAGATGCACAAGGGAGCTCACACATCTAGAGTTTGTTTGTAGTGGCTGGAGGCCCTGACTCGCCCATTCTTTCTTTCTCCCTCTTTCTCTGCCAAATAAATACATAGATAAATAATATTTTTAAAAACATATATATATATTATTTATTTATGTATTTATTTGAGAGAAAGAGGGAGAGAGAGTGAGAGAGAATGGGCACACCAGGGTCTCCAACCACTGCAAACGAACTCCAGATGTGTGTGCCCCTTGTACATCTGGCTTATGTGGGTCCTGGAGAATCCAACTGGGATCCTTTGACTTTGCAGGCAAATGCCTTAACTGCTAAGCCATCTCTCCAGCCTGGCTTTTTCTTTTTTTTAATTAAAAAATTAATATATTTACTTATTTGAGAGAGGGAGAGAATGGGGTGCACCAGGGCCACTAGCCACTGCAAATGAACTCTGGACGTACGTGCCACCTTGTGCATCTCGCTTACATGGGTACCGGGAAATCGAACCTGGGTCCTTAGGCTTTGCATGCAGGCACCTTAGCGGCTAAGCCGTCTCTCCAGCCCCGGTGATGGCTTTTGTTTCAAGAGGAATCTGTTGTTAAATCTAGCACAGTAAATCCGGTTATTTGATTTTGAATTCCACTTTTCAACAATGTAGCAGTATTTTTAATTGAGTTCTTTTTTCTTCTCCTCCGGTACAAGTTGTTCCAGAATTTCTGGCAGTTGTAGAAAGGTGCTTTCTCTCCCGTGTGTGCCAGTTGCTGAATGCATGATATGGTCTCTGTTATGCACCGTCGAGCTCCCAGAGGTCTCTGTGAGGGTCTCCTGGTCAACTGTGGGCAGAGGGAGGGTCTCTCTCTCTCTCTCTCTCTCTTGCACACCCGGTGCCAGCATTCTGGCTAGCGGCGGTGATGGAAGGTGGTGTCCTGGCCTCTGCCTCGCCGGCTCTAACCTGCGGCCTCTCCCACAGGCTGACATGCGGCTGCTGCTGCTTCTGTCCCTGCTGCTGCTGGCTGATGTGCCCCAGTCCTTGGTGAGTGCAGCCCCGCCCCGCCGTGCCCTGCCCTAGGAGGTCCCTGGACTGGGGAGCAGGGGTGAGATGAGGAGACAGCCTGGCTGGATCTCTCCGGTGGCAGCGAGACCTCCAGGAGAAGGGCAATGCCAGGAAGAGGGCATAAGAGGAGCGTGCTGCCCTCCAGCCCTTTCTGAAGGGAGTGGCACCGTGAAGGTCTGGCCACCAGGGTGCCTAGAAGTACCGGTCAAGCAGCAGTTTGCAGAAATGACAGCTTGCCACCGAATTCTTCCTCTAGAAGGTGGGGGGTAACTTCACTGGGCCCTAGCTAAAGTTCCAGACCTTACTCCGCACCCCCACTTTACAAAGGCAAGACCAATGGGGAAACACGGTAGGACCAGACACCCTCTACCAGCCTGCAACAGGCTTCTCAGCTGGCCTATTTGGGCCTAGAAGTGTGACATGCCTGTCCTGTCCTTTGCCCTGGGGAATAAGTAGGACTGTCCTGCAGAACCTTCCAGATGGTGGGAATGTCTCTACCATCTAGCAGGAGGCTCACTGGGTCCACGGGGCTCCTGAACTCTTGACATGTGTCTTGTGTAATTGAGGAACTTTTAGCATTGGTTTAGGTTTAATTAATTTAAATAGCCATGGATGGCAAGCGGCTACCATTTTAATGTAAAACTAGAGCGTGGGCACAGGAGGCCAACTGGTAGCTGTTTCATTAAGGAGTCCAAAGGACAGGGCTCCTTGGAAAACTTATCTGGGTCTAAGGATACGCAGGGAATGTTCTCAACCTCACCTCTGGGGAGGAGTGAGGTGCTGAGCAGAACAGAGGGAGAACAGGGGAAACTGTAGTCCTGCCCACCCCGACCCTGTAAGACAGACCCAGGAGACAAAGAGCCAGGACTGGGCTGGAGAGATGGCGTAGCAGTTAAGATGCTTGCCTGCAAAGCCTAAGGACTCATATTTTTTAAAAATTTTTTTGTTTGTTTATTTTTATTTATTTGAGAGTGACAGAGAGAGAGAGAGAGAGAGAGAGAGGCAGAGAGCAAGAGAGAGAATGGGCGCGCCAGGGCCTCCAGCCACTGCAAACGAATTCCAGATGTGTGTGCCCCCTTGTGCATCTGGATAACGTGGGTCCTGGGGAATCGAGCCTTGAACCGGGGTCCTTAGGTTTCACAGGCAAGCGCTTAACCGCTAAGCCATCTCTCCAGCCCAGGACTCATATTTGACTGTCCATGTCCCACATAAGCCAGACAGACAGTGATGCAAGCGTGCAAAGTCACACATGGGCACAAGAGGGCGCACACATCTGGAGTTCAATTGCAGTGGCCGGAGGCCCTGGCGCACCAGTATTTTTTTTTTCTCTCTCTCTCTTTCTCATACAAACACATATAAAAAAAAAAAAAGGCAGTCTGTTGTGCCTGCCTCAAAATAAATAAATAAATAAATAAAAATAAAGAGCCAGGACTGCTGACCCAGGGAGGGTGGGGGCAATGCTGCCTCTGTGAAGAGGTGGGTGGAAGGTAAGGGCAGGCAGAGGTAGGCATTCATGGTGGGCAGTGAGCAGTCCTGAAGAGCCCCCAATACAATACAGACCACAGTCAGCCTTCTGTCCCTCCCCCCCACTACATACAGTATATGAGCACCCCAAAATGGAACTGGGTTCTGTGTGGTAGAGGAGTGTCGCCCTGGCTTACAGCTCAGCTGCCTCCACTTCCGGTTCAGGGTGATGGCAGGAGGACCGTAGGGTGCTGACCACCTTCAGGGACAGTGTCCAGGGCCTTCCCTTACCTCCACTGCCACCTGTCCTGCCTCCGTCTTTTTGCTTCCCACACTCGTCCCTATGCACAGCAGGCAGCTGATCCTCCTGGACACATGCAGGAAAGTGGGGGGCCTCTGAGCGGTTCCCGACGGAAGCAAGGATGGGGTGCTGAGAACAGCACCAGGCAGGCAGAGACAGGCCCAGGGCAGGGCGGGGCTGTATCAGCTCCTGGCTTCACACCACCTTGTAGCTCAGCTCACAGTTTGGGTAATTATGGGGAACAAAATGCCCGTGACTGAGTGCGCGTGAGTGCGTGCGTGCGTGCATGCGTGTGTGTGTGTGTAGAGGTGCACCACACCGTGAAGGGCTCAGGCTCACAAACTAGGGCTCCTCGAGGCACCAGCAGGTGGCTGCAGCCACCTCGTAAGTGTTGGGTTCAGGAAATGGGGGTGTTTGTAAGACACCTGGTGAGGGAGCTCTAGAGAACCCCACACTCAAGGCCAGTCCCCCACTTCCTCCTCAGAGCCCAAGGTGGCTGCAAGGCCAGGACACACTCACTGCTGTGGCCACACCAGAGGTCTGGGTTGTTTGCAGAGGTTGCGTTAAGGGGTCACATAAGCAACAAACGGGCCATGGGCAAAGTCAGGGACAGCAGCGTCACAGGACAGGGGTCCCCCAAGCGCTGCCTCTTGGCTCTTACCTTGTGGTGGTGAGGCTTGAGGAAGGCCTGTGGGCCAGAATCCAGCCTGGAAAATCACCCTCATTCCCACCCCACCCTCACCACACATTTTGGTTCGCTGGTTTGGAAAGCTTGGAGGTTCTGCTCTGTCTACAACTGAAGGGGTGGGTGATTTTCGAGAGAGGCAAAACCTTTGGTGTGGCTGGTCGAGCCTTGGGTTTGCGTGCACCTTAGCAAGTTTAGTGTAGTTTCCTCTGCCTCAGAGCTGTGCTCTGTTAAGAAACAAGGGTGAGCTGGAGAGATGGCTCAGTGCTTTCTTGCAAAGTCCAAAGACCTTGGTTCAATTCCCCAGGACCCAAGTAAGCCAGCTGCACAAGGTGGTGCGTACATCCGGAGCTCGATTGCAGTGGCTGGAGGCCCTGGCGCACCCATTCTTTCTCTCTTCCTCTGCCTCATTCTCAGTCTCAAATAAATAAATAAAAATAAAATAGTTAAAAAAGAAAAGAGCCGGGCATGGTGGTGCATGCCCTTAATCCCAGCACATGGGAGGCAGAGGTAGGAAGATCGCCATGAGTTTCGAAGCCACCCTGAGACTACATAGTGGATTCCAGGTCAGCCTGGACTACAGCGAGACCCTACCTCGAAAAATGGAAAGAAAAAAAACAAAAACAAGGGTCACTAGACATCAGCAAAGACCCCTCCTCCCTCAAATTGACAAATTATGAGGCTGCCACCTGGGGAAGAACTTGCTTTTCCTCATCCATACCTAACCTTTCTCTAAAGAATGGGAGTGAGATTTTCCTAAGTGTTTTCTTTTTTTCAAGTTAGAGTCTCACTCTAGCTCTCAAGCTGACCTGGAATTCACTATGGAGTCTCAGGGTGGCCTCAAACTCACAGCAATCCTCCTATCTCTGCCTCCCAAGTGCTGGGATTAAAGGCGCGCACCACCAAGTCAGGATTCTTATGTGGTGACATCCTAAGGGCCCCTTCCAGCAAATGGGACAGGTTTGCAACATGTCACCTGCCTGCCTGCAGACTGCAAAATCAAGCTGGACCCTTGTCTAGCTCTTTAGGATCCAGTGTCTTATTTAGCTTCCCTCCCCCATGCATGGGGGGGCACAGCCCCAGGATGAGCTCCAGGGGCTTGGAGTGTGGTGACCCGTCCTCTTCCCACTCCGTGGCTTCCTCTCTGTGCCACTCTCCCTAAGCAACAGGGCCCATCAGGTTGTTGTGTAGATGAGAGAATGTGTGCATACCATGTGGACATCTGACGCCAGCTGCAAGACGTCACCTCATTAAGATCACACTCCCACTGAGTTGTCTCAAATAGCAGTCTTCCAACACAGTGGACTTGATCTTTCTCTCACATAAAACCCGGGGGGGGGGGGGTGCTGGAGACATGGCTTAGCGGTTAAGGCATTTACCTGCAAAGCTAAAGGTCCTCAGCCAAAGGACCTCGGTTCGATTCCCCAAGACCCACGTAAGCCAGATGCACAAGGGGGCGCATGCATCTGGAGTTCGTTTGAAGTAGCTGGAGGCCCTGGTGCACCCATTCTCTCTTTCTCCCTCTCTCTGCCTCTTTCTCTCTCTCAAATAAATAAATAAAAAATAAAGTTTAAAAAAAAGTAAAATTTGGGGAGATTGGAAAAAAAAAAAAAAACCCAGAGGGTCAGAAGTTCAGGGCAGTTCCATAGCAAAAGTCCTCCAGATGCTAGGATCCTTCTAGATTTGTTTCATAATTTGAACCTTTTGTTCACAAGTCACTTCACAGTCCAAAAGGCTGTTCCAACTCCAGCCATCACATCTGCTTTCCAGCCAGCAGAGAGGAGTGAGCCAGGAAGCCCAGGACAGATGTCCGTCCACGTTGTCTCTTCAGAAGACTGTAGACACAGCTGCCCAACACTTGATGAGAACTTTGCGCCGGCTGGAGCCATCCATAGTTAATCCATAGTTAGCTGCAGAAAACTGAGACTAGTACTGAGCTAGGGACCAAGTTTTCACGCTGGGAGAAAGAAGGGTGGATATTGGGATACTCCTGGGAGTCTCTACCACCGATTAGCAGGGAGATTCCAATCTCCCCTCCCCTCACAAAGGATAAAATTAAGTTCCCAGTGAAAAAGAACAGAGCTACAGAAACTTCTGGAAGTGAGGTTGCACACAGAGCAGAAGCAGGCACAAGGTGTGGTTTTTCCACTGGGAATCCCGCTGAAGTACTGTGCTGCCCTGGGGGTGACATTCCCTGCACTCAAGATAGAGCCCCATGGATCTGAGGACTTGCCCCCATGTCTCTGCTCATTATATGTCTGTCTTGGGTCCTGAGCTCCATTCAAGTAAATGTCTTCAGACACCTCAAGCCAGGCTCTGCACTGGGCATGACATATCCTCAGGGAAGAATGCCATTGCCCACCCCCACACACACTTGGCAGGTTCCCCACAGAGCCTGGCAAACAGTAGGAGCTCAGGGCATGGTGGTTATTGCTTTGCCAATAGCTAGGTTAAGATAGATGGTGGACTCAGAGTCATGCATTAGGGTGCCTCTGCCCATCCCCCTCCGTCGTGGTGTTCTTTCTTTTATTTCTCCTTCTTCCTTCTTCTTCTTCGAGGTAGGGTCTCACTCTAGCCCAATGTGACCTGGAATTCACTATGTACTCTCAGGGTGGTCTCAAACGCATAGTGATCCTTCTACCTATGTCTCCCGAGTGCTGAGATCAAAGGCGTGCGCCACCAAGCCCAGCTTCCCTTCTTTCTTTTATGACCCTTCCCCATGTCACTGTTGACCCACAGACGCCTAGGCACTGTCCTGGCTGCAGACTTCCCAGCTGATTTGCTAGTGAAGGAATGGTTTGGAGTGCCTGGCTGTGTTACTGAATCCTAGAGGGGCTCTAGACGGGAGAAACTCACTCAGGCTCCTTGAACCGGTAGGGGAGTGTGTTTAGGCAGAGGGCCTGGCCACCATGACTTACAGCCTGAGCATGTCTCCCGCAGGCTGTCAATGTGAGGCTCCAGGATGACACCTGGGGCCCCTGGGGTGAATGGAGCCCCTGCAGCCGCACCTGTGGAGTGGGCATCAGCTTCCGGGAGCGACCCTGCTATTCGCAGAGGTAGGAGAAACTAGAACCCGCCAGCAGGTTGAAAGAGGGCAGGTGTAGGGAAGCCTGGGTCCCTGCAGGATAGTTTGATTCTGGAAGAACATCGGTGCATACAGGAAAACAAATTATGTCCCATCTACTCGCCTTCTCATTCCAACACCCCAGCCTACCCCTGAGCCTCTGGGCCCCTATGTAGTCAGTGCCTGGCACGTGGCATCACCCTCAGCGGGCAGGTGCTGGTTCCTGTGAATTCTAGCTGCCTTGCCAAGTATACATATTCCCTCTCTCCCCTACATTCATGTGATTTATTAAGAGTTCACTCTGCGCTGTGATGCGTTCTGCAGAGGGCATGGGGTACAGAGACAGGTAATGAGGTGTCTCTTGCTGGTGGTTTTGTGAATTTGTGAATTGCCTGAGAACCTGGGTTGTTGGGAGACCCTGGGCTGGGGATGCTGTCTAGTGAGTGGACTGTTTACTGGGTTGGAGCCTGAGCACCACATAAACCAGGCGTGGTGGTGCACTCAGAAGGTGGAGGAAGAAGGATCAGAAATTCAAGATCTCAGCTAAATAGCTACACACCCTGTTTGACCCTCCCCCCCTCCCCACGCACTCCATGACTATCTAGGGTCTCACTCTAGCCCAGAATTCACTATGTAGTCTCAGGGTGGCCTCGAACTGACGGCAATCCTCCTACCTCTGCCTCCCGAGTGCAGGGATTAAAGGCGTGCGCCACCACAACCTGTGCTTTGGTTTTAGGCTGCAGATTAATCTCACAGGTGGGGAGACATTACATCTGTCCAAGGACAGAAGTGGGGTCTTCCCGAGGAAGCAGAGTGGTCCCAGTTAGACAGAACATAGTCAGGTTCCTGAGCCGCTTCTCCTAGGGTACACACACCCAAGGGGATCTATGTCCTCGCCTTCCTAACCCGTCTGGCCCAAGCAGGCTCTCCAGGGGGCCCCGCAAGGAGAGCCCAGGAGGGGGCGGGCACGTTGGGGGTCTTGCCCGTGCTCTCGTCCCACAGGAGAGACGGAGGCGCCAGCTGCGTGGGCCCCGCGCGCAGCCACCGCACCTGCCGCACCGAGGTAAAGCCCTGCTCCCCGCCGGGTCCCCCGCGCGCAGCAGAGGGGCGCACCGGGGCCCTGGGGCGGGGGCGTCCTCTCTCCGGGCTCGGGACCCTGGGGCTCCGAGACACAGAGATAGAGGGCGGATGCCGCGGGACCCCCACCTCCCCGGCGCCCCCGGAGTCCTCACGCTCCCGCTCCGCGCGCAGAGCTGCCCCGAGGCCGCGCAGGACTTCCGAGCCGAGCAGTGCGCCGAGTTCGATGGCGCCGACTTCCAGGGCGGGCGCTACCGCTGGCTGCCCTACTACGGAGGTAAGCGCCTCGTGCACACAGTCTCTCGTGGCGAGACCCCTATTTATTTATGAGCGAGAAAGTGGGAGAGAGAGAGAGAGAGAATGGGCGCGCCAGGGCCTCCAGCCACTGCAAACGAACTCCAGATGCGTGCGCCCCCTTATGCATCTGGCTAACGTGGGTCCTGGGGAATCGAACCTGGGTCCTTAGGCTTTTCAGGCAAGCGCCTTAACCATCTCTCCATCTTTCGAACCCTGGCTTTTTTTTTTTTTTTTTCAGCCTGTGATCTGAAGCCTGCCTCCTGCTGTACGGGGGTGGGGGGTGGGTGGGCAGGGTTTGTGGCCCTTGGAACAAACTGTGAGAGGAACTGCCAGGGACAGTCACATCCCATGCAACTGGTCTGTAGAACGCTGTATTGTGTGGCAGTCGTTAATTTTTAGAGAGATACTGTTTAGGAAAAATACATCTCTTACGCAATTGAAACATTTTTGCATAGTAGGAAGATGGCTTAGGAGCGGGGCTGTAGCTCAGTGGGAGTGTGCCTGTCCTGGCATGCGCACGGCCCTGGCTTCACTACCAAACCAGCCCGCCAGCCAAACAGTACTCTGGTTTCTCGTCAGACCCTGTGAATGTCTCCTCTTTTACGGACAAACAAAGCTTTCCATTGTGGCCCATGCCTATCGAGTTCAAGGCCAGCCTGGGCTACCTAGTGAGCAGTAGGCTAGCCTGAGCCTTAAATTTTTTTTTTTTGTTTATGATTTATTTATTTATTTGAGAGCGACAGAGAGAGAAAGAGGCAGAGAGAGAGAGAGAGAGAGAGAGAATGGGCGCGCCGGGCCCTCCAGCCACTGCAAATGAACTCCAGATGCGTGCGCCCCCTCGTGCATCTGGCTAACGTGGGTCCTGGGGAGTCGAGCCTCGAACCGGGGTCCTTAGGCTACACAGGCAAGCGCTTAACTGCTAAGCCATCTCTCCAGCTCCCCCCCCCTTTTTTTTCAAAGCAAGCATAATTCTATGTGTTAGTTTTTGTTGTTGCTTTTGTTTTGTTTTGTTTTTTTCGAGGTAGGGTCTCACTCAAGCCCAGGCTGACCTGGAATTCACTATGGAGTCTCAGAGTGGCCTTGAACTGACGGTGATCCTCCTACCTCTGCCTCCCAAGTGCTGGGATTAAAGGCGTGCGCCACCACGCCCGGCCTGGGTGTTAGTTTTCATTACACACTGCAAATGACCCCTGGAAACTCTACACATACACAGATTTCTTTTTTTTTTTAAATTTTATAAAATAATTAATTATTTATTTGAGAGAGACATACAGACAGAAAGAGAGAATGGGTATGCCAGGGCCTCCAACCATTGCAAAGGAACCCCAGATTACATATGCTACCTTGTGCATCTGGTTTATGTAGGTACTGGAAAATCTCAAACCTGGGTCCTTTGAGTTTTTCAGGCAAGCACCTTAACAGCTAAGCCATCTCTCCTGTCCCATAAATAACTATATCTATATCTATATCCATATCTATATCTATCTATATCTATATCGATATCTATGTAAAATCCTCCTACCTCTGCCTCGCGAGTGCTGGGATTAAAGGTGTGCGCCACCATGCCTGGCCCATAAATAATATATTTTTAAAAATTTTATTTTATTTATTTATTTGAGAGAAAGACAAGGAGAGAGAAAGAGAGAGAGAGAAAGAATGGCCTCCAGCCATTGCAAACGAACTGAAGACGCATGCACCACCTTGTGCATCTGGTTTATGTCAGTCCTGGAGAATCAAATCTGGGTCCTTTGGCTTTTCAGGCAAATGCCTTAGCTGCTAAGCCATTTCTCCATCCCCATAAATAATATGTATATATATTATACAATTATAATTATATTATATATATATGTATATATATGTATATATATATATATATATATATATATATATATATATATATATATATGTTGTTTTGTTTTGTTCAAGGTAGGGTCTCACTCTAGCCCAGACTGACCTGGAATTCACTATGTAGTCTCAGGGTGATCTCGAACTCACAATGATCCTCCTATCTCTGCTTCCTAAGTGCTGGGATTAAAGGCGTGTGCCACCACATGCGGCTCATAAATAATATTTTTAAAGGGGGGGAAGGAGCCAGGTGTGGTGGCACATGCCTTTAGTCCCAGCAGTTGGGAGCCAGAGGTAGGTGGATCACCATGAGTTCAAGGCCACCCTGAGATTACACAGTGAATTCCAGGTCAGCCTGGGCTATCAAGACACTACCTTGAAAAACAAAAACAAACAAACAAAATCTTTATTTATTTGAGAGAATGAGAGAAAGAGGCAGATAGATAGATAAAGAGAGAAAGTGAAAGAGAATGAGCACACCAGGGCCTCTAGCCACTGCAAACAAACTCCAGATGCATGCACCACTTTGTGCATCTGGCTTAGTGGGTACTAGGGAATCAAACCTGGGTCCTTAGGCTTCACAGGCAAGCAAGCGCCTTAAAAGCCAAGCCATGTCTCCAGCCCCACTGTTAGTATTTTTTTTTTAATTTTTATTTTTTTGGTTTTTCGAGGTAGGGTTTCACTCTAGCTCAGGCTGACCTGGCATTCACTATGTAGTCTCTGGGTGGCCATGAACTCAGACTGTTAGTATTTTATCCTAACCCTTTCACGCTGTCTTCTCCACATATGCTTATGTGGTAATGACCCCTTCTCATGCAAGTGTCTGATCGTCATTTTAGCTGCATGGTCAACGTGCATGATATTCTGCTAATAACCATTCAATAACAAGTAGCGCATTTTCCTTACCCGAGGATTGTTCTTTGACTTGGTCTCCAGACGAGCAGCAGATTCACGGAGAAGGCCTGGCTTGGGGTGGGATTCTGTGCTGTAAGAACCTTTTCTCTCAGACACGTGTGGGCTCCTGACTCCTTGCCTGTGCTTCTCTGCTGCTGGACAATCTCTTGCTCCTTCCTTGTCTACCCAGCCCCCAACAAGTGTGAGCTGAACTGCATTCCCAGGGGGGAAAATTTCTACTACAAGCACAGGGAGGCCGTGGTGGACGGGACCCCCTGTGAGCCTGGCAAACGGGACGTCTGTGTGGATGGCAGCTGCCGGGTGAGTTATGTCACTGGTCTGCCTTCAAGTAGACTGGGTTTTTGTGACGACTGTCACCCAGCACAACAGGACTGAGTGGCTGTCATGAACTTGATGTCTTTCTAAGTTATGAGCACACCAAGCCTAGTTCCTAGGTAGCTACCCTCTGTCCCCCTTAGCTTTACTCTGACTGGGTATGATGGTGCACGTGTTTAATCCCAGCACTCAGAAGGCAGAGGTGGGAGGATCACTCTGAGTTTGCGACCAGCCTGAGACTACATAGTGAGTTCCAGGTCAGCCCCGGCTAGAGTGAGATGAAAAAAATAAAGAAAAGAAGCCAGGCATGGTGGTGCATGTCTTTAATCCCAGCACTCGGAAGGCAGAAGTAGGAGGATTGCCATGAGTTCGAGACCACCCTGAGACTACATAGTGAATTCTAGGTTAGCCTGGGCTAGAGTGAGACCCTCTCTCAAAAACAAAAAAACAAACAAAACAAAACAAAACAAAAAAACAAGGAAAGAAAGAAAAAAAGAAAAGAAAAGAAAAGAAACTCTGGGTGGCATGTTATAGGAACCCAGCTAAAACTGACCCAGGTCAAGCCCAAACCAAAGGTGAAGAGATGGAGTCAGGTGCTTGGATCATGTTACCTGAATCTCCCTCCTCCCTACCTGTTTTCCTCGCCTGTGGGTTAGCGACAGGCCCATGCAGGCTCTGCTCATGAGAGGTCACAGGTCTGCCACACCATCTTGGCGCCTCCCAGGAGTCCCAGCAGCTTGGGCTGGTCTTTGACCTTTCTTGCCTTTGGGGCTCACCTGAACCACTGTCTAAGGAAGGAAGGGGAATAATATTTTGGTTTGCCCAAACCCATATTTGGGTAGCTCAGTCCATACTGTTCTGGGGGTGAGGGAGAAAGCGCCCTTGAAAGGAAACAAGGCATGGTTACCAGGAGTCCGGATGGGTCTAAGAAAGACAGCTAAGTGGATGCCCCTGGCTTGCTGCTGAACAGTTGGGTCCTGAGCATGCCTGTCCTGCCTTGAGCGTTGGGGCTGGGGCCCTGCTCTGCTCTCCTTCATCTCGCCCCTCCTCCCTGGCAGGTTGTTGGCTGTGACCACAAGCTTGACTCATCCAAGCAGGAGGACAAGTGTCTGCAGTGTGGGGGTGACGGCTCGACCTGCTACCCTGTCACGGGCACCTTTGATGCCAATGATCTCAGTAGAGGTGGGGTCCCTGAAGGAGACTGTAGACAGCTCTGACAGGGTCTGTTGTCTGCCTCTGCTTGCATGTTTCTTTCTATGGCCAAGGCTTGGGGACAAGTGGCCCTCCATCGCCATGTGCCCACCTTAGCTGGGACTCTTATCCACTTGATCAGTTCAGTCTCACAGTGCCAATAGCTGGATTCCTTTCTTCCTCCCTTCTCAGTCCCAAGCTGCTCTGGGTGGCCAGTGCCTTCCCACCCCTCTGGCTTTGGTAAAAGTGGTTCCTCCGCCAAGACCACTGTCCCCAGCAGCCCACCTGAACCTTTGTCCCCATCAGGCTACAACCAGATCTTCATTGTTCCCGTGGGGGCCACCAGCATCCGCATCGAGGAGGCTGCTGCCAGCAGGAATTTCCTGGGTGAGGCCTGGGCCACCCCTGGGAGTTTGGGGAGGCCCCCTGCTGTCCCGCCTATGGCTGATGAGGCTGGGTCCCCGCAGCTGTGAAGAGCGTCAGAGGCGACTACTACCTCAATGGGCACTGGACCATAGAGGAGGCCCAGGCCCTGCCGGTGGCCAGCACCATCCTGCAGTATGATCGGGGTGCCGAGGGGGACCTGGCCCCTGAGCAGCTCTTGGCACGGGGCCCCACCTCAGAGCCCCTGGTCATCGAGGTGAGTGGGGTTGCCGAGGGCTGCACTGGCCTGGGAGGGCCGCCCACCGCCGCCCACCGGCGGGACCTCAGCGGCGACCGTGCCGTGCAGCTCATCAGCCAGGAGCCGAACCCCGGCGTGCACTACGAGTACTACCTGCCTCTGAACGAGCCGGACCGCGCCTTCCGCTGGAGCCACAGCTCCTGGAGCGACTGCAGCGCCCAGTGTGGTGGAGGTGAGACCCAGGGGCCCGGAAGGAATTGCAAGGCTGGAGGCAATGAGGCCAACTTGAGCACGTCACAGCCCTGTCCTCAAGGCAGTAAGGGGAACACCTCCGTGACGACAGCTCCATCACCTTAGAGAAACGTGGGGGCCTGGGGACCCCCATGGAGGACTGCAATCTAAGCTGAGACCTGCTTTCCAGAGGGGCTGCATCCCCTTTGGAGGGTGGGGCTAGTGACCAAATGCCAGACGGGGTCTGTCATCTCGCCTAAGCCTCTCTGAGCCTCAGTGTCCTCCTCTGTTACGTTCGGGACGATGGTGGCGTCTACCTCAGAGGCTCACTTGAGGCTTAATCCGACTGAGCTGTGGACCTAGTCCAGGATGTGTCTGGCCCCCGTGAGCGCATTTGGAGTGTTGACAGGCCTGTCGTCCTTTGTGGCTGCCTTCTTGGCAGGTCACCAGTCTCGCCTGGTATTCTGCACCATGGACAACGAGGCGTACCCAGACCACATGTGCCCGCGCCAACCTCGGCCAGCTCACCGCCGCTCCTGCAACTCTCACCCCTGCCCTCGGGCGAAGCGGTGAGGCCTTGCCAGCTCCTTCACCTGTGGGGGAGCCCAAGACCTTGGGTGGGAAGGACGGGGGGGGGGTTCCCCCTAAGCTGCCTTAGGTATAAACCAAAGGACTTGGGCGGGGGAAGCACTCAGGGCCCTCTATAATGGTGGCTGTGGCAGATGGCAGTTGTCACTGGGGGCAACAGGGAAGTGATCTGAGCCTGAGGCTCACGGCTGTTCCCTCCATACTTGGGTACTTCACTTTACTGGGCTGGTAACAGGAGGTTGGGGACAGTACCAGAGTCCCAGACTCATCCCATGGGGCTTGGGTAGGTAGATTCCAAAGGGTGAGGCACGGATCTAACCAAAGGGCTTGTCAGCATTGGCAATGCCTTTGTTTCGTGTGCGAAGGATCTCTTTCCGGCACGGGCCCGGAGCGCGGCCCTGTGCTGGGGCCCAGCAAGTGTGTGGGAACAGGTAATCGGCGGGCCACAGGCTTCCCACAGGCCTGCTGCTGGTCCGTCCACCCTCCCGGCCTTGTGGGACGGTGGTGGCCTTGATTTCGCGAGGTATGCTGGGGGCTGGCCTTTCCTCTGGTCCTTGCATCTCTGTCCGAAAGGGCCTTTGCACACATGGGCAGTGCAGCCCCTCAGGAGAGGTGCCCATCAAAGGTGGGACCCACAGAAGAATGGGGTCTGGCTGGGGTGCCAGGACGCGATGAGAGGGAGAAAGGGGGGAGTCCAGACAGAGCTGAGGGGCAGCAGCCAGACTCTGAGGTGTATGGGCCTCGTCAGATTTAGATGGTCAGTGAGCCAGGGGGAGGGGGATGCCTACAGGGTCATGGTGCCCGTGCAGAGCTTTTGGGCACCACCTGCTCAGAGGGTGAGACAGTTGGTGTGAGGTCCTCGGTCCACAGCTCCAAGGCCAGCTTTCCTTGTTCCCACTCTTCCTCAGCTGGAAGGCAGGGCCATGGGCGCCCTGCTCAGCTTCCTGCGGGCGCGGCTCCCAGTCCCGTTCTGTCTACTGCGTCTCCTCAGACGGGGCTGGTGGCCAGGAGGCCACTGAGGAGGCCGAGTGCGCTGGTGTGCCCAGGAAACCCTCTGCTACACAGGCCTGCAACCTGCGGCCCTGCGCGGCCTGGAGCGCGGAACCCTGGGGAGAGGTGAGGTTCTGTGTGGGACCAAAAGCTGGGTTTGGGGCCAGGGCAGTGGCAGACCCAGGCTGGGAGGCTTGTCCTGGGCTGTGGAAATTCCGACCTTGGGAGGTTAGGAAGCCTAGCTGTCTGTCATGGAAGCTGTGGCCAAGGCTGGGACTAGATGCAGATTCTAGACCCCTGGTCCAAGACCCTGCCCCAGGGCCTGGTGGGCAAGGCTTTGTGTTGGGTTGAATACATGGGTGGGCTTGGTGCTTGGGGGTGAGGGAGGGCTTGGCATTGCTTACAGCACCTGCATGTGCTCCAGTTGCAAATAAAGGGGTATGGAAATGTCCCTCAGCCTGGTGTCAGCCACCATGGTCAGGCTGTGTGGCCTCACAAGAGTGATTCAGCCTCTGCACCAAGGACTGGGATAGGGTGCCGTCCGCCCTCCATGCCCTACCTGGCGTGGCTCCGTGGGGCTGGCATGAGCTCCTGCAGACAGCTGGTCCCTTGCAGTGTTCTGTCACCTGTGGTGCTGGCATCAGGAGGAGGAGCGTCACTTGCCGGGGTGAGGGTGGGTCTCCGCTCCCTGCTATGGCGTGCTCCTTGGAAGACCAGCCGTCCCTCACTGAGGCCTGTGTGCGTGAGGCCTGCCCCCTCCTCCGGGAGCAGCCCTGGCACATCAGCACCTGGGGCCCAGTGAGTGCTTGCCCCTTTCCCCACACCTGCTGTCCAACCCTGCTTCCTCTGGCCTTGGATGGGTGGGTGACCCTCAAATCTGATATGGGCTGCCACCAAGCATCTTCCTCTGAGCGCTTCCAGACTCAGGGTCTTCTCTTCCCGCTTCCACCCTTGGGGCCCCAGTGCTCCAAAAGCTGCGGCTCGGGCACTCGGAGGCGACAGGTCGTCTGTGCCATCAGGCCACCTGGCCACTGCAGGGGCCTGCAGCAGTCGAAGCCTGCGGAGGTGGAAGCTTGTAACAGGCAGCCCTGCCATCTTCCTCAGGGTGAGGACCCATTTTCCCCTCCACGCGACCAGCCTGCAGTGTGCTTCGGGATCTTTGCTTGTGAGATGCCCCCTCCCTGCCCACTCTTCTCCCACCTCTGTCTCCTGGAGCCTTTGCCATTGCCAAATCCACCTACAAAACCTCACAAGCCAGCCCTGCCTTCCTGCACGCAGAAGTTCCTCTAACCCCAAATATTGTCACTGCTGTGTCACCTTTAGTGTTGTGTGGTTGGATATCAGCTTGTTAGGCCTCCTAGCTATAGGTTTCTTTGAGGGTTAGGTCCATGACCTCCTATTCCTGCTTTTTTGTTTGTTGTTTTCCTGAGGTAGGATTGATTTTACTCTAGCCCAGGCTGACCTGGAATTCACCATGTAGTCTCAGGCTGGCCTCGAACTCACATTGATCCTCCTATCTCTGCCTCCTGAGTGCTGGGATCAAAGGCATGGACCACCATGCCTGGATTCTACCCATCTTATTTTATTTTATTTTATTGAGGTAGGGTCTCACCTTAGCTCAGGCTGACCTGGAATTCACTCCGTAGTCTCAGGGCGCCCTTGAACTCACAGCGATTCTTCTACCTCTGCCTCCGGAGTGCTGGGATTAAAGGCCCACTCTACCCATCTTTCCAAAAAAAAAAAATATTTACGTATTTATTTGCATTCAGAGAGCAAGAGAGAGAACACACGCATGTCAGCCAGGACCTGTAGCCAATGCAAACAAACTCCAGACACATTGGCCACTTTGTATGTCTGGCTTTACATGAGCCCTCTCCCCAGAATCCCTCTTTTTCTTTTTTTTGAGGTAGAGTCTCACTCTAGCCCAGGCTGACCTGGAAATCACTCTGTAGTCTCAGGGTGGCCTCGAACTCATGGCAAGCCTTCTACCTCTGCCTCCCGAGTGCTGGGATTAAAGGTGTGTGTCACCACGCCCGGCTCTGCCTCATTTCTTAAAAACCTATTTTTCCAGGTGTCACCATGAGTTTGAGGCCACCCTGAGACTACATAGAGAATTCCAGGTCAGCCTAAGCTAGAGTGAGACCCTACCTCAAAAAACCAAAACAAACAAACAAACAAACCTATTTTTCCAGCATTTAAAATGAAAAATCCAATGACTTTATTGAGATTGTTTACTATATGCCATCTTAAAAATCCCTCATTTTAGCCAGGCATGGTTGTGGCACACACCTTTAATCCCAGCACTTGGGAGGCAGAAGTAAGAGGATTGCCATGAGTTTGAGGCCACCCTGAGACTACATAGTGAATTCCAGGTCAGCCTGGACCAGAGTGAGACCCTACCTCAAAAAAAAGAAAAAGAGGGATTCTGGGGAGAGGGCTCATTTTTTTTAATCTGGTGGGGAGAGTTGTTGGGGATCAAACCCAGGGCCTAGTGCCTGCTGGGCAAGTGCTAGCTAAACCAACTGAGGAGGTCTGCAGCCTCTTTTTTTTTGGTTTTTCAAGGTAGGGTCTCATTCTAGCCCAGGTTGACTTGGAATTCACTCTGTGTGAGTGCTGTGATTAAAGGCACGCACCACCACAACTCCCCCCCACCCCTGCCCCAGATAAGGTCTCACTTTAGCCCAGGCTGACCTGGAATTCACTCTGTAGTCTCAGGGTGGCCTTGAACTCACAGTGATCCTCTTACCTCTACCTCCTGGGATTAAAGGCATGTGCCACCACGCCCAGCACAAGTCACCTATTCTAGTGACACAATGAGCTGGACTGGTTTTACCACAATGTCATCCAACGTGGTAAGATAATAAAAAATTTCAAACATGTAGGAAAGCTGAAATGTTTGAGCCATGCATGGTGGTGCACACCTACAATTTTAGCACTGGGAGGGTTGAGGCAGGGGTATTGTTGGGAACTTAAACTTAGCCTGGGCTACACAACGAGGGCCAACCTGGGCTGCAAAGTGAGACCCTGTGCCCCACAAAAAGCTTGGGGCTGGAGAGCTGGCTCAGCAGTTAAAGGCACTTTGCTTAGAAAGCCTGATGACCCAGGTTCGATTTCCCACTTCTCATGTAAAGCTAGATATACAAAGTGATGCATGTATTTTATTTGGAGTTCATTTGCAGTGGCAGGAAGCCCTGACACACCCATACTCACACACACTCTTTCTCTCTCTCAGTCTGTCCATCCCCCAATAAAAAAAAAAGGGGCTGGAGAAAATGTCCAGTGGTTAAAGGGGCTTGCTTGCAAAGCCTGAAGGCCTGGGTTCAATTCCCCAGTACCCACACAAAGTCAGATGCACAAAGACGCATTCATGTGGAGTTTACTTGCAGTGGCAAGAGGTTCTGGGGCACCCATTCCCACACCTGTTTTCTCTCTCTCTCTGCTTACAAATAAATAAATACCCAACCAATGAGCACAGTCTTGGCAACATTTTTAATTTATTTGCGAGCAGAGAGAGAGAGAGAGAGACAGAGACAGAGACAGAGACAGAGACAGAGGGAATGAGCACACTAGGGCCTCTAGCCACTGCAAATGAACTCCAGATGCACGTACCCCTTTGTGCATTTGGCTTTACATGAGTACTGGGGAATCAAACCTAGGTCATTAGGCTTTGCAGGCAAGTGACATAACCATTGAGCCATCTCTCCAGCCCCAACATTTTTTTTTTTTTTTTGAGACAGAGCCTCATTCTAGTCCAGGCTGACCTGGAGCTTACTCTGTAGTCCAGGTTGACTTTGACGTCATGGCAATCCTCCTGCTTCTGCCTCCCACATGCTGGGTAATAAAGGCGTATGTCACCATGCCAGGCTGGCAATTTTTTTGTTGCATGTAGTTGAGGTGCTAATTTTATCTCCTTGTCTCCTTACCACTGGCTCTGCTCTGCACATTTGTTTCCTGGTTCCCGCAGAGGTCCCCAGCCTGCAGGACTCAGACATTCACCCCAGGGACCCCAGGATGCCTTTAGGCCCTAGGGTGGCCCCAGCCTCAGGTGAGAAGCTGGTCCTGACCCCAGGGCCCTGTCATCTTTGTGTCTGAGTGGACGCAGGGCCTCCAGCCACTGCAAACGAACTCCAGATGCGTGTGCCCCTTTGTGCATCTGGCTAACGTGGGTCCTGGGGAATCGAACCTGGGTCCTTTGGCTTTGCAGGCAAATGCCTTAACTGTGGATATTAGTGGAGGGTCAGGGGGAGGCAGGTTCTTTACTGTGCCTTATTCCTCCCTTCTAGACCCTAGAGACCAGTGGAGAACAGCTGAGGAGCAACCGTGGATCCAGAGTAACTCCAGAGTGAACCAGGCCCCCCAGTTACCTCCCGGCCAGACCCCCTCCCTACAGCAGCCCCCGTACAGGCCGGCCCCGAGGTACCACTCAGGGGCCCGTGACTGCAGACACAGCCCTCACGGGTGCTGTCCTGATGGCCACACACCGTCTCTTGGGCCACAGTGGCAAGGTTGTCCCCTAGCTGGGGCCTCGTGTCAGCACAGCAGGTGAGTTGAGGACAGCTCTTCCTCCTGGGCAGGTTGAGAGAGGAAAAGGTGGAGCTAACGATGGACCATGGGGCTGGCATTCCTGCCCGAGAAGGGAGACTCAGGGTCAGGACTCCAAGGTTTAGTCTAAGCATCCCAGACTGTGTAGTCTTGGATGTGAGCAGTGCTTGGGGCACGCAGAGTGGCATGCTCACCGAAGGAGCAGGACCTATCTGGATCCGTGTTCTCTCTCGCCCGGGCAGCGTCTCCTGCAGGTGGCCTCAGAGTCTCACCTTTCCCTGCTGGAGGTTCGGGCACCAGGGTCCCTGAAAGGGCAGGATCAGAGCTCAGCGCTCAGGGCGCTGCCTGTTTTCTGTCTAGGTATGGGTGCTGCCCTGATGGGGTGTCGATGGCTGAGGGGCCCCAGCAGGCCGGCTGCACCAGGTCTCATGGTGGTGACAACTCTGGGAGCAGGCCAGGGTCCAGGGCAGTGGCTTCCAGGGTAAGTGTCCCACTCACATAGCAGAAATCCAAACACTGCCGGGCGTGGTGGCGCACGCCTTTAATCCCAGCACTGGGGAGGTAGAGGTAGGAGGATCGCCGTGAGTTCAAGGCCACCCTGAGAATACAGAGTGAATTCCAGGTCAGCCTGGGCTAGAGCAAGACCCTACCTTGAAAAAAAAAAAAAGAAAGAAAGAAAGAAAGAAAGAAAGAAAGAAATCCAGTGCTTTGTAGCTTTGGCCTCAGGGAAGGAAGGTCCTTTTGAACAGGGAGGTACAGGGCTTCAGAGACCCGGGCTAGGCTGAGGCCTGTCCTCCTCCTGCATTCTGTTGGTGTCTGATGTCCCCCAACCCTCAACCCTCAGGGCTGTGGTTCTGCGCTCACAGTTTTGTTCCGTCCCTCTTCCCGCTGTCTTCATCCAGGCAGCCCACACTCCCCACCCAGAGCCTCACCTCTTCCCAACCTTCCAATCCCTGGGTCTCCTCTCCAGGCCTCCAAAGCTCACCAGCCCCAGGCCGAACAGAGCGAGCCTGGTGAGTGTCGCGGCTCTCGGTTCGGCTGTTGTTACGACAATGTGGCCTCTGCAATTGGTCCGCTTGGAGAAGGATGTGTGGGCAAGCCCAACTACCGTAAGTGGATTCCCCCTTCTGATCCTTCTGGGGGGTGGGCTCTGGTCCCATTGAGTTCTTTTTTTAAAGAGGGAGGGAGGGAGGGAGAGAGAGAGAGAATGAATGGGCATGCCAGGGCCTCCAGCTGCTAGAAACCAGACACGTGCATCACCTTGTGCATCTGGCTTACATGGGTCCTGGGGAATCAAACCTGGGTCCTGTGATTTTGCAGGCAAGCTCCTTCACCACTAAACCATCGCTCCAGCCACCACCCCCCCCCCCCCCCATTGAGTTCTTCCCACCACAAGCCAAAGACTTTCCTGCTAGGCTCACTGATCCTTCCCCCTGGTAATACTTGAGTGCCCACTAGATTCCAGGGCAGAAAGTGGTGCTGGCTTGATCTTGCATCCGAGACTGCTTGTACTTGAGTCATTTTGGCTGCTTGGGGAGGGGCGACCCCAAGTGAAAAGATGGTCCAAGGCTGGGGATGTAGCTCAGTTGGCAGCATGCCTCACTACCACGCAGGAAGCCCTGGGTTTTGTTCCTAGCTCTTCAGAAACCGGGAGTGGTGGTGCACACTTGTAAGCCCAGCTCTCAGGAAGTGGAGGCAAGAGAATCAGAAGTTCAAGGTTATCCTTGGCTACATAGCAAGTTTGAGGGCAGCCTGGGATACATGAGACCCTGTCTCAACACAAAACAGGGACTATTCCATGTCCTGGAGGACAGGGCCAGAGTGGTCAGTGCTGGGTGGGGCCCGTGTCCTGCTCCTGCTTGGGGTATGAGTGGAGCCGTAGCAGCTGAGGCTTCCATAAGGGAAGGTTAGGTGGGAGATCACTGAGACTGGAGCACAGGATGACTGGGGTACGGGTGGAACTTCCTGGGGCCATCATGGGACTATGTCCAAAGCCAGACGGGCAGGTGGCCAGGACTCTGCAGGAGGCTAGGCACCTGGATGAGTCACGGGAATGTGGAGTGATGGAGTAAGACGTGCTGACCAGCAGGGTCACGAGGATGGGCAGGCTGGTGGCTTGGGCAGGGTCTAGGGGACAAGGGTGGGACCCTGCTAGGTATGGTCACAGCCACTCGGTGGTAAGTAGAGCAAGGTCAAGCTGTGGCTGGTCTGTGTACTGCACTCCAGGGGATCTAGGCTGCAAGAGGCACGGGGGAGCCCATTCGGGGAGCTCTGGCCCTGTCCTCCTGGGGCCTCTAGCTCTGTGTGGGTGGAGGTTTCTGAGGCCAGCAAGTCTGGGCAGTGGACAGATCCTGGGAGCACCCTTTGTTTCTAGGGTCAGGTTAGGGGTCCTGGCTGGGGTATAGCCATGTTCCACAAACTGGGACAAGTGTGGCCCTTAAGTCAGAGGCCACTGTCCACTTGGGTGAGGTGTTCCATTCCTGCTCCACAGCCTACCCGGTGGGGTGCCTGCTGCCCAGCGCCCACGGCTCCTGTACAGACTGGGCTGCCCGCTGGTACTTCGTGGCCTCCGTGGGTCAGTGTAACCGCTTCTGGTATGGTGGTTGCCACGGCAACGCCAATAACTTTGCCTCAGAGCAGGAGTGCATGAGCAGCTGCCGAGGGCACCAGGAGCCCCGTCATCCTGAGCCCGGGGCCTCTGGCCACCACGTTCACACAGATGGTAGCCATGGTGGTTCTGGGGGCCAGCGGGAGCCTGGCTGGCACAGAACCGGGGCCACAGAACCGAGACTGCCTTCGCCTTCTGGAGGCCCGTGGTGGAGAGAACAAGAGCCTGGGCCGGCGGAGGCAGCCCACACTGGAACCTTTGGAGCACGGCCTGGTGGCCAGGAGCTGGGACCCAGAGTCCCTGGACTGGGTGGAGATGCTGGGCGGCCAGTGCCACCCTCGTACAGCAACTCCCACAGGTGAGGCCCATCTTTCCCTCGTGGACGATGGGATGCCTGGGTGAGGGCTGAGTCCACTGGAGCTAAAACTCTGAGGTCAGCTGCCCCCCCTCCCATCTCTAACTTCTGACCCTCAGACAGCCCTGCCCCTGGGCCCTGTCACCGTCCAGCTCTAGAGGGGAGGGACGTGAGACTCTGGAGGTATAGGCCGAGACATCAGCTCCTGGATTCTCTCCCTCAGGTCTTGCCAGCATGCCCCAGGCCTACCTACCTGGCAAAGCTTGCTGGCTTCAAGACCTTTGGCAAGCCACCTAACTTCTCTGAGTTTTGGTTTCTCCCTTTATTTCCTCTCTCTCTCTTTTCTGAAGCAGGTTCCCAATCTAGCCCCAGGCTGACCTGGTACTCATTTTGAGGTTCCAGGCTGGCTTCAAACTCATAGTCACTCTTCTACCTCAGCCTCTGAGGACTCAGAGTATCATATTTTTTTGGGGGGGGGGCTTCGAGGTAGGGTCTCACTCTAGCTTAGGCTGATCTGGAATTCATTATGTAGTCTCAGGCGAACTTGAACTCATGGCAATCCTCCTACCTCTGCCTCTCGAGTGCTGGGATTAAAGGCGTGTGCCACCAGGCCTGGCTTCATCAGATTCTTTTCTAAAGAATATTTTATTTGCTCTCTTTCTCTCTCTCAAATAAATAAATAAATAAATAATCTTTAAAAGAAGGGGGACTGGAGAGATGGCTTAGCAGTTAAGCGTTTGCCTATGAAACCTAAGGACCCCGGTTCGAGGCTCGATTCCCCAATACCCACGTTAGCCAGATGCACAAGGGGTGCATGCATCTGGAGTTCGTTTGCAGTGGCTGAAAACCCTGGCGCACCCATTCTCTCTCTCTCTCTATCTGTCGCTCTCAAATAATAATAAATAAATAAATAAATAAATGATAATAAATAAATAATAATAAATAAATAAAAATAAAAATAAATTTTGAAAAGGCTGGAGAGATGGCTTAGCTCTTAAGGCATTTGCCTGCAAAGCCAAAGGATCTTGGTTCAACTCTCCAGGACCCACGTAAGCCAGTTGCACAAGGGGCGCATGTATCTGGTGTTCCTTTGCAGTGGCTGGAGGCCCTGACACACCCATTCTCTCTCTCTTTCTGCCTCTTTCTCTTTCTCAAATAAATAAATAAAAAGCTCTAAAAAAAAAAAGAATATTTTATTTGGCTGGGCATGGTGTCACATGCCTTTAATCGCAGCCTATCATAGGAGGCAGAGGTAGGAGGATCACCATGAATTCAAGGCCATCCTGAGACTACAGAGTGAATTCCAGGTCACCCTGGGCTAGAGTGAGACTCTATCTCAAGAAAACAATTTTTTTTGAATTTTTATTTATTTATTTGAGAGAGGCAGAGAAAGAAGGAGAGAGGGGGAGAGGCAGATAGAGAATGGGCGCGCCAGGGCCTGTAGCTGTTGCAAATGAGCTCCAGACGAATGCGCCACCTTGTGCATTTGGTTTAGGTAGGTCCTGGGGAATAGAACTTAGGCCTTTGGCTTTGCAGGCAGGCGCCTTAACTGCTAAACTATCTCTCCAGCCCAGAGCCTCGGATTTTTTTGTTTGTTTGTTTTGTTTTGCAAGGTAAGGTTTCACGCTAGCCCAGGCTGGTCTGGAATTCACTATGGAGTCTCAGGGTGGCCTTGAACTCACGGTGATCCTCCTACCTCTACCTCCCAAGTGCTGGGATTAAAGGCATGCGCCACCACGCCCGGCTGAGCCTCAGATTCTTAACCTGTAAAATGGTGACATTCTTTGCAGCCCTCAATATTTCCTTGGTTTGATGTGGGTTCTGTTCTAATTGCTTTTCGGATTGGGCTACATTAGTGAAGGATCTGGGGAAATAAGATAGCACAGAAAACAAAGCATTTGCTGCGGGGGTCAGGCCTGTCGGTTGGTCCCCAAGTGCATTTGGCATGTGTGTTCTCTCCTCAGCCTCCTCGCACGCCCTGGGTTTGCCGTGTTCCTTGTTGCTGTTGTAGAGCTGGTTGAGGGGCGAGGCCTTGGCATTGTGGTGGGAAGTTGGGGAGGCTCAAGCCCTGTGTTCCCCAGGCTTCTGGAGCTTGGTGTACATGACACTCTGGCCATGCAAGTACCTAAGACAAGAGGTGGCCCCTGGCCTTGCCTGAGTCAGGAGGCAGACCCTCACCCCTCACCCCTCCAGGATTAGCTTGGCAGGCTCTGAGGCCTCCCTGGTGCAGACAGCTATAGGACAGTTGGTGCAGCTCTTTTGTCCCAGTGACGCCTCCCCAGAACTCCAGGCTGGGTGGCAGAAAGACGGCCGGCCCATCTCCTCTGAAAGGTGAGTATAACAATGCCGCTCCTGTCGCCTGTGCCTATGTGACGTCTTCTCTCGCAGAGGCCCCTGTCTTCCTTTGGCTCAGGGGTGTGAATGGGCTCAGAAGTGTTGTGTGGGGCTGTGGCCTCTCTGGTAGGAGCACTGAGGGAGGACTGATTGTTGCTCTCTGGAACCCAGAGCTCACATGTCCCCCTGCCCTCGCCCCATTCAGGCACCAGCTGCAGCCAGATGGCTCCCTGATCATCAACCCTGTGCGGGCAGAGGACACTGGTATCTATAGCTGTGGCAGCCACAGGCCGGGCCATCTCCCCGAGAAGATCCAGCTGCGCATCACAGGTCTCTGTCCCCGCCCCACCCACCCCTGGAATTTCACAGCCCATAGGGTGGGCTTGGGAGGAAGACCTGGGCAGCCCGCCTCATATTAGAGGGACCCAAGTACTCCCATGGGTCTCCTCTTCCTCCTGGTGACAGTGACCACCCTGTGGCCTTTGTTTCTTCCCATGTCTTGCTGGCTTCATAGCCCTACTTCTGTCCACTCCCTTCTCACAGCTCATGCCTTGCTTTCTCTGGCCTTCTGGCAGGGGGAGATATGGCAATGCTGCCTGAAACTGAGCCAAGGCACTTCCCAAAGACCAGGGATCCAGGCCATGGGCCTCGGGACTCCGGTGTAATAGGGGCTGATGCCAGGGGCCAGGGGGCAGCCTCTTCCTCACACCCTCGGCCTGCCACCAGGTAACAGCTCAGCTTCTCTCAGGGTCCATGGTCTCAGTTGGTGGGGTGCCATGACCGGGCCTGTCCAGGGTTCTCTGAAGTGGGCCTCTTTGGGAGGAAGGGAACCCTTTGCCTGTAAGCCTTTGGGAGTGGTGTCGTCTTATGGGCCCAGAACTCAGGACCTGGGGGCTCTGAGCTGGCCTCCAGGAAGGGTTCAACTTTTAGAGGAGATGGGGGGGACGGCCAAGGGAGTGCCCAGGTCCCTGGTGGCAAGTGTGAAGGGCAGGAGGAAACAGGTGGGGATGCTGGGTGCCAGTCAAGGTAGAGGTCGAGGAAACCCAGGGGCCTTTCAAACTTTACCTCAGCTACTTAATGATGGTGTCCCGAACAGTACTAAGGGGTGAATGATGGTGTCCTAAGCGGGACCAAGGGGTGATTTTAGGAAGCTGACCCTGGCTGGAGAGGGAGAAGGAGGCTCATGCAGAGGGCCCCATGGGAAGAGAGGAAACAACAGCAGGAACCCCCCCCCAATAGCTGTGGGTGGCTTGTTTTGCAGGCTGCGTATGGACCGGACCCAGCCTGGGGCGGTGGACGCCAGTCTAGGTCAGCGGATCCGGTTGACCTGCCATGCTGAAGGCTTCCCTCCTCCCACCATTGAGTGGCAGAGAGATGGGCAGCCTGTTTCTTCTTCCAGGTTCTTTCAGCCCCTCTCCTGCCCTGCCTACAACCCCGCCCCTCCCACTGAGGTCTGAGCAGTACTCCAGGGTCTCAGGGCTCCTGGGCTTTTCCCGAGTGTGGTTGATGGACAGAAACACGAGGCTGTCTAAGGGAAGAGATGGAGCTGGCTAAGTCCCATTTGCTGACATTTACTGTATACTGAGTGTGAGGCTTGTTCTCTGTTGTAGAATCCAGATGCAAAAGCAGGTGCTCCTTTCTCCCCATTTTACACACAGGAGCTCAATTATCACACAGGTCACAGGTAGAACCAGGATTAGAACCTTCTCAAGTATGGCAAAAAAAAAACTAGAAACCAAACCAAAGCTGGTTTTGATTTTTGGAACAGGGTCTGAAGCTCACTATGTAACCCAAGTTGACGTCAGACTTATCATAGCAATCTTCCTGCCTCAGCCTTCCAAGTGCTGGCATTACAGGTGTGAGCCATGATACCTGGCCAAAAGTGTTTTGTATCAGAAAACGTGGAATGATTTGTTGTTGGGTTTAAAAGCCAGGTAGCAGCTAGGCCATGTGAGGGGCTGAGGCCCACAGCCATGTGGGTGGACTTCCTTGAATAGTAGGGTCTTCAGCCCTTTCTCTCGCTCTTGCCTCTCTGGGCCTCGGGCTGGGCTCCCACTTGGGCTGGAGATAAATGACTCTGCTTGGTCCCCAGACACCAGCTGCAGCCTGATGGCTCTCTGGTCATCAGCCGAGTGGCTGTGGAAGATGGTGGCTTCTACACCTGTGTTGCTTTTAATGGGCAGGACAGAGACCAGCGCTGGGTTCAGCTCAGAGTTCTGGGTAAGGTGGCAGTGTTGACGGTGGCTGAGTGGGGCCATGGCCTTTGAGGACAAGTGGTGTTTGGGTGGTGGAGCAGGGCTTACGTTAGTAGCTGACAGTGTCTCCTCCATGTGTCCCAGGGGAGCTGACAATCACAGGGCTGCCCCCTGCTGTGACAGTGCCTGAGGGTGACACAGCCAGGCTGCTGTGCATGGTGGCAGGCGAAAGTGTGAACATCCGGTGGTCCAGGTAAAGCTCTGTTCCCTTACAACCTCATTCTGCCAGGAGTATCAGCTGCCACCAATGCCCACATGCCTACTTCCTCCGAGGCCAGGTGCCAGGGGTGGGGCTACAATACCACTGTCCTGCACCATGAAGTCCCACAGGGCAGCTTACTTTTCTAATGGCTGGGATACACTAGGGACTTCTTTTCTGTTTTTGTTTTGTTTTTCTTTTTTCTTCAGTTTCTGTTTGACACAGAGTCTTGTTACTTAGCCCAGATGGTCTTGAACTCTCCACATTCCTGCTTTAGCTTCCTGAGTGCTGAGACTTCCACATGTACCAGTAGGTCCAGTTTATACTACATTCTTTTTTTTTTTTTTAAGGATTTTTTTTTTAACTTTATTGATTTATTTGAGAGAGAGGAAGAGGCAGAGAGAGGGAGAGAGAGAATGGGCACACCAGGGCCTCCAGCCACTGCAAACAAAGTCCAGACGTATGCGCCCCCTTGTGCATCTGGCTTACGTGGGTCCTGGGGAATTGAACCAAGGTCTGGCTTTGCAGGCAAACACCTTAACTGCTAAGCCATCTCTTCAGCCCCTGTTTTTTTTTTTTTTTTTTTTTGCAAGCAGAGAGAGCTAGGGAGAGAGATAGAATGGGCATGCCAGGGCTTCCAGTTACTGCAAATGAACTCCAGATGCATGCACCACTGTGCATCTGGCTTTATGTGGGTACTGGGGAATCAAATTTAGGTTGTTAGGCTTTGCAGGCAAATGCCTTAGATGCTGAGCCATCTCTCTAGCCCCCTGTACATTTTTTTTGTTTGTTTTTCGAGGTAGGGTCTTTCTCTAGCCCAGGCTGACTTGGAATTCTCTATGTAGTCTCAGGGTAACCTCAAACCCATGGCGATTGACCACTCCTATCTCTACCTCCCAGGTGCTGCGGTTAAAGGCGTGTGCCACCATGCATGGCTTATGCTAAATTCTTAATCTCAATCCTATTGATATATTGGACTAAACAAGTAGGTTGTTTCAGGCTTGCTCATTGTAGGGTATTAAGCAGCATTTAGAACCACGTCGTACTAGTCACCAGTAGCGCCCTCTCCACCCCACCCTGGTCATGACAATAGCTAATATCTTCCAATAGGGCTACATCCCCTTTGCATTGAGAACCACAGGTCTGCACTCAGCTTTGGAGAGTTCAGTGACCTTTTGTCCCAGATCAACTGCTCTTTTTAAGCCTGAGCCCCAGGACACTATGGGACAGGAGGTTACCCCATGTCCCAGGAGTTCCAGGCGAGATTTGCCCCCCAGTGCTGTCTGTGCACAGAGGAAGGTGAGGCTATTTCGGGTCTGGGAGAGTCAAGGATGAGGCCAGAGAGCTGCTTCTGGCTGGGCCTTAGCAGTGGGGAGATGTTCTTGGGGGAAGTGACAAGCAGGCTGTGCGTGTGGAGGTCAGCCGCAGTTTTGGTGGCCTTGGTGCCGGGGGTCTTAGTATTTAATGTGGCTGACCACCTGCTGTCTCTTCTGACCACTTCCCTGCTCACATCCGGTTCCTGCTCCAGGAGAGGCCACCAACGCCTCACTGCTCCTAACACGATAGGGCGTGTCCCAGGCCTTACCTGACCTTACCTGCCGACCACCTGCTCCTTCTCGAATGTTCCCTTCCCTTGGCTCCAGTCAGCCACCGTCTACTGATGTCCTTCAAGTTGTGCCCTTGGTGGTCTCGTTCTATGACTATACCTGAGACAGCTTTGGAGACGTGCCCTTACCGAGGTCACCTCATGCTGCTATACTTCTGCATGTGGACTCTGAAGCCCCAGACTTCCAAATCTAACCGCTCCTGGTATCTCACAGGCAAAATGGTGGACACAACTTGTCCATGAGCTCTTCACCCGCATCTGAATCTCTCCTGCTTGAAAGATGCCACCATCACCTAGTCATCCAAGCCTGACTGCTTCTCCTCCACCTCCCCCATCTGGCTCTTTGTGTGCAGAAAGCAGCAGCTGCCCGCCCCCCTCCCCGCCCCGCTCTTCTTTCAGGGTCACCTAAGCCAGTCCCTTCTTAGCCTGAACCCTTCCAATTAGCCCCAGAGTCAGTTTGAGCTCTTTGCCAGGGCTCAAAAACCTATGAACCAGCTCCTGCCTCCCTGACACGTCTTCCCTCCTTCCTCTCCTTGCCTTGTCTGTGGCCTTTACTCAAGCCCCCTCTCTGGTCAGCTCTGCCACTGCCTCCCTGCACCCTGGAGGGTGCTAGGGTCTCATCCAGCACAGGGCCTGGCACCTCTGTCAATGGAAAGCCCGAGTGGGCTCCTGTGTGGATCTGAGGCAAGTTTACAGCTCAGTCCGGTGGGCCAAATTTGCTTTGTTCTAGCTTTGTGATGTGACTGTCCCCTCTTCCTCAAGGTGGGGCCTAGCTGCCCTCAAGATGGAGGGTTTGCTCTGGAATGAGCTTCAAAAACTACTCCCTTTTGGGCTGGAGAGATTACTTAGCTGTCAAGGTGCTTGCCTTCGAAGCCTAAGGACTCAGGTTTGATAACCCATTACCCATGTAAGCCAGATGCACAAGGTGGTGCATGCGTCTGGAGTTTGTTTGCAGTGGCCGGAAGCCCTGGTGCGCCCATTCTCTCTCTCAAAAAACAACAACAACAAAAACCTACTCCCTGTCTCCCATGCCTCCTAGGGCCTGAAGACCAGAGGCCCTGTAGACTGCTCTCCCAGTGTCCTCTCCCCTCCAGGAACGGGCTCCCAGTACAGGCCGATGGCCACCGTGTGCACCAGTCTCCAGACGGCACGCTGCTGATTCACAACCTCCGACCCAAGGACGAGGGCTCCTACACGTGCAGCGCCTACCGTGGGAGCCAGTCAGTCAGCCGCAGCACCGAGGTGAAGGTGGCAGTGCCAGGTGAGAAAGGCTTATTCACCCGGCTTGGCTATTCTTCAGGCTGGAGAGCAGTGAGGGCTCAGTCTAGTGTCTCAGTCACGTGACTAGCAGTGGCGCTACCCACCACTTGAGGCTGAGACGAGGATGAAAGGAAAGAAGCCCCTGCCGGTGGCCTAACAGATGTTAAGCTCTATCATTTAGGTTTACCAATTTTATTTTGAAAAATAAGATCTGGGCCGAGTGTGGTAGCCAGCACCCAGGAGGCAGAGGTAGGAGGATCGCCATGAGTTCAAGGCCACCCTGAGCCTACATAGTGAATTCCAGGTCAGCCTGAGCTAGAATGAGACCCTACCTTGAAAAACAAACAAAACAAAACAAAACAAAAAAATTATTTGAGAGAAATTTATTTGAGGGAGAGAATGGGTGTGCCTGGGCCTTCAGCAGCTGCAAACTCCTGATACACACGCCACCTGGCTTATGTGGGTCCTGGGGAATAGAACCTGGGTGCTTTGACTTTGCAGGCAAGTGCCTTTACTGCTAACCCATCTCTCCAGCCCCAGGTGCTGCATTAAAAAAAAAAAAAATTAGGGCTGGAGAGATGGCTCAACACTTAAGGTGCATACCTGTGAAGCCTATGGACCCAGGTTCGATTCTCCAGGTTCCACATAAGCCAAGGTGGTGGCATGTGCATCTGGAGTTTGTTTGCAATGGCTAGGGGCCCTGATGCACCCATTCTCACTCTCTCTCTCTAATAAATAAATAAAAATAAAATCTTAAAAAGTTATTTGCAAGTAGAGACTCACACAGAGAGAATATGAATGAGAATGGGCATGCCAGGGCCTAGTGTCACTGAAAATGAACTCGATACATACACCGCTTTGTGCATCTGCCTTTACATGGGTACTGGGGAACTGAACCCAGGCCTTCAGGCTTTGCAATCAAGTGCCTTTAACCACTAAGCCATCTCTCCAGCCCCACGTGCTGCATGTTTAAGCTAGTCAGTTGGCAGCACAATAGCAAACAGGAGTATAATTACAAGGCCTAAGTATAGGAATTTAGGACCGAGGAATGAAGATGCAATGTCCCCAGTCATGTGTGACTTGGCTCTAGGGACAGAGCTGTGCAGAACAAGGTAACTGACGGGGGGCTCTTCAGTGCAGGACACAGTAGTGGAACCGCACATACAGGGTGCTATAAGTGATCTACCCACTCTTCTATCCAATCCAGAGGCCAGCGAAGTTGTCAGCGCCTCAGCCCTCAATAGTAAGGGCAGAGTGTGACCGTGAAGTGATGCCTAATAGTCTAGTTAATCATTTGGTATCTGTACACCGGGCTGAGGCTGCAAATACGAATCACGGGAGGACCAATAAATGCTTAAGTGAGGCCACCAAGTGGATGGAAACCAAAATCCCCCCAGCGCTGGAACACACGGCCAGGGAGGCTCTGCAGCAGAGCTGCCTGACCCCTCTCTTCCGCTGTTCTACAGAAGCCGCCGCCCAGTCCAGGGACCCGAGCCAGGAGTGCACCGACCAGCCGGAGCTGGCCAACTGTGCCTTGATCCTGCAGGCCCAGCTCTGTGGCAATGAGTATTACTCCAGCTTCTGCTGTGCCAGCTGTTCCCGCTTCCAGCCGCACGCCCAGCCTGCCTGGCAGCAGGGATGAAAGCTAGCTGTGGCCCCAGTTCCAGAAAATTCGCTGGGGAGAAGGGAGCTTAAGACTTGGTTTCCCTTCCTGGCTGGCAAACGGGGTCATCATCTAGACGACGATGGCCCTTCCAGAAGTCAGCCCCACTCAGCCTCAGCAGTTGCCAGTGTCAGAAGCCCCTGCAGCTGTTGAAGATCTCTCACCTGGATGCCTGGGACCAGAAGCGTTGCAGACTTTCCTGACTGAGCATCCCTAATCCAAAAATCAGAAATGCTCTGAAACCTGAAACTTTTGAGTGTCATATAAGCACTCAAAAATCTCTGTGTTTCAGAGTGTATTTGACTTTGGGCTAGGGACTTCAGCCCATACAGAGGATTTATTCACTGCGTGTTAAAGCAAGCCGTCGGCCCTCACTTGGTTTAGCTGGGTGGGGAGGCATGTAATGATTTCACAGTTAACACCTGCCTGATATGGGGAATGCGAACTCCTGCTCAGTCAGTGTTCTGTGCTAGTGCCCAGTGCTGTTTGGGATCAAACGGTGCCCACTGCTCCAGTCTCTCTTCTCTTTCCAGGTAGTGTCACAGTCAGCTCCACATGCCATCAGTGGCCACACAATGCTTGTTGGAACTTTCAGCAAAGTGAACTATAATTGTAAGGCTCTAAGGACTTGTGATGAAAAAGCCAGGTAACATTAGTATCTGAGCATGAAGGAACCGGAAAGCCCTTTGCTTCGCTGCAAAGCTGGACCCTGAAGCCTCCTGAGGCTCCCCGGCAGAGTTGGCCTGCTCTGTGCAGCGATGAGGAGCCTCTCTTCCTAGTGTGGGAAGCTGTGAAATAGAACATCTGCTGCCAGAGAAAATTCAAACTATTAGCCGGGTGAGGTGGTACACGCCTTTAATCCTGGCACTTGGAAGGCAGAGGTGGGAGGTACGAGGCCACCCTGAGACTACACAGTGAATCCCAGGTCAGCGTGAACTAGACAGCAAAACCCTACCTTGAAAAACCAACAACCAAACTACTGCAAAAGAGTAGCTGGGGGTGGTGGTACAACACCTGGGATGCTGAGGCAGGAAGACTGCTTTAAGTGTGTGGCTAGTCTGGGCTAAAGTGAGACCCTGTCTACAAAGTGCAAATCCAAAAAAAACCTGAAAACTCAAGTGGGGGAACCAATGTGTGTGTGTGTGTTTGAGGGTGTGAAGGAGTTAGAAAGTCATCCTCATTCAGAACCTTTGAGTTCCGTTCTTTTTTTCTCGAGACAGAGTCTCATGTATCCCAGCCAGGCCTTGAACACCTGATCCTCCTTTCCTTCATTTCCCAGGAGCTGGGATTACAAAGTGTATACTTTTATGCCTGGCTAGAACCTGATTTCTTTTTTTGTTTTCTTGAGGTAGGGTCTCACTGTAGCTCAGGCTGACCTGGAATTCACTCTGTAGTATCAGGGTGGCCTTGAACTCACTGTGATCCCCCTATCTCTGCCTCCCGAGTGCTGGGATTAAAGGCATGCACCACCACACCTGGCTCTAGAACCTGATTTCTTGGTGCTGAAACAAGAGGCTTGAATTCAATGAACTTCTAAGTCTTTTTGCACTTCATCTTCTATGAACCCTCCAGAAGCATGCTTAGTAACAAAAAAGGTTACCGTTGGACACTGTAAAGACGGGCACTACAGGGACCAAAGCTCTGAAACACCCTGACTAGAAAATAGACAAACTGGAGGGCTGCAGAGATGGCTCAGCAGTTAAGGCGCTTGCCTACAAAGCCTAAGGATCTGGTTTTACTTCCCTACAACCCTTGTAAGTCAGATGCATGAATGGCATATGTGTTTAGAGTACGTTTGCAGTACCTAGAGGCTCTGGTGTGCCCATTCTCTCTACCTCTTTCTCTAATAAGTAAGTAAAATAAAATATTTTTAAAAAAATAAAGTAGGGGCCGGGCGTGGTGGCGCACGCCTTTAATCCCAGCACTCGGGAGGCAGAGGTAGAAGGATTGCTATGAGTTCGAGGCCACCCTGAGACTCCATAGTGAATTCCAGGTCAGCCTGGGCTAGAGTGAGACCCTACCTCGAAAAACCAAAAAAAAAAAAAAAAAAAAAAAAAAAAAGAAAGAAAGTAGGGGCTGGAAGGATGGTTTAGCAGTTACGGCGTTTGCCTGCAAAGCCAAAGGACCCAGGTTCTATTCCCCAGGACCCATGTTAGCCAGATGCACAAGGGGGCGTACGTGTCTGGAGTTCGTTTGCAGTGGCTGGAGGCCCTGGTGTGCCCACTCACTCTCTCTCTCCCCCTCTTTCTCTGTCAAATAAATAAGGCAATAAACTATCCCAGGGAGGATACTTCTCAATCCACTTCTCATTCAAAAAGGAACATCAGCACTAGTCTGTACTGAAAGGGCTCTCTCAGTCGAGAGACTGCTTGCCTTGCATGCACACAAACGCTGGGTTCAATCCCCAACACCATGTAAACTGAGCATTAGCTGGTTGTGTGTGAATAGGCTGAGTATTAGGACTTTGTGTGTGTGTACGTGCGTGCGCGCTGAGAGAATCTTATATAAACGGAGCACGCATTCTACCCCTGAGCTACTGAGCTACACCTCAGCTCTGGGTTTTAGGACTTAAAAAACTGCCCAGGCTATTCCAATACACTGCTACGGTTGAAAGTGCTGCTCCAGTCCTGAAGTGGGACGAATATTCTGCCTTTCCAAGCAGCTAACAGGTGCACTCCATGCTGTTGTTGCAGACCAAACTTTGAGTACCAATAACTGAATCTTAGGGGCTGGAGAGATGGCTTAGTGGTTAAGGCACTTGCCTGCAAAGCCTAAGGACCCAGGTTTGATTCCCCAGTACCTATGTAAGCCAGATGCACGATGTGGCACATGTGTCTGGGGTTCATTTGTAGTGGCTAGAGGCCCTGGTACACCCATTCTCTATCTGCCTCCCCTTCAAATATTGGAAGTAGACAAAACATTTAAAAAGAATTGAATCTTAGAGATGCATTCAGATGAAACAGAACCCCAAAATATAAATTTTATGGACAAAGTAGTCCAAATAGAAGATTTTATCGTCATTAAACTAGGAATATATAGCAGCAGTAGAAAGAATTAGATCAAAAGAACTGTAAGTGAGCTGGGCGTGGTGGCATATACCTTTAATCCCAGCACTGGAGAGGCAGAGGTAGGGGGATCGCTGTGAGTTTGATTTGAGGCCACCCTGAGACTACATAGTGAATTCCAGGTCAGCCTGGGCTAGAGTAAGACCCTACCTGAAAATGAAACAAACAAAAAACTACTACAAACAAAAAAAGAATTGTAAGTAAGTTCATTTCCAAATAAAGAAAAGGAAAGAACAGCCCTTTGTGGGCAAAAGTTTCTACCACGAACATTTATTTTTGTTAAAGCAGATTATAAATTCTCGTCAGTACAAATATATATATATATATATAACTTACATTTGATTGTAAGGCCGACGTTCAAAAGTAAAAATGAGATGGGAATCTCATGTTACCCGAGGTCAAGTAGCTGCAACTGGCAATGGATGTTCTGTTCAGGGGGAAGAAGGGGACTATGGGACACAGAAAGCAAATAAAACCCTAACCCTCATTCCCACAAAACTTGGGACAAAATTTAAATGACAAAACCCACCAAGACCCACATTACAAACCAACACAGTAAACTGTGTTCCCTTCTGTGGATATCATTATGTTGCCATCTTAGTGCTAAAACAAAGGATTAACATAAGGAATTGCAACAATATGTAAAGATAATACATATTCTGTAGAGCACAGATTGACTGAATTAAAATAATTAGACACAGAACTTCAGCAGAGGTTTAAAACCAGGACAACACTGCTCTTTCGTTTCTTTATTTAATCTACAACCTACTGACTAGTGACCGTACTGGTCATAAGTATGCTGCTGCAATGAGCTGGCTGTGAGTGACCACAAACCAGCTAGGGATGCTGCCTGCAACTACCAACCTCTCCTCCTTTTACTTCAATAGGCATCAATGATAAATCAATCTTATGTACAATTTCTTACAACTAACCCATTTACTTTTGGCAAGATTACTTACAACTCATACAACTTTTTAATATTGAGAACTATTTAAAATATTCTAAATGCATAAAAATAAAGATTTTGGCTTTTGATATATATTTATAATATTTATTCTGTTACTCAAAATGGAAGCTCAACTTTACCCCCAAAATATAGTCTATCGAGCAGCTGCTTATGTGCCTCCACCCCCACTGCTGAGCTCCGGCAGCACAGCCTGCCCCTCCTCCCAGCCTGACGCAGACACGTGTGCCCAACCTGCTGCGGCACTGGGAGGCACTGGGAGGGCGGGTGAATGGCCTGAAAAATAAAGGGAGATTGTTTTGCTTCCTACGTTTTAGATTTCAGTCAATGTGCTTTGAATAGGTTCCCGCTCAGCTACTTCTGCCTCTGTAGCCAGAGACTTGTAAAGGGAGAGGGGGTAGAGGGCGACCTTCCTTGTCTCCTCTAGCCAGCTGCAGGCCAGTCTTCTCTAGGAATGGCTTTCTTCCATTTCTTTCAACATCACCCCTTTAATGCACCTGTGCTTCTTGGGCTTTGCTCCTTGGGACCTTTGGGATTATTGAAGTGTACTAATCAGGAAGGCACAGTCCCCTTTATTCCTCTGCCCTCCACCCCTTCCCTGTCTAAGTACAGACAAGATATACACGCCACAGAAATTGCCTAAAGTTCGATTTCAAATGTCTTCTGTAAGTCGCTGGAGAAAGGGTTGGTAGGGGAGGGATTAGTACGCTGCTTGGACTTGCTTTCTAATGCAGCCCACTGGGCTTCGAAAGGATCCACCGGGCAGGCGCCTGTGGGCACCTCTGCATGCTTGTTTCCTGAGGTCAACCTGCTATCATCTACACCATTGAAAGCTGCAGAACCGTTGAGGTGCTGAGCAGGAGGCTTACAGAAAGCACTGCTTGTCTCATACTGAGGGAATGTCTGCTGCTTGGCCAGGCTCGGTGACTGATGGGCGTGAGTGACTTGAGTATGGCCTGCAGTGCCAAACACATTGGCTACCATCTGAGAGGGGGTGATGCCCACCACAGGCACATTAGAGGCTGGATAGGGCATACCATTGGCCACAGGGTAGGACTGGGCAGGGATAAAGGCTGGCTGCAGAGGTGGGACCACACCCACTGGCACGGGCTGAGAGGTGAGGAATGCATTTCCTTGGAAAGGTGGTGCTGGCTGGGTGATGGCGGTGGGTGGAGGAGGCTGGAGAACTGGCTGAGGAGGGGCAGCTGAGGCCTGAGGCTGCTGGGCCCGGACGCTCTTTGATACTTCTTCTAACCAGCGGTCGGCTTCAGAGGGAGTGCGTCTGTGACCAGCCCGGAAGAGACCTGGACAGGCAGCACCAGAAGACTGACCCCACTCGGTCCCTGGAACCAATCAGAAAGACCAAAGAAGAGTTAGATGCCTCTTTTCTCACACCTTACACCTTTTGTTGTTTGAATGACCCCAAAATGTGGAACAAGTTCGCCTAATGTGACATTTTGTGGTGGTGGGATGAAAGTATTGTGAAAGTATTACTGCCAAGGAGATTTTGTGGAACTACAAAGAGAATATGTCAGAACATGCTGCTACCTCAGCCTTGTTGAGAAGCTGTTTAGAGATGGCTCAAATGCACTGAACCAAACAAAGCAGCTGACTGGTGTCAGGAAACCCTTTCTTTTCTCTTTTATTAAATTAAATATTTTTGTTTATTTTTATTTATTTGAGAGCGACAGACAGACAAAGAGGCAGAGAGAGAGAGAGACAGAGACACAGAATGGGCATATCAGGGCCTCCTGCCACTGCAAACGAACTCCAGATGCATGTGCCCCCTTGTGCATCTGGCTAATGTGGGTCCTGGGGAATTGAGCCTTGAACCAGGGTCCTTAGGCTTCATAGGCAAGCGCTTAACTGCTAAGCCATCTCTCCAGCCCAGGAGACCCTTTCTTGTTGCCATGTCTCATCCCCAGAAGCTAGCTTGTATGTACTCTAATGAGGTCAAGGAGTAAACAGGGTGCATGCTTGCAATCTCAGAACATGGGAAGCTGAGGCAGGGCAGAAGGTCTGAGAGTTCCAGGCCAGTCTGGACTACACAGTGAGACTGTATCTTTAAAAAAAATCATTAATTAGTAAATATCAAATAAACAAACAGCTTGAGGGGTTTGGCTTTGCTTTAACAGCATAAAAAGAAATTAACCAGAAACCTGGCCATATCTTGGTAGTCCTTGCTTGGTTTCTAAGCACATGGTGTCTTCCTGATGAAAGACTATTGGTATTTTTAAAAGGGTCTTATGGGGGCTGGAGAGATGCTTGTGAAGCCTAAGGACCCCTGTTTGAGGCTTGATTCCCCAGGACCCACGTAAGCCAGATGCACAAGGGGGCGCACACGTCTGGAGTTCATTTGCAGTGGCTGGAGGCCCTGGTGCGCCCATTCTCTCTATCTTCTGTCTCTTTCTCTCTCTGTGTCTATCGCTTCCAAATAAATAAATAAACAAAAAAGTAATAATAATAATAAAAAAAGGTCTTATGGGCTGGGCGTAGTGGCGCACGCCTTTAATCCCAGCACTCGGGAGGCAGAGGTAGGAGGATTGCTGTGAGTCTGAGATTCCATAGTGAATGAATTCCAGGTCAGCCTGGGCTAGAGACCCTCCCTTGAAAAAAAAAAAGGGGGTGGGGTCTTATGGTCAATAGATGTTCATTACAGAAAAACCAGTGAAAAGCAAAAATGAAAGTATTCCTTGAAGCTATAGTCCTGATAACTACCAAACTAACCCCTCTTTCTCCTCTCCATCATCACGGTCATTTATTTCCAGGATGGAACATAGCTTCTTAAAAGGATTCTTCCCTAGTTCTCACTCAGGTAACCGGCTGATTTTACACCCTGGGTCTGTTATGTGATCTCAGAATCCTCACCAACGTCTGTGGCTACCTTACCGGAATGTGTGGTTGCAATTTCCTTGTTAGCTGTATCAGGGGCATGAGCCCAAGGGTTGGTTTCACGCACAGGCACTGCTGCAGGTGCTAGAGCAGTAGCAGTGTGGGCTGGTTTGGTAGCAAGCGCATGGAAGGTTGAGTCAGTGTCATTAGCTACAATGGGAGCAGACAACATTGACGCAGTGATTAATTCATGCAGGGTGGAGATGGTCAGTCAGGCCAATGCACAACGTACAATACTGGTGAGACAGACAAGACACAACAGTTCATGTTGGGATGTCCATGCTACCTTGCAGTGGACACTCATACGTTTGGACAAAGATGAGGTTGCAGTACAATAGCTATACTGATAAAGTCAAAGAGCTGTTCAGAGAAAATACGTCACTAAGGAAGCGAAACGAAACTTACACACGCAATCTCAACTAGCTGCTCATGTAACAGCCTTTGGCTTAAGGCGATAAAACGTTTGCTCATCTGTACTTTTCAAAAAAATCAAATTACGTCAATAAGAAGAAGTTAGGTATAATGATTCCTTATATTCTGGATACCTGGCTAACAAGTTATTTTACATGTAAACACCTCATTTAATTCTCTCAAAGGTCTCATAAAACTGACTGAGGGATAAGTTCCCAGATGTTCTAGAGATACCTGAAACAGAACCAAACCCTATATATACTATGCTTTTACGTACAAAGACACACAGAATTTAATTTATAAATTAGGCAAACTGATAATAATGATGGTTGACTTATAACAACATACCATAATAAAGTTACTTAAAACTTGAATTCTGGCCAGGCATGGTGGCAAAAGCCTTTAACCCTAGCACTCAGGAGGCAGAGGTAAGAGGACAGTTGTGAGTTCGATGCCAGTCTGAGACTACATAGCAAATTCCAGGTCAAGTCTGGACTAGAGCGAGACTCTACCTCAAAAAAACCCAAAAATTTAAAAAGAAAAAAAAGAGTTGAATTCTGAGCTGGAGAGATTGCTGAGTGGTTAAAGGTACTTGCTTATAAAACCTGATAGCCCAGGTTCAATTCACCAGTACCCACATAACAGCCAGATGCACAAAGTGATCCATGCATCTGGAGTTAATCTGGCAGGCAGGAGGCCCTGATGCAACCAATCTCTCTCTCTGCTTGCATATAAATAATTTATATATATATATATACACACACACATATATATTTTATTTTATTTTGGTTTTTCGAGGTAGGATCTCACTGTAGCCCAGGCTGACCTGGAAAAGTCTCAGGGTGGCCTCAAACTCATGGCGATCCTCCTACGTCTGCCTCCAGAGTGCTGGGATTAAAGGCATGCGCCACCACGCCCAGCATAAATAATATTTTTAAAAAACATGCTCTCTCTTTTTTTTTCCCCTAAGGTGGGGTTATTCTAGTCTAGGCTGACCTGGAATTCACTCTGTAGTCCCAGGCTGGCTTCAAACTCACAGTGATCCTCCTACCTCTGCCTTCCAAGTGCTGGGGGTTAAAGGCGTGTGCCACCACATCTGATTATTTACTTATAGGGAGACAGACTGAGACCCAGTTACAGAATAAAAGGAAACAGTAGCTTCTTCCAGTAGGATCAGGGTACTGCCTCCAGGGCAAAACATTCCCTCTTATTTCTCTCGAAATGGAAAATGGACAATTATGAGCTTAAATCTTGATATCATTGATCTAAGTTATATAAATTCTGTTGACCTTTGAGTTAGAATCTTAAATTCAGTATTTTTTTAAAAAAAAAAAACTCTTTTTGGGGTCAGAAAATTCTTTGTTATGAATGCTACCCTATGCATTGCAGAATTTTTGGCAGTATTCCAATCTCAAAACTCCAAATGTCTCCATAAAATAAACACCCAATTTTCCCTGAGGGGGCAAAACTGGCCCTGGTTCAGAACTGCAGTGCTAATGACAGCAGTGCCAGACCCAGTCCTGACGATGGCTGCTTCTGGAGAGCTGGCTGGTACTCTGACCTTAGCAGTAACGAGACGTGTAAAGCAGTGTGGGTTAAGGTTAGAGAAGCCCTAATAGGAGGGGACAGACAGACATGCACGCAGAATCATGAATGCAGACAAGTCACAGGCAGTACATAAACAGGACCAGCTTTAAAGAGAACAGTCGAGAAGGTCAGAGGCACCAACCTTGGAAGGCAGGAGACTGTGGTGCTGCCACCGTTGCTGGTTTGGTCATTGGGGCAGAGGAGAATGGGTCCTCAGAGGGCGTGCTGAAGGCACTGGTGATCTGTGAGCATAAGGAGCTGATGCTCTCTGCTTCTCCTTCTGCCTCTGGCACTGCAAAAACAAAGTGGTTCCAGGAGGAAGAATGAAACACCCTGAAACGTGACATATGCTGGCATTTTATACTCCATCTTTTCTTTGTGGAAGGACAAGTCTTCATTAACTGGCAGGGCACAAAAGCATCTTCAAAAAAATGTGCTGACCAGCATTTCAATGGCTTTTCAAATAGGACAGTATAAAACATCAGTAACTCATATACTGAGACACATCTTCTTTCCTTGCAAGTCACCAAACTTCTTTATATCCTCTTGTGACATTACTGAAATTTTGGAGTTCTTTTTGTGTGAAGACATTTGACAAGTTAGATCTTTCTGGAAGACATCTGCAACCTGGTTGCTTTCCATCCAGTCCCTAGCAGCTATGGTCTAAGTTCTACAGCCATTAAGTGATTCTATCATAAACAGTGGATATTCGAGATTTTCTCAGTAACAAATTATGACAATGTCACCATTGATTTTCTCCAAAGTCTCTAAAGTCGGGTATGTGAACTGTGGATAACAAGAAAAATTGAAGTGACACGTAGTACTCTAGAGAATGGTACTAAACAGACTCTGGGAAAATAGGCATGAGATTGCTTGAGGCAGTAGTTTGGGGTCAGCCTGGATAGCAGTGAAACCCTGGCTCAAAAACTAGACTGGGGCACTTCTTATCACTGTGGAAACTAATTATGTCTACCGAACCTTTTGTTCACCTGTGGAAAGAGAATATATTTTGTTCTTCATCTGACCCAAAAGAGAGACTGAAACAAAGTTCTTGAAGAATCTGGAGTTGCAGGTTCCCCCCCCCCCCCACTAGCCCTCAGGGTAGGATCTCACTCTAGCCCAGGCTGACCTGGAATTCACTATGTAGTCTCAGGGTGGCCTCAAACTCACAGTGATCCTCCTACCTCTGCCATCCGAGTGCTAGAATTAAAGGCGTGCGCCACCATGCCCGGCTTCAGTTTTTTATTTTGTTTTCATTTTTCTGAGGTGGAGTCTCACTCTATCTCAGGTTGACCTGATCTCACTCTGTAGTTCCAGGCTGGTCTTGAACTCACAGTGATGCTCCTACCTCTGCCTCTCTAGTGCTGGGATTAAAGGTGTGCACCTCTGCACCTGGCTTAATTTCAGTTTTTAAAGGTGTTGAAAATTAAGAAGACCCCCAGTGATCTTATAATCTAACTTCTTTAAACCTAGTTTCATCTGTCAAAAGAACTTAACTCTGGACTTTGATACCACTGCCAATGGGAGTACCCATCAGTGATTCTTCATATTCTAATAGCTTCACTGTCTCAGAGGAAGTAAATAAAGGCACTAATCAAATCTAACACTTTAACTCTGGATCATATGAGGAAGCTGGCTCAGCTGAACAGTAGCCACAGGGTTCTATACGGCAGTATGAAAGACAATGAACCATGTGAGCAGGCCCAATGTCTAGGATGGCCATATTTAGTTTCCTGCCTACGAACCAAGCAGCCACAGGACAATGAACATTTACCCATGTCTTCTGGTATATCTGCTGGTGTTGTTGTTAACCTATTATATTTCTAAAGCCTCTTTTAACTCTCTCCTAGGTTCTAAGTAGCAGAATAAGAATGAAAACTTGAGACCCTTGATGTTTAAAAAGAGGCTGGTTGCCAGGCAAGGTGGTGCACGCCTCTAATCCCAGCACTCAGGAGGCAGAAGTAGGAGGATTGCCATGAGTTCGAGGCCACCCTGAGACTCCATAGTAAATTCCAGGTCAGCCTGGGCTAGAGTGAGACCCTACCTCGAAAAACCAAAAAAAAAAAAAAGGGGAGGGAGGTTGATTAGGTAGGTGCCTCAGCACAGTAGGCAGCGCATCAGTCTTATAAAAAGAGGTTGGTTGAAAAGTAGTGTATTTTCTTCTGGACAAACCACAAACTTTGTGGCTCAAGCTAGAAATTCCATCATGGCTCTTTCGACTATTTTTGGAAGAGAAATTAATACCTGTATCCCTTCCCTAGACCCTAGCTTTCTTTTGTAGGAAATGACAGAAAAGTTAACTATCAACCACCTCCAGAGAGAAAAGAGTGTCTAGTTTAAAGGGATTGTACTGCTTTGGAAGTGACAAGGATGCTTTAGGGTTAAAGTACCTGGTAAATCAGGTACATGCTGTGATACCTGAGTTTTTTATGGGGAAATCAGTCTTCCTTTGCATAGTGGAAGGTAACTCGTTGATGCGTAGGGATAGCTGGCGTTTAAAGGGTGACATCTTCTGGCTAAGAGCAGGAAATCCCCGGAAAGAGCCTTGGCGAGCAAGCTGTTCGATAGGTGCATGCCGGCGTGGGATGGCATGAGGATTGTTCGTCTCCAGACAGGCAGCAGCATCCATACTGGGAGAAGTGGGAGAGGATGGGGATGGGGCAGTGTTGCCAGGGGCCGCTGATGAACCAACAACTGTCTTATCTGTTTCAACTTAAGAAAACCAAAAGGAAGAAGACTTTATAAATATATATTTTCTATTTTTTAAATTTAATTTTGTTTATTAGAAAGAGAATAAGAAGCAGAGAAAGAGAGGAGTTCACTGCAAATGAACTCCACATGCATGTGCCACCTTGTGCATCTGGCTTTATATGGTGGGTACTGAGGAACTGAATGTGAGTCCTTTGGCTTTGCAGGCAAGTGCCTCAACTGCTAAGCCATTTCTGCAGCCCAAAGAAGAGTTTAAATCTTAGCAATGATCTAATATTTACAGAGTCAAGAGCTCTGAAATCTTTTTATCCTGTTACTCATGTACCTCCCCAAGTCTTTGTTTCTTTTTTTCTTTTGTTTTTGTTGTTTGAGGTAGGGTCTTGGTCTAGCCCAGGCAGACGTGGAATTCATTATGGAGTATCAGAGTGGCCCCGAACTGACAGTGATCCTCCTAACCTCTGCCTCCTGAGTGCTGGGATTAAAGACATGCACCACCACACCCGGCTTCATCCTGTCTTTTAGAGACATGTCTTTTAGACATGGGAGGCAGAGGTAGGAGGATCACTGTGAGTTAGACGCCACCCTGAGATTACATAGTAAATTCCATGTCAGCCTGGGTAAGAGTGAAACCCTGCCTCAAAATAAATAAATAAATAAATAAAACAAAATAAATATAAAAATAAATAAATAAAAGACAGGATGGAAGATGGTTCAAGTCTACTTTTCAGACAGATAAGGTTTAACAATTACTATATGTTACATAGTACATCTATCAGACACAAATATTCGAGCTTTTATTCTCATACAGTGAGTCACAGACTAAAACTTTGAAGCAGATTTAAATAGTCCATTTCCAATCCAGTCCTCATGCAAAGTCCTTTAAATAATGGTGGTCCATGTTACCAATGTTTGTTGGGGGGGAAGAAGGAGGTGAAGCTGGCTTTGGAAGTGACAAAGCCAGAAAGATCTAATTAACCATGCATAAGTTTCACTAAGTGTCAAAAATGGCATAAAGGAGTCTTTAAATCATGGATAAGATGCATTTGGTCCATTTGAATACAGGATGTAATAAAGTCTAAATTATATTAAACATAAATATAAGACTGTTTCCACACGAGTACCAGCTGTGTCTTAATCTGATTTTGGGAAAATTTTTACCCAAATGTTCTTAATCCCTTGTAGATTTTGAAACTTGATTCTTGAGCTAGGTGTGGTGGTGCACACCTTTGATCTTACAACTTGGAAGGCTGAGGTAAGAAAGACTGCAGTGAGCTCAAAGACAGCTTGGGGATACAGAGTGGGTTCCAGGTCAGCCTGGGCTAGAGTATGATACTACCTCAAAAAACTAAACTAAGTGGGCCTGGTGGTGCATGCCTTTAGTCCCAGCATTTGGGAGGCAGAGGAGGAGGATCTCACCATGAGCTCAAAACCAGAATGGGACTACAGAGTGAGTTCCAGGCCAGTCTGGGCTAGAGTAAGACCCAACCTCAAAAAACCAAAAGCCAAACCAAAACTAAACTGAAAACCTCAATTCTTGGCTGGGTGTGGTGGCACACGCCTTTAATCCCAGCACTTGGGAGACTGAGGTAGGAGGATCGCTGTGAGTTCGAGGCCAACCTGAAACTACATAGCAAATTCCAGGTCTGGGCTAGAGCGAGACTCTACCTCAAGAAACCAACCAAACAAACAAAAAACCAAACAAACGAAACAAAAACACCTCAATCCTCTGCCAGTTACTATGTGTAGCAATGTTATTTGGTGTTATTACTGTTACTTGGTGGTATCAAAGAATATGCTTTCAGCCAGACATAGTGGTACATGCCTTTAATCCCAGCACTTGGGAGACTGAGATAGGAGGATCGCTGTCAGTTCAACGCCACCCTGAGACTACAAAGTGAGTGAATTACAGGTCAGCCTAGGCTAGAATGGGACCCTAACTCGAAAATAAAAAAAAAAAAAAAAAAAGAGAAATAGCTGGTAGTGGTGGTGCATGCCTACAATCTTAGCACTTGGGAGGTAGAGGCAGGAGGCTCAGGAGTTCAAGGTTATCCTTGAACTGTGCTTGTTGAGATCAATGCCAGCCTGGGCTACAGAATAATGCAAAACCCAACCTAACTTAATGGGCCTAAAGAGCAGCAACTTCAAATTTGTACAGGCATTAATGTTCGTTTGTTTGTTTCGAGGTAGAGTCTCCCTCTAGTCCAGGCTGAACTGGAACTCACTCTGTACTTCCAGACTGGCCTCAAACTCACAGTCATCCTCCTACCTTGACCTCTCAAATTCTGGGATTAAAGGCATCTGCCACCACGCCTAGCTGCACAGGCATTACTGCTATGATACCATGTGTATTTCACATGCTCAAATTCCATAAAACCATACACTAAAATTAACAGGTTATGGGAGTTAGGAATTGACCTCTCAAAATCCATACTTTTTGACTAAAGTATTGAAAATTATAACAGCCATCTAATAAACACAGTATCACTGCTGTTAAATTTCTGCCAGACCAGGTGATGTCCACCCTCTGCTCATGCCATTGATTTTCCCTGCTATGATGGAGCTTCCCCTCGAGTCTGTAAGCCAAAATAACCCCCCCCCATTTTTTTTTTTCTGCCAGCATCTCAGCCAGCATTCTCTTTGCAGCCCTGAACCCTGGGCTTGTGCTTCGTCCTCCATGATACAGTTCTATGATGACATTTGCTTCTCATAGAGATCAGATAAGTCAGAATTAAAAATTGGTCCTAACAGCACTCAGGAGACAGAGGTGGGAGGGTTACTGTGAGTTTGTGGCCAGCCTGGAATTACAGAGTGGTGCCAGGTCAGCCTGGGCTAGAGTGAGACCATACCTCAAAAAAACAAAACAAAACAGATCTGTCCCAGGATGGGACCATGAACAAACTGCTTCTGTAGCTTCTTTAGCTGTGCTCTCAGCTTTCCCAGAGGAATGTACTATAATGGAAAGAATAGGCAGGTTTTTTTTTTTTTCATGGCAGGGTCTCTAGCCCAGGTTGACCTGGAATTCACTATGTAGTCTCAGGGTGGCCTCGAACTCATGGTGATCCTCCTACCTCTGCCTCCCGAGTGCTGGGATTAAAGGTGTGCGCCCCCACACCCGGCTAGAATATGCAGTTTTTAAGCCATTAATTCAACCACTCTACAGAAATGCATTTTTGTGAGGTTTTCAGCTTTACTATTTAAAGTCTTCATATGCTCACCGGGGATTTTTCTCTCTCTCTCTCTCTCACACACACACACACACACACTCACTCACTCTCTCGTGTGTGTGTGTGTGTGTGTGTGTGTGTATGCTAGGGATAAAATTCAGGGCCCAGTACGTGCTAGACATGCTAGACAAGTGTTCTACTATAAGCTACATCTCTAGCCCCACTGATTCTTTTTGATTATAGAAAATGTGTCCCCAGGCTGGAGATGGCTTAGCAGTTAGGCACTTGCCCGCAAAGCCTAAGGACCCATGTTTGACTCTTCAGATCCCACTTAAGCCAGACACACAAGGTAATGCAAGCACAAGGTCACACATGCACATAAGGTGGCATAGGCCTCTGCAGTTTGACTGCAGTGGCTGCAGGCTCTGGCGTGCCATTTCTCTCTCATCCACTAAACAAAACATAAAAATAAAGAAGGAAAATGTGTGCCTGACAACTTCAAAATATAAATCTTTTGGGTCAGACTGCATGGCATAAACACACGTGGCAGTAGAACAGACTGTACCCTTCTTGGCATCCTGTACTTGTTTCATGATCTCTTCTCTTTCTGCTTGCTCAGTGGCGGTTGTGACACGGAATGATCCTTCTCTTGTAAAAGTGGTCCGACTGGCATCAAATGTAGCAGTCACTCCACATTCCTTCTCTCGTTTCTGTTTACGCTCTAAACAGGCTGCAAAAGCACAGCCCACTGCGTGGCTCAATCTTTCACCCTGTGGAAAGCATATTTTTTAAAGCTTTTTGAGCATCACAGTACAATTACAAATAAATACATCATTTTTAAAACATTACTTATTTATTTGAGGGAGAGAGAGAGAAAATGAATGGGCACGTCAGGGCCTCCAGCCACTGCAAACAAACTCCAGGCACGCACCACCTTGTGCATCTGGCTTACGTGGGTCGTGGGGAATTGACTTGGGTACTGGGGAACTGAACCCGGGCCATCAGCCTTTGCTCCTGAATCGCTGAGCCATTTATCTTTCCAGATCACTACATCTGTTTTCACAAAGACAAAATGCTTTTATAAACTCCAGCTTAAAATGAATGAGTATGCCAAATGAACTTAAATAGTTTCTTGGGATCTAAGATACTTCACTTATATTGGCTGTTACAGGCCTTGGGTAAAGTGCTCATCAGCTATTGGACCTCTGTGAACAGCCACAGGGAAGCACTCCTTATCACTAAAGGTGTGTGCCACCATGCCCAACTTGCATCTGGCTTTTTAAAAAGTTATATTTATTTATTTATGAGAGAGAGAAAGAGAGAGAGAGATAGGAAGAGAGAGACAGACAGACAGAAAGAGAAAGACAGAGACAATGAGAATATGGGCCTCTAACTACTGCAAACAAACTCCAGATACATGTACAATCCTGTGCATCTGGTTTTACTGGATGGGTAGTGGGGAATTGAACCTGGGTCCTTAGGCTTTGCAACCAAGTGCTTTTAACCACTTAGCCATCTCCTGGTACCAGCATTTCTTCCCACTTCCCTTCCCCCTCCCCCAATGTAAGGTCTTGCTCTTGCTCAGGCTGATCTGGAATTCATTATGCAGTCTCGGGCTGGCCTTGAACTCACAGCAATCCTCCCAAGTGCTGGAATTAAAGGCACGGACCACCACACACCCAGCATTTCTTTCTTTCTATTTATTTATTTATTTGAGGGGGGGCAGGCGCAGAGAGAGGGAGAGAGAGAGTGGGCATGCCAGGGTCTCCAGCCCCTGCAAACAAACTCCAGATATATGTGCCCCCTTGTACATCTGGCTTATGTGGATCCTAGAGAATTGAACAGAGGTCCTTTGGCTTTGCAGCAAGTGCCTTACCTGCTAAGCCATCTCTCCAGCCCCCACAGCATTTCTTTTTAAGCAAAATTGTGTGTGTGTGTGGTGGACACATGTGATGGGCATGTGGATGTCACAGGACAGCCTCAGGGTGCTGATCCTCTCCTTCCACATTTAGACAAAGTCTCTCTTCTTTGCCACTGGGAAGGCCATACTCCCTGGCCTGAAAAGTTCCTGATTCTTCTGACTCTGGCTCCCAATGATGTAGGTGCACTAGGATTACAGAAGAGTATACCATTTTGTGACCAGTTTTAAGTGGGTGTTGGGGTTCTGAAGTCTGGCCAGCAGGCTGGTTGGGGCAAGTACCTTTAACTACTGAGCCATCTCTGTAACCTCCACTATCTTTTAATCAAGTGAACATATATTTCAACTCATTTATTTCATTTGTAGTAGCCTCCTTGCTACTAAATAAATCTGTAAGTACCTTTTAATGTCAATAATATGTTAGTAAACATACACTTAATTTTGGGCCCGGGGAGATAGCTCAATGGTAGAGTATTTGCCTAGAATTGGCAAGGCCCTGAGTTCAATCCTCAGTACCATATCTTGTTTTTTGAAAATAAGTAGACACACACCTATAGTCTAAGATATTTGGCACATGCATGCATTCCAAGTTATTTGGCAGTCTGAGGCATGAGGACTGCAAATTCAAGTTTAGCCAGGGGAATACAGACCTGTCTTTTACTGACACGCACACACACCTATATCTATATCTATATCTATATCTATATCTATATCTATATCTATATCTATCCTGGACTTGAGAGACGGCTCAGTAGTTAATGGCACTTGCCTACAAAGCATGACAGCCTGGGTTCAAATCCCTAGTACTAAAGTAAAGCCAGATATACAAAGTGGTGCATGTGTCTGGAGTTTGTTAGCAGGGCAAGATGCCCTGGCGGGCCCATTCCCTCGCTTTCCCCCTGTTGGGCCTTGAGAGGCCCAGATGCGAGGCCTAGTGGAACTTCCTAAGCCTAGCTAAAGTTTGGCGACCTGTCTCTGGCCAGCTAGGACTCAGCAAGACGCCTAATGGCTTCTTGCCTGCTACTTCCGCATAGGAGTTGGAATTCCTGCACGCGCGCGCTTTGCACCAATCATTTCAATAGTCGCAGTTTACTATTGGCCCTTACCTCTCCCCTGATCCTAAAATCTCCACCCTCGTTCTCAACATTATATAGGCAACCGCCCGTAACAATAAAGCGAGTTCCTGCTTCGACAAGACTCCCGACTCAGTGTGGTTTTTCTCTGGTGGCCAGGAGAGGTTCTGAGTCAACGACACTCATCCTCCTCCTCAACCGCTTGGGAGGAACCAGCAGGCCTGGTCCTTCCACAGCACTACCTGTCGGGGGGGGGGGGGAGCCCGGCATCCCCCCACTCTCATCCTCTCTCTTTGCATGCAAATAGATTTTTTGTTTTGTTTTGTTTCATTTTTTGTTTTTCAAGGTAGGGTCTCACTCTGGCTCAGGCTGACCTGGAATTCACTATGTAGTCTCAGGGTGGCCTCGAACTCTCGGCAATCCTCCTACCTTTGCCTCCCAAGTGCTGGGTGTATTAAAGGCATGCGCCACCACACCCAGCTGTGAAGAGATTTTAATTAAATGCAGGTCACTTCTAAGAGCAGCCTTAGCATCATGCACTTATTAAAAATATAATGGGGGACTGGAGAGATGGCTCAGCTATTAAGGCACTTGCTTGCGAATCCAAAGGACCTGAGTTCGATTCCTCAGTACCCACTCAAGGCCAGGATGTACAGGGTGGTGCACGTGTCTGGAGTTCATTTGCAGTGGCACATGCATTTTCTCTCTTTCTCAAAAAAATAAAATATTGAAAAAAAAAGGGAAGCCAGGTGTGGTGGTGCATGCCTTTAATCCCAGCACTTGGAAGGCAGAGGTAGGAGGATCACTGTGAGTTCAAGGCCAGCCTAGGACTACAAAGTGAGTGCCAGGTCAGCCTGGGCTAGAGTGAGAGGCTACCTTGGGGAAAAAAAAAAAATATGATGGAAACTGCATGATTGAAACCACTTGCAAGGACCTTAACTGAGAGGTCTCATGATGAAATATACCATGTTGGGCTTACCGTGTCCTTGACAGCCATGAAGCAGTGACAGATCCAGCGCCGCGTGGTGCCATCACGACATATGTAAGAGAAGGCTCTATCAAAGTTCCTATCTGGGGCACAGAAAGAAACTTTCTCTATTGTCTGGTCAACTATGAGGTCCTAGAAAATGGGAAGCACAAAGCAAGAGAGGATTTATGAGTTATTCAGACTTCTCAGAATAAATCTAGGGTGTTCATGCTACAATCCAAACCCAGATACTGGCTAAACTAGGCCATAGAAAAGCTCAGTCTGTGTAGTTTGACCAGTCACAGTTAGACTCAGAAAACATCCCTTCATCTCCATGTTCTAAAACATGTCTGCTGATTCTAGTTTTAGATTTCTTTCATTGTACATGCCATGTTCAACTGGACAAGATATAAATCAATATATTCAATCCTTCTGATTTACAAATACAGCAAAAACATATGCTAGTCATGTCCTTAATCTGTTACAAAAACCAGTGCAGTAATATATACTGTTCTATATTTCCCTTTTCTCAACTAACAACATACCCACCACCATCCATTGAATTTTTAAATTCAAGTACTGTAGTTCTCAGGAGCCTAATTTTTTTTTTCAAGGTAGGGTCTCATTTTAACCCAGACTGACGTGGAATTCACATGTAGTCTCAGCTTGACCTCGAACTCACGGTGATCCTCCTACCTCTGCCTCCCGGGTGCTGGGATTAAAGGTGTGTGCCACCATGCCCGGCTATTTACTTGTTTTTTACATTTTGGTTTTTTCGAGGTAGGGTTTCCCTCTAGTCCAAGCTGACCTGGAATTCACTATGTAGTCTCAGGGTGGCCTTAAACTCATGGTGATTCTCCTACCTCTGCCTCCCGAGTGCTGGGATTAAAGGCATGCGCCACCCACACCCGGCTCAGGAGCATAAATTTTATTTGCTTCTTTTTCATAAATTCTCTGCTGAGATTTTTCTAAGTGCTCAATCCTTCCTATCACAGAGTAGTTATAATGCCTACTTTAAAGTTCTTGCCTAATTCTAACACCTAGACCATTCTGAGGTTGGGTGTCTTATTTTTTGTGAGAATGAATCAAACTTTTTCTTCGTATGCTAAATAACTGAGTGCTGCATTGTAGGTGTTTTGGCTATTAATTGTGAGAGTCTGGACTCTATTTCGAAGTGTGGGTTTTGGTTTTAGGAGGTAGTTGATTTGATTTCACTCAAATGGGTAACTATCTTTTAGACAGCAGTTCAAATCATAGCCTTTATATTGTTAGCTAGGCTATTTGGAGTCACACCTACATAGTTAAGGGAGAAGAGATTGGAATGGAATTCACACAGAGAATTTGAGGTTTTTCCTTTTGTTCTCTCATAGCTAGGATTTTTCTTTCATTTTCCAATGACTATTACTTCAAATTTTATCTTTTTGTCTTCTTGGGCCAGAAACCCAAGAGTATTTTTTTGTTAGAATTCTGGCCATTAGCCATGGTGGCACACACCTTTAATCCCAGCACTTGGGAGGCAAAGATAGGAGGATTGCCCTGAATTTGAGGACAGCCTGGGACTACAGGATAAGTTTCAGGTCAGCCTGGGCTTGACTGAGACCCTGCTTCAAAATAAATAAATAAATGAGTAAATAAAGCCGAGAGTGATAGCCTTTAAACCCTGAGAAACAAAGGTAGGAGGATCATCAGTGAATTTGAGGCCAGCCTGGGCTAGAGACCCTGTCTCAAAACAAAAACAAAATCATACCTTAGTTTTTTCATCCACGACTCTGAGTCCATCTGCTGATACCCACAGGACTGCCTTCACAGCTTTCTTTCCAGTCTTTTAAGAGGATGGACCAAAAAAAAAAAAAAAAAAAAAGGCGGGGGGGGGGGAGACACAAACACGTATTATGTTAAAAAAAATAAGTCATCTTCCACAGAAAACACTGATTTCCACCTTCCAAAAGCCACAAGTACAGATGAAGTCCACGTTCAGGAGGAATGCCCAAAGCCATTATGTTAGAAACACAATGCAAAGCAATAAAGTAAAATTAAGTAAGGGAGATGGTATAGATAGAATTAAAATCAAGGTATCACATTCCACAAAGGGTAAAGAATTGATAACTAGATTCTTCACCCATTAAAAAAATAAACCAAGAGAACTAAAGAGTCAAGTATATACTAAATGCATAAGGAGTTACACCACAAGTAGCTTCTACTGGGTGTCTAGAGAGAAGCAGGTACGTCTGAATTGGTACGCTGCCCATTCCACTATTCTTTGACGCTTTCAATGTGTATAGCAAGATTTTGAAATTTTCATGTTAAAAATAGCAGTAAAGTTTCATTATTCTATTTACATTCTTTAAAAACCATTATTTCTTGCCTCAAAATTAGCATAGAACTGGCTTGTTTTTTTTTTAATTTTATATTAAATGAATATAAACCTTTAAAGACATAGGAAGATTAAAGATTACTAGGAAAATATTTTAAAATATTTAAAAAAGCTTTTTTTTTAATTAACAACTTCCACGATTATAAACAATATCCCATGGTAATGCCCTCCCCCCCCCACACTTTCCCCTTTGAAACTCCATTCTCCATCATATCCCCTCCTCCTCTCAATCAGTCTCTCTCTTATTTTGATGTCATCATCTTTTCCTCCTATTACAAAGGTCTTGTGTAGGTAGTGTCAGGCACTGTGAGGTCATGGATATCCAGGCCAGAAAATATCTTAAAATCTTACAACATAAATATCCTTTTACTGGTTAGAAAAAGACTTCTTTCTTTTGAGGGACACCCAAGAATTGTGAGAATAAGTTGATATTTGATTTCTTCTTGCTAGGATGGAATGCAAGAGTGACTTAATGTCCTTTCTTAAGTGTTCCAAGGATATAAACAAAATGAAAGCAGAACAAAGGCTGAAAACAAGAACTGGCTATGAAGGCGTTCTCTTATTTAAATGAGCTAGTATGATCCACTCCAGGCTCATCTTCATATCAACCACACATTGTATGAGTGCCTGTAACCTGTTAAGAGTGCAAACACATCAAGGCATCACAGTCCATTGAAAGGTGACACTTCAAAAAAAAATAAGTAAGAAATAATATAGTCACAAGTGCTAGAGTAGAGCTGAAAACAAGGTATAAGAAAGGGGGCACAATCAAATCTATTTGTGGGATTAGGGAAAGCTATACCAAGACAGAACTGGGTCCTCAAATAACTTTTCTCAATGCCCTAGGGTTGGGTAAGGGAGGTAGGGAAATGACAGTAGACATGCCAGACATAAGAATCAGTACAAGGCATAGACAAAAATAACATGCAAATCTCAGGCTCTATAAGTATTTCAGTATGTTTTGAAAGTGGGCTAAGTGAGGAACAATGGAATGGGAGAAAAGTAGGTAGGAGGAAAGGCTTAGTCATGGAGGACTTTGTAAGCAGGGTAACGAATTGGATAATGGCCAGGTGTGGTGGTGCACACCTTTAATCCCAGCACTCAGGAGGCAGAGGTAGGAGGGTCATTGTGAGTTCAAGGCCAGCCTGAGACTACAGACTTCCAGGTCAGCCTGGGCTAATGTGAGGCCCTACCTTGAAAAAACCAACCAATCAACCAACCAACCAACCAAACAAACAAACAAACAAAAAGAATTGGATCTTGGAGGCTTAGTGGTTAAGGCATTTGCCTGCAAAGCCTAAGGATCTGAGTTCAATTCCCCAGTACCACATAAAGCCAGATGCACAGGTGGCACATACTTCTGGAGTTTGTTTGCAAGGGCTAGAGACCCTGGCAAGCCAATTCTCTTTCACTCTATCTGCCTCTTTCTCTCAAATAAATAAATAAAATTGGATCTATGCAGTTTCAAGGCAGTCTTGAACTCATGGCAATCCTTCTACCTCTGCCTCCCAAAGTGCTGGGATTAAAGCCGTGAACCACCACGCCCAACTGATAAATCCTATTTTTAACCCACATTTTATATAAGAGGAAATTAAATAATACAAGTATCATGCTGCTGGTAAATGACCAGTCTAGGCTTCACCACGCACTCCAACCCCAAGATCTACATTCTTTTGATCATGCTATGCTTTTTCCAAATGTAATTATTTCTGAAAAATGCATTCACATACCAGAAAAGATGAATGATGACCATTTCAGTGAAACAATGGGTGCATAAACCTCCACTTCTTTTTCTAGTTGTAGTATAAAATGTTAGCTAGCATGAGGAAGGAAGTGTTTTATTTTTAACCTACACAAGCCTTCTCTTCTATCTTTTAAAAAATATTTTTATTTATTAGCAAGGAGAGAATGAGAATGGGCACACCAGGGCTTCCTGTCACTGCAAATTAACTCCAGATGCATGTGCCACTTTGTGTATCTGGCTTTATGTGGGTTACTGGGGAATTAAACCCAGGCCATCAGACTTTGCATGCAGGTACCTTTAACCACTGAGCAATCTCTCCATTCCTCTCCTTTTTTCCCCCCTTTTTTCTTTTATTATTATTATTATCAACATATTTTTGTATGGATAGCATCATATATTGGTCTCCTCTTTTCCCTTGTTTCTGCCCCCATTCCGCTGGGGACCCACCTCAGTGGAGTTGCAGGTATTCCCTATGGGGTTGTGGGTTATGCAATGTGGCTGCAGCAGTCAGTTATTTAAAAAGATGGTTCTTGCTGGGCGTGGTGGCGGCCACCTTTAATCCCAGCACCTGGGCGGCAGGGGTAGGAGGGCCATGAGTTCAAAGGCCACCGAGATGACATAGTGAATTCCAGGTCAGCCTGAGCTAGAGACCCTACCTTGAAAAAAAAAAACAAAATAAAACAAACAAACAAAAAGATGGTTCTTTAAAGTTTTAGCTACTAATAAACTGATCAGAAATAAATTCCAAAGAGAACACATTACCCTTTAAAATGAAAGTTAGAGGGCTTAGGATGTAGCTCAGTTGGTAGAGTGCTTGCCTAGCCTTTATGAAGACCTGGGTTTGATTGCCCTGAACCATATAAACCAGGAACATGCCTGTAATCCTAGAACTTGGGAGATGGGAGGTAGGGGATCAGGAATTCAAGGTCACCCTTGGCTGCATAGTGAGTTTGAGGCCAGACTCCGATCCATGAGATCCATGTACGCACACATATAAATGTACAGATAGATCTGAACACTGTCATTACTATAAAAGTACTGAGGCATCTATATAAAGAACATTACATGGGACAGATTTTGATAGACTATTAAAATAATTTTTCATAAATTAGTAAAATAAAAAATAAAAATAAATAAATAAGTAGCCCAGGTTAAAAAAAATATATTACAAGCTAGGTGTGGTGACACATGCCTCTAACCCCAGAATTTGGGAGGCAGAGGTAAGAGGATTATTGTGAGTTCGAGGCTAGCCTGGGACTACAGAGTAAGTTCCAAGTCAGTCTGGACTAAAGTGAGACCTTACCTCAAAAAAAAAAAAAAAAAAAAAACAAAAAACACAAAAACAAAAAAATCATAGGCTCTTCAAAGATATCAATATATTTTTACTTATCCTTCTGAAACTTAAGTTAGATTTTAAAAAGTAGGGGCTGGAGAGATGGATAGCTCAGTGGCTAGAGGCATTTGCTTTGTAAAGTCTGATGGCCGGGGTTCAATTCCCCAGTACCCATGTAAAGCTAGATGCACAAAATGATGCATGCATCTGGAGTTCCTTTATAGTGGCAGGAGGCCCTGGCCAATTCATTCTCTCTTTCTCCTTGTCTGCCTCTAACTCTCCCTACCAAATAATAAAAAATAATACTGAATGTAAAATTTTCACTTGAATTTAATGTTTCTTTCCATTTCTCTATCAGTATTGGGCCACTAATTAGAATCCATCTGTTAACAGAATTTTGTGTTAATAGTGTTACTGAAGAGATCATATTAAAAAAACTTACTTGATCCATTTATTGGACTTTCCTAGAAATCATCAGATTTAGTATCAAAAGAAAAACAGGTAACAACATAGATAGCAACTAACTTATTAATTTCCTTATCCATTCAAATCAATTTCTGTTTTATAAAGAAACCAAAGCTGCACTCTTGTAACATGTCATGCTATACTAGGGGTGTAACTCCTTATAAAACAAGCACAATTGCAGTATGAAACTTACTTTTCCAAAGAAGCCTTTGAAGAACTTCCTTTCCTGGAGGAACAGGGGGACAAGTCGAGGGCTATTATTGTGTGGGCTACATGTCCCAGGGTTTCACATCAAGTAAGCACACACAGAAGTAGGGAGAGGGCAAAGTGGGAGAAGAGGAGGGGAGGAGAGTTTTAAAGAGTTATCCATACCAGGAGTGAAAGGGAAAAAGGAAATGTGCATGAAAATGCAGGGAAACACGCTGTGTGGCCTAAGAATCCACGGAAAGAGAAGAATTCAGATCCTGTATTCATGCAGGGCAACTACTTAATTCAGTAATCACTATTTTTCAAACAGATTGTCCAAATTTGGCAGCAGAGAGAAAATTAGGACATAATGATTTTGATATAATTTTGTGTATTAAATTCGTAATAGTGAAGCTTGGTTCCATATACATTTTTCAATTTAAAATTAGTGGTAGCCAGTACCTCTAGTGCAAGCTACATAAAGGCTGAGACAGGATTTTTTGAATCCAGGGGTTCAGGGCCAATCTTCACAACATAGTGTGACCCTATCTCTTAAAAAAAAAAAAAAAAGTTTCATAGTAAGTTCAAGGCCAGCCTGAGTTCTACAGCAAGACCCTGCCTCAAGAACAGCAAACAAAAGAACAGAACAAAATAGGACCGAGGGAATAACTTGGTGGCAGAACATGTGTTAAGTATAAGCAAGGCCCTGGGTTCAATTCCTAGCACTGCAAACATAAATAAAATCAGCAGTTAACTATATGGGGAACAACATAGAAGTTATCAATTAAAAATTAAGTGAGGGCTGGGAGATGGCTCACTGGTTAAACATACTTGCTTACAAAGCCTCTTGGCCAGGACTTCATTTCCCCTATAACCAGTAAAACCAGATGCACGAAGTGACATGTGTCTGGAGTTTGTTTGTTTGAAGAGGAAAGAGGTATGGCTCTCTCAACTCTCACTTTCACTCATCGCTTGCAAATATACGAAAATAAAATAAAGTGAGCACATAATCACATAAAATCTGCCCTATGGTGGGCCAGGCCTGGTGGTACACTTGTCAAATCATGAATTTAAAGCCAGCCTGTGCAACACAATGATATTCCATGTCAAAACCAATAATAAGGGCTGGAAAGCAAGGTACTTGCTTACAAAGCTTGATGGCCCAGGTTCTATTCCCCAGCATCCAAGTAAAGCCAGATTCACATGGTACATACATCTGGAGTTTGTTCACAGCAGCAGGAGGCCCTGGTACATCTATTTTCTCTCTCTAATAAATGAATATGTATGTATATATATTGCTTTTTCTATTCTTTGAGGTAGGATCTCACTCTAGTTAAGGCTGACCCAGAATTCAGTATGTAGTCTCAGGGTGGCCTTGACTCATGGCGATCCTCCTACCTCTGCTTCCCAAGTGCTGGGATTAAAGACGTGTGCCACCATGCCTGGCAAATAAAATATTTTAAAGATTCAATAGTAAACCAGGTATGGTGGCACATGCCTTTAAATCCCAGCACTTAGGAGGCTGAGATAGGAGGATCACCATGAGTTTGAGGCTACTCTATGACTACACAGTGAATTCCAGGTCAGCCTGGGCTAGTGAGAGACCCTATCTCAAAAAAACAAAAAACAATAATAAGCCATGTAAGGTGGCACACATTGCTAACAGCAGCATTCCAGAAGCTAAGGTAGAAGAACTGCTGTGAATTTGAAGCCAACCTGGGCTACAGAGAGACCCTGCTTCCAAAAACCAAAATAAAAAATAAAATAAAAAATAAAAACAACAAAAAATTACAGCAGGACTGGGGGTAGCTCAGTGGTAAAGCAGTCTACCCTAGTATATACAAGGCCCTGAGTTTGATACCCTGCAGTGTAAAAAACAACAGCAGCAATTAAAACAAAACATAACAGAAATTGCAACTCATAGAATTAAATTATGAGACCAATAGTCCTTGCCATAGTTTTTCTTATAAAGTTCAAGATATCACTTAGAGAAACTTCCATTCTACTGAAGAGAAGCTTAATCACAGCCTTTCCACCTATTTCTACTTCTATCAACCTGTATGTATGTGTAGGTATACTGATTTAATAGCACACATGGAGAAATCACAGATATGTTCTAGTCCAGCTACAAAATAAATCATTTGTGAAGAACAAGAGGCTAATGTTACACTGGAGCTTAAAACATATCTGAGAACCAAACCATGTCAATAGGTCACAAACAAAATTTAAGGAATACGGATATTGTTTTCTTTTTAAATGCTGTTGGTTTAAAAATAAAAGAAACTTCCACAGATGGAAGCACACAGTTCTGAAACTATCTGGATGAGAAAGGCATGATGATCTATGGTCCCAATTTTTTTTTTTTTTTTTTTTTTTTTTTTTTGTGGTAGGGTTTCACTTTAGCCTAGGAATTCACTATGTAGTCTCAGGGTGGCCTTGAATTCACAGTGATCCTCCTACCTCTGCTTCCCAAGTGCTGGGATTAAAGGCCATCATGCCCAGCTTGGTCCCAATTTTTAAGTGACATGTATGTAAACTGGTCACTAAATAAACTGTGAAGAACTTATATAAAATAGATTGGTTTTAACTCTTTCCAACCTCACGTGACTTCACAGTAATTTTCAAGCCTTTACTCCACACACACCCCCTCCGGGTTGTCGTCTCACTCTAGCCCAGGCTGACCTAGACTCACTCTGTAATCCCAGGCTGGCTTCGAACTCACAGCAATCATTGTACCTCACCCTCCCAGTGCTGAGATTAAAGGTGTGTGCCACCATGCCCAGTGCCTTTACTTTTTATAATAATCAAGTTTTATTCTTAGATAAATGTCTAGGAAAAAACAAACATACTGAAATTTGAGCTTCTCAGTTTATAAACTAATTCAGTGTTCTCAAACACCAAAGTTTTCCTCTTAGTTTTGAAACTCACAAAGAACATCAAATATTTCCACAAAATATTTTGAATTGAAGCTAGAAAAACAATGAAGTTATTGAGGTAGATATCATGATAGGACTAGATTTATTTCTGCTGCCAAGTTTGGTGACCCTAGTTTTGTTAGACTGTGAGTAGCCATCAGCTTTCAAGGATGCAGCCAAGGTTAAAAAATTCACCATTCATGAGAGACGGGGAAGTGACAGAAGGAAATTTGTTAATATTTAATTTAGCGCCTAGAAAAGCTCTTGTTAGAGACAGAGTTTTCCTTTTTCTTAAAAAAGGCCCCAGATGTTAATGAAAAAGTTGATGACATGCAAAATGCATAAAAGAATTATTAGATTAGAGAATATTAATGTTCTTTTTAAAAAAGTTATGATTCTTTTACCTGCTAAAATAAGAACATATATTAAAACAGTATATCAAATAATGAATAAAAAAAACAACATATTAGGAACTAGTAGTATAATGAAACTAGTCTAAACCAAGAAAGAGAATGACAGACATTTAGAAGACAATGGGAAGAAATGGCCTTTTAAAATGAAGGGCACTTTGGACCACAGTGAAGCAAGATAGAACCTCATACAATATTTACAAAATTTGTTGATAAATGATAATACTCTTTACTCTGTAATATACAGGCAACAAAAATAAGAAGCAGCCATTTCTGCCATTTATCCTATGCAATTTAAATCCTCTGGTAGCTAATTATTAAAATTAAGTTACAAAGTAAATCAGTCGAAAATAGTTATTTTATGTATATGTTAAGATGGTCTGTAAAAAAATGAATATATATGTATGTCTGTGTGTGTGTGTATGCATATATGCACACACACACATTTTTTTTTTTGAGGTAGGGTCATGCTCTAGCTCAGGCTGACCTGGAACTCACTCTATAGTCCCAGGCTGGCTTTGAACTCACAGCGATCCTCCTACCTCTGCCTCCGCTTGAGCCACTGCGCCCAGCTTACATACAATTTTTTAAAAAATTTATCTTTATTTTTTCTTTCAGGGTAGGGTCTCACTCTAGCTCAGGCTGACCTGGAACTCACTTGGTAGCTCCAGGCTGGCTTCAAACTCACAGCAATCCTTCCATCTCTGGGCTTAAAGGCATGCGCCACCATTTTCCTTTAATCAAAGATGTTGCAGATAAGAATTTCACAAATTTAAAGTGTCCATTTTGCCACTTAATTGATATACTGAGCTATACAGTTCTTTATATTTTAAATAAAGCTTAGATATTACAATGTATTTCAAGGGCATTTTATTTCTTTTTTCCTCTGTAATCTAGTACATCCTATATTTGTTTTCATTCATTCAAAACTCTAAAAGGAAGTTTTATGAACTTTCAAAATCAAACAAATGCCTCTAGCAACAAGGGCACAATGTAAGTATCTGAAACAGCAGGTTGTAGATCTGCAGTGGATATTTCTTAGAAGAATGTTGGTTCCCCCCGCCCCCCCCCAAATTTTTTTTTTTTGTTTTGGTTTTTTGAGGTAGGGTCTCACTCCAGCCCAGGCTGACCTGGAATTCACTCTGTATTCTCAGGGTGGCCTCAAACTCACGGCGATCCTCCTACCACTGCCTCCTGAATGCTGGGATTAAAGGCGTGCACCACCATACCTGGCCCCCAAAATATTTTTTAAAGTACCTAGATATTTCTACATACTGAAAATATGAAAGGAAGATAAAAATTAGGAATCTATGTGAACTCATGATGTGGGACAACATCCTGAAGATTTCCTATTTGCTGCAAGATTCTCAGTACAGCACTACAAATATTGATAAAACTGTCAAGTTTCATTGAATGTAATAAATGGGAAGTTTAAGTACATATTTTGCTTTTATAATAAAAAGCTATTTATAAAAACAAAGTTTAAAAACTAGTGCAGTGATGCATACTATAATCTTAACACTCAGGAGAGTCTGAGGAAGGAGGATCATCAAGTTCAAGGCTAGCGTGGGCAACAAAGAGAAATTGCTTCAAAAAACAAAATAGACACATGAAAAAAAACTAGACAGGCTGGAAGTTATCTCAGTGTAAGAATGCTTGGGGAATGTGAGCTCTTCGGTTTTTTTCTCCAGCATACAAAAAAGGGGGCTTGACTGTTAATGAAACAACTACAAATAATGTGTCACTATCTTCTAGACAAGCTTAACTATCTTTACTTTTCCTTACAGAATAAAGTCATCCTCTGAATTACAAGATTTCCTCCAGACTTATTCCACATTGGCCTCTTACCCTCAAGCTACGTAAGTTTTACAGCTTTAATAATCATTTCTAGTTTGTTTTAGAACTACCTAATCTGTTTCCTGGGTTGTCTCTTATTTCTTGGCATTAGTAATACCATGTTATAAAATACTCTACGCTAGGCGTGATGGCTCATACCTACAATCCCAGCCACTGGAAAACAGACAGCAAGATCAAGAATTCAAGGTCATCTTGGGCTACACAGAAAGTTCCAAATCAACCTGAGCTATATGCATGGAGACCCCATCTCAAAAAGTAAAAACAGGAGCTGGGCATGGTGGCACGTGCCTTTAATCCCAGCATTCGGGAGGCAGAGGTAGGAGGATCACTGTGAGTTTGAGGCCAGCCTGAGACTACATAGGGAATTCCAGCTCAGCCTGGGCTAGAGTGAGACCCTACCTCAAAATAAATAAATAAATAAATAAAAAATAGAGCTGGAGATATGGCTTAGTAGTTAACGTGCCTGCCTGCAAAGCCTAAGGACCCTGGTTCAGTTCCTTAGTACCCACAGAAGCCAGATGCACATAATGGCGCATGCATATGCAGTTTGTTTGCAATGGTAGAGGCAGTGATGTGCTCATTCTCTCTCTCTCTCAAATAATAGATAAATAAAATTTAAAAGTATGTTAAGAAAGTAAAGCTGGGCGTGGTAGCACACACCTTTAATCCCAGCACTCAGGAGGCAAAGGTAGGAGGATCACTGTGAGTATGAGGCCAGCCTGGGACTACAGAGTGAGTTTCAGGTCAGGTCAGCTTGGGCTAAAGTGAAACCCTGTCTCAAAAAACAAAACAAAACAAAACAAAACAAAACAAAACAAAACAAAACCTAAAAAAAAAATTTAAGAAGGGAAAATAATTATATTGAAATTAATTCTTAAACTCATCTTGTTTATTTTTCTAGAGGAACTAAGAATTATTTTGTAAGAGAAGAAATTCAGCTTTCATCTTTTAAATTAATTTTGGTAAAAAAATAAAAATTAAGCTGGGCATGGTGATGGACAGCTTTAATCCTAGCACTCAGGAGGCTGAGACAGGAGAATTGCTATAATTTTGAGACCAGCCTGACAGTACATAATGAATTCCAGGTCAGCCTGGGCTAGAGTGAGTCTCTACTTCAAAAAAAAAAAAAAAAAAAAAAAAAAAAAAAACTAAAAATAAAAACTAAATTATCTGAGTCTATATTTAGTTAAGGAATATTCATAGGATAGCAGACATATAAAACTATAGTTTCAGGCATTTAAGCCCTCTTAACATTGATTACCTGGAGGACAGAAAAACTGGGAGGGACTTTAATCATTTAGAAATTTAAATGACCAGAATGTATGTATACTGTGTCTATACTGGGTTGCTGCTCTTTAGTTAGTTTTTGGGTTCTACAATCAGTGATTTCTCTATTTCTTTTTCTTTTTTTTTTTTTTTTCCTACAATAGATTTAGGCATTTACTCTAAAGTAAAATTACCCTCTGAGATATTTTTAAAATTTGATACATTTTGTACTAAGATATGGATTAAGAGGTAACATAAACTATTTAAATAAAGCAGGAAAGTTTGGGTTATTCAGCAAATTGAGAAATAAAAAGCACCTATTAGTAGCCAAACTTGTGGCAGCCCACCATACTAGCAAACCCAAAGCAACACAAATTTAATGTTGTTTGGGACAGGAGCATGCAGAAGTAATGCTCAAAGCTGTCACACCAAAGTAGGGAGAGGCCAAGTATTCGAGAGAAAGAAGGTTGTAAGAGGACTTGAGAGTTTATGGAACGTTTCTCAAACCTACTGAAAATATGAAAATAACTCTGGTCCTTTATGAACTGTGAATCCATTCTCCTGACTAAATACACAAGCAGGTACCTGGGATGTGTTCTACTAAGCAAAGGAAACATTATTTATCCTGAAAATGGACTCTTCATTCCAAAATTATGAAAAGGAAGTGGAAATAGACTGTTTACATTACAGGGGTATAGAAAAGGAAACTGGGGAGCAGGACTCATGATATTAAGTTCCCCCCAAAGTAAACTTCATCAGGCATTGAGACAGGGTTCTCTATTTTCTATTTTCCTCCTGGAATGCCGGTTCTTACAGATTTAAAATTAATAATGTATAGCCCAGTTATCACAATTAAGTTAGGATGTTAACTATATTTTTATTCTGACTTTAGATATTGTTCTTCTACCAGATTTCATATGGGCTGTAATAAATCAAAAGCACATTTTGGATAATACATGATTAAAATGAAAAAGACTGGTCTCTATGATTTGTATCTTTGGATGGACAATGTGAGATACCAGTATCTTTTCTTTGTAAGCCCACATCTTTTGCCTTGAGAGAAACACTGTTCATACTAAGATGCTGGAAAGCTAAAATTTAATGAGAACAATTTTATAAGAAAATATCAACAGTATATAAATATTGGAAACTGCCAAATACATACAGCTTTCAATCTTTTTACAGCATCTTCGCAGATGTGCATTCCTCTTGACTCATCAACTTCTACGTGCCCGAGGTACTGTGGAACGAAGAGAAAAGTTAGCATTATTGCTGCACTGTGAGGAGTTACTAGCCCGTGGATACTGGATGGCAGAAGTAGTTCCTGTGTTGAAGAAACAGTCATCGTAGCCAAGTAAGGATTGCTCTCAGTGTCTTCATATGAATGAGGGTTAAAATGATGATTTCAAAGAGTTTTTAGGGGGTAATTGAAAAAGTGCATAGCAGTCACTAATTATTACATGAATCTACTGGATCTGAAGCCTATGAGAAATGGCTACTGTATATCTGCACATAAAAATAACCCTAAGTATGTGCAGCTAGCATGAAAAAGCACAAACAAGGGCTGGACAGATTTCTTAGCAGTTAAGGCATTTGCCTGTGAAGCCTAAGGACCCAGGTTCAATTCCCCAGGACCCACATAAGCCAGATGCACAAGGTGGCGCATGTATCTGGAGTTCTTTGCAGTGGCTGGAGGCCCTGGTGTGGCCATTTTAAAGAAAAAAAAAAAGAAAGAAAGCACAAACAAGCCCAGCATGGTAGTTCACACCTTTAATATTAGCAGAAGTAGGAGGACTGCTGTGAGTTTTAGGCCAGCCTGAGACTACATAGTGAATTCCAGGTCAGCCTGAGGCTACAGCAAGACCCTACCTCGAAAAGCAGAAGTGGGGGGAAAAAAGAAAGCACAAACAAGGGCTGGAGAGAATGACTCAGGGGTTAAGGTGCTTGCCTGCAAAGCCTAACAACTGGGGTTTGATTCCCCAGTGCCTATGTAAAGCCAGATGCACAAAGTGGTGCATGCATCTGGAATTTGTTTGCAGTGGCTGGAGGCCCTGGTGTGCCCATTCTCTGTCTCTCTTTTATCTCTTTCTGCTTGCAAATAAGTAAAATATTATTAGAAAAACAGGGTAGCTTATTAAAACAATTTTAATCTTTTTACATATTGTATTTTCATTTATTTGAGAGAAAGAGGGGAGGAGAGAGACAGAGTATGGGCATGCCAGAGATTCTACCTGCTGCAAACGAACTCCAGATGCATGTGCCACCTTTGTGCATCTGGCTTTACATGAGTACTGGGGAATTGAACCTGGGTCCTTTGGCTTTGCAGGCAAGCGCCTTAATCCTAAACCATCTTTCTATCCCAATTAAAACAATTTTTTTTTTTCATTTTGGTTTTTCAAGATAGGCTCTCCCTCTTGCCCAGGCTGAAATGGAATTCACTATGTAGTCTCACGGTGGCCTCGAACTCATGGCAATCCTCGTACCTCTGCTTCCCGAGTACTGGGATTAGCCACACCTAAAATAATTTTTAAGATGGTGTACCCAAGTCTTTAAGAGACGTGTAGAATTTTAAGGAGGAGAAATTTTAAGGTTCAGAAACTATTATAGACTGAGAGAAATACATAAAACAAATTTATATACAACAGGATAACTAGCAGCAAGTATTTCTGGAATATGAGATATATAAAGTTGGTGAGTTTGAGTGCTGAAATGATTATGTACTTAACTCCAGGAGCAGTGGGAAGCTCATGATTTTTTCCAAGGTAGTTAAATAATTTAAACTTAGTAGATAGGACTGGTCCTGAGTTAGAAAAGCAGACAGTGCCAATATTCTAAGTTCCCCCTTTCCTCCTGCCTCTCCCCTCCATGTGTGTGTGCCCTGAGGTCTTATTATGTAGCTCACACTGTCCTGAAACTCACTACGCAGTCCAGGCTGACCTTGAACTCTTCTCTTACCTTAGCCTCCAGAGCAGCTGGAATTACAGTGGGTGCTCACCACCATGACTGGCCCACAAGTGCTCTCTCTTTTTTGTTTGTTTGTTTGTTTGTTTTCTTTTTTTTTTCGAGGTAGGGTTTCACTCTAGCCCAGGCTGACCTGGAATTCACTATGGAGTCTCAGGGTGGCCTCGAACTCACGGCGATCCTCCTACCTCTGCCTCCCGAGTGCTGGGATTAAAGGCGTGCGCCACCACGCCCGGCACCACAAGTGCTCTCTCTTAAAAAAGAAAAATTATTTATCCATCTATGAGAGGGAGGGAGGGGGAAAGAATGGCATGCCAGGTCTTCTTGCTGCTATAAACTCTACACACATGTGGCAGTTTGTGCATCTGACTACATGTGGGTATTGGGAAATCGGACCCAGGCCCACAGGCTTTGCCATCAAGCACCCTTAATTGCTGTGCCATCTCCCAAGCCCACAAATGGTCTCTTTTAAAAGGAAATTCAGGCAGGTGTGGTGGTGTACACCTTTAATCCCAGCATTTGGGAGGCAGAGGTAAGACGATCACCGTGAGTTCAAGGCCATCCTAAGAATACAGAATTAAAGCCAGGTCAGCCTGGGCTAGAGTGAAACTCTTTGTTGAAAAACAAAACAACAACAGTGTATGAGAGAGAGAATTGGCATGCCAGGGCCTCCGGGCATTGTAACTGAACTTCAGATGCATGCGCCCCCTTGTGCTTATGTGCAACCTTGTGCTTGCATCACTGTGTGTCTGGCTTACATGGGACCTGGAGAGGTAAACACGAGTCCTTAGGCTTCGCAGGCAAGTGCCTTAACCACTAAGCCATCTCTCCAGCCCATTTTTTTTTTAAAAGGAAAATTCAGGGTCTGGTTTCAGATAAGATGCAGTGACATAGTACATTCACCATATTCCTCCCACTGGATGAAACCAGTTCTTTGACTATGTACAACAGCTATTTGAGGTTTCTAAAAAGCAGAAGATGAATCAGAAGACTATAGGAATGAACAACTAAACAGAGTTTTCTATAATTGAGAAAAAGTCAGTTTAGACTTCAGAGTCATGAATATAGGCTACTCTTCTTTATTTCCTACGTATGTGATCTTGGGCAAGTCATTCAGTGTTTGTGAACCACCCTCATTTTCTCTCCTAAGTTTTAAATTCAGGTGATCAATACACAGCTTTTTCTGAGTAGCTATTCAGCAAGAGAAGCTATAGAAACATCCAGCACAATTACTAACAGTGTCGGTGATTAGTGTTGCTTCCTTCTTTCTGTGCTGTGATTGGTTGTGACTGCCCCAGTCATGCTCATGTTTTTGAACATGTGGTCCCCAGGCAGTGGTGCTGTTTTGAGAGGTTGTGAAACTTTGCAGATCTAGCCTTTTTTTTTTTTTTTTTTTTTTTTAATTTTGTTGTTGTTGTATGGGGGTGGGGGGAAGACAGTGTTCATACAGGTGCATGAATACCATGCTGGACATGTGGACAACAGATGACAGACAACTTGGGGGGTTGGTTTTGCCCTCTACCTTGTTTGAGGCAGGGTCTCTCGCTCACTACTGCACTTGCCGGGCTAACTGGCAGGTGAACTTCAGGCAATTCTCCTGCTTCTGCCTCCCTTCTCTTCTTAGGGCACTAGGATTACAGATGCTCCTGCTACACGGACTCTGGGAATCCAAACTCAGGTACTGACAATATCACAGCTGTTATGATGAGCTGACAGGCAGGATGTGGTCTCAAAGCTAAACTTCTCTTCTGCCACTGCTGAGAACATGGAGGAGGCAGCTCAGTTTTCACTGCCCCAAGGCTGTGGCAGCTGGCATTGCAGTCACATATCAATCCCAAATTGCCTGGATTACAGACATGTACCACCACGTCAAAGATCTTTTGTATTCACTACATTCAACCTTCTTGTGGACATACTTGGCAGATATGTAAGGCCTCCATATCTGAGCCTTGTCTTTTTTTTTTCTTTGAGTTTTTTTTTTTTTTTTTTTTTAAGGCAAAGCCCTCTTGAGTACATAATTACAGGTGTGGGCCAAGCCAGGCAAATTAGAACAATTTTGTTTTGTTTTGTTTTTTCAAGGTAGGGTCTCACTTTAGCCCAGGCTACCTAGAACTCACTTTGTAGTCCCAGGCTGGCCTGGAACTCACAGCAATCCTCCTACCTCAGTCTCAAGAGTGCTAGGATTAAAAGCATGTCCCACTATGCCTTAATGAAAACAATTTTTTAAGTTTAAAAATTTTTGCTGGGCACAGTGGTGCACGCCTTTAATCCCAGCACCTGGGAGGCAGAGGTAGCAGAACTGCCATGAGTTCGAGGCCACCCTGAGAATACACAGTGAATTCCAGGTCAGCCTGGGCTAGAGCAAGACCCTACCTCGGAAAAAAAAAAAATTATTTAGTTAGTTGAGAGAGAGAAAGAGGCAGATAGAGAGAACGGCACACCAGGCCCACTAGCCACTGCAAACGAACTCAGGATGCACGTACCATCTTGTGCATCTGGCTTACATGGGTCCTGGGGAATTGAACCTGGGTCCTTTGGCTTTGCAGGCAAACGCCTTAACAGCTAAGCCATCCTTCTAGCCCTTTTTTTGTTTTTTTGAGGCAGGGTTTTGCTCTAGCCCAAGCTGACCTGAAATAATTCACTATGGAGTCTCAGGGTGGCCTCGAACTCACAGCGATCCTCCTACCTCAGCCTCCCAAGTGCTGAGATCAAAGGTGTGTGCCACTATGCATGGCTGTCTTGTTTTCTTGATGTAGGGTCTTGCTCTAGCCCAGGCTGACCTGGAATTCACTATGTACTCTCAGGGCGATCTCGAAATCATGGGGATCCTCCTATTTCTGCCTCCCAAGTGCTGGGATTAAAGGCATGCACCACCCTGCCCAGACATTTTTTAAAATTAGAATAAGTTTTAAATGTATAATTCAGTAGTATTAATTACATTCAAACTTCTGCACTACTATAGACCTCTACTTCAATTTCTTATTATTCTGTTTTTTTTTTGGGGGGGGGGGTTGAGGTAGGGTCTCACTCTGGCTCAGGCTGACTGACCTGGAATTCACTATGTAGACTCAGGGTGGCCTTGAACTCACAGTGATCCTCCTACCTCTGCCTCCCAAGTGCTGGGATTAAAGGCGTGCGCCACCACACCCGGCTCTTTTTGTTTTTTTTTTTAAAATATTATTTATTTATTTATTTGACAGAGAAAAAGGGAGAAAGAGAGAGAGAGAATGGGCGTGCCAGGGCCTCCAGCCACTCACTGCAAAAGAACTCCAGATGTGTGCACCCCCTTGTGCATCTGGCTAACGTGGGTCCTGGGGAATCGAACCAGGGTCCTTTGGCTTTGCAGGCAAACGCCTTAACAGCTAAGCCATCCTTCTAGCCCTTTTTTTGTTTTTTTGAGGCAGGGCCTCACTCTAATCCAGGCTGACCTGGAATTCACTATGTAGTCTCAGGCTGGCCTGGAACTCATGGTGATCCTCCTACTTCTGCCTCCTGAGTGGAGTGTTGGGAATGAAGATGTATACCATCATGCCTGGCATTTTTTATCATTCTAAATACAAACTCTGTAACTATCAAGCAATAACTCTTATTTCTCCTCTCACCTCCTCACAGTAATCTCATTTACTTCATGTCTTTATGAATTTGCCTCTTCTAGATATAGTTCTAGGAATGAATATAAGCTTCCAAGATTTTCCAATAGTTTTCATTCTACCATTTCCCTCCATCAATTCAATTGGTTATATACAGCTACTTATATCAACAGCAACAAAATAGATAACAAAAAATATTTTATATATGGACTGACTCAGTTGCATTATCTATTTTAGAAATGTGAAAATGGAAATTAGATCTGTGTCTTACTAGACTATGAGAAAAACATGTCCACTGAAAAAAAGCATCGTTTACAAAGTCTCTTTTCTTCTTGGAGACACTATCTCACTCAAGAACTGCAGCTGAATTATGCTTTAATGACAAAAATATTTGACACTGGAGCTTTTGTCTGTATGCTCTTTCCAAACTCCCTGAGTAAGGGACTTTTATTCATAAAAATGTACTTTAGAAAAATGACTATGTGGAATTTCATTCTTAATGAATTAAATCATTTTTCTCTTTCTTGAAAAAAATATTTTAAGAAAAGATCTCCTGCCCGTCTTTGGTAATTTATCCATGAAAAGACATGCAGAGCTCTTATGTGAGATGCTATACAGTGAGCAGCTCCGAGCATTAACAGAAAGTATCACAATAATAACTGGTTTATAAGGAGCTATAAGGCATCTGATCACAATCTATCTAAGCTTATGCCACAGAAAAAATATTGTACAAATGTACAGACTTCATTATCAAAATTTGTCTTTAATTCATGAATAGTAGTTAAATCAAATTAAAATATTCTTATCTTGGGCTGGAGAGATGGCTTAGCAGTTAAGGCACTTGCCTGCAAAGCCAAAGGACCCAAGTACAATTCACCAGGATCCACGTAAGCCAGATGTACAAGGTGGCACATACGTCTGGAGTTCATTTGCAGTGGCTAGATGCTCTGGTGCGTCCATTCTCTCTCATAAATACATAAATAAATAAATAAATAAGAAAAAATAGCTGGGCGTGGTGGCGCACGCCTTTAATCTCAGCACTTGGGAGGCAGAGGTAGGAGGATTGCTGTGAGTTCAAGGCCACTCTGAGACTCCATAGTGAATTCCAGGTCAGCCTGGGCTAGAGTGAGACCCTACCTCAAAAAAACAAAAAAATAAATAAAAGAAAAAAATAAATAAGATTAAAAATTCTCATCCCTAACATTTGGAATACAATTTCAGCACAATAAATCATATGGTATCAGCAGATGTATTTAATATAATTCTAGAAGCTGAGTACTGGAGAGAACAGGAGATTCAAAACCTTTACTTTCCACTAAGTACTAAAAATCCTAAGTGAAGGTTGAAGAGGTGACTTAGCAGTTACAGCGCCTGTGATGCTACAGGACCCAGGTTCGACTCCCTAGTACCCATATATAGCCAGATGCAGAAGGTGCATGCATCTGGAGTTCATTTGCAGTGGATAGAGGCTCTGGCGTGCCCATTCTCTATCTGCCCCTTTCTCTCAAATAAATAAATGAATGTGTGTATGTGTGTGTGTGTGTGTATAAATACACATAGATATTTCAGAAAATGAATATATATATTTTAGAAGAAAATTCTAAAAGCCGGGCGTGGTGGTACATGCCTTTAATCCCAGAACTTGGGAGGCAGAGGTAGGAGGATTGCCATGAGTTTGAGGCCACCCTGAGACTTTGTAATGAATTCCAGGTCAGTCTGAGCTAGAGGGAGACCCTACCTTGAAAAAACAAAAAATAAAAAGAAAAAAGAAAAAAAGAAAAAATCCTAAGTGATCATAGACAAAGTCATGACTAGCCAACTGAGAGAGGAACAGAATTTTGATCTTTTGCCCACTACTTCACACTACCTCTCTATTAAACTCATTTTGTTGTTGAAGTTGTGCTTAATCTTCCTCATAGCACTGCATTTCCCTCACAAATGAAATGAGTATTTTTCCTAAGTAAATTATATGACTACTGATCAAAAAGTAACTATAGGGTCATTTTACTTTATAAGAATATTACAGCTGAGGGAAGGCTCAGTGGTTAAGGTGGTTGCCTGCAAGCCTGAGTTTTAGTTCCCAGCACCCACATAAAGCTGGATGCAAAGTGGCGCATGCATCTGTAATCCCAACAGGAGGTGGTGCCAGGAGAACTGGGAAGTTTTCAGGATAGCTAGACATGGCACATGCACCAGCAAAACAAGGAGACCCTGTTTCAAGGAAGGAAGGAGGACAAACACCTCAAGGTTGTCCTCAGAGCTCCATGAGTGTCAAGGCATGTGCATGCCCATCCACAGCACGCACACACGTGTGCACACGCACACACACGTACACACAGATAAATTGAGAACAAATGTTATATTACAGCTGGGGCTGGACAGGGGATGGCTCAGTGGATAAAGCACTTGCTGTGCAAGCGTGAGTACCTGAGTTTGGATCCCCAGAACCCATGTAAAGCTGGATGCTGCAGCACGAGCATCTATAATCCCACTGCACCTAAAGTGAGAAGGGAGGTAGAGACAGGAAAATCACCCAAAAGCTCATGGGCCAACTAGCCTGGCAAACACAGCTATGAACAATGAGAGACCCTGTCTCAAACAGGGAGAAAGGTGAGGACCAACACCCAAAGCTGCCCTTGGCTTCCACATACACATACCATGGTACATATGCCTCTGCACTCATACACAAGAGCTCTCACACACATCACCCAAGACACTGCAGACTCCAAATGCAGGCACCACTTTTCACCTGGCCTACATGGGTCCTGGGGAATCAAACCTGCGTACGTAGGCTTCGCAGGCAAGTACCTTAACTGCTAAGCCATCTCTCCAGCCCGGCCCTGAATGTTTGATCCCCCTGACTGTACCAGTGGAGTACTGGTGTGTGCACTACCACACCCAGTTTTATGGAATGATTGTGATCAAGCCCAGGGCTCTGCTCATGTTAGACAAGCACCCCACCAATGGAGGTACATCCCTACGCCCAAGCTGTTTTTTTTTTTGGGGGGGGGAGGGAGAGTTCAATGTAGGGTCTCACTCTAGCACAGGCTGACCTGGAACTCACTCTGTAGTCCCAGGCTGGCCTTGAACTCACAGCAATCCTCCTACCTCCACTTCCTGAGTGCTGAGATTAAAGAATTAAAGGTGAGTGGCATCACACTTTTTTTTTTTTTTTTTTTTTTGAGGTAGGGTCTCACTCTGGTTCAGGCTGACCTGGAATCAACTATGTAGTCTCAGGGTGGTCTCGAACTCACGGTGATCCTCCTACTTCTGCCTCCTGAGTGCGCCACCACTCCCGGCTCTTATTTTTTTAAAATATATTTATTTATTAGAGAGAAAGAAAGATACAGATAGAGAGATAATGGGCATGCCAGAGCCTCTAGCCACTGCAAACTCCAGATGCATGTACCACCTGTGCATCTGGCTTACATGGGTACTGGAGAATCGAATCTGGGTCCTTCGTCTTCACAGGCAAGTGCATTAACTGGTAAGCCATCTCTTCAGCCCTATTTCTTTTAGAGAGAGAAGACAGAGAGAGAGAGAGAGAGAGAGAGAGAGAGAGACAGACAGACAGACAGAATAGGCACGTCAGGGCCTCAGCTACTACAATTGAATTCCAGACCCTTGCACCACCTAGTGGGCATGTGCAACCTGCTCTTGCCTCATCTTTTGTGTGTCTGGCTTATGTGGGATCTGGAGAGTCAACATGGGTCTTTAAGCTTTGCAGGCAAGTACCTTAACCACTAAGCCATCTCTTTAGTCCCCACCTTATTTTTTTTAAGTATTATTTTATTTATGTATTTGAGAGACAGAGACAGTGAGAACAAAGGGGAGGGGAGAGAGAATGGGCACATCTTCAGCCACTGCAAACTACAGACACTTGTGCCACTTTGTTCATCTGGCTTTAGGTGGGTATTGGGGAACTGAACCAGGGCCATCAAGCTTTGCAAGAAAGCACCTTTAACTGCTAAGCCATCTCTCCAACCCCCCCTCCCTTTTTTTTGAGATAGGGTCTTATTCTAGCCCAGGCTGACCTGGAATTCACTATGTAAGTCTCAAGCTGGCCTTGAACTCACAGCGATCCTACCTCTGCCTGGGATTAAAGGTATGTGCCACTACACATGGCTCTATTTCCTCCTTTTGTGTGTGTGTGTGTGTGTGTGTGTGTGTGTGCGCGTGCGTGTGTTTGAAGTAGGGTCTTGCTATACCTCAAAGTTCATGCATCTCGAGTTTGTTTTCAGTGGCTAGAAGCCCTGGTGCCCCCATTAATATACTCTCTCTCTCTCTCCCTCTCTTCTTGCAAATAAATAATTTTTTTAAAAAAAGTGATTTTAGTTAGACCTGGCAGTGTAGGCTTATAATCCCAGTTACTTGGGAGGCTATGGCAGAAGAGTAACAAGAATAACAAGCCTACCTGGGCTATAGAATGAGTGCAAGGCCAGCCCAGGCAACTTTGAGACCCTGTCTCAAGAAATAAAAATAAAAAGGGTCCTGGGGCTATAGCTTTGTGGTGGAGTACCAATATTAAATACACAAACACAGTGATCTTCTTTGTACTGATTACAGATTATCTGGCAGAAATTCTTATTTAAATATAAAAAATATCACTAACTGCAACATATTTTTCATATGTAATTCCATCAGTAATGAAGAATATGAAGATACTGGCTTTTAAGGGACTCTCTCTCTCTCTCTTTTATTTTTTGGTTTTTTGAGGTAGGGTCTCACTCTAGCTCAGGCTGTCCTAGAATTCACTATGTAGTCTCAGGGTAGCTTCAAACTCATAGCGATCCTCCTACCTCTGCCTTGCGAGTGCTGGGATTAAGGGCATGTGCCACCATGCCCGGCTAAGGGACTCTTTCAATTACCTTAATGAGACTTCTCATACAACTGGTTATCAGTTCTTTTCCACAAAGAATTGTAGAAAAACAGTTTTTACCTTAACTGGGAAGCTACATTTTCCAGTGCGAACACCTTCTTCATCTGTCTGCCACTGATGTGGACGACTGGCCTCTGGAACATAAACATCTTTCTTTCTCCTAAAACTTTGCCGTAGTTTGTTCATTTTAATTTTTTACAATCTGCAGACATAGTAAAAGAAATACCAAATGTTACACCTTCTTACACATTTTATCTTTAGATTGCCACAAAGCACAAAACACGGAAGCTCCAAATTAAAGGTTATGGCTTAAGGGAAAATGAGCAATTGTAACACCTCTGAGAATGTCATGAAACTCAAACAAAATACATTTTATATTTTGAAAGATAATTCCAGTACTAATTTCTTGTAAAAACCACAATAACTTCTAATAGGATATGAAGAAATGTAATTCTAAGAATGTTCTACTTTAATTGTAATAAGTCAAAGAGAAGTTCCCCTACTAATTTAGATACCTCTTAAATTCATTCTGACTTTTGTTAATGGAAATAGTTGGCCAGGTTCTAACAATTTCTGAAAATAGTCTTAAAAGTTCTTTACCTAGGTGGAAGGAGGGAACATACTCTGAAACACTGAAATATGAGGCTCTTTTTAGCTTAGTATTAGAAAACACTAGGCAATGGGCTGGAGAGATGGTTTAGCAGTTAAGGTGCTTGCCTGTGAAGCCTAAGGACCCATGTTTGACTCTCCAGGTCTCATGTAAGCCAGACCCACAAGGTAACTCATGGGCAACGTTGCACATACACACAAGGTTGCACATATATCTGGACTTTAACTTTAGTGGCTGGAGGCCCTGGTGCACCAATTCTCTCTCGTGTGTGCTCTCTCTCTCTCTCTCTCACATTAAAAAACAAAAGCTGGACGTGGTAGCACATGCCTTTAATCCCACCACTTGGGAGGCAGAGGTAGGAGGAACCCTGTGAATTTGAAGCCACCCTGCGACTACATAGTGAATTCCAGGTCAGCCTGGGTAGTGTGAGAACCTGCCTTGAAAAAATAAGAAAAAAGAAATTTCCTGCAAGCAAAATGACATCATTACAAAGTAACTTCATGTCTATAATCATTACTGTAACCTAACAAAACTACTTAAACCATGGTTAGTTCTTTGTTCCTCAATGAGGTGCTTCTTGAATGCTGTCACAAGAGTAGCAGAAATTATAAAATTACAAAGAAATAAAACACTCTGAGCTGGAGGGATGGCTTAGCAGTTAAGGTGCTTGCCTGCAAAGCCACAATACCCAGGTTGGATTCCCCAGGACCCAAGTAAGCCAGATGGACAAGGGGCATGTGCATCTGGAGTTCGTTTGCAGTGGCTAGAGGCCCTAGCGTGCCCATTCTCTCTCTCTAATAAATAAATAAGAAATAAAACCCTTTCTCAAGAGCAATGAGTAAACAGGATACAGGAAGTGTTCTTTTATAAAGTAAAATCTCAAACTGTAAGAACGAATGCTTCCAGTTTCTACTAAGATGCATGGCTCATTCTTTCCTGGAAGGAGTCAATGACCTTAAATAACCTCAAAGTGATCTTCACTCTAGAAGTAATGTGACAAAGCTATGAAAAGAAAGTGTTCACAAGTGTTCACTCCCACACGATGCCAATGAAAGACCTGAGACACTCAATTTGTGCTCTGAGGAAAATCAAACCACAACAGAATTGTTAACAAATTAGCCAATTTACATAGATAATCCAATTTCACCACACATCATAGGTAAGAATTCTGATAGGAGTATGAAATGTCCTCATATTTTCTAAAAACGAATTTCAGCAGATTACTAATTTCTAAACAGTATAACAAGAGCATACCTTAATCTAACAGATGTCTTCAAAGAAATTCATAACGTTCTTTGAAAATGCATCTGTACTCTTTCAAATCACATTCAGAAAAATACACACAGATATGGGGGAGGCTGGGGATGTAGCAGAGTATTAGAGCACTTGCCTAGCATATGTAAGAGCTTGGGTTTGATCCCCAGCAATGCCAAAAAAAAAGTAAAAGTAAAGTACTCAACACAATATAACCCAACACAAATATAAGAAAATAAAGGATTAGGGAGATAGTTCAGTGGTTAAAAGAGCTTGCTTGCAAAGCCTGCCAGCCTGGATTGGCCCAAGTTTAATTCCAGAGAAAGAGAAAGACAGGGACAGGGGAAGAGCGAGCATGAATGAATGCATACAGAATGGGCATACCAGTGCCTCTTGTCCTCTGTAGATGAAATTCAGACACATGGCTGGGCATGGTGGCGCACGCCTTTAATCCCAGCACTTAGAGGAGGCAGAGGTTGGAGGATCACCGTGAGTTTGAGGCCACCCTGAGACTACATAGTGAATTCCAGGTCAGCCTGGGCTAGAACGAGACCCTACCTCAAAAAGAAAGGGACAGAGAGAGAGAGAGAGAGAGAGGGAGAGGGAGAGGGAGAAAGAAAGAAGGAAAGAAAGAAGGAAATCTAGACACATGTCCCCACATCAAGCCATATGCATAAAATGTTGCATGTGTCTGGAGGTCATCTGCGGTGGGCAAGAGGCCCTGGCATGCCCATGTATGCACACATGCATGCATTCATTCATGCTCATTCTTTCTCTCTTTGCTCACAAAAAATTAAAAAAATAAATAAATAAAAGAGAGATGGGTGGGAAGATGTTTCAGCAGTTAATGATGCTTGCTTGCACAGCCTAATGGTACCACATACAGCCAGATGCACAAAGTGGTATATGTGTATGGTATTTGTTTGTAACACCAAGAAGCCCTGCCAAGTGCATACTTACTCACTCACTCTTCCTTTCCTTCTTTCTTTTCCCTTCCTTCCTTTCCTTCTTTTTCTCTCCCTCCCTCCCTCTTTCTTTCTTTCTGAGAGAAGCAGGCAGAGAGAAGGAAGGAATGAACTGGCATGCCAGGGCCTCTAGCCACTGTAAATGAACTCCGGATGCATGTGCCACTTTGTGCATCTGGCTTTATGTGGGTAATGGGGAATGGAACCTGGGTCCTTTGGCTTTGCCAGCAAGTACCAGATATCTCTCCAGCCACCAATATCTATCTATCTATCTATCTATCTATCTATCTACCTATCTATCTATCTATCTATTTTTTTGTTTTGTTTTGTTTTTTCAAGTTAAGATCTCACTCTAGCCCAGGCTGACCTGGAATTCACTATGTAGTCTCAGGGTGGCCTTGAACTCTCAGTGATCCTCCTACCTCTGCCTACTGAGTGCTGGGAGTAAAGGTGTGTGCCACCATGTCCAGCTATACTCTTTTTTAAAAAGATGTTATTATAGGGGCTGGAAGGATGGCTTAGCAGTTAAGGTACTTGCCTGCAAAGCCGAAGGACCCAGGTTCAATTCCCAGGACCCACTTAAACCAGATACAGAAGGTGACGCATGCATCTGGAGTTCATTTGCAGTGGCTGAAGGCCCTGGTATGCCCATTCTCTATCTGCTTCTCTATCTCTCAAATAAATAAAAATAAGTAATTTTTAAAGTTATATATTTGCGAGCGAGTGTAACGGTGTGCCAGGGCCTTTTGTCATTGCGCATGAACTCCAGATATACGGTGCCACTATGTGCATCTGGCTTTATGTGGGTACTGGGGAATAAAACCTAGGCTGCAGGCTTTCTTTTTTTTTTTTTTTTTTTTTTTTTTTTTTTTTTTTTGGTTTTTCGAGGTAGGGTCTCACTCTAGCCCAGGCTGACCTGGAATTCACAATGGAGTCTCAGGGTGGCCTTGAACTCATGGCGATCCTCCTACCTCTGCCTCCCGAGTGCTGGGATTAAAGGCGTGCGCCACCACGCCCGGCTTTTAAGGCTGCAGGCTTTCAAGCAAGCCCTTTTAACTACTAAGCCATCTCTCTAGCCGGGCCCCCCATACTCTTCTCTCTTTGCATTCCCATTCTCTCTCTCCCCCTTCTCATAAATAAAGAAATTTTAGAAAAAGAAAATTATAAAATAAGTATAATGAAAGTGAAAATAGTACATTTTTGAAAATTAGTGACATAATATATCTAAAATGAATTTACTAAATTATAATTTATAGTTACTACATTTTGCTTGGTACTCAAAAATTATTTTTTTGAGTGTGTTGGTACACACCTTCTTTTATCCCAGCACTCAGGAGGCAGAGGTAGGCACATCGCTGTGAATTTGAGGCCACCCTGAGACTATGTAGTAAAATCCAGGTCAACCTGGGCTAGACCAAGATCCGACCTCAAGAAAACTACTAGAACAAAAATTTATCTGCATGTGTGTATGAATAAGTATGACAGAGTCTCTTGCTGCTGCAAATGCATGTGCTACTTTGTGTCCAGCTTAAGTGGGTACTGGGGGATTAAACCTGAGCCAGCAGGCTTTGTAAGCAAGTGCCTTTAACCACTGAGTCACATCCCCAACATGGCTTGCTACTTCTTAATGAACTACCATTGGCCTGAGAAGTCCTAGCTGAACACAGGTGATAGATGTAATTTCTTTAAGTACAAAAACTGTGAACTTGCCAAGTGTGGTGGCACACGCCTTTAATCCCAGCACTTGGGAAACAGAGGTAGGAGGATCACCGTGAGTTCAAGGCCACCCTGAGATTACACAGTGAATTCCAGGTCAGCCTGGACCAGAGTGAAACCCTATCTCGAAAAACTAAAAACAAACAAAAAACCTGAAAACTTATTTTGTGTGACAGGTCAATTATTTTAAATACATTTCAGACTCATGTGCTACTGTGTGCATCTGGCTTTATATGGGTACCCGGGAACTGAACCCAGGCCAGAGGGCTTTGCAAGCAAGTGCCTTTAATCACTAAGCCATCTCCCCAGCTCCCCAATTTTTTTTTAAAAAAGAAATCTCAGGCTAGAGGGATGGCTTAGCAGTTAAGGCATTTGCCTTCAAAGCCAAAGGACCTAGGTTTGATTCCCCAGGTCCCACGTTAGCCAGATGCACAAGGGGGCGCACGTGTCTGGAGTTTGTTTGCAGTGGCTGGAGGCCCTATTGTGCCCATTCATTCTCTCTCTCTCTCCCCCTCCCTCTCTGTCAGATAAATAAATAAATAAAAATAAAATATTAAAAAAAGAAAAGAAGTCTCTATTACATTACAATTTTCAAAGGCCATCAAATACAATTTAAGTTCCAAATTCAGATTTTTTTTTTTTTTTTCGAGGTAGGGTCTCACTCTAGCCCAGGCTGACCTGGAATTCACTCTGTATTCTCAGGGTGGCCTTGAACTCATGGTGATCCTCCTACCTCTGCCTTCCGAGTGCTGGGAATTAAACGTGTGCGCCACCATGCCCAAATTCAGAATTTTTTTTCAATTTTATTTTTATTTATTTGAGAGACAGAATGGGTGCACCAGGGCTTCTAATCATTGCAAACTAACTCCAAACACATGCACCACCTTGTGCATCTGGCTTACATGGGCTCTGGGGAGTCGAACCTGGGTCCTCAGGCTTCATAGGCAAGTGCCTTAACCGCTAAGCCATCTCTCCAGCACTCAGAAATTTTTTATTTATTTATTTATTTTTGAGGTAGGATCGACCTCAATCCAGCCTAGGCTGACCTGGAACTCTATAATCCCAGGCTGGCCCAGAACTCACAGTGATCCTCCTATCTCTGCAGATTAAAGGCATGTTCCACCACACCTAGCTTCTGAAAATATTTTATATTCCTTGAGTACTCCTATTAAAACTTGGCTCCATGGGTCTAGCTCTTTTATATACTTCTTTCCTCCCTGGGCCCATTCCTCTCCCCACAATACACCTCTAGTTTATCTTCATCACCTATTTTCTGATTCTTGAGTGCCTCCTCTACTTGATCCAACTCATTGAGGGTACTCTCTAAACAGCATGCTTCAATCTTGTGTTCTCCTATTTAGATTGTCATTCTTTTTTAAATTAATGGTGTGTGTGTGTGTGTATGGGTGTGCCGTGGTGCCTTGAGGTTATCTGTTCTTTTTCCAACTTCTTGGGAGGCTCTCTTGCTGCTTCAAGCAAATGTCAGACTAGCTGTCCCATGAGCTTTGGATTCTGCTGGCTCCCCCTCCCACTGTAATACTGCATTGGGATCAGAAATGCATATGTCAGATTGCATTTGGCTTTACCTGGATACAGGGGATGATTAAACTGTCTTGGCAGACTTTAGCATTTTACTGTTGAGCCCCTCATTCTTTTTTGTACATGTGTGCACACCTGTGTGTGTGTGCGTGTGTGTAGAGGTTTTTGATGTGAAGTGTCTTCTTCATCGCTCTCCAACTTTTTTTTTTTTTTTAAGACAAGGTCCTGTACTGAACCTCGAGCTCACTGAGTCAGCTCAACCAGCCAGCCAGCAACCCCTATGGATTTCCTTATCTTTACTTCCCCACTGTTGGGATTATAGGCAAGCCACCATGCTCAGCTTTTTGTTTTGTTTTGAGGTAGGCTTTTTCTCTAGCCAAGGCTGACCTGGAATTCTGGAATTCATTATGTAGCCTCAGAGTGGCCTAGAACTCACGGTGACCCTCCTACCTCTGCCTCCCAAGTGATGGGATTAAAGGCATGCACCACTATGCCTGACTCATGCTCAGCTTTTATGTGAATGCAGGTCCTCATGTTTGCACAGCAAGGATTTACCCACTGAGCACTCTCCCGAGCCCTAGACTGTCATTCTTTTTTAAATTTTTTTCCTGATTTATCTATTTTTACTTATTTATTATTAGAGACAGAGAGAGAGAGAGAGAGAGAGAGAGAGAGAAGGAGGAGGGAGGGACGGGGTTGGGAGGGAAGAGAATGGGCATGCCAGGGCCTCTAGCCACTGCAAATGAACTCCAGAAGCATGTGCCACCTTGTGCATCTATCTTACATGGGACCTGGAGAATTGAACCTGGGTCCTTAGGCTTTGCAGGCAAGTGCCTTAACCACTAAGCAATCTCTCCAGCCTTAGACTGTCATCTTTTTATACTCTATGGTACTTTATTATTATTATTTGTTGTTTATTTTTAATTATTTATTTGAGAGTGACAGACAGGAAGAGAAAGAGGCAGAGATAGAGAGAGAGAGAGAGAGAGAGAGAGAGAGAGAGAGAGAGAATGGGCGCGCCAGGGCCTCCAGCCACTGCAAACGAACTCCAGACACGTGCAGCCACTTGTGCATCTGGCTAACGTGGGTCCTGGGGAATCGAGCCTCGAACTGGGGTCCTTAGGCTTCACAGGCAAGCACTTAACTGCTAAGCCATCTCTCCAGCCCTAGACTGCCATTCTTTAAGAAACACCACAAACTGTCACCCTGTGTGTTTCTCCCATTTGCACTTTTAGGTCTTGCTTTCACATTCAAACTTATTTAAGTATACCGCAATTGCTTCAACAACATTTAAACCATCATTTCTTACTTCCTATCCCTAATGACCTTCTTTCCTCCACCCCAATTAGTTTTCTTCAGTAAAAACTGAAAGACTGGGTGTTGAAGCAGTCCTCTGATTACAGAACTCAATATACTACCTCTTCACCCTTAGGTGGCCATCTCCTCACAAAAAGGTTAATTTCTATATAAGAGGGTGAGTTAAATAATAGTGCTAATGCTCTGCAAACACAATCTAGATTCATGATAGATTTCCTATAGGAGACACTAAGTTTTAGAACAAGCAGGATCAGCTATGTGTGGTGGGATACAGGATTAAAAAAGATTTCAGGGGGCTGGAGAGATGGCTTAGCAGTGAAGGCACTTGCTGGCAAAGCCAAAGGATCCAGGTTCAGTTCACCAGAACCCACATAAGCCAGACGCACAAGGTGACACATGCACACAAAGTGGCATGTGCATCTGGAGTTTGATTGAGTATCTAGAGGCCATGGCCTCCAATTCTCTCTCTCTCATAAAAATTTTTGAAAAAAAAAAGATTTCAGCAACAAAAGACTTCAAGTAGAGGCAACAAAAACATGCAGAGAATCACATGGGTAAGAAAGGAGTGGTAGAGATGAGGTCGGAGAAGCAGACAATGAGGAGGTACTAAAAGGAGCTATGATTTAAGGATACTCAAAGGATTTAAATAGCGTAATAGCTTCTGAAGTAGCCAGGTGTATCAGACAGATTCAGGTTCGCTGAGATGAACTTCCAGACCAGGCACAGTTATGGAGGAAGGGATATTTATTGAAGCTTACAGATCCATGGGAAGTCCCATAATGGCAGAAGAAGCTGGCCTGCCTTCACAGGCCCAAGCAGAGAGAGAATCACCAGCTAAAAGCCAAAAGCCACAGCACACTTCAGGAACTCCAGCTAGGCACACTTTGCATATCTTTAGATTGAAATCTGAAACCCACCACCACACCTTAAGATCCACCCAGTGACACTGCCTCCAGCCAGGTGGCTGCAGATGCAAACTACAAACAATAAAGAACTGAATATATTGGGGGCCATCTATTCAAGCTACCACAACAGGCTTGGCTTTATTTTTATTTTTTATCTTATTTTATTTTTGTTTTTTCAAGATAGGGTCTCACTTTAGCTCAGGCTGACCTGGAATTCTCTATGTAGTCTCAGGGTGGCCTTGAACTCATGGTGATCCTCCTATCTCTGCCTCCCGAGTGCTGGGATTAAAGGCGTGTGCCACCATGCCTGGCTATGGTTTCATTTTTTTAATCTTAAATTTAAAAAAATTATTTGTAGCCAGACATGGTGGCACACACCTTTAACCCCAGCACTCAAGAATGCAGAGGTAGGAGGATTGCCATGAGTTAAAGGACATCCTGAGACTACATAGTAAATTCCAGGTCAGCCTGGCTAGAGTGAGACTTTGCCTAAAAAAAAAAATACACACACACACACACACACACATATTATATATATATATATATTTGTGTTTGTGTGTATGCATGTGTGTATATGGGTGATCCAGGGCCTCTTGATGCTAGATACTTGCATCTGACTTCTGTAGATGGCTGGGGAATTAAGACCAGGCACTAGGCTTTGCAAACAGGTGTTTTTAATCATTGAGCCATCTTCCCAACCCCATAATCCTACTTTTCAAAGGAAACATTCATTCAGCCCCCATATAAATTTAGCTTTCAGTAAATTTAAAATATTAAAAACTAAAAACTCAGGCTAGAGTGACGGCTTAGCAGTTAAGGTGCTTGCCTGCAAAGCCTAAGGAACCAGGTTTTATTCCCCATTACCCAAGTCAGCCAGATACACAAGGAGACACATGCGTTTGCAGTAGCTAGAGGCCCTTGCACACTCATTCTCTCTCAAATAATAAATAAATAAATAAATAAATACTATTAAAAAAAAAAAAAGAAACAAAAAATTCCCTGCCGGGTACGGCAGCACACAATTTTAATCCCGGCACTCCGCAGGCTGAAATAGGAGGATCACTGTGAGTCTGAGGCAAGCCTGAGACTACATAGAGAATTCCAAGTAAGTCTGGGCAAGACCTTACCTTGAAAAACAAAAACAAAATTATTTTGATTCACTACTATCAGATAAGAGATTTAAAAAAATTAAGACTTGGCTGCCCTAAAGATTGGTATTTGAGAATAAAACAATGCCACAATTTGAATGTCTCAGTTCTCTAATGCACATACTCCTCAATTCCCTTACCATTTTAGACCACATAGTCTCAATTAAGGAACCACAATGTATACGATCCCCTCCCCCTACATACGTACCTCAGGTTCAGCAATCCTCTAAGGTTAGATACAAATTTCAATATGTATGTGCCTGTATACTTTCTGGGGCCAGATTTTTCAACTTTCACCAAAATCTCAAAGAATTCTCCAGCCATAAATCTACCTCTGCTTTAAATAGTACTCCATGGTCTGGTTTTAATTTTATTCTTTTATTTTAAGTATTTTATTTATTTATGTATTTATTGGGGGGGCAGATAGAGATAAAATGTGTCTCAGGGCTTCTAGCCACTGCAAACAAACTCCAGACACATGTGCCACCTTGTGTATCTGCTTACATGGGTAATGAGGAATAGAACCTGGGTCCTTAGACTTTGCAGGCTAAGCCATCTCTCGAGTTTGGTTTTAAGTTTAGATGTCTACCTTATGAATTTTCATTTCCTATTTCTGTTCACAAAATTCCTTCTTTGTTTTATTTTGCTTTTGGGTTTTCAAGGTAAGGTTTCGCTCTACCCCAGTCTGACCTGAAACTCACTATTGTTCATCTCAGGGTAGCCTGAAACTCATGGCGATCCTCCTACCTCTACCTCCTAAGTGCTGGGATTAAAGGCACGTGCCACCATGCTGGCTCCCCTTCTTTTTTTTTTTTTTTTTTTTTTTTTTTTGGTTTTTCGAGATAGGGTCTCACTCTGGTCCAGGCTGACCTGGAATTAACTCTGTCATCTCAGGGTGGCCTCGAACTCACGGCGATCCTCCTACCTCTGCCTCCCGAGTGCTGGGATTAAAGGCGTGCGCCACCATGCCTGGCTCTCCCCTTCTTTTTTTAATTTATTTTTTATTTCATTATTTTGTGTGTGTAGATAGATACATAGATAGATAGAGATATAAATATAATGGGGGGGGGCAGATAGAGAATGGGCATGCCAGGGCCTTTAGCTGCTGCAAAACAAACTCCAGACACATGTGCCACCTTGTGCATCTGGCTTACATGGGTCCTGGGGAATTGAACCTGGGTCCTTAGGCTTTGCAGGTAAGTGCTTTAGCCACTAAGATACCTCTCCAGCCCTCCCTTTTTTAAAAATATTTTTATTATTTATTTATTTATTTGACAGAGAAAGAATGGGTGCTCCAGGGCCTCCAGCCACTGCAAGTGAACTACAAACACATGCGCCCCCTTGTGCATCTGGCTTACGTGGGTCCTGGGGAATCGAACCTGGGTGGTCAGGTTGTGTAGACAAGTGCCTTAACTGCTGAGCCATCTCTCCAGTCCCAGCAATACTTACCTTTTAAGTCATGCTAACTTTTTACAGATAAAAACTCATATGGCCAAAGCCAGGCACAGTGGTGCTGGCACATCTGTAATACTTGTATTTGGAAGGTTGAAACAGGAAGGTCACTGAGTGCAAGGCTAGCCTTGGCTAATTAAACAGGGAGATCCTAGTTCAAAACAAACAAACACACAAAAAAGGTGACAACAAAAACATGGCCACCACCCTTAATCCTACAATACACATGTACAGAATGACTTTACTAGAGTTATACTTCAAAATTTATTTATAAAAAAAATAATTTTGTCCTGACATACAAAAACTGATTTAGCAAGAACATCTTGATGAGAAAGGGCAGAATCACAGGATAGCCTACTTTTTACACTGACTTTCTTCCTCTAAGCATCTGTCAAGTGTGGGCTGAGAAAAAAAAGGGGCTGGAATCTGGAAAGGCAAACTAGAATAAAAATAATCTTGGTTCCAAGAATGAGAGGAAGGAGATATGTGAGGGAAAGAAGGCAAAGGAAGGAGAGAAGGAAGAGGAGTGAAAAGACTGGAAAAATTAAATAATTTGGAAAGTACTCGACCCAAATCATCCTTCAATTCTTTTTTTTTAAGATTTTATTTTTATTTATTTATTTATTTGAGACAGAGAGAGGGAGAGAGAGTGAATGGGTGCGCCAGGGCCTCCAGCCACTGCAAACAAACTCTAGACGCATGTGCCCCCTTATGCATCTGGCTAATGTGGGACTTGGGAGAGTCGAACCAGGGTCCTTTGGCTTTGCAGGCATGCACCTTAAACACTAAGCCATCTCTCCAGCCCATCCTTCAATTCTTTAAGCTTCTCTTATCCCTCCCTTTCCTGCACATTCCTTTCACCTCACCTAAGCCATCAACAAAACACTTCTACAGTGTATCTCAAACCTGTCCACTGCTCTTAACTCCAACAACCAGAACCCCCAGGGTTCAAAACGACTTCAACTGTCTTTTATCTGGAGTACTATAAACCACAAACTAGAATTTATTTCTATTGTGCCCTTTTCCAAATGTGTACAATGTAGGCAGAGTAAAAATTGTTTTTTTTCTAGGTAGGGTCCTGCTCTAACCCAGGCTGGCCTAGAATTCACTATGTAGTATTAGGCTGACCTCACACTCATAGCAATTCTCCTACCTATTCTGCCTCCCAAGTGCTAGGATTAAAGGTGTGCACCACCACACACGGCTACAATTCTTTTTTACCCTACTCTTTTCATTTTCTTCACAGTGCTTTACAACTTGTAATTACTTTTATTTTGCATATGTGTAGGATGTGTGTATATGCATGTTCACTCAGATGTGCGTATATGCATGTTCCCTCACAGGAATGTACTAACATGCATGTGGAGCCCAGAGGTAGATGTCTGGTGTCTCCTCAATTGATCTCTGTCTTATTTTATTTATTTGCAAGCAGAGAGATACAGAGAGAGAGAGAAACAGCAGGAGGGAAGGGGAGAATATAGGCATGCCACGACCTCCAGCAACTGCAAACAAACTCCAGATGCATGTGCCATGTTGTGTATCTGGCTTTTTATATGGGTACTGGGGAATTGAACCCAGGTCATTAGGCTTTGCAGACAAGCACCTTAACTGCTGAGCCATCTCTCCAGCCCTCCATCTTATTATTATTATTATTTTTTTACGGTTTTTTGAGGTAGGGTCTTACTCTGGCCTAGGCTGACCTGGAATTCATTATGTAGTCTCAGGGCGGCCTCAAACTCACAGCAATCCTCCTACCTCTGCCTCCTGAGTGTTGGGATTAAAGGCATGTTCTACCATGCCTAGTTCATCTTATTTTTTGAGATAGTGCCTCTCTCAGTGAATCTGGAGCACACATATTTGCCACACTACCTAGCCAGGGGAAGTGCCAGGGATCTCCTAACTCTGCCTCCCCAGCACAGCAAGTACAGGCATACAGCACCATTCCCAGCATGTATGTGTGGGCTTGGAATCTGAACTCAGGTCCCATGTCTGCATACCAAGCAATTGACCAATTGGGCCATCTATCTGGCTCCATCATTACTCCTTTGTTTGATTTCTTCAACACTTCCTTGAATAGCATCAGATGTCTCAGCATCCAATTACTAAGTTCTCTAATTTACTTAAAACAGGAAGCACTGATTTCTGTTTTTCTATAAAAATAATCTTAACTAATATGGGTATATATCTCTTCTCACCAAGAAGCTGAGTAATTGGTCACCAACAGTCTGAGCTATGATACATTAGACCTACATACTTCCTTTAACTGCTAATAAATAATACTTTGTGTCCAACAAAGTGTTGTGTTAGGTAATAGACAAGCTAGAATAAGAAAGTTAAATTATATTTTCAGGATGGGGATATTAACTCAATGGAACACTGCTTACCCAGCATACGCAAGGTACTGGGTACCAGAACAATAAAACGGCATGTCTGTATGTGTGTGAATGTATGGATATAGATATGGATATGTATACATACACACACACACACACATTCCTTCTTTAAGGTCTTGAATGATCTAAGCACAGGACAAAGAGTGAGAAAGGGGACATCTCAAGTAGGGATAAGGTAAAGAACCATGATGGCATGTATGTGAACAAATATACTTTACTAGTGCTAACATACCATCAATTGCAACATTATTTTATACTGCACTAATGAAAATGCTGCCAGAAGTGTTTGTTGTAGATGTTCAGTAACTATGAAATCTCATCAAAAGTAAAATGAATCCCAATGAAAAATGCTTTCTAGTTCCAAAGGTGTTAAAGTATGGGAAGAAGTGAAAAAAGGGAGAAGAGGAGGAAAAAAGAGATGGAAAGAAAAAAAAAAAAACCACCATTCTGTTAGTAACACTGAAACAGTCTTTTTTTTTTTCTCCATTTTTATTAATATTTTCCATGATAACAAAAAAAATCCCATGGTATTACCCTCCCCCCTTTCCCCTTTGAAATTCCATTCTCCATCATATCCCCTCCCCATCTCAATCTTTCTACTTACATATATACAATACCAACCTAATAAAAGCCCTCCTCCCTTTCTTTCTCTTCCCTTTCTATCTCCTTTTTTAACTTACTGGCCTCTGCTACTGAGTTTTTTCCTTCTCACACAGAAGCCCAATCATCTCTAGCTAAGATCCACATATGAGGGAGAACATGTGGCGCTTGGCTTTCTGGGCCTGGGTTACCTCACTTAGTATAATTCTTTCCAGATCCATCCACTTTTCTGCAAATTTCATAACTTCATTTCTCTTTACTGCTGAGTAAAACTCTGAAACAGTCTTCTAGAAACCTTAGTAATTCTCAAGATACAGAACACCAATTATTCACTGAAGTCTGTTATCCAAATTGGTGGTGGTAGGGGTACTGAAAACAGTGACTTTCATTTGTCTGTTTATCTTTTCATATCTTTATTTTTAGCTTTTCTAGATCATTATGTTTTAGATACACTTCTTCATTTCTACAGGACATGATTTAATCTTACTTTGTAATTCAAATTGAAAATCTTGTTTAAAAGTTGAGTTAAAAGCTGGGCGCAGCAGTGTATGCCTTTAATCACAGCACTACGGAGGCAGAGGTAGGTGGATCGCTGTGAGTTCGAGGCTACCCTGAGACTACTGAGAGAATTCCAGGCCAGCCTAGGCTAGAGTGAGCACTCTACCTCAAAAAAAAAAAAAAAAAAGTTCAGTTAAGGGGTTTGGAGAGATGGCTTAGCAGTTAAGGCACTTGCCTGCAAAGCCAAAGGACCCAGATTTGATTCCCCAGGACCCACGTAAAGCAGATGCACAAGGTGGCCCATATGTCTGGAGCTCATCTGCAGTGGCTAGAGGCCCTGATGCGCCCATTCTGTCCCTCTTTCTTTCTCTCTTTACTTGCTTATTTCTCTCTTAGCTTGCAATATCTCTAAGTATGTATATATAGGGGGACAAATAGGATAAAACCTATAAACACAGAACTGTAACCAAAAGTGATTATAAAGAGATGATCTGGAAGAGCGGGGAGGGATGGGCAATAAGATACATGTGACATGTAAACAGGAGGGAAGATGCAGCGGAACAGAAATTTGGAGACATACAAGCAAGGATAGGAGGGAGCAGAAATCAACAAAAACAAATTGTATTTCAAAATGTCCAAAATTAAAAAAAAAAAAAAATCTAAGGGCTGGAGAGATGGCTTAGCAGTTAAGGCCAAAGTGAAGCAATGAAGCCAAAGGAGCCAGGTTCGAATTTGCAGGACCCACTTAAGCCAGAAGCACAGTGTGGTGCATGTATCTGGAGTTCGTTTACAGTGGCTGAAGGCCCTAGTACGCCCATATTCATCATATTCATTCTCTCTCTCCCTCTCTCTCCCTCCCCCCGCCTATATATATACACACACACATACACATACATACCTCTTTCTCCCTCAAATATATAATTTTTAAAAGTTAAAAATATAAGAAGGTGAGTACAATAAAAAATACATGTATATGAATGTGTATCTTTTATTATTTTATTTATTTTTTTGTTTGTTTTTCAAGGTATGGTCTCACTCTAGCCCAGACTGACCTGGAATTCACTATGTAGTCTCAGGGTGGCCCCGAACTCACAGCCATCCTCCTACCTCTGCCTCCATTCAAGGCATGCGCCACCAAGCCTGGCTTTGTCTTTTTTTATTTTTTTTAATTAATTTATTTGTTTAGAAAGCACTACAAAAAAAAAAAAAAAAAGGCAAAGAACAAAAAAGGAAAGAAAGAAAAGGACTGGAGAGATGGCTTAGCAGTTTAGGTGTTTGCCTATAGAACCTGACGAGCCGGGTTCGATTCTCCAGTCCCCACATAAAGCCAGATGCAGAGGGTGGCACATGCATCTGGAGTTTGTTTGCAGTGGCCAGAGGCCCTGGCATGCCCATTCTCTCTCCCTCTCTCTCTCTCTCATGTTTCTCTCTGCTTGCTAATAAATAAATTTTTAAAAAGGAAAAAAAAAAAACAAAGAAATGAAAAGAAAGGAGGAAGGGAGGGAAATGAAGGGGGAAGAAGGGCAAGCATGTATCTTAAGGAATCTAAAAAAGAAAAAAAGATTCAACAAAAACAGCACTTATACAAACACATTAGGCTAGATTATCCAACCAATTTTCTCACCAAAACAACTAAAAGTAATGCAAAAATTATTATTATTATTATTATTATTTTTTTTTTTTTTGGTTTTTCGAGGTAGGGTCTCACTGTAGCTTAGGCTGACCTGGAATTCACTCTGCATTCTCAGGGTGGCCTCGAACTCACGGCGATCCTCCTACCTCTGCCTCCCGAGTGCTGGGATTAAAGGCGTGTGCCACCATGCACAGCTTGCAAAAATTATTTTAAAAAGCTCTTGGGCTGGAGAGATGGCTTAGTGGTTAAGACTCTTGCCTGTGAAGCCTAAGAACCCAGGTTCGATTCTTCAGGCCCCATGTATGCCAGATGCACATGGTGGTGCATGCTTCTGGAGTTCACTTGCAGTAGCTAGAGGCCCTGATGTACCCATTCTCACTCTCTTTCCCTCTCTGTCTCTAATAAATAAATAAAAACAAATCTTTATAAAAAGTTCTTGCTGCCAGGTGTGGTGACATATGCCTTTAATCCCAGCACTTGGAAGGCAGAAGTAGGAGGATCCCCGTGAGTTCAAGGCCACCCTGAGATTACATAGTGAATTCCAGGTCAGCCTGAGCTAGAGTGAAACCCTACCTCTAAAAACAAAAACAAAACCAAAAGTTCTTACCATGGTAGTATTAGGGCCTGAGTTTGAATCCCTCATACCCCCATGAAATACTAGACATGGTAGCAAGTGCCTAGAATCCCAGTACTGGGAATGTGGAGACAGGGAATCCCTGGGATTGGCTGGCTAGCTAGTCTCACTGAGTAGGTGAACTCTAGGTTCAGTGGGAGATTCTTGTCTCAAAGAATAAAGTGGAGAGCAAATGAGGAAGATATCCCAACATGGACTTCTGGCCTCCAGATGAGCATACACGCATGCACACATAAACACATGTGCACAAATACACATGAAAACACACACACACAATTTAAAGGTAGTGAAGAGCTGACAAAACAGTATAGGAATTACCATGCCAAAATCTGTGAGAAAGTAGAAACCCAAAGAGATTAATAACACAATGAAAATGTTTTTGTCCTGTAGATCTGTCTAATGTGCATATTTAAACTTTAGAAATTTTCATGGTTTTTTTGCGTGTTGTATCATATGTGTAGTGTGGTCTGCTGGTGGGTGTGTATGTGCACATGTGTGTGCGTGTTGTGCAAGTATGGCATTGTGGAGGCCAGGGCACATCAGGTACCATTCTCTATCTACTGCTCGATTTCCTTCAGATGGAGTCTCTCAGTAAACCTAGAGCTGCCATTCTCTGGTTAGACTGGCTGACCAGCAAGTCCCAGCAACTTTGCTGTCTTTGCTCCCCACAGGACTGGGGTTATAGGAGTGTGTGACCATGCTCAGCTTTTTACATGAATTCTGGGAAAGCAAACTCACATGGTCTCAGGACCTTCTCTGCTTACATGACAAGCACCCACAGAGTCATTTCTTCAGCCCCTAGGCTTCAGGGCCCATCCATCATGGGCAATCTAATAGGGGACCCTTTATACATGAAGTTTCATACTCACAGTATGAAACAAGAAATAGACTCATTCTACCTCCCACCCCAAGCTCTCACCCCAAAAGACTATAAAGAAGGTTGTCTTCCTATTGCAAAAAAAAACAAAGATTGTTTTAAGAGTTGCAAACATAAGCAGACCCCCACAAATGTTTATAACTTAAATTCACCTGGTGGTCTACAATGACGGAAGGGATGAATTCACATGTCACCAAACAACAGTAGATGGAGGTACCTAGGGAAAAGAGAAGCAAAGGCGCTATACTCCTCTAATCCCAGCACTCAACTAAGAAGGTGAAAGTAGGATGGCTGGCCTGAGCCATCTTAAAGAAAGAAAAGGGGCGTGGAATGATGGCTCAGTGGTTAAGGCATTTGCCTGCAAAGCCTAGTGACCTAAGTCTGATTCCCCAGTACTCACATAAAGCTAGATGCACAAGGTGGGGCATGCTTCTGGAGTTCATTTGCAGTGGCTAAAGGCCCTGGCACACCCATTCTTTCCCTCCCTCTCCCTCTCTTTCCATCCTTCTGTCACTCTCTTTCAAATAAATAAATATAAAGTACACTTATAACACACCCACCAAGGCTCAGGGAATGTTGTGGAAGAGGGGATGGAAAGACTAAGAGTCACAGGCTGGAGAGGAGTATCTTGAGGCATTGCCCCCTTCACAGTGACTCACTGCTGCATGCATAACCCCACTGACAAGCCCTCAGTGTAATGGGGGTGGGGAAGAGGGAGTATAACAGGATAACATGGTGGAATGGGACCAACACATGATTTGTCCACACAATGAAGTTCTAATAAATTTAAAAAATAATTAAGCCAGGCGTAGTGGTGCACGCCTTTAATCCCAGCACTTGGGAGGCAGAAGTGGGAGGATCGCTTTCGAGGCCACCTTGAGACTACATAGTGGATTCCAGGTCAACCTGCACTAGAGTGAAACCCTACCTCAAAAAAACTAAAAAAAAAAAAAAATAAATAAATCATGGGCCAATCTCACCTGCAAACATAGATTAAAAATCTCAAGCAAAATAGTAATAAACCAAATCAAATTATATATGGAAAAACCCATCATATTAAATTTGGGATTATACCAGCAATACAAAGGCAAATCAACATTAGAAAAAATTCTATAAGGGCCGGAGAGATGGTTTAATGGTTAAGGTGCTGGCTGACAAAGCCAAAGGACCAGGTTTGATTCCCCAGGATCCACATAAGCCAGATGCACAAGGTGACACATGCATCTGGTGTTTGTTTGCAGTGGCTGGAAGCCCTGGTATGCCCATTCTCTCTCTCTCCATTTGCCTCTCTCTCTCTCTCTTTCTCAAATAAATAAAAACATTTTTAAATCTATAAATGTTATTTTCCACATTAACAGGAGGAAACTTCCCCCCCACAAACGTGATCATTTCACAAACACAAAAAGAGCACCTGAAAAAATTCAATACTCATTCTCCCCCCACAAAAATCTTAGCCAACTAAGAAGAGGTATGTTTTTAAACTACTGAGAATATTCATTAAATATCTATGGCACAGAGATGGGAAGGTGCAGCTCAGAGGCAAAGCATATGCTTAGCATATGAGACTCCAAGTTCAATCCCGAGAACACATATAGCAAATACTACTTTTTCTCATTATATTGCTGAGGCAGAGCTCCATCTCTGGGGCCCAAGTAACCCTTCCAACTCAGCTTCTCAAGGGCTGGAACTATAGGTGCTATTATACGTGGCTCAGCAACACTAATGGCAAAACATAAGACACACACCTCCTTAAAAAACTTACTACAGAGCTGGGGATGTAGACAATGGTAGAGCACTAGCCTAGTGTGCACAAGGCCCTGGGTTCAATCTGCAGCAAGGCAAAACAAAAAAACCATACAACCCCCACTTGTATTAAATACTGTTACTAGAAGAAGTTAAATGTGTAAGCACTAGAAAGAGTTTTCATTCATGTTTAATTTATTATATAGAAAATCCAAAAACAGATCTGGGAATGTAGCTCAGTTGGTAGGGTATTTCCCTAGTATACACCAGGCCACAGCACTGAATAAACCAGGCATAGTGACACATGCCTGTGGAGGATCAGAAGTTCAAGGTCATCTTCAACTACAAAAAGAGTTCTAGGCCAGCCTGAGTTAAGATTCTGTTAAGAAGAAGGAAGAAGGGAGAAAGGAAAGGAGGAAGGGAGAGAGACTAATCAAATTTTTTTTTTTTAATTTCATTTATTTACTTGAGAAAGAGAATAAGAGGCAGAGAAGAAAGACAATGGGCACGGCAAGGCTTCTAGCCACTGCAAATGAACTCCAGATGCATGTGCCACCTTGTGCATCTGGCTTACATGGGTCCTGGGGAATTGAACCTGGGTCCTTAGGCCTCACAGGCAAGTGCCTTAACCACTAACCCATCTCTCCAGCCCTCAAATTTTTGTTGTCTTTTTGAGGTAGGGTCTTGCTCTAAGCCCAGAATTCAATATGTAGTCTCAGGATGAGAATCCTCCTACCTCTGCCTCCTGAGTGCTGGGATTAAAGGTACGAGCCACCATGCCCAGCTGTTTTACACCAGATCTGAATTTGACCAAGTGAGTGATTTTCTCTAAGCCTAACTAATTCATGCTTTATTTTATGTATACTATGGCATAAAATTTGCACATTTAAATTTGCTATCAGAGAATTAGAAATAATGATCATTTCTTGACTAGTTGCTAAAAAATAATACTTTGTTGACATTCATTACCTGTTTATCATGTGCCACAGAATTAAATGCTTTGCATATATTAACTTATTTAATCACAACAATCTTATTAGGTGAATAATAACACTATCACCACTCTACAGATGAAGGAAAACTGAGGTACAAAAAGTGAAGTAACTTTCTAATGGCATACGAGTAAGTGGGAAGGCTTGAGATTATACCAAAGTTGCCTGTCAGCAGACCCCAAACCCTTAGCTACTATATTAAATTGCTGTTCACAATATTTAAAAGAACAATAAAATTATGAAAGACAAATACTTCATTAAAATTACTCAGGATAGTTAAGTGACACTTAAGCAATATAATATTAATATCAATACAACTTATTACAACAGGTTGACACATCATAGCTATTTCAAAGTATCTTTGCCATGACCAATAGTTTCGAAATTGGACAGACCTGGCTCTGAATCTTGGCTGTGCCCTTTAGAAGCTGTGTGACAAATTTTGTAACTTCAACAAGCCTCAGTTTCCTCATCTGCAAAATGAGAACAATAAATGTCTCATAAGTTGTTGTTAGTGGCATAGGAACAAAAAAATAAAGAGAAGGCACTCAAATTTTGCTAGAAAAGGACTTTATTGTAATATATAAGGAAGATTACCACTAAACAACAGTAAGAAATACAAACTAATGTGGAACTATCTTCTCAGAACATAACAAGTAATTACCATACATAAAAAGTCAAATACCTAGCGGTGAATCACTGGATTTTGTTGTAATCGTTTGTTTGCTGATGAGGAGAACCAAGCCCAGGGTCACTCACATGCTAATCAAGCTCTACCACTGAGGCCCAATCACTGTAACTTTGAAATACTGTATAAACACAGAAAAAGAAAAAAAAAAAAACAGATAATAAATTATTATTTATTGAGAGCAACTCTTGTAATTCCTAGTCAACTCATAACCCTGCTAAAACTAGTATTCAAGTGACCTAAAAGAAGGCCAGTGTCACGAAGGTCAAATTCCTGCCACTGGCATGAAGGCATGAGAGAAAAGCAGAAAGTAGAGTTACTAGAATGCAAAGGAAACTTTCAAAGTGACAGAGCATCGCCAAGTTTAATTATCTGCTTCTGGTCAGATGTTTGTCCCAGTGACAAGGAAGTATGGGCACATGGTGTGTGTGTGTGTGTGCACGCGCATGCGTGAGTAAGAGGACAACTTCAGAGGGTTGGTCCTCTCCTTCCACCTTGGGAAGGCCAGACTTGCTGGTCCATAAGCTTTGGGATTCTCCTGACACTGCTGTAGGCACATTGGAATTACAGCCGCATGCCCCACTGTGTGCCTGGCCTTATGTGGCTGCTAGAGATCCGACCTCTGGATAGCAGGCTTGACATATTTGCCTTTAACCACTGAGCCATCTCCCTAGTACCAATAAACAATCTTTTTCTTAAAAAATAATTTATTTATTTATTTGGGAGGGTATAGATAAAAAGAGAATGGGCATGTCAGGGCCTCTAGCCATTGCAAACTCTAGACATCTGCACCACCTTGAGCACTTGGCTTATGTGGGTACTAGGGAATCGAACCTGGCTTCGCAGGCAAGTACCTTAACTGCTAAGCTTTCTGTCTAGCCCCCTTGTCCAACTTTTTGATATTGCAACTTAATGTGAAGTACACAGTTCATGCTCTACAACTATGCAATAAAGTTACCAAAAAAAAACTTCAAAGAAAACACTCATAAAGTTCAAAATGTCTGAACTGAAAGCATAAGTTTATTACTTTTTACTTTCTTTTTGTTGTTGTTTCTTTTTGGTTTTTCAATTTTTGAGGTAGGGGCTCAACTCTAGCCCAGGCAACCTGGAATTCACTATGTAGTCTCAGGGTTGCCTTGAACTCATGGGGATCCTCTTACCTCTGCCTCCCAAGTGAACTTTTTAGTTTTTGGTTTTTTTTCAAGGTAGGGTCTCACTCTAGGCCAGGCTGACCTGTAGTCCCAGACTGGCCTCAAACTCACAGCGATCCCCTTCCTCTGCTGAGTGCAGGAATTAAAGTCACGTGCCACCATGCTTGGCAAATTTATGGGTTTTCTTCTTCTTCTGTTTATTTTTATTTATTTATTTGAGAGCAACAGAGAGAGAAAGAGGCAGATATATATATATATATATATATATATATATAGAGAGAGAGAGAGAGAGAGAGAGAGGGAGAGAGAATGGGCGCACCATGGCATCCAGCCACTGCAAACGAGCTCCAGACACCTCCTTGTGCATCTGGCTAATGTGGATCTTGGGGAATTGAGCCTCGAACCGGGGTCCTTAGGCTTCACAGGCAAGCACTTAACCACTAAGCCATCTCTCCAGCCCAAGTTTATGGTTTTATGTTGGGTCTCATCGCAGTCATTCTTGGCCACAAGCTGGATATGCCTGGTGAGTAGAGGTCAGGGATATGCTACTGAACAGCCTACAAAGACAGACCTCTAAGACAGAATTATCTGATCTAACATATCAATAGCACCAAGACCGAAAATCCATTAAGTATGATAGAAAAGGGGAGCCATTAGTACAATCTTATCCAACAGAACTTTCTGCAATGATGAGCATGTTATATATTTGTATTGTTCAAATTCATAGCAACTAGCTAGTGAATACTTGCAATGCAGTTGGTTTGACTAAGGTACTAAAGTTTATTAATTTGATCATTTTAATTAATTAAAAATTAAATAGGATGGGCTGGAGAGATGGCTTAGTGGTTAAGTGCTTGCCTGTGAAGCCGCACTTTGAGGCTCAATTCCTCAGTACCTACATAAGCCAGATGCACAAGGTGGTACATGCATCTGGAGTTCGTTTACAGTGATTGGAGGCCCTGGTGTGCCCATTCTCTTTCTCTCTCTCTGTCACTCTCAAATAAATAAATAAAACAAAAAAATTAAAAAATTAAATAGGAGCTGAAGAAGTAATGCTGATAGTAGTTAAAAAAAAAAAAAAAAAACAAGCCGGTGGTGGCGCACACCTTTAATCCCAGCAATTGGGAGGCAGAGGTAGGAGGATCACAATGAGTTCGAGGCTACCCTGAGACTACATAGTGAATTCCAGGTCAGCCTGAGCTAGAGTGAGACCCTTCCTCGAAAAAACAAACAAACAAACAAAAACTAGTTAGGGGCTGGAGAGATGGCTTAGTTGTTAAGGTGCTTGCCTGCAAAGCCAAAGGACCCAGGTTTGATGCCCCAGAACCCATGTAAGCCAGATGCACAAAGTGGCACATGCACCTGGAGTTCATTTGCAGCAGGTGGAGTTTATTTGCAGTGGCTGGAGGTCCTGCTGTGCCCATTCTCTCTCTCTCTCTCATTATAAATAAAATATTTAAAAAATTAGTTGGGGCGCTATAGGCCCTGAGAGGGGACAGAATGTGGGACTGGGACAGGCTGCATGGGTTTTCTGACACACATGTCCCTCTTTGTCCATGCAGGGTCAGGCCAGCTTCCAAGTTCTGTAGGATTCCTTCAGATGGAAAACACTTTACTTAAAATACAAATAAAATAAATTTTAAAAATTAGTTGGCATAACAGTGAGTTATCAATGGGTTTGGAAAATTAAAGCCCACAATCATTTACTAGTATTAACATTCTGATCATCCTTTTTCTTTCAGCATGTAGAAATTCTAGAGTACAGTGACAAAACAACAAACTGAAAGGTTTTTTTTTTTTTTTTTTTAAATCAAGTCACTGGTAGGCTGGAGAGATGGCTTACCAGTTAAGTGCTTGCCTGTGAAGCCTAAGGACCCCGGTTCAAGGCTTGATTCCCCAGGACCCATGGTAACCAGATGCACAAGGGGGCACACGCGTCTGGAGTTCGTTTGCAGAGGCTGGAAGCCCTGGCGCGCCCATTCTCTCTCTCTCTCTCTCTCTCTCTCTCTCTCTCTCTGTCTCCTTCTCTCTGTCTGTCACTCTCAAATAAATAAATAAAAAGAAAAAAATTTAAAAAAAAATCAAGTCACTGGTGGCGGACATCTTTAATCCCAGCACTTGGGAGGCAGAGGTAGGAGAATTGCTGAGAGTTCAAGGCCACCCTGAGACTACATAGTGAATTTCAGGTCAGCCTAGGCTAGCAAGACCCTGCCTTAAAAAATCAAAAAAAAAAAAAAAAAAAAAAAAAGAAAAAAAGAAAAAATCAAGTCACTATACCATACAGTAAGTCATTGCTCATGAAATGCTAGCTTAAGTAGGGGACTTTTCTACATCATTGCAATGAAAGTTCCAGGAATAGTGATTAAGGCACTTGCCTGCAAAGCCTAACAACCCAGGTTTGACCCCTCAGTATCCACATAAAGACAGATGCACAAAGTGGTGCATGCAGCTGGAGTTCATTTGCAGTGACTAGAGGCCCTTGGCACGCCTTCTTGCTTTCTCTCTCTCCTCTTTATCTCTCTGCTTGCAAATAAATAAATACATTTTAAAAGTTCTAGGAGGAGCTGGGCATGGTGGCACATGCCTCTAATCCTAGCAGGGAGGCAGAGGTAGGGGGATCACTGTGAGTTCCAGACCACCCTCAAGAGTACATAGTGAATTCCAGGGCCATAGTGAGACCCTACCTCAAAAAAAAAAAAAAAAAAAAAAAAAGTTCTAGGAGGGCCTGGAGTGGTTAAGGCATTTGCCTGCAAAGCCAAAGGATCCCGGTTTGATTCTCCAGGACCCACGTAAGCCAGATTCACAAGGGGGTGCTAGCATCTGTAGTTCATTTGCAGTGGCTAGAGGCCCTGGCACGCCCATTCTCTCCTTCTCTCTCTCTCTCTCTCTCTGCATCTTTCTCTCTCTTTTTCTCAATTAAATATAAGGGGGCTGGAGAGATGGCTTAGTGGTTAAGGCACATGCCTGCAAAGCCTAAGGACCCAGATTTGATTCTCCAGGTCCCACATAAGCCAGGTGCACATGGTGGCACATGCATCTGGAGTTTGTTTGTAGTGGCTAGAAGCCCTGGCATGCCCATTCTCACTCTCTCACTCACTCTCCCTCTCTCTGTCTCTAATAAAGAAAGAAAGAAAAAGGAAATAAAGAAAAAATATATTTTTTAAAAGTTCTAGGAATTTCCTGTGCCTTTTTCATTTTATTTTTTAAGGTTTAGGGAGATTTTTATTAAGATTATAGATAGAACTAAAAGCACTTAAGAGAGTACAGAGCTTCTGCCCAGAAGGCAGGAATGGAGTAAAGAGACCCAGCAACTAGAGACCCAAACTGGGATTCTAGTAGGTTCTAAACAGGGGCTGAACCAAACCAGCGCAGAGGCCAGGTTTCTACAGAAGGCATCAGGTTTAATCCTTCCAGGAGTCATAATCATCCAGGAAAGGGGAACTCCTTTCTAGGGAGGGACTCAGTTTGAGCTTAAGGAAAAATAGACCTAGAGAATTCCTTTAGGCATCAGTAGATAAGGAAAAGCCACATACTTCTCTGACTTCTAACAAAGTAGAGGCCAGGTGAGGCTCTCAGACATTCCTCCTTTTACTTTTGGTATATCCTCTTACCCCTGAACTGTCTCAATCCTCCCTCTGAAGAAGTAACTCTAATTGCCACTAGAGAACTGAGGTGATAACTAATCTGGCTTCTTCAAGCCGAATGGGGTCATCCGGTATAGCCGTTGAGAACCTCACCAGTGGATCTATCTAAGAGATCCCAAAAGCACATTGGTGTAAGATGGGAAGACAGTCCTGGGTGAAAATGTTGGGGAGAGAGGAAAGCATGAGGAGTGTGAGAAGTGGGCACTGGGAAAATTGGGGCTGTTTAGGGTTCCCATTCTTGTAGACTTTCAGGCCTTGGAGGGCAGTCAAGAGGTCTCAGGTAGGACCCTTGGAGTGCAGACTGACTAAACATGAGCAGCTGAGCACACAAGACCCAAAAATTAGTAGTTACTATTACCAGAAATGATAGGCATAGCCAGGCGTGGTGGCACAAGTCTTTAAGCACTCGGGAGGCCAAAGTAGGAGGAGAGCTGTGAGTTCAAAGCCACCCTGAGACTACATAGTGAATTCTAGGTCAACCTGGACTACAGTGAGACACTACATCGAAAAGCCAAAAGAAATGACAGGCATAATTCTCTTTCATTGTTAATGTCCTGAAATCCACTTCCAAAGTTACTCACCAAATGACACAGTGGTATCTGACATGGTCTGAACCTGTTCTTGTAGATCTTGTAAAGCACATGCAACAGAAGAATTATCATGACTACACACACAGCATTTAACCTTGATAATGGCACAGATGCCTCTGAAATCCTATGCCTTTTTAAAAACAAGTTTAAAATGATTTGTGAACTGCTGTATTTTTGAGGCCTTCAAATTATACCTAATGAATAGCTTTTAACTAAAGTACTTGCATATAATTAAATATTCATTTATTGTACTGCTTAATCCCTTTCAGCAGTTCAGGATTCTTTCTCATCCTTTTCTCTACCCCCATCCACCACCAAAAGAGAAGAAGCTGATCCAATGCTGCTACAATCCCACAAATTGTTTTTAACTTGTCTGCATTAAGTAGGTCAGTTTTCTGCTCTAGTGGGTGTTTTGGCAATAGTCTCTCTTACTGGAATACAGTGGCTACTAAGTACTGCCTGGTAAGCACATACCACAAAGAAAAAGATTTTGAATAATTCTCCCGGAGGCAGGCTGATCTCTAGAAGAAAATTCTGAAATCATCACTATTGGGAAATTATTTCTATTTTTTTCCAGCCATAATGTTCCAATTCATGACTTAGTCTACATAATGAAGTCTAAATACTTTAAAAGTCTTCAGTATTTGCCAACCCACAAAAGATTTCTGCTGATATGTAGTAAGTATTCAGCCCAATTCTAATCATGAGATTGTAAGAAGTCAAGTGACAGATAACGTTAAGGCTAGGAAGAAAGCTCAGTTAGTAAAATGCTTGCTTTGTAAGGTTGAAGACCTGAGTTTCAATTCACAATACCCACTTAAAATGTCAGGTATGGCCAGGTGCGGTGGCACATGCTATGAATCCCAACAATTGGGAGGCAGAAGTAAAAGGATCACTGTGAGTTCAAAGCCAGCCTGGAACTACAGAATGAGTTCCAGGTCAGCCTGGGCTAGAATGAGACACTACTTCAAAAAAAAAAAAAAAAAAAAAATCAGTTGTGGTAGTATGTGTGTCTTATTCCAGTGCTGAGGAGTTGGAGACCAAAGGATCTCTGGAGCTCACTTGGCTAGCTTGCTTAGCCTAATTGGTAAATTCCAGGTCAATAAGAATGTTTCAAAAAGAGGTAGAATGCCGGGTGTGGTGGTGCACGCCTTTAATCCCAGCACTTGGGAGGCAGAGGTAGGAGGGTTGGAATGAGTTCAAGGTGAATGCTAGGACAGCCTGGACTGGAGCAAGACTCTGCCTCAAAAAAAAAAAAAAAAAAAAGGAGGAAGAAGGAAGACATGAAGAAGAGAACAGGGAGGAAGAAACAATGAAAGAAGGGAGGGAAAGGGGAAATTTTTTTTTTTTCAATGATTAGGGGCTGGAGAGATGGCTTATCAGTTAAGATGCTTGCCTGAAAAGCCTAACAACCCAGGTTCAGTTCCCCAGTACCCATGCAATGTCAGATGCACAAAGTGGCACATGCCCTTGGAATTCGTTGCAGTAACTAGAGGCTCTGGAGTGCCCATTCTATCACTCTGCTTGCAAAAAAAATAAATAAAAAACTTTCAATTATTGTAATATACCAGAAAACAAATTTGGTGAGTTATTATTAGAAAAACCTTTTTTTTTTCTTTAACAAACTCCAGACACCTGTGCCACCTTGTGCACCTGGCTTATGTGGGTCCTGGGGAATTGAACCTAGGTCCTTTGGCTTTGCAGGCAAACACCTTAACTGATAAGCCATCTCTCCAGCCACCCCCCCCTTTTTTTTTTGACTTTTCTAAGTAAGGTTTCACTCTAGCCCAGACTGACCTGGAATTCACTGTAGTTCTAGGCTGGCCTCGAACTCACAGCAAACCTCCTATCTCTACATGGGTACTGGGGAATCAAACCTGGATCATTAGGCTTTGCAGGCAAGCATCTTAACCACTAACCCATCTCTCCAGACCGCCTCTTCAGATATTTTTTTAAGTGTCATTTTATTTTTTTATTATTTTTTTCTTCCAAATTTTTATTAACAACTTCCATGATTATAAAAAATATCCCATGGCAATACCCTCCCTCCCCCTCACTTTCCGCTTTGAAACTCCATTCTCCATCATAACCCCTCCCCATCTCAATCAGTCTCTGTTTTAATTTTGATGTCATGATCTTTTCCTCCTCTTATGATGGTCTTGTGCAGGTAGTGTCAGGCACTGTGAGGCCATGGATATCCAGGCCATTTTGTGTCTGGAGGGAGCCTCTTCAGATATTTTTTAAAAAATATTTTATTTATTATTTGCAAATACAGCAAGACACACACACACAGAGAGACAGAGAGAGAATGGGTGCGCTAGGGCCTCCAGCCACTACAAACAAACTCCTGATGAATGTACCACTTTGTGCATCAGGCTTTATGTGGGTACTAAGGAATTGAAACCCAGTCGTTAGGCTTTGCAGGCCTTAACCGCTTAGCCAACTCTCCAGCCCCCTTCAGGTATTTTTAAAAAAATTTTATTTATTTGAGAGAGAGTGAGAAAGAGGCAGTGACAGAGAGAATGGACACACCAGGGCCTCCAGCCACTGCAAATGAACTCCAGACACATGTGCCATCTTGTGCATTTGGCTTTATGTGGGTATCGGGGAGTCAAACCTATGTTGTTAGGCTTTGCAGTCAAACATCTTGACCACTGAGCCATCTCTCTAGCCCATCATGTTTTTTTTTTTTTGTTTGTTTGTTTGTTTGTTTTTGCAAGGGTCTCACTCTAGCCAGGCTAACCTGGAATTCACTATGTAGTCTCAGAGTGGCCTCAAACTCACTGCAATAATCCTACCTCTGCCTCCAGAAGACTAGGGTTAAAGGCATGCACCACCAGGCCCAGCTTCAGTCAGGGTTTATTGATAGGAAGGATGGAACTTATTTTAGAGTCTTCCCCAATGTGCAGACTTGAGTCTATTGTCTTAAGGAGCTCCAGAATAGTTCTGGAGTTCATAAAAGTGACACAGTCAAACTGGGACTCTTAGACAAAAATAAATTCTAGAACTGAGTTACACTGAAATAAAGAATAGAAGTAATGTGGCCCATGCAGCAAATTAGCTAGCTAGCATGTGATAATCAAACTGCTTCATGTATAAGCAGGGAACATATGCTCTATTACATGGTGGTTTTGCTGTTCTTGCCTTAGTCCCTTATTATTTTCTGCTCGTTTTATGATTTTGTCAGAGTAAGCACATTCAAAAACTGACAGTAGAAATGCTTCTCCACCTTTTTGGCTAAAAACAACTGTAAACAGCGGTAATATAGTTGAGAACTTGTTAATTGGTCAAGATAATAGGAATTTTAAAACTAGCTATTAGGGCTGGAGATATGGCTCAGTGGTTAAAGGCACACTTGCTTGCAAAGCCTGCTAGCCTGGTTCATTTCCCCAGTACCATACAAGCCACACAGTGCACACATGCACAAAGTGGTGCAGGCATCTGGAGTTTGTTTGCAGTGGCAAGAGGACCTAGCATACCCATTTTTTTTCTCTCTTTCTCCTTAGTCTCTCTTTCTCCTCCTTGCAAATAAATAATAAATTTTTAAAATTTAAGATGAAATATAGCACCAGGGCATGGTGGCACATGCCTTTAATGCCAGCACTCAGGAGGCAGAGGTAGGAGGATTGCTGTGAGTTTGAGGCCAACCTGAGATTACAGAGTGAGTTCCAGGTCAGCCTCAGCTAGAGTGAGACCTTACCTGAAAAAAACAAAATAAATAAATTATGGCAAGTCTGTGTAAATTATCTTTCTTTTCATGAATAGTTGTAAATTCTGACTCCTTGTCTAAAAATAGTTTTTAAAATAAAATATTTGTAGGTGACTGTGAGCCAGGAAGAATCACAAGTTCTTGCTGAGATATTTTTCACATCTCTTACTCATAGAACTATTGGTACCTTTCACAGCAAGCAGATCTTAATGTTTTTTAATTAATCTAATTTTTAATTCTTAAATTATTTTTGTTTTGCTCTTTCTGCTTTGTGTGTATTTGCATGTAATGTGGTGTGTGATATGGCATACATACATATATGTTCCCTTGCAGTGCCCCATATGCTCATCTGTAAGTGTGTGTGTGTGTGTGGGGGGGTGATCTCTTGCCTGTGGTGACCAGAGTGGAACATTGGGTGTCCTGTTCCACCCCTCTTCCACCTGGTCTTCTTATGAGCTAGTCTCCTTTTACTGATTCTGGAGCTTATAGAACTCCCCTACAGGGTCAAGGTTAAAGACAAGCATGCCCAGCTGTTTTACATAGTGTCTGGAGATTTGAACAAGGGCCGTCTCAGGACCCCTCACGCCCTCATGCTTGTGCAAGAAGTGCCTAACTAGCCCAAATGATTGGTTTGTTGCTTTTTTTTTTTTTTTTTCAAATAGGGTTTCACTCTAGCCCAAGCTTACCTAGAATACATTCTGTAGTTCCAGGTTGGCCTGGAACTCACAGCAATCCTCCTATCTCGGCCTCCTGAGTACTGAGATTAAAGGTGTGCACCACCATGCTCGGCTCTCCAGCCCAAATTCTTCAATCAATTTTTCAATTAAGGTATAGTTAACAAATAAAATTGGACATATTTATGGTATTCATGTGATATTTGGACACATGTATACCCTGTGAAATGGCTGAGTCACACTATAACATATTCATCATCTCATATTTGTCATTTTTGCTATGATATTTGTGATCTAGTCTCTTAACAAACATTTAGTACATCATTAGCTGTAGCTGTCATGCTATACAACATGCACTTACTCTATCTATCTACCTGAAATGTGCCCTTTTTTTTTTTTTTAGGTAGGATCTCACTCTAGCCCAGGCTGACCTGGAATTCACTATGTAGCCTCAGGGTGGCCTTGAACTCACAGCGATCCTCCTACCTCTGCCTCCAAAGTGCTGAGATTAAAGGCGTGTACCACCATGCCTGGCTGAAATGTGCCTTTTTACCAGCAGTTCATTTTCTCTACTTCCCCAATCTCTAACAACCATATATACGATATGAGATCATACAGTGTTTTCTCGTATTGTGTCTGGCTTGTTTCACTTAGTAGAATGTCTTCCAGGTTAACTCTTATGGTGCAAATGCCAGGGTTTCCTTCATTTTGTGAAGACTGTGTTTATACTCTACATTTTGAATCCATAGATCTATAAATGGATACTTGGATTGATTCTGTATCTTGTCTATGATGAATCTTAATTTTTCCTTCTTTTTCTTTATTTAGGGCATAACACAAGGATCTTTCATACAGTATCTGTGTCAAGCAGCCCTATGAAGGTGCCAGGTATTCAATTATCCCCACTTCTCAGCTAAGAAAACAAGATTTGTACTACATGTCCCCCACCCACTACTGACTAGCTACCTGGTTTCTCAAGCTAAGTGAACTGTTAAGTAGTATCAACAGCCCCCATTTATTAAGCATGTTTCAAGAGCCTGTAATGAGTATGCTCCATGAATAACTTCCCAACACAAAACAAGTGACTCAAGAAAAAACAGACACTGGGGCACAAGTCCGGAAAGCAACAAGCAAGCTAAGCCCTGATCTGGCACAAACCTAGGCCCCAAACTCAGGTATGGGAACCTCACTTTGCCCAGAAGTAAGCTTTCCAAAACCAAGACAAAAGTGGCTACAGAAGCCAAAGGCAGTGATGTACGCCTGTAACCCTACCAAGTGAAAGGTTGAGGCAGGAGAATTGCCTTGAGTTCAAGGTCAACCTGGCTGCATAAAGAGTTTCAGGACCATCAGGGCTACAGAGACTAACCTAGGACCGTCATGGTGGCTCCACATGTCCTGACTGGTGGCCCCAGTCCTGTCCCCTAACCTCCCTGAACATCAACTGTGGCCACCTTCAAGCTACCCGCATCCCCTGGCAAGTCCCTTACTCCGCCCACCAAGGATGGCAGTGGACTGACCCGGACTATTGCTGCCAGCACGCCGCTCACCATGATCAGCCTAGGCTGAACTTGAACTCACAATCCTGCCTCAGACTCTCAAGTGCTAGGATTACAAGCATGTACCACCATAACCAACTGAATCTTAATACATTTTAACATACTGTTACAGAATGATGGTGCATGCCAAAAGTAAGGAATTGTGGTAGTCTGAATGGCTGTCCCCCAACAGATTATTTTATTAAAGCTTCTTGGCTGGGCATGGTGGCACACACCTTTAATCCCAGCACTTGGGAGGCAGAGGTAGGAGGATCGCATAGAGTTCAAGGCTACCCTGAGACTACCCAGTGAATTCCATGTCAGCCTGGGCTACAGGGAGATCCTACCTTAAAAAAACAAAAACACAGCCTGGGCTAGAGTGAGAGCCTACCTTGACAAACCAAAAAAGAAAGCTTCTTGGATTACCAGCTGCCTGGCTGGAGGACGTGTCACTGCGGGAAGATTGTAGAGTCCATCGAGCCCTATCTAAAATGTGTTTTTTGGTGGACCTGGAATTTCCAATCAAAAAGTATGCAAAAAAAAGAAAAAAAAAAAGGTATGCAGACTGCTTGAGCTCAGCCAGGGTTCCCTGAGTATGACTGCTTATGGTGCCGGTGGCGGTATTTCTTTCTCTGCATGGACCTGTGAAAGGAGGCCAGCTTCTTCAACCATTATGGAACTCCCCCGAGATCTGTAGGCTTCAAATAATTCCCTTTCTACCATAACTGTGTCTGGTCTGGAGGTTTATCCCAGCAACATGAAGCTGAATACAACAAGAATGAATTATAGGGCTACAGAGATGGCTTAGCAGTTAAGGTGCTTGCCTTCACAGCCTAAGGACCCAGGTTCAATTCTTCAGGTCCCACATAAGCCAGATGCACATGGTGGCACATGTGTCTGGAGTTCATTTGCAGTGGCTAGAGGCCCTGGTGCCTATTCTCACATTCTCTCTCTCTCTCTAATAAATAAATAAAAATAAAATCAGAATTTTTTTGCTTTTTGAGGTAGGCTCTCACTCTAGCTTGGGCTGACCTGGATTTTACCATATAGTCTCAGGGTGGCCTCCAACTGATGGTGATCCTCCTACCTCTGCCTCTGGAGTGCTGGGATTAAAGACATGTGCCACCACACCTGGCAGAATTTTTTTTTTAAAGAATGAATTATGATCTAGTCACACAGGGATTAAAAGTAGGCATTTTTGAGGCCCTTGGTTTCCCGCCAGGAATAGATGGTAAGACCCTGTTGCTGAAGACTCCACATACTTGGGCTGCAATGCCACTGAGAAATCTTGCTGGATCTGAGCTGATAACCTCCTCCATGTAGACCAGCTGACAGAAAGCTGGAAGAAGCCATTCTGCATGCAGTTCAATGGGAGAAAAAGAAAGCACCAGTGAAGATACTCAACAGTGGACACTGCAAGCCTTATATTTGGCCAGTCAGGCCAAATGAGCCAACGGGTGCAATAGTGGCACGTCTGTTATGGGGGAAACCAACTGCCCTCTGGTTGAACTGGAGGCCCACTCCATGGGAGGGAATACACCCCTGATACTGAAAACTTAAAACAGGGGTAGTCATGAGCCCTAGGGTTGTAACGTCTGCTGTTGTCTGGCCAAATGTATATACTATGCTTATCAAACTGCCCAGTAAGCACTTCTGTTAATGTTCACACCCTTATATTAATGCTACTCTCACTTTTGGTAGAGAATCTTCTCTTTTCAGATGGCAGTGACCTTGGGACGACATAGAAGGTATCATGGTGATGGAAAGAAATGACCGCAGTGCTCAGTACTGCAATATCTCTATCACACCTTCGAAGGCTCAGGGTCTAATGCGGAAAAGGTGGCGGAAAGAATGTAAGAGCCAAAACATGCTCCCTCCAGACACAAAATGGCCTGGATATCCATGGCCTCACAATGCCTGACACTACCTACATATGACCATCATAAGAGGAGGAAAAGATCATGACATCAAAAGTAAAAGAGAGACTGATTGAGATGGGGAGGGGGTATGATGGAGAAAGGAGTTTCAAAGGGCTAAGTGGGGGGAGGGAGGGTATTACCATGGGGTATTTTTTTTATAATCATGGAAGTTGTTAATAAGTAAATAAATAAAATAAAATAAAATAGGGGGAGAAAAGGGGAGCTGGAGAGATGGCTTAGCGGTCAAGGCATTTGCCTGCAAAGCCAAAGGATCACGGTTCAACTCTCCAGGCCCCATGTTAACCAGATACACAAGAGGGCACATGTATCTGGAGTTTGTTTGCAGTGGCTGGAGGCCCTGGCGTGCCCATATTCTCTCTCTCTCTCTCTCTCTCTCTCTCAACTAAATAAAAATATATTAAAAAGAAAAAAAGAGAGAGACAGAATGAGAGAGAGAGACACACACTAAGGTGGGCATGTTGGTGCACACCTTTAATCCCAGCACGCAGGAGACTGAGGTAAGCGGATGGCTATGAGTTCAAGTTGAGCCTGGGCTACAGAGTGAGTTGCAGGTCATCCTGGGCTACAGTGAGACCCTATCTTGAAAAAGCTAGCTGAGTACCAGCATTCTGTTCTCTGCTGCCTGACTGAGGACTGAATGGGAGCAGCTGCCTCAAGCTATTGCCACCCTTCACCAGAATGGACTGTATCTTCAAACTGACCAAAATAAATGCTTTCTTTCTTGCGTGGAAAAAAAAAGTAGGCATTTTTAAGTATGATAACACCTGTTAACAGATGTGGTCTGAGGCCAAAGTGTAATTTCATATGTGTCAACTAACTTCTGTTGCATTTATATGGGGTTATTGTTGGTTATTGTATTTGCTGCTGGGGTTGAAGCTAGGAGCCAGACATATGCTAAGCAAAGTATCCTAGCTACCACTGAGCTGTATCTTCAGTCCCATTCCCTTTTTATTTATTTATTTTAAATGGTTTATTTGGGAGAGACACACGCAGAGAGAAGATGGGTGTGTCAGGGCCTCCAGCCACTGCCAATGAACTCCAGATGCATGTACCACCTCATGCATCTTTCTTTACAGGGATACTGAGGAATCAAACCTGGGTCCTTTGGCTTTGCAGGCAAGCACCTTAACCACTAAACCATCTCTGCAGCCCCCATTTCCTTTTTAAAACTATAAACAATTAAAATTATGTTATTGTAGTTGGGCGTGGTGGCGCACACCTTTAATCCCAGCACTTGGGAGGCAGAGGTAGGAGGATCACGAGTTCGAGGCCACCCTGAGGCTACATAGTGAATTCCAGGTCAGCCTGAGCTAGAGTGAGACCCTACCTCAAAAAAACAAACAAAAAAAAATTATGTTATTGTTAAAGACAACTCAGAAACTAAGTTCTAGGATGACTAGATGGGCACAGATGTCATAGGTTAAGAAAGAAAACGTTCAGCATAACTGTTTTCTTCTACATATGGAAAACACATGCCCACTGGAGTAACGGACTCCAGTAGTGCCTTTTTAAAAATTTTGTATGGGCTAGAGAGATGGCTTAGTGGTTAAGGAGCTTGCCTGCAAAGCCTAAGAACACATGTTCAAATCTCCAGGTCCCACATAGTCAGGTGCACAGTGATGCAAGCGTGCAATGTCGCACATGCACACAAAGGGGCAGACACATCTGGAGTTCATTCACAGTGACTGAAAGGTCCTAGCAAGCCCATTCTCTCTCTGTGTCTCACTCTCAAAAATAAAAAATAGCTGGACGTGGTGGTGCACGCCATTAATAACAGCACTCGGAAGGCAGAGGTAGGAGTATTGCCATGAATTCAAGGCCACCCTGAGACTCCATAGTGAATTCCAGGTCTGCCTGGGCTAGAGTGAAACCCCTACCACAAAAAAACAAAAAATAAATTTAAAAAACATGAAGTACATCTACACTTACTGACACACAGTGTTCTACTCAAACTGGTTCAGGGAGTCCAGCAGGGAGGGGAAGCCCTGATTTACAGCATTTTCCAATTTTCATGGTATAACTACTCCTACCATGGCAATTATCAAGCTACCAACAATGTGGGCTTAAATAATTCCTTAATTGTTGCCTTTAGTAAGTCAATCCTAACTGACTCAAAAACGCTACCTAAAAAAAATCTAAGCAGATGTAAGTCAAAATGATACCAGTGGTTATCTTTGGGCAGGATAGTGGGAATTTTATTTTCACTAGGGTTTTCTAAAGCTCCTTACCTGCTTCATGAATAAGATTGCTCAATCCTAAAAAGGAGCTTTTCCATAAAGGAAGAAAAGACAAACTCAGTGTATGATTAAACTACCAATAGTTTTTCAAACTTAAATTGGACATCAATTCCCCAAAAAACCCATGAATTACTAGAACAAGAAAGTAAAGCTCAACTACACTTTAAAATATTTAGCATTTTCTGAAAAATAAAACAAAAACGAAACAATAAATCACATACTTTTTCTTGTTCATACACTTTTTTCTGTTTTTAATTATAGCAGCATATTGTTTTGTTAACAAAATAAATCCAAAATCTATTTCCTTCCTTTCTATTTAGGTATTGTGGTAGTAAAGCCCACTTCTAGATGTGTCTGTGAGAATATTTCCAGAGATGACTGGCATGTGAGACAGCGACCAAAGAGACTCTGAAGACCTGCGCTGAATACGTGTGGCACCACCCAATAGACTGAGAGCCAAGATGGAACAAAAGGTGATAAAAGGAGGAAGGAAACTAAGCAGCATGTGCAAACTCCATTCTTCCTTAGTGTATCCCCTGCTGCTCCACTGCCCATGGGCATCAGACTCCAGTTTCTTCAGCTTTTATTCTGTTTTTGTTTTTCCAAGTAGGGTCTCACGCTGGCCCAGGCTGATCTAGAATTCACTATGTAGTCTCTGGGTGGCCTTGAACTCATGGTGATCCTCCTATCTCTGCTTCCCGAGTGCTGGGATTAAAAGCGTGCACCACCACGCCTGGCCAGTTTCTTCAGCTTTTTAATGTAGACTCGGTAACTCTTCAGGAGGCTTCCATCCTTCAACCTCATAATAAGTGGATCAGTGCTCCCACTTGTTCTGAGCAGCCATCAGGTTCTCTGGCTCTCTTAAGTATGTAACTGGCTACTATTAGACTGACAATCTAGCCTCCAACTGTGCAAGCCAATCTAATAAAATCCTTTTGTAATATGTAAGTACATAAATATGTGTACATGTGTGTTTCCTTGAGAAACCCGACACTGGCATCTTATTTTAAAAATCATTACTGAGGGGGCTGGAGAGATGCCTTAGTAATGGTTAAGCGCTTTCCTGTGATGCCTAAGGACCCCAGTTCGAGGCTCTATTCCCCAGGACCCACATAAGCCAGATGCACAAGACGGCACATGCATCTGGAGTTCATTTGCAGTGGCTGGAGGCCCTGGCATGCCCATTCTCATTCTCTCTCTCCCCCTTACTCTGTCTGTCATTCTCAAATAAATAAATAAAAACAAACAAAAAAATCATTACTGAGAGCTGGGCATAGTGGCACATGCCTTTAATCCCAGCACTCAGGAAGCAGAGGTAGGAGGATCACCATGAGTTTGAGGCTACCCTGAAACTACATAGTGAATTCCAGGTCAGCCTGGGCTACAGCAAGACCCTACCTCAATAAAAAAAAAATCATTACTAGAGGGCTGGGAGATGGCTCAGCCTGGGTTCAATTCTCCCAAGTAAGGCCAGAAGCACAGGGTAGCACATGCATCTGGAGTTCATGTGTAGCAGCAAGAGACCCAGGTATGCCAACTCATTCTCATCCATTCTCTCTCCCTCCCTCCCTTCTCTCACTCTCTGTTTGCAAATAAATAGACAAATAATATTTTAAAATAATTCATTACTACAGCTGGGCACTGTGGCTCACGTACTGGAGAGGCAGAGGTAAGAGGATTACCCTGAGCTAGAGTGAGACCCTACCTTGGGGAGAAAAAAATTCATTACTAGGCAGGACTACTCAGCAGTTAATGGTGCTTGCTTTGAAAGGATGCTGTCCTGGGGTTCAATTGAACAGCATCCATATAAAGCCAGATACAAAATTAACACATACATCAGGAGTTCGTTTGCAGTGGCAACAGCCCGATACATTCATGTACATACACACATGAATAGGTGCAAGTAAATAAAAAGTTTTTAATATTTATTTATTTATTTGAGAGAAGAGGCAAATAGAGAACATATACACCAGGGCCTCTAGCCATTACAATAGACGCATGTGCCACCTTGTGCATCTGGCTTTATGTGGTTACTGGTACTGGAGAATCAAACCTGGGTTCTTTGGCTTTGTAGGAAAAGTGCCTTAACTGTTGAACCATCTCTCCAAACCCATAAATACAAGTTTTTTTTTTTTTTCTTGGTTTTCTGAGGTTGTATCTTACTCTAGCTAAGGCTGACCTGGAATTCACTATGTAGTCTCAGGGTGGCTGGCCTCAAACTCTCGGCAATCCTCCTACCTCTGCCTCCTGAGCACTGGGATTAAAGGTGTGTGCCACCATGCCCGGCCATAAATACAATTTTTAAAAATCGTCACTAGATTAAAAAAAAAACTCAAAAATTTTAAAACTGTTTTCTTTTTTGAAGTATGGTCTCACTCTAGCCCAGGCTAACCTGGAATTCACTATGTAGCCTCAGGCTGGCCTCAAACACACGGTGATCCTCCTACCTCTTCCTCTTGAGCGCTGGAATTAAAGGTGTGTGCTACATGCCCTGCTCCTTTTCGTTGTTTTTTTTGGAAACAGAGTCATACTGTATAGCCAAAGTGGTTTCAAACTCTCAATCCTTCTTCTTCAGCTTCCCTGGAGCTGGGATTACAGGTATGCACCATATCTGGCTTGCTATTAATTTTTTTCTTTTCTTTTATCTTTACTTTTTAAAATATTTTTTAAACTTTATTTTTATTTATTTGAGAGAGAGAAAGAAAGAGGCAGAGAGAGGGAGAGAGAGAATGGGCGTGCCAGGGCCTCTAGCCACTGCAAACGAACTCCAGATGCATGTGTCCCCTTGTGCATCTGGCTTACATGGGTCCTAGGGAATCAAACCGAGGTCCTTTGGCTTTGCAGGCAAATGCCTTAACCGCTAAGCCATCTCTCCAGCCCCACTTTTAAAAATATTTTTATCATTTATTTGCATGCAGAGAGAATGGGCACACCAAGGCCTCTTGCCAATATAAACAAACTCCAGATGCACACATCACTTTTTGCATCTGGCTTTACGTGGTTACTGGGGAATCAAACCCAGGCTGTCAGGTTTTGCAAGCAAGCATCTTTAACCACTGAGCATCTCTCCAGCCGCTACTTTCTGTTTTCCTTCTGAGATAATGCCTTGCCATGCAGAATTAAGTGGCCTGTGACTCTCTATGTTGAGTAGGCTGGCCTCATAATTGTAGCAATCATCCTGGCTCTGCCTCCCATATCCTGAAATTATAGGTGTGCATGACCATGCCTGGCTTCAAAGATGTCAGCTGCAGTGCTGAGGATCAAATCCAGGGCATTATACATTACATTCTTCATCTCGAAAGAAATACAAATTGTGACAGATCGTACTTTCCCAAGACGGCTAGAGCAGTGTATTCTGTATCGTATGTTCTCCTTACAACGGGTGTTAGGCCAGGCATGGTGGTACATGCCTGTAATCCTAGCACTCGGGATGGAGAGGTAGGAGGACCACTGTGAGTTCAAGGCCAGCCTGGGACTACAAAGTGAGTTGCAAGCCAGCCGGGGCTAGAGCAAGACCCTTCAAAACAAAACAAAACAAAACAAACCCAATGGGATGTTAGTATTATTCCCTCTAAGTGGTAAGCTTATGTCTACTTCCTCCTCTTCCAAATCTGGATGAACCATACAATAAAGTGACATTACATGACTTCCAAAACTAAAATAAATGTCAGGCACCATCTTCACCTTCCTCTCTTGGACTCTAGCCATGCTGTGAGGAAGCCAAGCAGTCACAAGGAGAGGAGTAGTGTAGGTGTTCTGGCCAACAGCCCAGGCTCAGATCCCAGCCAACAGTCAGCATTAGCCACCAGGCACAGGAGCGAGCAAGCCTTCAAATGACTCCAGTTCTTAGCCACTCGAGTTGCCCTTCCAGCTATACAAGCTCATACCTTCTTAACAGAGACAAGCAATCCCACCAATAGTCATGATGAAACTGGAGACACATGAGCAAAATGAATGATATTTTAAGTTACTAAATTTGGAGTAATCTGTAATGAAACTAATAACTAACAGAAGCTCAAAAATACAATTTGGAAAATATATTAAAAGAGAAAGAAAAAAAAATACCCTAGATTTCATCTCTAACATTTTGACATATCTTTTATTTTTTAAAAGATTTATTTTTATTTGTTTATTAGAGAGAGTGTGAGAATGGGAGTGCCAGGGCCTCTGGCCACTGCAAACCAACTCCAGACACATGTGCCACCATGTGCATCTGGCTTACTCGTGACCTGGAATATCAAACCTGGGTCCTTAGGCTTCGCAGGCAAGTACCTTAACCACTGAGCCATCTCTCCAGCCCTTGACACATATTTTAAAACTACATAACCTTCAAATAAAATTTGAGATGGTTTATTTTTACCAAGATAAAATGTTACCTTTTGTTTCTTTTTTCTTTCCCAAGGTAGGATCTCACTCTAGCCCAGGCTGACCTGGAACTCACTCTGTGTTCCCAGACTGGCCTTGAACTCACAGTGATCCTCCTACCTCCACGTCCTGAGTGCTGGAATTAAATGTGTGTACCACCACACCTGGCAAGGGTTACCTTTTTTAAGGCAGTTAATTATTTTCATCTAGTAAAAAAGAGCAAAGAACTTCAACACTTAATAGTCAACCCACTTCTCTTACTTCCCACTGCCTCTTTCTCTTACCTGCCCAAGTGACGTATCTGAGGAGTATCTCCCCACCAATGTGTGGTGGATAGGTACCAAGATCTTGAGTTGCAATAGCAGCTGCACTAGTAGTATTCTCTGGAAAATGTTGCTTAAGCCCCAAATCTGAAAATTTCAAAGAAAGGAAATTCTAAATACAAAACACTTATTTTCAATTTCAGCAATTTATAAGTCTAATATAAATTAAAAGGGATCTTATAGTCCCTTAAAATACACAGAAATAGGGCTGAAAATATGGCTCACTGTTTAAGTGTGGTTCTTCAGCAAGCAAGAAGACCTGAGGTGCACTGAAAAGGACTGAGTTTGCATCTCCAGAACCTGCATAAACAGCTGGGCATGGCCACATGCACCTGTAACCGCAGTCCCACAAAGGGGAGCACAGAAACCAGGGAATTAGCCAGGCTCACATAAAACAAGCTCCAATATCAGTAAGACATTACCACTCAGATAAGAACAAACAGAAGAGCACTAGAGCAGGTAACCCAATGTTCTGCTCCAGCAGGTACAGGTAAGAGCATGGGTACTATAAGGCCACACACATATCCACCACACCTGGGATCTTAGTACTTGGATAACAAGTTGGAAGCCAGCCTGGTGATACAGAGACTCTTTATTTTGAAAGAAAAAAAAAAAGTAAGAGCTAGAACTTGAATCAACATTATGCAACTCCATTTTTAGTAGAAACCTGTGTATCCTGTGTGGGTTTTTGTTTTGTCTTGTTTTTTAGTTGTGGGTATATGATGATGGTGTTGGTGGTGGGTGGGGGGCATGGGGGGGTTTCCTACTTGTGATCCAAGCGCTAAGATCACAGGTGTGACCACCTTGCCTACCCTAAGTCTATTTTCATAAGAGCTACAAAGCTTGAGGCTTGGGAGATGGCTCAGTGGGTAAAATGCTTGCAGTGCACTGCAAGCATGAGTACCCAGGTTCCAAACCCCAGTGTCCACATAAAAAGCCTGCTAAGACAGGAAGCTGCAACAGGCATTTATAATGGCAGCCACACCTGTGAGTGAGAAGGGAGATGAAGACCCCGAAGTTCAGGGTCAGCTAGCCTGGTGCAAAAAGTGGGAACAACCTGAGGCCTTGCCTCAAAAGGAGGTGGGAAGTAAGGACAAAAACCCAAAAGTTGAGGACTGGAGAGATGGCTTAAGCAGTTAAAGCACATGCCTGCGAAGTGTAAGGACTCAGGTCTGACTCCCCAGGTCCCACATAAGCCAGATGCACGTGGTGCTGCATGCATCTGGAGTTCATTTGCAGTGGCTAGAGGCCCTGGCATGCCCATTCTCTCTCTCTCTCTCTCTCTCTCTCTCTCTCTCTGCCAGTCTCTAATAAATAAATAAAAACAAATCTTTAAAAAAAAGTTGTACTGACCTCTGCATATGTATGCCGACACACCCACACACACCACAGCTATAGAATCTTAATCTAGTCATGAGATCTCCGTGCCTAATTCTCCATACCACAAGTTCCCATGTGATACAAGCTGAGGATACAGGTTCAAAATTTGGAAGTTTGGTTCCAAACTCAGTTACTGCCTTGTATTAAAAACTCAGATACTTCTCTGGGCTCATTTTTATCATCTCTAAAAGAAGAGGATTGAATTAGTGATTCTGATTCCTGAAATCCAAACCCTGAACAGATGCCAGACATGACAAAATAATGAGTATAAAATTACCAACTGTGTTTACTATGAGATTATCTGTCCTACTTTTTTGAGGTTAAATAGCTTCCTTTATGAGATAATAGGGTAAATGGCAGTAGTGTGAGACAGAATCAAAATTAAAAGTTACAAGCCTATTTAAGCTAATTTAAAATTAATTTTAGAAATTCTATGATCTACATGATTTAAATGAACTCTAAAATTCCTTCTACTCTAAGATTCTTCACTATTCACAACTCCACTAGTATTTATTAGGTACCTAATGTATTCTACTAATTACTACAGATAAGGGGGAGAATGGTCCCTGCTCTTTAAAGAGCTCATAATCAACAAGGAAACAGATTCCTCCAATACAATAAAATGAATTTACGAACTTTATGGCATATGTGAAGAATGAGAGTGGGGAATGAGAGAGGGTTTAAGAATGTAATTCAATAGTAAAACCCGTGCCTAACATGCAGTAGGCCCTGAGTTTGATCTCCAACACCACAAGCAATAAAATTTAGTAAAGCACCAGGTATGGTGGCACACACCTTTAATCCCAGCACTGGGGAAGTAGAGGAAGGAGGACTACCCTTGAGTTCAGGCCACCCAGAGACTACACAGTGAATTCTAGGTCAGCCTGGACCCTACCTCAAAAAACAAACAAAAAAAATTAGTAAGGTTTTGGAATGTGTTTTGCAGTTGCAGGAATTCTTGACCTCTCAGATCTCTTTATTTGCAAAATAGAAATTACAGATAAAACAAATTTGGTTGTTGTTGGGTTTTTTGTTTTTTCAAGACAGGGTCTCACTCTAGCCCAGGCTGGCCTCAAACTCATAGCTAAACTCCCTACCTCTGCCTCCCAAATGTTGGATTAAAGGCATGCCCCACCACACCTGGCCTTCCTGTGTTTAGTTTTTTTGCTGGAGGTAGGGTCTCACTTTAGCCCAGGCTGACCTGAAATTCACTGTGTAGTCTCAGGGTGGCCTTGAACTCACGGTGATCCTCCTACCTCTGCCTCCCAAGTGCTGGGATTAAAGGCGTGCGCCACCACTCCCGGCCTTCTTGTTGTTTTTGAAACAAAGTCTCATATACCTTGGTCGGTGTAGAACACAAGCTCCCTACATACCAAGGATGACCTTGAACTACTGATCCTCCTGTCTCTTACTTCTCAATTGTAGGCATATGCCACCACATACACTTTTGTTCTGTGTTTTTTGTTTGTTTTGTTTAATGAGGTAGGATACTGCTCTAGCCTAGGCTAACCGAGAATTCACTGTGTAGTCTCAGGGTGACCTCGAGCTCACGGCAATCCCTGTACCTCTACCTCCTAAGTGCTGAGACTAAAGGTGTGTGCCACCATGCTCAGCGTCACACGCAGCTTTTTATGTGGTGCTCAGGACTGAACCAAAGGCTCTGTGCATGCTAGGTAAACTCTCCACAAACTGGGCTACACCCTTAGTTCAGGTATCACTAATATGTGACAACTAGATACAATAGTAACACTAAAAGACCAATCCACCACTAAATTCAAATTATGCACTTCCAGAAGACAAATTAAAAATTTATCATGGGCTGGAGAGATAGCTTAGTGACTAAGGCATTTGCCTGAGAAGCCTAAGGACCCAGGTTTGATTCTCCAGGTCCCATGTAACCCAGACGCACAAGGTGGTACATGTGTCTGGAGTTCATTTGCAGTGGCTAGAGGCCCTGAAGTGTCCATTCTCCCCCATTCCTTTCTCTCCCTCTCTGTGTCTCTAATAAATAAAAGATAAAAAATATTAAAAAAAATTTTTATCATGAAGCCCAGTGTGGTGGCCTACACCTTTAATCCCAGCACTTGGGAAGCAGAGGTAGGAGGATTGCCATGAGTTTGAGGCCACTCTGAGAATACCTAGTGAATTCCAGCTCAGCCTGGGCTAGAATGAGACCCTACCTCGAAAAAACAACAACAACAAAAAATTTTAACCTGGACATGGTGGCATATACCTTTAATCTCAGCACTCTGGAGGCAGAGGTAAGAGGATCACCATGAGTTCAAGGCCACCCTGAGACTACACAATGAATTCCAGGTCAGCCTGAGCTAGAGTGAAATCCTACCTTGAAAACCAAAACCAGAAAGACCCCCCCCACACACACACACAGTATAGGTATGGTGGCATATGCCTTTAATACTAGCACTAGAAAGGCAGAGAAGTAGGAGAATTGCTGAGTTCAAGGCCAGCCTGGGACTACAGAGTGAATTCCAGGTCAGCCTGGGCTAGTGACCCTACTTTGGGGAAGTGAAGCTTATCATGGGCTGAAGATACAGTTCAGTAGAACACTTGCCAAGAATGACCAAGGCCCTCAGTTTGAGCCCCAGCACTACATACATGCATGCATACATAAACACACACAAACATGCATACATTAATTTATATATACATATATGAAATTTTAATAATCTAGTACAAAAGGAACTTTTTTATTTTAGAGAGACAGAAACAGACAGAGAGACAAATAAGCAGAGAGAATTGGCGTGCCAGGGCTTCAGACAGTGCAATCAAACTCCAGATGCTTGCGTCTCCTAGTGGGCATGTGCGACCTTGTGTTTGCTTGACATCTGTGCACCTGACTTACATGGGAACTGGACAGTTGAACATGGGTCCTTAGGCTTCGCAGTCAAGCGCCTTAACCACTATGCCATCTCTCTAGCCCATTTTTTCGAGGTAGGGTCTCACTCTAGCCCAGGCTGACCTGGAATTCACTATGTAGTCTTAGGGTGGCCTTGAACTCACAGCAATCCTACCTTTGCCTCACAAGTGCTGGGATTAGAGGCATGTACCACCATGCCTGGCTAATAAAAGGAACTTTTTACAACAGACATTTATACAAAACACTGGAAAACTTGGTAATATCTTTCTCCACTGTAAACAGGCTATAGTCAGAACCAAATTTATCCATTTTGTATTTCTAATACCTAGTATACCACCTTAAAAGTAGCAGGTAACAAAAAACTGATTAGAAAACAATGACTGAGGGCTGGAGGGATTGCTTAGTGGTTAGGGCATTTGCCTGCAAAGCCAAAGGGCCTAGGTTCAATTCCCTAGGACCCACGTTAGCCAGATGCACAACGGGGTGCATGCATCTAGAGTTCATTTGTAGTGGCTGGAGGCCTGGTGCACCCATTCTCTCTCTCCCTCCCTCCCTCTTTCTCTGTCAAATAAAAATATAAAAACAAATTTTTTTTTTTGAAAAGAAAGAACGCAATGAGTGACTGAATACATGGCTTCTCTTTTTTCACAGTAACTCAAGTTTACATTATATGGCTGAATGTGATGGCTCATGCCTGTAATCCCATCACTGGGAGGCTGACTGTTCTGAGTTTAAGATCAGCGTGAGCTACAAAGTAAGTTCCAGGACAATCTGAGCTACAGAATAAGAACCCGTCTCTGAGGAGGTGGCTCAGCAGTTAGTTAAGAGTGCTTGCTGTGCAAGCTGGAGGACCCAGCATCCCTGTAAAAAGACAGGAGTGCCAGTGCATGGCTGTAACCCCAGTGCTGAGGGGAGCAAAGACAGGATTACCAGAGCTCCTTGGTCAACCAGTCTAACCGGAAAAATATGAACTCCAGGTTTCATTACAGACTCTTTCAAGGAAGTAAGGTAGAAAAGCAGCAAAAGAGAACATCTGATGTACAGTTCTGGCCTCCATATGCATGATCATGGGTGTGCGTGCACATGTGCGCACACCCACACCCACACTCACTAAACAACAACAAAAAAGAAAAAAGTTACAGTATCTGAAAGCAAAACTTCTTGGAATTTTTTTAAAGTTTCTTTCATAGGACTGGAGAGATGGCTTAGTGGTTAAGTGCTTGCCTGTGAAGCCTAAGGACCCCGGTTTGAGGCTCAATTCCCCAGGACCCATGTTAGCCAGATGCACAAGGGTGCACATGCATCTGGAGTTCTTTGCAGTGGCTGGAGGTCCTGGCACACCCATTCATTCTCTCTCTCTCTCTCTCTCTCTCTCTCTGCCTCTTTTTCTGTCTGTCACTCTCAAATAATTTTTTTTTAAAAAAGTTTCTTTTAAGCTAGATGAAGCCATTCTACATGTAGTTCAATGGGAGAAAGAGAAATCAACAGTGAAGATACTCAACAGTGGACAGACACTGCAAGCCTTATAATTGGCCAGCCAGGCCAAATGAGCTAACAGGTGCAACAGTGGCATGTTTATCATGGTAGAAACTAACTGCCCTCCAACTGGACTGGAGGCCCGCTCCATGGGAGGGAATACATCCCTGATACTGAAAACTTAAAACAGGGGTAATCATGTGCCCTAGGGGTGTAACATCTGCTGATGTCTGGATAAGTGTATATATACTATGCTTATCAAACTGCCCAGTAAGCACTTCTCTTAATATTCATACCCTTATATTAATGCTACTCTCACTTTGGGTAGAGAATCTTCTCTTTTCAAATGGCAGTGACCTTGGGACCACTCAGAAGGCATCGTAGTGCTGGAAAGAAGTGACTGGAGTACTGAGTAACATCTCGATCACACCTTCCAAGGCTCAGGGTCTAATGCGGAAGAGGTGGCGGAAAGAATGTAAGAGCCAAAGGAAGGGTAGGACCCTTACAATGTGCTCCCTCCAGACATAAAATGGCCTGGATATCCATGACCTCATGGTGCCTGACACTACCTATACAAGACCATCATAAGAGGAGGAAAAGATCATGACATCAAAATAAAAGAGAGACTGATTGAGATGAGGAGGGGATATGATGGACAATGGAATTTCAAAGGGGAAAGTGGGGGCAGGGAGGGTATTTTTTATAATCATGGAAAATGTTAATAAAAATTGAGAAAAAAAGGCTTCTTTTATTTATTTGAGGGGGGGAGAGAAAGGAAAAGACAGATAGAGAGAATGGACACGCCAGGGCCCCCAGCCACTGCAAATGAACTCCAGACACACGCACCACCTTGTGCATCTCGCTTATGTGGGTCCTGGGGATTCGTACCTGGGTACTTTAGCTTCGTAGGCAAATGCTTTAACTGCTGAGCCATCTCCCCAGCCCCAGATATAATTTTTTTAAAGATATTTTTAACCAACAATGTGTTTCCATTTATTTCTTACTTGGCCTAATTCTTGAACAGACTATAATGTTTTTGATATTTTACTTTCAATTTGAACAACTGTGTTATAAACTACATTACTAGTAAAAACACCTAACGTATTTGACCAAAATAAACACTGAAAGTAGACAATTAGAGCCACATTTATTTAAATTATTTAATTAAAGCCACATTTAAGATTACATTTCACATCCTTCCAGGACTACATTTTACATATTTCTGCCTCAATAGCACAACAAATATTCTCTCTGTGATCTTTTCTTTTTTGGTTTTTCGAGGTAGGGTTTCTCTCTAGCTTGGGCTAACCTGGAATTCACTACATAGTCTCAGGGTAGCCAAACTCTCAGTGATTCTCCTACCTCTAGACCCCGAGTGCTGGGATTAAAGGTGTGCATCATCATGCCTATGTCTTCTATTTTCAAGGAAATGAATATCCCAATGGCACCAGTCAAGGAGATTAATTACAGATGAAAGTCAAATATGGTGGCACAGGCCTGTAATACCAACTCAGGAGGCTGAGGCAGGAGTATTTTAAGTTTGGGCCCAGCCCATGAAACACTGTCTCAAAAAAAAAACAAAATTATGGATCTGGAGAGATGGCTTAGTGGTTAAGGAGCTTGCCTGTGAAGCCTAAGGATCTATGTTCAACTTTCCAGATCCCACATAAGCCAGATGCACAAGGTGACTCATGGCCAAGGTCGCACATGCGCACAAGGTGGCACATGGGTCTGGAGTTTGCTTATAGTGGCTAGAGGCCCTGGTGTGCCAAGTTTTTCTTTCTCTCATTAAAAAAAAAAGGCCAATCTGTTGAATGTGCCTCAAAACAAAATTATGGTTTTAGTAGTAATTATTCAGTAAATTAGAACTTCGAGGCCAGCCAGAGACTAAACAGTGAATTCCAGGACCCACATAAGCCAGATGCACAAGGTGGCGCATGTATCTGGAGTTTTGTTTGCAGCGGCTAGAGGCCCTGGTGTGCCCGTTCTCTCTCCCTCTCTCTCACAAATAAAAGAAAATTTAATAAAAAATAAATATTTTATTTATATTTATTTATTTGAGAGCAAGACAGAGGCAGAGAGAGAGACAGAAAGAGAAAATGAGAATGGGTGTGTCAGGGCCTCCAATCTCTGCAAATGAACTCCAGAGGCATGCACCTGTGCATGTGGCTTACGTGGGTGCTGGAGAATCAAACCTGGGTCCTTTGGCTTTGCAGGCAAGCACCTTAACCACTAAGCCATCTCTCCAGCTTCCCTCAGGTGTTTTGATTAAGATACCTACTCAGTCCTTGATGGTACAGGGTCTGAGAGGTGCAGCTTTGGTAGGCATGTTTCTAAAAGCAGGCCTTGGTGATGAGGAGTATAGCCCTATAGTGTATTCAGAGCCAGCTCACTTTTCTTACTGTTAACTCTCCGCTACTGGTGTGTGATGAAACGAACTGCAAGCCTGTAAGTGGGTCCTGGGGAATCAAACCTGGGTTCCTGTGTTTCACAGGCAAGCACCATAACCGCTAAGCCATTTCCCCAGCCTAAGTAAGTTTAATTTTATTATGTTGCTTATAATTTGTTTCTGTTGAGAGAATGTTTATGCTTATGTAATGATTTCATTTATACATGTGTGCATATGTGTACATATATATAAATACATATGTAAATATCTAATTTGCTTGAAATTTTAATTTCACTTTAACAGCTTTCAGTCTTTAAGAGCTCCACTGGTATAATCAAAGTGAAATATAGATTATTTTTAATGTAAATGTGGTAACTTTAGGGCCAAAGAATATGAGATAAGTATGGAAGGAAGGAATTTTTATACTTTTTCCTGCTTCAGTCTTGAGTCTGAGCTTTTCTCCCTGTGGATGGAAGTCCAGGGGAAGGTTTTAACATCTTTATCCCTTATTTGCTCTTCCATAGGGCAGACGGTAGTCATAGCGACGTTCATTGGGTCATATCTTTTCCCTCATCTAATGTCTCTTAGCAACTTTTTCAATTTCTTTATCTTAAATTATCTGGTTTAAGCCGGTATCTCTTAGGCTTTTACTACAATACTGCATGTTGTACTACCTATACTTTGATTTTTTAAAAAAAATTTAAATTTTATTTTATTTTCAAGCAGAGAGAGACAGAAGAGACAGAGACAGAGAGAGACTGACTCAGAAAGAAAGAGGGAGAGAGTGGGCATGCCAGGGCCTTTAGGCAGTGAAACAAAATCCAGATACAAACGCCACTTTGGGTGTCTGGCTTTACATGGGTACTGGGGAATCAAACTCATGCCATTAGGGTTTACAGGTAAGTGCCATAACCGCTGAGCCATCTCTCCAGCCCATACTTTGATTTTTAAAGCTGTTCTTAAGCTGGGCATGGAGACGCATGCTTGTAAATGCACGTGCTTGCAATTTTAACTAGATAGGAAGCTCTTGAGTTTGAGGCATGACTGGCCTACATGGTGAGACCCTGTCTCAAAACAAACAAACAAACAACAAGCCCCTAAAACACAAACAACAACAACAAAAAAAAAAAAAAACATAAGCCTGAAATAAACCCTTTCCTCCTGTAAATTGCTTGTTCGGGTATTTTGTCCCAACAACAGGAAAGTAACTGCCACATATTCCCACCATCAAAGGCAGGAGGATCACTGTGAGTTCCAGGCCAGCCTGAGACAACATAGTAAATTCCAAGTCAGCCTGAGCTAGAGTGAGATCCTACCTCAAAAAAAATAAAATAAAATAAAAAATCAAGGAGAAAAGGAAACTTTCCCAAGCACAAATCAAATCCTCGTAGTCAACACTCAACTGTTTCTTCCCTCACTGCTCAGGACTGACTCCAAGCCTCATGCATGCTAAGTAAGTACTCCACCACTGAGCTATATCCTGAGCCTAATAGCTCTTATGAATTCTATTCATCTGACTAGATTTTCATCATACTTGAAGATCCTGATCTCATTCACTTCCAATATTCATCATGCCAGCTCTCATCTTTTCAAAGGTTTTAGACATATTTTGCTATCCAACCTCAATTATGGGTGTTCTTCAAAAAAATGCGTGTTGCCTGCCTTTCTTAGTATCTCCTCTTAATGTATGAACATCAGTAGTTCTAATCATTTCACTTCACCCAGGCCAAGTGTGATCAAAACCCATCCTGTGCTGCTGGCTCCAAACAAATCTTATCAAAATGAAAGCAGGATATGCTTTTCTCTTAATTATACAGTAAATCCATGTTACTCCAAGGTCCATAGCCCGGGAGAAAAACTTGCAGATGTGTTAGAAATGCAGAGTTTATCTACAGTCATACCCTGAATGAGCCCAATTTCACTGAATTCAGAAGCTAAGCAGAGTTAGGCTTCATTAGTACTTGGAAGGGAAAAAAGCAAAATACTAGGCCCTAGCTGAAACTTGCTAAATGAGAACCCACATTTTTTGAGGGGGCGCGGGGGAGGTTGAGGTAGGATCTCACTCTAGCCCAGGTTGAACCTAGAACTCAATCTGCAGTCCCAGGCTGGCCTCAAACTCATAGCCAATCCTCCTACTTCTGCCTCCAGGGTGCTGAGAATGAAAGTGTACAAAACCATGCCCAGCTGAAAACCTGCATTTTGCTAAGTTTTCAAGGAAAGTTTTGAGAGACACTAATTCACTCACACAGGGTCCAGTTCCTACTTTCTATTTCCTCATTTGTTTGACATATAAGGAACCACCTTCTTTTTTCATCTGAATATATTAAGACCCACAAAAATAAAGCAGAGGGGCTGGAGAGATGGCTTAGCGGTTAAGGTGTTTGCTAGCGAAGCCTATGGACCCAGGTTTGATTCCCCAGTATGTAAGTGAGATGCACAAGGTGCCACATGCATCTGAAGTTAGTTTGCAGTGGCTAGTGCTCATTCTCTCTCCTTTTCTCCCTCTCTTTCTCTCTCAAATATTTTTCAAAAAATGCCAGGTATGGTGGTATACACCTTTGATCCCAGCACTTGAGAGGCAGAGGTGGGTGGATCACTGTGAATTCGAGGCCATCCTGAGACTACATAGTACATTTCAAGTCAGCCTAGATTAGAGATCAAGCCCCTACCTTGGAGGAAAAAAAAGGGGGGGGGGTGGCTCTGGCTCTCTGATCACTTGGGAACTTCCAGCTGTGGGTGAGTTTTTCCAGCCCGGAGAGGACCCCCTAGCCCTTACTCTCCACATGAGTTCTTTATTCTCTCAAGCTCCCTACACAGGAGTTCCTTGAACTGTCTTTTCTTTCCATGCTTTTCCTCCCCAGATCCGTATCTGGCCACATGGACTCCTGAGCTGCATGTGGCCCACATGGGCTTTTGGGCTCCACCTGGTATACCTCTCTTCCCCCACTTTGTCTCCCCTTACCTTCCAGCCTTCCCCTTTCTGTATTCCCTTGTAAAATCTGAATAAAATGTGGTATTATAAAAATTTTAAAAATGGGGGGAGTGGATTTGGGCTGGCATCCAAAGAGAAAGAAAGGAATAAAGAAAAAGTTATGTTTCACAAATAAAAATTTAAAAAATAATAAAGCAGAGAAGCTGGGTGTGGTGGCACATGCCTTTAATCCCTGCACTGGGGAAGCAGAGGCAGGAGGAGCACCTTGAGTTTGAGGCCACCCTGAGACTACATAGTGAATTCCAGGTCAGCCTGGGCTAAAGAGAGACCCTATCTTGAAAAACTACAAAATAAATAAATAAACAAAGCAGAGAAACTAAGTAAGATTCCACAGTATCTCCACAACTTTTTTTTCTACATAATCATAGATGCTATAAATTCATAAACTAAATTATATTCTCCAAAATAAAACAGAAACAATCAAAACAGGAAAGAACAAAACAGGCATCATATGATCCCTAAAAGGCCTCCAACTCTTAAATCTTTGGCTCTTCCATGTGTTATGCAAGCAAAATTCTATCTAGGGAAAGAGAGAAGCTAAACTATGACATCATCTAAACATAAAATGAAGGATATGTTACCTTAAATGACTTGATCAAGGTCACAAAGCAAGTTCACACTATTAAGTTCATACAGGTAACATATTTTTACCTTATTATTTCATTATAGCATGTCAAATGATATTAACACTTCATCTAAGTAACTAGCAAAACCAACTATCCAGAAGAGCAGCGCACGCAATACTTAGGAAGTGTGCACTTTACTAGAAAGAATCTGTATGTACAAATTTAATTTTATACAGTTCGATTAATACCTTCAAAACCCAAAGAAATAAGTGCTTTCAATTCTTACCTAGTTCAAACTGAAACAAAAGGAAAGCATGGAAAAGAAAAGAAATATAACAGACCAAATACAGCAACCAAATACGGAAGAGTCAGGGCACTTGACTTGTGTGAAGCCCAGAGGAAAGTGAGGAAAAAGAGGAGGAAAGGGGAAAGCAAAGAAGTGAAGAGGAGGAGAGTGCCATGAGAATCAGGAGTAAGAATTCGGGACCGGAAAAGGACAAGTAAAACCACAGAAATACTACTGAAGCAACACCACTTCAACTATTTTTAAAAGTATTTTATTTTTATTTATTTATTTGAGAGAGGAAGGGAAAGATGCAGAGAGACAGAGACAGAGGGAGAGAATGGGCACACCAGCTGTTGTAAATGAACTCCAGACACATGCGCCTTCTTGTGCATCTGGCTTATGTGGGTCCTGGGGAATCAAACCTGGGTCCTTTGCCTTTGCAGGCAAATGCCTTAACCACTAAGCAATCTCTCCAGCCACCAATTTTTTTTATTTTTTTTCTCAATTTTTATTAACATTTTCCATGATTATAAAAAATATCCCATGGTAATACCCTCCTTCCCCCCCACTTTCCCCTTTGAAACTCCATTCTCCATCATATCCCCTCCCCAACAGCCACCAATTTTTTGTTGTTGTTGTTCTGTTTTGTTTTGTTTTGTTTCTCGAGGTAAGGTCTCATTCTAGTGCAGGCTGACCTGAAATTCACTATGTTGTCTCAGGGTGGCCTCGAACTCATGGTGATCCTCCACGCCTGTTTTTTTTTTGTTGTTGTTTGTTTGTTTTTTAAGAGCTAGAATCTCACTCTAACCCAGGCTGACTTGGAACTCACTCTGTAGTCACAGGCTGGCCTCAAACCCACAGTGATCCTCCTACCTCTGCCTCCAGAGTACTGGGATTAAAGGTGTGAGGCACCAACCCCGGCCCGCTTCCCTCCTTATACTATGTCACTCAGTGGGGCTTCTGTTTGCCACATTTCTTACAGACAGTCTAGTGAGTTGTAGGGACATTCACTATGTTTGCAGGAGCACTATCAGCACCAAAAGAAAGAAGTAGAATTTCTATTTTTTATTTTTTTGCTTTTTTGGTTATTTGCCTTTTAAGTAGGATCTCACCGTAGCACTCACAGCAATCCAACCACCTCTGTCTCCTGAGAGCTGGGATTAAAGGCAAACACCACCACACCCCTCCAAAAAAATTTTTTTTCTTTTTTCTTTTCTTTTTTTTAAACGTTTTTAATTTATTAGAGGGAGAAGCAGATTTGAGAGAGAAATACAATGGGTGCACCAGGGCCTCTAGCCACTGCAAATGAACTCTAGATGCATGAGCCAACTTGTGCATCTGGTTTACATAGGTCCTGGGGAATCGAGCCTGGGTCCTTTGGTTTTGCAGGCAAGCACTTTAACCACTAAGCCATCCCTCCAGCCTTTTTTTTTTTTTTTTTTTTTTTTTTTTTTTTTTGGTTTTTCGAGGTAGGGTCTCACTCTGGCCCAGGCTGACCTGGAATTCACTCTGTAGTTCTCAGGGTGGCCTCGAACTCATAGCAATCCTCCTACCTCTGCCTCCCAAGGCGTGCGCCACCAGGCCCGGCTTATCTTTTTATTTACTTATTTATTAGATACAGAGGGACAAAGGAACAGAGGGAGAGAGAATGGGCACGCCAGGGCCTCTAGACACCGCAAACGAACTCCAGATGCATGTGTCACGATGTACATCTGGCTAACGTGGGACCTGGACAATTGAACCTGGGTCCTTAGGCTTCTCAGACAAGTGCCTTAACCGCTAAGCCATCACTCCAGCCCCCCCCCTTTTTTTTTTATTTTTGCATTTTCAAGGTAGGGTCTCACTCTAGCCCAGGTTGACCTGGAATTCACTATGTAGTCTCAGGATAGCCTCGAACTCACAGCAATCCTCCTACCTCTGCCACCTAAGTACTGGGACTAAAGGTGTGTGCTACCATGCCTGGCTTCTTTTTTTAAAAAATATTTTGTTTATTTATTTTAGAGAGAGAAAGAATGGGCACACCAAGGCCTCTAGCTACTGCAAATGAACCCTGGTTGTATGTGACACTTTGTGTATCAGGCATTATGTATAAACAGGGAAATAGAACCGGGTCATTAGGCTTTACAGGAAAGTGCCTTAACTGCTGAGCCATCCCTCCAGCCCCAAAATTTCTACCTCTAAAAGACACTTTCTGGGATGGAGAGATGGCTCAGCAGTTAAGGTGCTTGCCTGCAAAGCCTAAACACCTAGTTTCAATTCCCTAGTACTCACGTAAGCCAGATGCACAATGTGGTGCATGCATCTGGAATTCATTTGCCATAACTAGAGGCCCTGGCATTCCCTTTATTTCTCTCTCTCTTTCTCTGCTTCATTCTCTCTCTCAAATAAATAAAACATTAAAAAAAAATCTGGGATGGGCTGGAGAGATGGCTTAGTGGTTAAGCGCTTGCCTGTGAAGCCTGAGGACCCCAGTTCAAGGCTTGATTCCCCAGGACCCACGTTAACCAGATGCACAAGGGGGCGCACGTGTTTGGAGTTCATTTGCAGTGGCCAGAGGCCCTAGCATGCCCATTCTCTCTCTCTTTCTCTCTCTCTCTCTCTGCCTCTTTCTCTCTCTATCTGTTGCTCTTGAATAAACAAAAAAAAATTTTTAAACATCTGGGAGCTGGAAAGATGGCAGTTAAGGCATTTGCCTGCAAAGCCAAAGGATCCCGATTCAACTCTCCAGGACCCACGTAAGCCAGATGCACAAGGGGGCACATGCATCTGGAGTTCATTCGCAGTGGATGGAGGCCCTGGTGTGCCCACTCTCTCTCTTTCTCCCTGCCTCTTTCTCTCTCTCAAATAAACAAATAAAATATATTTAAAATAAATAAATAAATAAAACATTAAAAAAAACTGGGGGCTGGAGAGATGGCTTACACTTGCCTGTGACGCCTAGACCCAGGTTCTATTCCCCAGGACCCACGTAATCAAGATGTAGAAGGTGGCACATGCATCTGAAGTTTATTTGCAGTGGCTGGAGGCCCTGATGCTCCCATTTTCTCTATCTGCCCCCCACCCCACAATAAATAAGTAAAATCTTTTTTTTCAATATTTTATTTATTTGAGAGACACAGAGAAAGAGAATGGGTATGCCAGGGCCTCCAGCCCTGCAAACAAACTCTAGACACATGCCCCACCTTGTGTATCTGGTTTAGGTGGGTACTGGGAAATCTCACTAGCCCAGGCTGACCTGGAACTCACTATGTAGTCTCAGGGTGGTCTGGAAGTCACAGTGGTCCTCCTACCTCTGCCTCTCAAGTGCTGGGATTAAAGGCATGCACCACCACACCTGGCTTTTTTTTTTTTTTTTTTTTAAGAGTTTAACCCCAGCACTCGGAAGGCAGAGGTAGGAGGATCATTGTGAGTTCAAGGCCAGCCTGAGACTACAGAGTGAATTCCAGGTCAACCTGTGCTAGAGCCAGAACCTACTTCAAAAAAAAAAAAAAAAAAAAACAAAACAAGGCACAGGCCTTTAATCCCAGATGAACTCCAGACACGTGCACTCCCTTGTGCACATATGCAACATTGCACACTTGCATCATGAGGTAGGAGGATCACTGTGGGTTGGAGGCCACCCTGAGAACACATGGTGAATTCCAGGTCAGCCTGGACTAGAACCTTACCTTTAAAAAAGCCAAAACAGGGTAGGAGAGATGGCTTAGTGGTTAAGCGCTTGCCTATGAAGCCTAAGAACCCCGGTTCAAGGCTCAATTCCCCAGGACCCACATTAGCCAGATGCACAAGGGGTGCATGCATCTGCAGTTCGTTTGCAGTGGCTGGAAGCCCTGGCACGCCCATTCTCTCTCTCTCTGCCTCTTTCTCTCTCTCTGTCGCTCTCAAATAAATAAAAATAAACAAAAAAAAAAAGCCAAAACAAACAAATGAGTTAAACCAAATATGGTCCTAGCCAAAACTTGACTGGGCCGAACTACTGTTCGCAGGTATGGGAGCAGTGCTCTACCTTAGCCAGACTTTCACCTCAGGGATGCTGCCCTCTAACATGACCTATGAGGTAAAGCAAAACAGACTCAACACATTCTCTTTCCAATGGGTACAAAGACAGCTTTCTTTGACTGATAAAATCACTGTGTAATCTTGTAGGAGGCAATCATTTAGAAGGCCACAATCAGCACTTAAGAGTCAAGGGAGGGGAGAAATGGAAAAGATCAATGCACCCCAGGTACATCAGGGAACAAAGGTTTACATTATTCTTTAACTATGGGAAGGAAGAGGATCAGTCAAAAATATAATTTCGGGCTGGAGGGATAACACAGTGATTAAGGCATTTGCCTGCAAAGCCAAGGACCTAGGTTCAATTCCCCAAGACCCACGTTAGCAGATGCACAAGGGGGAGCATGCATTTGGAGTGCTGTGGCTGGAGGCCCTAGCACGGCTAGTCTCTCTCTCTATCAAATACATACATAAAAAAATAAAATATTTTTAAAATATATTTATAATTTCAAGCAGATGTGGTGTGCATTTCAGAAGGCTGAGGCACAGGAATTCTGAGTTTGAAGATAGCCTGGGGAACACAGGAACAGCCTGCTTCAACCAAAACAAAATTTTAAAGTTTATTTCTATTAAACACACACACACACGCCTTTTACCTGGGCATGGTGGCACACGCCTTTAATCCTGGCACTAGGGAGGCAGAGGTAGGAGGATCGCTGTGAGTTCGAGGCCACCCTGAGACTACATAGTGAATTCCAGGTCAGGACCCATGAAAACCAGAGCACAAGGGGGTGCATGCCTCTGGAGTTTGTTTGCAGCTGAAGGCCCTGGCACACCCATTCTCTCTCTATCTGCCCCCTCCCCCCACCAAAAAAAATTAAATTAAAAAAAAACTCTTGTGTATGTTCATGTACCTAAAAAGATATAAGCAAGAATATGTCTGTGACAGCAACAAAATGAGATAAAAAAACAAAACAAACGAATACCCACTTTTAGGGAATTAATTGTGAAAGTTATACAATTTATATTTCTAAGAAAATGAACCACAATTACATATACTAATATAAATCATAAAAACATAATATTGAGGCTCAAGAAATGGCTCAAGGGTTAAGGTGTTTGCCTAAAGAGCCTATACCCAAGTAAAGGCAGATGCACAAAGTGGCGCATGTGTCTGCAGTTCATTTGCAGCAGCTTGAGGCTCTGCAGCGGCCCATTCTTTCCTTCCTTCCCTCCCTTCCTCTCTCTCTCTGCTTGCAAATAAATAAATAAATAAAATATTTTTAAAAGGGCTGGAGAGATGCTTACCAGCTAAGGTGCTTGCCTGAGAAGCCTAAGGAGCCAGGTTTTGCCCCCTAGAACTCACATAAGCCAGAGACACACAAGATGATACATGTGCACAAGATGGCACATGTATCTAGAGTTCAATTACAGTGGCTAGAGGCCCTAGCACGCCAATTCTCTTTCCCTCTCTCGCTCTTTCATAAATAAATTTTTAAAAAAATATTTAAAGGGCCAGAGAGATGTCCTAGAGGTTAAGGTGCATGCCTGTGAAGTTCAAGGACCCCAGTTCAACTCTCCAGGTCCCATGTAAGCCAGATGCACATGGTGGTACATGCATGTGGAGTTCGTTTGCAGTGGCTAGAGCCCTGGTGTGACCATTCTCACACACTTTCTCTCCCTCCCTCTCTCTCCCCCTCTATCTGTAATAAATAAAAATAAATAAAATCTTTAAAAAAATATTTTAAAACAGGGCTGGAGAGATGGCTTAGTGGTTAAGCACTTGCCTGTGAAGCCTAAGGACCCCAGTTCAAGGCTGGATTCCCCAGGACCCACGTTAGCCAAATGCACAAGGGGGTGCACGCGTCTGGAGTTCGCTTACAGTGGCTGGAGGCCTTGGAGCACCCATTCTCTCTCTCCCTCTCAAATAAATAAATAAAATAAACAAAAAAATATTTAAAAACAAAAACAAGCCGGGCATGGTGGCATACACCTTTAATCCCAGCACTCGGGAGGCAGAGGTGCTGCCATGAGTTCAAAGCCACCCTGAAACTACAGAGTGAATTACAGGTCAGCCTGGGTGAGAGTGAGACCTTACCTCAAAAAACCAAAAAAACAAACACAATGTTGTTGGGGCTGGAGAGACTCCTCAATAGTTAAGGCATTTGACTGCAAAGCCTAACAACCCAGGTTTGATTCCCCAGTACCCACATAAAGCTAGATGCACAAAGTGGCATATGCATCTGTTTGTTTGCAGTGGCTAGATGTCCTGGCGCTCCCATTTTCTCTCTGAATCTCTCTACTTGGCAAATAAATAAAATTTTTAAAAAATAATGTTTATCAGGATGAATCAAACAAGAACATCAAGAACATGAATATCTATGTTTCTATTTTATAATAAAAATGGCAAAACTGAACAATACAGTTTTGAAAGAAAAGGGAATAAGGCAGTTATATGGAAGTTCTATTTCTTTTTTGTTGTTGTTGTTTTGGTTTTTTGTTTGTTTGTTTTCAAGGTAGGGTGCCATTTTAACCCAGGCTGACCTGGAACTCACTCTAGTTCCAGGCTGGACTTAAAACTCATAACAATCCTCCGAATTTTGCCTCCTGAGTATTGGATTAAAGGCATGTGGCACCACACCGGATTTGTTCTATTTCTTTCTTTTTTGTTTTTAGAGAAAGAGAAAGAGACAACTGGCACGCTGGGGCCTCAGCTACTACAACTGAACTGCAGACACTTGCGCCACCTAGTGGACATGTGCGACATTGTGCTCACCTCACCTTTTGTGCATCTGGCCTATATGGGACCTTGAGAGAGATCAAACATGGGTCCTAAGGTTTTGCAGGCAAGTGCCTTAACTGCTAAGCCATCTCTCCAGCCCTTGTTTTTCTTTTTTTTTGTTGTTGTTGTTTTTTGTTTTTTTGGTTTTCCGAGGTAGGGTTTCACTCTAGCTCAGGCTGACCTGGAATTCATTATATAGTCTCAGGATGGCCTCAAACTCATGGCAATCTTCCTACCTCTGCCTCCCAAGTACTAGGATTAAAGGCGTGTGCCCTGGCTACCTTGTTCTACTTATTAAGTTGGATGACCGGTTCACAAGTATTGAATAGTTTTATTATATGCCTATTTACATATCTTTGTATGTATCAAATATACATATTTATATGAAATATAATTTTTATATAAATTTAGTATTAATATAAAAATATACATATTTTGTATGTCTCAAATACTTCCTAACTTGAAGAGAAAACAAGAAAGAAAGGGGGGCGGAGGAAAGGAGAGAAGAAAGTGGATAGAGACCTATTGTGGTGGTCTGAATCCAATGTCTCCCATAAACTCGTGTGTTCTGAATGCTTGGTCCTCACTTGATGGCAATTTGAGAGACAGAACCTTGCTGAATGTGTGTTGTTAGGGGCAGACTTTGGGGTGTTATTAGCCAGGTCCCCACTGTCAGAGATCGGTTCACTCTCTTGCTGATGTTCTCCACTTTTTTTTTTTTTTTTTTTTTTTGGATTTTCGAGGTAGGGTCTCACTCTAGCCCAGGCTGACCTGGAATTCACTATGGAGTCTCAGGGTGGCCTCGAACTCACGGTGATCCTCCTACCTCTGCCTCCCGAGTGCTGGGATTAAAGGTGTGTGCCACCATGCCCGGCTCTGTTCTCCACTTTGCTCATGCCACATTTTCCCCTGCCATCAGAGAGAGTCCTCTCTAGACTATAAGCCAAAACAAAAACTTTCCTCCTAGGGGCTGGAGAGATGACTTAGCAGTTCAAGTGTTTCCCTGCAAAGCCAAACGACCCAGGTTCGATTCCTCAGGACCAAAGTAAGCCAGATGCACAAGATGACACATGCATCTGGAGTTGGTTTGCAGTGGCTGGAGGCCCTGGCATGCTCATTCTTATTCTCTCATACAAACAAAATATCTTTTTTAAAAAAATTGGGTGAAAAGTTGGGGGTGGTGGTGCAAGCCTTTAATCCCAGCACTCAGGAGGCAGAGGTAGAAGGATTGCTGAGATTTCAAGGCCACCCTGAGACTACATAGTGAATGCCAGGTCAGTCTGAGCTAGAGCGAGACCCTACCTCAAAAAAAAAAAAAAAAAAATTGGATGAGAGTGTTTACAAGGGAACAGTTATACAGATTAATTAAAAGCACTGTTATACTCAAGAGTATGTTATAGTTTACCCAAGCATTTTTAATTATAATCCCATAGCAAGGCTGCAAGACACATATCATTCTTTCCATATTACTTACAAGAAAAACAATGTCCAAAAGGTCAACATCACAGAGACTTTGACTACTACTAGGTAACAGAGAATACTTGGAGCCCTCTGACTTGAAATCAACAATACAGATAAAAGGAAACTGATCAGTCTATACAATGAAAGTGTTAACAGCAACAGAGCTGCCAAGAGATCTGGGCTGGGAGATGAATCAGCAGTTCAAGGCACTTGCTTGCAAATACTTCAGGCCCAGGGTTTAATTTGCATTTGGAGTTTGTTTGCAGTAGCAAGAGGCCCTGGTGCATCCATACACCCCCCCACCACCACCACACACACACACACTTGTGCCCACACACTCTCTCTTAAATAAATACATGAAAAAAGAAAACTTGGTGAGGAGGTTGAGGTAGGGTCTCACTCTAGCCCAGGCTGACCTGGAACTCAGTCTGTAGGCCTAGGCTAGCCTCAAACTCATAGCAATCCTCCTACCACAGGTTTTCAAGTGCTGAGATTAAGGGCATGCATCACTTGTTTGTCCCTAATTTTTTTTTTCTTTTGAGGTAGAGTCTCACTTGAATAATGTTGGTGCAACGGGAGGGCCTGGAGGACCAGAAGTTTCAGCAGGGGTCTTGGGGGAAGCAGGCGTGGCCGTGGCCCTGGTGGGGCCAAAACTGCAGGTCTCGTGGAGGCAAAGCCAAAGACGGGGTGTGGATCCGTCACAAGCTGGGATGCCTGGTCAAGGACATGAAGATCAAGTCCCTGCAGGAGATCCATCTGCTCTCCCTGCCCATCCAGGAGTCTGAGATTATTGACTTCTTCTTGGGGCATCCCTTGAGGATGAGGTTTTGAAGATCGCGCCCATGCAGAAGCAGACTCACGCTGGCCAATGGACCAGGTTCAAGGCTTTTGTCACCATTGGGGACTACAATGGTCATGGCGGCCTGGGTGTCAAGGTCTCTAAGGAGGTAGCCACTGTCATCCGAGGGTCATCATCTTGGCTAAGCTCTCCACTGTGCCTGTCCAGAGAGGCTAGTGGGGGAACAAGATGGGCAAGCCCCACACAGTCCCCTATGATAGGCCGCTGTGGCTCTGAGCTGATGCGCCTTATCCCTGCCCCCAGGGCCCAACAAGCTGCTGCTGATGGCTGGTATTGATGACTGCTATACTAAAGCCAGGGGCTGCACTGCCACCCTGGGCAACTTTGCTAAGGCCGTTTTTGACATCATCTCTAAGACCTACAGCTCTCTGACCCCCAACTTCTGGAAAGAGACTGTGTTCACTGAGTCTTCCTACCAGTTCACTGACCATCTTGTAAAAACCCACACCAGAGTCTCAGAGCAGAGGATCCAGGCTCCAGCTGTGGCTACTACATAGGGATTTTATACAGAAAAAATAAAAGTGGATTAAACCTGTGAAAAAAAGAAAAAGACCTCCTAACACCTGAAAGATTCTGAATCAGACTCCTAATGAGTCTTCCATTTAGTCAAACATTCCTAAAACCCACCATGAATTCTGACAAAGAGTTAACAGAAATTAAAAACTATTACAGGGCTGGAGAGATGGCTTAGTGGTTAAGCGCTTGCCTGTGATGCCTAAGGACCCTGGTTCAACGCTCAATTCCCCAGGACCCACGTTACCCAGATGCACGAGGGGGCACACATGTCTGGAGTTCGTTTGCAGTGGCTGAAGGCCCTGGCGTGCCCCCCCCCCTCTCTCTCTCTCTCTCTCTCTCTCTCTCTATATATATATATATATATATATATATATATATACATATACATATATATATATATATATATATATATATATATATATACATATACATATCTGCCTCTTCTCTGTCTGTTACTCTCAAAAAAATAAAAATAAATAATAAAAAAAACAACAAAAAATTTAAAAAAAACTATTACAACCTTATAAGGTAACATGTAACTAAAGTATGAGTGACTCTATTTTGACTTTTAGCCTGACCTGTTGGTACCTGTTGTAAGAGCTTAGACCAAAATAAAATCTACTATAATCAGAGATAGAGAGACAGACAGACACACACACCTCAGCTTAACCAAAGTGCCTCTATTCCAATGTAGTCACTGTATCATCCTCTCCAAAACAGCTGAAGTTTGTCTGTTAAGAATGAATATATGATAGCATGACATATTCAATTAGTTCTTATTCATGATGGGTAGATTATCTAAAAACTAAAATGATATCATGTCATGCTTCTGACTTAATATAACACTCTCAGGGTTCTACCTGTATGTACATAGTAGTTTAGAAAAAAAGATAAAAATAGCTGGGCTTGGTGGTGCATGCCTTTAATCCCAGCACTCCAGAGGTAGAGGTAGGAGGATCACCGTGAGTTTGAGGCCACCCTGAGACTACATAGTGAATTCCAGGTCAGCCTGGACTAGAGTGAAACCTTATCTCACCCCCCCAAAAAAAGACATAAGGAAGTGGGATCATTTCTCAGCAAGCACAATCTATCTCAGATATTCTCTAAAGAGCAGCCCTGGTGGGCGTGGTGGCACACGACTTTAATCCCAGCACTCGGGAGGCAGAGGTAGGAGGATCACTGTGAGTTCAAGGCCATCCTGAGACTCCATAGTGAATTCCAGGTCAGCCTGGGCTAGAGTGAGACCCTACCTTCGAAAAACCAAAAAACAAAAGAGCAGCCCTCCCTAGAAAGTAGTAGTAGTAGACTAGATACTAGTCTTTAAGATGCATCCCTTTTCTAATTCAAACCTAAAATCCAGGGAAAATAATCATTTGATATGTCTGATATTAAAAGAAAACAACTTCTTTACTCTGAAGCCATGGGTTTGTTATTGCAGATGAATTCCAGTACTGGAGATGGGTTAAGGCTGCCCAAACGATGCAGGTCATTTAAGATGGTAAGAGCCTACTGCTAAAGACACCAAAGGCTGCAGTCACAGAGCTCTAAGAAACCAAGCTGGAATTGAGATTAAGCCATCTCCCTGACTGACAGCAGCCAGAGTGCTGGAAGGTGTTATACATGCTGCAGGGGCAGAAAAGTCATCTACAGTGTGAATGAGCAATGGATTCTGCAAGCTATAAAATCAACCAGCCAAGCAAGATTTACCCACCTGTGCAACAGTGGCACTTAAGTTATGGGTGTAATCAACTGTTCTCTCTATGGATAGAGGCCTCAGTGGGACAAAATTCACACCTGGTACTGAGAATAGTCAAGAACCTAGAGCTGGGAAAGTCACAGACCCCAGAGGGAAGCGTCCACTGTCTTTTTTAAATATTTATTTGAGAGACAGAAACAAAATGGGCACACTAGGGCCTCCAGCCGCTGTAAACAAACACCAGATGCATGTGCCACTTTGTGCATCTGGCTTACGTGGGTCCTGGGGAATCAAACCAAGGTCCTTTGGCTTCGCAGGCAAATGCTTTACTGCTCGGCCATCTTCCCAGCCCAGCTTCCATTGTCTTTTGGCTAAACAAAGACATTATGCCCATCAAATAGCCTTTCTAAGCTTGTATGTTTAAGCCCTTTGATTAATACTGATCTCACTTTTCGTTAAAGAACCTTCTTTTAAAGGTAGTGTCAGGACTGGAAAGACGGCTTAGTGGTTAAGGTGCTTGCCTGTGAAGCCTAAGAATGCATGTTTCAATCTCCAGGTTCCACATAAGCCAGATGCAAAAAAGTGACACGAAGCGTGCAATGCCACACATGCACACCAAGGGGGTGCGTGCATCTGGAGTTTGTTCACAGCAGCTGAAAGGCTCTGGCACCCCCATTCTCTCTCTCTCTCACTCACTCAAAATAATAATAATAATAATAATAATAATAATAATAAATTAAAGGTGGCATCAAATACAAGAGAGAGTGGCTAAAGTGCTTCCCTACAAAGCCTAACAACCTGAGTTTAATTTCCCAGTACCCATGTAAAGCCAGATACATAAAGGGGCACATCTAGAGTTTGTTTGCAGTGGCTAGAGGCCCTGGTGTGCCCATTCTCTCTCTCTCTCTCTCTCTCTCTCTCTCTCTCTCTCTTTCTTGTCTCTGTGTACAAATAAATAAATAAAATATTCAAAAAAGACTATAGCCAGGCATGGTGGCACATGCCTTTTGGGAGGCAGAGGTAGAAGGATTGCCATGAGTTCGAGGCCACCCTGAAACTACACAGTGAATTCCAGGTCAGCCTAGGTTAGAATGAGACTCTACCTCAAAAACAAAACACATACACACACACACAAACACACACACACACACACAAAAACACTATAGTTGTGTCTAAGCCAATGTCTGTACCATAAGCATCACCTTATATCCTACACCATGCACACTGTTTTGTTTATTTTTCTGGTTTTTAGAGATAGGGTCTCACTCTAGCCCAGGCTGACCTGGGATTCAGTACATAGCCTCAAGATGGCTTCAAACTCATGGTGATCTACTTCTGCCTCCCGAGTGCTGGGATTAAAGGTGTGCCCACCACGCCCAGCCATGCACAGTCTTATGTGCCTTTTTCCCACCTTATTTACTCCATTACTACTTCCATAATGATGCTGCTTCTAGGACACATGGATTTCAGTTATTTCAATGGGAAGAATACACAACAGAACCTAAAAGAATATGGATGGTCTTTTCTAAAAATATTACTGAAATATAAATACAGCAATTTAGCTTTATAGTTAAATTAGCAATGTTAAATTTTAACAAATTTTGCAACTGATCATGATAAACCTCTAATTTAAGGTTTCTAGGATACAAAGTTAAATTTAAATATCTCATCCAAATGTGTCAATGAATGTCCCAATTCCCAGACATATGTGTAGAAATTATGAGTATAGATTGACAAGTGGCTGAAGCTCACTACATCACCATCTATGCACAGAAACCAACAAAGAATTACAAGACCCACTTAAAATGGCTGTCATATATACAGTACCTACAATATTAAACACTATTATTCCAAATTAGTGTAAACCTGTCTTAAAAGAAAACGAAGTGCTGGGCCTGGTGGCACACAACTTTAATCCCAGCACTCAGGAGGCAGAGGTAGGAGGATCGCCATGAGTTTGAGGCCACCCTGAGACTACATAGTGAATTCCTGGTCAGCCTGAGCTAGAGGGAGACTTTAGCTCGAAAAACCAAAAAACAAACAAACCAAAAAAAGAAAAGAAAATGAGAAAAAAAAAAACAACTCCTAGGAATCCTGTAGGATACAGATACAGCTTCTAAATCAAGAAAGAAACCAAGCTAGGAGGTGAAATCCACAATATCATCAGTATTTCTGGGGGCAGGAACTCTGCTAATTCTAAAATTGTGGTTCATAGGTAATTGTAAAACTGCTGTCCAATTGTAGTAGACCCAGAGAATAGTAAAAGCAGAGTTTCAAAACTAGAAGACAACATTCCATTCTCTACTTTCTACATATATGATTATTAAAAACTGTTTCCAATGAGCCATCACCTCACTCAATATTTGCAAGAAGAAAGCCAGGCATGGTGGCACACACCTTTAATCCCAGCACTTGGGAGGCAGAGGTAGGAGGATCACCATGAGTTCAAGGCTTCTATTTATAAGAAGGGCTCCCATCACTTAAGGTAACCAGAAAAGAACATAGCATACTTGGACTTCCACGGCCCTGCAACAAACCTTTATTTATTTGTTTGTTTGTTTTATTGTTCATTTGCAAGGGGGAGAGGGTGTGGCACACCATGGCCTCTGGTCACTGCAAACAAATACCAAAAACTTACACCACTTTTTGTATCCAGCTTACCTGAGTGGCCTGAAAATTGAACTCGGGTCAGCATGCTTTGTAAGCTAATGCTTTTAACTGTTGAGCCATCTTCCCAGCCCCCAATAAACCTTTTTAAATGCAATAATTATACAAAAAATATAATGATTTTTAAACTGGTAGCATGTGATATAACCACAAAAATAAGCATCCAGATTTCACTGTTAAATAAGTGTGTGTCTAAATTTGCTGGCTATGACTAAGCAAATAAATGACGTGGGATACTTCCAATTTAGTCCTCCTATTAGCAACCAGACACAGGACTTTCCTACCACTTGGAAGGGAGTGGATCCCAGTTTTAGGATGACACAATTGAAAGGTTCCAAGAAGGAATTAAAATAGTCTCAGCAAGACCAGCCTGGTGGTGCACGCCTTTAATCCCAGCACTCGGGAAGAAGAGGTAGGATATCGCCATGAGTTCAAAGCCACCCTGAAACTACATAGTGAATTCCAGGTCAGCCTAAGCTAGAGCAAAACCCTACCTCGGAAAACCAAAAAATAAAAAATAAAAAATAAAATGTCTTGTCAGACTGGAGTGATAGCTTAGCAGTTAAGGCACTTCCCTGTGAAGCCAAAGAACCCAGGTTCAATTCCTCAGGACACACATAAGCCAGATGCACAAGGTGACACATGTACCTGAAGTTCATTTGCAGTGGCTGGAGGCCCTGGCATGCCCATTCTTTCTCCCTATCTGCTTCTCTCTAGCTTAAAAAAAAAAAAAAATAGGGCTGGAGAGACGGCTTTGCAGTTAAGGCGTTTGCCTGAGAAAGCAAAGGACCCCAGTTTGATTTCCTAGTACCCACATAGGCCAGATACACAAGATGATGCATGCATCTGGAGTTTGTTCACAGTGGCTGGAGGTCCTTATGCACCCATTCTCTCTCTCTCTCTCTCAAATATATAAACAAAAAAATAAAGAGATGGTTCAGCATTTGAGGCACTTGCCTGCAAAGCCTAATGACTAAGGTTTGACTCCCCAATACCCATGTAAACCAGATGCACAAGGTGGCACATGCATCTGGAGTTTATTTGCAGTGGATGAAGACCCTGGCATGTCCATTCCTCTATCTGCCTCTGTCTCAAGTAAAAAAAATAAAATTATAAAATTATTTTTAAAAATAAAATATAAGGGCTGGAGAGATGGCTTAGCAGTTAAGGCACTTGCCTGCTGAAAGCATAGCAACCTAGGTTTGATTCCCCAGTACCCACTGGGTACATGAGGTGACACATGCATCTAGAGATTGTTTGCAGCCTCTTTCTCTCTCTCTCCCCGCTTGTAAATAAATAAAAAATATTCAAAATAAATAAGCTGAATGGTGGTACACACCTTTAATCCCAGCACTCCTGAGGCAGAGGTAGGAAGATCACTATGAGTTCAAGGTCACCCTGAAACTACATAGTGAATTCCAGGTCAGCTTGGGCTAGAGAAAGACCATGCCTTGGGGAAAAAAGAAACAAAGAAAGAGAGGGGAGAAGGGAAGGGAAGGGAAGGGAAGGGAAGGAAGAGGGAAGGGAAGGGAAGGGAAGGGAAGGGAAGGGAAGGGAAGGGAAGGGAAGGGAAGGGAAGGGAAGGGAAGGGAAGGGAGGGAAGGGAAGGAAGGGAAGGGAAGGGAAGGAAGGGAAGGAAGGGAAGGGAAGGGAAGGGAAGGGAAGGGAAGGGAAGGGAAGGAAGGGAAGGGAAGGGAAGGGGAAGGGAAGGGAAGGGAAGGGAAGGGAAGGGAAGGGAAGGGAAGGAAGGGAAGGGAAGGGAAGGGAAGGGAAGGGAAGGGAAGGGAAGGGAAGGGAAGGGAAGGGAAGGGAAGGGAAGGAAGGGAAGGGAAGGGAAGGAAGGGAAGGGAAGGGAAGGGGAAGGGAAGGGAAGGGAAGGGAAGGGAAGGGAAGGGAAGGGAAGGGAAGGGAAGGGAAGGGAAGGGAAGGGAAGGAAGGGAAGGGAAGGGAAGGGAAGGAAGGAAGGAAGGAAGGGAAGGGAGGGAGGGAAGGAAGGGAGGGAAGGGAAGGAAGGAAGGAGGGAGGGAAGGAAGGAAGGGAAGGAAGGAAGGGAGGGAAGGAGGAACGGAAGGGAAGGGAAGGAAGGGAAGGAGGGAAGGGAAGGGAAGGAAGGGAGGGAAGGGAAGGGGGAAGGGAAGGAAGGGAAGGAAGAAGGGAGGAAGGAGGGAAAGGGAAGGGAAGGAAGGGAAGGGAGGAAGGGAAAGGGAAGGAAGGGAAGGAAGGGGGGAGGGAAGGGAGGAAGGGAAGGGAAGGGAAGGGAGGAAGGAAGGGAAGGAAGGGAAGGGAGGGAAGGGAAGGAGGAAGGGAAGGGAAGGAAGGGAAGGGAAGGGAAGGAAGGGAGGAAGGAAGGGGGAGGGAAGGAGGGAGGAAGGGAAGGAAGGGAAGGGAGGGAAGGGAGGGAAGGGAAGGAAGGAAGGGAAGGAGGGAAGGGAAGGGAGGGAGGGAAGGGAAGGGAAGGGAAGGGAAGGGGGAAGGGAAGGGAAGGGAAGGGAAGGGAAGGGAAGGGAAGGGAAGGGAAGGGAAGGGGGGAAGGGAAGGGAAGGGAAGGGAAGGGAAGGGAAGGGAAGGAAGGGAAGGGAAGGGAAGGGAAGGGAAGGGAAGGGAAGGGAAGGGAAGGGAAGGGAAGGGAAGGGAAGGGAAGGGAAGGGAAGGGAAGGGAAGGGAAGGGAAGGGAAGGGAAGGGAAGGGAAGGGAAGGGAAGGGAAGGGAAGGGAAGGGAAGGGAAGGGAAGGGAAGGGAAGGGAAGGGAAGGGAAGGGAAGGAAGGGAAGAAGGGAAGGGAAGGAAGGGAAGGGAAGGGAAGGGAAGGGAAGGGAAGGGAAGGGAAGGAAGGGAAGGGAAGGAAGGAAGGGAAGGGAAGGAGGGAAGGGAAGGGAAGGGAAGGGAAGGAAGGGAAGGGAAGGGAAGGGAAGGGAGAGGGAAGGGAAGGAGGGAAGGGAAGGGAAGGAAGGGAAGGGAAGGGAAGGGAAGGGAAGGGAAGGGAAGGGAAGGAAGGGAAGGGAAGGGAAGGGAGGGAAGGGAAGGGAAGGGAAGGAAGGGAAGGGAAGGGAAGGGAAGGGAAGGGAAGGAGAAGGCAGGGAAGGGAAGGGAAGGGAAGGGAAGGGAAGAAGGGAAGGGAAGGGAAGGGAAGGGAAGGGAAGGGAAGGGAAGGAGGGAAGGAAGGGAAGGGAGGGAAGGGAAGGGAAGGGAAGGGAAGGGAAGGAGGAAGGGAAGGAAGGGAAGGGAAGGGAAGGGAGGAAGGGAAGGGAAGGGAAGGGAAGGGAAGGGAAGGGAAGGGAAGGGAAGAAGGGAAGGGAAGGGAAGGGAAGGGAAGGGAAGGGAAGGGAAGGGAAGGGAAGGGAAGAAGGGAAGGGAAGGGAAGGGAAGGGAAGGGAAGGGAAGGGAAGGGAAGGAAGGGAAGGGAAGGGAAGGGAAGGGAAGGGAAGGGAAGGGAAGGGAAGGGAAGGGAAGGGAAGGGAAGGGAAGGGAAGGGAAGGGAAGGGAAGGAAGGAAGGGAAGGGAAGGGAAGGGAAGGGAAGGGAAGGGAAGGGAAGGGAAGGGAAGGGAAGGGAAGGGAAGGGAAGGAAGGGAAGGGAAGGGAAGGGAAGGGAAGGGAAGGGAAGGGAAGGAGGGAAGGGAGGAAGGGAAGGGAAGGGAAGGGAAGGGAAGGGACGGGAAGGGAAGGAAGGGAAGGGAAGGGAAGGAAGGAAGGAGGAAGGGAAGGGAAGGGAAGGAGGGAAGGGAAGGGAAGGGAAGGGAAGGGAAGGGAAGGGAAGGGAAGGGAAGGGAAGGGAAGGGAAGGGAAGGGAAGGGAAGGGAGGAAGGAAGGGAAGGGAAGGGAAGGGAAGGGAAGGGAAGGGAAGGGAAGGGAAGGGAAGGGAAGGGAAGGGAAGGGAAGGGAAGGAAGGGAAGGGAAGGGAAGGGAAGGGAAGGGAAGGGAAGGGAAGGGAAGGGAAAGGGAAGGGAAGGAAGGGAAGGGAAGGGAAGGGAAGGGAAGGGAAGGGAAGGGAAGGGAAGGGAAGGGAAGGGAAGGGAAGGAAGGGAAGGGAAGGGAAGGGAAGGGAAGGGAAGGGAAGGGAAGGAAGGGAAGGGAAGGGAAGGGAAGGGAAGGGAAGGGAGGGAAGGGAAGGGAAGGGAAGGAAGGGAAGGGAAGGGAAGGGAAGGGAAGGGAAGGGAAGGGAAGGAAGGGAAGGGAAGGGAAGGGAAGGGAAGGGAAGGGAAGGGAAGGGAAGGGAAGGGAAAGGGAAGGGAAGGGAAGGGAAGGGAAGGGAAGGAAGGGAAAGGAAAGGAAAGGAAGGAAAGGAAAGGAAAGGAAAGGAAAGGAAAGGAAAGGGAAAGGAAAGGAAAGGAAAGGAAAGGAAAGGAAAGGAAAGGAAAGGAAAGGAAAGGAAAGGAAAGGAAAGGAAAGGAAAGGAAAGGAAAGGAAAGGAAAGGAAAGGAAAGGAAAGGAAAGGAAAGGAAAGGAAAGGAAAGGAAAGGAAAGGAAAGGAAAGGAAAGGAAAGGAAAGGAAAGGAAAGGAAAGGAAAGGAAAGGAAAGGAAAGGAAAGGAAAGGAAAGGAAAGGAAAGGAAAGGAAAGGAAAGGAAAGGAAAGGAAAGGAAAGGAAAGGAAAGGAAAGGAAAGGAAGGAAAGGAAAGGAAAGGAAAGGAAAGGAAAGGAAAGGAAAGGAAAGGAAAGGAAAGGAAAGGAAAGGAAAGGAAAGGAAAGGAAAGGAAAGGAAAGGAAAGGAAAGGAAAGGAAAGGAAAGGAAAGGAAAGGAAAAGGAAAGGAAAGGAAAGGAAAGGAAAGGAAAGGAAAGGAAAGGAAAGGAAAGGAAAGGAAAGGAAAGGAAAGGAAAGGAAAGGAAAGGAAAGGAAAGGAAAGGAAAGGAAAGGAAAGGAAAGGAAAGGAAAGGAAAGGAAAGGAAAGGAAAGGAAAGGAAAGGAAAGGAAAGGAAAGGAAAGGAAAGGAAAGGAAAGGAAAGGAAAGGAAAGGAAAGGAAAGGAAAGGAAAGGAAAGGAAAAGTGTGTTTAGCCAGGCATGGTGTTACACGCTTTTCGTTTTAATCCCACCACTCAGGAGGCAGAGGTAGAAGGATGGCCATGAGCTCACGGAGAGCCTGGACTAGAGCAAAACCCTTCCTCGAAAAGCCAAACTAAAAATGTGTGTTAAGTATCACCTTTGTATTCCATAACTTTCATTCTATGCTTGCTTCTGCCACTACTTTGTTATGCAACTTCTTTATCTGCAAAATGAGAACACATGAATGGCCTCTTGGGCTCCTTTGGCTGAGTGTGGGTATGGGTGCACGTGTGGGTGCAGCTGTATGTGTTTGCAGGCCAAAGGACAACTTCAGATGCCCCTGGTCTGGAGCTAGCCAATTAGGCCAGACTATCAGACTAGGGATCCTCCCATCTCTACCTCCCCAGAGCTGGGTTTACAAATATGTGCCACCACACCCAGCATTTTTACATGGGTTCTGGGATCAAATTCAGATCCTCACACTTGTGAGGCAAGCACTTAACCAACTGCACACTCTTCAGCCCCACTCTTGGGTTCTTCTAACACTGTAATATCCTTTTAAAGATATGACAGGAATGTCTGCTAGATATTTAGCACTTACAGAATATTTTCAAAAACCTCAAGGAATTTCACCAGTGTTAATGATGCCTACCTACTACATTCTCCTCCTCAAGAAGTCATATAAGCTGAATCTAAAAACAAACATATTTTTAGATATGTTTCTATAAAATTTCAAAAATATATTTTCTTCTTTTTTTTCCCCTCTTGCTTTTTCAAGCTATAGTCTCACTCTAGCCCAGACTGACATAGAACTCACTCTGTACTCCCAGGTTGGCCTTGAACTCATGGTGATCCTCCTACCTCAGCCTCCCAGGTGCTGCTATGGAAGGCATGCACCACCACGCCCTGCTCTTTTCTTGACTTTTGAGAAAAACTCTTGCTATGTAACCTTGGATGACCTGGAAGCTACTATGTATCCCAAGCTGTCAATGATCCTCCTGTCACTGCGTACTAAGCACTGGAATTACAGGTATGTGTCACTATGCCCAACTCCAAGATACTTTTAAATATATTATACACTAAAATTTTGAGGTATAATTTATATATAATAAGATTTACCCTTCAAGTATACACTTATACATTTGAAAGACACAAAGACATGTAAACACCAAAGTAGTCACGATGAGAAATGGATATACCGGGGCACTGCGGCACACACCTTTAATCCCAGCACTCAGGAAGCGGAGGTAGGAGGATCACCATGAGTTCAAGGCTACCCTGAGACTACATAGTGAATTCCAGGTCAGCCTGAGCTAGAGTGAGACCCTACCGGGGGAAAAAAAAAAAAAGTATATATATAGAACAAAAAAAAATTCAATCAACCCCTGACAACTAGCTAGTTTTCTGTCCCTACAGTTTTGTCTGTTCTCAAGTATAGCACTGGAATCCTGCATAGCCTTGTGAGTCTGCCTTTTTTCACTTAGCATAATGCACTTAATATTTATCTATGTAACTGCAAAAGATGTCATATAGTATTTCAACGTGCAAATGTACCAATGTTTGTCAAGTAACCATTTGAAGTACATTTGCATAATTTCCAGTCTGAGGCAACTATGACATTAGAATTTAAGTTTTCTGTTCACTTGAATAATTATCTAGAAGTGGAATTAATGGATGATTATGGCAAGTACACATTTGTGTATGAGAACCTATCAAACTCTTTTCCAAGGAGAGCACGCTGACAAGGAATGAGTTTTTGAATGGTTTTAAGGAAAAACAAGCTTAGACCTTGTCACAAATTTGCCAGAAGGATCCTAAATATACCCAGATATTTATCAGAGGAAATTATTTTCCTGTGTCCTATTTAAAGGAAGTAGAAAATAAATAAAATATTTTTAAAGGGGGGGCTGGAGAGATGGATTAGTGGTTAAAGCACTTGCTGGCAAAGCCAAAGGACCTAGGTTCAATGTACCAGTACCCCCATAAAGCCAGATGCACAAGGTGGAGCATGTGCCTGGAGTTTATTTGCAGTGGCTAGAGGCCCTGGCATGCCTATTCTCTCCCCGCCCCCTCTCAAATAAAATATTTTTAAAGAAAGAAGTTAACAAAGGAAGTTGGTTGATAAATATTTGTATTCATCTCATAGACTTTAAAACATCATGTTTGAAATCACACACATAAGCCCCACAGTTCACAGTGTGGGGCATGTGTTTCAATCTGTTTAGCTAAAATGTGGGCTGAATGTGTATTTCGAATTGCAGTTTCCAGGCCGGGCACGGTGGCATAAACCTTTAATCCTAGCACTCAGGAGGCTGAGGTAGGAGGATCTCTGCAAGTTCAACCTCTGAGGCTACACAGTGAGTTTCAGGTCCACCTAGGCTACAGCAGTGACACTTTGCCTCAAAAAAACAAGCAATGGAGCCCTGGACAACAACAAAAAATCACACTTACAAATTAACTGATGTCTTAAGTTCATAAACAATCTCAACCACTGCAATACTACTATACAAACTCTAATGATAATTTGTCTTCATTCTTGTGTATCTAACACTCCTTTTAACTTAAGACGCTCACAGTAAGAAAATAGTAGGACAAAGGATGTAGCTTAGTGCTGCTGGAGCATGAACAAGGTCAGCACCACCACCAGCCCGACCCCCTCCCCACACACAGAGTTAACACTAAGCTGTAGTCACTTCGGTTCCTCAAAAATGGAAACACAGGGCTGGAGGGATGGCTTAGCAGTTAAGGCACTTGCTTACAAAGCCAAAACACCCAGGTTCAATTCCCCAGGACCCACATAAGCCAGATGCACAAGGTGGCACATGCATCTGGAGTTCGTTTGCACCAGCGGGAGGCCCTGGCATGCTCATTCCCTTCATTTCTCTCTCTCTCTCTCTCTGTGTGTGTGTGTGTCAAATCAATATATAAATAAAAATATTTTTTAAAAAACGGCAACAAAGCCAGGTGTGGTGGCGCATGCCTTTTAATCCCAGCACTTGGGAGGCAGAGGTAGGAGGATCACTGTGAGTTCAAGGCCATCCTGAGACTATCCTGAGACTACATAGTGAATTCCAGGTCAGCCTGAGCTAGAGTGAGACCCTACCTCAAAAAACCAAAACCAAAAAAAAAAAAAAAAGGAAACACACTCCCACTTAAAAGTTTTCCCACATGTAGAAAATGCTCCATCAGGCTTAGGAAGAAGGCTCAGTAGTTCAAGCCTTCCAGCACAGGTTCAATTCCTGGCGCCTATGCAAAGTCAGATGCACAAAGTTGTACGTGCAAGCAGAATTTGTTTTGTTTGCAACTGCAAGAGACCCTGGAGTGCCCATAGTCCCCTTTTTTTCTTTTGGTTTTTTGAGGTAGGGTCTCACTTCTAGCCCAGGCTGACCTGGAATTCACTATGTAGTCTCAGGGTGGCCTCAAACTCATGGTGATCCTCCTACCTCTGCCTCCCAAGTGCTGGGATTAAATGCGTGCGCCACCATGCCCAGCTTCCTTTTTTTATTTTATTTTATTTTTATTTATTTATTTTTGGTTTTCGAGGTAGGGTCTCACTCTAGCTCAGGCTGACTTGGAATTCACTCTGCAGTCTCAGGGTGGCCTTGAACTCTCAGTGATCCTCCTACCTCTGCCTCCCCAGTGCTGGGTTAAAGGCATGCACCACCATGCCCATTTTCCTCTTTTATTATTATTGTTGTTGTTGTTGTTGTTGTTGTTGTTGGAGGTAGGGTCTCACTGTAGTCCAGACTAACCTGGAATTCACTATGTAGTCTCAGGGTGGCCTTGAACTCATGGTGATCCTCCTACCTCTGCCTCCCAAGTGCTGGGATTAAAGGTGCGTGCCATCAGGTCCAGCCTTGTTTCATTTTTTTTGAGGTAGGGTCTCGCTACTACACAGGCTGACCTGGAATTCACTTTTCACTTTGTAGTATCAGGGTAGCCTCAAACTCAGCAATCCTCCTACCAAGGTCTTCCAAGTGCTGGGATTAAAGGCATGCACCACCACTCCTGGCTTCCATACCCACTTTAAGAATATATATTATGGTGGTTTGATTCAGGTGTCCCCATAAACTAGTTCTGGATGCTAGGTCCCCCGGCTGATGGCAATTGGAAATTGAAGCCTCCTGGAGGCAGTGTATTGTTGGGTGTGGGCTTATGGGTATTATAGCCAGTTTCCCCAGGCCAGTGCTTGGCACACTCCCCTGTTCCTATTGTCTACCTTATGTGGGCCAGGGGGTGATGTCCACCCTTTGGTCATGCCATTGTTTTCCCCTGCCATCATGGTGCTTCCCCTTGAGCCTGTAAACCAAAATAAACCTCTTTTTCTCACAAGCTGCTTAGTTGGGTGATTTCTATCAGCAATGTGAACCTGACTACAAAAGTAATGTTGGTACCGAGGAGTGGTGTCATTTGCTACAAGACACCTGACTGTTTGGCTTTGGCCTTTTGGAGCTGATTTTCAAGAGGAACGTGGAAGGATTTGAAACCTGTACTGTAAGTACAGCTTGACAGACTATTCTGGTCAGAGTTTAAAGACCTGAATGCAGTAAGAACTATGGACTGTGAGGTTTGGCTTATGAGGGTGAGAAAGAGCTTTGCTTGGGCTGAGCTAGCAGTTTGTGTGAGAAACTTGCTGTTATGCTGGTGTCCTGAGAAGTTCTGCAGGGTTGCTTTGCGTAGAAATAAACTGGTGTGACAGAGGGATATGGCACAGAAAAAAAAATTGGGTGGGGGGTGAACTCCTGCCCATTCAGCTGCAATTGAGAGATTACAACCTTTGAGCTTGGGCCAGCTGACCTGCACTGGGACAACAGGAAGAATGTAGACTCTTTTGAAGAGGCCTGAGTGCTCAAGGAGTTGTCTGTTCTTCAAAGTCTGCTTTATTCCCCCCTGATTAAAAAACTGGCACTCTACCTAGTATAGTAGAATATAACAAATGCAGAAAGCAGGTCACTGAGTTTGCAACACGGTCTTGTGCTTTGGAAATGGCCATGGGCAGTGTGAAGCAGGTTTGCTGGATGCCTGCATGGCGACCCTATGGGGCTATGAGGATGAACCGTGGATTGCAGTGGAGACCCAGTGGAGACACCAGGACCACAAAATGGCTGCCAAAGGAGAGCTGCTGACCCCAGATGAAGTTTTCCAGGACTGTGAGTAGCCTAGCTGGAGGGGTGGAATTGGAAGTCCAGAAATTTGTTACTGACTAAAGTTGTTGGACTTGAAGTTACAGTTTGATATTTACCTTGGTTGTTTGAAATTTTGTATTGGTTGAATATTTCTTTGCTATGCCCAATGCCATCTTTTGCAGTGTGAATGTTTATTCCATGACATTATGGTTTTTGGGGGGAGTTTTTGGTATTATGGCTCAGTCAGAAGATCTTGGATTATGGGGATGTATGAACATCATTGGGATTGATAAAAACTATGGGGACTTTTAAAGATAGACTGAATGCATTGCATTTTACATCATGGATAGTTAACAGTTTATGGAGGCCAGGGGCAGAATGTGGTGGTTTGAGTCAGGTGTCCCCCATAAACTTAGGTGTTCTGGAGGCTAGGTTCACCAGCTGACGGCAATTAGAAATTGAAGCCTCCTGGAGGCGGTGTATTGTTGGGGGCCGGCTTCTTGGTGTTATAGGCAGTTTCCCCATGCCAGCGTTTGGTACACTCTCCTGTACCCGTTGTCCACCTTATGTGGGCCATCCCCTGCCATCATAGAGCTTCCCCTCGCGCCTGTAAGCCAAAATAAAGCTCTTATGTTTTTTCCCACAGGCTGCTCTTGGTTGGGTGATTTCTACCAGCAATGTAAACCTGATTGCAACACTCTCTAATAAGTAAAACATTTAAAAATAAAAAAAGAAGCCGGGCGTGGTGGCACACACCTTTAATCCCAGAGGCAGAGGTAGGAGGATCACTGTTGAGTTCAAGGCTACCCTGACACTACGTAGTGAATTCCAGGTCAGCCTGGGCTAGAGAAAAACCCTACTTCAAAAAAAAAAAAAAAATAGCCTGGGCTAGAGTGAGATCCTACCTCGAAAATCAAAAAAAAAAAAAATTAAATTAAATTAAAAAATGAAGAGGGACTTGAAGGACAGCTTAGTTGTTAAGGCACTTGCCTGCAAAGCCTAAAGACCTAGGTTTAACTCCCTAGGACCCACATAAGCCAGATACACATGGCGGTGCCCGCTTCTAGAGTTCATTTGCAGTTGCTAGAGGCCCTGGCATGCCCACTCTCAATCTCTCTCTCTCTCCCCCAAATCAATAAAAATAAAAAGCCAAGCAAGGTGGTGCACGCCTTTAATCCCAGCACTCAGGAGGCAGAAGTAGGAAGGTTGCCATGAGTTCGAGGTCACCCTGAGACTACATAGTGAATTCCAGGTAGCCTGAGCTACAGTGAAACCCTACCTTGGAAAACTAAAAAATAAAATAATTTTTTAAAATATTTTTATTTAAGCCGGGCATGGTGGCGCACACCTTTAATCCCAGCACTCGGGAGGCAGAGAGAGGAGGATCGCCGTGAGTTTAAGGCCATCCTGAGACTACATAGTTAATTCCAGGTCAGCCTGGACCAGAGTGAGACCCTACCTTGAAAAACAAAAGGGGAAAAAAATATATTTAAGAGCTGGGCGTGATGGCGCATGCCTTTAATCCCAGCAGGAAGCAGAGGTAGGAGGATCGCTGTGAGTTCAAGGCCACCCTGAGACTACATAGTGAATTTCAGGTCAGCCTGGCAGCCTGGGCCAGAATGAGACCCTACCTCATAAAAATAAAATAAAAAATCAAAGAAAATTTATTTGTTTATTTGACAGAGAAAGAGGGGGAGAGAGAGAGAATGGGCATGCTAGGGCCTCCAGTCACTGTAGATGAACTCCAGACGCGTGCACCCCTTGTGCATGTGGCTAACTTGGGTCCTGGGAAATCGAACCTGGGTCCTTTGGCTAAAAAAATGCTCTACTGCCAGCTTTCTGCATGGTGGCTTCCTCTAATACTTTATGTCAATTTAAATGTCAACCCTAGGTGGCCTTCAATAATCAAAACTGGCTCTCCTGTTATTCTCTCAGCATAATTATTTTCACTGCATATTCATAAGTGGCAATTTTCCTAAACATTTCCTAAACATTTACCTTCTTACTTATTTTCTTCCAGTACATTATAAGATTTATGAATGCAGTTTGTCAAATGAATTCAATTCAAACATCAATGAGGATTCGATACATGCAAGGGACTGTAGCAACTGTGAGAGTTATAAAAGTAGGTGAAGCCAGGCATGGTTCCCAGCACTTGGGAGGCAAAGGTAGGAGGACTGCTGGGAGTTGGAGGGCCACCCTAAGGCTATATAGTGAATTCCAGGTCAGCCTGGGCTACAGCGAGACCCTACCTTGAAAAACCAAAAAGAAAAATGGGGGGGGGGGTAAAGTAAAAAGGATTGTTTCCCTCCCCCAATAACTGACTACTGCTCCTACCACACATAAACCACAGCCCAATGGGGAATACCTGCAACTCCACTGAGGAGCGTCCCAACAGAATGGGGATAGGGACTAGGGAAAAGAGAGTACCAACACATGATGTATCTATACAAAACATTTGTTAGCCGGGCATGGTGGCGCACACCTTTAATCCCACCACAAAGGAGGCAGAGGTAGGAAGATCACTGTGAGTTCGAGGCCACCCTGAGACTACATAGTGAATTCCAGGTCAGCCTGAGCTAGAGTGAGACCCTACCTCGAAAAATCAAAAAAAAAAAAAAAAGGAAAGGAAAGGAAAGGAAAGCAAGAGCCAGGCATGGTAGCACAAGCCTTTAATTCCAGCACTCCAGAGGCATCCAGAGGATCACTGTGAGTTCAAGGCCACCCTGAGACTACATAGTGAATTCCAGGTCAGCCTGAGCTAGAGCAATACCCTACTTAGAAAAACCAAAACAATATAAATAAAAGGTTAACACAGAGAGAGAGCATAAAGGAACAGTAATGTCCTACTGCAATCTTTGGGGGCCAATTAGGAAACAGAAAACAAGTTCAGGGAAGGAAATGTAGTCAATCATAGCTACTACAAAATGAAAAGCATTGAAGTGAATAACATCCTTTTGAGGTCTAAATTCCAAATGATGACACTCAGACAGACAAACAGCTTCAAAGCAAAGGTATTCATTAAAAGCATGTTTCAGGGCTGGAGAGATGGCTTAGTGGTTAAGCGCTTGCCTGTGAAGCCTAAGGACCCCGGTTCGAGGCTCGACTCCCCAGGACCCACGTCAGCCAGATGCACAAGGGGGTGCACGCATCTGGAGTTCGTTAGCAGTGGCTGGAGGCCCTGGCGCGCCCATTCTCTCTCCCTCTCTCTATCTGCCTCTTTCTCTCTCTGTCACTCTTAAATAAATAAAAATAACAAAAAAAAATTTTTTTTAAAAAAGCATGTTTCAGCCGGGCATGGTGGCGCATGCCTTTAATCCCACCACTTGGGAGGCAGAGGTAGGAGGATCGCTGTGAGTCCAAGGCCGCCCTGAGACTACATAGTGAATTCCAGGTCAGCCTGGACTAGAGTGAGACCCTACCTCAAAAGACCCCCCCCCCAAAAAAAAGCATGTTTCAACTAAGCATGGTGGCTCAGGCCTATAATTGCAGCACTTGGCTAAAAAAGAATTGAGAGAACTCAAGACCAGCTTGGAACCATGTTTGATCCACTTCAAGTACAATTTATCATGCCTGCTAACTCATGAAGCCATGGGTTCTATGCCCAGCACTAAAAGACAAGCATATTCAGGGCTAGAGATGGCTTAGCAGTTAAGGCACTTGCCTGCAAAGCCTAAGGACTCAGGTTTGATTCCCAGTACCCATGTAAAGTCAGATACACAAAGTGGTGCATGCATGTGGAATGCGTTTGCAATGGATTGAGGCCCTGGCACACCCATTCTCTCCCTTCCTGTCTGTCTCTCTTCTATCTCTCACTGCTTCTATTGCTTGCAAATAAATAAAAATTTTTAAAAGACAAGTATATTCATTATATTGTTTACTATAGCTTTTAGGAAACTTGAAATGTTTTGGCAATAAAAAAAAACTTCAAGATCATGCAGTCCAATACAACAGTTTATAATAGAAAAAACAGGGCTGAAGAGATGGCTCAGTGGGTAAAGGTGCTTGCTTGCTTGCAAAGCCTGCTGACCTAGGTACCCACAGAAAGCCTGATGGTCCAGTACCCACGTAAAGCCAGATGTAATGTGGCACATGTGTCTGGAGGTCGTTTGCAACAAGAGCAGCAGCAGGAGGTCCTGGCAGGCCCATATTTTCTTTCCCTTTATCTCTCTCATAAATAAAAAAAACTAAATAATAATTAGAGAGAGCTAGAAAGATGGGTTAGAGGTTAAGGTACTTGCCTGTGAAGCCTAAAGACCCAGGTTCAATTCTCCAGTACCCATGTAAGCCAGATGCACAAGGTGGTGCATATGTCTGGAGTTCGTGTGCAGTGGCTAGAGGCTCTGGTGTACCATTCTCTCTTTCTCTGTTCTCTCTCCCTCTCTCTCGCTCATTCTAATAAATAAATAAATAAAATATTTTAAATAATAATAATAGGGCTGGAGAGATGGCTTAACAGTTAAGGTGTTTACCTGAAAAGCCAAAGGACCCCAGTTCAATTCTCCAGGACCCATATAAGCCAGATGCAAAAGGGGGCGCATGCATCTGGAGTTTGTTTGCAGCGGCTGGAGGCCCTGACATGCCCGTTCTCTCTCTCTCTCTCTCTCTCTCTCAAATAAATAAAGTTTAAAAAAAAAATAATAAAAGAAACAAAGATACAAGAAATACATTTAGCCAAATGATACAGAGCACATCTTATGATAGACTTATTCACAGATTTACATTCAATCATTCAACAGACATATATAATTCCCATCATCCCAAGTTCTGTAAATTAGTCATGATAGTAATAATAGAGAATTCAGGAAGAGTTTTAATAATTACCATTCTTGTGTCATAGGTATTTATTAATGCCTATGAATATCAAGTATGTACACTGTATGATATAAGGATCAATTATCAGATCACACATTTTATTAATTTCATATTGCATTCAGTTTCTAGAGGATGTTAACTCTATAAACATTTGGAGATTTTCACATTAAACATCAGTTACATACTGCAGAAGACTGTCTAAAAGTAGCTGCTACAATTCTAAACTCAACTAAGGTATAGACAAAAATAACATCTTATCTAGGAAAGCATTCAATTTCAAGTCAGTAAATTGTCTATCACCGCTTAATTCAGACTAAACTTTCATTCCATCATTCACCCCTGGGATACATGACTGGAGAATTGATAGTAATGAGAAAGAGACAAGTAGAGGGCCTATTTGCAAACTCAGAAAAATCAAACTTAGGGACTATGGATGTAGTTCATTTGGTAGAGCGCTTACCTAGCATGCAGAAAACCCTAGATGTGATCCCCAGCACTACAGAGAAACTGGGCATGGTGGCACATACTTATGACCCCAGTACTCTGGAGGTGGAGGCAAAAGGATCAGAAGTTAAAGGTCACCCCTGGCTACATAGCAAGTTCAAAGCCAGCCAGGACTATATGAGACTCTGTCTCAGGGGAGAAAGAAAGAAAAAGGAAAGAAATTCCCAAAGTAAACTTCACTTACGAGTACTACAGAATAATATGTTCTAAAATAAAGACAAAATTGACCTTTAATCCCAGCACTCAGGAGGCAGAGGCAGCAGGATTGCCATGAGTTCAAGGCCACCCTGAGACTACATAGTGAATTTCAGGTCAGCCGGAGCTAGAGCAAGACCCTACCTCGAAAAAAACAAAAAACAAAATTGATGCATTGGGCTTGGAGAGATGGCTTAGCTGTTAAGGCACTTGCCAGCAAAGCCAAAGGACCAAAATTCAATTCCCTAGGACCCACAAAAAGCCAGATGCACAAGGTGGCGCATGAATCTGGAGTTCATTTGCAGTGGCTAAAGGCTCTAGCATGCCAGTTCTCTCCTCTCTCTTTCTCTCCAACCCTCCCCGCCTCTTTCTCTCTCTAATAAATAAATAAATAAAATATTAAAACAACAAAGTAGGTGTGGTGGTATGCACTTTTAATCCCAGCATTTGGGAGGCAGAGGTAGGTGGATCACTGTGTGTTCAAGGCCACCCTGAGACTACATAGTGAATTCCAGGTCAGTCTGGGCTAGAAAGCAAGACCCTACCTTTTGAAAAAGCAAAAAGATGCATTAGGTTTTTACTACTTTAGCACTGAAAGTTAAGAATCTGAAGCTGAGTGTAGTGGTGCATGTCTTTAAGCCCAGCACTCAGGAGGCAGAGGAAGGAGATCACCATGAATTCAAGGCCACCCTGAAACTACATAGTGAATTCCAGGTCAGCCTGGGCTAGAGCAAGACCCTATCTCAAAAAAAAAAGGGGGGGGGCTGGAGAGATGGCTTAGTGGTTAGGGCGCTTGCCTGCAAAGTCTAAGGACTCATGTTTGACTCTCCAGGTCCCACATAATCCAGACACACAAAGTGACACAAGTGTGCAAGGTCACACATGCGTACAAGATGGCGCACGTATTTGGAGTTCAATTGCAGTGGCTGGAGGCCCTGTCATGCCAATTCTCTTTCTCTGTCTCGTTCTCTCTCTCTCTCTCTGATAAAAAAATAATAAAAAGACTTTTAAAAAACTAAAAACAAAAAAAAGAATCTGAGATTTGTGGCCAAGTCACCTAAATTTGCATTCCTACTTCCACCTTGCTCTACAATGTTGGAAAATCATTTATTCTCTGTACTTCCAATTCCTTAAGTGCAGATAAGGATAATAAGCACCTCATAGGTGTTAAGGGTTAATTTATTCAGCCGAGGTAAACCACGTAGAACTAATCACAGAATACAGCATTAGCTGCTGCTAGAATTATCATTAATATCTAGGGCTGGAGAAACTGTTAAGGTGCTTGCTTGCAAAGTGTAACAAAGATGACATGCAAATTCTGATGCCTCAGAGTTACTCCATGTATTCACATGTGTGGTACCATTTGTCTAGGTTTGATTACCAGTACCTCAAAAAATAATTAAAATTAAAAAGAGCAAGGGGCTGGAGGGATGGCTTAGCGTTTAAGTTGTTTTCCTGCAAAGCCAAAGGACCCAGGTTCAATTCCCCAGGATCCATATTAGCCAGATGCACAAGGGGGCACATGCATCTAGAGTTCGTTTGCAGTGGCTGGAGGCCCTGGAGCGCCCATTCTCTCTCTTCCCCTCTTTCTCTGTCAAATAAATAAATAAAAATAAAAATAAAAATAAAATTTTAAATTAAAAACAACAAGGAATTAAATGTAAGGTAGCAACAAACAAGTGGCGGAGGGGATAGCTCAATGATGTATCCCTCTCCTAGCATGCATAAGACCTTGGGTTCAATCCCCAGTACTATAAAAACAAAACAAATGGAAATAAATAGGGTTTTAGTGGGAAGAGAAGGGGAAGTCACTGAACATGAGTGGCTACCTATATCCACATGGTCAGGACTGGCATGTAGTTCAGTGGTAGAGTGTGGCTTGGCAAGCTCAAGTCCCTGGGTCAGATCTCAAGCACCATAGGGCTGAGGAGAGCAATAAATACACTTGGTCTTGCCCAGCCTTTTATCCTTTCAGACTAGAATTTCTCTGTCTATTTACTTGCGTTCCAGCTCTATTTGTTGAGTAGAAGAAAACAAAGGAAGAGTCATAGCAAGCAGCATAAAATGCAGAGGACTAAGAATAAGTCCATGGCAAAGTTGCAAATAGGATCATCCTCCTTTACATATGCCACTCCAGGAAAACTGCCAAGAACAGCTCACTCTAGACACTCTTCCTGCAGATCCTCCAGACTCCTCCTTAAACACATGTATTCTCCTTTAGTTTCAATCCTCCTTGTACCTCAAGATTTCTAAGTGCATATTTAATAACCTCCAAAATGCCTCATTGCCTGTATTTTACTTCTGAGCATACAGCCATATCCTAAAATCTTATTCTAGTTCTACTAGAATTCACGTTATATCACTAAAACAAAATTTCTTTACAACTAAAGGTTCAATCCCAGCACCTCAGAAACTGGGGGGCATGGTGGCACAAGCCTGCAATCCCAGTGCTTGCGAGATAGGAGGATCAGAAGTACAAGGTCATCCTCCCCCCCTGAAATACAATGGGTTTGAGGGAAGCCTGGGATATACAAAACCCTGTCTCTTTCTCTTCTTTTTTTTTTTTAAGTCAATGTTAAAAAGCTAAGAACTAAGCACTTTTTTCAAGTATTTTATTATATAAAATGTTTTTCTTTATGGTGATAAGTTTATTAAGGGATCTTTGATAAAGTAATTCTTGAAGTAAAATGAAAGCTTAGATAGAAAGGTTTTTACTTTTATAGAACAAAATTTTCAAGCATTAACATTTCTACTAGGACTTACTGTGTGGTTAGTAGAAGGCAGAAAGCAGAAAAAGGAGATATCAGAAGCTATTATAAGGGAAAGTAAAACTTCCCTGAAGTAGAAAATAAAATTAATTAGCTATTATTAATTAAAATTCCATTTTAAATCTGAATAAGCTTTGATAAGTAAAGCCAAGTCTCACTGGACAGTACAGTTAGAAACAGTTTCTGTAAGACTGAAAATCTGTCACTTGTTCAACTATGTATTAATAAATCTCACTGGAAAATGAATTACACAATCAAAGCTACTCATAGATAAGTGTGATTAAATTATGGATGAATAAGTTAGCTGAATAAAGTCCACTTATTAAAAAGTACGTAATCAAACTGCTCAATGGTCACCATTATAAAGATTAAACTGTTAGGCCATTGCTGAGGCTCTTGGTTTCCCACCAAGAATAGATGGTAAGACCCTATTGCTAAAGACTCCACATACTTGGGCTGCAGGGTCACTGAGAAATCTTGCTAGAGCTGAGCTGAGAACCTCTTCTGTATAGACCAGCTGACAGAAAACTGGAAAAAGCTAGGCTGCATGCAGTTCCATGCGCGAGAGAGAGTAATCACCAGTGAAGATAAGTAACAGTGGACACTGCAAGCCTTAAATTTGGCCAGCTAGGCCAAATGAGCCAACAGGTGCAAGAGTGGCAAGTGGGGGAAACCAACCACTCTCTAATTGGACTGGAGGCCGGCTCTACGGGAGGGAATACATGCTGAATACTAAAAACCTATGATGGGGGAAGTCATGAGCCCCAGGGATGTAATGTCTGCTGGTGCCTGGCTAAATGCATATATTATGCTCACCAAACTGCTTGGTAAGCACTTTTCTTAATGTTCACACCCATTTATTTTTTAAAAATTTTTTGTTTATTTTTATTTATCTGAGAGCGACAGAGAGAGAGAGAGAAAGAGGCAGAGAGAGTGAGAAAGAGAGAGAGAGAGACGTTGGGAGCACCAGGGCCTCCAGCCACTGCAAACGAACTCCAGATGCACACGCCACCTTGCGCATCTGACTTATGTAGGTCCTGGGGAATCGAGCCCCGAACTGGGGTCCTTAGGCTTCACAGGCAAGTGCTTAACCGCTAAGCCATCTCTCCAGCCCCCATTTATTTTGTTTGTTCATTTGTTTGTTTTTGTTTTTTCAAGGTAGGGTCTCAATCTAACTCAGGCTGACCTGCAATTCACTATGTAATCTCAGGGTGGCCTCAAACTCATGGCGATCCTCCTACCTCTGAGCCTCCTGAGTGCTGGGATTAAAGGCGTGCACCACCACACCCAGCTCACACCCATTTATTAATGTTACTCTCTCTCACTTTTGGTTAGAGAAGCCTCTCTTTTCAGATGGCGGTGACCTTGGGATGACTCAGAAGGCACCATGGTGCTGAGAAAAAGTGACAGAGGAGTGCTCAGCACTGAAACTGCTCTATCACACCTTCCAAGGCTAAGGGTCCGTATGGAAGGGGTGGTGGGAAGGATGTAAGAGCCAAAGAAAGGGTAGGACTCCTTCCAATGCACTCTTCCAGATACAAAATGGCTTGTACATCCATGACGTTGCAGTGCCTGGTACTACGTACACAAGACCATCATAATAGGAGAAAAAGATGATGACATCAAAATAAAAGAGACTGGGGGGCGGGAGGGATGGCTTAGTGGTTAAGGCGTTTGCCTGCAAAGCCAAAGGACCCAGGTTCAATTCCCCAGGACCCACATAAGCCAGATACACAAATGGGCACATGCGTTTGGAGTTCTTTTGCAGTGGCTGGAGGCCCTGGCGCGCCCATTATCTCTCTCTCTCCCCCTCTTTCTCTGTCAAATAAATAAAGTATTTTTAAAATATATTGTATTTTAGGGCTGGAGAGATGGCTTAGCAGTTAAGCGCTTGTTTGTGAAGCCTAAGGACCCCAATTCAAGGCTTGATTCCCCAGGACCCACGTTAGACAGATGCACAAGGGGGCACACGCGTCTGGAGTTCGTTTGCAGTGGCTGGAGGCCCTAGCGTGCCCATTCTCTCTCTTTCTCTCTCTGCTTCTTTCTCTGTCTGTCACTTTCAAATAAATAAAAAAAGAAACAAAAAAATTTAAAAAAATATATATTTTGAAGACTCTCTTGTTTTTTGTTTTGTTTTATTTTTTGGCTCTTTGGTTTTTCAAGGTAGGAACTTGCTCTAGCCCAGGCTGATGTGGAATTCACGAGGCAATCTCAGGGTGGCCTCAAACTCACAGCAATCCCCCTACCTCTTGCCCAGCATGCTTTTGCTTCTGAAATCAAACATGCAATGATTATGTTTTCCAGTCTTCCATTTGGAGCTTTTTAAGACTAAAAAAACTGTTTAATTTGGAAAGATTAAAAACAGAATTAAGGCTGAAAGGTGGTGGCACACACCTTTAATCCCATGATTTGGGAGGCAGAGGTAGGAGGATTACCGTGAGTTTGAGGCCACCCTGAGACTACATCGTGAATTCCAGGTCAGCCTGGGCTAGACCGAGACCCTACCTCAAAAAAAAAAAAAAGCTGACAGAAAGCTAGAAGAAGCCATTCTGCATGCAGTTCAATGGGAGAAAGAGAAATCACCAGTGAAGATACTCATCAGTGGACACTGCAAGCCTTATAATTGACCAGCCAGGCCAAATGAGCCAACGGGTACAACAGTGGCACGTCTGTTATGGGGGAAACCAATTGCCCTCTAATTGGACTAGAGGCCTGCTCCATGGGAAGGGAATACATCCCTGACACTGAAAACTTAAAACAGGGGTAGTCATGAGCCCTAGGGGTGTAACGTTTGCTGTTGTCTGGCCAAATGTATATACTATGCTTATCAAACTGCCCAGTAAGCACTTCTTTTTTTTTTCTTCCAAATTTTTATTAACAACTTCCATGATTATAAAAAATACCCCATGGTAATACCTTCCCTCCCCCCACTTTCCCCTTTGAAACTCCATTCTCCATCATACCCCTTCCCCATCTCAATCAGTCTCTCTGATCTTTTCCTCTTATGATGGTCTTGTGCAGGTAGTGTCAGGCACTGTGAAGTAAGCACTTCTGTTAATGTTCACACCCTTATATTAATGCTACTCTCACTTTTGGTTGAAAATCTTCTCTTTTCAGATGGCAGTGACCTTGGGACAACTCAGGAGGTATCATGGTGATGGAAAGAAATGACCGCAGTGCTCAGTACTGCAATATCTCTATCACACCTTCCAAGGATCAGGGTCTAATGCGGAAGAGGTGGCGGAAAGAATGTAAGAGCCAAAGGAAAGGCAGGACTCCATACAACATGCTCCCTCCAGAAACAAAATGGCCTGGATATCCATGGCCTCCCAGTGCCTGACACTACCTGCATAAGACCATCATAAGAGCAGGAAAAGATCAAGATATCAAAAGTAAAAGAGACTGATTGAGATGGGGAGGGGTTATGATGGAGAGTGGAGTTTCAAAGGGGTAAGTGGGGAGAGGGAGGGTATTACCATGGGGTATTTTTTACAATCATGGAAGTTGTTAATTTAAAAAAAAGACAGAAAAAACATCGGAAAGTCTACATGGGAAGCTATAGCAATAGTTGCTTCACAATTTCATAAAATATTAATGAAAAGTTACATTATCCCCTGATTCCAGAGAGCTGCAGATATCTCCTTCAAATTTTTTTTTTTTTTGAGGTAGGGTTTCACTCTTCCTTCATTTTTTTTTTAACATTTTAATTAATTAATTAATTTGAGAAAGCATGCAGCACCTTAAGCATGTGGCTTATGTGGGTATTGGGGAATTGAACCAGGGTCCTTAGGCTTAGCAGGCAAGCACCTTAACTGCTAAGCCATCTCTCCAGCCCTTCAATTTTCAATACTTGTTCTTATATACATAAAAGCAGACCTAAACTGGGCATGGTGGCACACACTTTTAATTCCAGCACTTGGGAGGCAGAAGTAGGAGGATTTCCATGAGTTTGAGGCTACCCTGAGACTACATAGTGAATTCCAGGTCAGCCTGAGCTAGAGTGAGACCCTACCTTGAAAAACAAAACAAAACAAAAAAATGGATCTACATCAAATTCACTTAATTTTCAAATGAATGAGTCACTCAATTTTTAGTTTTGTTCTTGTTTTATTGCTGTTATTGCTTTAAGGTAAGGTCTCACTGAGCTGGAGAGATGTCTTAGCAGTCAAGGCACTTGCCTGGGAAGCCTAAGGACCCATGTTCCACTCTCCAGATCCCACATAAGCCAGACACACAAAGGTGGGGCAAGCACAAGGTTACACATGCCCACTAGGTGGCATAAGTGTCTGGAGTTCAATTTCAGTGGCTGAGGCCCTGGTGTGCCAATTCTCTCTCCTTCTCTTCTTCTATCTCTGTCTCTTGCGTGCACGCTCTCTCAAAAATAAAAAATAAAGATAGGGTCTCACTATATAGTCTAGGCTAACTTTGAACTCATTACAGAGCCCAGTCTGGCCTAGAACTAGCAGCAATCCTCCTCCTGCATCCTCCCTAGTGCCTGAACTACAAGTATGCACTATCATTCCTAGCAGCCACCTGATTTTCAAAAAAAGAAAAAATAAACTAAGAGTAGCACAAAGCATACCATACAGAGTCTTTTTTAAAAACATTTCTTAAATTTTTATTTATTAGAGAGAGGAGGGAGAGAGAATGGGTGCATCAGGGCCTCTAGCAACTGCAAATCAACTCCAGACACATGAACCACCATGTGCATCTGGCTTACATGGGATCTGGGGAAATGAACCTGGGTTTTTAGGCTTCACAGGCAAGCACCTTAATTACTAACCCATCTCTCCAGCCCTTACACTGAGTCTTAATGAAGCTTTAAATAAATACTGCAAATTACATTGATGTTCCTCAACCAAGTCAAATTTAAAACATATGTCAAATCCAGTACACTCTCTGGTGTTCTCTGATGTATGTGTGTCTGTCTGTGTCTGTCCCTCTCTGGTGAATGCATGCATACATGCTAGCATTTTGAGAAAAGGACTTATTCTAGCACAGGCTGGCCTCAATCTCACAATCATCATCCTGTCTCAGTTGCACTTGGTCACAGGTGTGCACCATCACTCCCAGCTAGTTTTACTCTCTAAAAATAAGACAGCTTTTTACTTTTCTTTCTTGAAATGTTTATTTTGTATTTGCTTGTTTTCCATATAAGAAATGTCCTCAAACCAGCTCAATTTAGTGTCGGTTGTCTAATGTCATTATGTCTATGGATATTTGGGGTTTTACAGGCAATGCTTTACAGTTCAGTGGTTAAAGGAAGAGGGAAAAAAAGGTGAACAAGAGGGCACAAGTGAAACAAAAGCGGCCCACATCTGAGAAACACCACTCCGTTTCTCTGCTCAAATTCCTCTTAAGTCCTCATGCCAAAGATTATTAACATCCAAAAAAGTTCCAGGATCTGGAGCACAACACACTGTGTGATATGGTCAACACAAGAAAATTCAAAAAAGAAATTGAAGGAATTCAGTGCACTGCATCACCACCTGAGAATTGCCACAAGAAGATGAGTACTGGAACGCTGCTTTTGCTACATCACAAGGTTCAGAAGTTTTTCAAAAATACTTTTCATCACCAAGAACAATGCTAGTATAGTATAGTCTGTTGTTTTATTTTCAATGTTGGCAATGCAAAAAAAAAAAAAAAAATAGGTAAATTAGGAAGTACTCTTAATCCACAGTTTAAAAAACACATGCCAGGACTGATTGAGAAGGGGAGGGGATATGATGGAGAATGGAGTTCCAAAGGGGAAAGTGGGGGGAGGGCATTACCATGGGATATTGTTTACAATCATGGAAGTTATTAATTAAAAAAAACTGAAGAAAAAAAAATACATGCCAGGGCTAGAGATGGTTCAGTGGCTAAGGCACTTATCTGCAAAGCCTAACAGCCTGGGTTCAATTCCCCAGTACCCAAATAAGGTCAGATGCACAAAGTGACACAAGTATCTGGAATCTGTTTGCTGCAGCAGGAAGAGGCCCTGGTGTACTCATTCTCTCTTTCTCCTTGCAAATAAATAAATAAAAATACTAAAAAAAAGGTAATGGTGGTACACTCCTTTAATCCCAGCGTTTGATAGGCAGAGGTAGGAGGATCACTGTGAATTCAAGGCCAGCCAGGGACTACAGAGTTCCAAGTCAGCCTGGGCTAGAACAAGAACCCTTCGTTGGAGACAAAAAAAAAAGAGAGAGAGAGAGAGAGAGAGAGAAAGTGGGGGGGCACTGGAGAGATGGCTTAGAGGTTAAGGCGTTTGCCTGCCAAGCCAAAGGACCAATGTTCAATTCCCCAGGACCCACATAAGCCAGATGCACAAGGGGCACAAGTGTCTGGAGTTCATTTGCAGTGGCTGGAGGCCCTGGCACATTCATTCTCTCTCCCTGTCTCTCCCTCTTTCTCTGTCAAATAAATAAAAATAAAATACTTTAAAAAAAAAAAAAAAAAAAGGAGAGAGTTAGCACTCAGTGGTAGAGCCCATGCTTAGCATGCTTGAGTTCCTGAATATCATCAGCACTAAGAAAGAAAAAAATTCTCTCTACTTGTCTGTTCAGTGAGACAGGAAGGTATTTTAAGGTTGCTAATTATTACCATTTTTACTAACACAAGTGATTCTTGAAGTATGATCTCTTGACCAATATAAGCACCACGAGATAAATACAAATTCTTAGACCTCACCCTAGACTACTGAATCAGAAACCCCAGGGCCAACTAATCGGTAGCTTTCCAAGCCCTCCAGGTGTTTCTGACGTACCTAATGTTTGAGAATCACTGGATTTAAAAACTCAGGCCTTTGTTGTTTAACATCCAGTGCAGTGTTTTGTGTCGGTCACTATTCCAAAAGCTCCACAAATACTCAATTTTAAAAAATATAGGGCTGGAGAGATGGCTTAGTGGTTAAGGTGCTTGCTTGTGAAACCTAAGGACCTGGGTCTGACTCTCCAGAGCCCACATAATCCAGACGCACATGGTGGTGCACACATCTGGAGTTCGTTTGCAGTGGCAGGAGGCCCTGGTGCACCCACTCATATTCTCTCCTCCACCACCCCCCGCCTTTCTCTCAATAAATAAATATAAAATAAAAAAACATAAAATCACATAAGTAAAAAACTACTAGTATCCCTACCATACAGATGAGAAGTAGCTTAAGTTGGCTAAGAGGTGGGTCTAGAATTCAAACTTATTTTCAATTTAGCAGGATATACCAATCCCCATCAGGAATATCCCTTTCTTATCAAGTCTTCAGTCTTACTCCTTTTGTTCAGCCACTCCTCTCTGGTTCCCTCTCAAATTCTCCATACTGTCGATGTCCTTATTTTCTAGCATGTCATTTAACTTTACTTTTAGGAACTTTTCTGTGGTCCTAGATGACGTAGAAGTCATAATTATGGAGGGGGGGGGCACTTGCAAAGTCTGCCTGCAAGGGTTCAATTCCCCAGACACCCACATAAAGGCGGATGCCGCTTTGCAGCAGCAAGGGGACGGACACACAGACATACACACGAAAATAAATAAATGAAATAATTTTTTAAAAACAAGTAAAAATCATTAACTTTCTTCTCTTTTTGAAGACCTCAGAAGCTCTTACTTGGCACCATTGTTAACTTCTCCTATCTGCTGTCCTGGCCAGCTTCCACAAGACCACTCGCTCGCTCCCAGGGTAACTTTCTCCAGAATCTACAACTCCCTTCCTACAGGGAAATTACTCCTCCCTTCCTACCTCCATCCCGTTTTGCTTGAGGGGAAATTCTACTTTTCCGCTAAACCCTTACCCTAGTGTGTCAAACCTTTTCTGGAAGACTTCTTTCCTAGTTGCCCCGGCAATCTTCAGACCCAGGAACTACTGCCTGTGCAGCAGGAAAGGTCCCCTGACACCCAGACCAGCGGTTTTGGGGAGCAGGGCACCACAGGCTGCGGTCCCTCTCTTACCCCCCCCCCCCAGGCCCTTCAAGGTCTCCACCCGTCCGCCCCGGGCCGCGTCCCATCTCTACAGCACCTCTTCTTCCTCGGACAGCTGCTGTTTTCCAGCAGGGTTTCGGACCCGGCTTCCTGTCACCCCGGACCCCGGCTGGCCCTCGGTGTCCCCCACCTTCCCTTCTCTCTCCCCGGCACGGGCCACTCCCAGTTCCCTCCGCACCCGCCGCTCCCGAGCTAATCCCGGGGTTCCCTTCTCTCCCTGGCACCCTAACTGGTCCCAGTCACCCGGAACCCTGGCACCGGTCACCCCGGGTCGTCCGCTCCCCACACCCACCCACCCACCCCCATACACACACACCCCGGTTCTAGGAACCCCGATCGCTCTCGGTCTCCAGAGAGCGTCCCCGGGGACCGGCCCGGCCGGAGCCGCCGGGGTCCCGCGCCGGAGTCCGCAGCCAGGGGAGCCCGGCCATTCTCCCCCCAGCGACGCCGAGTCGCCGCCTCCGCCCCGGCCCCGGCCCGGACCCCGACCCCGACCCGGCCCCAGCAGTCCCGGTCCTCCTTCCTCCGGCCTCCGCCTCTCGAGCGCCGAGCTCGACTCTCCGGCCCGCCCGGGACTCCACACCGCTACAGGCCCGCGCGCTGCCCGCACTCACCTGCCGCCGCCGCCGCCGCCGGCCCCTCACAACTCCGGAGCCTCAGACTCTTCTACCTCGGCCGCCAGCAGCCGCCAAGCGCCACCACCTCCCCCATGACAACAGGCCCACCCCCGTCCTTCACTTTCAACTTATTGATTGGGCGGCGGGGCGGCGGCTCTCGGCTCTGATTGGCTGACGTTAGCCGTCCGTCATTCGCGTCTTCACCGCCCCTTTTCCTGGACCGGGTATTCGCCCCATCCCCACCCCTACCCCACCCCCCCATGTCCCCGCCCGGACCTGGAACGTCCTAGACCAAGCTTTCGCTGTCATTGGTGGATGCCTGGGTAGTTCGAAATGCTGATAGGCTACTGGTAATGTCTGTTACCTTGACTGGCAAGGGACGAGATGGTCACGCTTGGTTCAAGCCCCCGTGAAGTTCGGTTGCGCAGTAGAAAGCAAAGCCCCGGGGTGGGGGGGGACGGGGGCACACGTCCCCGGTTACCCGCGAAGGGTTAACTCTTTGTTGCAGAGTTCGCGATGTATAGACTCTGCCTTCTCCAGCTCTCTTCACACAAGGCCGTGCTTGCTGCTGCTAAGTTAGTTATGCAGGTAACACTTGAAAAACACCGACACCAGAGGTTTTTTTTTTTTTTTTTTTTCCTTTTCGAGGTAGGGTCTTCCTCTGGCCTAGGCCGACCTGGAACTCACTATGCAGTCTCAGGGTGGCCTCGAACTCACGGCGCTCATCCTACCGCTGCCTCCTGAGTGCTAGGATTAAAGGCGTGCACTAAACCAAAACACCAGAGGTTTTGTTTAGGCAGTATCTCTAGGGCTGGAGAGTTGGCTTAGCGGTTAAGGCACTTGCCTACGAAGCCTAAGGACCCATGCTGGACTCCCTAGGTCCCACGTAAGCCAGACGCACAAGGTGATGCATTGCACGTGCGCACAAGGTGGCGCATGTGTCTGGAGTTCAGTTACAGTGGTTGGAAGGCCCGGGAGTGCCAATTCTCTCTCATTAAAAAAAAAAAAAAAGTGTCTGTAGCCTGCCCGGCCCCCCATGCAAAAAGGTAACACATAAATTAAAATGCTCCCCTTACTTTCTTGAGCTTGCAATGCGCCTTCAATTTCCTTGAAGTTCTTTTCAGCTAAAGGGCAAAGCACCGGGCATGGTGGCACACACCTTTAATACCAGCACTAGGGAAGCAGAGGCATGAGGATAGCTGTGAGTTGGGAGGCCCGCCTGGGACTAGAGTGCGTGCCAGGTCAGCCAAAGCTAGAGGGAGACCCTACCTGGGGTGGGGGAGAAGCCCAGCCTGGTAGTGCACGCCTTTAATCCCAGCACTCAGGAGGCTAGGGTAGGAGGATCACTGGAGTTCAAGACCACCCTGAGACTACATAGTGAATTCCAGGTCAGCCTGGGCTAGAGGGAGACCCTACCTCAAAAAAACAACAACCAAAAAAAGGACAAAAGCACAGATTTTTGTACAGCAGCCATCAGTCTACTTCTTGCAATTATAAACATCTAAACATTGTCGTGTATTGAAGGTTCTCCAGTTTCAAGGTCCAGTCCCCTAGCTGGCTTCTGCCAAGTGACCAGTCAGACAACCATCAACATCTTACCTTGTGGTGCTTTGGAAATGAGGGTTCTGAGGCCCCCCATCTCCCACCACTACTTGTTCAGCAGTTCTTAAACAGCTGTAGTAGCTCTCTTGCTCTCCCTCTCGCTGCTCTCCTCTATTCTCCTCTTCCTCCCTCCCTTGCCTCTCTTCCTCCTTCTCTACCTCTCCTATTCCTAGCAATCTAAATTAGAACCACTTAGAACCATTGAATTAACTGGTTTTTTTTTTTTTTTCCTGTCTTGGCACAATCCGCAAGAATAAATGATTGCATTTTTTATTCATTTGGGTACAAATCACAGTAGGCATTTTTCGAGAAATCTGGTGTTGCTATAAAAATTCTTGCGCTCCTAGAAATATACTCATCATTAGCTTTTTTGCTTTTCTTTCTCATTTCCACCCACTTTTTCCTGCTTCTGTTAAGAAAATACTGGCCTGATTACTTTTTCAATTTCTAAATCAAATTTAAATATACCTCCCTCATGACTTCACCTGTAATATGCAAACCCCCGGGGTGATGAAACATAACACCAGGGGAAGGACAGAGCATTTCTAGGAGGAGCCCCCCCTCCATACACACAAACACTGCTTTATAATTGGGACTTTCCTGTAGGGCCAAGAAAATGGACTTTGGATATGTTGTACTTTGTCCCTATCTTCTTCCTGCTAGCTCTTTGTCCAGTATCTTTCCTATTTACTAACCTTCTATCCTTTGCAGAGCAAGTTATGAGAAATCTAAAACTGTGTGGTTTTTAATTTTTTAAAAAAAAAAAAAAGCTATTTCCTAGCCTATATTTTTAGTCAAGCTTAAATAAACTACACACTTCAATCACTAAACTAAGCGGAAATTATTCCTCCAGTAACTATACATAACAATAAGGTGTTTTTTCCTAGTTATTTTCTGGAACTTTCCTCCCCCTTCTGTCATCTTCACCTTCCAATTTAGAAATAACCTCCCATTCAATTCCATGACTCACAGAGGTCCATAAAAGGAAAGTGGAAAAGCCAAAATAACTTGAGATGTCTGAAGCGTTCCATTGAAGAAAGATCAGACATTGACCACGATAAGATGGAAGTCAGGATAGAAGGTCTGAGTTAGCACCTCATAACAGATGAAGTCACGCATGCAAATGTGAAGTTACTCCAATGAGAACGCCACATCAGTGCATCCTTTTAATATAGCACTAGCAGCTTTCTTCTCCCTAGCCTTGGCAGGGTGCCGCACTACCAATTTTAGAGCAAGTTAGAAGGCAATTAATGCCCTGGCAGATAGGAAACAATCACGTCATAGGAGGGTCATGGCCATTATTATGGTACTTTTGTGTAATAATGGTTCTAGCGCAGCCACAGTGACTAGGTGCCATCGGGAACATAGAATTAGGCCAGTCTCACTAAGAGAACTTGCCATCTAAGTTTAGGAACTGAACAAAATTACTATCACAAAACTTGGCAGAAAATTACCACAAAGGTCAGCTATTCATTATATCAAACACTGAAGAAGAAAAGAGGGCCTTTATAAACCCTTTTGTTCCTATGTCCATATATACTTTTATCACTCCCCTTTGTGAAATCAGTTGAAGAAAAAAAAAAAAATTCAGGCTTGGGTGTGTAGCTGAGCTGGTAGAGTGCTTGTCCTAGGTTCAGCACGCATAAACCAAATGTGATGGTGGCACATGCCTGTCATCCAAACTACAAAGTGGTTTGAGATAAAATGTCTCCAGGGCTGGAGAGATGGTTCAGCAGTTAAGGCACTTGGAAAGTCTAACGACCTGGTTTTGATTCACCAGTTCACACATAAAGCCCAGCACAAAAAGGTGCATGTGTCTGGAGTTCCTTTGCAGTGGCTGGAAGCCCTGGATTGCCCTCTCTCTCTCTCTGTCTTTCTCTCTCTCTTTTTCTCTCTCAAGGTAGAGTCTCACTCTAGTCCAGGCCAACCTGGAATTCACTATGTAGTCTTAGGGTGGCCCCAAATTCACAGTGATTCTCCTACCTCTGCCTCCCAAGTGCTGAGATTAAAGGCGTGTGCAATAAAAATATTTTTAAAAATAAAAATAAATAAATAAAATGTCTCCCATAGTCCCCTGTGTTTGTGAGCTCATGCTTAAGGCCTGGGGAGATGGGTCAGCAGTTAAAGGTGTTTGCTTACGAATCCTGGCAGCAAGGATTCAGTTGCCTGGTAGCCACGTAAATTAGCCAGATGCACAAAGTGGGGTGTGTATCTGGAGTTCATTTGCAGTGGCAAGAGGCCCTAATGTGCCCAACCTTTCTCTCTCTGCCTGCAAATAAATAAATATAATTTTTAAAGAAAGAAAAAAAAATATTTATATCCATGCACACAAAGTAAGAAGAGGGAAAAAAATCTTCAAGAAGGAAAACTTTAAGGTACACACTCTGCACTAACAGAAGACTATTGTGTTATCAAAGATGATGTAGTACTGGAGACATGATTGAACCCTGCATTTTGATTTATGTGCACAAGGTCACAGTATAACCATAATCCTTCAACCGGCTTTGCTCCTTTCCTGTGCCGTGTGCTTCTCTACGGCTCCCGGCCCCTCTCAGGAAGCAAGAACACTAGAGTCTCCGAGTCTGCAGCCTTGTGCTGTGTGGCTCCTGAGGAGGTGGCACAGATGCTATCTGTTCCAAGCCACTTGAGCAAGACCAAGATGACAGGTATAGCTAGGATAAAAATAGCAGTTATAAAACCCCAGTTGAGTCGAAAATGGAGGACTCACAGGATAATGTCCCGATATCTGAGGATGCTGTGGTATGCTTTGGGCTTTTGCAGGCGCTAATGCTATGCTGTTTCTTCTGCTCTCATTTCGTAATGTTGTGTTCCAAGGGAACAGAATCCAAGTCTCCCTATATTATCTTTTGAGTTGGGGAGGGGGCACGGAAATCCCACCAGGGAATAAAAGCTCTATTTCTGAGCTGGGGACTTCTCCAGCTACCCACACCCCTACTTTCTATACACGGTTCTGATTCAAAATGGATTAGAGAAGAAAATCACTCCGAACTCCAACAAGGGCCAGCCAGGGCCAGAGCTGACTGCCACTAGCAGTTGGAGGCAAGCCAAGACACTTGATAAGAGGTGGTTTCCTGAGTTAGGGATCCCTGAAGGTAGAGGCTGACAAAGATGAAGGGATTAGAGAGAAGAGAACGAATGAGAGAGGGAGGGAAGACAGAAAAAGAGAATATGAATATGACTCAGCCAGGGGAGGAAAAGGTAAGGAAAGTTAGAGCAGAGTCCAGCAGCCCCGTCAGTGCTGAGCCAGCGTGGAGACCCGCCCCTGCCCCTCCCTGGCTGTGGACTTTCTACCCGGTTGCATAAGCTCATCAGTAAAGTGCTTGCTGCTCTTTCACTGGCTAAAGGTGCCAGGGCCCCAGCCTATAGGACTGGTGTTCCTCGGCCACCTGGAAATCCTCCCTGAGTTCAAAGCCTGCTGCTCTGGCAGCAGGTCAAAGCTGGAAAGGATAGATTTTTGCAGCCAACCAAGGGACACATCTTCCTAACAGTGACTGCTTAGCAAAAAACAAGCTCTGGCTGTACAAAGGGAGAGTTGTCTGGAAGACGGTTTTACCATCCCCACCTGAGGAGCTTCCAGTACAGAGAAGTGCCAAGCTACTTTCCACACCAGAACAAAACACTGTGGTTTCAAAGTTCAAGGCTCTGTTTCATGGATAGGAAGGGGGAAGAAATTATCTATGGAAGGGATTGTTCTCTTAGGCCGAACCATTTGCTTTCTAATCCAGGGTTCCTGTGATTTTTTTTTTAATACTACATCATGCCTTATTACTACATGCGTTCATTTTCGTCGTTAACAAAAACCATGTGTCCCCACACACACACACACACCTGCCTGACATGTTCTAGGTGAGATGGTGCTTGTGTTTATAACTTGGGCAGGCTATGAGCGCATAGTGTGCTATTGTGCTATTGAAAGGAGCCCCTGGTTACTATCACCAGATCTATGGGTGGACCAACTATTCTTCTCCTGCAGGGAGTAGGCCAAGCAAAGTACTTAACACCATTTCAACTTTTGTCCATCCCTGTTTTACATGCGCACAAAGAGTTTCCTGGAAACATGGCTTCTATCCAAGGATTTCTCAGAGTAGAATGCTTTCTAGAACACCAGTGTCCCAATCACCCCATAAGAAAGTAGATTTGAACTCAGACTCTTTTTTTTTTGGCTCTGCCATATACAAACTGTAACTGGAAAAGCCGATTCTCCTCCCAAACTTCAGCTTTTTGTTCACAAAAATGAGATGTGTAGTAGCAATCTTTTGCTGCATACCAAGACACCACACCACGTAGAACCTTAAAACAACATTTAATCTCCCTCAGTTTCTGTGAGTCCAAAATCCCACTGCAGTTTAGCTGGCTCCTCTGGCTCTAGGTCTCTGACAAGGTTGCAGTCCTCTCAAAGCTCAGAGGGATGGATCTGTTTCCTAGCTCACTCACACGGTCTTTGACAGGATTCAGTTCCTCACGGGCTTTACATAAAGACCTCCGTTCATCAGGCACTGTTGACTGTAGGCTTCCATCAGAAAGTCCCAGCCAGGGCATGGTGGTACACAGCTTTAATCCCAGTACTTCAGAGGCAGAAGTAAGAAGATTGTTGTGAGTTTGAGTCTAGCCTACAGAGTGCCAGGTCAGCCTGTGCAGTTAAGTTGCCTGCAAAAGCCAAAGGACCCAGGTTTAATTCCCCAGGACCCACGTAAGCCAGATGCACAAGGCGGCACATGCGTCTGGAGTTCATTTGCAGCAGCTGAAGGCCCTGGTGCATCCATTATCTCTTTCTCTCTCTCTCTTTCTCAAATAAATAATAAAATAAATAAGATTTTAAAAAAGGGGGGGGCTGGAGGGCTGGAGACATGGCTTAGTACTTAAAATGCTTGCCTACAAAGCCAAAGGACCCAGGTTTGATTTCCCAGGACCCACATAAGCTAGATGCACAAGGTGGTGCATGTGTCTGGAGTTCATTTCCAGTGGCTGGAGGCCCTGGTATGCCCATTCCCTCTCTCTCTCTCAAATAAATAAATAAAAGTAAAATATTAAAAGAGAGAGAGAGAGAGAGAGTTGGAGAGATGGCTCAGCAGTAAGGCACTTGCCTGCAAAACCCAATGACTGAGGATCAATTCCCCAGTACCCACATAATGGCAGATACACAAGGTGGCACGTGCACCTGGAGTTCATTTGCAGTGGCTAGAGGCCCAAATCCGCCCATTCTCTCTCCTGCCACCTCTCTCTCTCTCCATCTTTCTCTCTCTGTCAAATAAATGCTATTTTTTTAAAAAAAAAAAAAAAAACAATAAAATAAAACAAAAAAATCCCTTGTGGGAGTTTAATGAGTCATGGCACACATGGCAGTTTACTTCATCTGATCAAGCAAGCAAACGGGCCAGAGACAGGCCCACGGGCTGGGGGGATGGTTCAGTGGGTAAGAGCGCTTGCTGCGCAAGCATGAGGTACTGAGCTTGATCCCCAACACCTATGTAAAAAGCCTGGCATGGCCATGTGTGCTTGTAACCCCAGCGCTGAGAGGGGTGGAGACAAGAATATTGCTAGCGCTCACTGGTCAGCTAGTCAGACTCCGGGTGTAGTGAGAGACTCCATCTCAAGGTAATAAAACAGAATAGCAATAGAGGAGGACACTTAATATTTTCCTCTACTCACTGCACATGTGTGCACAGGGAATGTACATCTGCACACACACACACACACACGCCAGAGACATACACCAGACATACGCCAGAAACAGAGAGAGGAAGAGAGAGAGAGAGAGAGAAAGGGAAGTCACATTATTTTGTGATGTAATCAAGGAAACGACACCCATCTCTTTCACCACATTCTCTTAGAAGTCATTGGGCCAGGCCTACATGCAAAGGGAAGAGCTTAAAGGAGGATCATCATGGTCAGGTGCCACTTTAGAAATTACCTATTTTAGCCAGGTGTGGTGGGCTCACAGCTTTAATCCCAGTACTTGGGAGGCAGAAATAGGAGGATCGCCATGAATTCAAAGCCAGCTACATAGTCACTACATAGTGACTACATAGTGAATTCCAGGTCAGCCTGGGCTAGAGCAAGACCTTACCTTGAAGAAAAAAAAAAAAAGAAAGAAAGAAACTACTTTAGGATAATAATAATAATAACTACCTGTAGAACTCTTTAAAAAACAGAGAGAGGGGGCTGGAGGAATGGTTCAGTGGTTAAGCTGCTTGTCTGCAAAGCCAAAGGACCCAGGTTTGATTCCTCAGGACCCAACTAAGGCAGATGCACACGGTGGCACATGCATCTGGAGTTCATTTGGAGTGGCTGGAAGCCCTGGTATGTCCATTCTCTCTCTCTTTCTCTGCCTCTTTCTTTCTCTCAAATAAATAAAAATAAAAAACAGAGAGAGGGCCAGGCATGGTAATGCACACCTTTAATCCCAGCACCCAGGAGGCAGAGGTAAGGAGAATAGCCATGAGTTCCAGGCCACCCTGAGACTACAGAGTGAATTCCAGGTCAGCCTGGGTTAGAACAAGACCCTTGAAAAACCAACAAATAAATAAATAAATAAAATAGAGAGAGTGAGAGAGGAGCTGGGAAGATTGCTGAGTTTCTTGTAAAGTCTGTTAGCCTGGGATTAAATTCTCCAGTACCAGGTAAAGACAGGTGCAAAAAGTGGTGCATGCATGCTGGGCATGGTGGCATATGCCTTTAAACCCAGCACTCAGTAAGTAGAGATAGAATTGCTGTGAGTTCAAGGCTAGCTTGGGACTATGAAATGAGTTCCAGGTCAACCTGGGCTAGAGTGAGAACCTGCCTCAAAAAAAAAAAAAAAAAAAAAAAAAAAAGTGGCATATGTACCTAGAGTTCATTTGCAGTGACAAAAAGCCTAGCCTGCACACACACACACACACACACACACACACACACAAATAAAAATTAGAATATGTTTAATTCAGAGCTAGCATGTGTAATGGCATATGTAGTTGCTATTACTATTAATGTTATTTTTTAAATTTTTTGTTTACTTATTTATTTCAGAGTGACAGACAGAGAGAGAAAGAGGCAGATAGATAGAGAATGGGCATGCCAGGGCCTCTAGCCACTGCAAAGGACCTCCAGATGCATGTGCCCCTTGTGCATCTGGCTAACATGGGTCCTGGGGAATTGAGCCTCGAACTGGGGTCCGTAGGCTTGACATGCAAGCGCTTAACCGCTAAGCCATCTCTCCAGCCCCTATTAATGTTATTATTGAGTGTATATAATGATTGGGTTTCTTTGTTTTTTTTAAAAGATTTATTTTTATTTATTTATTAGAGACAGAGAAAGGAAGAGAGAGTGAGAATGGGCACACCAGGGCTTATAGCCACTGCAAATAAATTCCAGATGCATACACCATCATGTGCATCTGGCTTAGGTGGATCCTGGAGAATCAAACGAGGGTCCTTTAGGCTTCACAAGCAGATGCCTTAACTGCTGAGCCACCTCTCCAGCCCTTTTATTTGTTTTTTTTCAAGGTAGAGTCTCACTGTAGCCAAGGCTGACCTGGAACCCACTCTGTAGTCCCAGGCTAGCCTCAAACTCATAGAGATCCTCCTACCTCTGCTTCTGAGTGCTGGGATTAAAGGCATGTGCCACCATGCCTGGCTTTTTATTTCATTAATTAATTTATTTGCAAGCAGAGAGAGAGAGAATGGGTGCGCCATGTACTTTAGCCATTGCAAACAAACTCCAGATGCATGCGCCTCCTTGTGCATCTGGCTTATATGGGTACTGGGGAATTGAACCTGGGTCCTTTGGCTTTGCAGGCAAGTGCCTTAACTGCTAAGCCATCTCTCCAGCCCCATATCTGGCTTTTAAAACATTTTTTTGTTTTATTTTTTATTTATTTAGTTGAGAACGACAGACAGAGAGAGAAAGAGGCAGATAGAGAGAGAGAGAATGGGCACACCAGGCCCTCTGCCCATTGCAAATGAACTCCAGATGCATGCATCCCCTTGTGCATCTGGCTAATGTGGGTCCTGGGGAATTGAGCCTCGAACCAGGGTCCTTAGGCTTCACAGGCAAGCGCTTAACTGCTAAGTCATCTCTCCAGCCCCATGCCTGGCTTTTTAAAAAATATTTTTATAGCTGGGCGTGGTGGCACACTCCTTTAATCCCAGCACTCAGGAGGCAGAGGTAGGAGGATTGCCAAGAGTTCGAGGCCACCCTGAGACTACATAGTGAATTCCAGGTCAGCCTGAGCTAGAGTGAGACCCTACCTTGAAAAACAAAACAAAACAAAACAAAACAAAACAAAACAAATATATACATACAATCAGAGAGAGAATGAGCATACCAGGGCCTCTAGCCACTCACTGCAAATAAATTCCAGGTGCATACACCAGTTTGTACATCCAGCTCTACGTGGGTACTGGGAAATTGATCCCAGTTTGGGTGTCAGGCTTTGTAGGCAAGCACCTTAACCACTAAGCCATTTCTCCAGCCTATGATTTTTTTTTTCTTCTGGCTATGAGAAGGAATTTAAAAAAATATTTTTTCTAAAAATTTTTTTGTTCATTTTTATTTATTTATTTGAGAGTGACAAAGAGAGGAAGAGGCAGATAGAGAGAAAGAGAGAGCATGGGCGCGCCAGGGCTTCCAGCCACTGCAAACGAACTCCAGACGCATGTGCCCCCTTGTGCATCTGGCTAACGTGGGTCCTGGAGAATCAAGCCTTGAACCGGGGTCCTTAGGCTTCACAGGCAAGCACTTAACCGCTAAGCCATCTCTCCAGCCCGAATTTTAAAAAATATTTTATATTTATTTATTTATTTGACAGAGAAAGATGGAGAGAGAGAGAGAGAATGGGCACGCCAGGGCCTTCAGCCACTGCAAATGTACTCCAGATGCGTGCGCCCCCTGTGCATCTGGCTAACGTGGGTCCTGGGGAAATGAACCTGAGTCCTTTGGCTTTACAGGCAACACTTTAACTGCTAAGCCATCCCTCCAGCCCAAGAAGGAATGTTTTTATGAGTCCTGGCACCTGGCACATAGTAAGTGCTTAATAGCCATTAGTGACTATTAACATTATTAATGTGTGATATCTGGTTGTCTCTCAAAGCTATTGGAAGGAAATATTGTTAATTGTGGTAACTTTTTTTTTTTTTTTTTTGGTTTTCCGAGGTAGAGTCTCGTTCTAGCTCAGCCTGACCTGGAATTCACTATGTAGTCTTAGGCTGGCCTCGAACTCACAGCTATCCTCCTACCTCTGCCTCCCAAGTGCTGAGATTAAAGGCGTGTGCCACCACATCTGGCGAAATCTGGTAGCTTTTAAGGTTGGTCTTATTGACATGTAGTGGGCTCCATTTTTCAGTATGTATCCTACATTTGCCAGAACATAATTCCAGATTTGCAGTTCATAAAATATGACCAACAAAGCCATGATCAATCTAATGATCTGCCTGCCCTTTACCAAGGAGGATATGCTCAAAACCTGCAAGACAGGCTGATCATGGCAGCACCCTAGTCATAGAAAAGCGCGAGACTCTATTGAAAGGGGAGTGTGCTTGGAAGAATGAGCAATGACTTGGCCATGTGATCTTTGCCCCTTTTAAAAGCAGCTGGTCACCCTGTAGTATGTTGAGTCAGGCCAGTGCTGAAGACAAAAGGATGAGGAGGCTATAGTCCTTATATTCTCCCATTGGGTTGGAAGTAAGTAGTAAGAACCATGAAACTGATCAACCAATAGCAATTTTGCAGTTCGAAAGCTGGAAGAAGAAAGTCCAGTTTGTAACATGATCACTAAGAGGTTAGAGTGACCCAGCAAGTCTGGGTTGAAGCTGGCTTCCTTATAAGGGAGGAACGTATTGAGGGTTGGCTTGTAGCCAGGGAAAATGAGGAACTATAATTAAGGAAACCCCATTATTTTGGCTTTGAGTCATTTCTCAAGGCTTACCCATGACTATTATACAAGAAAGAAAGACAGAGGTGGAGTGGGAAAGATAAAACTCCTGAAGATAAATGATTCATAACCCAAAAATTCTGTGTGAGACCAGCCTGGACTATATAGTGAGACCCTGTCTCAGACAAATAAACATCTCTATAGCATCATAAAGGTCTGGGCTGGGGAGATGGCTCAGTGGTTAAAGTACTTCCACCCAAAAGTTATCATTTGATCTCCCCATGAGCACCAGTGGCTCACACAATAAAATAAATAAATATTAGAGAGACAAAGATCTGAGTGTTGGAGAGATGGCTTAGTGGTTAAGGCACTTGCCTTTAAAGCCAAAGGACCCAGGTTTGATTCCCCAGGGCCCATGTAAGCCAGATATGCACAAGATGGCACATGCGTCTGGAGTTCATTTGCAGTGGCTGAAGGCCCTAGAGCACTCTCTGTCTCTTTCAAATAAATAAAATAAATTTTAAAAAAGATCCACGCCAGGTGGCGTGGTGGTCCATGCCTTTAATCCCAGCACTTGGGAGGCAGAGGTAGGAGGATCACCATGAGTTTGAGGCCACCCTGAGACTACATAGTGAATTCCAGGTCAGCCTGGACTAGAGTGAAACCCTACCTCAAAAAACCAAAAATAAATAAATAAAATAAAAACATGGAAAAAATAGATAAAGGTCCAAATCTTTGCAACTCATTCCATCTCATTTATTCAGGCCAGGGTATCTATTCAAACACCCCCACATCTGTGAGTCTATCAATCTATTTACCTACCTACCTACCTACCTGTTTGTCATCTATCTCCAGTCCTTCCTTTCCTCTCTTTCTCTTCCTCTTTCCCTCACCTTTCCTCCACATTACAGTCTTCTGTGTTTCATGCAGAATAAAACTATCCTCACAAAGAACTACCTTAAGGATCTTCAGGTTGAGGGTTGGAGAAGATGGCTTAGCGGTTAAGGTGGTCGCCTGCAAAGCCAAAGGACCCCAGTTCTATTCCCCAGGACCCATGTAATCCAGATGCACATGGGAGTTTGCAGTGGCTGCAGGCCCTGGCGCACCCATTCTCTGTCTCTCTCAAATAAATAAAATGTATTTAAAAAAAAAAGAAGAAGAAGAAGAAGCTGGGTGTGGTGGCATACGCCTTTAATCCCAGCACTCGGGAGGCAGAGGTAGGGGGATCACCATGAGTTTGAGGCCACCCTGAGAATACAGAGTGAATTCCAGGTCAGCCTGGGCTAGAGTGAAACCCTACCTCGAAAAAGCAAAAAAAAAAAAAAAAAAAAAAAAAAACAGAATCTTTCGGTTGAACTGTATTCAGACCCAGCGTCATCTTTTCCAACACCACTCCATTGTGGAGCTGCACCTTAGAGCTCAACAAACGAACCCGGGAATGCTTGTCTATACTTCTGCTTCCAAATCAAGTGTGCAGCTGTGATTCAAAGCACCCCCTGATTCTGAGCTATGCAGATCCTGGCCCCTTGTCCTTGGGACATATTCCTAAACATTGTGACCTTTGTGCACAGAAAGATATAAGCATCCCAGGCTGAGGTAGGAGGATCGCCAGGATTTGAGGCCAGCCTGGAGCTACATAGTAAATTCCAGGTCAGCCTGGGCTGGAGCAAGACCCTACATCGAACAAACAAAACAAACAAACAAACAAACAAACAAAAATGACAGAAGATACAAAGCAGAAGTCTTTGGGAACATTCCAAGAAGGTAAAGGGAAGGTATGTAGCAATATCAAGTTCTTCTTCCAGTGAGTCATGTCTTCTCTCCTTCCAATTCTGTGTTTCCTCTGTCTTGGAGAGAGAGGAAACTGGTAAGTTTCAATACCTCTTAATACCCCAAGAAGACCTCTGTCTGCCCTTAGCCGCTTGGCCAGTTTTAGAAAGGAGCAGAGAGGAATGGCTACACAATAGGGCGGTGTGTTTATTTACTCAGCCTTTTCCTACACTACGCTTGAGCAAAGCTGCTTCACCTCGCCCTCAGGAAGTGCACTAGGGGTAGGCTTTCTTTCTTTTCCTGTTAGTTTCCTGCAAAAAAGACATCAGTGTCTTCCTCAGTACAGCTTAATCAAGAAGGATGTTGTCACTCAAGTGGAGACATATTTCCTGTCATAGACCCATCCCAGTGGCTTAGAGAACTGGGCTTGGTTTTAGAAATAACAGAATTTTCATGTCTATTTCCCTGGTGCCATTTTCCTCCGGCAAACACTCTCTCTCTTTCTCTCTCTCTTCTAGGATAGGTTAATTATATTTTCTACTTAAGTAGAATTTCATGCTTTCCCAAAATAGCATCATATATACAAGTAAGTGTTGGAGGGGCTGGAAAGATGGCTTAGTGGTTAAGTGTTTCCCTGTGAAGCTTAAGGACCGTGGTTCAAGGCTCGATTCCCCAGGACCCACATTAGCCAGATGCACAAGGTGGCGCATGCATCTGGAGTTCGTTTGCAGTGGCTGGAGGCCCTGGCATGCCCATTCTCTCTCTCTATCTGCCCCTCTGTCTGTCGCTGTCAAATAAATAAAAATGAACAAAAAAAATGTATTTAAAAAGAGTTAGAGGCACAGGAGTTGATATAGCCTAGTAGTTACAGTGAAGGGTTAACATGAGATGGCAGCTTGGGGTTTGTTTAACGTTACGTTTCCTGGAACAGTTACGGGAAGTTGGATTTCATTTGCGAGCTCCAGCTCTTCCTACTGATCATCTTCAAAGCTACCGATGGGGATGGGGTCCTGACATTCCCTCCCAGTCAGATGCGGATTCTGTGCTCTTCTAATACACACTGTACTTCCTTTCTGGGTCCATACATCCCGTGGGTAGGCTCACTCAGTCCCTCCCCATCCTTCAGTTTGTCAAGCACTGTGACAGCAAGGATGGCATCCTACTTTGCACAGGGCCTAGCCATCAGTAGATCACCACATAATGAGGGAGGGAGTGAGTCAGGGATTATCTCCAGTAGCATCTTTGCCACAATCACACTCATTTGTGTTGGGGTGGTGCTCTGCGTGTTATTAAAAAAAGGCATGAGCCGGGTGTGGTGGCGCATACCTTTAATCCCAGCACTGGGGAGGCAGAGGTAAGAGGATCGCTGTGAGTTCGAGGCCACCCTGAGACTCCATAGTGAATTCCAGGTCAGTCTGAGCTAGAGTAAGACCCTACCTTGGAAAACCAAAAAAAAAAAAAAAAAAAGGCATATGCTAAGTGATCATATCTTGATCACTGGTGGTTATAGTAATCAATAGGCAAAAGCCCAGTAATGGAGTGTGACTAAATAAAGCTCCCCAGAAGTATGTGCAGGCCCTGCCAGCTCTCTGAATTGGAGTCCCAGTGCCTGCTTCTGTTGGACTCCGGTGGACGGGGCTATTCCTTTGGGAAATTCTGTATGGAGTTGTCTGTTGCTGTCCCCTGGGAACAGGGAGGACTCAATTTCCCCTGACTCAGAAAAACCTTTCTGGCATGAAATTAAAGAACTGGGCCCTGTGCTGCATTCCATCTCTTGCTCAGAGCGGATTTCCCCAGCAAGGGTCTGTGCTGAGTCACCCCTCCTCCCTCAGAGTGAGTGATAGAATGCGTCCTTCTAATCTCCTCTTTGAAGCCAAGGCCTTGGTCCTTCCCTGGGAACAAGAGGCTGAGCCAAGATAAAAGACTACACAGTCCTATTTCTGCATCCCTCCCTACAAGTTCGTGGTTTTTCTGCATCTTTCTTCTGTCATGGAGGAGGACGAAGAGAGAAGAGGGAAAAAATAAACCAGAGGGCATAGTGCTTTGATGGGTGGGGAAGGAGAAGACTGAGCTAAGCAGAGGAAGATAAATTGGGATGAAGGATAACCGGCATGAAAAATCCCTTGGAGGTTTTTCCAGTGACTCTCACAACTAGGACAGCTAAGGTGCAGCCCAGTTGCTAAGACACCAGGGAACCCAGAAATGCAGTCAGTGGGAGGTGATGACAGCAGAGAAGCAGGCAGATGTGATGCCCAGGACCTATAAAGAGCTGTGCCCTGCGGGAGCTGCTTAAGACTGGGCAGGCAAGGAAAGGAGTGGGAGTTCGGTGTGAGACTTTGAATCAAGAGACCCACATTATTTCCAGCTCAGTCACCAATTTGCGGGGAGGACCCTCCAAGCAAAAGATGAAGGACAGAGATGTGGCTTAATCAGCTGCCTCGGGGATGGGCACATGTTTTCTGGATGCTTTGAAAGCTCTAGATGAAAGGAAATGCCAGGATAAGCTATCATTACTTGGAGTTCCGCTCATAGACGAACCAGAACATCTTTGAGTCACGGTACTGTCATCTTAAAGTGGATCAATCCCTGGAGACCTTTTCTCTAATAACACCAACGGACAACAGAATCAGTGGTAAGAGCACTAAAGGATTCAACCAGAAATCTTATCACTGGAGTATGGCAATTCCCATCCAAACTCCAACAAATTTTCTTTGCAGGTTGTTTCTGACCAGGCCTAACTTACCTAGGGGTATGACGGACCGGCTATGTGGGCACGTGATTGTGAGGGCCAAAGGTCGATCTTGGATTCTTCCTCTATTGCTGGCCGCTTAATTTCACTGAGACAGAGTCTCTCACTTAAACCCAGAGCTTGCTGGTTTGGCTTATCTAGCTAACCAACATACCCTGGAGATGCACTATCTTTGCCTCCCAAGTGCTGGGATTACAGGTAGGACACCACGCCCACCCAGCATTTACATGAGTGATGGGGATCGAAATTCTGGTCCTCACATTCATGTGACAAGTGTTTTATCCACTGAGCCATTGCTCCAGAATATATACATATACATATATATATATATATATATATTTTTTTTTTTTTTTAAAGTTTTTCCCAGTAGGGTCTCATTCTAGTCCAGGCTGATTTGGATCTCACTCTATAGTCCCTGGCTGGCCTCAAACTCAGAGAAATCTTCTTACCTCTGCCTCCCAAGTGCTGGGATTAAAGGCTTATGCCACCATGCCCCACCAGAATATGATCTTGATAGCGCTTCTACTCTTTCACTCTTTCTTTCTTTCTTTTTCTTTTCTTCTTTTTAAAAAAAAATTTTATTTTGATTTATTTATTTACTTGACAGAGAAAGAAAATGAGAGAATGGGCGCTCCAGGGCCTCCAGCTACTGCAAAGGAACTCCAGACGCGTGCGCCCCCTTATGCATCTGGCTAATGTGGGTCCTGGGGAATCGAACCTGGGTCCTTTGGCTTTGCAGGCAAATGCCTTAACTGCTAAGCCAACCCTCCAGCCCTCTTCTTTTTTTAAAAATATTTTATTTATTTATTTGAGAGAGAGACAAGGAGAGAAAGAGGCAGAGACAGAGAGAGAATGGGCACATCAGGTCCTTAAGCCATTGCAAACGAACTCCAGATGCATGTGTCCCTCTGTGCATCTGGGTTACGTGGGTACTGGGGAATTGAACCAGGGTCCTCTAGCTTTGCAGGCAAACATTGTAAATGATAAGCCATCTCTCCAGACCTTCTTCTTCTCCTCCTCCTCCTTCTTCTTCTTTTTAGGTAGGGTCTCACTGTAGCCCAGGCTGACCTAGAATTCGCTATGTATTCTCAGGGTGGCCTTGAACTCTCGACAATCCTACTTCTGCCTCCCAAGTGCTGTTTCTCTCTTTCTTGCTTTGACATGTGCATAAGGCTATTTAAAAACTTGGACTTGGTGGGCTGGAGAGATGCTTAGTGGTTAAGGTGCTTGCCTGCAAAGCCAAAGGACCCAGGTCTGATTCCCCATAACCCACATAATCCAGATGCATAAGGTGGCACATGCGTCTGTACTTCATTTGTAGAGGCTGGAGGCCCTGGCACACCCATTCTCCCCCCCCCCTCTCTCTCCTCTCTCTCTCTCTCTCTCTCTCTCAAATAAATAAATAGACAAAAATAAAATATTTTTTAAAAAGGCCAGGCATTGTAGCACATGCCTTTAATCCTAGCACTTGAGAGGCAGAGATAAGTGGATTGCTGTGAGTTCAAGGCTACCCTGAGACTACATACTGAATTCCAGGCTGGAGATATGGCTTAGTGGTTAAGGTGCTTGCCTGTGAAGTCTAAGGACCCAAGTTTGATTCCCCAGTACCCATGTATAAGCCAGATATACAAAGTGGTGCATGTGTCTGCAGTAGCTAGAGGCCCTGGCACACCCATTCTCTCTCTATCTGCCTCTTTCTCTCTCTTTTAAGTCTCTTCAAATAAGTAAAATATTAATCTAAAAATCTTGAAGCCGGGCGTGTTGGCGTATGCCTTTAATCTTAGCACTCTGGTAGAAGGAGCATAGTGAGTTCGAGGCCACCCTGAGACTACATAGTGAATTCCAGGTCAGCCTGAGCTAGAGTGAGACCCTACCTTGGAAAACCAAAAAAAAAGAAAGAAAGAAAGAAATCACCATTCTGCTTTTAGCCTTTAGCCAGGCGTGGTGGTGCACGCCTTTAATCCCAGCACTCGAGAGGCAGAGGTAGGAGGATTGCCATGAGTTCGAGGCCACCCTGAGACTACATAGTGGATTCTAGGTCAACCTGGGCTAGAGTGAGACCGCACCTTGAAAAAAAAAAAAAAACTTGGGGCTGGAGAAATGGCTTACCAGTTAAGGCGCTTGACTGCAAAGCCTAAGGACCTAAAGATAGCACATGCCTTTAATCCCAGCACTTGGGAGGCAGAGGTAGGAGGATCACTGTGAGTTCAAGACCAGCCTAAGACAACTATATAGTGAATTCCAGGTAAATTGAGCTCTTAAATGAAAGACTGTTCTCCTTTGTGCCCTCTCCAAAGCTAACAGGCTGGCTGGATTCAGAACAGACCTTTAACCTAAGGCTGTGACAAGCTCATTACCTGTCCTGAACCACCAAAGAGGCAGCCACAGGGACAGGTCTAATTTTTCTGCTCTTGCACAAGGTAGACAAAGGTTGTTTAGCTCATGCTGCTTTGAAACAAAAGGACGTGGAGAATGGCATGTGACTGCGAAGCAAGTGCTCAGGGAGAATGCTGGGGTATCACTTCAGCATGGGGGAGGTCACCATGGATTCATCTCTCACAGCTGAACTCCTAGGATTTCAGAGTCACAAAGTTTCAAGAGTGTTAAGCCTAGGGGGATGTTCAACGTAGGGTCTCACTCTAGCCCAGGCTGACCTGGAATTCACTATGTAGTCTCAGGCTCGCTTCAAACTCATGGCGATCCTCCTACCTCTGTTTTCCAAGTGCTGGGATTAATGGTGTGCGCTGCCACGCCTGGCCCCAGACTTTTTTTTTTTTTTTTTTTTTGGTTTTTTGAGGTAGGATCTCACTCTAGCCCAGGCTGACCTGGAATTCACTATGTAGTCTTAGGGTGGCCTTGAACTCTCAGTGATCCTCCTACCTCTGCCTCTCGAGTGCTGGGATTAAAGGTGTGAACCACCACCATGATCGGCTCTTTTCTTTAAAAAAAAAAAAAAAATATATATATATATATATATTTTTTTTTTTTTTTTTTTTTTGAGAGAGAGGGAAAGAGGCAGAGAGAGAGAGAATGAGTGCACCAGGGCTTCCAGCCACTGCAATGAACTCCAGATGTATACATCACCTTGTGTATCTGGCTTACATGGGAATTGGGGAATGGAACCGAGATACTTTGGCTTTGCAGGCAAGTGCCTTAACCACTAAGCCACCTCTCCAGCTCTTTATTTATTTATTTATTTATTTTTATTTTGAGAGACAGAAAGAATTGGCACACCAGGGCCTCCAGCCATTGCAAATGAACTCTAGATGCATGTCACCTTCTGCATCCAGACCAAGTTTTTTCTTTCTTTCTTTTTTTGTTAGGGAATACTCTTTTAAACTGTAGGTAAAAACTGCCTTGGATTCATTATGCCAGGAAAGGAATTTAATGAGAATACAGAAAGGATCTAAGAGAATTTATGAATTATAAAGCCATGAATGGGTGAGGCTCCTGTGGATCTTTAGCCACTTTTCAACATTCATCCTATGTGGAATCCGATGTGTTCCTCTTTTAGTTCTGCGGATTCCAATTCAGTGGGTTAGATAGGGTCCAGGCATCTGTACCATACCTTGGCAAAGCTCCTCCAAGTGATTCTAATTATAACCTGAACAACCTGTCCTCCAAGATTTAAAAAAAAAAAAATCTATTGGATGGACCATAGGTCTGACAGAGCCTGATAATGCTCAATAGTCTTAATTGTCAAACTGCTTGCCTGGTGAATAACAATTCAAAAACAGATCCAGCTGGTGGCATGGAAACCAACTCCAGAGCAACCATGAGATTCTGAATCTATGGGTCAAATCAAGCAGTGGAATAGTCTTCTGCTCCCTGGCTCAGTTAGAACCTTCTAGATTTGTAAGTCTGTCCCACCTCCAGCAGGGGTTTTAGAATAAGGTTCTACTTTTCAAAGGAAATACTCACATATAGGGAGAAGGTTCAGACTTCTTTATACACTTCCCTCATGGATAATTTTGGACACTAATATAGTACTAGGAATTCCATTTTTAGGGAAAAAGTTTTACTGATTAAAAATTAGGTACAGGGCAGGGCATGGTGGCACACGCATTTAATCCCAGCACTAGGGAGGCAGAGGTAGGAGGATCACCATAAGTTCTAGGCCACCCTGAGAATACATAGTAAATTCCAGTTCAGCCTGAGCTATAGCAGACCCTAACTCAAAAAAAAAAAAAAAAAACCTTAGGTACAGTTAAGGCACTTGCAAAGCCTAACAAACTGGGTTCAATTCCCCAGTACTCATGTAAAGCTGGATCCATAAAGTGGCGCATGCATCTGGAGCTCATTTGCAGAGGCTGGAGCCCCCAGCGCACCCATTCTCTCTCTCTCTTTCTCTCTACTTGCTATATATATATATATATACGTATATATATATATACACACACACACACACATATAATATATATTTAAATGGGGCTGGCAGATGCACAAAGTGGTACATGCATCTGGAGTTTGCGATGGTTAGAGGCCTTGGCACACCTATTCTCTCTCCTCTATCTGCTTCTTTCTCTCTCTCTCTCTCTCTCTGCCTATATCTCAAATATATATATATATCTTAGGGTGGCCTCAAACTCTCTGTAATACTCCTACCTATGCCTCCCGAGTGATGGGGATTAAAGGTATGCATCACTACCGTCTGCTTAAATTATTTTTTTAAATAGGGCTGGAGAATAGTTTAGTGGTTAAGACACTTGTGATTCAGGTTCAATTCCCCAATACCCATGTAGTAAGCCAGATGTATAAGATGGCACATGCATCTAGAATTCATTTGCAGTAGCTAGAGGCCCTGACATGCCCATTCTCTCACTCTCTATCTGTCTCTCTCTCTCAAATAAATAAATAAAAACAAAAATTTAGCCAGGTGTGGATTAAAGGTATGCGCCATCATGTCCGGCAAGAGTAATTTTTGTTGTTGTTGTTTCAACGTAGAGTTTCATTCTAGCCCAGGCTGACCTGGAATTCACTATGTAGTCTCAGGGTGGCCTTGAATTCATGGTAATCCTCCTACCTCTGCCTCCCAAGTGCTGGAATTAAAGGTGTGTGCCGCCACACCCAGCAAGAGTAATTTTTTAACCTCCTTAGGAACACAGCATTTAAATTCTTCAGAACAGGGCTGGAGGGATGGCTTAGTGGTTAAGGTGTTTGCCTGCAAAGCCAAAGGACCCAGGTTCAACTTCCCGGGACCCACGTTAGCCAGCTGCACAAGGGGGCACATGCATGTGGAGTTTGTTTGCAGTGTCTGGAAGCCCTGGTGCACCCATTCTCTCTCCTCTCTCCCTCTTTCTCTGTCACATAAATAAATAAATAAAAATAAAATATTTAAAAAAATTCTTCAGAAGACAGAGTTAACCTTATGCCAAGAGCAACCACAAAAAAGTATGTCCACTTTTTCCTCTCCAGTGCACCCACTGTGAAAGATACACATGCATTTCCAGAAGATGAGAATTATGTGCACAATACTTACCTGCCTCAAAAGACCTGAGCAGAAAGCCAGGTGTGGTGGCGCACGCCTTTAATCCCAGCACTCGGGAGGCAGAGGTAGGAGGATCGCTGTGAGTTCGAGGCCAACCTGAGAGTACATAGTGAATTCCAGGTCAACCTGGGCCAGAGTGAAACCCTACCTTGAATAAAAAAAAAAAAAAAAAAAGACTGAGCAGAAGTCATTCGAGGTCACATCAGGTTAGGAAGAGGCAAGATTTTCCTGACATTACACTGTTCCTTGCGCATAGTAAGCGTTCAGTGCTTTTGAGTGAGGGAGTCACTTTCCATGTATACTTGTACCAAGTCACTGGATGTTTTTCTTGCTTGTTTTGGTTTTTTTGTTTGTTGAGACAGAGTCTCACCGTGTAGCCGAGGCTGGCTTTGACTTCGTTGCGTAGCCCAAGCTGGTCACTAACTCATGATCCTCCTGCCTCAGCCTCACAAGTGCTGGGGTTACAGGTGTGCACCACCAAGCCTGGAATGCCACGGAATTTTTGACTCTCACATTCCTGGTGACTGAGGCAACAACTACCTTACCTTCTTGTAATGCAATTAGAAATCACGTAAGAGTCATTGGCATGTGCCTGGCATACTGCCGGTACCTGACAGATGTGAAAGGGCATGGTTATTACTATGAGAACAGATAACCAAAAACACAAGCCAACTGGAATGAGCAATCTGACATCTAGTGGCACACTTTTAGAAAGTACACCAAAAGTATAGTTAATTGCTGGTTTGAAACGTAACCTGGGGAATAACTAGAACTTAACAGAGCACCTGCTTTCATATAAGTAACAATATTTAATCTTCACCAGTGATTCTCAACCATGGCTATATGCTACGATGGACCTGTGAAGGTTTTTTTTTTTTTTTTTTTTTTTTGAGATAGAGTTTCACTCTAGCCCAGGGTGATCTGGAATTCACTATGTAGTCTCAGGGTGGCCTTGAACTCACAGCGATCCTCCTCTCCCACCTCTGCCATCCAAGTGATGGGATTAAAGGCACGCACCACCATGCCGGGCTAACTGTGGCATTTAAAAAATATGTTTTAGTTTTATTTATTTATTAGAGAGAGAGAGAGAGAGAATGGGCACACCAGGGCCTCTAGCTGCTGCAAACGAACTCCAGACACATGTGCCACCTTGTGCATCTGGCTTAGATGAGTCCTGGGGAATCGAACCTGGGTCCTTTGGCTTTGCAGACAAGTGCCTTAACCACTAACCCATCTCCAACCCTAACGGTGGCATTTTAAAAAAGTGATTTTAGGACCAGGCTTGGTGGCACGTCTTTAATCCCAGCACTCAGAAAGCAGAGGTAGGAGAATTGCTGTGAGTTTGAGGCCAGCCTGGAACTACAGTGAGTTTAAGGTCATCCTAGGCTAGAGTGAGACCCTACCTCCAAAAAATAAAAAAGAAAGAAAGAAAGAAAGAAAGAAAGAAAGAAAGAAAGAAAGAAATGAGGGAGGGAGGGAGGAAGGAAGGAAGGAAGGAAGGAAGGAAGGAAGGGAAGGAAGGAAGGAAGGAAGGAAGGAAGGAAGGAAGGAAGGAAGGAAGGAAGGAAGGAAGGAATGGACTAGAGAGATGGCTTAGCAAACCCTAAGGGTCCAGGTTTGATTCCTCAGTACCCATGTAAGCCAGATGCACAAAGTCTCAAGTGCACCTGGAGTTTGTTTGCAGTGTTTAGAACCCCTGGTGCATCTTTTCTCTCTCCCTCTCTCCAAATAAATAAAATATATTTTTAAAAAGAAAAGAAAGAATAGCTAAAGCTCAGACACAGGAAATGCCCAGGGAGGGCCTCACTGGGTCAGGAAGGAAGGCTGCAACATCTCTTACTGATGAACAGGAACCAGGCCAACTGCCTGCCAATGCTCAGCTCAAAGAGTTGCTAGGATGATTTCCTTGAATTTTCTAGAGAATGTTTCTTCGATTTGGGCTGGGCAAGCCAAGGAAGCCAATGTTCAGCCAAGTAATAGTCTAGAAACTCATCAGATGAAAAGACTACATTAGAGGGTCACAAACTCAGTCTGAGGACTGAATTTGGCCCACAGATATTTTTGGCTCAGTGTTAGTTGGCAGTGTTTTGAGTATGTTTCAATCAATTGCCAACATTTAACTCTAGGAAGATTGCACATAAAAATTCAGATTTATAAAGCTGGGCATGATGGCACATGCCATGTGAGTTAGAGGCCACCCTGAGACTATATAGTGAATTCTATGTCAGCCTGGGCTAGAGCGAGACCCTACCTTGAAAAACCAAAAACCAAATAATAATAATCATCATAAAATAAAAACTAAATTCATGTTTTTCCAGATGTAGTGGCATACACCTTTAGTCCCAGCACTTGGGAGAGGCTGAGGTAGGGGGATCACAGTGAGTTTGAGGCCAGCCTGAGACCACAGAGTGAATTTCAGGTCAGTCTTTAACCACTGAGCAATCTCTCCAGCAGCCCCCTTCCTTTTATTTATTTATTTACTTATTTTTTTCATGTAAGAGCTTGCTGTGTAGCCCAAACTTGCCTTGAATTTGTGGCGATAGCCCGCCTCTGCTCTAGAGCACTGGGATTACAGGCATGTGCCAGTATGCCCAGGGTCTGTATGTGGTGCTGGGGATTGAGCCCAGGGCCTCACACATGCTAGACAAGTATACTGTACTACACCCTGGCCGTCAAGACACAATTTTTATTTGTTTTTGTGAGACAGGGTTTTATGTAGCCCAGGATGACCTTGAACTCACTAGTTGAACTTGAAATTTTTTTTTTTTTTTTTTTTTTTTGTCTTTCCAGGTAGGGTCTCACTCTAGCCCAAGCTGACCTGGAATTCACTATGGAGTCTCAGGGTGGCTTCAAACTCACAGCAGTCCTTCTACCTCTGCCTCCCGAGTGCTGGGATTAAAGGTGTGTATCACCACGCCCGACTGAACTTGAAATTTTTTAAAAATTATTTATTGGGGGCTGGAGAGATGGCTTAGTGGTTAAGGCGCTTGCCTGCAAAGCCAAAGGGCCTTGGTTTGATTCCCCAGGACCCACGTAAGCCAGATGTACAAGGTGGCACATGCATCTGGAGTTCGTCTGCAGTGGCTGGAAGCCCTAGTGTGCCCATTCTCTCTCTCTCTCTCTTTTTCCCTCTCTCAAAATAAATAAATAAAAATAAAATATTTAAAAAATTATTTATCAAGTCGGGCGTGGTGGCGCATGCCTTTAATCCCAGTACTCGGGAGGCAGAGGTAGGAGGATCGCCGTGATTCGAGGCCACCCTGAGACTCCATAGTGAATTCCAGGTCAGCCTGGGCTAATGTGAGACCCTACCTCGAAAAACCAAAAAATAAAAAATTATTTATCAGGAAGTCAGCCTCAGTGAAGATAAAGGTCTCTACAGCTTTAGAAATCTTTTTATTTATTAATTTATTTGAGAGAGTGAGAAAGAAAGAGGCAGAGAATGAGAGAGAGTGAGAGTGAGAGAATGGGCGTGCCAGGGCAACTCCAGATGCATGCACCACCTTGTGCATCTGGCTTATGTGGGTCCAGGGGGGAATCAAACCGAGGTTCTTTGGCTTTGCAGGCAAATGCCTTAACCGCTACAGCATCTCTCCAGCCCCAGCTTTAGAAATCTTGATTCTTCTTGCTGTCTTGATTTGGCCTTGTGCTGAGAACATTAATGTGAAAATAACCTGTTCTTTGGATTGGGTGAGGGTCTACATTAGCCCTTCTACTGACAACAGAAACAATCTATACATACATGCTGATGAATTGTTTCTGGGAATGGGCTGCTGTGTGACTTGGATACAAACATATTTATACCACTTTCTATACCCTGCTCATAGATGTGGCATCAGGAAAACGGTTACCTCAGAGGATGCAGTCCTCTTTCAAACTGAGGTATACTCTACGCCAAGAAATATTCACTGTCAATCTCAGACCATCCCTTTGGAGTGTTCTGCATCTCGGAAATCAGCATGGCTTATAGCAGTTTGTACTGATGATGAACTAAAATTGGAACCAGGTCCCTTTATGGATAACTTTAAAGCAAGGCCAGAAGAGTCAGGATTACTAATTTCATCAAGATGTTTCCCACTAGAGAAGTGAAAACCATGAATTTTAGTATCATAATTTTGTCACAGCAATATTTTTATTGAAGTTTACGAGCATTGTTGCAGTCAGGTTCACATTGCTGGTAGAAATCACCCAACCAAGAGCAGCTTGTGGGAAAAATAAAAGAGGTTTATTTTGGCTTACGGCTCAAGGGGAAGCTCCACAATGGCAGAGGAAAACGATGGCATGAGCAGAGGGTGGACAGCACCCCCATCCAACATAAGGTGGACCACAGCAACAGGAGAGTGTGCCAGACACTGGCAAGGGGAACACTGGCTATAACACTCATAAGCCTGGCCCAACAATACACTGCCTCCAATTCCCAAATCTCCGTCAGCTGGGAACCTAGCATTCAGAACACCTAAGCTTATGGGGGACACCTGAATCAAACCACCACATTCTGCCCCTGGCCCCCATAAACTGATAACCATCCATGATGTAAAATGCAATGCATTCAGTCCAACTTTAAAAGTCCCCATAGTTTTTATCAATCCCAATGATGTTCAAACATCCCCATAGTCCAAAATCCTTTAACTGAGCCATAATACCAAAAAAAATCTCCCCAAAACCCATAATGGCACAGAATAAACATTCACACTGCAAAAGATGGCATTGGGCATAGCAAAGAAGTATTCAGCCAATACAAGATTTAAAACAACCAGGGCAAACATCAAATTCTGCACCTTCAAGTCCAACAACTCTAGTCAGTAACAAATCTCCAAGTCCGATAATTCTAACCAGCAACAAGTCTCTGGCATCCCAATTCTGCCCTCCAGCTAGGCTCTCACAGTCCTGGAAAACTTCATCGGGGCTTTCCTTAGCAGCAATCTCATGGTCCCGGCATCTCCACTGCAATCCACGGTTCATCCTCATGGCCCCATGGGGTCTCCATGCAGGCATCCAGCAAACCTGCTTCACACTGCCCGTGGCCATTTCCAAAACACAAGACCATGTTGCAAACTCAGTGACCCTCTCTTTCCTGCATTTCTTATACTCCACAATACCAGGTAAGGTGCCAATTTGTTAATCCAGGGGGAAATAAAGCGGACTTTGAAGAACAGGATACTCCTTGAGCACTCAGACCCCTTCAAAAGAGTCTATATTCTTCCTATTGCCCCAACGCAGTCAGCTAGCCCAATCTCAAAGGTTATAATCTCTCAATTGCAGCTGAACGGGCAGTTCATCCAAAGATTTTTCTTTCTGTGTCATATCCCTCTGCTCACACCAGTTCATTTCTATGCAAAGCAACCCTGCACAACTTCTCAGGACATGAGCATAACTGCAAGCTTCTCACACAAACTGCTAGCTCAGCCCAAGCAAAGCTCTTTCTCACCCTCATAAACCAAATATCACAGTTCACAGTTCTTACTTCATTCAGGTCTGTCTGTTGCTCTCAAATAAATAAAAGTAAACAAAAAAATTATTTAAAAATATTTATTTGCAAGCAGAGAGAGAGGTAGAGAGAGAAGAGAGACAGACAGAGAGATAATGGGCATGCCAGGGTCTCCAGCCACTGCAAATGAACTCTAGACACATGTGCCCCCTTGTGCATCTGGCTTACGTGGGTCCTGGGGAATCGAACCCGGGTCCTTTGGCTTCACAGTCAAATGCCTTAACTGCTAAGCCATCTCTCCAGCCCTCTTTTTTTTTTTTTTTTTTTTTTTTGAGGTAGGGTCTTGCTCTAGCTCAGGCTGACCTGAAATTCACTATGTAGTCTCAGAGAGGCTTCAAACTCATGGCAATCCTCCTACCTCTGCCTCCCAAGTGCTGGGATTAAAGGTGTGTGCCACCACACCTGGCTCTTTATTTTTATTTTCGAGGTAGGGTCTCGCTGTAGCCCAGGCTGATCTAGAATTCACTATGGAGTCTCAGGGTGGCCTCAAACTCACAGTGATCCTCCTACCACTGCCTCCTGAGTGCTAGGATTAAAGGTGTGCACCACCACGCCTGGCCCCTTCTCTTTCCTTTTAAGTCTTGTACAGTTTCAGGTCCAATGAAAGCACTCAGTCTTATAAAGATATCTCCAGCCAGCCTCTTCTTTCCTGAGCTCCTTTAGTACATCTGCTGTGTGCTGCACGATCCCCACTTGATTGAGCATATTGTCTTGAAAGGGTCTTGAATGTGTCTGACAAACCCCCTTGTAAATGACTCCAAGACAAGGGCCATTTCTTCTGTTGCTGCCATGTCTCCCACAGGGCTGATGGCCTAAGGACCCTCTGTACAGACTGGACAGCTCACTGACTGGAGAGTTCAGTTTGTCTCTCGAACTCTTGCCAGCAATACAAAGTGTACACAATAAAGTCCTTTCACTACTACATGACAAATTCAAAGATAGAAGGGCTGAGAAAGTACACATACAGACTTATTCATTGTCTCAAATGCTTCTTGGGAACCAGACCCACAATCCTCAGGTTTTGATGTAGCAATAGCTTGGATATATTGCATGTGAAAGTGCTTCTTAGATTAGTATTTCATGAAATGTATAAAGTAAGGACAAAAATATTAGGGCTGGGAAAGTCACTCTCTGGTAGAGCTTTCACCTAGCATAACCAAAGCTCTGTGTTTGATCTCTAGTACCACAAAAGAAAGAAAAATACAGAGAGAGGGAGAGAGAGAGAGAGAGAAAGTGAGGCGTGGTGGTGTAACATTTAATCCCAGCACTTGGGAGGATTACTGTGAGTTCAAGGCCAGCCTGGAACTACAGAGTGAGTTCCACGTCAGCCTGGGCTGGAGTGAGACCCTACATAGAAAAAAAGAGACAGAAAGACAGAGAGGAGGAAGAGGAGAGGAGGGAGGGAGAAATGGAGGGAGGGAGACTGGGTTAGATGGGCCAAAGGAAGGGATGGGTTTTCTGTCGCTATTCCCCAGAGTTCTCCCCCAATCATAGTTCATAGTTAATAGTTCATAGAGATAAAATAATGTTTTTCATATTTCAGTGGTAACAGTGCCACCAGATGATGGAGGTGGAGGAGAAGACAAAAGGAGAAAGTTCACACTGCCATTATTTTCACTGTTAAATATTCCAATGCTTTTTAAGGTATAAACAGTAGCCAAGCCTGGTGTGGTGGTATATGTCTTTACTCGCAATGCTCCAAAGGCAGAGGTAGGAGGATCGCCCTGAGTTCCAGGCCAGCCTGGGATTGTAGAGTGAATTCTAGGTCTCCCTGGCCTAGAGTGAGACCCTACCAAATAAAAAAAGAGGGGACTGGCCAGGAATGGTGGCGCACGTCTTTAATCCCAGCACTTGGGAGGCAGAGGTAGGAGGATCGCTGTGAGTTCAAGGCCACCCTGAGACTCCATAGTGAATTCCAGGTCAGTCTGGGCTAGAATGATACCCTACCTCGAAAAATCAAAAAAATAAATAAATAAAATAAATAAAAAAATAAAAGAGGGGACTGGAGAGATAGCTCAGCAGTTAAGGTGCCTGCCTTCAAAACCTAAGGACCTATTCTCAGTACCTCAGTACCCACATAAAGCCAGTGGCACATACATCTGGAGTTCATTTGCAGCTGCTAGAGGCCCCAGTATGCCCATTCTCTCTCCCTCTCCCGTGTTCTCTCTCTCTCTCCCCCCCTCTTTCCCTCTCTCTCTCTGTGCTTGCAAATAAATAAACAAATTAAATTTAAAGAAAAAAAGAAAAGGCAAGGCTGGAAAACAACCTAAAAGATCATAAGGTTAAGTGCCTGCTTAAAAAACAAAAAAAGTAAGCCAGGTGTGGTGGCTCACACCTTTAATCCCAGCACTCGGGAGGCAGAGGTAGGAGGATCACCGTGAGTTCGAGGCCACCCTGAGACTCCATAGTGAATTCCAGGTCAGTCTGAGCTAGAGTGAGACCCTACCTCGGAAAACCAAAAAAAAAAAAAAAAAAAAAAAAAAAGTAGTCAACATTAGCAAATAAAGCTAGATTCACACTTTAAAAAAAATCCCGGGTCTGGGCTGGAGAGATGTCTTAGTGGTTAAGCTCTTGCCTGTGAAGCCTAAGGACCCCAGTTCAAGGCTCAATTCCCCAGGTCCCACATTAGCCAGATGCACAAGGGGGTGCATGCATCTGGAGTTCATTTGCAGTGGCTGGAGGCCCTGGTGCGCCCATTCTCTCTCTCTCTCTATCTGCCTCTTTCTCTGTCTGTCGCTCTTAAATAAATAAATAAAAATAAACAAAAAAATTTATTTAGGGTGTGGTGGCCCATGCCTTTAAAAAAAAATGCTGGGTCTCTTCTTTTCCATGGCTATTTTGGGTACCAAGTCTCATCTAATGCGGTTACAGCCTGCAACTGCCTGCTATGTCTAAATCTTTTTTTAAAAATACTTTATTTTTTATTTATTATTATTATTATTATTTGGTTTTTTGAGGTAGGGTCTCACTCTAGCTCAGGCTGACCTGGAATTCACTATGGAGTCTCAGGGTGGCCTTGAACTCACAGCAATCCTCCTACCTCTGCCTCCCAAGTGCTAGGATTAAAGGTGTGCACCACCACGCCTGACAAAATACTTTATTTTTTATTTATTAATTTATTTGAGAGAGTGAGAAAGAAAGAGGCAGAGAGAGAGAGAGAGAGAGAGTGAAAGAGGTGAAAGAGGCAGAGAGAGAGAGAGTGAAAGAGGTGAAAGAGGCAGAGAGAGAGAGAGAGTGAGAGTGAGAGAATGGGCACACTAGGGCCTCCAGCCACTGCAAATGAACTCTAGACACATGTGCCCCCTTGTGCATCTGGCTTATGTGGGTCCAGGGGGAATCAAACCGAGGTTCTTTGGCTTTGCAGGCAAATGCCTTAACCGCTACAGCATCTCTCCAGCCCCAGCTTTAGAAATCTTTTTATTTATTAATTTATTTGAGAGAGTGAGAAAGAAAGAGGCAGAGAGAGAGAGAGTGAGAGTGAGAGAATGGGCGTGCCAGGGCAACTCCAGATGCATGCACCACCTTGTGCATCTGGCTTATGTGGGTCCAGGGGGAATCAAACCGAGGTTCTTTGGCTTTGCAGGCAAATGCCTTAACCGCTACAGCATCTCTCCAGCCCCAGCTTTAGAAATCTTTTTATTTATTAATTTATTTGAGAGAGTGAGAAAGAAAGAGGCAGAGAGAGAGAGAGAGAGAGAGAGAGAGAGAGAGTGAGAGTGAGAGAATGGGCACACTAGGGCCTCCAGCCACTGCAAACGAATTCCTGATGCATCGCCACCTTGTTATCTGGATTACATGTTCCTGGAATCAAACCTGTGTCCTTTGGTTTAGCAAGCAAGTGTCTTAACCACTAAGCAATCTGTCCAGCCCCTAAATAAAATATATTTTTTGAGGCAAGCCAACACATGGGCCCCCTTTTTTTTTTCTTTCTTTCTTTTTTTAAATGTGAGAGAGCGAGAGTGAGAGCAAGAGAAACAAAGAGAACTGGCATGCCAGGGCCCTCATTTCTGGCAGTCAAACTCCAGACATGGGGCTGGAAAGATGACTTAGTGGTTAAGGCATTTTCCTGCAAAGCCAAAGGATCAGGTGGTGCTTGTGTCTCGAGTTTGTTTGCAGTGGCTGAAGGCCCTGGTACGCCCATTCTCTCTCTCTCTCCCTCCCTGTGTCTTTCTCTCTCTCAAATAAATAAATAATAATATTAAAAAGGGGGAGGACTGGAGAGATGGTTTAGTGGTCAAAGTGCTTGCCTGCAAAGCCAAAGGACCCAGGTTTGATTTTTCAGGACCCAAGTAAGCCAGATGCACAAGGTGGCACATGCATCTGGAGTTCATTTGCAGTGGCTGAAGGCCCTGGCAAGCCCATCCTCTATCTGCCTCCCTTTCTCTCTCTCTCCAATAAATAAAACAAATAAAAATTAAAAAAATATATTAAAAAAAAACTCCATCCCTTCCTCAAAAAAAAAAAAAAACCCTCCAGACGCATGCCCCACCTCGTGCACATGTGCCACCTTGCACACTTGCACACTTGTGTCACTTTGTGTGTCTGGTTTACGTGAGACATGGAGAGTCCAACATAGGCCCTTAGGCTTTGTGGACAAGTGCCTTAACCACTGAGCCAGCTCTCCAGACTTAACTAAAATATTTTTAAAAAAGATTTACGGGTCTGGAGAAATGGCTTAGTGGTTAAGGCACTTGCTTGCCTGCAAAGCCACATGACTCAGGTTTGATTCCTCAGTGCCCATGTAAGCCAGCTGCACAAGGTGGCAGAAGCATCTGGAGTTTGTTTGCAGTGGCTAGAATTCCTGGTGCATCCATCCTCCCCCCTAATAAATAAATAAAATACTTAATGAATTAATTTATTTATTTACAAGGGGAGAGATAGAGAGAATGGGTGTTCCAGAGCCTCTAGCCACAGCAAACAAACTTCAGATGCATGCACCACTTTGTGCATCTGGCTTTATGTGGGTATCTCTCCAGCCCCTAAATCTTTTAAGCATTACATAATAAAGTTGCCAATTGGCCTGGGAAAATTGTGGAATTGTTTTCTAGGGACTTAAATATGTTCACATTCACCTTCACAGTGATATATATATATATATATATATATATTTTTTTTTTTTTTTTTTTTTTTTTTCCTGAGGTAAGGTACCATTCTAGCCCAGGCTGACCTAGAATTCATTTTGTAGTTCCAGGCTGGGCTTGAACTCACAGATATCCTCCTACCTCTACCTCCAGAGTGCTGAGATTAAAGGTAAGCATCACCACACTGGCTCTTCTTTAACCTTATATGTATGATGCATATTAAGAAACTGAGGGTGCTGGAGAGATGGCTTAGCAGTTAAGGTGTTTGCTGGCAAAGCCAAAGGACCCAGGTTCGATTCTCCAGGACCCACGTTAGCCAGATGCGCACACACTCACACACACACACACACACACACATATAATTTGACAGAGAGAGAGAGAGAGTGAAAGAGGTGAAAGAGGCAGAGAGAGAGAGATCAAGAGAGAATGGATGCGCCAAGACGTCCAGCCACTGTAAATGAAATGACCCTGAGGATCCAAATTCCATCCCCCAGTACTTACCTATGGTGCAGGCCTATAACCCCCACTAATAGGGAGGCTGAGACTCAAGAATGGCAAGTTCATGGCCTGCCTGAGCTACGGAGAGTTCAGTGCAAGCCTGGGAAATTTAGTAAGACTGTGAAGATCATGCTGTGCCCTGTTCTGTTATTCCATATTGTGTAAAACAGTGTTTTTGTGCCGGGGGTGGTGGCACACGCCTGTGATCCCAGCACTCAAGAGGGAGGAGGATTGCCTTGAGTTCGAGGCCACCCTGAGGCTGCATAGTGAATTCCAGGTCAGCCTGGGCTAGAGTGAGACCCTACCTCAAAAAAACAAAACAAACAAACAAACAAACAAACAAAACAGTGTTTTATTTTGGTTTGGTGTGTGTGTGTGCATGCACACGCAAGTGCAAGTGCAGGTGTGTGAGTGCTATGACGTGTGTGTGAAGGTCAGAGGATAACCTTGGGTGTCAGTCATCTTCCACCTTGTTTGAGACAGGGTCTTTTGTTCTCATTCTTGTCCACAGCAGCATTCACACCGCAAGTTGGCCCATGGGCTTCTGGGAAATTCTCCTGTTCCCACCTCTACTATAGGCATGCTGGGGTTACAGAGGCTCACTACAGTGTCCAGGCTTTGCACGTGTTGTGTTCATTCTTATCCATTGAGCCATCTCCCCAGGCCCCAAACAGTCGTTCTCAGGTTGTGCCTTGCCCTGAAAGACTCCATCTTACAGAAGGTTTTGATTGCTTTTTTTTTTTTTTTTTTTTTCTGAGGTAGGGTCTCACTCTAGAGTAGACTGACCTGGAATTCACTATGTAGTCTCAGGGTGGCCTCGAACTCACAGCGATCCTCCTATCACTGCCTCCTGAGTGCTGGGACTAAAGTCATGTGCCACCACACCCGGCTTGACTCTATTTTTTAAAAAATATTTTATTTATGTATTTATTTATTTGACAGAGAAAGATGGAGAAAGAGAGAGAGAGAATGGGCACACTAGGGCCTCCAGCCACTGCAAATGAACTCTAGACACATGTGCCCCCCTTGTGCATCTGGCTTACGTGGGTCCTGGGGAATCGAACCCGGGTCCTTTGGCTTCACAGTCAAATGCCTTAACTGCTAAGCCATCTCTCCAGCCCTCTTTTTTTTTTTTTTTTTTTTTTTTTTTGAGGTAGGGTCTTGCTCTAGCTCAGGCTGACCTGAAATTCACTATGTAGTCTCAGAGAGGCTTCAAACTCATGGCAATCCTCCTACCTCTGCCTCCCAAGTGCTGGGATTAAAGGTGTGTGCCACCACACCTGGCTCTTTATTTTTATTTTCGAGGTAGGGTCTCGCTGTAGCCCAGGCTGATCTAGAATTCACTATGGAGTCTCAGGGTGGCCTCAAACTCACAGTGATCCTCCTACCACTGCCTCCTGAGTGCTAGGATTAAAGGTGTGCACCACCACGCCTGGCCCCTTCTCTTTCCTTTTAAGTCTTGTACAGTTTCAGGTCCAATGAAAGCACTCAGTCTTATAAAGATATCTCCAGCCAGCCTCTTCTTTCCTGAGCTCCTTTAGTACATCTGCTGTGTGCTGCACGATCCCCACTTGATTGAGCATATTGTCTTGAAAGGGTCTTGAATGTGTCTGACAAACCCCCTTGTAAATGACTCCAAGACAAGGGCCATTTCTTCTGTTGCTGCCATGTCTCCCACAGGGCTGATGGCCTAAGGACCCTCTGTACAGACTGGACAGCTCACTGACTGGAGAGTTCAGTTTGTCTCTCGAACTCTTGCCAGCAATACAAAGTGTACACAATAAAGTCCTTTCACTACTACATGACAAATTCAAAGATAGAAGGGCTGAGAAAGTACACATACAGACTTATTCATTGTCTCAAATGCTTCTTGGGAACCAGACCCACAATCCTCAGGTTTGATGTAGCAATAGCTTGGATATATTGCATGTGAAAGTGCTTCTTAGATTAGTATTTCATGAAATGTATAAAGTAAGGACAAAAATATTAGGGCTGGGAAAGTCACTCTCTGGTAGAGCTTTCACCTAGCATAACCAAAGCTCTGTGTTTGATCTCTAGTACCACAAAAGAAAGAAAAATACAGAGAGAGGGAGAGAGAGAGAGAGAGAAAGTGAGGCGTGGTGGTGTAACATTTAATCCCAGCACTTGGGAGGATTACTGTGAGTTCAAGGCCAGCCTGGAACTACAGAGTGAGTTCCACGTCAGCCTGGGCTGGAGTGAGACCCTACATAGAAAAAAAGAGACAGAAAGACAGAGAGGAGGAAGAGGAGAGGAGGGAGGGAGAAATGGAGGGAGGGAGACTGGGTTAGATGGGCCAAAGGAAGGGATGGGTTTTCTGTCGCTATTCCCCAGAGTTCTCCCCAATCATAGTTCATAGTTAATAGTTCATAGAGATAAAATAATGTTTTTCATATTTCAGTGGTAACAGTGCCACCAGATGATGGAGGTGGAGGAGAAGACAAAAGGAGAAAGTTCACACTGCCATTATTTTCACTGTTAAATATTCCAATGCTTTTTAAGGTATAAACAGTAGCCAAGCCTGGTGTGGTGGTATATGTCTTTACTCGCAATGCTCCAAAGGCAGAGGTAGGAGGATCGCCCTGAGTTCCAGGCCAGCCTGGGATTGTAGAGTGAATTCTAGGTCTCCCTGGCCTAGAGTGAGACCCTACCAAATAAAAAAGAGGGGACTGGCCAGGAATGGTGGCGCACGTCTTTAATCCCAGCACTTGGGAGGCAGAGGTAGGAGGATCGCTGTGAGTTCAAGGCCACCCTGAGACTCCATAGTGAATTCCAGGTCAGTCTGGGCTAGAATGATACCCTACCTCGAAAAATCAAAAAAATAAATAAATAAAATAAATAAAAAAATAAAAGAGGGGACTGGAGAGATAGCTCAGCAGTTAAGGTGCCTGCCTTCAAAACCTAAGGACCTATTCTCAGTACCTCAGTACCCACATAAAGCCAGTGGCACATACATCTGGAGTTCATTTGCAGCTGCTAGAGGCCCCAGTATGCCCATTCTCTCTCCCTCTCCCGTGTTCTCTCTCTCTCTCCCCCCTCTTTCCCTCTCTCTCTCTGTGCTTGCAAATAAATAAACAAATTAAATTTAAAGAAAAAAGAAAAGGCAAGGCTGGAAAACAACCTAAAAGATCATAAGGTTAAGTGCCTGCTTAAAAAACAAAAAAGTAAGCCAGGTGTGGTGGCTCACACCTTTAATCCCAGCACTCGGGAGGCAGAGGTAGGAGGATCACCGTGAGTTCGAGGCCACCCTGAGACTCCATAGTGAATTCCAGGTCAGTCTGAGCTAGAGTGAGACCCTACCTCGGAAAACCAAAAAAAAAAAAAAAAAAAAAAAAAAGTAGTCAACATTAGCAAATAAAGCTAGATTCACACTTTAAAAAAAATCCCGGGTCTGGGCTGGAGAGATGTCTTAGTGGTTAAGCTCTTGCCTGTGAAGCCTAAGGACCCCAGTTCAAGGCTCAATTCCCCAGGTCCCACATTAGCCAGATGCACAAGGGGGTGCATGCATCTGGAGTTCATTTGCAGTGGCTGGAGGCCCTGGTGCGCCCATTCTCTCTCTCTCTCTATCTGCCTCTTTCTCTGTCTGTCGCTCTTAAATAAATAAATAAAAATAAACAAAAAAATTTATTTAGGGTGTGGTGGCCCATGCCTTTAAAAAAAAATGCTGGGTCTCTTCTTTTCCATGGCTATTTTGGGTACCAAGTCTCATCTAATGCGGTTACAGCCTGCAACTGCCTGCTATGTCTAAATCTTTTTTTAAAAAATACTTTATTTTTTATTTATTATTATTATTATTATTTGGTTTTTTGAGGTAGGGTCTCACTCTAGCTCAGGCTGACCTGGAATTCACTATGGAGTCTCAGGGTGGCCTTGAACTCACAGCAATCCTCCTACCTCTGCCTCCCAAGTGCTAGGATTAAAGGTGTGCACCACCACGCCTGACAAAATACTTTATTTTTATTTATGTTATTTGAGAAAGAGAGAACAAAAGGGAGAGGGAGAGAGAGAGAATGGGCACACCAGAGCTTCCAGCCACTGCAAACGAATTCCTGATGCATCTGCCACCTTGTGTATCTGGCTTACATGGGTCCTGGGGAATCAAACCTGTGTCCTTTGGTTTAGCAAGCAAGTGTCTTAACCACTAAGCAATCTGTCCAGCCCCTAAATAAAATATATTTTTTTGAGGCAAGCCCAACACATGGGCCCTTTTTTTTTCTTTCTTTCTTTTTTTAAATGTGAGAGAGCGAGAGTGAGAGCAAGAGAAACAAAGAGAACTGGCATGCCAGGGCCCTCAGTTGCTGCAGTCAAACTCCAGACATGGGGCTGGAAAGATGACTTAGTGGTTAAGGCATTTTCCTGCAAAGCCAAAGGATCAGGTGGTGCTTGTGTCTCGAGTTTGTTTGCAGTGGCTGAAGGCCCTGGTACGCCCATTCTCTCTCTCTCTCCCTCCCTGTGTCTTTCTCTCTCTCAAATAAATAAATAATAATATTAAAAAGGGGGAGGACTGGAGAGATGGTTTAGTGGTCAAAGTGCTTGCCTGCAAAGCCAAAGGACCCAGGTTTGATTTTTCAGGACCCAAGTAAGCCAGATGCACAAGGTGGCACATGCATCTGGAGTTCATTTGCAGTGGCTGAAGGCCCTGGCAAGCCCATCCTCTATCTGCCTCCCTTTCTCTCTCTCTCCAATAAATAAAACAAATAAAAATTAAAAAAATATATTAAAAAAAAACTCCATCCCTTCCTCAAAAAAAAAAAAAACCCTCCAGACGCATGCCCCACCTCGTGCACATGTGCCACCTTGCACACTTGCACACTTGTGTCACTTTGTGTGTCTGGTTTACGTGAGACATGGAGAGTCCAACATAGGCCCTTAGGCTTTGTGGACAAGTGCCTTAACCACTGAGCCAGCTCTCCAGACTTAACTAAAATATTTTTTAAAAAAGATTTACGGGTCTGGAGAAATGGCTTAGTGGTTAAGGCACTTGCTTGCCTGCAAAGCCACATGACTCAGGTTTGATTCCTCAGTGCCCATGTAAGCCAGCTGCACAAGGTGGCAGAAGCATCTGGAGTTTGTTTGCAGTGGCTAGAATTCCTGGTGCATCCATCCTCCCCCCTAATAAATAAATAAAATACTTAATGAATTAATTTATTTATTTACAAGGGGAGAGATAGAGAGAATGGGTGTTCCAGAGCCTCTAGCCACAGCAAACAAACTTCAGATGCATGCACCACTTTGTGCATCTGGCTTTATGTGGGTATCTCTCCAGCCCCTAAATCTTTTAAGCATTACATAATAAAGTTGCCAATTGGCCTGGGAAAATTGTGGAATTGTTTTCTAGGGACTTAAATATGTTCACATTCACCTTCACAGTGATATATATATATATATATATATATATATTTTTTTTTTTTTTTTTTTTTTTTTTTCCTGAGGTAAGGTACCATTCTAGCCCAGGCTGACCTAGAATTCATTTTGTAGTTCCAGGCTGGGCTTGAACTCACAGATATCCTCCTACCTCTACCTCCAGAGTGCTGAGATTAAAGGTAAGCATCACCACACTGGCTCTTCTTTAACCTTATATGTATGATGCATATTAAGAAACTGAGGGTGCTGGAGAGATGGCTTAGCAGTTAAGGTGTTTGCTGGCAAAGCCAAAGGACCCAGGTTCGATTCTCCAGGACCCACGTTAGCCAGATGCGCACACACACACACACACACACACACACACACATATAATTTGACAGAGAGAGAGAGAGAGTGAAAGAGGTGAAAGAGGCAGAGAGAGAGAGATCAAGAGAGAATGGATGCGCCAAGACGTCCAGCCACTGTAAATGAAATGACCCTGAGGATCCAAATTCCATCCCCCAGTACTTACCTATGGTGCAGGCCTATAACCCCCACTAATAGGGAGGCTGAGACTCAAGAATGGCAAGTTCATGGCCTGCCTGAGCTACGGAGAGTTCAGTGCAAGCCTGGGAAATTTAGTAAGACTGTGAAGATCATGCTGTGCCCTGTTCTGTTATTCCATATTGTGTAAAACAGTGTTTTGTGCCGGGGGTGGTGGCACACGCCTGTGATCCCAGCACTCAAGAGGGAGGAGGATTGCCTTGAGTTCGAGGCCACCCTGAGGCTGCATAGTGAATTCCAGGTCAGCCTGGGCTAGAGTGAGACCCTACCTCAAAAAAACAAAACAAACAAACAAACAAACAAACAAAACAGTGTTTTATTTTGGTTTGGTGTGTGTGTGTGCATGCACACGCAAGTGCAAGTGCAGGTGTGTGAGTGCTATGACGTGTGTGTGAAGGTCAGAGGATAACCTTGGGTGTCAGTCATCTTCCACCTTGTTTGAGACAGGGTCTTTTGTTCTCATTCTTGTCCACAGCAGCATTCACACCGCAAGTTGGCCCATGGGCTTCTGGGAAATTCTCCTGTTCCCACCTCTACTATAGGCATGCTGGGGTTACAGAGGCTCACTACAGTGTCCAGGCTTTGCACGTGTTGTGTTCATTCTTATCCATTGAGCCATCTCCCCAGGCCCCAAACAGTCGTTTCTCAGGTTGTGCCTTGCCCTGAAAGACTCCATCTTACAGAAGGTTTTGATTGCTTTTTTTTTTTTTTTTTTTTTTCTGAGGTAGGGTCTCACTCTAGAGTAGACTGACCTGGAATTCACTATGTAGTCTCAGGGTGGCCTCGAACTCACAGCGATCCTCCTATCACTGCCTCCTGAGTGCTGGGACTAAAGTCATGTGCCACCACACCCGGCTTGACTCTATTTTTTAAAAAATATTTTATTTATGTATTTATTTATTTGACAGAGAAAGATGGAGAAAGAGAGAGAGAGAATGGGCACACTAGGGCCTCCAGCCACTGCAAACAAACTCCAGACACATGCACCCCCTTGTACATCTGGCTAACGTGGGTCCTGGGGAATCGAACCTGGGTCCTTTGGCTTTGCAGGCAATTGCCTTAACTGCTAAGCCATCCCTCCAGTCCTTGACTCTATTTTTATTTATTTATTTGTTTGAGGGAGGGGGAGAGAGGAAGAGGCAGATAGAGAAAGAGAAAATGGGCACACAAGGGCCTCCAGCCATTGCAAACAAACACATGCACCACTTTGTGCATCTGGCATTATGTGGGCACTGGGGAATCGAACTTGGGTCATTAGATTTTGTGGGCAAGTGCCTTAACCACTGAACCATCTCTCTAGCCCAAGATTCTTTTTGAATCCCTATCAGCTTCCTATTTCTGCATTTCATTTGCAGGCTTCCTTGGAACTCCTTAGGCTCTGCTGTGGCCTCTTTATTTTTTTTGGAGGGGGACTATATGTGGTGTAATGAGTGCCGTATATATGCATGTGTATGCATGAGGCACCTAGAGTACTCACCTGTTGCACCCTGTGAAATCACCTGACTTGGCTGGAGGAGAACATTGGGTGTCTCCTTCCATCATTCCCATTTTTTTAAATTGACAACTTCCATAATTGCAGACAATAACCCATGGTAATTCCCTCCCTCCCCCCACTTTCCCCTTTGAAACCCCGTTCTCCATCATGACTCCCATTTTGTGTGTGTGTGGGGGGGGGGAGTTCAAGGTAGGGTGTCACTCTAGCCCAGGCTGACCTGGAATTCACTCTGTAGTCTCAGACTGGCCTCAGACTCACAGTGATCCTCCTACCTCTGCCGGCCGAGTGCTGGGACTAAAGGTGCACGCCACCACAACTGGCAAACTCTCAGTTTTTCCTCACAACAGAGTTTCTTATTGATTCCAGAACTTACCATTTGCCAACCCAAGTGATTTTTTCCCCCATCTCTGTTCCCCAGTGGACTGCTGTTTGCAAGGCAATTCAAATCTGGCCTCCTCAGACCCTCATGCTTACACTGGAAGCACACCTAAGTACTAAGACATCTCTCCAGCCTGTCTTCTAAACTCCTTTATTTTATTTTTTAATATTTTATTTTTAATTATTTATTTTAGAGAGAGTGGGGGAGAGAGAGATAGAGAGAAAGAATGGGCATGTTAGGGCCTCCAGCTACTGCAAACAAACTCCAGATGTGTGTGTCATTTTGTACATCTGGCTTATGTGGGCACTGGGGAATCGAACCTAGGTCCCTTGGCTTTGTAGGCAAAGCACCTTAACCGCTAAGCCATTTATCCAGCCCTATTTTATATTTTTGTTTTGTTTGTTTTTGTTTTTCAAGGTAGGGTCTCGCTCTAGTCCAGACTGACTTGGAATTCACTAAATAGTCTCAGGCTGGCCCCAAACTCACAATGATCCTCCTACTTCTGCCTCCCGAGTGCTGGGATTAAAGGTGTGCACCGCCACATGGTATATGATGGTATGAGAGTTAATATTAGTAGTTAAAAATGGAATAAAAGAACTGATGTTTGCCTTATCCTATTATCAATATAAATCATGATTTCTCAGAAAGTTGTTCCCAATGAATCTGATACAGCTTGTGAATTAATTGTTCTTCAATAACTTCTGACATTGTACTAAGACAATTGTGTCCATCTATGTTGCTAACAGAGATCTTGTCTCAAAATTTTAAAAAGTAGGGGGGAAGAGATGGCTTAGCAGTGCTTGCCTGCAAAGCTAAAGGACCCAGGCTTGAGTCCCCAGAACCCACGTAAGCCAGGCATACAAGGTGATGCATATGTCTAGAGTTTGTTTGCAGTGGCTAGAGGCCCTCGTGTGCCCATTCTCGCTCAAATCTGCTTCTTTCTCCCTCTCTCTGTCTCATACATAAATAAAAATAAATTAAAAAGCAGGCTGGGTGTGGTGGTGCATGCCTTTAATTCCAGCACTGGGGAGGCAGAAGTAGGAGGATCGCCATGAGTTTGAGGCCACCCTGAGAATACAGAGTGAAGAGCCGGGCGTGGTGGCGCATGCCTTTAATCCCAGCACTCGGGAGGCAGAGGTAGAAGGATTGCAGTGAGTTCGAGGCCACCCTGAGACTACATAGTTAATTCCAGGTCAGCCTGGACCAGAGTGAGACCCTACCTCGAAAAACCAAAAAAAAAGAATACAGAGTGAATTCCAGGTCAGCCTGGGCCATAGTGAGACTCTGTCTCGAAAAACAGAACAAAACAAAAAATTTAGGGCTGGAGAGATGGCTTAGCGGTTAAGGCACTTGTCTGCAAAGCCAAAGGACCCAGGTTCAATTCTCCAGTACCCACGTAAGCCAGATGCACAAGGTGGCACATGCGACTGGAGTTCCTTTGGATTGGCTGGAGGCCCTAGCATGTCCATTGTCTCCGTCTGCCTCTCTCTCTCTCTCTTCAGATAAATAAATAAATAAATAATCAATCTTTTAAAAAAAATTTAAAAACTAAAAAAAAGGGGGGTGCTGGAGAGATAGCTTAGTGGTAAAGTGCTTGCTGAAGACTAAGAACCCAGGTTCAACTCCCCAGAACCCACATAAGCCCGATGTACAAGGTGACACATGCATCTGGAGTTTATTTGCAGTGGCATGCCCATTCTCTCTCTCTCTCTTCCTGCCTCTCTCTAATAAATAAATAAATAAAAATAAAATTCTGGAAAAACAAACAAACAGGGTAGGGCTACAGCTCAGTGATAGAGTGCTGGCCCAGCATGGGTGAATCCCTGCATTCAATCCCCAGAAACCTCTCTCCCCCAGAAAAAGAGATAGCAAGTCACCAGGTATGGTGGCACATGCCCACAATCTCAGGTTCTAGAAGCCAAGGTGGCAGGAACACAAGTTTATGGCCCAGGCTACAAAGTGAGCTCCAGGCCGACCTGGACTGCCTAGCAAGACCTTGTCTCAAGAGCAACAAGAACAACAAAATCAAGTTCACTGCTAAATGATTTTTCTTTATAAGCATAGTGACAATAAGATCATACCATATCAATGAAAGAGACAGACTATAACCCCATTTACTGCTATGTGTGTCTCGAAGCAAGACCACCAATGAGTACATTTCCTTCCATGGTGAGATGACGTGGCACTGGAAGATAAGTATTTGCCCAGCTAGAGATCGGAGCTGGGAGACTCAAAGGGTCCTCTCTGCAACAGTTTTTCCCGGGCCGAGCGTAGATCCCTTTTAAATGGTGACCGACTTTTTGGTGTCTTTAATTCTGTAATTGGACTTTGTAACCAGACATTTTGTGTGCGGGGCATCACAGGCTGCAGAGAAACATAAACGTATTAGTAAGTGTATCCAACATGTGGTCTCATGTGAGAAAAGAGACAGAAGTGAAAATCTCTTTAGCCATAGCTTGATAGAATAGTAATGAATTAGTCAACTTAATAAGAAAATAGAACTGGGTTGGAATAGCTCAAAAGCTGGGCATTGCCAGGTGTAGTGGCACACACCTTTCATCCCAACACTACAGGAGAACTGCTATGAATTCAAGGCCAGCCTGAGACTACATAGTGAATTCCAGGTCAGCCTGGGCTAGAGCAAGACCCTACCTTGAAAAACATAAACAAACAAAAATGCTGGGCATGGTGGTATATGCTATATGCTGGCGAGGCAGAGGCAGGCAGACAGGCAGATCCATGGGGCCTGTTGGCAGCCAGTCTAGCCTAATTGAGCAAGTACCAGGCCAATGAGAGATCCTGTCTCAATGAAGAAAGGTCGATGGCACCTGAGGAGTGATACCTCTTCTAGCTTCTGCATGCGTACACACAAACGTGTATGGGTATTGTGGTGGGGTTCGGTGTGGCACAAGTAAGACCACTGACTCACGGAATGTGAGGCAAAGTTTTATTGGGTAAAACGAGACAGAAAGAAGAAAGCTGGTGCGCCAGGTCTGCATCCCAGGGCTCGGGATCTCAAGATGCAGCCCTGATCTGTTCGGAGAGTCAGTTTTTATTGGAAATAACCACATGATGTTTATAGTAAAAGCAGGATCGGGAGTTAAAACACAAAATTGCATACTGCTAAACAAAGGGGGGGGGGCGGCTATTACAAGAAGTCACAAGGTTATATAGGTCACATAGGTGGAACTGAGGCAAGAAACATTCTATGCTATGTAATCACAAAGGTATTTAGAAACAAAGAGATACAGGGAGGTCATGGTACATCCACAGAGGGATCATCCCGTTCCTTTCACATTCCATTTTCCAGGTACTACCCTCCTTCTCACATGTACACCAACACACACACATACACACACACCACAGTTCTTTTATAACCAATAAAGCCATTCCTCAGGGACTTCTTTCTTTTCTTTTCTTTCTTTTCTTTTTTTTTTTTTCCAAAGTAGGGTTTCACTCTTGCCCAGGTTGACCTGGAACTCACTCTAAACCAAGGCTGGCCTTGAATTCACAGTGGTCCTCTTAACCTCAGCCTTCTGAGTGCTGCCATTAAAGACTTGTGCTACCACAACCACACCCGGCTCCTCAGGGAATTTATTTTTCTTATCTTTTTTATTTTTTTTCCTAGGTAGGGTCTCACTCTAACCGAGGCTGACCTGGATTTTACTATGTAGTATCAGGGTGGCCTTGAACACACAGTGAGCCTCCTACCTCTGCCTCCCGAGTGCTGGGATTAAAGCCGTGCGCTACCACACCTGGCCTCTCGGGGAATTCCTATCTTCAGTTTGGCAAGTATCTTTCCAGATAATCAAATGTACAGATATGCACACACATAAAACATGTGGCTTTGTTTTATTAGTATTTTGAGATAGGATCTTATCAAATAGCCCAGACTAGTTTTGAATTCACTACACTCTTGCCTGAGGCACAATACCAGGATAGACACAGATGGATGCCACTATGCCTTCTGCCCTGCTTAACATATGTACATATTTTTCAATTTTGTATTGCTTTATTTTTTTAAGTAGTTTTATTTATTCATCTATTCATTTATTTGGCAGAGAAAGAGGGAGAGAGAATGAGAGAATGGGTGAGCCAGGGCCTCCAGCCACTGCAAACAAACTCCAGACCCATGCAGCCCCTTGTGCATCTGGCTAACGTGGGTCCTGGGAAATCGAACCTAGGTCCTTTGGCTTTTCAGGCAAACAATGCCTTAACCTCTAAGCCATGCCTCCAGTGCTGTATTGCTGTATTTTTGGAGATAGGATCTTTAAATTATTTTTAAATTTTATTTATTTATTTAAGAGAGAAAGAAAGAGGCACACCAGGGCCTTTTTAAAAAAATATTTTATTTTTATTTATTTATTTGAGAAAAGAGAGGGAGGGAGAGAGAGAGAAAGAGGCAGACAGAGAGAGAGGGAATGGACACGTCAGGGCCTCTGGTTGCTGCAAACAAACTCTAGATGCATGTGCCACCTTGTGCATCTGGTTTACGTGGGTCTTGGGAAGTTGAACCTGGGTCCTTTGGCTTTGCAGGCAAGTGCCTTAACCACTAAGCCATCTCTCCATCTCATGACAGGGCCTTTGACCACTGCAAATGCGTGCACCATCTTGTGCATCTGGCTTACGTGGGTCCTGGGGAATTGAACCTGGATCCTTTGGCTTTTCAGACAAGTGCTTTAACTGCTAAGTCATCTCTCCTAGCCCAGAGACAGGATCTTATTATGTAGCCCAGCGGCCCCGCAGCCCTGTCACTGTACTGACCTGACCCAGGTTCTTGCATTTGCTTGGCATGTACTCTACCACTGAGCTATGTCCCAACCCGTGATCTTTAACTCTTAATTCTCTGGCCTCAGCCTTTTAAGTGCTAGGATTACAAGTGTGTGCTATCATACTTCTCTCAGCTTAATTTTTTTTTTTTTTTTTTTAGTTTTTTTGAGGTAGGGTCTCACTCTAGCTCAGGCTGACCTGGAATTCACTATGTAGTCTCAGGGTAACCTCGAACTCATGGTGATCCTCCTACCTCTGCCTCCCAAGTGCTGGGATTAAAGGTGTGTGCCATCACACCCAGCAATGTTTTTTGTTTTGTTTTGTTTTGTTTTTTTTGAGGTACGGTCTTGTTCTAAGCCAGGCTGACCTGGAATTCACTATGTAGTCTCAGGGTGGCCTCAAACTCATGGCGATCCTCCTACCTCTGCTTCCCGAGTGCTAGGATTTTTAAAATTATTTTAATTTAATTTATTTATTTGCAAGCAGAGAGAGATAGAAGAGAGAATGGGTATACCAGGGCCTCCAGCCACTGCAAATGAACTCCAGATGCATGTGCTACTTTGTGCATCTGGTTTTACATGGGTACTGGGGAATGGAGCCCAGGTCATTAGGTTTTGCAGGCAAGCACCTTAATCATTGAGCCATCTCTCCAGCCTGGAATTTTATTTTATTTAAGTTTTTATTGACAACTTTCATATGTATAGGTAATATACCATGGTAATAATCCCCTTCCATCACTCTCCCTTCTTCCCCTCCCAAATACCCCCTCCACTGAATCCTTTCTTCTTACCAACTAGTCTTTCTATTTTGATGTCACCATTTTCCCCTCCTATTATTCAGGTCTTGCATCATCCATAGTGAGGTCATGAGAACCACAGCCACTTTGGGTGAATATTTTTAAAGGATAGATTCCTAGGGGTAGAACTGTTGGGTGAAAGAAAATTTTTGATGATTTTGCTGGACATGGTGGCACACACCTTTAATCCCAGCACTTGGGAGGCAGAGGTAGGAGGATCGCCATGAGTTTGAGGCCAGCCTGAGACTACATAGTGAATTCCAGGCCAGCCTGGGCTAGAGTGAAACCCCACCTGGAAAAGCCAAAAAAAAAAAAAAAAAAGAATACAAACACCCCAATATATTAGGGACATTATTCTAAGTCATTAATATATATGAAAATGGTTATTAATAGCTGCTTTTGTAGTGAGAACTAAGTACAGCCACAGGAAAAGTGATGGAATGAAAGATAAGTCAGATTCCAAAAGGCAACTCCCAGTTACAGGGGAAACTAGAGGACAGAGATATCAACACAATTCTTTAGTTAAGGAAATCACAAGATGTTCCAAAAAGAAAAAGATGAGGTCACAGGAAAGGCTGGGAGGAGGAGATGTTTGAATAGCATGTAGACATGATAACCTTATAGCCGTCTAGTACTAAGCATAGGTCCTTAGCTTAACAGGCAGAAGAGCATAGTACATCTACCTAGTCTACTGCAGAATGTGTCTTTTGTCAACTGAAAACCACTCTTTTGTGTGTGTGTGTGTGTGTGGTTTTTCCAAGGTAGGGTCTCACTCTAGCTCAGGCTGACCTGGAATTCATTATGAGTCTCAGGGTAGCCTCGAACTCTCGGCGATCCTCCTACCTCTGCCTCCCAAGTGCTGGGATTAAAGGCGCCACCGTGCCCAGCAAACCACTCTTTTTGAATAGGTAATTTGGGCCTGGGGAGATAGATGGCTTAGCAGTTAAAGGGCACTTGCCTTTAAAGCCTGTCAGCCCAGGTTCAGATACCCATTACAACCATAAAGTGGCACAAGCGTCATTGGCAGTAGCAAGAGGCCCTGGCATGCTCATTCTTCCTTTTTGCCCTTTCTTTGCTCGTTTTTTTTTTTTTCTTTCTTTTTTAAAAATACTTTATTTTTATTTATTTATTTGAGAGACGGAGAGAGAGAATGGACATGCCAGGGTCTCCAGCCCCCTTGCAAATGAACTCCAGAAGCATTTACCACCCTGTGTCTCTGGCCTCACGTGGGTCCTGGGGAATTGAACTTAAGTCTTTTGGCTTTGCAGGCAAGCGCCTTTACTGCTAAGCCATCCCTCCATCCCTCTGCTCGTTTTTTTTTTAATATTTTATTTATTTATCTGCATGCAGAGAAAGAAGAGAGACAGATAGAGAGAGGGAGAGAGAATGGGCGTGCCAGGTTCTGTAGCCACTGCAAATGAATTCCAGATGCATGTGTCTCTTTGTGCATCTGGCTTTATGTGGATACTGAGGAATCAAATATGGGTCGTAACTAGAGGTAGTCTTGCTCTAGCCCAGGCTGACCTGGAATTCACTATGTAGTCTCAGGATGGCCTCAAATTCATGGCAATCCTCCTACCTCTGCCTCAGGAATGATCTCAGCTGCAATGGAATGCTAGACATTTGCGCCACCAAGTGGCGATGTGCGACCTTGCGCTTATGTGGGATCTGGAGAGTTGAACGGGTCCTTAGGCTTCTCAGTCAAGGGCCTTAACTGCTAAGCCATCTCTTCAGCCCAGTTTTGCAAGGAGTTTTAAAAAATATTTATTATTTATTTATTTATTTATTTATTTAAAAGCAGAGAAGACACACAGAGAGAATAAATTGGCACGCCAGGGCCTCTAGCTGCTGCGAATGAACTCCAGATGCATGTGCCACCGTGGGCATCTGGCTTTACATGGGCACTGGGGAGTCAAACATAGGTAATTAGGTTTTGCAAGCAATCATTTTAACTGCTGAAACATCTCTCCAGCCAGGGTTTAAAAAATATTTTATTCTTTTTATTTCTTTAAAAGGAGAGAGAGAATGGGCACACCAGGGCCTCCAGCCACTCCAGATGAACTCCAGAAGCATGCACCACATTGTGCATCTGGCTTATGTGGTTATTGGGGAATCAAACCTGAGACCTTAGGCTTCGTAGGAAAGTGCCTTAACCCTTAAGCCATCTCTATAGCCCCAACCCAAGAATTTTTTAATTATTTTATTTTTAAAAAATATTTTATTAATTTATTTGAGAGAGAGAGAATGGGTGTACCAGGGCCTCTAGTCACTGTAAACAAACTCCAGACATATGTGCCACCTTGTGCATCTGGCTTACATGGGTCCTGAAGAGTCAAACCTGGGTCCTTAGGCTTCAAGGCAAGAGCCTTAACAGCTAAGCCATCTTTCCAGCCTCCCAAAAATTTACTTTATTTTATTCATCATGTTATCTTTATTTATTTTTTTTGTTTTTTTGAGGTAGGGTCTCTCTCTAGCCCAGGCTGAGCTGGAATTCACTATGTAGCCTCAAGGTGGCCTTAAACTCATGGTGATCCTCCTATCTCTGCCTCACAGTGCTGGGATTAAAGACGTGTGCCACCACACCTGACTCTAGTTTTTAAATTTAATTTAATTTATTTTTAAAAATATTTAATTAATTAATTAATTTATTTATTTATCTGCAAGCAGAGAGAGAGAGAGATAGAAGAGAGACAGACAGAGAGAGAATGGGCATGCCAGGGCCTGTAGCCACTGCAAACTAACTCCAGACACATGTGCCCCTTGTGCATCTGGCTTATGTGGGTTCTGTGGAATTGAATCTGGGTCCTTTGACTTTGCAGGCAAATGCCTTAACCACTAAGCCATCTCTCCAGCCCTTTAATTTTATTTTTTTATTGACAGCTTCCATACTTACAGATAATAAACCATGATAATTCCCTCCCGTTCCTCACTTTCCCCTTCACAAATCCACACTCCATCATATTCCCTCCCTCTCTCCACTAGTCTCTCTCTCTCTCTCTCTCTCTTTTTCAAGGTAGGGTCTCACTCTATCCCAGCCTGACCTGGAATTCACTATGTAGTCTCAGAATGGCCTCAAACTCATGGTGATCCTCCTACCTCTGCCTCCCAAGTGCTGGCATTGAAGGCATGTGCCACCAGGCCCATCTTTCTCTTTTATTTTGATATCATCTTTTCCTCCTATTATGAGGGTCTTGAGAGGATTTTTTAAAGTTTTATTTATTGGGCCAGAGAGATGGATGAGTAGTTAAGGCACTTGCCTGCAAAGACTAATGACTTGAGTTCGATTCCCCAGTGCCCACATAAAGCCAGGTGCACAAGGTGGTGTGTGCATCTGGAGTTTGTTTGCAGTAGCTAGAGGTCCTGACATGCCTATTCTCTCTCCCTTTTTCTCTGTCACTCTCAAATAAAATAAAATTGTTTCATTTATTTATTTATTTGCAATAAACTCCAGATGCATGTGCCACTTTGTGCATCTGGCTTTACTTGTGCACTTGGCTTTACATGTGTACTGGAGAATCAAACCAGGACCATCAAGCTTTACAAGCAAATGCCTTAATTGTTTGAGAGTGAGACAGAGGGAAAGAGAGAAGAGAGACAGAGGGAATGGGTGTGGTAGGGCCTTTAGCCACTGCAAACTGACTTCAGATGCATGTGCTATGCATCTGGCTTTACATGAGTACCAGAGAATCAAACCCAGGTCATGAGGCTTTGCTTTAACTGCTGAGCTATCTCTTCAGCCCAACTGCAAGGATTATTACAATTATTTTTTTTGATCCAGGTGTGGTGGTACGTGCCTTTAGTCCCAGCACTCAGAGGGCAGAGGTAGGAGGATTGCCATGAGTTCAAGGCCACCCTGAGACTACATAAGTAAATTCTAGATCAGCCTGGGCTAGATGGAGAAACTCTTGGAGCTTCAATCCTGAAATTATCTGTAGAATAAAGGGAACTACTAAGAACTGTGGTTTGTGTGGTCTCTTGAACTTTGACAGCATTCTTATTTCAGAGAGACACACAGAGAAAGGGGCTGATACAGAATGAGTGAGTATGGGGTGCCATGGCCTCCTGTTACTGCAAATGAACTCCAGACAGCATCTGACTTTATGTGGGTACTGGACAATAGATCCAAGCAAATGGCTGTAACTGCTGAGCTATCTCTTCAGCCCCGATAGTATTTTATTTTATTTTTTTGAAGTAGGGTCTTTCGTCTTTCTCTAGCCCAGGCTGACCTGGAATTCACTATGTAGTCTCAGGGTGGCTTCGAACTCACACGATCGTACTACCTCTACCTCCTGAGTGCTGGCATTAGGCGTGCGCCATCACGCCCGACTCCCGATAGCATTCTTTTAAAACCAGATCTGTGTGCCCTCTAGTACGAAGCTGCTGGGGGAACATCTTGTCACAAAACTGATGGCAGGGAGGACAGGCAATATGTGGACTTACCAAAGAGAAATTAGCCATTTGTCTTTCCCCTTGAGTGTTTTTTTAAATTGCTCTGTCAATATGTGATCTTTATAGCTCGTTTGGCAAGAGATTCTGCCTCCCTAGCGCGAAGCCAGGTTTTTAATTCAATAAGGCAACGTTTAACTTTTTTAACACTTTTGAGCAGGAAGAGCTGGGTAGTCCGAAATGGGCGTGACCAACCCGCAGGCGTCAGGAGACCACGCCCCCTACCCAGCATGCCCTGCGCCGCCGCCGCCGCCGCCGCCGCGGTGGGTCAGCGCGGGGCTCGGAGTCCCCTCCCTGTCAGTCATGAATGGACTTGGGGATCCCGCCGGGCTGGCGAGGCGCGGCCGGGTGCGGCGCCGCCGCCAGCCCTACGCTGCCAGCGGATCGGTGTTGGCCGTGCCCTTGAGGCCCAGGAAGATCCGAAGGCACCGGAGAAGCGCGGCGTCCCGCATGGCGGCGCTGAGAGCCCAGACGCTGCCGCCGAGCGACGACTCGGAGGACTCGCGGGTGGAGGCGGCCGCCGACGGCCCGGGTGCGGGGGACGCGCGGGCCGGCGGGGCGGCGGCGGTGGCGGCGACGGCGACCAGGACGGCAGGCGTCCGGGGCGCGGGCGGGCCACCGGCGTCCGTCCTCCGCGGGCCTGCAGAGCCTCGGGCCGCCTCGCGCTCGCGGCCGGCTCCGGCGGCCTCCTGTGTGCCCCGCGACCCGGCAGCCGAGGCGGACGAGCCCGGCCGGGAGCCGCCCCGGGACTCGCCGCTGCAGCAGGTGTTGGCGGAGCTCAACCGCATCGGCAGCAGCCGGCGGCGCGCCGCGCGCCTCTTCGAGTGGCTCATCGCGCCCATGCCGCCCGACCACTTCTACCGGCGCCTCTGGGAGCGGGAGGCCGTGCTGGTGCGGCGGCAGGACCACGCCTACTACCGGGGCCTCTTCTCCACCGCCGACCTGGACTCCGTGCTGCGCCACGAGGACGTGCAGTTCGGCCAGCACCTGGACGCCGCGCGCTACGTGCACGGGCGCCGGGAGACCCTGAACCCGCCGGGCCGCGCTCTGCCCGCCGCCGCCTGGTCCCTGTACCAGGCCGGGTGCTCGCTGCGCCTCCTCTGCCCGCAGGCTTTCTCGCACACCGTGTGGCAGTTCTTGGCTGTGCTGCAGGAGCAGTTCGGAAGCATGGCCGGCTCCAACGTCTACCTCACGCCCCCCAACTCGCAAGGATTTGCCCCCCACTACGACGACATCGAGGCGTTCGTGCTGCAGCTGGAAGGTAGGAAACTCTGGCGCGTCTACCGACCGCGAGACTCGTCCGAGGAACTGGCTTTGACATCGAGCCCCAACTTCAGCCAGGAGGACCTTGGTGAGCCCGTCCTGCAGACGGTGCTGGAACCGGGGGACTTGCTCTATTTCCCTCGGGGCTTCATTCACCAAGCCGAATGCCAGGATGGTTCTCACTCTCTGCACCTCACCTTGTCCACCTACCAGCGCAATACCTGGGGTGACTTCCTGGAGGCTGTCTTGCCCCTGGCTGTGCAGGCAGCTATAGAAGAAAATGTCGAGTTCCGGAGGGGTCTGCCTCGAGACTTCATGGATTACATGGGAGCCCAGCATTCAGATTCAAAGGATCCACGAAGAACAGCCTTCATGGAGAAGGTGCGGGTATTGGTCGCCCGCTTAGGGCACTTTGCCCCTGTCGATGCTGTGGCGGACCAGCGAGCCAAAGACTTCATCCATGATTCTCTGCCCCCGGTTTTGACTGATAGGGAGAGAGCGTTAAGCGTCCATGGGCTCCCAATTCGCTGGGAGGCTGGGAAACCTGTCAACGTGGGGGCTCAGCTGACCACCGAAACGGAAGTCCACATGCTTCAGGATGGCATAGCTCGCCTGGTGGGTGAGGGAGGTCATCTGCTCCTCTATTACACCGTGGAAAACTCTCGTGTTTATCATCTGGAGGAACCCAAGTACTTGGAGATCGACCCCCAGCAGGCTGAAGCCATGGAGCTCCTGCTTCGTTCCTACCCAGAATTTGTGAGAGTAGGAGACCTGCCCTGTGACAGTGTGGAGGACCAGCTTTCCTTAGCCACCATGTTGTATGATAAGGGGCTGCTGCTCACCAAGACGCCGCTAACTGTGAACTAGTTCCTTGTTGATGGCTGGGAAGAACACAGTACTGGTTCTTCACTACCATGGCCACGTCCCCCGATTTTTTTTTTTTTTTAACTCATGTTCTTACCTTGGTCACTGTAATACGGTCACACTTACTTTTATGGCCGCTTCCATGTCAAACTCAGGTGGTCCAGGAAGAACTGCTTCACCTACGTACAAAAGTAAAAGCAGAAATTGGAGGAGGGGAGCTATTTCTTCAGGGTACTACTACTGGATGTCATCCTGCTTGAGGCATGACAAGTTTTTTTATACGGAAGTTGCATCTTTTCATTAGTTTGTGGGGAGGGCTGGGGTCAGTATCCTGTTTGTTAAAACCTTTTGTGAACCTAGATTTATTAAAGTACCAAAGAATTTTTTTTTTCCTAAGCTTAGATTATTATGTGTGTTGGTTTGAAGAAGTGTGGGTAAGAGGAAGATACGGAGAGTCTACAGTGACTGAGAAGAAAGGCACCTTGTAGTGCTTGCAGAATGTAATAGGAGCAGGTTAAACAAGCGCTGGAAAGAAAAGGGCTGAGGTAGAGCCCAGCATAGAGCACATGCTGGCATACGTAAGGCCCTGGGTTCGTCTCCTTGCACCACACACAGGCACATAGTGAAGAAGACAAATATATGTGGTTGGGACCATTTTATTTAACTCTAGGGGTAATTTATTCACTGCATTTCTGGTACTTGAACTCCAAACAGGATAATCCCAGGAGAAAAGTGCCAACTTTTAAGAGTATATAGTTTTACCCAGTGCTTGCTTTGAATCAGTAGCTCGCACTGCTCCCAGCACAGCAGCATGTCCCCTGGTTCTACTCCCACAAACCGTAGTCAACCGACTTGTAGCAGGTTGACCATGAGGAAAGGGTGGTGGTCAAGTTACTTTCAACACTTTTTTTTTTTTTTTTTTTCCTGGCAGTTGGAAGAAACTTCCCCCAATCTGGCAAGTGCATGTTCTCATGGTTGGTGGAAACAGCCTGGTGTGCCAGAAAGAGCACGGAACTGGAAGACCTGGGTTTGGGGTGGTGGCTGGTAGGCACTGGCTAAGTAACCCGAGGCTGCTGCTCCACTCGGGCACACAGATTTTGTAAGTATATTGGTACAGTTCTTCTCCACATCGTTTAGGATATATCTAGCACTCTAAATTCCTATTATCATAACTTATAGGGCCAGGGTGTCTATTTTTTTTTTGTTGTTTATTTTTATTTATTTGATTTGAGGGTGACAGAGAGAGAAAGAGGCAGACAAATAGAGAGAATGGGCGCACCATGGCCTCCAGCCGCTGCAAACGAATGTGCGCCCCCTTGTGCATCTGGCTAACGTGGGTCCTGGGGAATCGAGCCTCGAACTGGGGTCCTTAGGCTTCACAGGCAAGTGCTTAACCATTAAGGCATCTCTCCAGCCCTATTTTTTAGTTTTTTGAGACAGGGTCTTGACCCAAGGTGACTTGGAACTCAATTTTGTAGCCCCAGGCTGGCCTTGAACTCATTACTATCCTCCTACCTCAGCCTCTTGAGTGCTGGAATTAAAGGCTTGTACCACCATGCCCAGTTTAGGTTTAGTTTTCAAGGCTGAGAACTTGTTAAAAATTTTATTTATTTGCAAGCAGAGAGGAAGAGAGCCAGTGGGTACACCATGACATAGTGCCACTGCAAATAAACTCCAGATGCATGTGTCACTTTGTGCATCCAGCTTTATGTGGGTACTAGGGAATAGAACCCAGGTTGTTAGGCTTTGCAGGCAAGCGCCTTTAACCGCTGAGCCATCTCCCTATGTTGAGAACTTTTATAAAGTTTTCAAAATTGCAAAGTGGAAAAATTGTGTTATATATAATTTTTAAAAAGTTTTTTTTTTTGTTTAAAAAATTTGTTTTTTTGTCTTGGTTTTCTGAGGTAGGGTCTCACTCTAGCTCAGGCTGATCTGGAATTCACTGTATAGTCTCAGGGTGGCCTTGAGCTCATGGTGATCCTCCTACCTCGGCTTTCTGAGTGCTGGGATTAAAAGCAAGTGCTTAACTGCTAAGCCATCTCTCCAGCCCCCCCTTTTTTTTTTTGGTTTTTTGAAGTAGGGTTTCACTGTAGCCCAGGCTGACCTGGAATCCACTATTCACTATGTAGTTTCAGGCTGTCCCTGACCCAAGTGCTAGGATTAAAGAGGTGTACCACCTTGCCCGGCAAGATTAAAAAAAAAAAAGAAAAAAAAAAGATTACAGCTAGGTATTATGCACCCCTTTAATCCCAGCACTCAGGAGGCCGAGGTAGGAGAATCTCGGTGAGCTCAAGACCAGCTTGAGACTACAGAGTGAATTCCAGGTCAGCCTGGGGTAGAATGAGACCCTACCAGAGAGAGAGAAAAAAAGAAAAGAACAAGTAGATAAAAAAAGAAAACAAGATGGTGCTGGAGAGATTGCTTAGTGGATCCCAGTTTGACTCTCCAGAACCCACTTAAGCCAGATGCACAAGGGGGTGCATGCATCAGAATTTCGTTTGCAGTGGCCAGAGGCCCTGGCATGCCCATTCTCTCTCTCTCTCTGCCTCTTTCTCAAATAAATAAATAAAGATTTAAAAAAGCAAGAAGAAAAAAGAAAACAAGAACAGACTGAGCAGATACTAGCCAAGAAGGAAAGAAAGTAACCTTTCCTGACTCAACCTTACTGGGTTCCCTACCAAGTCCCAAAACATTTAGATCCTGGGATAACATTAAAGGAGTCAAGGGATGGGATTTACCCCTAGGAAACCTACTCTGAAAAGCTTTTCTGAGAAAAGTGTAAAGTTCCAGTGGAGGTCGCTCCTCGCTGGGTTCTGAGTACACACGATTAGCTTCTTCCTTCATGCGCCGAACAGCCACCTCTAAACTGATTATTTTCTGTGCCAGCAAGTCCTTCTGGCTTAGTGCTTGAACCTAAATTAGAAAAAAAAAAAAACAAAAAAAAAAAAACCCACAAATGTCAAAATAACCCAACTATGTTAGGCAGGAAATCACCAATATTAATAAAGTTAACTTGATTATGCTTGGCATGGTAGCAAATGACTAAATACCTCCAGTGGCTAAGGCAGGAGGATCCTAAGTTTGAGGTCATATTGGGCTACATGGCAAAACTCTGTGTCAAAAAAACAAGACAAGGGGCTGGAGAGATGGCTTAGTGGTTAAGTGCTTGCCTGTGAAGCCTAAGAACCTCAGTTCAAGGCTCGATTCCCCAGGACCCACGTTAGCCAGATCCACAAGGGGGGGCATGCGTCTGGAGTTCGTTTGCAGTGGCTGGAGGCCCTGGTGCGCCCATTCTCTCTATCTCTCTTTCTTTGTCACTTTTAAATTTTAAAAAAAAAGTGAGAGAGAGACTTAGTGCACCAGGGCCTCCAGTCACAGTAATCAAACCCTAGATGCGTGTGCTACCTTGTGTGCATGTGTGACCTTGCGTACTTGTGTCACCATGTATGTCTGGCTTACATGGGCTCTGAAGTGTCGAACATGGGTCCTTGGGCTCGCAGACAAGCACCTTAAGCACTAACCATCTCTCCAGTCCTTTTTCTTTTTGAGGTAGGGATGCCCAGGTCAACCTGGGCTAGAGCAAGCCCCTACCTCAAAACAAAACAAAACAAAACAAAACAAAAAAACAACGAAAGCCAGTCATGGTGGCACACGCCTTTAGGCCCAGTACTTGGGAGGCAGAGGTAGGAGGATCATTATGAGTTCAAGGCCACCCTGAGACTACATTGTGAATTCCAGGTCATTCTGGGCTAGAGCGAGACCCTACCTCAAGAAACAACAACAAAAAAGGCTGAAGAGATGGTTTATTGGTTACTGCAAATCCAAAGGATCCAAGTTCAATTCCTCAGGATCCCCATAAGCCAGATGGACAAGGTGGCACATGTGTCTAGAGTTTGTTTGCAGTGACTAGAGGCCATGGTGTGCCCATTGTCTCTCAAATTATATACGTGCACGTGTGTGCATGTGTGTGTATAACTTTTTTGTTTTTTTCCCCTGAGGTAAGGTTTCACTCTAGCCCAGGCTGACCTGGAATTCATTACGTAGTCTCAGAGTGGCCTCAAACTCACGACAATACTCCTACCTCTGCCTGTCAAGTGCTGGGATTAAAAGGCATGTACCTCCACACCCAGTTCAAATAAAAATATTTTTTTAAAAAGAGGGAGTATAGGTGCACCAGGGTCTCCTGCCATTGCAAATGAACTCCAGACACATGCACCACTTTGTGCATCTGGCTTTACGTGGATACTGGGGAATTGAAGACTTTCAGGCTTGGCAAGCAAGCAAGCGCCTTTCACCGCTGAGCCATCGTTCCAGCCCCTGCCTTTTTATTACTAGGATTTTACAACAGTATCTTTGGGCTTGTGGAAAGTATTTCTGTGGTAGGAGAGAGGTATGCCTATGCTTAGGGGATAAAAAGGTTTGGAGTTCTTAGGCGCACTGGGCTTTCTCTTGAAAGCACAGTTGGCACTTACCCTGTTCTTGATCTCCTGAAGCATTTCTTGGCTTCCTTCATTTTCCAAGTTGAGTATCTTCATTGCCTCATAAATTTCTCTGAAAGACAAGCATTCCTTAGATTATTCTATCCTGCTCTTTTGTTTTGTTTTTTTCAAGGCAGGGTCTCACTCTAGACCAGGCTGACCTGAAATTTACTATGTAATCTCAGGGTGGCCTCAAACTCAGGGCGATCCTCATAGCCCTGCTTTCCGAGTGCTGGGATTAAAGGCGTGAGCCACCACACCCGGCCTTCTATCCTATTCTTAAAAAAAAAAATTGGGTGGCTGGTGAGATAGCACAGTACTGAAGGCTTGAGTTCAATCCCCAGAACCAGTGTTTAAAAAAAAAAAAAAAAAAAGGTGGGGGTGGAGGGTGGGGAGATGGCTCTGCAGTTAAAGGCACTTGCTTGCAAAATCTGATGGCCCAGGTTCGATTCCCCAGTACCCACTTAAAGCCAGATGCACAAAATGGCACATTTGCTTGTAGTTTTCAGGGACAGGAGCCCTGGTGTGCCCATGTTTTAACGCCCCTCTCAAAAATAAAATAAAATGAAATAAAATAAAAACTAGCTGGGCATGGTGGTGCATGCCTTTAGTCCCAGCATTCAGAAAGCTGAGGTCAGAGGATCACTGAGTTGGAGGCCACCCTGGGAGTACACAGTAAATTCCAGGTCAGCCTGTGGTAGTGTGAGACACTACCTCAGCAAAACAAACAACAACAACAAAAAAGAGCCAGGCATGGTAGCATGCACTTGTGATTTCAGTGCTGGGGAGATGGAGACAAGCTGATCCCTGGGGCTTGCTGGCCAGCCAGTCTGGCTTATTTGGTGAGTTCCAGGCCAGCAAGAGACCCTTAAAAAGGGGAGTGGGGTGGGTGATTGTGGTGGCATGCACCTATAAACCCAGTACTTGGGAGGCAGAAGTAGGAGATTGTGGTGAGTTCAAGACCACTCTGAGACTACATAGTGAATTTCAGGTAAGCCTGGGCTAGAGTGAAAATGCACCTGGAGAAACCAAAAAAGAAAAAAACGGGATGGAGAGATGGTTCAGTGGTTAAGTTACTTGCCTGCAAAGCCTAACAACCTAGGTTCAGTTCCCCAGTACCCACATAAAAGCCAGATGCACATGTATCTAGAGTTTGCAGTGGCTGATGGCCCTGACATGCCCATTCATATTCTCTCTCTCTTTCTCTCTCCCTCCAGTATGTGCTTACAAATAAATAAATAAAGATCCATTTCTTTTTTTTTTTTAAACAAGATGGATAGCACCTGTGCAAGGACCTCTGCGCTTGTGCTCTGGCCACATGCAAGCGCATGTGCGTGCGTACACACAGCATGAGAGTTGAAAATATAGGACTTAGAATTAGGCAAGAATCCTCATTCCCATCCTAAATTCAGTTTTGCCAAATGTTCTGTATAGGAGCATTCTAATACTTAAAGAGTTATTGTGAAGATTTGGAATTGATATGCTTGAATGCATTAACAGGTAGTTTATTGAACACCTCTGTGAAAGGTACTAAGTAAATGGCCTCTCATTTCACCACAGCCTTATAATGTACTTTCATTTGCATTTGATCATTGAAAAAAATGGGCTCAGAGTATTTAAGTGCCTTCACGAGGCTCACACAGCTCCTGAAATGAAAGAGTTGGAATTCAAACCCTGGTATTGATCTCTGTTGTCACTTAAGCACTTGATAAATGTTAGTTGAATATAGAAATAACTTGAAACCACTTAGCAGAGGAGAAACAGCACATGAATTATGGGAGCTTTGTCCATCTAACTTAGGCTGGATTTTCTGTTGCCTGCTTGGGTAAGAAGGTGAGTGGCACAGAGCCGTTACTTACTAGAGAGTCTGCGAAAGCAGGGCGTGCTCAGTGATAGGAGGGTGGGAGAGTTGGCTGTCCAAGAGGTCCTGGCAGAGACCGAAAGTTTAGCACTTACTTCAGAACGGCCTCATGGTCCTCCAGGAGCAGCACATCTAGGAAGGTGTCCCTGACCTGGTTCCCTTGAAGTTTGAGGGCCAGGATGCTACGGCAAGCCTCCAGGCGGACACCTGGTGAATCTTCATAGTGGATAGCCCAGAGCAGGAGATCTGTCAGCTGGGGACTCACTTGTCCAATTTGTCCCAAAGCTATAGAAATGAGAGGGGAGCATGTCAGTGAACAGAGTTGGCTATATTGTAGTATCCGGAAACAGTATTGCAAACGATATCTTCTCTTTGGGATAACAACAGTCATTAAAATTATATGGGTAAAAATGACATAAAAAAATTAGGGCTGGTGAGATGGCTTAGCAGTTAAGGTGCTTGCCTGAGAAAGCCTAAAGACTCAGGTTTGATTCCCAAGTATCCATGTAAGCCAGATGCACAAGGTGACACGTATCTGGAGTTCATTTGCAGTGGCTAGAGGTACTGGTGTGCCCATTCCCACTCTCTATCTGCTTCTTTCTTTCTTTCAAATAAGTAAATAAATTTTTTTTTTTTTAAATTAGCCTGGCATGGTGGTGCACATCTTTAATCCCAGCACTCAGGAGGCTGAGGTAGGAGGATCGCCATGAGTTCATAGCCACCTGGAGACTACACAGTGACTTCTAGGTCAGCCTTGGCTAGAGTGAGACCCTACCTCAAACAAAAAACAAATGAAAGCTGAGTGTGATGGCGCATGCCTTTAATCCCAGCACTTGGGAGGCAGAGGTAGGAAGACTGCTGTGAGTTCAAGGCCACCCTGAGACTACAGAGTGAATTCCAGGTCAGCCTGGGCTACAGTGAGACTCTATCTCCGAAAACCAAAAACTAATAAAATAAATAAAGCAACAAAAAAATAAACAAAGCCAAGCTTTAGCCATGCATGCTTTCCCCCAGTGTTGGTGGGGGCAGAGATAGAATTGCTGGAACAGCTGGTCAGCCAGTCTGACTGAAAAACCATAGCTCCAAGTTCAGGGAGAAGCTCTGATCTGTGACAAGATGGTAAATCAAGGAAGTATTTTGTCATCTGTTTGATCTGGAAAGGACATTACAGTCCCTTGTTATTCACAGTACACTCACTGTCCTGTGGGAACCCAAGACAAGAGGTCAGAGTCTGGAATGTGAAGGAATATCCAGGCCACATCAGTAGGGACATTTAAAACAGCCAGTGAGCCCAAACTTCATGCTAGAGCATACCTCCCAATCCTATTCTCACCTCAGCTAACTAGCTTAATACCCAGATGCTGGTAATAAAATGGAAGATTAATAGAAAAAAAATACTCAGCTGGGCATTGTGTGGTGGTGCACACCTTTAATCCCAGCAGAGGTAGGAGGATCACCATGAGTGCAAGGCCACCCTGAGACTACATAGTGAATTCCAGGTCAGCCTGGGCTACAGCAAGACCCTACCTCAAAAACCCCAAAAATAAAAATAAATCCATTTTTCTTCCCTAGGCTCCATATGTGTGTGCCCGAGATGCACACCTATACATACGCCATGAAAAAAAGAAAAGGAAACAGTCCCAAATATCCTGGGGAAAAAACCAAACTGTGAACATCTCCCAACTTAAACTCTATAGCATGTTAAATCTGGTCTGGCTTTCACAATGTGCTGTAGTTGAAATCTCCAGGGACAACAAGATGGATACCTACTTGAAACTTATCCTTAATTCAATCGGTAGGGACTGACTGTCTTGTTGGTCCTTTGTCTTAAGTTTGACATAGATCCTTATCCAAAAACGAAAAAGGAAATCTTTCTCAAGCAGGGAACTTTCTGAGAAGTTAAGATCATCCCCTCTCTTCTGACCACCTTCCTGGAGTGTCAGGGCAACATCTATGTTAGCTTGGAGAAGATAATTCAAAGTTCAAGACTTGGGGCCATTATTTCTGAAGTACCTTGGATGGCAAAAGCCTTGATTTTCCAGTAAGGATCTCTGTGCATCAGATTCAGAAGACATTCAAACACCTGGGACAGACAAAGGGCAGAGCTGAGTGGGGAGAACAAAAATGGGTCAGAAACAAGTACCTCATCTTGCCCCTAGCGGATGCTTTACCTGAAGAACGACCTGCCAGTTCTCGTGACAAATGAGCTGGCACCGTAAGTACCAGCCTGTGCACTGTCTAGCCGAAGTGCCCACTTTCTGTATATTCTTGTCAGCACACACATCGATGGCCATATAAACTTTACGCATTCATGTGCAGCGTTAGGGACCAAGCACAGGCACTGCCTCTGAACTCCAGTCCCAGAATTAGTTTTTTTTTGTTGTTGTTGTTTTTGGATATGGCCTCTTTGTAGCTCAGCTTGGCCTCAAACTCTTTATCTTCCTGTGTGTGTCCTGAGTGCCAGGATGATAGGCAGGGACTACCCACACCCTCTTCAAATTTTTTTTTTTTCCTGAGGCAAGATCTCATTCTAGCCCAGGCTGACCTGGAATTCACTATGGAGTCTCAGGGTGGCCTCAAACTCACGGCGATCCTCCTACCTCTGCCTCCCGAGTGCTGGGATTAAAGGCATGTGCCACCACGCCCGGCCCCTCTTCAAACTTTTTGACCACCTCCATCCAGTTTTCCCGTAGTAACTACGGATTGTAAATCCACTCACTGGAGTTGATCCTATAGTTATTAGCATCCGGGTATTAAGCTAGTTATCTGAGGTTAGACTAGGATTGGGAGATAAGCTCTAGCATGAAGTTTGTGCTCACTGGGCACTTAAAATGTCCTTGTAATGATGTGGTCTGGATGTCCCTTCACATTCCTGACCCTGACCTCTTGTCCTAGGTTCCCACAGAACAGTGAGTGTACTATAACAACAGGCGACTGTAATGTCCTCTTCAATCAGATAAGATGACAAAGTATTTCCTTGACTTACCATCTTGTTACGGATCTGTAGGGCACCTGCTGCCAAACAGGCTGCTTGTCGGACTGCTATGAAGTTATCAGAAAAGCAATGCAGGAAGCTTGGGAGAAGCTTGGCGGACATGAGCTTGAGCCCACGAATCAGGGAGAGGGCCTGGACACGCTCCTGGGAATTTCCTTGACCCAACTTAATCCTGTAAGGTACAAGTGACTTCTTTCCCTCTTAAGCTTTCAGTGCCTCCCCCCACCCACCAGCCCCGTGCTCCTGGGATAAACTGTTCTAGCTCTAAGGGCTCTGCTAAGTAGTCACAACCTTTCCTACACTTGGCTTATGCCCAGTAGAGTAAGTTTCACCAAGTTCAGACCTCAGGGGTCATATTTTCCTGTTTCCCTGTTGCCTACATCTGCTGGGCACTCATGTGTTCAATGACCGAATGAAAAAATAATAATAATAAATAAAAATAAAATAAATAATAAATAAAAGTGTTTACTTGGACCTCTTGTAACAGTCACATTGTCCCCTCCACTGCCCTTACATATGCAATACTCATTTTGGAAGTTGTCCCCTAGACTTAGTCTTAATCCTCTAGCCCACATTAGAGACACACACCAGGAAAGACAGAGTGAGAGAATGGGCATGCCAGGGCCACTATCTGCTGCAAGCAAACTCCAGATGCATATGCCACTTTGTGCATCTGGCGTTACATGGGTTCTGGGAAACCAAACGTGGGTTGTTAAGCTTTGCAGGCAAGCACCTTAACCACTTAGCCATATCTCTAGCCTGACTATTCCATTTATTTATTTATTTATTTATTTGCAAGCAGAGAGAGAATGGGCATGCCAGGGCCTTGTGCCACTGCAAACTCCAGATGCACTCACCACTTTGTGCATCTGGATTTATGTGGGTACTAGGGAAGTGAATTCAGGCTGTCAGGCTTTGCAAGCAAGTGCCTTTAACTTCTGAGCTCTCTCTCCAGCCCCCACTGATCTGTTTTATAATAGGGTTTGTTATTGTCTTTTTTATTCGAGGTAGGGTCTCGCTCTAGCCTAGGCTGATCTGGAATCCCAGGGTGGCCTAGAACTCTTGGCACTGCCTCCCCAGTGCTGGTATTAAAGGTGTGCACCACCACACCCAGTAGGATTGTTTTTTGTTGTTGTTTTGGTTTTTTGTTTATTTGAGGTAGGGTTTCACTCTAGTCTAGGCTGACCTGGAATTTACTCTGTATTCTCAGGGTGGCCTCAAACTCACGGTAATCCTCCTACCTCTGCCTCCCGAGTGCTGGGATTAAAGATGTGCACCACCATGCATGGCTTTTTTTTTTTTTGAGGCAAGCCCAACAGACTGCCATTAAAAAAATATATTTTTTATTTAATTATTTATTTGAGAGGGAGAGAGAGAGAGAATGGGCATGCCAGGGCTGCCAGCCACTGCAAACGAGCTCCAGATGCATGTGCCCCCTTGTGCATCTGGCTTACGTGGGTCCTGGAGAATCAAACCAGGATCTTTTGGCTTTGCAGGCAAACACCTTAATTGCTAAGCCATCTCTCCAGCCCAGACTGCCATTTTTTTAAATGTATGTGTGAGAGAGAATTGGCATGCCAGGGCCTCCAGCCACTGCGATCAAACTCCAGACACTTGCGCCCCCTTGTGTGCATGTGTGACCTTGTGCGCTTGCATCACTGTGCACCCAGCTTACATGGGACCTGGAGAGTTGAACGTGAGTCCTTAGGCTTTGCAGGCAAGTGCCTTAACCGCTCAGCCATCTCTCCAACCCTGGAGTTGGTTATTTTTAATTAGTATCATGCCTATGTCTATCAGAATTGTGCCCTACTTTTTAAAATTTATTTATGTGAGAAAGAGGGAGAGAATGGACATGCCAGGGTCTTCATCCACTGGAAACAAACTCCAGGTGCCTGTGCCACCTTGCACATCTGGCTTACGTGGGTACTGGGGAATTGAACCTGGGTCCTTAGGCTTCACAGGCTAGTGCCTTAGCTGCTAAGCCATCTCTCCCGGCCCCTGTGCCCTACTTTTTTTTTTTTCAAACTACATTTTCTAATGATCATGGTAGTTATGGCAAGAGAACAGATGGGAGACAGAGAGGGTCCCATCAGGATGGAGAGACATGTCCATGAGAGAGAGAGAGAGAGAGAGAGCAAGCAAGAGCTAGCTTGCTTACCTAAACAGAGCTCAGGAGAGAAAAAAAAAAAAGGCAGATACAGAAAATAATTCCCCCCCAGTAATATTCTCCAAACAAACAATAATATTTAAGACTTCCCTGGAGCAAGACAAATTGTTATGGTCTGTGGGGGACAGATTTTCAAACGACATATTTATAAGCCTATTTTATACCTACAAGAAACATTTTCTTTTTTTTTTTAATTTTTTTGTTTATTTATTTATTTATTTATTTGAGAGCGACAGACAGAGCGAGAAAGAGGCAGAGAGAGAGAGACACAGAGAGAATGGGCACACCAGGGCCTCGAGCCACTGCAAACGAACTCCAGACGCATGCGCCCCCTTGTGCATCTGGCTAACGTGGGTCCTGGGGAGTTGAGCCTTGAACCAGTGTCCTTAGGCTTCACAGGCAAGCGCTTAACCGCTAAGCCATCTCTCCAGCCCACAAGAAACATTTTCGAATAGCTTTCTCTAATTTTTGTTCCTAAACATGTCAAGGACTCTTCCCTGGCCACCTGGAGTTCCTGGGGGTAGAATCGCAGGCTGGGGCTCCAGCTTACTGGGCTTCTGCCCTTGCCCTGCCCACCTTGCAGCAGCAAAGATGGATAGACTCTGTGCCCTACTTTTGATCTCCCTACAATACACAAAACACTGCCTCACATCTAGTAGGTATCCATTGCTTCTTTCCCTAGCCATATTGGTAGTGTCTGTAAGGATTGAACTTTTTGCAGTGGGACCTGATACAATGCTAAGCACACAGTGGAGCTCAATAAACACTGACTGGCGGGGTCCCAGAATCACTAACAACACTTCTAAGAAAGAGGAAGAGTCTCTGTCTTCCCGTTGGCTAGGTCTTACCTGATAATGTCATGCACCTCTTTCCCAAGGTTCATTTGCCCCAGCGCTAGGGCGGCTGCTTGCCTCACTTCCTTATTCCAGTCATTCCACATCAGCTGGATCAACTTATGTTTCATATCCTATAAATAGGTATAACAATTAGCTACACTTACTGAATGCTAATTTTGTACTTGCTATCAGGCTTTTCCCTATTGTTAACTCCCAAACTATCCAGCAGGGCAGATGTTATTACTACGTACAGTTGACACAGTGGAGGTTTTGATTAACTTGCCCAAGGTTAACCGGGTGATTGCTAGAGCCTGGACTCACATCCAGTCCTGTTTCCCAAGTTCATCCCTTAAACTACTGCATGGTGTTTTGGGGCCAGCCTAATCTGTGTGAGAGGCTTGAAATCTGAAAGCGATATTTAGTGGGGTGACCAACTCATTCTAGTTTGCCTGGGTTTTTGGTTTTAGTACTTAAAGTCCCATGCCCTGGACAAACCAGGACAGTTGGTCACTGTATAAGGGAGAAGACAAAAGCATTGTTACCAAAGTTGTAGTCAATGATGGTGGACGTGTGTGTGCAGGTTCTTCTCCCTGCCTGAAATACCTCCCTTCTCCACCCTGACCTGATGCCAAGTGTTTTTCTACTCTTTAGCAATTACCTCAAAAAGCACCTTAAAAAAAAAAAAAAAGCCAGGTGTGGTGGCACACACTTTTAATCCCAGCACTTGGGGGGCAGAGTTAGGAGGCTCGCTATGCTTTTGAGTCTACCCTGAGACTACATAGTGAATTCTAGGTCAGCCTGGGTTAGAGTGAGACCCTAACTCGAAAAGCCAAAAAAAAGGGGGGGGGGAGCATCTCTTTAGTGAAGTCTCCCCTGTCCTCTTTAAGTACAGGATACCCCTGTAATACCTTACAATTCTTCAGTTGTAACTATTTATAACATTTACCAAGAGAAGATATATCATTGCACCCCCAATGCTAGCATAAACTGCTTGCTTACTGAATGAGGGAAATAACTCAGATAGCCTTTTTTAGTTCCTGCATTTCTCCATGAAGTCCTGATCACTAACTTATCCACAACTAGTTCTTCATACTTGTTTGCATTGGTATTTTTTTTTTGTTTGTTTGTTTGTTTTTCAAGGTAGGGTTTCATTGTAGCCCAGGCCGGCCTGGAATTCACTATGGAGTCTCAGGGTGGCCTTGAACTCACAGCGATCCTCCTACCTCTCTACCTCCCAAGTGCTGGGAATGTTTTTTTTTTTTTTTTTTTTTTTTGAGGTATGGTCTCACTCTAGCCCAGGCTGACCTAGAATTCACTTTGTAGTCTCGGGGTGGCCTCAAAATTGGTAATCTTGGGTGACAGGTGCCAAGGAGAGACCGTGCCTATTAGTCAGGTATTGCTAAAATGAAATGGTTAAAATTCAGATTCTGACTGTATTGGCCTAAGGTAGCATTTTCATCTCTAACAAGGTTCAAGGCAATGCTTGTGCTGGTCCTGGACTTGAGAAATAGGATACGATAGCACTTGACATAGAATTAACCCAGTCTCAATTAACCCAGCTGGGTGTGGGGGCTCATGCTTTTAATTCTAGCACTTGGGAGGCTGGGGTAGGAGGATCATAGTGAGTTCAAGGGTTCAAGACCAGCCTGGGCTAGAATGAGACCCTATCTCAAAAAAAAAAAAAAAAAGATAGAAAACAATCCAGTCTTAAACCTATCCAGGTGATTATGACAAATGACTCATTGTGTGTATGCATGCGTGCGTGCAAGCGTGTGTGTGTGTACACACACACACATGCTTTCCATATCAAAATGTGAGAGTGCCAGGCATCGTGGCACACACATGTAACCCCAGCATTCAGGAAGGCACAGTTAGGAGAATTGCTGTGAGTTCAAGGCCAGCCTGGGACTACAGAGTGAGTGCCAGGTCAGCCTGGGCTACAGCGAGACCCTACATTGCAAAAAATAACAACAACAACAACAACAAAAATAAAACACGTGAGAGTGCCCACCTCTAGTTGTGGGCCACGTTGGAAATACTCAGTGTTATAGGAAAAGATGTCACAGCACAAAGGAAGAAGAGAACTCTCCCACCTGGACAGCTAGTAATTTTAAAATGATGGTTAAAAAAAAAAAAAAAAGCCAGCCGTGGTGGTACACACCTTTAATCCCAGCACTCAGGAGGCAGAGGTAGGAGGATCACTGTGAGTTCGAGGCCACCCTGAGATTACATAGTAAATTCCAGGTCAGCCTGAGCTAGAGTGAGACCCTACCTCGGAAAAAATAATACTACTAATAATAAGTAAATAAATAAAAAGAAAGAAAAAAAGAGGTCAGGGTTTCCTATGCCCCCTCCATTCCCCCTGCATTTGTAGCCAATTCCCAAACTCTCACAGAACTTTTAAGCAGTAATCTGTGTTCCTCAAACTCAGGAAGGGCCAGTGTTCAGACTGGATGATGTAAAGTCTAGTGGTACTGAGACAATGTCAGAATACTATGAATGCTTACATGTGGACTGAGGAGATGGCTCAGTGATTAAGAGCATTTGCCCGTAAGCACAAGAGCCTCTTGGACCTGAGACTACAAAGTTTGACCGCCCAGAACCCATGTAAAAAAAAAAGGGGGAGGGCTGGAGAAATGGCTTAGCGGTTAAGGCATTTGCCTGCAAAACCAAAGGATCGTGCTTCGATTCCCCAGTACCCACGTCAGTCAGATGCACAAGGTGGCGCATGCATCTGGAGTTCATTTGCAGTAGCTGGAGGCCCTGGTGCGCCCATTCTCTCTCTCTCTCTGCCTCTTTTCCCTCTCTCAAATAAAAAAATCAAAATAAAATATTTTTAAAAAACTGGGTGTGGCCCTGCGTGTCTGTCCTCATTCTGCAATGGGCAGGAGCAGAGGTCAGAGAATCACTGGGGCTTGCTGATGGATAGCAGCTTTGGGTTGAGGAAGAGACCCTTTCTCAAGGATATACGTGGGTGAGTGATAAGAAACACTTCAAGTTTTCTCTGGCCTCGGCATGCGCGTGTGCACACACACACACACACGGGGCACCATCTGCACACGTGCATAAGCGGCACGTTACATGTGCAAATGAAAAAAAAAAAAAGCTTATAAACTCTTCCTGTTGGTTTCTGTGCATGTTTCATTGTGGCTGTCTTACAGTGTGTGGACTGCTACCACACCAAGCAGGACTAGCTTAAGTCCCAGAAGGACATGCTGATATTCATAGATAACCTTGGGTTATGAGTAAAAGGTAAACACGAGAATGGGATACTAGATAGCAGAAAAAGGTAGCAAGACTCTCTAGGCCAGCCTCGCATAGGTTTTCTGTCCTAGAAGCAAGGGAAAGGGAAGGCTTACGATGCAGGTATGTCCACTGATCCGGGAGAAGGCCCTACAGGCCACAATCCGGTCCTTGAACTGGCGGCTGTTCAGCTCCACAGCAAGCATTGTGTGTATCAGGGTCTGAGGAAATGAAAGACTTGAATGATTATTCATAATCACTTTTAGAGATGCTGGAACCTTGAAGAAATTATGTCCTAACAGGGTATCCAACATAATTAATATCCCAAGGTCATGAGATGCCTATTATGAGATGGAGTCAGTTTATAAGAGCTGGAGTACTCCTCCATCCAAGCCAACTGATTTTAAACTAGGAAACAAAGTAAAGATGTAATATCTGAGGAGAAAACAAGGGTTTTCTTCCAGTTTTTACCCCCCCCCCATCATTTGTATATGTCTGTCTTTTGTGAGTTCCATGTTTCTACCAAAAGTAACAAATAGTCATAAGTTTGTGGTTTTTCATGGGAAACCTCTATCAAAAGCAGATTCTAAATGGCTTAGTGGTTATGCATTTGCCTGCGAAGCCTAAGGACCCACGTAAGCCAGATGCACAAGGGGCACATGTGTCTGGAGTTCGTATGCAGTGGCTAGAGGCCCTGGCATGCCCATTCTCTCTTTTTATCTGTCTCTTTCTAATAAATAAATAAGACTTTTTTTTTTTTTTTTTTTTTTTTTGGTTTTTTGAGGTAGGGTCTCACTCTGGTCCAGGCTGACCTGGAATTAACTCTGTCATCTCAGGGTGGCCTTGAACTCATGGTGATCCTTCTACCTCTGCCTCCTGAGTGCTGGGATTAAAGGCGTGAGCCACCACGCCCAGCTAAGAGATTTGTTTTAAAAGAAGCAGATTCTAGAGCTGGGCATGATGGCACATGCCTTTAATCCCAGCACTCAGGGCAGAGTTTGAGGTCACTCTGAATCTACACAGAGATTCTAGTCTGGGCTACAGAGATGGCTTAGGGGTTAAGGCGCTTCCTTGCAAAGCCTAAGGACCCAGGTTTGACTTCCCAGAACCCACAGAAGCCAGAGGCACAAGGTGATGCCTGCGCACAGGTGGCACACACATCTTGAGTTTGTTTGCAGTGGCTAAGGCCCTGGCACGCCAATTCTCTCTCTCTCTCTTTTACTCCCTTGCATTCTCTCTCTTTGGGATTATTAATACAATTCCTTAAATGAAAAAATAAAATGTTAAGGGGAGCCAGGCGTGGTGGCACACGCCTTCAATCCCAGCACTCGGGAGGCAGAGGTAGGAGGATCACTGAGAGTTCGAGGCCACCCTGAGACTACATAGTGAATTCCAGGTCAGCCTGGACCAAAGTGAGACCCTACCTCGAAAAACCAATAAAATAAAATAAAATACAATGTTAAGGGGAAAAAATAAAGTTTGAGAGCTGGGGATGTAGCTCAGTGGATGTAGCTCACTTGCCTAGCATAGGCAAGGCCCTGGGTCAGTAGCACACAGGTCCACAAGGTCAGGGTTCGGAGGCTAGCCTGGGCTACAAAGTTCCAAATCAGCATGAGCTACAGTGAGGGGGGAAAAAAAAGCAGAGCCTTTCTTTTTCTTCTTTTTTATTTTTATTTATTTATTTATTTATTTATTTATTTATTTATTTATTTTTTAAGGTAGGCTCCTGCTGTAGCCCAGGCTGACCTGGAATTCTGTAGTCTCAGCCTGTAGTGCCGCATCCTCCTACCTCTGCCTCCCCAGTGCTGGGATCCAAGGCGTGCGCCGCCACACCTGGCTTGCAACATTTTCTTTCTCACTCTTCTCAGCTAGCTCCTGCCATACATATCTCTCCGTGTCCATCTCTGTATGCTGTTTTACAAAGCTTAGCACACTTTTACCCGTGTTTCGGATTATCCTACTCAACCACTGCACTTTGGATTCTGTACGTGCACTGACTACAAAGATCAGCTTATTGCCCAAGGCTTGGCTTCCTTCTCTGACCCAGGAAGAGACACATACTGTCTTTCTGCTGATATGGCTCAGGAGAATACAGCACTGGTCCTCAGTGGCCTGGCTGTACTTGTTAAACAGCTGGTGGAGGATCCTCTTAATCACGGGGTAAGTTGCAACACCTTCCAGAGCCAGGCACTGAGCTGCGGTCCAGCTGTCCACACTGTTACCTGCCCCAGTGGAGTGGAAAAAAAAAAAAAAAAAAAAAAAAAAAAAAAAACAAGCGTTCAGAATGGTGATGTTTTCCCCCCAGAGAACAGCATTTGCATTGGTACTCAAGACTGTTGCTTGCCTGATAATTCATTTCTCTGTGCCCCTGAATGTCTGCAAAGCCAATGCCATATTTAAATGGAGCATGTCAAGATTTTGAATAAAATCTTGAGTTAAAAAAATTTTTAAGGTGATATTAATACCTTTGGGTGTGGGTTTTTTTTTTTTTTTTTTTTTGAGAGAGAGAGAGAAGCAGGGGTCGGGGGGGAGGAGAGAATGGGCATACCAGGGCCTCCAGCCACTGCAAACGAACTCCAGATGCATGCACCACCTTGTGCATCTGGCTTATGTGGGTCCTGGGGAATCAAACCTGGGTCCTTTGGCTTTGCTGGCAAGCGCCTTAAACACTAAGTCATTTCTCCAGCCAAAATTTGATTTTTTTTTTCTTTTTGATTTTTCGAGGTAGGGCCTCACTCTAGCCCAGGCTGACCTGGAATTTGCTCTGTAGTCTCAGGGTAGCCTCGAACTCACAGCGATCCTCCTGCCTCTGCCTCCCGAGTGCTGGGATCAAAGGCATGAGCCACCATGCCAGGCTCAAAACTTGACTTTGTTTGTAATAGGGTTTTATGTAACCCAGGCTGGCCTCAAACTTACTATGTAGCAAGAGATGACCTTGAACTCCTGATTTTCTGCTTCTCTCTTTTTATTTTTTTAAGATTTATTTTTTTAAATATATTTTATTCATCTATTTATTTGACAGAGAGAAAGAGGGAGAAAGAGAGAGAGAGAATGGGCATGCCAGGGCCTCCAGCCACTGCAAATGTACTCCAGATGCATGTGTTCCCTTGTGTATCTGTCTTACATGGGTCCTGGGGAAATCGAACCAAGATCCTTTGTCTTTGCAGGCAAACGCCTTAACCACTAAGCCGTCTCTCCAGCACTTAAGATTTATTTGTTTATTTATTAGGGACAGAGAGAGAGAGAGAGAGAGAGAATGGGTGCACTAGGGCTTCTGGCCATTGCAAATGAACTCCATACACATGCGCCACTATGTGCAACTGGCTTACGTGGGACCTAGAGAATCAAACCTGGGTCCTTAGGATTCACAGGCAAGCGCCTTAACTGCTAAGCTATCTCTCTAGCCCTCTATTTTTATTTTTATTTATTTAGTTAAGAGAGAGAGAGAAAGAATGAATGGGCACACCAGGGCTTCTAACTGCTGCAAATGAAGTCTAGATGCATGTGCCACCTTGTTGTGAACCTGGGTCCTTTGGCTTTGCAGGCTAGCACCTTAACTGCTAAGCCATCTCTCTAGCCCTCCATCTCTGTAATTTTTAATTTTTTTTTCTTCAGTTTTTCAAGGCAGGGTTTCACTCTAGCCCAGGCTGACCTGGAATTCACTATGTACTCTCATGGTTGTCCTCGAACTCTTGGCAATCCTCCTACCTCTGCCTCCCAAGTACTGGGATTAAAGGCGTGCGCCACCATACCAGGTCTCTATTTTTTTTTAATTTTATTTTTATTTGAGACAGACAGAAGGGGGGGGGGTGGAGAGAATGGGCGTGCCAAGGCCTCTAACCACTACAAACGGACTCCAGAAGCACGCACCACCTTGTGCATCTGGCTTACATGAGACCTGGAGAATTGAACCTGGGTCCTTTGGCTTTGCAGGCAAGCATCTTAATCGCTAAGCCTTTAAATTTAATTTATTTGGACTGGAGGAATGGCTTAGTGGTTAAGGCATTTGCCTGCAAAGCCAAAGGACCCAGGTTTCGACTCCCCAGGACCCATGTTAGCCAGATGCACAAGGGGGCGCACATGTCTGGAGTTCGTTTGCAGTGGTGGAGGCCCTGGTGTGCCCATTCTCTCTCTCTCTCTCTCTCTGTCTCTCTTTCTCTGTCAAATAAATAAATAAGTAAATAATCTTATTTATTTATTTATTTATTTTTAATTTTCGAGGTAGGGTCTCACTCTAGCTCAGGCTGACCTGGAATTCACTCTGCATTCGAACTCATGGCGATCCTCCTATCTCTGCCTCCCAAGTGCTGGGATTAAAGGCATGTGCCATCACACCTGGCCTAAAATATTTTTTAAATGACTATTTTCATTTAAAAATAAATAATAAATAAAAAAAATTAAAAATAAAAATAAAAATAAATAATTTATTTGCACAGGAGGAGGAGAGGATGGGCAGTGGTACTTGGGAATCAAACCCTGGTCATTAGGCTCTGCAGGCAAGCCCCTTAACCACTGAGCCATCTCGCCAACCTGTGTCTCCATCTCTTAAATGCTGGGATTACAGATGTGTACCACCCAGGTTTGGCTGAAAAAAATTAAATCTAAAATAAGCTCTTATTAGGTAATATTTCTGAGACCAGGAGGTAGAGGTCCTTTTACTGAACCAGGAATTAAGCTAAACTAGCCCAAACCAGCTGGTCAGTTTCTCTCCTAAGATAAGGAAGAGCCCATCCCAGAGAGGGTAACTGGGCACCTTGAGCCTTTCACTTGACAGTGTTGTTGATTAACTCCCAACAGTGGATGTGAGTGGTGCCTGGACTTCACTACACAGAATTTGGGAGTAAGATGCGTTGAGAAGGTGATTTTCAAATTTTTCAGAATGTACTTAATATTGTTGTATCATATTTTCAACGAAAAAAATCAGGTTCCAAAAGAAGGCATTGTTTATTTACTTTTGTGGAGCTGGGGGATCAAACCTATGGCCTTGAATATGCTAAATCTCTAGCCCTAAAATTGTTGGTTAGCATGCATTAATTGTACACATTAATAGGGTTCAGGGAGGTATTTCAATAAGCGCAGCATCACACTGAGCAAACCCAGCCTTCCTGCATCCACCCCTAACCTCTAGCAATCACTCTCGTCATGCAGGTTGGCCTTTTTAACTTCCACATAGGGGAGAAAACACGTGGAACTAACATACCAACCTTCAGTTTCACCCATTTTCGGGCATGGTTTCTCTGATGCGCCTATGTTTTGTTAAAGTACGTAGGAAGAACAACCCCAAACCCGATGCAGCAGACATCTGGGCACGACAGTGAAGAGGGAAGGGCTGGAAAGCGGGTGGTGATTTAACCTCTTTATCATCCTGTGTTGCCAGAAGTAACGGGGAGTTTACTCACCCTTCACAAGGGCAGTCTGCATGATGTCCTGGGCAATGGGATTATGTGACTGTATGGCATATTGGCATACTGCGGCCGCCATCCTCACATTGGCATTCTTGTCATGTAGAGCAGCCTCCAGAGCGGGATGTAGAGCCTCTGGCAAATCCTGAATTAATGGCTCTTTCTCAACCTCATCTGTGATCAAAAGGGAACCAGGTATGAGTGATGTGTGGCATGTTGTAGAACAAACTATCCCTTTCTTTTTTTCTCAGATTGCTTCTTCCCAAGACTATATGCTGGCCTGCCTCAGTCTTGGTAGCTTACTTCATAGCATTACAGTTCAGGCCGGGCGTGGTGGCGCACACCTTTAATCCCAGCACTCGGGAGGCAGAGGTAGGAGGATCACCGTGAGTTCGAGGCCACCCTGAGACTCCATAGTGAATTCCAGGTCAGTCTGAGCTAGAGTGAGACCCTACCTCGGAAAACCAAAATAAATAAACAAATATTAACAAGAAAGAAATCAAAATCTTGACACCCAAGACATGTGGAAGGGGTAACACCAAAGGCATAATTCTGAGGAAGACAAAGGCTCTTGTATGCACAGTTATGTCATGTAATGATGTTTCAGCCAACAGCAGCCTTCATACCACGGTGGTCCCATAAGATATTCTAGAAATGGTGTAGCAGTCTGTATGTAAGTATATGGCAGGTATCTGCACAACAGAACTGTAATGACATATCTCTCAGGACATATCTCCATCAAAAAGTGACTCGTGAGTATATTGGAGGGGTTGGGTATGAAATTACAATAATACCCATTGCTGCCTGTTGAAGACTTCCTTTTTTCATTTTGTTTTTTTGAGGTAGAGTCTCGCTCTAGCCCATGCTGATCTGGAATTCACTAGGTAGTCTCAGGGTGGCCTCGAACTCATGGTGATCCTCCTACCTCAGCCTCCCAAGTGCTGGGATTAACATCGTGTGCCACCACGCCCGGCTGAAGTTTCTTTATGTAGTAAGTACTGAAAATGCAATATCCAAGGAAATAAGCAGATGCAACAAAAAAATGTCTATGCCAAGGAAATAAGCAGATACAACAAAAAAATGTCTATGGTGGGGAGAATGGGCTGGAGAGATGGCTCAGCAGTTAAAGCGCTGTCTGCAAAAACTAAGGACCTTAATATTATTATTATTACTATTATTATTATTTTGGTTTTTCGAGGTAGGGTGTCACTCTAGCCCAGACTGACCTGGAATTCGCTATGGAGTCTCAGGGTGGCCTCGAACTCACGGCAATCCTCCTCCATCTGCCTCCCGAGTGCTGAGATTAAAGGCGTGCGCCACCATGCCCAGCTTTAATATTATTTTTTGAAATGCTCAATTGGTTCTGTCAGTTAAATACATATTGACACCCAGATTTACATCTGGGTTCAATTTCCCAGATGCACAAAGCGGTACATGCATCTGGAGTTTGTTTGCAGTGGCTAGAAGCCCTGATACACCCATTTTCTCTCTTGGTCTCTCTCTCCCTCTCTCTCTCTGCTTGCAAATGAATAAATAAAAATATTTTTTAAAAAACTGTGTGGAATCATACAGCAGGTCCACGAAGCCAAGTCCTAAGTGGTAGTAACTGAGAGGAAGTAATCTTTGCTGAAAATTGTAGTTGATCAGGTGAGAAGAAAGTTTTCCAGCAGAGAGCAGAAAGTTTGAAACCTTGGAAGAAGCTAGGGTCATAGCTCAGTTGTTAAGATACTTCCTTAGCATGCACTGCTCCCCGGTACCAACCAAAACAATAACAGAAAAATAAATGAAGGAAAAATCTCATATTTAGAATTCAATAACCATGAAATAAGTGAAGTAAAACCTAAAACCTGCAGGGTGTGGTGGCGCACGCCTTTAATCCCAGCACTTGGGAGGCAGAGGTAGGAGGATCGCTGTGAGTTCGAGGCCACCCTGAGACTACAGAGTGAATTCCAGGTCAGCCTGAGCCAGAGCGAGACCCTACCTCAAAAAAAAAAAAAAAAAATTGTAGAGATCAAGGTAGTTCCTTCCCTGGTCAGGGCAGCAGAAGTATAAACAGTCTGTTATGACAGAGTGATGAGGACCTGGACGGGGTGAGCGTGGATGCAGCCAGCCCCAGGGAAGGAGCAGGTCGGTGCAGGTTCAGGTGAGTGCCGACTGAGGAGGAGGCTCGTGTAGTGCGTGTAGTGTGAGGAGTCAGCGGGTCTGTCTGCAGCATTTCATTATCTGGGTCCTAAGTCAGTAAACAACTTCCTGGTAGGCTATAGTTTTGTCTCTAGTACAGGGACAATTTTCTTAATTTTCCATTGTTAGCAAAGAAAAACCCATTGACATTATTTTCTCTGAAAAATTACAGACCATTGAGAAAATAGGAAAGTCCTTAATTCTGGTTTTTGTTTTAGAGTACAAAAAGTTGTTTTTGCATTGATGGGGGATATGAACCTAAGACCCCACTTAAGCAAGGCAAAGCAGGGAGATGACTTAGTGGTTAAGGTACTTGCCTACAAAGCCTAAGGACCCCAGTTCAATTCCCTAGTACCTACATAAGCCAGATGCACAAGGTGGAGGATTCGTCTGGAGTTTGTTTGCAGTGGCTAGAGGCCCTGGCGCCCCATTCTGTCTCTCTCTGCCTCTTCCTCTCTCAAGTAAATTTAATTTAAAATTATTTATTCACAGAGAGATGTCACTTTGTGCATCTGGATTTATGTGGGTGTTGGGGAATCAAACCCAGGTCATTAGGTTTTGCAGGCAAGCACCTTAACCACTGAGCAATCTCTCCAGCCCCAGAGGAATTTTTTTTCTTTTCTTTTTTGTTTATTTTTATTTATTTATTTGAAAGTGTCAGACAGAGAAAGAGGCAGATAGGCAGAGAGAGAGAGAGAGAGAATGAGCACGCCAGGGCCTCCAGCTACTGCAAACGAACTCCAGACATGTGCGCCCCCTTGTACATCTGGCTAATGTGGGTCCTGGGGAATCGAACCTCAAACCGAAGTCCTTAGGCTTCACAGGCAAGCACTTAACAGCTAAGCCATCTCTCCAGCCCTTTTCTTTTTTATTTATTTATTTATTTTTCCAGGCAGGATCTCACTCTAGCCTAGGCTGACCCGGAACTCACTCTGTAGCTCCAGGCTGGCCTTGAACTCACAGTGACCCTCTTACCTTAAATTTACTTTTGTAACATATATATTTTTTTCTTTATTTCCTCCTGGTCTTCCCTCCCTTCCTTTCTCTTCCTCTCCTTAACTTATTTTCTTTGCTGAGGATCAAACCTATGGTCATGTGTATGTCAGGCAAGCGCTCCACCACTGAGATATACCACCAGCCCTCCTCTATTTTTTTGGCTATATAGTTTTTGCATATTATGAATGAGATCTCAAGGTGAGAAAGTGTGGACTTCCTGCAAGCCACTGAGCAAGCAAAAGGGGATAGAAGAATGTGGTACAAAAAGCCCTGGGGGCCGTGTGTAGTTGCACACGTGCCTTTATTCTTAACCTTTGGAAGCTAAGGTAGGAAGATCACTGTGAGTTCAAGGCCAGCCTGAGACTACAGAGTGAGTTTCAGGTCAGCCTGCACTAGAGACTCTATCTCGAAAACAAACAACAACAAAAAGCTCTGCGGATAGAACGTGGGCATGGGTGCTTAGCTTGCTGAGGGACCGAGGCTCAACACTCAGAACTGGCCTAGAATTCAGCTCAGTCTCTTCTTTCTTGTGATATGCTGGGATGTCCAGGCCAGTCTCTGGGCCTCAGAAAATCACTTCAGGTAAGCTCCTGGTGTTCGTATATTCTGTGGTTTTTTTTTTTTTTTTTTTTTTTTTGAATTGCAGAATGTTCCAGAGCAGCTCAGTTCTACTCTCACCTGAGTCTTCCTGGCTAGTGGCAATCCGGGGCCGTTCTAAAGCAGCCGTGGCACATGTGACGATGGCTTGAACCCGAATGTCGTCATACATGCTTACCAATCCCCGCATGAGATTCTCCACTGTCTCATGGTGCCATTCGATGACTATGTCACAGGAAGGAAAAGAGAAGAGAAATCAGCTGGTTACGGCAGATACTGTGTTATAGTCAGGAGACAAGAAGTCCCTCTCCCTAGGACAATTCAAGTAAAACCTTCGCTCTAAAGAATAAGTGATTCAGAGAGGGATTTCTTAGGGAAGTTATTTATTTTTTTATGTTTATTCTATTTATTTATTTATTTTTGTTTTTCAAGGTACGGTCTCACTCTAGCTCAGGCTGACCTGGAATTCACTATGTAGTCTCAGGGTGGCCTCGAACTCACGGTGCCCCTCCTACCTCTGCCTCCCGAGTGCTGGGATTTATTTTTTTAATTGTTAACTTATTTCTTTTCAAGGACAGAGAGAGACAGACAGGGAGAGAATGAGACTAGCCATACCAGAGCCTAGTGCCACTATAAATGAACTCCAGACACACGTGCCACTTTGTGCATTTGGTTTTCTGCGGGTACCTGGGAAGTGAACTCAGGCTACCAGGCCTTCCAAGCAAGTGCCTTTAACCACTGAACCACCTCCCCAGCCCAGGGAAGTTATTTCTGTGGTGACTCATATATTTCTCTAGTAGTTTCCCCTCATTTCATTCTATGTCCATTCTTCTTTGCTTAAGTAACTTTTCATTATAAAAATATGGAAAATAAACAGGGCAATCAAATACCATGGTTAGCTGGCTAAGGCGCACACATAGAGTGCCAGTTTCCTGGGAGGCTAAGGCAGGAGGATCACAAGCTCCTAAGTTCAAGACCAGACTGGGTGACACAAAACAAAAGCAAATGCATAAGAGTTAAGTGTGCTGGCTCTCAGTCATCACTAGTGACTGAACCCTCTGAGCCCGACACTTCTTGTTTGTAATAGGAATAATACTAGAATTTACCATATTGAGTTACTTTGAAGGCTAAGTGTGGCCAATAGACAGAGAGAGTGTATTTAGCATAATATCTGGCAAGCCCACAAGGGTTTAAGGAGTTTTTGTTTTGTCTTGTTTCCTGGCCATGGTGATGGAACCCAGAATTTCACACATGCTCGACAAATGCACTGCAGGGAGAAAACTTTTCTTTCTGTGATCAACTAGTTGCATGTGCTTTTTGAGTACTTTCTTTCTTTTTTTGTTGTTTGTTTGTTTTTCTGAGGTAGGGTCTCACTCTAGCCCAGGCTGACCTGGAATTCACTATGTAGTCCCAGGGTGGCCTTGAACTCATGACAATCCTTCCACTTCTGCCTCCTGAGTGCTGGGATTAAAGGCGTGCGCCACCACACCTGGCTTTCAACCTTTTTTGTTGCCCAAACCATTTTACCTACTGGGTCATCTCTCCTGCAGTAACTAAACGAGTCTCTTGAGTTCGCAAGACTCGCAGCTCCTTACTTCTCAAACACAGACGCTTCCAACCGTCCTTGGTAGGCAGTTACTCTGTCCTGGGTGCTCAGCCTTCTATTTGAATATCTTTGAAGAAAAATTACACACATGATAACCTCCATCCCCACAGTTGAGTCTGTTAACTCTACTGTCACCTGTAGTTTCTTTACTTACCTGCATGTCCAATGCCGGGGAAATATCTTTTTTCTCCCCTCATGCATCATTTATTGAGTCCATTTCAGACATCAGTAAGACAAGATCCCTAACTGAAGATTTCTCGGAGTAGTAAGCTTCCACGTATTACTGAACTTTAATACCTACCCATGCAAAAAAGAATGTGGGGCTGGAGAGATGGCTCAGCAGTTAAGGCATTTGCCTGCAGAACCTAATGACCGGAGTTCACTCTCCCAGTATCAACATAAAACCAGATACACAAAGTGGCGCCAGCATCTGGAGTCCATTTGCAGTGGCTGGAGGCCCTGGCATGCCCATTCTCTGTGTCTCTCTTCTATCTTTCTCTGCTTGCAAATAAATGAATAAGTAAAAATATTTTTAGAGCAGAGTGTGGTGGTATACACTTTTAATACCAGCACTAGGGAGGCAGAGATAGGATCACTGTGAGTTCGAGGCCAGCCTGAGCCTACATAGTGAATTCCAGGCCAGCCTGCGCTAGAGCGAGACCCTACCTTGAGAAACCAAAATTTTAAAAAAGAAAAGAAATCTGGATGGATATAACTAGTATTCATAGAACATCTACTATGTGAAAGGCTCTTATCTAGTCCAGCTTTAGTGAGCTAGCCAGCCTTTTACATGTTCACAAGAGCAGGGTAGATTTTCAAAGATTGGGGACATGCTAGTGCAAGGGGCGACCCCCTCACTCACGAACATACACACTTATCTCGGGTCTCCCTTCACTCACTGAGGGCCCAGGCTGTCTTCCACTCCTGCAGCATCCTGCGCAGGACCACCAGCTCCCAAGTCACGTCCTCCTTCAGGACTTGGGCCGGCCTCTTCACTCTCCTGGTCTTGATGGGCACGTCCTCCTCACACACCCGCAGCAGCAGATTCTTGACCGGGCTGGGCAGGGCAGTCCAGCGCAGGGCTCCTTTCTTGGGCTTACAAGCTGTGTGACAATGCAGCGTGAGGTCTCACCTGACTTCCTGCGGTCACCACACAGTGGTCCCAGCTACCATCCCATTCCTATTCCTAACACCAAGACAAAAGAAAGCTTCTTGTTGTTGTTTTGTGGTGCCAAGGGATGGAACCCAGGGCCTTGTGTATGCTGGACAGGTGTTGTACTACTGAGCATCAACCCCAGGGCCCATCTGAACGGTGATATGGCGAAGAAAAGTCATGAGGAATGGAGACATTGACTTAGAGAGTGGTCATCTCCCTCCCCTCTACCTCTCGTGTTACAACATGAAGAACAATATACTTAAGAAACAGAACTTTATAACAAAGGAAGACCCTAGGGCCTGTCACCATGGTCATGAGTATGGAAGTGGGAGGGCAGAACAACCCAAGAGGGCACAGTGGTGGGTGAGGAGTTTGATGTGCTTCCATGGATGCATTAAGATGAGCCCTGTCTTATTGATAATTACTGACTCTAAACTACTTGGCTATACATGTTATACCTGATTCCAAATGAATGTATGTTTCACCAAGGCTCTTCCTAGTTGAAATTAGTAAATTAGTATTTTATAGAGTTGTGAGATGACTTTTAAAAAAATTTTATTTATCCATTCTGAGAGAAAAAGTGTGTGTGTGTGTGTGATGTGACAAAGAGAGAGAGAGAGGCAGAGAGAGAGAGAGAGAGAGGCAGAGAGAGAGAGAGAGAGAGAGAGAGAGAGAGAGAGAGAGAGAGAACAGACGCACCAGGGCATCTAGCCACTGCAAATGAACTCTAGATACATGTGCCACCACGGGCATCTGGCTTACATGGGTACTGGGCAATTGAATCTGGGTCCCTTAGGCTTCGCAGGCAAGCACCTTAACTGTTAAGCCATCTCTCCAGCCCTATTTTATTTTATTTTTGGTTTTTCAAGGTAGGGCCTCGCTGTAGCTCAGGCTGACCTGGAATTCACTCGGTAGTCTCAGGGTGACCTCCAACTCATGGTGATCCTCCTACCTCTGCCTCCCAAGTGCTGGGATTAAAGGCGTGTGCCACCACGCCTGGATCCTATTTTATTTTTTTATTTGAGATGACTTTTTATTGTGCCAGTAGTGCCCTGCCCATGACCTTAAAGCCATAGCCTCACTTCTTTTTCTTTTAAATTTTGTTTATTTTTATTTATTTATTTATTTATTTGAGAGCTACAGGCAGAGAGAGAGAGAGAGAGAGAGAACGGGTGCACCAGGGCCTCCAGCCATTGCAAACGAACTCCAGATGCATGTGCCACCTTGTGCATCTGGCTTATGTGGCTACTGGGGAATCAAGCCTTGAACTGGGGTCCTTAGGCTTTACAGGCAACCGCTTAATGGCTAAGCCATCTCTCCAGCCCCAACCACAGCCTCACTTCTATCATTACCCCTGTGACCAGCTCTCTGCTTACGTGCTTCAGGAATAGGCTGAGAACTCCACTTTTCTGCAGTTTCAGGGAAGACCTTAGATAGGTGCTTTTTGTACTGATTGAGATTTTCCAGGAAAATCTGGTCCCTCTTTGCACCAATCTTGTGGATGATCTTGACTTCATCTGTAAGGAAAGACACACTAAGCCCCTGGTTCCTCCCTCTTTTCCTCTCTTTCTGGGTTTTGCTGACCAGCCCTAATTTTCTTTTACCCTAGTTTAAGCCCCTGAGACCCAAGATTCCCATGCTGTGAGGCATCCTTTGAAGGTGACTGTTGTCACAGCTGGTAGCTTCCAGGAGAAGCCTCCTAGAGGCCTGGAATGGCAGAACCTGTCTCACATGTAGGCATTTGTCCTGTCTGAAAAGCTGGACATTAAAATCATGATTCCTTAGTCTAGTTTTATTAAACTCTTTCAAAAGACCCAACAGACAACAATTATGAAACAAGATGGGGGTTAGTAAAGAAGGAACCGCTTGGAACAAGCAACCTTGAACATGTGTTGTGGAGGGCCAGGCACTGGTGGAATAGCAAGGTGGAAGGGGAGGACGTGGACATTTCTGGAACGCCCCTGTGCACTAGGCACTAGGCAAGAAGCATACCGATGCTTTCACGTCTGCTATACTTAAAGTGCGTTTTGTTAACATTGCTCTACAAGTACAGTATCATTCCAAAGCTGAGGGGATTATGTCATTTGATGAAGGTTACAAAGAAGGGGCTGAGCCAGGATTTAAACCCAAATCGGTCAAATTCAAAGTCTGTTTCTCTTTTTTTTTTTTCCTCTCCCCAGAACATAATAGGTCAATGGGGAGGGAAAATCTCAAAGTGAAGAAAGGGGAAAGGGTGGATCATCTTGCTGACACTGCAATCCCGCCCTCCTTAGTAACATAAGAGGGACAAAGAAGGGGACAAGCGAACTACTTGCTGCCCACCAGATACAACTGCCACAGTTCCCGTGCCAGTACCATGAACAGCCAGGACATGCAGGGCCTCGGGTCACCACACATGCCTGTTCCCCGGCTGCTGTCACCTCCCTGGCCCATGTTCATCCCTGTACCCCGCACAGGGCCCAGCGCCATTACCAAAGTAAATCTCCTGCTCGAAGGCGTTGTCTGTGGCGTATGCAAACTCGCCGGCTCTGGGGTTCACCTGTCGGAAGCAGCTCTGCTTCGGTGGCTCGACTACGCTTCTCTCCTCGCAGATGTCCTCAGCTGTCATGTTGTAGCCTGGTACGCTTTCTACTGCGTGTACTTGTTGTGGGGAGTAACCAGGTAATCTTGACCACGGTGAGAGGGAAAAGGGGAAAGAGTAGGAGGTTGCCCCCCACCCCCCCGCCTTTCAGTTAGGTCCATGATCACCATGAACTCAGTTAGGCTCAGCTCCCCTGCAAGCATCTGAACCCCTGTGTCTTAACTATTATCCCCGTGGTGCAGGTTGGACATGGAACCACTGGAGCGGCCTGTATTCAGCTACCCTGTCCCTTCCTGGATGGAGCCATACCTTCTGCAACCACTGGATGGCATGGAAGGACAGCCATGCTCCCTCATGTTTCCCTTCCCTTCCTCCACCCCTCCATCACTTTCCTTCCTACCTTTCTACCCCTTCCCTCTTCCCTTTTTCTTTTCCATTTTTAAAAAAAATTATTTGATTTTTATTTATTTAACAGAGGGAGACGGAAGGGGAGAGACAGAGAGAGAATGGGCATACCAGGGCCTCCAGTCACTGCAAACAAACTCCAGACGCATGCACCACCTTGTGCATCTGGCTAACGTGGGTTCTGGGGAATCAAACCTGGGTCCTTTGGCCTTGCAGGCAAACGCCTTAACTGTTAAGCCATCCCTCCAGCCCCCATTTTTTTTTCAAGATAGGGTTTTACCCTAGCCCAGGCTGACCTGGAATTCACTATGTAGTCTCAGGGTGGCCTTGAACTCATGGCAATCCTCCTACCTCTGCTTCCCGAGTGCTGGGATTAAAGGCATACACCATGTCTGGCTCCTTTCCTCTCTTTTCCTTTCCTCTCCTCTCTTCTCCTTTCCTTTTTTTTTTTTTTTAATTTTAATTTTATTTGAGAGAGAGAGAATTTCTTGCTAGGGCCTCAGCCACTGCAATCAAACTCCAGACACTTGTGCCACCTAGTGGGCATGTGCAACCTTGCACTTGCCTCACCTTTGTGCATCCAGCTTACATGGGATCTGGAGAATAGAAAATAGGTCCTTAGGCTTCTCAGGCAAGCACCTTAAGTGCTATGCCATCTCTCCAGTCCCTGGTAGCCTTTTTTTTTTTTTTAAAATAATTTATTTATTTATGAGAGAGAAAGAAACAGATACAGAGAAAGAGAGAATGGGCATGCTAGGGCCTCCAAGCTCTGCAAATGAACTCCAGACATATGTGCCCCCTTGTGCATCTGGCTTACATGGGTCCTAGGGAATCAACCCAGGTCCTTAGGCTTTGCAGGCAAATGCTGTAACCACTAAGCCATTTCCCCAGCTTCCCTTGGCAGCCCTTTAATATTGGTTCCTTCCAAGGTTGCAGGGACCTCCTACGTGACCTCAGTGTGTCTAGTATAGGTGTAGGTATTTAATGTGTATCCAGAGGGTGAACACACAGGCTATAAGCTCTTTAAAGGTACATGCCTATCCTTTTTTTTTTCAAGGTAGGGTCTCAGTCTAGCCCAGGCTGACCTGGAATTCACTATGTAGTCACAGGGCCTGTCCTTTTATATTATATTCCATATAAAAGCACTTTTCAGACTATTTGAAGTAGCAAAAATGCAATTTATATTTCCAATAAATGAATAGTTTCCATTTATTTTAGTTCTCTTTTGGAAACCAAGGATATTATAAGTCTTCACACTAGTGATATATGAGAAGGATGCAATCTGAGAAACTTGGTTATCTTCTCCTCGTGGGTTGCTTGGTTCTCTGCCCTACCTCTGGTTGTGTTTTGGGTCAGGGACACACAGGCTTCTTATGCAAAGTGAAGCAGAAGCAAACGTCAGTGCTATGAGCTGTCTGCCTTCCTCACTGTCGCCACGGATGCATTTCTTGGAGTGTGGGGAAGTAAGCGGATTAACAGTCTAAGAGCTCAGTCTGCTGGGGAAGGATGAGAACCAAGCCCTTTAAGGAAGTGACTCTGAATTGTAGGTGGGTTTGTCCCTCAGACACATCTTGCAGTGTCTGAGACATCTTTGGTTGTCACAACTGAGGGTGCACCTGGCAACTAGTGGCCAGAGATGCTGCTAACATCCTACCCTGCACAGGGAAGGACTTTACAACAAAAGAAGTTGTCTGGGGGCTGTGAAGGAGGGCTCAGTGGTTAAAAACTCTTGTTTGTAAAGTCTATTATTGGCCAAAACTCAATTGTCTAATCTATGTAAATACAGATGTAAATTGGTGCATGCACAGCACAAATATGTCAATACACACAAACAAATGAATGATTTAGAAATGTTCAACTAAGAATATAGATGTGAAGAGGTTTTTTTTTTTTTTTCTTTTTTTTTGTTTTTTGCCTTTCTACTGTAGAGAGTAGATTTGGTGGTAGAGAACGAGACTGATGGGAAAACACATTCTGAAATAAGGGGTGTGGGCAGAGATGTCACCAGTGTATGTCTACCATGTGCATGGCCATAGATTTGACCCCCAGTACCACAAAATAATTAATAATAATAGGGCTGGAGAGATGGCATAGTGGCTAAAGTGCTTGCCTGTGAAGCCCAAGGACCCATGTTCAATCTCTCTCCAGGTCCTACCTAAGCCAGACACACAAAGGTGACCCCAAGCACTAGTGCAAGCATCTGGAGTTCGACTGCAGTGGCTCTGGCCCTGGTGCACCAATTCTCTCTCTCTCTCTCTCTCTTAAAAAATAAAAATAATGGGGCTGGAAGGATGGCTTAGCGGTTAAGGCATTTGCCTGCAATGCCAAAGGACCCAGGTTTGACTCCCCAGGACCCACATTAGCCAGATGCACAAGGGGGCACATGCATCTGGAGTTCCTTTGCAGTGGCTGGAGGCCCTGGCGCCCCCATTCTCTCTCCGTGTCGCCCGCTTTCTCTGTCAAATTAATTAATTAATTAAAATAAATTTTTAAAATAAAATAATGGCTGGAGGGATGGCTCAGTGGTTAAAGGCATTTACTTGCAAAGACTGACAGCCTGAGTCAATCCCCAGTACCCACTCAAACCCAGATGCATAAAGTGGCACATGTGTCTAGAGTTCATATGCAGTGGCAAGAGGCCCTGGGGTTTCCAGAGTTTATTTCTCTCCCCGACCCCACCATGCTTGCAAATAAATAAAATATGTTTTTAAAGGGTGGGGGTAGAGAGATGGTTTAGTGGTTAAGGCGTTGCCTGCAAAGCCTAAGGACCCAGGTTTGATTCCTTAGTACCCATGTAAACCAGATGCCCAAGGTGGCACATGCGTCTGGAGTTCATTTGCAGTGGCTAGAAGCCCTGGTGTGCTCTCTCTCTCTCTCTCTCAAAATAAATAAAATAATAATAATTCCAGGCGTGGTGGCGCACACCTTTAATCCCAGCACTCAGGAGGCTGAGGTAGGAGGACAGCTGTGAGTTTGAGGCCAGCCTGAGACTACGTAGTGAATTCCAGGTCAGCCTGGGCTAGAGCAAGACCCTACCTCGAAAAACAGCCAAGAAAATAATAAGATGCAATCCAATAAGGAGTGTGAACCTGCTTGGGAGTCTTGAAGGGGGACCAGGAGTTTCCCCGGGGCCCACCTGCCACAGAGCCAGCCTACCTATAGTAAACGGGCAGCAGCAGCTCGGGCTTCTTGATTTCCTCCCTGCGCAGGGTGACACTGGGCCCCTGAAGCTCTGCCTGCTCCTCGGCCTCCAGCTGCTTCAGCAGCTCCAGGTCGCTGGCGGAGGTGAGCTCATCCCGGATGTGGCTCCAGTCGTACTGCTGGCGCAGGAAGTTCTGCCACTTGTTGGGCGATAAAGGCGTCTTCCCGGGGTGCTTGCTCTGGATCCATCGGGCCGTGCGCCGGTCCAGCTTCTCCAGCACCATGGCCTCCCAGGCTCGGGCCTCTTTCTCAGCCGCGGGGAGCCAGGTCTCCCTTTCCTCCAGACTCTCATCCGGAGAAGGCGGCATGTCCAGGGTGTCTGGTTTCCTACTCTGCCGCCTGACGCAGAGACGCACGGACTTGCGGCGCGCCCTTTCTGGCTTTGGTTTCTTTAGCCACTTGGCCGAGCTTGCCTTCATTGCAGCCGGGCTGCTGTCTTCTGCTAAGAGACCCAAGAAAGGCTTTTGGCCTGCGGGCTTCTGAGCGCGGGCCTTCCTGACCCGGCGAGGCGGCCGGATGATGCCATCTGCGCAGTACAGGTGGTCGAAGTTGTACTGGTTATAAGGCATGCTGGGCAGCCCCCTCTGCCAGCCCACCTCCTGAGAGAAGGACAGGTTGGCCGCAGCATTTTTCAGATACTGGTCCTTGAGGTGCTCCAAGTACTTTGCGTTAAAGTGGAAGACGGGAGGCACTCTGGAGATGGACGCACACACCTCCCGGTCCTTAGGTTTTGAGAAGTAATTCAGGCCCCACCACAGCCGAGGGGGCAGTGTGGGAGGGCGGTCATAGGAGGGAAAGGTCGTTTTCTTAGGGGTCCTAGCCATGTCCCTCAGCAGATGCCCTTCCATAACGCTGGCCATTAAGGCAGGGGCAGGTCCCCAGCACCTACAAAAGGGGGCAGGAGAAAGAGTGAAGAGCTCTGAGTTAGCAGAAGTGAATAAAGAGGTTTGTGGAGGTTTGGAAATGTGAAATGTACCCCGTAAGCTTCATGTGTTTGTGAGTAAGCCTTTGGGCGGTGGAGAAGGGGGTGTCACTGAGCGGCAGGCCTTGGGATGTCAGAGCCCATGAGCTTCCACTTGAACTCTGCAGACAGGAAGATGTGATGCAGCTTTCTGCTCTTGCCATGCTAATCCTGCCATGGTGGAAACATCTCCTTGGAACTGTGAGCCAGAAATAAACCCTTTCCCTCCGTGAGCGGCTTGTGGTCAGGTGTTTTGTACAAGTAATGGGAAGGTAACGACTATAGACGTCTATAGCAGTACAGGAAGAAAAGAACTTGGGAAACAACTGGGAAGACGAGTAGAGCAGGACAGAATGAGAAAATCACGAGATTCCAAAAAACACGAGAAAGAAACAGCGCAACGTCCCGAGTATTTTCTATCAGGCCCTTGCTTCCAAGTCTCACCTGTGTATGTCTCTTACCTCCTTAGGACAGGCCACTGCTTTTCAGTAGTAAACCATTGTTTTCTTGAAACACTTTTCAAAGGCTTACAAGCAGCCGGGCACTGCTAGTGGAGGCTCCTGGGAGGCTCAGGTAGGGTGGCAGTAAGGGCACAGGTGTTCCAGGACAGCCCAGGCAGCACAGCCAGACTGACTGCCTTACACCCCACCCCCCGGCCCCCAGAAAAAAAACACGTTGTGGTGCCGGGCGTGGTGGCGCACGCCTTTCATCCCAGCACTCAGGAGGCAGAGGTAGGAGGATCGCCGTGAGTTCGAGGCCACCCTGAGACTCCATAGTGAATTCCAGGTCAGCCTGGACCAGAGTGAGACCCTACCTCAAAACAAACAAACAAACAAAAAAGCCACGTTATGGCATATAGTTCAAACCCCTCAGCCTGACCACTGGCTCTCTCAACTCCAACTTGTAAATTGTACCTTTATCCTGCCATGGAGCCTATGCTTGAGCCAGCTGGATCCCAAGCTGTTCCTTGAGCATTTCTCCCTCCACAAAGGGCAGTTTTCTCTATGCTCTCTGCATGAAATGGTCACTATTCCATACGTGACATGAATTTCACCCACTCTTTAGTTAATTTATTTCTGAGAGAGAAACAAGCAGAGACAGAGAGAGAATGGGCACACCAGGGCCTCCAGCCACTGCGAACCAACTCCAGATGCATGCGCCACCTGGTGCATCTGGCTCACGTGGGTTGTGGGGAATCGAACCCAGGTCCTTTGGCTTTGCAGGCAAGTGCCTTAACTGCTAAGCAATTTCTCCAGCCTGAATTTCAGGCATTCTTTTAGGCCCTATCTATCCCATAACTCTTTCTTGGTCTACGAGGCCACCTTGTCATACATGAATTTACAGTCTCTTCTAGTCTATCCCACTTATTTTAGCTGTTAGTCCTGTGGTACTTCACGCTGTTAACTATGCTTCCTGTCTCTCCTGTCCCTGAAACCAACCAGCACTTTCCCAAATTGCCTCATAGCCTTCACTATTAAAGTGCTTCAACTGTAGCACGTTATCAAGTGGGTAAACTGCTTTGACTCTTCCTTAATTAGTGGGCAAACTGTTTCTGAGTTTTAGTTAACATGGGAAGCACCACAGAGAACAGGAACAAATACTTTGACTTAATAGTTTGCTTTGGTTTCCATCTTGGCCTGCTAATGAGTTGACAATTACAGAGTAGTTTACTAAGGGCTTTACAGAAGGAACGTATGATGATCTTCAGAGAAGCAGAGGCTCCGAGAGGTAGGTAAGTTGCTTCAGCTCACAAGGTCCATAATTAGAGGAGTTAGGGTTCAAAGCTAGTATTGAGGAATGCAACTCAAAGTACTGAATGCCTGTGCCACGCCAGCCTTGGGCTGGGCTCTACTCCTGCCACTCAATATGCTGGTCTTGTCAGTCCCCAGGGACAGGTACCCTTGCTCCATGTCTTTCTATCTCACTCATACCAACTCCTGCCCTTCCTGCAGGGCTCCACGTGCCCTGCAGACCTCTCTGGCTCCCCTCTTTTCTTCACAGCAGGCAGCACATTCCTTCTCTCCCCAGGGTCCGATTTGTCCCACTGTCTTCCAAAAATAAAATATAACCTTGTGACGGTTCCTTCTGTTGAGTCTAAGCCAGAATTGAACACTTTCTTCAAATTAACTCACATAGGAATTTTTAACAATATCCTTCCGTCTGGGTGTGGTGGCGCACGCCTTTAATCCCAGCACTCGGGAGGCAGAGGAAGGAGGATCGCTGTGAGTTCAAGGCCACCCTGAGACTACATAGTGAATTCCAGGTCAGCCTGGACCAGAGTGAGACCCTACCTCAAAAAAAGAAAAGAAGTATTCTCTAGCCACAGCAAACAAGCTCCAGATGCATGGGCCATTTTGTACGTCTGTCTTTACATGGGCATGGGAGGATGGAACGCAGGTTGTTGGGCTTTGCAGGTAAGCGCCTTAACTGCTCAACCATCTCTCCAGCCCTCTAATAAAACATTTTACATTTCTAAAAAATTTTTATTCATGCCGGGCACTCAGGAGGCAGAGGTAGGAGGATCACCATGAGTTCAAGGCCACCCTGTGACTACATAGTGAATTCCAGGTCAACCTGGGCCAGAATGAGACCCTACCTCAAAAAAAATTATTTATTTATTTGATAGAGGGAAAGAGGCAGACACACAGAAAGAGAGAGAGAGAGAGAGAATGAGAGCACCAGGGTCACCAGCCACTGCAAACAAACTTCAGACACATACTCCACTGTGGGCATCTGGCTTACGTGGGGCCTGGGGAAACAAACCAAGGTCCTTTGGCTTTGCAGGCAAATGCCTTAACCACTAAGCCATCTCTCCAGCCCCATTTTACATTTTTACACATCACTAGGAGTGGATCTTACTCCTAATCAGGAGGCATTTAGACCCTAAGCACTTTAAAAGTAGGATGAGGGTGGGGTTTCCCCCTTACATGACTATCTGTATGAAGGTGGCCCCAAATATGCACTTTTACCTGTGCATAAGAACCTTTGTAACCTTGCACACAGAAATAATATCATAGGGCTAGAGAGATGGCTTAGCAGTTAAGGTGCTTTCCTGTGAAGCCTAAGGACCCAGGTTTGATTCTCCAGGTCCCACGTAAGCCAGATGCACATGGTGGCGCATGCGTCTGGAGTTCATTTGTAGGGGCTAGGAGGCCTGGCATTCCCCATTCTCACACTCTCTCTCTTCCTCTCTCTGTCTGTAATAAATAAATAAATAAATAATATAATAAAATAACAATATAATAATTATTATTAATATGGTGATGGTATAAGTTATGAATTCCTGAGAAAGAGTTAGTATGTGATATGTTGGTTAATTGGGAAGGAAAGAGATTCATGATAGATCCATTTTATTTTATTTTATTTTACTTTTTTTGCTTTTGTTTTTCAAGGTAGTGTCTCACTCTAGCCCAGGCTGATCTGGAAATCACTATGTAGTCTCAGGCTGGCCTCAAACTCACAGTGACCCTCCTACCTCTGCCTCCCAAGTGGGATTAAAAGTGTGTTCCACCACACCCAGCTAAATATTTTGTTTTTATTTAGTTATTTGAGAGAGAGAGAGAGAGAGAGAGAGAATGGGCACAGCAGGGCCTCTAGCCACTCCAAATGAACTTCAGACGCATTCACCACCTTGTGCATCTAGCTTACATGGGTCCTGGGGAATTGAACCTACATTCTTTGACTTTGTAGGTATGTATTCTAACCACTAAGGCATCTCTACAGCCCTTTAATATGCATTTTTATTTTTACTTTCTTTCTTTTTTTTTTTTTTTCAAGGTAGGGTCTCCATATTCTAGCTCAGGCTGACCTGGAATTCACTATGTAGTCTCAGGGTGGCCTCGAACTCATGGCGATCCTCCTACCTTAGCCTCCTGAGTGCTGGGATTAAAGGCGTACACCACCACATCCGACTTAATATATATTTTATTTTATTCTTTTTATTTGTTTGTATAGGCCCATTTTATTTGATTTTTATTTATTTATTTTTGGCTTTTCGAGGTAGGGTTTCACTCTAGCTCAGGCTGACCTGGAATTCACTATGTATTCTCAGGATGGCCTCGAACTCATGGTGATCCTCCTACCTCTGCCTCCCGAGTGCTGGGATTAATGATATGCACCACCGTGCCTGGCTCAGGTGTACAGTTTTGAGGGGTTACATTTCATCACAGGAGAGAAAGCCGGCTAGCAGGAACAGGAAGCCAGCTTGTCACACTGCAGTCATAGAAAGCAGGGAAAGACAGGAAGTGAGGTTGGACTATAAAATTTCAAGGCCCACCCCCAGTGTCTCACTACTCTAGCAAAGCTCCACCCTCCTGAAGGTTCCAGAAGCTTCTCAAAGCAGTACTACCAGCTAGGACCAAACATTCAAATACATGAGCCTATGGGGGATGTTTACATTCAAACCACAAGAAGCTACATCTCCCTTAACAATCTTGTAGACTGCTTAACATTGCCTAAATAGAACATTGTGAGTGTGGAAAGATGGAATGTTATAGATCAAGAACTAAAGTTATCTTGAGGCTGTGTTTATCACCTTCAAGTAGCCATCTTCTTTTCTTTCTTCCTTTCATTCTTTCTTTCTTTTTCAAGGTAGGGTCTTTCTCTAGCCCAGGCTGACCTGGAATTCACTATGTAGTCTCAGGGTGGTCTCAAACTCATGACAGTCCTCCTCCCTCTGCCTCCCAAGTGCTGGGATTCATCAAATAGCCTTTTTTTTTTTTTTTTTTTTTTTTTTTTGGTTTTTCAAGGTAGGGTCTCACTTGGTCCAGGCTGACCTAGAATTAACTATGTAGTCTCAGGGTGGCCTCAAACTCATGGCGATCCTCCTACCTCTGCCTCCGGAGTGCTGGGATTAAAGGCGTGTGCCTGGCTTAAGTAGCCATTTTCTATCAACCTTTGTATCTGAGGCAGCATCCTCTGCATTTACAGATAAGCCTCTTGGAATATATTTCTAAGCTTGACACATCTCCAGCCTCCACCAACTCTTGAGGCTGAGAATATGTTAAAATTTGAAAGCTATAGAAGCGATTTCCCTATTCTGTTGTAGTAGTCTTTGTAGTCTGTCTATCAGATGCTTTGTAATTGATAAGTGAACAGACATGACTTTCTTTTGTTCTGCCCCTATAAAAGCTCACATAACCTTTTGCATGGTGGAAATTCATAGTAAATTGAACCAGTGTTCCCAGACCAAGATAATTCATGTTTGATCTCATATATTTTCTTATTTCCTTTAAAACAGAGTGTTTGGCCCAGCACGTTGGCGCACACCTTTAATCCCAGCACTTGAGAGGCAGAGGTAGGAGGATCCCTGTGAGTTCGAGGCTACTCTGAGACTACATAGTGAATTCTAAGTTAGCCTGGGCTAGAGTGAAACTCCACTTTAAAAAAAAAAAAAAGCAGGGCTGGAGAGATGGCTTTAGCGGTTAAGGCACATGCCTGTGAAGCCTAAGGACCCAGGTTTGATTCTCCAGGTCCCACGTAAGTCAGATGCACATGGTGGCGCATGTGTCTAGAGTTTGTTTGCAGTGGCTGCTAGCCCTGGTGCGCCCATTCTCACTCTGTCTCCCTTTCTCTCTGACTCTAATAAATGATTTTTTAATCTTTGAAAACAAACAAACAAACCAGAGTGTTTGACAGGGAGGATAAGGGAAGTATGGTTGATAGGGAGAGCGGGATCTGTTTCTAATGCCCCTCTGCTTCTTCTTCATACAGAAATTCCCCTTATCCTCTCTGTGTCTTCCTCACCCCTCCACCTAAACAATTTCCACTTCTCACCATGCATTCATACAGCTACTGACGGGGGATAGGAGAAAGCTTCTCCTTTTAGGCAGTTTCAGTTAGAGATTCAGGCCCAGAGAGAACCAGGAGATGCCACCTCGCCCTGGCACAAGCACAGAACTCTTGGCAGAAATGGAACTCTTGTCTGATCAAGACTGATCTACAGTGCCTCCTGCTGTCCACTGCCTAGCATGCTACCTCGATAAAACCTGTCCAGATGGGCTGGCCCAGGTGAGCTGGTTCTGGGATCCACCCTCCAAATCTACAAACCAGTCAGGTCTTCCCCTTGCCTATAAAGGCTGCTGTCTTCTTCCTATGGCTAGCTCCGCCCTGCTCTGCTCCGCTCCGCTCTGTCTGGCTGCGCTTGGCCACAGGGACACATGTGAGTCTGTCTTCTCCCTTTCCCAACCTGGCTGGGTGGGGTGTGGGAGAGCATAACACTGTTTCTTGGTCTGAGAGAACTTTTTTGCTTGCCTCTCTGCTCTGTAGTTTGGGGTAACATCTCATTTTGATTACATGCGTAATTTTCCTCTCGTCTCTGAATCTACCAGACATGTATTTGCCTTGCACTCTAGATCTACTACATGGGTGCCCTTGCTAACTCCAGGCCTGCTACCTGTATAATTTCTTTCTTTTTTTTTTTTTTTTTTTTTTTTTTGGTTTTTCAAGGTAGGGCCTCACTCTGGTCCAGGCTGATCTGGAATTAACTATGTAGTCTCAGGGTGGCCTTGAACTCACAGCAATCCTCCTACCTCTGCCTCCCGAGTGCTGGGATTAAAGGCGTGCGCCACCACACCCGGCTTTCTGCTCATGAGCTCCCTTCAGGTCCCACAAAAACTGCAGTGGTTGGAAATTACCTTCGAAATGGCCTCCTTTAGCTCAGTCTCTATAGGAAGCAAAGTTCTGCATTTTAAATCTTCTTTGGTTTCTTAGGTTCCAAAGCTGGTCGTAGTGGTCACCAGGCAACCTGACCCTTCCGAATTCCACGTGTCTACTCACGGAACTGTGGGCTCAATTGGGGGTAGATTCAACTGTTTATTCAATCGCCTTCCCTGTAAACTGTGTTTTAGGAAATTGCATTGTATTCATTGATTGGTAGCTTAATGGATTTCTTAGTTATTTTTTGTAAAAGAAATCTTTTGGGCTGGGTGTGGTGGCGCACTTTTTTAATCCCAGTACTCAGGAGGCAGAGGTAGGTGGATTACTGTGAGTTGAAGACCACCCTGAGACTACACAGTGAATCCCAGGTCAGCCTGGGCTAGAAAGTGACATCTTACCAAAAAAAAAAAAGGGGGGGGCTGGAGAGATGGCTTAGCGGTTTAGCTCTTGCCTGTGAGCCTAAGGACCCCGGTTTGAGGCTAGATTCCCCAGGATCCACGTTAGCCAGATGCACAAGGGGACGCATGCGTCTGGAGTTCGTCTGCAGTGGCTAGAGGGCCTGGCGAGCCCATTCTCTCTCTCTCTCTCTACCTCTCTCTCTCGAATAAATAAATAAACAAACAAAAAAGGCTGGAGAGATGGCTTAGCAGTTAAGGTGCTTGCCTGCAAAACTAAAAGACCTCAACTCGATTCCCCAGGACCCACGTAAGCCAGGTGCACAAGGCTACACATGTGTCTGGAGTTCATTGGCTGGAAGCCCTCATATGCCCATTTTCTCTCTCTCTCTCTCTCTCTCTCTCTGCCTCTTTCCCTCTCTCAAATAAATAAATAAAAATATATATTTTTTTTAAAAAAGAAACCTTTAGTTACATAGAGCTTAATGTCCCATGCCACCTCCCTGCCAGCACGTTTTAAGTCCTGTGGGGAAAGAGACAGCAGGAATACATGAATGGGTGGCTCTGGCGTTGTTCAGGTCACCAGGTAGGTAAGACAGACCACTATAATATATATTATATATTATATATATAATAAAATAATATATATTACCATAAGTAATAATATATATAATATATATAAAATAAAAGCTGTCTCCTGGGCCTTTTCCATTTTCCTTTCATCTTTCCACTGCTACTCAATCTCCTTTCCCCTCACAATTCAATTCTACTGCCACATCCTGGCTAGACAGTAAACCAGTGACACTGTTTTTTTTGTTTGTTTGTTTTTTGATTTTTTGAGGTAGGGTGTTGTCGCTCTGGCCCAGGCTGACCTGGAATTCACTCTGTCGTCTCAAACTCACGGCCATGGCCACAATCCTCCTACTTCTGCCTCCCCAGTGCTGGGATTAAAGGCGTGCGCCACCACTCCCGGCTCAGTGACACTGTTTTTAGAAGTGCGTTGTGGAGGCCAGAGGGTGACATCATGCATACTCCTCTATCACTCTTCCATGATATTTCCTTGAGATAGAAGTTTTCATTGACCCTGGAGCTGCCAGGATTTTTTTTTTTAATGTCAAACTGACCAATGAGCCTCTGTGATTCTGTTGTGTCTGCTTCCCTCAGCACCGGGGTTACAGGTGTGCACAGCTGCATTGGGTGCTAGGGATGCAGCTCAGGTCCTCTTGCGTATGCAGCCCTTATTCACTGATCCAACTTCCCAGCTCCCACACTCATCTTTACTTTGTTTTTTTTTTTTTTTTTTAGTGAAGTTTTCCCAATATTTTATTATTTATTTATTTATCTGACAGAGAAAGAGGGAAAGAGAGAATGGGCACGCCAAGGCCTCCAGCCACTGCAAACGAACTCCAGACGCGTGCACTCCCTTGTGCATCTGGCTAACGTGGGTCCTGGGGAATCAAACCTGGGTCCTTTGACTTTGCAGGCAAACGTCTTAACCACTAGGCAATCCCTCCAGCCCCCCTTTTTTTTACTATTTAATTAATTAATTAATTTTTTACTTGAGAGTGACAGACAGAGAGAGAAAGAGGTAGAGAGAGAGAGAGAGAGAGGGAGAGAGAGAGGGCGCACCAGGGCTTCTAACCACTGCAAACGAACTCCAGACGTGAGTGCCCCCTTGTCCATCTGGCTAACGTGGGTCCTGGGGAATTGAGCCTTGAACCGGGGTCCTTAGGCTTCACAGGCAAGCGCTTAACCACTAAGCCATCCCTCCAGCCCCTATTTTACTATTTAATTCTAATCACATGCTCTAGCTTCCTAACATGCCATAATAAACATGGAATGTTAAAATCATTGCTGCAATAAAATAATCCCAGGTAATGACTTTAGTCACAGGTAGGGCAGAATTTTAGAATGAAGATCAGCAAAATCGGATGATACTCAGGAAAATGAGAGAAATAAGCTAAATCAAAGCATGGCTAACCTTCAAATTGATTACCCAGAACACATGCACAGAGCCAGGCTCATCATCCAGAAGGCTGAGGTGAATGGATTTTTTTTTTCCATGTACCAATCTTGAAATTCCAGGTAGATGCTCATGCTTCAGGCCCTGGTCAGCTGGTTCCATTGCTGTGGGCTTATGGTAAGGAAGAATATCATGATGTCAAGAGCACGTGGCAGAGAAGCCGGGTGTGGTGGCGCACGCCTTTGATCCCAGCACTTGGGAGGCAGAGGTAGGAGGATCACCATTAGTCTGAGGCCACCCTGAGACTACATAGTGAATTCCAGCTCAGTCTGCCATACAGCGAGACCCTACCTCAAAAAACAACAATACAAAACAAAACAAAAAGTAGTACATGGAAAAGGAGACTTAAGGAAAGGATTTATATGGGCTCCTGGTTTCAAAGGTTTCAGTCCAGGCTGGAGAGATGGCTTAGCGGTTAAGGCACTTCTCTGCAAGGCCTAAGGACTCATGTTCTACTCCCCAGATCTCATGTAAGCCAGACGCACAAGGTGACGCATGCGCAAGGTCACACATGTGCACAAGGTGGTGTACCCATCTGGAGTTTGATTGCAGTGGCTAGGGTCTTTGGTGTGCCAATCTCTTTCTCTCTCTCTCTCTCTCTCTCTCACACACACACACACACACACACATTCTCCCTCTCACACATAAAAAAGTTTTCAGTCCATGGTTCGCTGGCTTGCTCTGCTGTTTCTGGGTTGTGGTGAGGTCGTGGAAGAGCACGGAGGAACAAAGTTCAGTCACCATCCTTTGTTTACAACACGAGCACTAGCCAGTGTTGGGGCATTCATTCCTCTTTGGCCATTGCAGGAAAGTGCACCCTGCTGAGGGCAAGAACATGGGCCACCACAGGGGCACATGCCATGCACACACCACACGCATTCCATATTACACAAATGCAAGCAAACCACTTAAACACACGTACATAACTCAATACATTTAGCAATTACATGGGTGTGAGCAGCAGGTTGGATGACTGCAGCAAAACAGGAAATCCCTACTGGGTAGGTATTAGACGTTACAGCGTTCTAAGGAAGGCACCACAGTGGCGCACGACTTTAATCACAGCACTTGGGAGGCAGAGATAGGAGGGACGATTGATGTAAGTTTGAGGCTAGCTTGGGAGTACAGAATAAGTTCCAGGTCAGCCTGGGTTAGAGTGAGACCCTTTGGGGGGTGGTCTCAAACAAATGAAGGAATTTACCTTATTTAGTTTCTGAGACACTATGCACAAAATACACTAGATATCCCGCAGAACTAGTACAAAAGGAGTTAGACCCTACAGTGAGTTGTATAACTCATGACTAGTGGGCTGTGAGATAATATGAAACTAGGTAAAAATATTTAACACAATCCAGGCGTGGTGGTGCACGCCTTTAATCCCAGCACTTGGGAGGCAGAGATAGGAGGATCGACATGAGCTTGAGGCCACCCTGAGACTACATAGTGAATTTCAGGTCAGCCTGGACTAGAGCAAGACTCTACCTCAAAAAAAAAAAAAAAAAAAAAAAGAAAAAACAAACAAACAAACAAAAAAAACCAATCAACACAGCTTATACAGTTACAGGTTTTTCTAATCACAAGGACACACAATTATTCTTGTTATCAAGATGCAAGACCTTGGGAAGAAAAAAACCCATTTAAAATATTTTATATATTTGAGAAGAGGCAGAGAGAGAGAGAGAGAGACAGACAGACAGACAGACAGAGAGAAACAGAGACAGAGAGAATGGGCAAGCCAGGGGCCCTAGCCACTGCAAATGAACTACAGACACATGTGCCACCTTGTGCATCTGATTTATGGGGGTACTGGTGAATAGAACTTGGGTCCAAGCGCCTTAACCGCTAAGCCATCTCTCCAGTCCCCCAAAAAATCCATTTGTGGTTGTAAGTGATCGATCCCTCATGAAGCAGTGAGAAAAAGCGACAAGTCTGGCATGAATGGGACATAATGTTCATCTAGAGAACCAAAATTAGAGTCTGTTGTAACAAAAGAATAACTGTGATGTCATGTGTGTGGGGGGGTCACACTGTAAAATGCTTAAAACCCTTGGTAACCTATGTGGGAATACACAAATAGATAACGCACGAGCAAAACAAGGTGCACATTTTTGACAGAACAGGCTTAGGTAACAGGCTTAGTAATGATAAGGAGCATCTGTTACACTACACAAAGTGATGAAACATTTAAGAATTTGGCGACTTGGGAAGTCTTGCATGCGAGGATTCCTAAGAGCCAGCCCTGGTGCAGCCCGTTCTTTATGAGGCAGAGAAGCACTATTAGGAAGATGTTTCCTGACTTAACAAGCTGCTGGGCAAGGACGGCTTGGTGGAAGTTCAAGGGTGACTATTTTCGCTTTTGTTGGTGAGCCTGCGCTGCCCTTGCAGGTTCTAGCAGCTGACAGCCCCAGGGCCACCGGGGGCGCTCAGGCTGCAGGAAGGCAGCCAGCCACTAGAGGATCTCCAGCACCCACCTCCACTGCGAGGCAGACCTGAAGTCTGTCTAATCGCAAGATGGTAGGCACGTCCCTTGCTATCTTGCGAGCTGGCAGGTTGTGCCAACTGGGCCTGAAGACGTGGGCGCGCATGTCGGGGTCTCCCCAGCTCGGGCCGGCCGGCCGGATCACTCGGGCCTGTGAGCGGACTAACGCGACGCTGAGCGTGGATCCCGCGGGCCCCCGCGGCTGGGACGAGCCCGTGCGCATCGCCGTGCGCGGCCTGGCCCCCGAGCAGCCCGTCACGCTGCGCGCGTCCCTGCGCGACGAGAAGGGCGCGCTCTTCCGCGCCCACGCGCGCTACCGCGCCGACGCCGGCGGCGAGCTGGACCTGGCGCGCGCGCCCGCGCTGGGCGGCAGCTTCGCGGGGCTCGAGCCCATGGGGCTGCTCTGGGCCCTGGAGGCCGAGCGGCCTCTGTGGCGCCTGCTGAAGCGGGACGTGCGCACGCCCTTCGCCGTGGAGCTGGAGGTGCTGGACGGCCACGAGCCCGACGCCGGGCGGCTGCTGGCGCGGGCGGTGCACGAGCGTCGCTTCATGGCGCCCGGGGTGCGGCGGGTGCCGGTGCGCGCGGGCCGGGTGCGCGCCACGCTCTTCCTGCCGCCAGGTGAGACCCGCGCTGCCTGCGGGAGCCCGGGCGGGCCTCTTGCGCGGCCCGAGAATCAGGCGATTGTGTAACTTCCCCGAACTTGTCCCTGTTCTTAGTCTTTTTACAGGTAGCTTTCCGCCCTAGCCCAGGGTGACCTGGAATTCACTAGGTAGTCTCAGGGTGGCCTTGAACTTACGGTGCTCCTCCTACCTCGGCCTCCTGAGTGCTGGCTTCCTTCCCTTACTCTTTGTTTTTTAATTTTTACATTTTTATTTTTTTGAGAGAGAATAAAATGAGTGAGCACACCAAGGCCTCCAGCCACTGCAAACGAAACCCAGACGCATGTGCCACCTTGTGCATGTGGCTTATGTGAATCCTGAGGAATTGAACCTAGGTCCTTTGGATTTGCGGGCAAAGGCAACTTAACCGCTAAGATATCTCTCCAGCCCATATTTCTGTTTTTCAAAAAAAAAAAATATTTATTTGAGAGAGACAGAGAATGGGCAATCTAAGACCTCTAGCCGTTCATTACAAGCTGCCCTACAAACCAAAGTCCAGACACATGCGCCCCCATGTGCACCTGGCTTACGTGGGTCCTGGAGAATCAAACCGGGATCCTTTGGCTTTACAGGCAAATGCCTTAACCACTAAGCTATCTCTCCAGCCCTTTCAGCATTTTTGTTGTTGTTGTTGTTGTTTTTGAGGTAGGGTCTCACTCTAGCTCAGGCTGACCTGGAATTCACTCTGTAGTCTCAGGGTGGCCTTGAACTCCTGGCAATCCTCCTACCTCTGCCTCCGGAGTGCTGGGATTAAAGGTGTGCGCCACTGCGCTGGTAATCTTTCAACATTTTTATAGCATTTTTGATTTTTATTTGAGAGACAGAAAGAGAATTTGGCTTAAGGGCTTCAGGCACTGCAATCAAACTCCGGATGCTTCTGCCACCTAGTGGGCATTTTAGACCTTGCACTTGCCTCAACTTTCTGCATCTGGCTTACGCAGGAGCTGAAGAGTTGAACATGGGTCCTTAGGCTTCACAGACAAGCACCTTAACCACTAAGCCATCTCTCCAGCCCTCTTTCAGCATTTTTTTATTTGGTATGTTATATGTGTGGTATCCTGGTGTGTGCATGTTTGTATGCATGTGGGTATATGTGTGTTTGTGTGTGTGTGTGTATGTAGGGTAGTGGTTGATGGCATTGTATCCTCCTTGCCTGTGGTGTCTTCAAATAATTTTTAAAAATTATTTTTTTAGAGCGGGAGAGAGGGAGAGAATGGGTGCACCAGAGCCTCTAGCCACTGCAGTGAGGTCCAGATGCATGTACCACCATGTGCATCTGGCTTATGTGGGAACTGGGGAATTGAACCTGGGCCCTTTGGCTTCTCAGGCAAGCCCCTTAATCGCTAATCCAGCTTTCTGTCTGATTTTTGTTTGGCTGGTGTTTGTGTGGTATATACACATGTGTGTGCCCATACCACACCCCATGTGTTTGCCTGAAGTGGGGTGCACCCATGGTGGCCAGAGTGGAACATTGGGTCTCCCTCTTCTGCCTTTTCCTATTTTCTAATTTATGAAATATTTTCATTTACTTGAGAGAGATAAAGAGAAAGAAAGAGAGAGTGTGTGTGTATGTGTGTGCGTACGTGCTCAAAGACCTTTTGCCACTGCAAAGGAACGTCCTTAATTGCTGAGCCATCTTCTCCCCAGCCCAACTGCCTTTTCTTATTTGAGCCAGAGTCTCTTACTGATCTCCGAAGTGCAATTTTTTTCCCCTTTCTTTCCTTTTCTTTTCCTTTCCTTTCCCTTTTCCTTTCTGGGCTCCAGGGCTCTGTTCTTGAGTGTCTGTTCTCATATAAGACTCACTGCAATCTTCCTACCTGGGATTAAAAACATGTACCACATCAGACTCCCTCTTAGTTTTTTTAAAAAATATTTTATTTTTAAAATATATTTTATTTATTTATTTATTTGAGAGAGAGAAGGAGGCAGAGAGGGAGGGAGGGAGGGGGGGGAGGGAGGGAGAGGGAGAGAATGGGCACGCCAGGGCCTCCAGCCACTTCAAACGAACTCCAGATGCATGTGCCACCTTGTGCATCTGGTTTACATAGGTCCTGGGGAATCGAACCGAGGTCTGTTGGCTTTGCTGGCCAGCACCTTCACCACTAAGGCATCTCTCCAGTCTTCCCTCTTACATTTTCTTTACTCATAGAGCTATCTTCCCAGGCCCCATCTTTCAGCATTTTTGGTTGCCATGTGAAAAGTCGGTTAAGCCCAGTAGCTTTTGTGCTACTGCACAGAGTTTCAGTCATGTTCCTTGTTTTTTGTTTTGTTTCCCCCCAGAACCTGGGCCCTTTCCTGGGATCGTGGACCTTTTCGGAGTTGGAGGTGGTCTTCTGGAGTATCGGGCTAGTCTGCTGGCTGGAAAGGGTTTCGCTGTGCTGGCTCTGGCTTATTACAGCTATGACGACCTCCCCAAAACCGTGGAGGCTGTGCACCTGGAGTACTTTGAAGAAGCTGTGAGCTACCTGCTTAACCACCCTGAGGTTAGATCTTCTCTAAGCGTTACAGGCCACTTATCATGTCCTTACACATGGTCTTGGGTTCACAGAATTAACACAGTTGTGACAGCCCATCCCTACCTTCAGCACCCACTGTTTTTTTTTTTTTCCTTTTTTAAATATTTTATTTATTTATAGCAAGCAGACAGAAAGAGAGAGAGAGACAGACAGACAGAAAGCGAGCACTCCAGGGCCTCCAGCCACTGCAAACAAACTCGAGATGCATGCACTACTCCATGTATCTGCTTTTATGTGGGCACTTGGAATTGAACCTGGGTCGTTAGGCGTTGTAGGCAAGTGCTTTAACAGCTGAGCTATCTCTCTGCCCCCTCCCCCCACACTGTCTTTTATAGTTACTCAGTCCTCATATTGGTATAGCATCTCTTTATTTTACTTATTTCAGTTTTTTGAGAGGTGTGGGGTGGGAGGTCTTGCTCTAGCCTAGGATGGCATGGAATTCACTATATAGTCTGGGGCTGGCCTCGAACACATAGCCTACCTCTGCCTCCCCAGTGCTTGGATTAAAGGCGTGTTCCACCACACCTGGCACTTCTCGGGCATTTCTATGCAACTCTGCATGACTGCAGTATATTTCCCAGTAGTAGGTAATTGTAAGTTCCAGTATATTGTAGTATTTCAGAAAGAACTCAAGCACAGGGGTTGGAGAGATGGCTTAGTTGTTAAGGCGCTTGTCTGCAAAGCCTAACGACCCAGTTTGATTCCACAGAACCCACATAAGCCAGATGCACAAAGTAGCAGATGCATCTGGACTCCATTTGTAGTGGCAGGAGGCTCTGGTGCACCCATTCTCTCTCTTTCTCTCTACCTCTTTTTGTCTTTCTCTCTCTCTCTCAAATAAATAAACAAAATATTTAGGCTGGAGAGTTGGCTTAGCAGTTAAGCACTTGCCTGTGAAGCCTAAGGACCCCGGTTCGAGGCTCGATTCCCCAGGACCCATGTTAGCCAGATGCACAAGGGGGCACATGTGTCTGAAGTTCGTTTGCAGTGGCTGGAGGCCCTGGGGTGCCCATTCTTTCCCTCCCTTCCTCCCTCTCTCTCTCTCTCTCTCTGCCTTTCTCTCTCTGTTGCTCTCAAATAAATAAATAAAAATAAACAAAAAATTTATTAAAAATAAAAAAAATAAATAAAAATATTTGAAAAGGAGAGAGAGGGAGAGCCAGCAGGCCAGGTGTGGTGGCACACGCCTTTAATCCTAGCACTCGGGAGGCAGAGGTAGGAGGATCACTGTGAGTTCAAGGCCTGCGACTACATAGTGAATTCAAGGTCAGCCTGAGCTAGAGTGAGACCGTACCACAAAAATCCAAAAAGAGAAAGTAGGAGAAACCCAAGAATATTTGAGAACCCTGGGTTTAACAGAGGAGGTAAAGGGAAAATAAAGGGTGTGACTATTCAGATGATTGTACTTTTTTTTTTTTTTTTTTTGGTCTTGTTTGAGATAGGTTCTTACTCTAGGCCAGACCGGCCTGGAATTCACTCAGTAGCTCCAGGGTGGCTTTGAACTCACTGTAATCCTCCTACCTCAGCCTCCCAAGTGCTGGGATGAAAAGCATGTGCCATCTCTTGACACTGCAAATGAGCTCCTGATGCATGCACCACCTTGTGCATCTGGCCCTACATGGGTGCTGGGAAATTGAGCCCTGGGTTGGCAGGCTGTGCAAGCAAGTGCCTTTAACCACTGGGCATCTCCCCACCATCTAGATGATTGCTCTGTGCTTTGGGGGAACAGAGGTATGAGCACAGGGTTTATTTCAAAGGAGGATTTAGGCGGGCGTGGCAGGTGGCTCATGCCCGGCACTCGGGAAGCCAAGGCAAGGGATCCAAGCTTCATAAGTTCAAGACCAGGAAAACCTGGGCTACAAAGTGAGACCCTGTCCTGTCTCAAAAACAGTGTGGGTAGGGGTGAGGGGTAGGGACCGTCACAGCCAACACCTAGGTAGCAGGATGTCTTTAGACTTCTAGCTTGGGTATGTAACAGGATAATGTGATTACCTTGCTTTATTTTTCTGATTTTAGAGACAGAGACAGAGAAAGAGAGAGAGAATTGGCACACCAGGGCCTCAGCCACTGCAATTGAACGCCAGACACTTGTGCCACCTATTGGGCATGTGCAACCTTGTGCTTGCCTCACCTTTGTGTATCTGGCTTACGTGGGATCAGGAGAGTCTAACATGGGTCCTTGGGTTTCACAAGCAAGTGCCTTACCACGAAGCCATCTCTCTCCAGCCCACCTTGCTTGTTTTAAATTCAACCAAAATTGAATGTGGAGGTATGCATGGAATTCATAGCAAAGGTGATAAGGGATGTTGGAACCAGCATAGGATGTATCTAGAGAAGAGCTAACTTTGGGATTTAATTTGTCAATGTCTAACTCCATGATGTGGGCATCTTTGTTTTCTCCTTTGAAAAGCACTATGTTAAGATATCCCTAGAGCCGGATGTGGTGGCGCATGACTTTAATCCCAGTACTGGGGAGGCAGAGGTAGGAGCATCCCCGTGAGTTCGAGGCCACCCTGAGACTACATAGTGAATTCCAGGTCAGCCTGGGCTAAGCGATTTCAACACAAAGGAGGAGAAAATTGCCTTGCTATGATGCTTTCTGAAGGGCATCACAGTGCTGTCTAATAAGGCTCTGTGCTGCTGTGGGGAACATGTATTAAAGTGATGAGGTGTTCACCTGGGCATTAGCATGAAAGATCAATTAAATTGACCAAGAAGGCTTCATAGCTTATTAACAGATGCCCTAAGCCCGTTGAAGGGAAGAGTCAATCTGTGGAAAGGTCCAACAACCATTCTGTTCCTTGTAGGGCATGATGCACAACTGGAAGAGCGAGAGTTCTATGCCAACGAGGCTCAGACGCCTGGAGGCCCTTGGGAAGTGACTAGCCAGATCATCGTGTACCCAGCGCGGGGCACTAAATGAGCCCCTTACTTGCGTGTCGTGTGGCTGCACCTTGTGATGTAAATGGTTCCTGAATAAACTGCTTTGAGAAGAGTTCCGATTGCCGTTGCCTTGCCTAATTCCGCTGGACGGGAAGGGTAGGGACATGTGCACATGCTGGGGCTGTAGCTCAGTGCAAAAGTGCTCATCTAGCATGCTTAAGATCCTGGGTATAAGCCGGGCATGGCAGTGCATTCCTTTAATCCCAGCACTCCGAAGGCAGAGGTGGGAGAATCACCGTGAATTTGAGGCCACCCTGAGACTACATAGTGAGTTCCAGGTCAGCCTGGGCTAGAGTGAGACCCTACCTCGAAAAACAACAACAACAACAAAAAACACCTATTATCTGAAGGTTTGTGGGGAAAGACTCAAATATATTCTAAGAATGTCAGTTCAAATTAGTTTATCCGAACATTTTATAGTTGCATTAAGTTTTTTCTATAAATATTTTTATTATTAAAAATACTTGCCTGTGCATGTGGAGAGCGGTTGGAGGCGGCCATCCCAAGATGGCGCCAGGGCTGGCTGCCAAGTCTCATGACTAAGCACCATTTCCTGCTTCCCCTTCTGAGTAAACACGTACACACTGCGAAGTGCGCATGTACAGCGCTAGGCAAGATCAGACCACCATCAGGTGGTTGGCTGAGCCCTGTTGTCCACGCCACGTGGCAGCTGCTGATTGGGTCAGGCTGGCTATATCTAGGGCGGAGGTTGGTATCGGGGCCTCTGCTTCCTGATGTAAATGGTTCCTGAATAAACTGCTTTGAGAAGAGTTCCGATTGCCGTTGCCTTGCCTTATCCGCTGGACGGGAAGGGTAGAGACATGTGCACATGCTGGGGCTGTAGCTCAGTGCAAAAGTGCTCATCTAGCATGCTTAAGATCCTGGGTATAAGCCGGGCATGGCAGTGCATTCCTTTAATCCCAGCACTCCGAAGGCAGAGGTGGGAGAATCACCGTGAATTTGAGGCCACCCTGAGACTACATAGTGAGTTCCAGGTCAGCCTGGGCTAGAGTGAGACCCTACCTCGAAAAACAACAACAACAACAAAAAACACCTATTATCTGAAGGTTTGTGGGGAAAGACTCAAATATATTCTAAGAATGTCAGTTCAAATTAGTTTATCCGAACATTTTATAGTTGCATTAAGTTTTTTCTATAAATATTTTTATTATTAAAAATACTTGCCTGTGCATGTGGAGAGCGGGTGTGGCGGCCATCCCAAGATGGCGCCAGGGCTGGCTGCCAAGTCTCATGACTAAGCACCATTTCCTGCTTCCCCTTCTGAGTAAACACGTACACACTGCGAAGTGCGCATGTACAGCGCTAGGCAAGATCAGACCACCATCAGGTGGTTGGCTGAGCCCTGTTGTCCACGCCCACGTGGCAGCTGCTGATTGGGTCAGGCTGGCTATATCTAGGGCGGAGGGTTTGGTATCGGGGCCTCTGCTTCCTGATGTAAATGGTTCCTGAATAAACTGCTTTGAGAAGAGTTCCGATTGCCGTTGCCTTGCCTTATTCCGCTGGACGGGAAGGGTAGTGACATGTGCACATGCTGGGGCTGTAGCTCAGTGCAAAAGTGCTCATCTAGCATGCTTAAGATCCTGGGTTTAAGCCGGGCATGGCAGTGCATTCCTTTAATCCCAGCACTCGGGAGGCAGAGGTAGGAGGATCGCTGTGAGTTCATGGCCATCCTGAGACTACAGAGTGAATTCCAGGTCAGCCTGGGCTAGAGTGAGACCCTACCTCAAAAAAAAAAAAAAAAAAAAAAAGATCCTGGGTTTAGTCCCAGTGCCAAATGACAGCTAAGAAACAAACCTTCTTTTAAAAAAATAGTGTTGGCTGGGTGTGGTGGCACATGCCTTTAATCCTAGCACTCGGGAGGCAGAGGTAGGAGGATTGCTGTGAGTTTGAGGCCACTCTGAGACTACATAGTGAATTCGAGGTCAGCCTGGGCTAAAATGAGACCCTACCTCGAAAAACCAAAAAAAAAATTTTTTTGAAAACAAAAATAGTGCTTATTAGCCATGCGTGGTGGTGCCCGCCTTTAATCCCAGTCAGCACTTGGGAGGCAGAGGTAGGAAGATTGCCATGTGTTCAAGGCCACCCTGAGACTATGTAGTGAATACCATGTCAGCCTGGCTAAATCAAGAGACTACCTCAAAAAAAAAAAAAAAAAAAAAAAAAAAGTGCCTCTCCAAAAAATGGTTTCATGACTAAAAAGGGAGTCATTAGTATAAACAGTTTTGTTCAATTAAAACATAGAGAGAAGCCAGGCATGGTGGCACAGACCCTGAGACTACATAATGAATTCCAGGTCAGCTTCTACTACAGTGAGATGCTACCTGGAAGAACACAAAATTAGAGAGGCCATGTGTGGTGGTACACACCTTTAATCCCAGTTTTTGGGAGGCTAAGATAGGGTGATCACTGTGAATTTGAGGCCAGCCTGAGACTACATAGTAAATTCTAGGTCAGCTTGGGCTAGAGCGAGACCCTACATTGAAAAACCAAAAAAAAAAAAAAAAAAAAAAAAAAAGGCCTGGAGAGATGGCTTAGCGGTTAAGCGCTTGCCTGTGAAACACAAGGACCCCGGTTCGAGGCTTGGTTGCCCAGGACCCACGTAAGCCAGATGCACAAGGGGGTGCATGAATCTGGAGTTCGTTTGCAGTGGCAGGAAGCCCTGATGCGCTCATTCTCTATCTGCCCCCCCTCGAATAAATAAATCATAAAATAAAAATTAAAAAAATAGAGCCGGGTTTGGTGACACATGCCTTTAATCCCAGCACTCGAGAGGCAGAGGTAGGAGGATCTCCATGAGTTTGAGGCCACCCTGAGAATACAGAGTGAATTCCAGGTCAGCCTGTGCTAGAGTGAGACCCTACATCGTAAAACCAAAACAGAGAGAGAGAGACAGGAATAGTGGTACATGTTCTGAATCCTAGATTAGGAGGACTGGCATGAGTTTGAGGCCAGCCTGGGGTTTATAGAGTGAGTTCCAGGTCAGCCTGGACTAGAGTGGGACCCTACCTCGACAAACAAAAATAATTATTGTGCTTTACAACTCTTGAGCTAGTGTTGCTACTGTTATCCTTCTTCCTAAAAGGACCTTTGGGACAATTTTGCTACTTATCTTTTCACATATATGCAGCCATAAAAAGGTTTTTTTTTTTGTTTCATATATATCATGAATATATTAACATGAATATTGGCTATAAAACAAACCAAATTGGAGGAAAGAGCACCTTTCACAGTACAGAGGGCTTGTGCCACCACAATGCAGAGGAATGACAAATATTTAGTCCAGGAAGGGAAAGCGAAGAGCTGGGATGGAAACAGTGCTTCCAGGACACCTGTGTTGTGTCTGGCGTCGATCTCAAAGCCATATGTGAGGGAAGAAAGGAACATGGACAAGCATGGCTTTTGTCCCCTCACAGTAAGGCCAAAGCAGCCAGCCAGAGTCAACGACTGGCAATAGGCATATGGGGGGGGGGGACAATTTATTTTCCTCACCATAGCTAGGCATGGCTAAGCCCTGTAACAAAAGACAGAAGAAAAACCATAGCAACTTGTTTAAAGGAGTGGAATGTTGCAGATGGAGACCCACCATTACATAACCATTAAAATTGTTGTTGTTGTTGTTTTGTTTTTCAAGGTGGAATTGGTTAACTTGGAATTCACTACCTAGTCTCAGGGTAGCCTTGAACTCATGTCTACCCTCCTACCTCTACTTCCCGAGTGTTGGGAATAAAGACATGAGCCACCACACCTGGCGGATATTTCTTCTTTAACATAATCAAACGTTTTCTTCTTCTTCTTCTTCTTCTTCTTCTTCTTCTTCTTCTTCTTCTTCTTCTTCTTCTTCTTTTTTGTTTGTTTGTTTTTCGAGGTAGGGTCTCACTCTAGTCCAGACTGACCTGGAATTCACTATGTAGTCTCAGGGTGGTCTCAAACTCATGGCGATCCTCCTACCTCTGCCTCCTGAGTGCTGGGATTAAAGGCATGAGCCACCACACCCGGCTCAAACGTTGTCTTCTTTAAGTATGTTTAGGGAAGGTATTCACCCTAGTCGCTGAATGTCACCAGGTGTCCCCCCCCCTGCTATTAAGTTCTACTTACATCTACAGTGACTCAGCATCACATATACACACACCTGTTACTTCTGTCCTATCCTATCCCATGGGTGATCAGTAAGTCCTAGATCCTTCCATCTGTCCCACCAAAACCAAAGTCTTGATTTTAGTATTTGTTCTATGGTGTGTAAGATGTTAATATGAGGAGAAGCATGGTAGAAGGTATAGGGAACTCTAAAAAAGTTTTTTGTAAACCATGCATGGTGGCGCACACCTTTAATCCCAGCACTCGGGAAACAGGTAGGAGGATTGCCGTGAGTTCAAGGCCAACCTGAGACTACATAGTGAATTCCAGGTCATCCTGGGCTAGAGTGAGACCCTACCTGGAAAAACCAAAAAAAAAAAAAAAAAAAAAGAAAAGAAAAGATTTTTGTAAGATTTGTATAAATATAAAATAACTTCAAGACATATGTATTAGAAAAAGGAGTACCCAGACATAGCAGTCTCCATCTGTGTCTAGTCCGTAGGGTTGGTTAATCCTGTCACCTCAGATCCTACCTCCTCCCTGTCCTCAACACTCTTGTCTTGTCAATGGATTAAGGTCTCTAGGAATCTGGATTATCTCTGATTTTGTGTCAAAAATACCCCCCAATTCATAACTGTCTTTTGGTCCAAAGCCTTCGAATTCAGACATCCAGTGTCTCCTGAGGAATCTGATACTGTGATGGCCAAGGGGTCCCATGTCTCCCTTTAAGAGGCCTCACCGTTCCTCTCACTCCAGTCAGAGAAAGCAGGTTAAATGGAAGGAAGGGTTTTCATGTCAGCCACCAGCTGCCTGGACACAAAAAGATTGTGATCATTCCTCCTGACCCCGCAGCTCACTCATTCCCCGGAGCTTTGAATGAACTTACCCAGTTGGGTGCTTGCCAAGATGTTTGCCCTAGTTTCAAGTCATGGGGGAACTTGGAGAGATTAACTCTATCAGATTTCACATTGATGACTTCTTTCATTGATTTAGCTTTATGAAATCGTGAGTCAGCATGACCAAATAGCCAATCAAAAGGAGTGTAAACCGAAAGAGACACTGGTTTACAAAAAAATACATTGTCAATTCTCTATTCACTACCAGCAACCAGTCTGCTTCTAAATATTTGAAAACACAAAAATATGTGAATCTTTAGGGGAAATGAAATGCCAGTTTCTTTGCATTTTAGTGAAGAAGTTGGGCAATTGGACCACCTGCCTCAAACTAATCTAAGTGCCTCTTTGGGTCATTGTTGACTCCTCCCACTCTAGTTTCCTTGGCTGTAGTTGTTCTCAGATATGTAGAGGTCATAGTAACCAGTACAGTCTCATTAAAGAGAAGTTAGGGGCTGGAGAGATGGCTTAGAGGTTAAGGTGCTTGCCTGTGAAGCCTAAAGACTCAGGTACGGTCCCCCAGGACCCGTGTAAGCCAGATGTACAAGGGGGTACATGTGTCTGGAGTACCTCTGTGCTTGCTGGAGGCCCTGGTGTGCCCATTTTCTCTGTCTCTATCTTCTTCTTCCTCTCTCTCTCTCAAATAAATAAATAATAAAGATCGACTGTTCTTCTAATGACTCATTCCAGGAGAATCCTCACGTAAGATTTCTTCCCCAGTTGAGCCCCATCAATTTGCCCTTCTGCTTCTTCCTATAACCCTTGTAGCCCTAGAGGAATTAGAATGCCCAGGAGCCTGGCTGTATCTGGCATTAGATACCCCTTGCCATCATTGGGTCTCTTCTCAAGGTCATGCCCCTTAATTGGTCTGGTAGCTTTCCTCTACTCCTTCCTCATCTCCTCTATCACTCTGAGGTGCATTGGACCAAACAAATGTGCCCTTCAGCTTATTGTGGGGGTAGAGAACCCGGGGAAGTATTGGGGGAGTATTGGATAGCAATTTCCTCTGAATCAATGCATTTATCCTGGAAGGTGTCTGGTTACTAAATTCGAAATTGAAGCATAATCCCTGTGGTAGTTTGAATATCTGTCCCCCAATAGATTCAACTGTTTTATTAAACCTGTAGTTTGGATATCCAGCCACCTGGCTGGAAGAGGTGTCACTGTGGGCAGATCCTAGGGTCCAGCCCTAAGGTGTTACTGGTGGAGGATCTGAATTCTAGCCTAAAGGGATACAGAGTGCTTGAGCTCTACCTAGGGTTCCTGGAATGTGCTTCCTTTTGGTGCTGGTGGTAGCTTCTCTCCCTGGATTTATCTTCCAAAGGGGGCCAGCTTCTTCTGCCATCATGGAACTTCCCCTGGGGAAGTAAATCCCATTCCTCCCATAAACTGTGTCTGGTTTGGAGGTTCATCCCAGCAGCACGGAGCTGACTACAACACTTCCTAAGACTCAGGTAGTTCAGGAGCTCCTTAAGACTCACTAAGGTAACAAGGCTCAGGTTGCCAACACCTGACAAGCTCAGGAAGTTCCTGAAACCTACAGGATTCACAAGGCTCCAAACCGAGGCTGGAAAAGGACTGAGAACTGCTTTGGAGGAGAGACACCCTACTAGCAGAGCTGGCTGCAAGGTGTGCAGTGTGTTTGCTCCAGGGACCCAGCTCTTTTGAGTCATCATCCATGATGGAGTGAGCTTCAGGTCTATATGCCCATGAGCAACCCCTCACCCATACTCATGTAAATGATCCCAATAAATTTGCTAGTTCACTAAGCTGGACTTGGACGGAATCCGTGTCTTGGTCTGTTGTCATTGCTCTATCTGGGCAAACAGACCTTTGTTCACGTCTTCCCAGGGAAAGTTGAAGTAGCAGAGAAGTCCACTGCATGCTTAACGCTTGGCCCACTTTCTTTCTGAAAGTCCAATAACACAACCAGGAGACACAAATGCCCACATCCCTCATCTTTGCCCCCTAGCTGTAAATTCTAAATCCTCTCCCCAAATAGACTAGACTTTCAGGTCTGATCTGGAAACATTTGGATCTGTATCTTGGGAACATTCACTTTTCTTCTTACATGTAAATGAGACTCTTTTGGCAGCAGTAAAACCTGGAAGACAGTACTGCTTGAAGGGGCTGGAGAGATGGCTCATTGGTTTAAGGCACTTGTTTGAAAGCACTCTTTGAAACCATTGCCAGGAAGCACAAGGGCATTTGCATCTTTCCAGTTTTTGCCAGTGTAGAGGAAAGATCTGATCCCCTGCTCACCACAGGCAGAGGTAAAAAGATTTCAATCAAGTAATATTTTATGCCGGGCGTGGTGGCGCACGCCTTTAATCCCAGCACTCGGGAGGCAGAGGTAGGAGGATTGCCGTGAGTTCGAGGCCACCCTGAGACTACATAGTGAATTCCAGGTCAGCCTGGGCTAGAGTGAGACCCTACCTCGAAAAACCAAAAAAAAAAAAAAAATGTTATTTTACCAGGTGGGGTGGTATATGCCTTTAATCCAGTACTGAGAAGGCACAGATAGGAGGATTGTCATGAGTTTGAGGCCACTCTGAGACTATATAGTGAACTCCAGGTCAGCCCAGGCTAGAGTAAAACCCTACCTCAAAAAACAAACGAAAAAGATACTTTTTTTCTAGCTGGGTGATGTCGCACAGGCATTTAATCCCAGCACTCCTGAGGCAGAGGCAGGAGGATCGTGAGTTTGAGGCCACCTTGAAACTACATATTGAATTCTAGGTCATCCTGGGCTAGAGTGAGATCCTATCTCAAAAAAACAGAAAATAAAAATTAAAAAAGCTATTTTTCTAGGACTGGAGAGATGGCTCAGCAGTTATAGGCACTTGCTTGCAGAGTCTGTGATGAGCCAAGGGGTCCCGTGTCTCCCTTTAAGAGGCCTCACCGTTCCTCTCACTCCAGTCAGAGAAAGCAGGTTAAATGGAAGGAAGGGTTTTCATGTCAGCCACCAGCTGCCTGGACACAAAAAGATTGTGGTCATTCCTCCTGACCCCACGTCTCACTCATTCCCGGAGCTTTGAATGAACTTACCCAGTTGGGTGCTTGCCAAGACGTTTGCCCTAGTTTCAAGTCATGGGGGAACTTGGAGAGATTAACTCTATCAGATGTCACATTGATGACTTCTTTCATTGATTTAGCTTTATGAAATCGTGAGTCAGCATGACCAAATAGCCAATAAAAAGGAGTATAAACCGGAAGAGACACTGGTTTACAAAAAAAAAAAATATATACATTGTCAATTCTCTATTCACTACCAGCACAATCCATTCTTAGCAACCATTCTGCTTTTAAATATTTGAAAACACAAAAATATGTGAATCTTTAGGGGAAATGAAATGCCAATTTCTTTGCATTTTAGTGAAGAAGTTGGGCAATTGGACCACTTGCCTCAAACTAATCTAAGTGCCTCTTTGGGTCATTGTTGACTCCTCCCACTCTAGTTTCCTTGGCTGTAGTTGTTCTCAGATATGTAGAGGTCATAGTAACCAGTACAGTCTCATTAAAGAGAAGTTAGGGGCTGGAGAGATGGCTTAGAGGTTTAGGTGCTTGCCTGTGAAGCCTAAAGAGCCAGGTATGGTCCCCTAGGACCCATGTAAGCCAGATGTACAAGGGGGTACATGTGTCTGGAGTACCTCTGTGCTTGCTGGAGGCCCTGGTGTGCCCATTTTCTCTGTCTCTATCTTCTTCTCTCTCTCTCTCTCTCTCTTAAATAAATAAATAAATAAATAAATAAATAATCACGAGCAACTATTCTTCTAATGACACATTCCAGGAGAATCCTCACATAAGACCCTTTCTTCCCCAGTTGAGCCCCATCAATTTGCCCTTCTGCTTTTTCCTATAACCCTTGTAGCCCTAGAGGAATTAGAATGCCCAGGAGCCTGGCTGTATCTGGCATTAGATACCCCTTGCCATCATTGGGCCTCTTCTCAAGGTCATGCCCCTTAATTGGTCTGGTAGCTTTCCTCTACTCCTTCCTCATCTCCTCTATCACTCTGAGGTGCATTGGACCAAATAAATGTGCCCTTCAGCTTACTGTGCGGGGTAGAGAACCCAGGGAAGTATTGGGGGAGTATTGAATAGCAATTTCCTCTGAATCGATGCACTGCTCCTAGAAGGTGTCTGGTCACTAAGTTCCAAATTGAAACATAATCCCTGTGGTAGTTTGAATGTCTGTCCCCCAATAGATTCAACTGTTTTATTAAACCTGTAGTTTGGATATCCAGCCACCTGGCTGGGAGAGGTGTCACTGTGGCCGGATCCTGGGTTCCAGCCCTAAGGTGTTACTGGTGGAGGATCTGAATTCTAGCCTAAAGGGATACAGAGTGCTTGAGCTCTGCCTAGGGTTCCTGGAGTGTGCTTCCTTTTGGTGCTGGTGGTAGCTTCTCTCTCTGGATTTATCTTCCAAAGGGGGCCAGCTTCTTCTGCCATCATGGAACTTCCCCTGGGGAAGTAAATCCCATTCCTCCCATAAACTGTGTCTGGTTTGGGGGTTCATCTTGAAACTAACAAAGACAGACTTAGAAGCACAGTGAAAGGAGAAGTAGCAAACTTGATCTTTATTGTGAGTCAAAAGCTCCCTGAGGAAGGGAGCACCCCCCCACACACCAACTATGAGTAAATCTAGCCAACTGCTGGGACTGGGTTTCATAGGGTCTTGTCTCCCTCCTCCCCTCCTATCATGATAATGAAGCATCAGGGTTTAGTTTGTCCTCTTAGCCCCCTGGCCCAAGACTCATAAGACAGCTGGCTCTCATTTGGCCATTTTAACTTTTATTTATTTATTTATTTATTTATTTATTTATTTTTGAGATAGAGTCTCACTGTTGCCCACACTGACCTGGAATTCACTATGTAGTCTCAGGGTGGCCTCAGACTCACAGTGATCCTCTTACCTCTGCCTCTTGAAGGCTGAATTAAGGGTATGCACCACCACACTGAGATCCCAAATGTAACACTTCAGAAAACAAAACCAAAAACAATAACAAACACAGGTATTTCAAATGCCCAGCAGCAAATGCTTCATTAGGATAACGAGGGAAAAGATCACTAAAATGCAAGACCTGTGGCCTACTTCAGTATTTTTGTTTAGGTTTGTAAATATTTATTGAGCTTTTATTTGCCAAATGCCTTCCACTTACCGTTTCTCCATCCTGCTCAGTGTTCAGGTACCCAGAGCTATACCACTGGGTTCAGCCAAGGAGAGGCACTGGCAAGATACAGAAGGACACAGGGAGAGTGACATCAGAGTATTGTGTGGGCACTACCTGCAGGTCATCCTAGGATGCTCGCCTGCCTGTGAGAAGGCTGCAGCTCCTCTCAGTCAAGTCCTCTTCCCCTTAAGTTCAGGGATGGTAGATCTGCTCCAAACCTTGTTTGGTCTTGTTCTTAAATTTCTTTCTTTCTTTCTTTCTTTCTTTCTTTCTTTCTTTCTTTCTTTCTTTCTTTCTTTATTTTTTTATTTTTTTTGGTTTTTCAAGGTGGGGTCTCACTCTAGCCCAGGCTGACCTGGAATTCACTATGGAGTCTCAGGGTGGCCTCGAACTCATGCGATCCTCCTACCTCTGCCTCCCGAGTGCTGGGATTAAAGGCGTGAGCCACCACGCCTGGCTAAATTTATTTATTTTTATTTGAGAAATGGTGGGGGGAGTATTGACAAGCCGGGGCCTCAGCGACTACAACGGACCTCCAGGCGCTTCTGCCACCTAATGGGCATATGTCACCTTGCACTTGCCTCACCTTTGTGCATCTGACTTATGTGGGATCTGGAGAGTCGAACGTGGGTCCTTAGGCTTTGCAGGGAAGCACCTTAACCACTAAGCCATCTCTAGCCCACTGTTGGTTCTTTTTTGTTCAAATCATCATATACCTTTGCAAATACTCTAGTTTCTTTACAAAGCTCTCCTCAAGTTGTCCAGTTTGTGTAGGCCACTTGGTTCTTGCTAGAACTCAGTCTTAAGCTGGGGTGATGGCTTAGCAGTTAAGGTGCTTGCCTGCAAACCCTAAGGACCCAGTAAGGACCCAGGTTCAATGCCCCAGCACTCATGTAACCCAGATGCACAAGGTGGTGCATGTGTCTAGATTTCGTTTGCAGCAGCTGGAGGCCCTGGCCCATCCATTCTCTCCCTGTCTCTCTCTTTCTCTCTGGCTCTTTATCTATCTCTCTCCAATAAATAATTAAAAACCAAAAAAAAAAAAAAGAAAAAAAAGAAAAAAACACCAAAAAACCAAATAGTACCAGTCTCTTGCAACCCAAAACTGATCCTGATAGGAAGTACATCTGTAAACTGAGGTGGGAGATGATGTTCCTTCCCTGAGTGCAAATACTCAGACCTAGCATCACACTGATTTTTTAAATTTTAATTTAAAACTTTTTAGAGTACGCACGAGAGAATTGGTACGCCAGGGCCTCAGCCACTGCAATCAAACTCTAGACGTTTGCGCCACCTGATGGGTATGTGTGACCTTGCGCTTGCCTCACGTTTGTGCGTCTGTCTTACGTGGGATCTGGAGAGTTGAACATGGGTCCTTAGGCTTCGCAGGCAAGTGTCTTAACTGCTAAACCATCACTCCAGCCCTGATGTTTTATTTAATACTCCAGACAGGCCTTTCAGCGAAGGAAAAAGTATTCAGAGAGTTACAGTTTTCTAAAAAAAACCCAATCTCTAAGGAGCAGAGTCAAGTGTCACCCCAGCTCTTCTAACTCTATAAATGCTGAGCTGTTTTGGAAGCAGGTGTAGGTACCATGAGCTCTGGGAAATGGCTTGGTAAGGAACTGAGAATTAAGAAGTAAAGGCCATGCATATTTCTCAGTCATCACTGAGATGCCTTCGCAAAATCTGGTTCATGGGACTAGGTTCCGTGCAGACACTCATTCGGTGGATTCCCACATTAGCTCTCCTTCTTGGCCGACATCCTTATTGTTCAGTTGCGCAGATTCCGCGGTCATCCAATGGGAGCCGAGTGCGGCGTTCCGCCCAGGCCAAGTACCCCAGGCGGAGCCGCCGGGCCTCGTGGCGCCTTAGCTCGGCTCCCGCGCGCTCGGAGATGGTGGCGACGCTGAGCGTGGATCCCGCGGGCCCCCGCGGCTGGGACGAGCCCGTGCGCATCGCCGTGCGCGGCCTGGCCCCCGAGCAGCCCGTCACGCTGCGCGCGTCCCTGCGCGACGAGAAGGGCGCGCTCTTCCGCGCCCACGCGCGCTACCGCGCCGACGCCGGCGGCGAGCTGGACCTGGCGCGCGCGCCCGCGCTGGGCGGCAGCTTCGCGGGGCTCGAGCCCATGGGGCTGCTCTGGGCCCTGGAGGCCGAGCGGCCTCTGTGGCGCCTGCTGAAGCGGGACGTGCGCACGCCCTTCGCCGTGGAGCTGGAGGTGCTGGACGGCCACGAGCCCGACGCCGGGCGGCTGCTGGCGCGGGCGGTGCACGAGCGTCGCTTCATGGCGCCCGGGGTGCGGCGGGTGCCGGTGCGCGCGGGCCGGGTGCGCGCCACGCTCTTCCTGCCGCCAGGTGAGACCCGCGTGCGCCCTGGAACCCCGCTGATTTCTAGATATATATACACGAGAGAGACGCCTTAACCGCCAAGTCATCTCTCCAGTCCTCTCTCTATACATATATAAAACAGAGAGAGAAAGATTGAGAATCTTTCTCCAGGGCCACTGCAAACGAACACGAGACGCACACTTCACCATGTGCATCTGGCTTACTGGGAGCCTGAAGAATTGCATCTGCGTCTGGAGCATCTGATTTATGTGGGACCTGGAGAACTGAACATGGGTTGTTAGGCTTTTCAGGCAAGTGCCTTAACCACTAAGCAATCTCTCCAGCCTTAGCAATTTTTTTTTTTTTTTTGAGGCAAGCCCAATAGACTGGTCTTAAAAACATTTTTTTAAAAATATTTGAAAGAGGGTCGGGCGTGATGGTGCACGCCTTTAATCCCAGCACTCGAGAGGCAGAGGTAGGAGGATCGCCATGAGTTCGAGGCCACACTCTGAGACTACATAGTGAATTCCAGGTCAGCCTGAGCTAGAGTGAAACTATCTCAAGGAAAAAATTATATATATATATATATATATATATATATATATATATATATATATATGAAAGAGAGGGAGAGAATGGGCATGCCAGGGCTTCCAGCCACTGCAAATGAACTCCAGATGCATGCACCACCTTGTGCAGCTGGCTTACCTGGGTCCTGGAGAATTGAACCTGGGTTCTTTGCCTTTTGCAGGCAAGTGCCTTAACTACTAAGTCATCCCTTCAGCCCTGACCTTTTTTTTTTTTTTTTTTTTTTTTAATGTGTGTGATAGAGAATTGGTGTGCCAGGGTCTCCAGCCCTTGCAATCGAGCCCTAGATACTGTGCCCCGTTGTGCGCATGTGTGACCTTGCGCACTTGCTCGTGGCATGTGTACCAGAAGGCATGTTATTTGGAAACAGCCCAAATGTCCACCAACAACGGAGTTAATGAATACAGGGAGGCACGTTATCCAGCAGTTAAACTGAACGACAGCTGTGGGAATCAACATGGACGAGCCTCCAAAGCAATGTTGGGGGAAATAATCAAATCCCCAGAAAGCACATTCACTATCATTCCATTGTGACAAAATTCACAATATAGGGAAAAGGAAATGTTTAAGGTATACACAGAAGTGGTGATACTACTATAAAGAAAACCAAGTGCATACACAGACTTTAAATGGGGGTTTGCCGGGCTCCGCCGGCGGGGGCAGGTAGTGCCGAGGGAAGGACCAGGCCCGCTGGTTCCTCCCGAGGGGCTGAGGAGGAGATGAGCGTCCGACGACTCAGACCTCTCCTGGCCACCGGAGAAAAACCACACTGAGTCGGGAGTCTTGTAGAAGCAGGAACTCGATTTATTGCTATGAACAGTTGCCTATATAATGTTGGGGGTGAAGGCGGGGATTGTAGGATGGTGGGGAAAGGTAAGGGCCAATAGTAAACTGTGACTATTGAAATGATAATTCTAACTCCCATGTGGAGGTAGCAGGTAAGAAGCCATTAGGCGTCTTGCTGAGTCACGTCTGGCCAGAGGCAGATCACCAAACTTTAGCTAGGCTCAGGAAGTTCCACTAGGCCTCACACCTGGGCCTTTAGAGGCCAGCATCTCCCCCTTTTGTTTTTGTAAGAGCATTAGTCACCATGGCCCCTGTTTTAGGTTGTCCCCCTCTGGGGGTCTTAACCGTCATTGGGTACCAGGTGTTTAGCTCAGAGCATTCATCATGGCCCCTGTCTTAGGTTGTCCCCCTCTGGGGATCTTACCCGTCACTGGGTACCATGTGTTTAGCTCGGTGAGAACCCACCCCATGGCCTGTCTTAGGTTGTCCCCCTATGGGGATCTTACCCGTCATTGGTCACATGGAGGGCAGAGGAGGTGGCAGTGGGTCATCTGAGGAACTTAATTCCTGAGTTTCCAGCCTGTATTTTGACCTGATGAGGTTTTATTGCCTCTAGCCATTGGTGAATAAATTGTGTAATCTTATTAATTACACAAGGCCCGACAGTGAGGAGAAGGAAAAGGAGAAGAAGGAGGGGGAGGGGCCCAAGTAGAGGCAGAAGGTAGGGTAAGAAGTCATGTAAGCCCGTCCACAGCAGGTTGTCCTGGAGATCCCGCTGCCGCCTCTCCAAGTCTTCCTGGAGTCTCTTAATCTTGTCCTGGATGATTCCTGATTTATTGGCGTAAAAGCAGCATTTTTCCTGTAAAAACAAACATACGCCTCCTTTTTCGGCCGTTAGTAGGTTTAGTCCTCTCCTGTTTTGTGGGACTACCTCAGCCAGGGAATCTAGCTGTTGTTGAAGATAGGTCTCCCTCTGATACAGGGAGGGCCTCATTTCCAGGGATGATATCTACATCTGGGATTAAGGTGGCTGGGGCACAAAGGCCCGTCCAATTGGTGGGCAGAAAGTCATAGGCCATCCCGCCTCCACAAACATAAACCATTCCAGAAGGTGGGCAGCATTGAGCATTGGGATCAGCTGTGTTAAAAGTACAGAAGGAAGGATGAATGTATCCCACATCTATACTGGAATTATTAGGGGAAGGCGGGGCCCAAATGTAAGTTCCAGGGGAAACATTGGGAAAAGCTGGACGGGGATGGGGAAGGTGGCTGAGTAATGTTTTAAGGTCGTACAGGCAACTGTACTGTAAGCAGCCAGAGAGGCCCAGATTGGAGGCAAAGCCAGCAATCCTCCACAAGGGAGGGAATTGTTTAGTTTAGTAGGGTGAAGGACCATTTTAGGAACAGTCCTCAGGGGTGGGACACTCCCTAGAGAAGTGACTGTCAGTGTCCTCTTGTTGGGACAAATATTTTAGGTCTCTCGCTGGTACCCAAATGGGTCTTTTTTCATCTTGAGGGAAGACACATCCAAACCCTCTCCCTGCTGTGAGGAGCGGATCAGGCCCTCTCCAGGCCCCAGTCAATGGGTCCCTCCATCTTACCCAGATAGAACTGTAGGTAATGGATGAAGACCAATGTTTTTGAAAAGGGGAGAGTTGTTTATCTTCTTTAGAAAAGTTTAAAATATTTAGGGTAAATAATGCCTTTTTTAGTTGGTCGTGTGGGGGTAAGGATTCCCCCTTTTGTTTTTGTAATTGAGACTTGAGAGTCTGATTATATCTTTTAACGATAGCTTGGCCCCGGGGGTTGTATGGGATGCCTGTAGAATGTGAGATTTTTCAGTTCTGGAGAAAATCTATAAAGGCCTTGCTTACGAAGCAGGGGCCATTATCTGTTTTAATTTGATCAGGCAGCCCAAGAGTGGCAAAACATTGAAGCATATGACTAATGGCATGTTTAGATTTTTCCCCAGCATGTGTTGATGCCCAGCAGGCACGGGAAAAGGTATCAACTGAAAGAAAAATATATTTAAGTTTCCCAAATGGAGAATAGTGTGTGACATCAATTTGCCACAGATGATTAGGGCGTAGCCCTCTAGGATTGTTTCCTGTAGTTTGAAGGGGGGGTACTTGGAGGAAGGGCTGACAGGACTTACAAGTTCGGACAATTTTTTTAAGGTCCTTGACTTGTACCTGTGGAAACCTGTGCTTGAGACCTCTCTAGTTGACATGGGTCAATAAGTGGAAGCGTGTAGCTTCTGTAATAGTATTACACTGAGGCATAGAAGCCATTTTATCAGCCAAATTGTTTCCTCGAGAAAGAAATCCCGGTAAGTTTTGATGACCCCTGAGATGTTGAAGAAAAATGGGGTTAATTTTTTGTTTGAGTAGGGAACGAGCTTGAATCATCAGAGGAGATATAGGGTTGGAGTCCAGTCTAATATGGGCCTCAACCAGGTTGGGTAATAAATTAACAACATAAAGGCTGTCAGAAAATAAGTTAAATGGCTCTTGAATAGTGTCCAAAGCTAGAATGACAGCAAATAGTTCTTTGAATTGTGTTGACCCCTCAACCTCATGAGAGACTGACTTTATGGGCATAGGCTCTTTTTCCTGTTTTAAGGGAGGGTAAACGACTAGGGAAGCCCCCAGGTGCCCTCCATCAGTAAACACGGTAAGAAAGTCAGGGTTAGGTTGAGACAGAAAAAGCCTGGGGGGCTTCTATTTTAATCTGGAGAAAGAACTCATCCATTTGTGGGGGCCATAATGGCAATCAATTTTACCTAAAAACCCCTCGAGAGCCATAGCAACTCTATTATTATTTCTCTGAAGCCAGGTGAAATCTGTTATCTTAAAGGGGGTGACAATAAGGTGAGGTTCTGTGCCAAACAACCGGACAGAGGTGTCTCTGTCCTTGATAATGCAATCAGCAACCTGGTTGGTTATAGAATAAACTCTGGGGACCCCACCGATTGAGAGGTGGACCCATTGGATGGGTTCACCTTCCTGGGCCAACAGTGCAGTGTATAATGTTTCCCCAGAGAAAATGTAGAGGGAGATGGGCAAATCAGGATTGAACCTCTTTAGGGTCACAGTATTTATAGCCTGTTGTACCTTATGAAAAATTTGTTGATGACAAGGGGACAAAATTACCTGAGAGGAGAAGTTAAGGTCCTTTAGGAGGTCAAATAAAGGGGACAGCTCTTTAGTAGTTATGGGTATCCAAGGCCTCATCCAATTAATTTCTCCCAAAAGCTTCTGGAGTTGAGGCAAGGTGTAAGAATCCTGAATATAAAGTTGTGGTTTAACAGGTGAAACTGTATCTAGGGTAAGGATCGAGCCCAAGATCTTAAAGGGAGGCACAGTTTGAACTTTTTCTGGAGCTACTTTAAAGCCGTGAGTATGCAGGATAGTTAGACATTGGTGGGTAAGGTCCTGGAGTGTGGAGGAATCTAGGCACCCAAGAATAATATCATCCATGTAAATATAAAACAGGGTATCAGGGAGATTGATAAGAGAAGAGAAAATGGATGACAGGTAATATTGACAAATGGGTGGGCTATTTGCCATGCCCTGAGGTAAGACAGTCCATTCAAATCTCCTATCTGGGCCACAAAAATTAACAGCAGGTACAGAGAATGCAAATTTTTTCATGTCTCCTGGATGGAGAGGGATAGAGAAGAAGCAATCTTTAATGTCAATGATAGTAATATGGTATATATTGGGAATAGCTGGGATCCATGGGAGTCCCCTCTGGGGAGTTCCGAAGGGGATCATGTGTTCATTGATCTTTTTTAAATCATGTAAAAATCTCCAGGACCCATTAGGCTTTTTTATGACAAAGACAGGAGAGTTCCAGGGACTAGTGGAGGGACGAATATGTCCGGCCTCCAACTGTTGATCAATAAGTATGTGGAGTTGGTGTAACTTAGAAGAAGGGAGAGGCCACTGCTCAACCCATACAGGATCCCCCGATCTCCACTGGATTTTAAATGGGGGGGGCTGGGCAGTGGCCCTTAGAATTGGGGGTGTTTATTGGAGTACTTTTGTCTGAGTTGTTCAAAGTAAGGGTCATCTCTATAATTGGGATGATATTCCCTCCCTTCCTCAGACTGTTGTTGATATTCTTTTTTATCTAACAAATCATTATAAAAGGCCTTATGGTCAGTAGTGATGAAAGCCTCAGCATCTCCAAGGATGTCTTGCCCCAGTAAGTTAGCAGTGAGCCCAGTCACCACGAGAGGGCGGACTTTTTCCCTGTCCCCACCTGGGTCAGTCCAAGGGAGCCACGTGGCAGTCTCCCAGGAGGTGGATTGCCCGCCAATTCCCAGTAGGGGAGGGCCGGGCACAAGCTGTCAGGAGGGGGGCACTTCCTCCTTTCTCAGGACCGTTCGGTCCGCTCCAGTGTCAATGAGAAGTTTGAATTTTTTATTGCCAATATTCAAAATAATTTTGGGTCTAAGGCCGGGGACCAGGGGGACGGTCCAATAGGCTTTGATGGTCTCTTTCCCCTTATTTAACGGGGCTGGGGGAAGCCCCTGGAGGAGTTTAAAGGCTTTCCCTGTATGTTAAACTTCCATTTACATTCCTTAGCCCAATGAAACCCTTTATTGCATTTAGGGCAAAGGGTGTGAGGGGCGTTGGTCGTCCCCCCAGAGCGCGGAGGAGGCTTTGTCCTGTTGGGGCACTCCTTTTTAAAGTGGCCCTCGTCCCCGCATCTAAAACATGTCAAGTTTTTAGAATTTAACTGTAATGCACAGATCGTATTGGCCAAATCTCTCTGTTTATTTTCCTGAAGGGCGGCAGCCATGGCCCTAGCCTGATGGGAGATAGTGCCAACGTCCTTGGTGGCTACAATCCATCTACTCATGGAGTTGTCCTTGAGACCCGCACAGGCGAGGCGGTGATCGGCCGTCATCCCATCCCAGACCAACATTTTAGTAAACTGATCCCGTAATGTCCCTGGGGGAAATTTTCTTTGGAGACTTTTTTTCACCCTATCTATAAATGTAGTCAAATCCTCAGATGGTTTTTGAGTAATACTCATAAGGGGAGTTTTAGAGGGTCCCTCATCAAGCTTTTTCCATGCCGCCAAGCCCAGTGCCCTGACCTGGTCCCTATACGGGTCAGGTATAGCCGCCTGTTGAGTGTCTGTAGCATATTGATCAGAGGTACCAGAGAGCATCCCAAAAGTTATTGGCACAGGGGGCTGTTGATTTTGGTTTTGTTTTGTCTGTGTATGGCATTTATCTCTAAAAAAGGCACACCACTTAATGTATAGGGGACCTGACAAGACAGCCCTGACTAGATTTTTTTAATCTTGGGTTGTACAAGGTTGATGGGCAAGGCCCTGTAATAGGGTCTCAGCCCAAGGAGAGTTGGGTCCATCCTCCGAGACCGCTTTTTTAAGCTCCTTAAGGTCCTGAGCTTCCCACGGATACCAGGCAGCAGGGCGATTGCCCCCAGGATTTAGATTGACGGGAAATAAAAAAGTAGCTTTATTTTTTGACGGCTTGACTGTCGAATATGGAGGGGCTGAGGGGGTCTCGGCGGCCGAATATGAAGGAGGGGCCGAGGGGGTCCAGAAAGGGTTAGTTGATGGAGGAGGTGGAGGAGGTCCCCCGGAAGGCCAGGGAGCACTCTCAAAGGGATCGAGTGAGGAGTATAAAGATGTATCCTTTTGGGGTTTTTTTAAAGCTGTATCTCCAGGAGGAGTAGCTGGATTAGGCTGTATATTATTTTTTTTTTTTGTCTTTTGTTTATGTTTGGTTGGCCTTGGAGGGAAGCAGGCCTTGAGGGCTGAGATCATAGGGAGGACCCCTGAGGGGGGTATTTGACCCTTCTCCACATGTGTCCGACAAACAAGGGCCTCTACCCTATCCCATGTGTCCCAATCAAAGAGATTTTCTTCCGGCAGCCATGGCGCCAGTTTGAGAAGGCAATCCCAGGTCTGTTGAGCCTGATTATCAGTCAAATTAAGCCCTCTACTCTTTAGGAGTGCCCTGAGAGATTTTAAGGCAGGATTGGATTTACAGTTAGACTGTCCCACATTATAAAGTTGAGAGAAAAATGTCCATAAAATTAGGGCAATAGCAACCCACATACACATGAGTACAATACAACCACAAGGATCCAAAAGATATGTAAACATGTTGTACAAAAGCCGTAGATGTAGCTTGTCTGTAAACTAAAAGTGAAAGGAAAGAGAAAGAGAACAAAGAGACGTTGATCAACAAGTACAGGTTATAGAAGCAAAGTTTAGCACATTAAATATAAAGACTACTTATAGGGGTACGCTCACCCGCATATGTACACCGATTGACCTCCTCAACGAATGTCTCTCAGGGGGCACTAGTCTGTCGGATTCCAAGTGCCCCACGTTGGGCGCCAGATGCCGGGCTCCGCCGGCGGGGGCAGGTAGTGCCGAGGGAAGGACCAGGCCCGCTGGTTCCTCCCGAGGGGCTGAGGAGGAGATGAGCGTCCGACGACTCAGACCTCTCCTGGCCACCGGAGAAAAACCACACTGAGTCGGGAGTCTTGTAGAAGCAGGAACTCGATTTATTGCTATGAACAGTTGCCTATATAATGTTGGGGGTGAAGGCGGGGATTGTAGGATGGTGGGGAAAGGTAAGGGCCAATAGTAAACTGTGACTATTGAAATGATAATTCTAACTCCCATGTGGAGGTAGCAGGTAAGAAGCCATTAGGCGTCTTGCTGAGTCACGTCTGGCCAGAGGCAGATCACCAAACTTTAGCTAGGCTCAGGAAGTTCCACTAGGCCTCACACCTGGGCCTTTAGAGGCCAGCAGGGGTTGAGGGAGAAACAGGGCCCGGGAACTTAGGGCTGCATTGTCGAGGACTGAACTCTTACTAAGGAGAGTGCTATCCAACCTGTGCTTACTGAGTTATTCTTTAAATTGGTTAAGGTCAAACTTGCTTATAGAAATAGTGAAAATGTCCAGTACATAAAATCTTACAGAAGGAATATGTGGCCTTTTGAATCTATGCCCATTTCTAAGCAAAATACATTCCTAAGGGTTCTTCTACCATCAGTCCTTTCCGTTTCTTTGTAACTCTGTGATGTAGCTCAGCGTGTATTCATTACCAGCCAAAGGGCTTTGGGCTTCTTTGCAGTCTGTGGAGATTCTGAATAAAGTTGCTACCAACACTTGAATAGAAGTTTTTGTGTGAACAGGCATTTTTGTTTCTGTAAATTCCTACCAGGGACATGGCTTGGTCCAATGGTGTGTCTGATTTTGTAAGCAAATGCCAACTCCTTTCTCCAGACTGCACAGTTATCTATTGCCACCAGCATTTTGACATTATCACTTTGGGGCAGACAATGTTTTTTCTTATTGTTCATTTGTAAAACAGTTCTTTTTGGTTTTTTGAGGTAGGGTCTGGTTCTAGCCCAGGCTGATCTGGAAATCACTATGTAGTCTCAGACTGGCCTCAAACTCAAGGTGATCTTCCTACCTCTGCCTTCTGAGTGCTGGGACTAAAGGCATGTGCCACCACACCCGACTTTGTAAAATATTTTTAAGGTCAAACATAATATGTGCTCTTTATCAAATCTGTGGAGCTTTGCAGTTCTGGGAATAGAGGGGAATGTGGATTTAGCTTCCATTCCTCTGCATATTTGGAGACCAGAAGTCTTTCAACCAATTTCTTTTAATAAATAAATAAATTAATTTTTATTGACAACTTCCATAATTGTAAACAATATCCCATGCTAATTCCGTCCCTCCCCCCCCACTTTCCCCTTTGAAACTCCACCCTCTCTTTTATTTTGATGTCATGATCTTTTCCTGCTGTTATGTCATCTTGTGTAGGTAGTGTTAGGCACTGTGAGGTCATGGATATCCAGGCCATTTTGTATCTGGAGGAGCACATTGTAAGGAGTCCTACCCTTCCTTTGGCTCTTACATTCTTTCCGCCACCTCTTCCGCAATGGACCCTGAGCCTTGGAAGGTGTGATATAGATATTTCAGTGCTGAGCATTCCTCTGTCACTTGTCAGCTTTCTGAGTCATCTCAAGTTCACTGCCATCTGAAAAGAGAAGCTTCTCTAACCAAAAGTGAGAATAGCCTTAATACATGATTATGAACATTAAGAGAAGTGCTCATTGGACAGTTTGGTGAGGATGGTATATACATTTAGCCAGACACCAGCAGATGTTATACCCCTAGGGCTCATGACTACCCTTTTGTAGGTTTTCAGTATTAGGGATGCATTCCCTCCCATGGAGCGGGCCTCCAGTCCAATTAGAGGGCAGTTGGTTTCCCCCATAACAGACGTGCCACTATTGCACCCATTGGCTCATTTGGCCTGGCTGGCCAAATATAAGGCTTGCAGTGTCCACTGTTGAGTATCTTCACTGGTGGTTTCTCTTTCTCCCATTGAACTGCATGCAGAATGGCTTCTTCCAGCTTTCTGTCAGCTGGTCTACAAGGAGGAGGTTTTCAGCTCAGCTCCAGCAGGATTTCTCAGTGACCTTGCTTTCAAACAATTTTGATTGTCAGCAGAATACTTTGTTGTCCCAAGGAAGGAACAAATGGCTTTTATTTATTTATTTATTAGTTTTTTGAGGTAGGGTTTCACTCTGGTCCAGGGTGACCTGGAATACACTATATAGTCTCAGGGTGGCCTCAAACCCATGGCCATCCACCTACCTCTGCCTTCACATGCTGGGATTAAAGACGTGTACCACCATGCCCAGTTTAACAGATGGCTTTTGATGTGCTGACAGAGTTTCAATAATGTTTTGTTTTGTTTCCTCCCCAGGACCTGGGCCCTTTCCTGGGATCGTGGACCTTTACGGAGCTGGAGGTGGCCTAATAGAGTATCGGGCTAGTCTGCTGTCTGGAAAAGGCTTCGCTGTGATGGCTCTGGCTTATTACAACTATGATGACCTCCCCAAGAACATTGATACCCTCCACCTGGAGTACTTTGAAGAAGCTGTGAGCTACCTACTTAACCACCCTGAGGTTAGATCTTCTCTAAGTGTTATATCCTTCCTATCAGGTTGTCTCCTTAAAGCATGATCATGGTTTCAAGTAATTAGTGCAGAAGGGCTTGGAAGATGGCTCAGCAGCTAAAGGTACTCTCTTGCAAAGCCTGCTGGCCTGGGTTCAGTTCCTAAGCAACCCATGTAAGCCAGATACAAAAAGTGGTGCAAGTATCTGTTATTTTTTGCAACAGCAAGAAGTTGCGCATACTGATTCTCTCTCTCTCTCTGTCTCTCTCTCTCTTTCTTGTGCATGCACACAAAAGTGCAAATAAGTTAATAGGAAGTTTCAAAAATAGAATTAGATCATTTGAGGCAGAGGTAGGAGGATTGCTGTGAGTTCAAGGCCACCCTGAAACTACATAGTGAATTCCATGTCAGCCTGGACTACAGCAAAATCCTACCTCAATAATAATAATAATAATAATAAATTTAAAAAAATCTGGGCTAGAGTATTCATGACACCTCTCTCTACCCCAGAACCCAATGGTTTCTATATCACTTACCATAGATATTTCTATGCAAATCCTTATCAGTTTATTTCTTGTTAGTAAAGATACTGTTAGTTGGTATTCTGGAATTCTACTATGTTACAGTATTTCATATTGAGTCCAAACACATTTGTGAACCCCAAATTTTGACAGTAGAGCTAAAGATAAGAAAGGAATGAGTTTGTAAAAGGTATCTGAGTTTAAGTTTGTGTTTGACAAACCTCTCTCATGACAGCAGAGGTTTAACATTAGAGGAGAACTTAGTGGACACTACTTGAGTACAGAAAATGTTTTCAAATTCTAGAGAATCAGGTCAGTAACTAGTATGGCTAGGACCATGAGGTTGTCAATAAATGGAAGAAGCTGGGCGTGGTGGCGCACGCCTTTAATCCCAGCACTCGGGAGGCAGAGGTAGGAGGATTGCCGTGAGTTCAAGGCCACCCTGAGACTACATAGTGAATTCCAGGTCAGCCTGGGCTAGAGTGAGACCCTACCTCAAAAAAACAAAAATAATAATAATAAATAAATAAATAAATGGAAGAGGTCCCACAGCAGGGAATGTCCATGGGAGATTAACCAATCAAGTAGAGGAGAGCTGGGCTCTCATGTGGGGATTCATGTCACTAGCACTCAGAAGGCTGAGGCAGGAGGATGATGAGTCCAAGGCAAGCCAGGACTTCATCATGAGATCTTGTCTGAAAGCAACAACAACAAAAGAGGAGAAAAGTAGGCAGGGATTAAGTGGGCAAGGCTAGTCTGGGAGGATGAGAATGTGTAGTATCCTTTGCAAAGAGCAGGAGGGATGTCTGAGAGCTTGAGTTCACATGGAAGCAGAAAGCTATGGCAGTGAAAAAGTGAGTTCTGGTCAGCCTGGGCTAGAGCAAGATCCTACCTCAAAACACAAAATAAACAAAAAACAGTGAGTTCTTACAGAATACCTTCTCACTGAGGTAGGAAGAGCTGCAGAGGAAAGGGCATGTGTAGGTTAAACAGGTTGGAGGATGTGGTGCTTTGAATCAGCTCTCCCCCATAAACTCGTGTATTCTGAACGCTTGTTTCCCCAGCTGGTGGCAATTTGGGAACTGGAGCCTATTGGAGGAGGTGTGTTGTGGGGATGGGCCCAGAGGTGTTATAGCTACCTCCCCCTCGCTAGAGTTTCGCTCACTGTCCTGCTGCTATTTTCCACCTGCTGTGGCAGAGGTGATGTCCACTTTTTCCACATGCCATGCTTTTGTTTGACAGCATGGAGCTTCCCCTCTAGACGAGGCCTATTCACCCAGTTACACTATTCCTGCACTCATTTTCTTTTCTTTTCTTTTTGCTCTGTTCCCTTCTCAGGTAAAGGGCCCAGGAATTGGACTGCTTGGGATTTCCAAAGGAGGAGAACTCTGCCTCTCCATGGCCTCTTTCCTGAAGGGCATCACAGCTGCTGTCATTATTAATGGCTCAGTGGCCAATGTTGGTGGAACCTTACGCTACAAGGATGAGACCCTGCCCACTTTGGGCTTCAGCAGAGATCGAATCAAGGTGACCAAAGATGGCTTTTCAGACATTGTGGATATCCTGAACAACCCTTTGGAAGGACATGACCAAAAAAGCTTCATTCCCATGGAAAGGTCCAACACCACCTTCCTGTTCCTTGTAGGGCAGGATGACCACAACTGGAAGAGCGAGTTCTATGCCAACGAGGCCTCCAAGCGCCTGCAGGCCCACGGGAAGGAAAAGCCCCAGATTATCTGCTACCCGGCAGCGGGGCACAATATTGAACCCCCATATTTCCCTTGGTACCACGTTACTGTGCATGGCATGTTGGGTATTCCTGTCACCTGGGGAGGGGAGCCCAGGGCTCATGCCATGGCCCAGGTCGATGTGTGGCAGCAACTCCAGACTTTCTTCCACAAACACCTGGGTGGTGAAGGGGGGAAAATCTCAGCAAAGCTGTAGTTTTTTGTTTGTTTGCTTGGTTGGTGGGTTTTTTTTTTTTTTTTTGTTTATTTGTTTGCTTTTGAGGTATGGTCTCACTGTAGCCCAGGCTGACCTGGAATTCACTGTGTAGTCTCAGGGTGACCTTGAACTCTCAGCGATCCTTCTACCTCCGCCTCCCAAGTGCTGGGATTAAAGATGTGTGCTACCATGCCCGGCTAAGCTGTTGTGTTTTGGTTTTGCTTGTTCATACTTTATTGTGAATAATTCCACCAAGAGTATTTGTGGTCTTACCTCTCCAGGGAAGACTCTTTTTAACATACCTTGTCCTGTGGGCAAATCCTTAATTCAGCTGCCACTTTTCGGGGATTTTGTCCCTTTTCTCTAGGCTGCTGTACCCCTACTCACCAGAGGTAGGCAGTAGGGAGACGCTAAGAGCAGAGACCCAGCTGAGCCAGCTACCTACCTGCTCATACCTGCAAGTATGGTGCAGAACAAGGAGCATGCAGTGTTGGCCAATCAGAAGCTCTTTGGGGTGGGGGGGCTGGGGAGATAGCTCAGTCACTTAAGTGCTTACAAGTATGAAGGCCTGAGTTAGATACCCCAGAACCTACTTTTTTTGTTTGACATAGGGTCTCACTCTATCCCAGGCTGACCTGGAATTTACTTGGTTGTCTCTGGCTGGCCTCAAACTCACAGTGATCCTCCTACCTATGCCTCTCGAGTGCTGGGATTAAAGGCGTGCACTGAACTTGATTGTATATCATATCTGTTGCTGACCTTTCCTGGGAATACCTGTCATAGCTAGTAAATGTGTGTGTGTCTTTTTTCTTTTTAATCACTACTGAGATTTTTTTCCACCATCCCAGTTCAAATGAATTTACGAAAAAGAATTAAGTCCTCCCTTGCCAGGCCTGAGATTAAATATATAGTGAGCAGGTAATCCACTGAGTTATATTCCCAGCCTCTAAGAAATATGTTTTAACACTTTTATAGAGTGCGTACCCTATCATTCTGGGAGGACACTGACTGCAGAAAACTTAAGAGGTTGATGAATAAGCCATATGGAAACCTACTTTTTGGACAATGGTATACCCTGAAACTATAGACTGTTACTAGAAAAAGTTCAGTGCCAAAGATGGGATACCTTCCAATGAGTTATTGGCCAGGGAGGTCCCTGGTGGCCCTAAAACATTACAGGCCAGCCAGGCATGGTGGCGTACACCTTTAATCCCAGCGCATGGGAGGCAGAGGTAGGAGGATCGCCATGAGTTTGAGGCCACCCTGAGACTACATAGTAAATTCCAGGTCAGCCTGAGCTAGAGTGAGACCCTACCTTGAAAAACCAAAAATAAATAAATCACAAAACAAAAAACCATTACAGGCCATTGCCAAGGTTGTTGGTTTCCCACCAGGAATAGATGGTAAGACCCTATTGCCGAAGACTCCACATGCTTGGGCTGCAGGGTCACTGAGAAATCCTGCTGGAGCTGAGCTGAAAACCTCTTCTCTGTAGACCAGCTGACAGAAAGCTGGAAAAAGCTATACTGCATGCAGCTCTGTGGGACAGAGAAGTCATCAGTGGAGATAAACAACAGTGGACACTGCAAGCCTGAAGTTTGGCCAGCCAGGCCAAACCAGTGGGTGCAATAGTGGCATATCTGTTATGGGGGAAGCAACAGCTCTCTAATTGGACTAGAGGCCCACTCCTTGGGAGGGAATACGTGCCTGGTACTGAAAACCTATGACGGGAGGTCATGAGCCTTAGGTGTATAATGCCTGCTGGTGTCTGGCTAAATGTATATATTATGCTCAGTAAGCACTTCTCTTAATATTCATACTCCTACATTAATGCTACTCTCACTTCTGGGTTAGAGAAGCTTCTCTTTTCAGATGGCAGTGTCCTCTGGAATGACTCAGAGGGCACCATGGTGCTGAGAAGAAGTGACAGTGGAGTGCTTGGCCTTGAAACATCTCTACCACACCCTCCAAGGCTCAGGGTCCATTATGGAAGAGGGGGCAGAAAGAATGTAAGAGCCAATGGAAGGCTAGGACTGCTTATGATTCAGTCTTCAAGACACAAAATGCCCTGGAGCTGGGCGTGGTGGCACATACCTTTAATCCCAGCACTCGGGAGGCAGTGTAGGAGGATTGCCATGAGTTCGAGGCCACCCTGAGACTACATAGTGTCTTCCAGGTCAGCCCGGCCTAGCGTTAGACCCTACCTCAAAAAACAAACAAACAAACAAAAAAAGGCCTGACCTTGGCATGCAATACCTGGTACTACCTAGATCCTACCAAGACCCTCACAATAGAAGGAAAAGATGGCATCAAAATATAAGTGAGACTAATTGAGAGGGGAGAGGGGGATATGGTGAATGGATTTGTGAAGGGGAAGGGGTGGAGGGGAGGAAATTATCATGGTTTATTGCCTATAATTATGGAAGTTGTCAATTTAAAAAAGGTTTTTTTAGGGCTGGAGAAATGGCTTAGCTATTAAGGTGTTTGCCTACAAAGCCAAAGGGTGCAGGTTCGATTCCCCAGGACCCATGTAAGCCTGATGCACAAGGGGCACGTGCATCTGGAGTTCGTTTGCAGTGGCTGGAGACCCTGGTGTACCCATTTTTTTTCTCTCTCTCTCTTTATTCTCTCTCTCTCTGCTTGCAAATAAATACACAAAAAAAGGCCTGACCTTGGCATGCAATACCTGGTACTACCTAGATCCTACCAAGACCCCTCACAATAGAAGGAAAAGATGGCATCAAAATATAAGTGAGACTAATTGAGAGGGGAGAGGGGGATATGGTGAATGGATTTGTGAAGGGGGAAGGGGGTGGAGGGGAGGAAATTATCATGGTTTATTGCCTATAATTATGGAAGTTGTCAATTTAAAAAAGGTTTTTTTTAGGGCTGGAGAAATGGCTTAGCTATTAAGGTGTTTGCCTGCAAAGCCAAAGGTGCAGGTTCGTAATCCCAGCACTAGGGAGGCAGAGACATAAGGATCGCCATGAGTTTGAGGCTAGCCTGAGACTACATAGTTAATTCCAAGTTAGCTAGGGCTAGAGTGAGACCCTACCTGGAAAAACAAATACAAGAACAAAACCAAAAAAGAAAAGAAAAGAAAAGAAAAGAAAAAAGTACCTGCTATCTAAATAGAGTTCAATAATTGCTGAATAATTTATTGAAAATAAATTATGGACTGGAGGATGGCTTAGCAGTTAAGGCGCTTGCCTACAAAGCCAAAGGGCGCAGGTTCGATTCCCCAGGAACTCACGTTAGCCAGATGCACAAGGGGGTGCATGCATCTGGAGTTCGTCTGCAGTGGCTGGAGGCCCTGGCGCACCCATTCTCTATCTGTCTCTCTCTACCTCTTTCTCTGTCAAATAAATAAAATAATAAAATATTAAAAATAAATTATGAGCCAGGTGTGGTGGCGCACACCTTTAATCCCAGCACTCGGGAGGCAGAGGTAGGAGGATTCGCCGTGAGTTCGAGGCCACCCTGAGACTCCATAGTGAATTCCAGGTCAGCCTGGGCTAGAGTGAGACCCTACCTCGAAAAACCAAAAAAAAATAATAATAATAAATAAATAAATAATATGTCTGTACTGAATATGACTATGTACCAACATTTTCCCTAAACAATAAAGCATAACTATTATTTCATGCATTTACAGTACATCTGGGATTACAGTAAAATAGAGGTGATTTAAGTATATAGGAGGAGGATGTGCATAAGGTTATAGAAAAATGCTACACCTTTTTATTTGTTTTTTTCTGAGGTAGGGTCTCACTCTAGCACAGGCTGATTGGAATTCACTATGTAGCCTCAGGGTGGCCTCGAACTCTCAGAGATCCTCCTACCTGTGCCTCCCGAGTGCTGGGATTAAAGGTGTGTGCCACCATGCCCGGTTGCTACACCATTTTTTTAAAAAATATTTTCTTTCTGTTTTTTTGAGGTAGGGTCTCACTCTAACTCAGGCTGACCTGGAATTCACTATGTCATCTCAGGGTGGCCTCGAACTTACGGTGATCCTCCTACCTCTGCCTCTCAGGTGCTGGAATAATGCGTGCACTGCCCCGCCTGGCTTTTTTAAAAAACGTTTTCAACCAGAGAGAGAGAATGGGCATGTCAGGGCCTCTTGCTACTACAAATGAACTCCAGATGTGTGCACCACTTTGTGCATTTGGCTTTACATGGGTACTGTGGACTGGAATCCAGACCAACAGACTTTGCATATAAGTACCTTTAAGAACTGAGCAGTCTCCCCAGCTCTTGTTGAAATATATGGACTCTTGCAATTTTGTTTCAAGGCTATATCACAATATTTAGATGAATTGCATAAGCAATTTTAACATACATGAAAATAAAACATGGGGAGATGGCTCAGCAACTAAAAGTGCTTGCTTGCAAAGCCTGATGGCATAGGTTCAATCCTCCAGCCACCCACATAAAACCAGTCATTTGTTTGCAGCAGTAAGAGACCCTAACATGCCCATACACACACACAAAATTTAAAAAGAGGAGGGGAGGTAGTCGGGTGTGGTAGCACATGCCTTTAATCCCACATGTCCCCTGCCATGATATTCTTCCTTATCACAGTTTAGAAATGACAGAGCCAACCCACTGAACTGAAACATCTGAAACCATGAGCCAAATTAATGTTCCTACTTTTATGTTATTTTCTCAGATATTTTGTCATACACACAAAAAGCATGATCAACAGATTGGTGGACATTTTTTTCCTTTTGAATCTCGAGAATAGTACAGTGTTCTCTTTAGTTGATCTGTTTGGTTGTATGTTTAGGGCAGTGGTGCTGGCAGAAAACACCCAACCAACAGCAGCTTGTGGGAGGAAAGAGTTTATTTTGGCTTACAGACTTGAGGGGGAGCTCCATGATGACAGGGGAAAACGATGGCACGAGCAGAGGGTGGACATCACCTGCTCACTAAAATCAGATTGGCAACAGCAACAGGAGAGTGTGCTGAACACTGGCAAGGGGAAGCTGGCTATAACACCCATAAGCCCACCTCCAACAATGCACTGCCTCCAGTGGGCTCCAATACCCAAATTGCCACCAGGTGGGGACCTAGTATTTGGAACACATACGTTTATGGGGGACACCTGACCACCACAGGTGGGGTCCTGTTATGTAGAACAGGGTAGGCTGGAACCTGCAATCCTCCTTCCTTAGCCTCACAAGGCTGGGATTCTGGGTGTGTGCTCTCATAGACCTGGCTTTCTTTTGGCTTTGCCAACTTTCTTCCATATCGCTGTGTGTGCGTCATTGAATCTCCACTGATTTGTTGGCTAGGTGTTTTCTTCATTTTCCATAGAAGTTCCAATTTTATAGAAGTTCTGTACACAGTCAATTTAGAGCTCAACATAAGGCAGATACACATGGTGGCACATGCATCTGTAGTCTGTTTGCTGTGGCTGGAGGCCCTGACATGCCCATTCTCTCTCTCTCTCTCTTTCTCTCTCTCTCTCTCTCTCAAATAAATAAAAGTAATAAAATCAGCATGGTGTGGTGGTGCATGCCTTTAAATTCAGCACTTGGAAGACAGAGGTTGGAGGATCACTGTGAGTTCAAGGCCTGCCTGGGCTAGAGTGAGACCCTACCTCGGAAAAACAAAATGAATGAATAAGAATAAATAATAAAATTCAGAGGAAATTTGGGAAATGGAGAAAATTATTCAGTAGAAAATGAATTGTAGGGTTAGAGAGGTGGATTAGCAGATAAGGCACTTGCCTGCAAAGCCTAAAGACCTGTGTTTGATTCCCCAGTACCCACGAAAAGCCAGATGCACAAAGTGGCACATGCATCTGGACTTCATTTACAGTAGCTGGAGGCTCTGGCATACCCATTCTCTCTGTGTGTCTGTCTGTCTGTCTGTCCCTCTCTCTTTCTTTGTTTTTCTGCTTGCAAATAAATAAATAGAAATATTTTTTTAAAACAAACTGAATTGTATATGATCCCATTATATAGAAACTGTTACCCTTAACCTTTTCTTATGCTTCCATCTTCCTCCTAGTTTATTTTCCTGCATACATATAAATATCTGAGAAATTCGCTGGGCGGGGTGATGCACGCATTAATCCCAGCACTCAGGAGGCAGAGGTAGGAGTTGGAGGCCACCCTGAGACTACATAGTGATTCCAGGTCAGCCTGAGCTATATTCAATAGGGAGGTCACTCCTGGGGAGTGTTTCCCTGTTCTCCAGTATTGTACCTTTGGCAACAGTTCCAGCCTGGAGGGTGGTTTGAGCTGCTTGACAGAGAGGCTGGAGTCCTGGAGGAGTCAGTGCCTTTTACATTCTGCAGAGGGGATGATGAAACCAAAGAGAAAATAAGTTCTCCATATAAAGAGAAGAGAAAGGAAGGAAGGGGAGTACTTAATAGGACAGTATTGTATGTATGTAAGTAGAAGAATAGATTAATGGGGGTGAAAAGGCCCAAAGTGAGGTCAGGGGAAGAGATTGAGTAAAGGAAAGGTGGAGGGAGGGCTAATCAAAATCTAAAAGGATACAAATAAATCATATGGAAACCTACTTTTATTGGACAATGGAACACTCAGGAGCCATAGATTGTTGCTAGAAAATTTTCAGTGCCAGGGATAGGATACCTTCCAGTGAGTTGTTGGCCAGGGAGGTCTCTGATGCCCTCAAAACATTATAGGCCATTGCCAAGGCCCCTGGTTTCCCACCAGGAATAGATGGTAAGACCCTGTTGCTGAAGACTCCACATACTTGAGCTTCAAGGCCACTGAGAAATCCTGCTGGAACTGAGCTGATAACCTCCTCCATGTAGACCAGCTGACAGAAAGCTGGAAGAAGCCATTCTGCATGCAGTTCAATGGGAGAGAGAGAAATCACCAGTGAAGATACTCATCAGTGGACACTGCAAGCCTTATAATTTGCCAGCCAGGCCAAATGAGCCAACGGGTGCAATAGTGGCATGTCTGTCATGGTGGAAACCAACTGCCCTCCAATTGGACTGGAGGCCTGCTCCATGGGGGGAAATACATCCCTGATACTGAAAACTTAAAACAGGGGTAGTCATGAGCCCTAGTGGTGTAACATCTGCTGATGTCTGGATAAATGTATATACTATGTTTATCAAACTGCCCAGTAAGCACTTCTGTTAACGTTCACACCCTTATATTAATGCTACTCTCACTTTTGGTTGAGAATCTTCTCTTTTCCGATGGTAGTGACCTTGGGACAACTCAGAAGGTATCATGGTGAGGGAAAGAAATGACCGCAGTGCTCAGTACTACAATATCTCTATCACACCTTCCAAGGCTCAGGGTCTAATGGCGGAAAGAATGTAAGAGCCAAAGGAAGGGCAGGACTCCATACAACATGCTCCCTCCAGACACAAAATGGCCTGGATATCCATGGCCTCACAGCGCCTGACACTACCTACACAAGACCATCATAATAGGAGGATAAGATCATGACATCAAAATAAAAGGGAGACTGAAGGGGGAGGAGATATGATGGAGAGTGGAGTTTCAAAGGGGAAAGTGGGGGGAGGGAGGGCATTACCATGGGATATTTTTTATAATCATGGAAGTTGTTAATAAAATATTTTTTTTTGGAAAAGACAAAACAAAACAAAACAAAAAGCCAGACACTTACAGTGGTGCATGTGTCTGGAGTTCATTTGTGTTGGCTCATACTCACACTTTCTTTCAATAAATAAATAAAATATCAATTAAAAAATAAATATAGAGCCAGGTGTGGTAGCACATGCATTTAATCAACACTCAGGAGGCAGAGGTAGGAGGATCATCGCCATGAATTCAAGGCCACCCTAAGACTACATAGTGAATCCCAGGTCAGTCTGAGCTATAGTGAGACTCTACCTCAAAAAAAAAAAATAAATAAAATAAATAAATAATAAATGTTGCCAGGTGTAGTGGCTCACGCCTTAATCCTAACAGCTGGGAGGCAGAGGTAGGAGGATCGCTGTGAGTTTGAGGCCATCCTGAGACTACACAGTGAATTCCAGGTCAGCCTGGGCTACAGTGAGACCCTCCCTACCTCAGAAAATAAAAAGCAAAACAAAAAAAAAACAAAAAACAACAACAACAAAAAAAAAACACAGGCTTTGAGGGCTCCTCCTGACCTGCTCCATTGAAGCCGTCTGTGATGGTGTGAGACTCACTGTGTGCCCGCAGTGGATCCGACATTGCCACCATATTGCTGCGGTGGTTGCCATCTGAGCCATCAGACTTGGCTGCCAGGGTGCAACAGCAGCTGAGCCGCTGGTAGCTGAGCTTCAGGTGCTGGTCTAGGCACAGCTTTCATCTGAGGGGCCCAAGTGGCTGGAGGGAACATGCAGGAAGCGTGGTTTAGGCTTTCATACAGCATCCTAAGTGCCTGTTCACAGCATGTCCAGAGATGGGAAACCACTGACTATCTACATTTGGAGTTAGTGGATTTCCTGTCACTTAGTAGATGTGTGATTTTCACAGGCATTATACCCACCAAGCCGTAGACCCCTCCCCTGTAATATCTGAAAAACACTCTTGGTATTTTTGTGAAGATGCTAAGTTTTTCCATGCAAAACAGATGGGACATCGATAAAGGATCTCTCAGACATAGGGAGGGTCGCCGCGGAGGTTCTGATGCTCTGCATGGGGCGGTATGTCTCCTTATCACTTCTGGTCCCAACTGGAGCAGCAGGCTCGCTTCTTGGGCCACAGTCACAGGTGGAGCAAGCAAGACATCCAAAGATTTGTTTTAGCACACAAAAAGATTTTTAGCAGGTGAGAAATTAAAACTGGAAAGTGATGCCGAGGCTCTTGGTTTCCCACCAGGAATAGATGGTAAGACACTACTGCTGAAGACTCCACATACTTGGGCTGCAGGGTCACTGAGAAATCCTGCTGGAACTGAGCTGATAACCTCCTCCATGTAGACCAGCTGACAGAAAGCTGGAAAAAGCCACCTGCATGTAGTTCAATGGGAGAGAGAGAAATCAACAGTAGAGATACTCAACAGTGGACACTGCAAGCCTTATAATTTGCCAGCCAGTCCAAATGAGCCAATGGGTGCAATAGTGACATGTCTGTTATGGGGGAAATCAACTGCCCTCTAATTGGAGTGGAAGCCTGCTCCATGGGAGGGAATACATCCCTGATGCTGAAAACAACAGGGGTAGTCATGAGCCCTAGGGGTGTAACGTCTGCTGCTGTCTGGCTAAATGTATGTACCATCCTCACCAAACTGCCCAATAAGCACTTCTCTTAATGTTCATAACCATATATTAAGGCTACTCTCACTTTTGGTTAGAGAAGCTTCTCTTTTCAGATGGCAGTGGCCTTGGGATGACTCAGAAGGCACCATGATACTGAGAAGTGACAGAGGAGAGCTCAGCACTGCAATATCACTATCATGCCTTCCAAGGCTCAGGGTCCATTGCGGAAGAGGTGGCAGAAAGAACGTAAGATCCAAAGGAAGGGCAGGACGCCTTACAGTGTGCTCCTCCAGACACAAAATGGCCTGGATATCCATGACCTCACAGTGCCTGACAATACCTACACAAGACCATCATAATAGGAGGAAAAGGTGATGACATCAAAATAAAAGAGAGACTGGTTGAGGGGGGTGAGCAGATAGGATGGAGAGTGGAGTTTCAAAGGGGGAAGGACAGAATTACCATGGGATATTGTCTACAATTATGGAAGTTGTCAATAAAAAAAAAAGTTTTTTTTTTTAAATGAAAGTAAGTAAAACCTCCAGAGTGGAGGGTAAACTGAGACAAGGGGCAAGGATAAAGGGCTACTTCTAGTATCTGGACTTCCAGTCTTTTTTTTGCGGGGTTACTTCCAGTCTTGGTCTATCATCTCTCCTCCCTTTGCCCATCTTTAGGGTGATCTGGGATGGTCTTCCTGGAGTAAGTGGCAGCTTTCTGAGAAGCCCACCTTTACCCACAATTCAGTCTGTTACAATTAGATTCATTAGCTGCAGGAATATGTATGAAGGTATAAATACTTAACAGTTCAGATGATCACCAGAGGCAAAGGACCATGGTTCCTTGCCGGAGCTCCTAGAGGAAGGGGCTCATGGGGGCCCAAGATGAAACCTGGCCAGAACTATTCTGTTGTTCCCCCCACACACCCACCCAGGTCTGTGCTTTCTCTTTCTTAGTGCTTAGCTATCCCAGATCCCAGCTGCAAGCCTTCTTTCTATCTGTCTCTCTTTTCCAATTTTTTTTTTTTTCCAGGTAGGATCTTAGATATGAGGGTGATCTGGCTGTGACATCTGTCACTCGTGGTTCATTCCGTTGATCTGGCTGGCTAGGCGGGTGTCCCCTTCCTCCCGAAGCTGCGCACTCCCTCAAAGAGGACGACCTTCCCTGACCCTCCCCGACCCTTCCCCCGCCCCCCCTCAGTAGAGTGGGACCGGTCTTTGGTCGAGGGCCAGGCGTGGTGGCACACGCCTTTAATCCTAGCACTCAGGAGACAGAGGTGGGAGGATCGCCGTGAGTTTGTCGCCACCCTGAGACTACATAGTGAATTCCAGGTCAGCTTGGGCTAGAGTGAGACTTTACCTTGAAAAACAAAACAAAACAAAAATTGTGATTCCCCTGTTAGAACCTCCGAACAAGCTCTCATGTAGAGTTTCATTCTAGCTCAGGCTAACTTGGAACTCACTATGTAGCCTCAGGCTGGCCTCAAACTCACAGCAATCTTCCTACCTCTGCCTCCTCCTGAGTGCACCACCACAGACTCTTTCCGGGGGGACTTCTGGGGGGACTCGAAATAGGGTCTCACTCTAGCCCAGGCTGACCTGGAACTCACTCTGTAGTCCTAGACTAGCCTTGAACTCACAGTGAAATGCACCACTAAGCCTGGCCCTTCCAAGAACCTTAATTCTAGGAAAGGGGAACTCTTTCCTAGGGATTGTTTATGGAAAAGCAAATCCAGCTAACTTCTTTAGGCAAGAGATAAGAAGCCAGATTCTTCTCTGACATTTAGCAAGGTGGAGAATGCAAGGGCAGGCCCAAGGTCATTCCCTGCTTTTACTTTGCCGATGGTGGGGGGGGGGAGGTTGGCCCAATCACCCTAAAGTGCCTCAATTGCCTCATTGAGGCAACACTAACTATGGACTGAACTGGCTTCTTCTAGCTGAGTGGCCCACCAGCCAGTTTTAACCTAACACTTGTTTCCACACCTAGGTAATTGAAGGTGTGTCCTTCTCTCTGCCCTATGGCTTGGTGCACAAGCGTGCCCCAAATTTGTCATCTAGTGCTCTCACCAGAAGCCCAAGAAACAGGGCTGCCAGATAGACTGGAAGCTGAATAAACACTTTCTCTCTATAAGTCATTTGTCCCTAGGCATTTGTTGAAGGAATGTGACACTAACAGGTACCTTGGGGTAGGGGGAGACCTGGAGCAGGAGGAAGAATGGGTTCTGATAATGATCCTTTTCTGAATCCATGTGCTTAGTTACATGGATATGCACATATGGATGTAGGGTGAATGTACATTGGCTGTACTCTGGGTACTTTAAACCTGGTGCATTGCACACTTAATATACTGCCACAGTGTTGAGGGATAGGACATTTAAGAGAGATTAGGCCAGGCATGACGGTATATGCCTTTAATCCCAGCACTCAGAAAGCAGAGGTAGGTTCAAGGCCAGCCCAAGACTACATAGTGAATTCCAGGTTAGCCTGGGCTAGAGCAAAGACTCTACCTCGAACCCCACCCCCCAAAAAAGGTGAGGGTGAATACCCTCATTAGCCCCCCAGTAGGTTTCTGCCGAAACAACCACCACCATAAAAAATAAAAATAAATAATTCAACCTCCAGACAGTTTTTCTGTATTTTTTCAATATTTTATTTTTAGTTATTTAACAGAGAAAGAGGGGGAGAGAGAATAGGCACGCCAGGGCCTCCAGACACGTGTACCCCCTAGTGCATCTTGCTAACGTGGGTCTTGGGGAATTGAACCTGGGTCCTTTCGCTTTGCAAGCAAACACCTTAACCGGTGAGTCATCCCTCTAGCCCCCCCCCCCTTTTTTTTTGTTTTTTCGAGGTAGGGTCTCACTCTAGCCCAGGCTGACCTGGAATTCACTATGGAGTCTCAGGGTGGCTTCAAACTCATGGTGATCCTCCTACCTCTGCCTCCCGAGTGCTGGGATTAAAGGCCTGCGCCACCATGCCCGCCTTTTTTTTGTTTTGTATTTTGCTTTTTTGAGGTAGGGTCTCACTATGTATAGCTCAGGCTGACCTGGAATTCACTATGTAGTCTCAGGGTGTCCTCAAACTCACGGCGATCCTCCTACCTCTGCCTTCCAAGTGCTGGGATTAAAGGAGTGTGCCACCACGCCTGGATTGTTTTCTGTAATTTTTTCTCAATTTTTATTAACATCTTCCATGATTATAAAAAATGTCCCATGGTTATACCCTCCCTCCCCCCCACTTTCCCCTTTGAAACTCCACTCTCCATCATATCCCCTCCCCATCTCAATCAGTCTCTCTTTTATTTTGATGTCATGATCTTTTCCTCCTATTATGATGGTCTTGTGTAGGTAGTGTCAGGCACTGTGAGGTCATGGATATCCAGGCCATTTTCTGTTTGGGGGAGTGTTTTCTGTATTTTTTAAAGTGGTGTTAAGGATTGAATCCCAAGCCTGGCCTGGCATATACTAAGCATACACACTACTCTAAGATACAACTCAGGCCTCCAGCACCTTTCTGGCATATTCTTTTGCTTTTCAGCCACAGGAGGACACAGCAGAGCCTCTCTCACTTGAACTTCCTAGGATCTAGAACTCTAAGAAATAATCTGTTTTTCATAAACTAACTGATCTCAGGCATTCAATAGTAGCCAAACTTGTCTAAGATAAAGTTTTGCTCCGTTAAAAGCTTTAAAAAAGTTTTTGTTTGTACTACCACGATCTCTTGACCATTGCAAAGAAGCTTTAAAAGCGTCTGGATGATACGTGGGTGACAGGGGACTTGAACCTGGGCGACATAGTATGCAAGCAAGTGCCATCCACGGAAGGGCTGGACTTTGGCTTGCTCTTCCCAAGAGCGCAGGAGGTGACAGGCAGAATCCTCAGGGCCAGTTCATGCCCAAGGTCAGACCTCGGACCTCCCCTGTGCGCCCCGCCCCCTGGCAGCAACCTGGTCCCATTGGCTTCACAGCTGTCTGGGGGGCGGGATTCTAGAAACTCCAGACCCCAAGCAGGTGGGCTCTGCTACCAACCACTTTGGTGCCAAGTTCCGTGGCTCACCGGGCTTCCGAGGGCGGCATGGTGGCGACGCTGAGCGTGGATCCCGCGGGCCCCCGCGGCTGGGACGAGCCCGTGCGCATCGCCGTGCGCGGCCTGGCCCCCGAGCAGCCCGTCACGCTGCGCGCGTCCCTGCGCGACGAGAAGGGCGCGCTCTTCCGCGCCCACGCGCGCTACCGCGCCGACGCCGGCGGCGAGCTGGACCTGGCGCGCGCGCCCGCGCTGGGCGGCAGCTTCGCGGGGCTCGAGCCCATGGGGCTGCTCTGGGCCCTGGAGGCCGAGCGGCCTCTGTGGCGCCTGCTGAAGCGGGACGTGCGCACGCCCTTCTCCGTGGAGCTGGAGGTGCTGGACGGCCACGAGCCCGACGCCGGGCGGCTGCTGGCGCGGGCGGTGCACGAGCGTCGCTTCATGGCGCCCGGGGTGCGGCGGGTGCCGGTGCGCGCGGGCCGGGTGCGCGCCACGCTCTTCCTGCCGCCAGGTGAGACCCGCGCTGCCTGCGGGAGCCCGGGCGGGCCTCTTGCGCGGCCCGAGAATCTTGCGATTGTGTAACTTCCCCGAACTTGTCCCTGTTCTTAGTCTTTTTACAGGTAGCGTTCCGCCCTAGCCTAGGGTGACCTGGAATTCACTAGGTAGTCTCAGGGTGGCCTTGAACTCACGGTGCTCCTCCTACCTCGGCCTCCTGAGTGCTGGCTTCCTTCCCTTACTCTTCTTTTGTTTTTTAATTTTTACTTTTTAAAAAGATTTTATTTTTATTTATTTATGTAAGTGAGGGAGAGAGAGAGAGAACGGGCACACCAGGGCTTCCAGCCACTGCAAACAAACTCCAGACACATGCGCCACCTTGTGCATCTGGCTTATGTGGGTCCTGGGGAATCGAACCGAGGTCCTTTGGGTTTGCAGGCAAGCACCCCAACTGCTAAGCTATCTCTCCGACCCCAATTTTTACTTTTTCATTTTTTTGAAAGAGAAAAAAAGAGTGAGCCTCCAGGCACTGCGAATGAAACCGAGACGCATGTACCACATGTGCATCTGGTTTACGTGGAACCTGGAAAATCGAACCTAGGTCCATAGGGTTCACAGGCAAGCGCCTTAACCATTAAGCCGTAGCTCCAGCTCCACCAACCCCCCTCTCCTCACCCCTGCTTTCTTGCTACTGTCTTGGGCTTGGCTCTCTGGCACATGCAGAGAAGTTGGCATGGTCTGGGTTAATGGATAACATTGAAAGATTTTGATGTCCAGAGGTTTTGTTACCCTGCCTTACAACTGATTTTCAAAACTATGTGAATAATTTATAGAATTACCTCAGGTGACATCATCAATATAAAGTTACTCCGTCTTGGGCTGGGGTGAAGGCTCAGCGGTTAAGAGCACTTAACTGGTTAAGCATGAGGGCCTCACAGGCCAGAGACCATCAGGTTCTAACTCCCCAGAACACACATAAAAAGCTGGATGGACAGCTGATGTCCTCCAGTGGCCTCCACATGCATGTGTGCACATAGGATGTGCACATCTGCATACATGTGTACATACACCACATATACATACTACACACACACACAATTATGCTGCCTTGGATTTTTCTACTTCCAAAGCACTTGTATATCTTTTCAGAAGTGCCCTGGGGAGCTGTCTCCTTGCCTTTGATTTATAGAAACCCACTAAATAATCAAGAAAGATTTCTAAGAGAAAAAGAGGATTCTTTAACTTGCCTAACACCTTCCCCTTCTAATATTCCCTTTCTAGGACGTGGACCCTTTCCAGGGATCATTGACATCTATGGCATTGGAGGAGGCCTGTTGGAATATCGAGCCAGTCTTCTGGCTGGCCATGGCTTTGCCGTAATGGCTGTGGCTTATTATGACTTTGAAGATCTCCCCAAGGAGCCCAACACCTTAGAAATGGAATACTTTGAAGAAGCCGTGTGCTACTTGCTTCAGCACCCCCAGGTTCTCCCCTTGCTCTTTATTTAGTCAGTCTCTAGGACTATCTACGGAGGTCACCTGTGTTTGTTTTTCACAGAGCGAAATTTCTTTTGCCCATTTCCTTGACTTTGAGAGCCAGTATTTTCCTTTTCTGTCAAATGGGTTCGTGATACAGAATTAATCATAATAAGTTTCACATGAAATTTTGTTACTATTAAAATTCCATTCCTAGCCAGGCATGGTGGTGCACGGTAGGAGGATCGCAGTAAGTTCGAGGCCAGTCTGAGATTACATAGTGAATGCCAAGTCAGCCTGGGCTAGAGCGAGACCGTACCTGGAAAAACAAAAACAGACAAACAAACAAAGAAGTGTAGTACAAATTGAGCTTTTCATTTTTATATATTTTTTAAATTTTCTAAAATGAGTATGTACCCAATTTTGATCAGAATTTGCCCTCCCCTTTCAAAGACTAAGATCTACTGAATTGGGTTTTGAAGCATTGCTTTGTTTCTATAAAGTTAATTGTTTGCCAATGTTATTTGGATGGGGTCTTCTGAATCATTCCACACAGTTGAATACTCAGCCTTATAAAGACTTGGGTCAGGCCCACTGTGAATGAGGCCCTCACAGGCTCCGTGCCTCAGCATTCTCTACTAGGTGATTCTCTAGAACATGAATGATCAACTTCTTTCTTTTTTAAAAAAATTTTAATTTGTTAGAATTACTTTAAAAAATGTTTTTAAGCAGAGAGAGAGAGAGAGAGAGAGGAAACAGACAGAATGGACGTGCCAGGGCCTCTAGCCACTGCAAACAAAACTCCAGATGCATGTGCCCCCTTGTGCATCTGGCTTACGTGTATCCTGGGGAATCAAACCTGGGTCCTTTGGCTTCACAGGCAAGTGCCTTTACCGCTAAGCCATCTTTCCAGCCCCTTTTTTGTTTTCTTTTGAGGTAAGGTCTCACTGTAGCCCAGGCTGACGTGGAATTCACTATGTAGTCTCAGGGTGGCCTTGAACTGACAGCAATCCTCCTACCTCTGCCTTCTGAGTTTTGAGATTAAAGGCCCAGCTTAAATTTGACAGTGTTTTTTTTTTAAATTTTTTTTTTATTTTTATTTATTTATTTGAGAGAGACAGACAGAGAGAGAAAGAGAGAATGGGCGCATCAAGGCCTCCAGCCACTACAAACAAACTGCAGATGCATGCACCACCTTGTGTATCTGGCTTACGTGGGTCCTGGAGAATTGGGGAACCAGGGTCCTTAGGCTTCACAGGCAAGCGCTTAACTGCTAAGCCATCTCTCCAGCCCCAAATTTGGCAGTGTTTTTAAGATTTGTTTACTATGTGTTAATCAGCTAGTAAGTAAGAAAAAACTCCCATGCCCAGCATGGTGGTACATGCCTGTAATCCTAGTACCTGGGAGGCTGATATAGGAATATTGACAATACAAGGTCATCTTATGCCACATAGCAAGACTCTCTCAAAAGAAAGAAAGAAAGAAAGAAAGAAAGAAAGAAAGAAAGAAAGAAAGAAAGAAGAAGAAGGAAGAAGAAAGGAAGGAAGGAAGGAAGGAAGGAAGGAAGGAGGGAAGGAAAAGAAAAAGAAAGACTTCTTGTTAGCTGGTGTGGAAAATTCACACAGTGAACCTAACAACCTTTCTGGTTGTATTTTAGAAAGCATTTTTAGGGCTGGAGGGATGGCTTACAGTTAAGGCATTTGTCTGCAAAGCCAAAGGACCGAGGTTTGATGCCCCAGGACTCACGTAAGCCAGATGCACAAGGGGGCACACACATCTGGAGTTCGTTTGCAGTGGCTGGAGCCCTGGTGTACCTATTCTCTCTCTCTCTCTCTCCCTCTTTTTCTCCCTCTTTCTTTCTTTCTGCCAAATAAATAACTAAATAAAAATAAAGCAAGAATTTCAAAAAAAGAAAGCATTTTTAGCCAGGCATGGTGGCGCATGCCTTTAATTCCAGCACTTAGGAGGCAGAGGAAGGAAGATCGCCATGTATCAAGGTCACCCTGAGACTCCATAGTGAATTCCAGGTCAGCCTGTGCTAGAGTGAGACCTTACCTCAAAAAACAACAATAAAAAGGAAGAAAATTTTTTTTTGTTTTTGTTTTGTTTTTTAAGGTAAGATTTCGCTCTAGCCCAGGCTGACCTGGAACTCACTATATAGTCAGGGTGGCCTCAAACTCCTACCTCTGCCTCCCAAGTGCTGGGATTAAAGGCTTGTGCCACCACACCCACTGGGAAAAAAAAATTAATGGGCTGGAGAGATGGCTTAGTGATTAAGGTACTTGTGCCTGTAAAGCCTAAGGGCCCAGGTTTGATTCTCCAGGTCCCACATAAGCCAGATGCATCAGGTGGCAAATGCATCTAGAGTTCATTGGCAGTGGCTAGAGACCAGGGCATGCCTATTCTCTCTTTCCGTCTGTCTCAAATAAAAATAAATAAATAAAAATTTAAAAAAGAGAATTGGTGTGCCAGGGCTTCCAACCACTGCAGTTGAACTCCAGATGCTTGTGCCACCCTGTGCACATGCGTGACCTTGCACTCGCATCACCTTGTGCATCTGGGTTACATGGGACCTGGGGAGTAGAGCATGGGCCCCTGCGCTTCACAGGCAAGCACCTTAACTGCTAAGCCATCTCTCCAGCCCAAGAAAAGCATTTTTATAATAGATAAATTTTCTTCCCTCTTCCTTTCTTTTTTTGTTTTCTCTTTATTTGGTTATCTGAGGTAGGATCTTGCTCTAGCCCAGGCTGACCTGGAATTCACTCTGTGGTCTCAGGGTGGCCTTGAGTTTACAGTGATCCTCCTACCTCTGCCTCCCAAGTGCTGGGATTAAAGTCATGAGCCACCACCCCTGGCTTTTTTATGTTTCTGAGACGGAGTCTCATGTAGTGTACAGTGACCTTGAACTCTGTGTAGCGAAGGACAATCATGAACGGATTCTTCTGCTTCCACTTCCTAAGTGCTAGCTAGGGTTACTCTTATGCCACCACACCCACCTGGATAAATTCCTGACTCTTGATTCTTCTTTTCTTTCAGGTAAAGGGCCCAGATATTGGGCTTCTGGGGATTTCTCTAGGAGCTGACATTTGTCTCTCAATGGCCTCATTCTTGAAGAATATCTCAGCCACGGTTTCCATCAATGGCTCTGCGTTCTGTGGAAACATACCCATACACTACAAGCAGACTAGGATACCACCCTTGGGCCATGACCTTAGGAGAACCAAGGCCACTTTCTCAGGCATTCTGGACATCCTGGATGTACGGAATGATATTGTAGGCTGTGAGAACCCCAGTATGATTCCAATAGAGAAGGCTAAAGGACCGCTCCTCTTCATTGTTGGTCAGGATGATCATAACTGGAGGAGTGATTTATATGCCCAGGTAGCCTCTGAACGCTTACAGGCCCATGGAAAGGAAAAGCCCCAGATAATCTCTTACCCTGGGACGGGGCATTACATAGAGCCTCCTTACTTCCCTATGTGTCCAGCTTCCCTGCACAGATTAGTCAACAAAGCTGTGATGTGGGGTGGGGAGGTTCGGGCTCACTCTAAAGCCCAGGTAGATGCATGGAAGCAAATTCTATCCTTCTTTGGAAAACACCTAGGAGATACCCAGAACCCTAGATTGTAATATATTTATCCGTCTTTGACATGTTAGATTCAAGATTCAAAGTCAAATTCAAATGGCCAATAACTGAATCAATTATCCCCTGGATAGCATTGAATTCACATTTTTGGCTTTAATGGTATATCTTAGGTCACTTTATTCACTAAATTTTGTCAGTGAAGTATTTTACTAACAACATATGCTTGTAGATAATTCAAATATATACAAAACAATGAGCTAGAAAAAAAACACATCTACTATTAAAATTTATGTTTTATTTGAGGTTTGGAAGATTTTGTTGAGATGGTTTTCTTTTATTTTTTAGCTAATGCTAGATGGGTTTCAAAGATTAATGGATGCTAGGCGTGGTGGCGCATGCCTTTAATCCCAGCACTTGGGAGGCAGAGGTGGGAGGATTACCATGAATTCGAGGCCACCCTGAGACTACATAGTGAATTCCAAGTCAGCCTGAGCTAGAATAAGACCCTATCTTGAAAAAAACAAAAAATAAAAATAAAAGATTAATGGATTTTTGTCATGGTGAGAAAATAGTTGTCTAATGTTCCAACTATTGGTAGTAGGGTAGAAATTTTTTAAATATTTCATTTATTTTTTAAATTTATTTATTTAAGAGAGAAAGAGGCAGAGAGAGAGAATGGGCACACCAGGGCCTTTAGCCACTGCAAACAGGCTCCAGGCACATGTGCCACCTTGTGCATCTGGCTTACATGGGACCTGGAGAATCGAACTGAGGTCTCTTGGCTTGCAGGCAAACACCTTAACTGCTAAGCCATCTCTCCAGCCCATCATTTATTTACTTATTTGAGAGAGAAAGAGAGAGAATGGGCACACCAGGGTCTCTAGTCACTGCACATGAACTCCAGGTGTATGCACCACTTTGTGCATCTGGCTTACATGGGTTCTGGGGAATCGAACCTGGGTCCTTAAGCTTTTTAGGCAAGCACCCTAACTGCTAAGCCATCTCTCTAACCCAGGGTAGAATTTTTATTTGCCAGAAGCAAAAGAGAGGTGTTGATTTAAGGGAAGGGAGATGACCTTTTTATTATAGAAGTCAGAAGAATCCTTTGAAAAGAGGACTTGGGAACATTTATTTGTTGAATTGTTAACTCTGCTCCAAAGGTAAATGATCATCGTGTTTTCTGGTACACTCTGGTTCTAAAAGTGGACTTTGAACATTACAGTGTGATAATCTAAGAGGAAGTATTCCTCACTTTCCTTGACATGAGGCTGTACTGCATTATACAAGTGTATTTGGAGAGACAATGGCTGAGAATTTTCTAAATTGAAGTCCAGTACATCAAGTTCCATATATAAAGTATGCTACAACCCCATCCAGGATAAATACAAAGAAAATTATCCTTAACATAATCACAGTGAAATAATTTATGGTCATTTTATACAGTTGTCAGTTTATTTTCTCCCACCAAAAGTGGGGCCTGTATACCCTCCCTTCAAGTATGTGTGGGCTTAGGATTGTGGCCATCTGTAGAGTTGGCCAGAGTGGGACCATGTGGCTTCAAAGGCTAGGTCATAAAAGACCATGGAATTTCCACCAGTTTGCTAGAATACTTGTTCCTGCTGTATGGAGCCAGCATGTATGAAATTTGACTACCTCACTTCTGTGAGGAAGCTCAAAACAGGAGAGGCCAACTATAAGCATTTCTGTGACTCTCTTAACTGAGGTGAGTTGAGCCATCCCAACCTATGTGTTAGGTGTGAGCAACAAAACCTCCAACATGATTCTAGCCCTAGCCATTTGAATCTCCCCAGCAGAAAAGGGATGTTCTAGCTGGGCATGGTGGTGCACACCTTCAGTCCTAGCACCTGGGGGCACTGGTAGAAGGATCACTGTGAATTGGAGGCCAGCCTGGAGCTACAGAGTTCCAGGTCAGCCTGGGCTAGCGTGAAACCTTACCTTGGAAAAAAAAAGGGGGGGGAGGGAAGAAAATTTTTTTCTATCGAATTTTGACCAAAGTGTGCAATTGTAAATTTTAAAAAATGAGGGTCCTTGTCTTCAATGACTTATGCTTTGTCACTTGTCTATTGTAAAACAAAGCATCCTAGAGCATAGGGACGTAAAACAAGAACCACTTATTTTTATTTATGTTGTGTGTGTGGCATATATGGTGTGTGTGAGTGTGGCAAATGCATATGTACACCCTATAGCCAGGCATGCAGAGGCCTGAGGAAATCATTGAGTGGTCCTCTGTGTGCTTCTGCCTTATTTCCTTGAGATGGAATCTCTCACTGACCCTGGAGCGCCCAGGTTTTCAGTCAGACTGGCTGACATGCCTGGCATTGTAGTTATGTTCTTGTTTTCTTGTTGCTGGAACGAAACACCCAACCTAAAGCAGCTTATGGGAGATATGGGTTTATTTTGGGCTCACAGTTTCAAGGGAAGTTTTAGCATGGCAGAGCAAGCAGCTGGTGTGTCATAATCTCCATACATCAGTGGCAGAGAGAGGGAGCAGCAAGCATAAGCTAGCTCTGAATATCTAAGGGGCTAGACTAATCAACCTCAAGGTCGGCCCCTAGTAAGAGATCCTTTAGCAAGGTTCCACCTCCCAAAGGCTCCACCAGCTGGGGAATAAGTAAGAAGCTTAGTTACAAATATTTGAGGCTATGGGGACATTTTACTTTCAAACCATCACACCTGGCTTTCATGTGTTGCTGGGGCTCAAACTCAGGTCCTCATGTTTGTGCACTAACTGCTCTTATCCACTAAGCCAACTCCCCAACCTCAAGAACCATTTCTTTCTTTTCTTTCTTTCTTTCTTTTTTTTTTTTTTTTTTTTTTTTTTTTTTTTTACATTTATTTATTAGAGAAAGGGCACGCCAGGGCCTCCAGCCACTGCAAACAAACTCCAGACACATGTGCCACCTTGTGCATCTGGCTTACATGGGACCTGGAGAATTGAACCTGAGTCCTTAGGCTTTGCAAGCAAGCACCTTAACCGCTAAGCCATCTCTCCAGCAGAAGAACCATTTCTTTTTCTCAAGACAATGCAAAGAGACAGGACTCAGTAAGAGTGGATCACCTCTGTTCCAGGTGTCATTGGCTGGGGCAGTTTGGTGGTTGAAGGATCTACTTTCACAGCAGGGAGATTGGTGCTGATTGTCAACTTGGAATACACACAGGCTATGGCTTAGGAGCTTCTCAACTTCTTTCTGCCTGGGCCTCGTCCATGCTCCATGCCTGCTTGGACAGAGTTGCAAAAGTACCATCCTGAGACAGCAAGACAGAATTGTGCTTTGAAAGTTCATCCCAGGGACTGAAGCTGTCTACCACAGAATTGGTACTGAGAGTGGGGTAAAGTTGCTGAGGTGAATCTGACCATGTGGATTTTGGTCTTTTGGAGGAATGCAAAACTTGGTGCTTGCAACTGAAGATGCCGTCTGGAGCAGTAAGCCAAGTATAAACTATTCTGATGAGAGTTTGAAAATGCTAAATACAGATAGAACTTATTTGGAAGATTGGCTTATAAACTTTCTAAGGGAAAGGAAAGACAAAAACAAAACAACAACAACAACAAAATTGTTGGAACTGGGCTACTGACTTAAGGACTGGCTATGTTCTGCTACCCATGCCCAGGGAGTTTGATCAAGAGTAAATCTGTAATGGACTTGGTGTGCTTGCCTAAAGATATGGGACTGAAAAATTTAAGATGTAAAATTGGAAAAAGTCAGACATGTTTAAAATTTACTGGCACAGAGACTGGTTTTAGGTTACTGAAGCTGCTACTGTCACACATATTAATAATCTTTTTTTTTTTTTTTTTTTTTTTGGTTTTCGAGATAGGATCTCACTCTGGTCCAGGCTGACATGGAATCCACTATATAATCTCAGGGTGGCCTCTAACTCACAGCAATCCTCTTACCTCCGCCTTCCAGGTGCTGGGATTAAAGGCGTGCACCACCACACCTGGCTCACATTAATAAACTTTAGGAAGATGGCCCAACTGCTTTACATTAAAACAATGGAGAAATGCCTGAGGTGATTCCACCCAGAAAAAACTAAATGGTAAAATACAATCTCTTTTGAAATAGAATTGATTAGAAAAGGAAGCTGCTTTTCAAAGTTACTGTTTATTTTGTCCCCAAATTAAAAATATGGCTGTTTCCTATGCACCTTCTATTGGTTTCACAAACATGAAAACTGTGTGCCGTGTGTCATAAAGCACACATGGTTCCAGGAGCACTGCTGAGACAGGGCATATAGACAGGGCGTGATGACACTGATAGGCCAGTGAAGCCATTGAAAGATGGACCGTGGTTTAAAGTGGAGACCCAAGGATGTTTAGATATACCAGGACTGTGAAGGGGCTACCATGGAGGCTGTTGACTAGAGATGAAAGTTTTCCCTGGTTACTCAGCCCAGCTGGAGGGGCAAAGTTGAAAAATCTGGGGGCTGGAGAGATGGCTTAGCAGTTAAGGTGTTTGCCTGCAAAGCCTAAGGGCTCTGGTTTGATTTTCCAAGTCCCACATAAGCCAGATGCACAAGGAGGCGCATGCGTCTGGAGTTCGTTTACAGTGGCTGGAGGCCCTGGTATCATGCCCATTCTCTCTCTGTCTCAAATAAATAAGTAAATTTGCATATATATATACATATGTATCTGGAGGCTGCCAATCACTGGTGATGATATTGGGCTTGAACTACAGTTTGTTGTTTCCTTGATGGTTATTGAATTTATATTGTTTTAGTCTCTCCTTACTATGCCTTATAGCAGTTAAAAATGTTTACTCTGAGCCGGGCATGGTGGCACACACCTTTAAACCCAGCACTTAGGAGGCAGAGGTAGGAGGAGCGCCATGAGTTTGAGGCCACCCTGAGACTACATAGTGAATTCCAGGTCAGCCTAGGCTACATTGAGACCCTACCTTGAAAAAACAAAAAGACAAAAAAAAAAAAAAAAAAAGTACTCTGACCAGACTTGGTGGCACATGTCTTTAATGCCAGCGCTTGGGAGGCAGAGGTAGGAGGATCACCACGAGTTGAACGCCACCTTGAGATTACATAGTGAATCCCAGATCAGCCTGGGCTAAAGTAAGACCTTACCAAGAAAAACTTAAAAAAAAAAAAAGTTTACTCTTTGCCTTTATATGTTAAAAATACCTTGAGAATTGAATCTGGGTCCTTAGGATTTGAAGTCAAGTTCCTTAACCACTAAGACATCTCTCCAACCCAAATCATTATTATATTTTAAATTTTTATTTTCATTAGTTATGGAATATTCCAAATCATTGTTTAAATTTATTTTTTTAAGTTTTTTTTTATTTAATTACAGAGAGAGGGAGAGATAGACAGCAAGAGAATGAGAATGGGTGTGCCAGGGCCTCTAGCCATGGCAAATGAACTCCAGACGCATGCACCACCATGTGCATCTGGTTTATGTGGGACCTGAAGAATTGAACCTGGATCCTTTGGCTTTGCAGACAAGCATCTTAACCACTAAGCCATCTCTCCAGCCCAATTTTTTAAAGCTTTTTTAAAAGATTTTTTTTTTTTTTTGAGGTAGGGTCTCTCTCTAGCTCAGGCTGACCTGGAATTCACTATGTAATCTCAGGGTGCCCTTGAACTCACAGTGATCCTCCTACCTCTGCCTCCCAAGTGCTGGGGTTAAAGGCATGCGCCACCACGCCCGGCTATTTTTGTTTTTATAAAATATTTAATTTAATTTATTTATTTATTTGAGAGTGAGAGAATGAGTGTGCCAGGGCCTCCAGCCACTGCAAATGAACTCCAGATGCTTGCGCCCCCTTGTGCATTGGCTTATGTGAGTCCTGGGGAATCCAACCTGGGTCCTTTGGCTTTGCAGGCAAGCGCCTTAACCACTAAAGCCATCCCTCCAGCCCGATAATTTTGTTTTTTTGTTTTTTTGTTTTTTTTTTTCGAGGTAGGGTCTCACTCTAGCCCAGGCTGACGTGGAATTCACTATGTAGTCTCACGGTGACCTTGAACTCATGGCGATTCTCCTACCTCTGCCTCCAGAGTGCTGGGATTAAAGGCGTGTACCACCACGCCCAGCCAAATCATTGTTTTTAACAGACTCTCAGATTTGTATTTAGGTTGACATTTGCTACTGAGTTTATTAGAGAACATCAGCATTGTCTTTTCACTATTGCAAGAGAGGGGAGAAGCTACTATACATGTCATCCCAGGAGACACTCTGAATGTAATGAGGAGGTGGCTTGTGGTATAAGGGACAGGAGCAGCTGTCAGAAAACTTGTGTGCAGGCAAACCCCTGTGTGCTCATCTCTCCTAGGACTGGAGAGGTGTAGGGGGGGAGTCCTTGAAATTCTTGTAATGCTTTGCAACATTTCAACCATTAAGAAAAAACATTGAATACTGAGAAACCACTGGAAATATATGTATTTGGTTTTTAGAGGTAGGGTCTCACTCTAGCCAGGCTGACCTGGAATTCACTATGGAGTCTCAGGGTGGCCTCGAACTCACGGTGATTCTCCTACCTCTGCCTCCCGAGTGCTGGGATTAAAGGCATGTGCCACCACGCTTGGCTTCATTATATTTTAATAAGACATTCTAGGAGAAATGCAAGACAAGTTGACCAGTCTGAATTTGTGAAGAGGGGGTTTTGAGTGTGATAATACAAGAGTTAGATGTTCTGGTCCCATGTTTGATGAATATGATATTTTCATGATCCTGATTATGGCATTTCAGAAAACAGGTGCCCAAACAATCTCATTTAAATAAATATGAAGAAACAGTAATTCTTATTTTTCTAAATATTAAAATTTACCTCTTCTAAATAGTAGGAATGGGTAGTGCTATGGTGAATCGAGAGTCAGCGAGTAGTGTATTTTTGTTTTTATTTTTGTTGTTGTTTTTTCGAGGTAGGGTCTCACTCTAGCTCAGGCTGACCTGGAATTCACTATGTAGTCTCAGGGTATCCTCGAACTCACAGCGATCTTCCTACCTCTGCTTCCTGAGTGCTGGGATTAAAGGTGTGCACCACCATGCCCGACTGAGTACTATATTTTTGTAAGCCAGTGTTTCATTCTGTTTATCCAACAGTTCTATGGCAATGCTTGTCTCTCATCCAGTAAAATTACAAAAGTAATCAATGGTTTCTGAAAGGTTTAATCTCTCAACCTGAGGTTACTAGGGAAAAGGTCTTGGCAAGTGCTCAACTAGGTGAATTGAAGATTAAGGTGAAAGGCCAAATATAACCATTTTAAGTAAAAAGGCCCAGGCCTGACTTAGATAGAGAACTAGCCGGCTAATGTGCTGACCTCTGCTTCTGTAAACTTTGCTTGCTTGCTCAATTGCTGCCTTTCTCCCTAAAGTTTCTGGGGAATCTCCATTTCAAGGACATTACAGAAACACTCCACTGAGGTCTCCGACCTCCTGCTTAGATAAGAAACTAAGGAATCTCCATTTCAAAAGTCGTAAAATACCACTGTTTACTTAGCCCATCACAATGGAGATTACCTCATCTGCCTGGAGTGCCCCTAGCTCCTGCCCCCAACTTTGCCTGCTGAAACCCCAAGCCAATCAAAACTGTTTAAATCAACCAATCATGTATCTATCCCCTACTTCTTTGTTCGAATTCCTATATGAACCCCTTCCCCCAAAAGGAAGGGGCTCTTTCCCTTACTACCGCTGTGTCAGATGGTAGGGATGGAGCCCAGGCCTAGGCTTGCAATAAAGAAACCTGTTGCTTTTACATTCGAGTGCCTCGGCTTCTGTGGTGGTTCTCTGGGTGACTCCTGGGTGACCGGGGGTCTTGGCTCCTGGTCAGGGGACCTGGCACAACAAAGGTTTTGGAGCCGGGTGTGGTGGTGCATAGCTTTAATGCCAGGCAGAGGTAGGAGGATCGCTGTGAGTTTGAGACACCCTAAGACTACATCGAGAATTCCAGGTTAGCCTGGACTAGAGTGAGACACTACCTCAAAAAAAAAATAAAAGATTGATGTTTTGGGAAATGAGCCAAGAGGGTCTAACCAGAACAATGACAAGACTTTTTTGTTCATATTTATTTATTTATTTATTTGAGAGCGACAGACAGACAAAGAGGCAGAGAGAGAGAGAGAGAATAGGTACATCAGGGCCCCCAGCCACTGCAAACGAACTCCAGATGCATGCCCCCCCTTGTGCTTGGGCTTACGTGGGTGCTGGGGAATCAAGCCTCAAAACAGGGTCCTTAGGCTTCACAGGCAAGTGTGTAACTGCTAAGCCATCTCTCCAGCCCCATGACAAGACTTTTGTACCCAGACTGGCAGTGGTTAATTTATTGAAACGTGCATCTATCAATCATCACATATATATATATATATATATATATATATATATATATATATATACACACACACACACACACACACATATATATATATTTGTTGTTGTTGTTATTATTGTTGTTTGTTTTTCAAGGCCGATCCTTCCATGCCCCACTATTTATTTGTGTGTGAGAACAACGTCGAGGTATCTGTGCTTCACTTTCTGTGACCCAGAGCCTCTTGCCACTGCAAATTGTAAGATTCGGGAGTGACCAAGACCACAGAGACCACTCTGAAGCAAAGATGGAAGCTTCTATTCAGGAAAAACACGAGCTGCCAAGACTGACTCTCAAGAGCGGAGCACAGCCAACTTTGAGATTACAGATTGTGGCCTTTACAGAACTCTTCAGTTGGGGGAAGGTGAGGAAGGGAAAAGAACTCCTTTGTTCTCTACATCAGCCATTTCAAATAGCTGGGGTGTGAGACCAGAACAGTGACCAGGTGACCTGGGAGATAAGGGGGCAGGAAACCTAGACCTGGGGCATTGTTAGGCAAGGCGGGGATAATGGCTGGGAGGTTCCTTGAGGAATGTGGATGACCCACTTCCTTATGTCTCTGTCACCTTCCTGCTGTCCTCAGTGACTCCATTTTGTCCTGAACTACCACAGATGAGTCTGGCCCGACGGGCTTTAGATTTTCCTGGCTCCACCTCTGTTGTCCTAGATCCCTGGGGTCACTGATGAATGCATTACTTTGTTTTTTATTTTTATTTACTTATGAGCAACAGACAGACAGAGAAAAAGAAATGAGAGCACATCAGGGTCTCCAGCCACTGCAAATGAACTCCAGACACATGTGCCACCTTCTGCATCTGGCTTACCTGGGTCCTGGGGAATCGGGCCTCAAACTGGGGTTCTTAAGCTTCATAGGCAAGAGCTTAACCACTAAGCCGTCTCTCCAGCCCCGAGTTCTCCACTTTGTATCTGACTTTATGCAGTGCTGCGAAAATTGAGCACTGGATAGCAGTCTTTGAAAGTAAGCGCCCTTAACTGTTGTGGAGTCTGGTGATGCATAAGTAAGACCACTGGCTCACAAAGTGCTGAGAGAACTGACATGCCCGGACTGCTGGTCAGAGGTTGGGATCTCTGAGAGCAGCCTCAAACTGCTTGGGTTGTCAGCTTTTATTGGAGAAAACTACAAGATATGCATTGCAAAAACAGGATGGGAGTTAAACCATAAATCACACCTCACATGTTACAGTTACAGCCATAAAAGTAATTTTAATAATTTTTTTGTTTTTGTTTTTATTTGTTTATTTGACAGCAACAGAGAAAGAGGCAGAGGGGGAGAGAGAGAGAGAGAGAGGGAGAGGATGGGCGTGCCAGGGCCTCCAGCCACTGCAAACGAACTCCAGACGCATGCACCTCCTTGTGCATGTGGCTAACGTGGGTCCTGGGGAAATGAGCCTCGAACCGGGGTCCTTAGGTTTCGCAGGCAAGCGTTTAACCACTAAGCCATCTCTCCAGTCCCATAAAAGTAATTTTAAACATAAAGGGGGATTCAGTGCATTACAGCAGGGACATTCCATTCTTAGATTATAGAGGAAACAAACAAACAAACAAACTTGTGAACAGGTCTGTTGGTCAATTACAGGAACTGAGGTAGGCCTGGACCAAGATTCTCTGAATGTCCCGCTTATCTGCCCTTAAGGATTTTGCTGGGTTAGAGAGATGGCTTAGCGGTTAAGCTCTTGCCTGTGAAGCCTAAGGACCCCGGTTCGAGGCTCGGTTCTCCAGGACCCACATTAGCCAGATGCACAAGGGGGCGCACGCGTCTGGAGTTTGTTTGCAGTGGCTGGAAGCCCTGGCGCGCCCATTCTCTCTCTCTCTCTCTCTGTCACTCTCAAATAAATAAATAAAAATGAACCAAAAAAAATTTTAAAAAAAAAGGATTTTGCTTAACAATGCAAGCCCAGGTAATGCTATTCAGACCAGCAGAGCATCCTGTTTATCTACCATCCTGATCTGCTTAAGCAAGTGTTTCATTCCATTCTTTTATGAGGTCCTACAAGGAAGTAAGTGACTTCTATTCTTCTCTAAGCTTGATATGAAGAAATGTAGAGAAATATAACATTTTGCTCCCTTTACAAACCACTGAACATCCCTAGCCCTTGTGTTTGGATACTGAAGGCCCTCAAAACTAAGCCTGGCATCTTTTTTCTCTTTTTAAAAATTTTATTTATTTATTTGCTAGTCAGGCGTGGTGATGCACGCCTTTAATCCCAGCACTTGCAGGCAGAGGTAGGAGGATTGCTGTGAGTTCGAGACCACCCTGAGACTACATAGTGAATTCCAGATCAGCCTGGGCTAAAGTCAAACCCTACCTTGAATCCCCCCCCCAAAAAAAAAGAGAGAAAAAAGAAAAGAAAGGAAAGGAGGGAGAAAGGGAAAAAAGAAGGGGGGGGGGGGAGAAAGGAAAGAAAGAAGGAAAAGAAGGAAGATTGAGGGCCCTCACAGAAAGAGTTAACTGACCCAAATGACAAATACATAGTGTCCTCTGGGGAAATTGTATAATTCAGTCCAGTGGCTTGAGGCAAGAAAACAGTAAAAAAAAAAAAAAAATTAAGGAATTTTAGACACAAGATCATAGGCAAGTTAAAGGCCTAGAAACCTTTCTCTCTCTTGCAAAGCTGTAATTATTTAAGAACGTAGAGGAGGAAGGCTCTGAGATAGACCGGTTACATTAGTCTTACAAGGTAAACACAGATGACCAAAGATCCTCTATGGTGGTTTTCTCATATTTAGAGATTATCGTGCTTTGTTCTTCTAACTTTTCATTTTGAAAGTATTCTGCAGCTATACAAATCTTGCAAAATTAGTAGGGATCTCTTGTCATCAAGCTCCCCCTAATGATCACATATCATAGAAAGAACAAATGCCAAAATCAAGAAATTATCATTGGCATACACTATTGACCATGAGGGCATTTTTTTTTCAATTTTCTTTTCTTTTTAAAGTATTTATTTATTTACAAGAGAGAGAAAGAGGGTGGGTGGGTGTGCCGGTGCTAGAGCCTCTAGCCACTGCAAATGAACTGCAGGTACATGTACCATTTTGTGCATATGGATTTTACGTGGGTACTGGGGAATCAAACTCAGGCTGTTAGCCTTTGCAAGCAAGCACCTTAACTGCGAAGCCATCTCCAGCTCTTGTTGGTTTTTGAAATAGGATTTTACTATGTAGCCCTGCCTGGCCTGGAATGCCATGTAGATGAGGCTGGCCTGGAACTTATGTTGATTCTCTTCCCTCTGCCTGCCAAGTACTTGGATTACAGGCATGCGCCAACATGCTCTGCTTAGTCATTGAACACTTATCTTGAAAGATGTACTTACAGAACTGCTCAACCAAATCTCCTGTACAACTCAGTATGACGCCTACCTGCTCTGCAAAGCCTTTCTTGAGCATGCATTGGGAACGAAGCATATTGTAGTTTTTGCTTTTTAGTTTATTATTTCCAAGGAGAGACTGAGAGAGAGAGAGAGAGAGAGAGAAATAAATAGGTACCAGGGCTTCTTTCCAATGCAAACTAACTCCAGTTGTATGCACCACTTTGTACATCTGGTACATGGGTATAGGGAATTTAACCCAGGCTGTCATGCTTTGCAAGTACATGTCTTTAACCAATGAGCCATCTCTCCAGCCCCTTTTCCTAATGTTTGTGTGTGTGTGCCTTTGATCACTTCAATTAGATTGTAATGTTTACAACCCCTGCAATACTGATATGGCATGGTGCCCTGTATATACTAAGCATTTAGTAAACATTGATTGATTGATTGGCTATTGGGTGGGAGGACGGAGTGGAGTGGAGAAGGGATTGACTGTAGCAATGTATCAAGAAAGTTGAACTCTCTTTCAACTGGACACAGTTTATATTTTCCTCATCTATTTTGACAGCTTAAGATTGTGGGTGTTTTTCTTGTTATCATTTTTTAAGTATGTGTATTTATTTGAGAGAGAGAGAGGCAGTGAGAGGGAGAGAGAGAGAGAGAAAATGGACACACCAGGACCTCCAGCAACTGCAAACAAACTCCAGACACATGCACCATCTTGTGCATCTGGCTTATGTGGGTCATGGGGAATTGAACCTGGATCCTTTGGCTTTGCAGGCAAACACCTTAAGCACTAAGCCTTCCCTCCAGCCCTTGTTATCATTTTTGTGTTACTAAGGATTGAACCAAGAGCCTCACACATGCCTGGTAGACACTGTACCACTGAGCTATATTTCCAGCCCTTCTGTGTGTATGTGTTTGTTTGTGTGCTGTGCATGCATGTGTGTAGACTTGTTCAAATGTATTTGGGTGCGTCTGTGTGTGGGTGTGAATGCACATGTTTGCGAGAAGGCTAGAGATTGATGTTGGATGTCTTTTCCAATTGCTCTTTGCCTTCTTGAGGGCATTTTTGAAATTAACTTATTACTGTCTTGAGGAAAACATTTATTAATTTTTTTTTCCCAAGGAAGGGTCACGCTCTAGCTCAGGATGACCTGCAATTCACTATGAAGTCTCAGGGTGACCTCAAACTCATGGCAATCCTCCTACCTCTGCCTCCCATGTGCTGGGATTAAAGATGTGCACCACCATGCCTGGCAAATTTTTTGTTTTTTCTTTTTTAAGATTTTTTTGTTTGTTTGTTTTTGTTTTTCAAGGTAGGGTCTCACTCTGGCTCTGGCTGACCTGGAATTAACTCTGTATTCTCAGGGTGGCCTCGAACTCACGGCAATCCTCCTACCTCTGCCTCCTGAGTGCTGGGATTAAAGACATGTGCCACCACGCCAGGTTTAAGATTTTTTTAAAATTGTTTAATTTTAGAGAGAGCGAGAGAATTGGTGCTCCAAGGCCTCAGCCAGTGCAATCGGACGCCAGACGCTTGCGCCACCTAGTGGGCATGTGCGACCTTGCGCTTGCCTCACCTTTGTGCGTCTGGTTTATGTCGGGTATGGAGAGTCTAACATGGGTCCTTAGGCTTTGCAGGAAAGCACCTTAACCACTAAGCATCCCTCCAGCCTTTATTTATTTATTAAAGACAGAGAGAGGGGGAGGGAGAGAGAGTGCGTGAGAATGGACACACCAGGGCCTCTAGTCAGTGCAAATGAACACCAGACTCATGCGCCACTATGTGTATAGCTTAGGTGGGACCTGGAGAATCAAACCTCGGTCCTTTGGCTTCACAGGCAAACAACCGCTAAGCCATCTCTCCAGCCCAGAAAACACTGGCTACCAGAAACGGAAACATGGGAGGCTCTTTTGTGTCACTCATACCACAGACACATAAAATGTGACTAGCCCCAGGGACATGAGTGAATCAGAATCATGACACAGGAGGAAGTGGGGATCTGTCTCACCTCCAACTACTTTCTCATCTGGCTTCTCAGAAAAGGAGATGAACCTCAAATCTTATCTCAGCATCACAGAAAAGTAAATGAGCTTGAGTTAAGAGACATTCCTATAGACACTGTATATCTGTAAGAGCTCCTTAAGTCACCCTGATAGCAACTTTTGTCATAGAAAAAATTTATAACAATTTAAAGATCGTTTTTTTGGTTTTTCAAGGTAGGATCTCCCTAGAGCCCAGGCTGACCTGGAATTCACTATGTAATCTCAGAGTGGCCTTGAACTCATGGCGATCCACCTACCTCCCAAGTGCTGGCACTAGACATGCACCACCATGTTCAGCATTTTTCTACACAAGTCATTCCTTAAGTCAGAGTAAGGAGAAGGTCTGAGAAAAGCAGAAACAAAGAATGAATAGAGGATTGGTCATGTCAAAATTATTTTCCTAGTAAGGTAGAGACAGGGAGACAAAAGAGAAGAAAAATAACGCATTAGTGAGCATCAGGGTATTTCAGATTATTTGATGTGAAGATGAAAGTGAAGGAAGTGTATGGGTAACTTTGAATGGCTATGGTTGAAAATGGGCTAGAAGGTTTTGAGTACAAGACTGCAGGCGATCACCCAGAAACATTGCTGTCAGCTAGAGGCAGTTATAAATGATTCCTCTACAATAGCTTATTTGTTCTCTAATTCAGTGGAATTATTCATTGCTGAAAAAACTTTTAATAGACAATCAGTCATCTTAGGACATTCTCAGTTATGGATAGAGTCAGCCCCAATATACTTAAATCCCCCGAATCTAGTCTTCACCTGAGTTTCCCACTTTTGGGGTCTCCCGTCCATGTCAATGGATGTTTTCTTGCTTATCTGATGTTTGTTTTATGATTGTTTGTCTGTTTATTTTTTTTATTTTTTATTTTTTGGTTTTTCGAGATAGGGTTTTACACTAGTCTAGGCTGACCTGGAATTCAGTATGTAATATCAGGGTGGCCTCGAACTCACAGTGATCCTCCTACCTCTGCCTCCCGAGTGCTTGGATTAAATGTGTGAGCCACCATGTCTGGCTTGTTTTATGTTTTTAAAATATTTTTATTTATTTACTTGAAAGAGAAAGAGGCAGGCAAAAAGAAAGTGAATTTAGGCATGCCAGGGCCTCCCACTACTGTAAAGGAACTACGGACGAATATTCCACTTCATACATGTGGCTTTATGTGAGTACTGGAGAATCAGACTCTGGGCATCAGGCTTTTCAAGCAAGTGACTTTAACTGCTGAGCCATCTCTCCAGTCGTGATGTTTCTTTACTGTCTGAAACCTGTTTAATAAAGCCTATTACCGCCGGGCATGGTGGTGCACGCCTTTAATCTCAACACTTGGGAGGCAGAGGTAGGAGGATCACCATGAGTTCGAGGCCACCCTGAGACTACATAGTGAATTCCAGATCAGCGTGGACCAGAATGAGACCCTACCTCAAAAAAACCAAAAAACAAAACAAAAATAAAGCCTATTTACCTACATTCTTGGCCTGTGATTGTTGCTCAGCTCAAAAACAGTTCATTCTTTACTGCTTCCTGGGTAAGAACTCACTGGATCAGAACTCACTGAGCATCCAGCTGCTTCCCCTCCTGTTTCGGAAATTAATTACGTAAGGAACAAACAGAGGTAGTTCCATTCCCATGCCACCTGAAACTGGCCCATGGAGGGATTCTGGCTATTATTTCTCTCTCTTTGTTTCTTCAGGAAAAAAAAAAAAATCAGAGAAAAAATTTTTATTTATTAGAGACAGAGGAAGGGAGAAAGAGAGAGAAAGAATGGGTACACCATGCCCTCTAGCCATTGCAAACAAACTCCAGATGCATGTACTACATTGTATATCTGGCTTACATGGGACCTTGACAATCGAACCTGAGTCCTTAGGCTTTGTAGGCAAGCGTCTTAACTGGTAAGCCACCTCTCTAGCCCCAGAGAACAACTTAATTTCAGTTTGATGATTGCAATGTTAACAAGGATAACTCTTTTTTTTTTTTTTTTTTTCGAGGTAGGGTCTCACTCTAGCCCAGGCTGACCTGGAATTCACTATGTAGTCTCAGGGTGGCCTGAAACTCACGGCAATCCTCCTACCTCTGCCTCCCAAGTGCTGGGATTAAAGGCGTGCGCCACCACGCCCGGCTCTCAAGGATAACTCATTTTTTAAAAAAGTTATTTATTTATTTGAGAGAGAGAGAAAATGGGCACATCAGACCTCCTAGCCACTGCATATGAACTCTAGATGCATGCACCATTTTGTGCATCTGGCTTTACATGGGTACAGGGGAATCAAACCCAGGACATGAGGTTCTGCAAGTAAGCACCTTTAACTGATCCATCCATCCAATCAAAAAACTCATTTTTGTTGTTTTTTCGAGGTAGAGTCCAGCCCAGGCTGACCTGGAATTCACCCTGTAGTCTCAGGCTGGCCTCAAACTCATGGCAATCCTCCTACCTCTGCCTCCTGAGTGCTGGGATTAAAGTTGTGTGCCACCACACCCGGCAATAACTCGTTTTTATATTTAGTTTGGTCTATTGCTGTCCAGTGGAGGAGTTTTTCTAAAACAATGGGTTCTCATAATTTCCATCTAAAACCTTCCATTGATGTCACGTGTGCATTCTTTTTGGTGCCAATACATTTTACACATGGCCAGCACATTGCCTCACTAAGCAGCTCAGTGACTTACCTTTATAATTTTGTCCTAAGAAATTTCAATTTCTCTCTCTCTTTTTAATAATTTTTTATTGACAACTTCCATACTTATAAACAATATTCCTGGGCTGGAGAGATGGCTTAGCGGTTAAGCGCTTGCCTGTGAAGCCTAAGGACCCCGGTTCGAGGCTCAGTTCCCCAGGACCCACGTTAGCCAGATGCACAAGGGGGTGCACGCATCTGGAGTTCGTTTACAGAGGCTGGAAGCTCTGGCGCGCCCATTCTCTCTCTCTCTCTCTCTCTCTCTTTGCCTCCTTCTCTCTGTCGCTGTCAAATAAATAAATAAACAAACAAAAATTTAAAAAAAAAAAACAATATTCCATGATAATTCCCTCCTCCCTCCTCCCTTTCCTCTTTGAAACTCCACTCTCTATCATATATCCCCTCCCCCTCTCAATCAGTCTCTCTTTTATTTTGATGTCATGACCTTTCCTCCTTCTTTTTTTTTTTTTTTTGGTTTTTCGAGGTAGGGTCTCACTCTAGCCCAGGCTGACCTGGAATTCACTATGGAGTCTCAGGGTGGCCTCGAACTCACGGCAATCCTCCTACCTCTGCCTCCCAAGTGCTGGGATTAAAGGCTTGCGCCACCATGCCCGGCTTTCTTTTCTCCTTCTTATGATGGTCTTGTGTAGGTAGTATCAGGCACTGTGAGATCATGGATATCCAGGCCATTTTGTGTCTGGAGGGAGCACGCTGTGGCTCTTACATTCTTTCCGCCACCTCTTCTGCAATGGACCTTGAGCCTTGGAAGGTGTTTTTTTGTTTTTTTGTTTTTTTTCTCCCGAGGTAGGGTCTCTAGCTCAGGCTGACCTAGAACTCACTCTGTAGGGTGGTCTCAAATTCATAGCGATCCTCCTGCCTCTGGGATTAAAAGCGTGCACCACCACACCAGGCTCAGGACTCTCTTTAACATTAGTCATAATCTGCACCAGTGGGTTGCAAACAAATGACCTAATCCCAACTCACATGGTGAAATTGTTAGGGTGAGGACCCCCAGGGAAGACCACGTGGACACTGCCATAGCCACGGCAAACTCGCCTGTGTAACAGAAGAAATGATGTTTCATAGGATGGGTGCCGAGGACAGAGGGCCAGTACTCCACGGAGGGATGCCCCCGGTGACCCCTTGGCAGTCGGCAACTGTGATGGTTCCGCCTGTCGTAGATAAGCCTCGAAGGCCCAGTTGCTTGCGTCTTTGGACATGTGTTTGTCTTATATTCTTGTTTTTCTTCCTTATAGCCCTTTCACAAGAAACCCCACAAACTAATCATAAGCCTATTTCTGTGACTGATGGGAACACTGAGAACAATCTGACTATTGGGGCAGCTCCACCGTTGATTCGGGCCGTTGAAGAAGTACACAATATAAGTAGAGATAAAAATCTATCTTTAGGGCAATTCCTGGATGCAGTAGAATAGAAGCAGTTATTCATTTATGAAAATGATACTAGTCCTTTGAAGGTTAAAATAGAGAGGCTAAGAGGGAACAGATATAGTGGGTGTAAAACAGCAGAGTTGGAATTATAAAAATTGGCTATTCCCACGAGAAAGCTCCCTGGAGGGTACATACAGTACTATATTCATTAGCAATGGTGGACAGCACCGCGTTGGTCATCCAAATCTGGAAAGTATTTAGATCCTCTCCCTTATACGGGGGGATATGATGAATTTGGTCAACGATGGGTAAATTATGAAGGACAAAGGAGGTTGTGGAATTCCCTTCCTTTCTTGGAACGTCTAGCCAGGACACATAAGCCTTGGTGTTTATACAGCAGAGAGGAGAAACAACAGTATTTAAAAGAAATCAGGCCTGCTTTACAGTACTGGTGGAATCATGGCTGGAAATATTTTCAGCCCTCTTGAGGAATTAATAAACAAATTACTCAGTGGGGAAGAATCATTAAGCCCCTAACTAAGAAGAAAAACAAACTACTTAGTGAAGAAATATCTCTTACTCAGTAACTAAAAAGTTAAGAAATGGAATTGCATACAGCTGTGTCAAGTTCCTAGGAACGCTGTGAGCAGAGGCGTGCGCCGCGAACCATGGTGTGAGACGTAATTCTTAGAACTAGCAGTATATTTCCTACCTCATAATCCTTGATAGCTCTGAATGTCTGAGAACACTTATTGTGGTCAATGGTGCGAGACGTGCTTGAGAAATGGGTATTTCCTCCTTGATAGCTCTGAATGTATAGTTAGAATGGAAAGTAGTTAAGATTGTTTTAAAATAATAGAGTCTGAGATCACTTGTTAATATGCTAAGTTTCCTTGTTCAGTCTGTATAAAACCTTCATGAAACCTTCAGTAAATTGCAGCAGCATATTCAACTTAGAGTGTGTCTGTCTGTCATTTCCTCGCCGAATCCTGAGTCCTCCTTGAACCTTTGCCCTTGTTCTCCCTCGGTCCTGATCTCCCCGAGAGTCAGTCCGTGGCAGGTGGCGCCCGAACAGGGACCTGAAGGACAGGTAATCTTTCTTCTTTCCTTTTTTCTTTTTCAGGATTTAGGATCGGCTCTCACCAGGGAACTGCAGTCCCGCCAGTAAAGGATCACTGGTTAAGAGTGAGTAATCATAAGAGGAACCATGGGGCATTCATTGAGTAAAAATGAGAAAATGTTAGGGGTCATGGTACAACGCATGTTGGCTAAAAACGGGTTCAATGTGTCAACTAAGGTTCTGGAAGAGTTCATGTTATTTTTGAAACAGGCCAGCCCTTGGTTTATGGAGGAAGGTGCCATGACACTTGAGGATTGGAAAAGAGTGGGACGTGAAATGCGTAGATACGTTCAAAAGCATGGGGAAAAAACCTTGCCCGCCCAGGCGTTCCCTCTGTGGTTACAAATTCGAGAAATTTTGAGTGAAAATCCTTTTGAGGGACTCATTAAAGAAACAGCGTCAGAAGAGCCCATTTATGGTGAGGTGGCATTAGAGAAAGCTAAGGATGGGAAGTTATGTCCTTTACAACCCCCAGAGACTCAGCCAACAGCCCCTCCTCTAGCAGAGGTTAATATAAATGATGATGATGATTGGGGACTAGATGATGAAATAGAAAGAATACATATAGATGAGGAAGATCGAGATCATTTCCATGGACACCCACCGTTACGGTGGAATGTCAAAAAGACTAAACCATTGAGGACATCTAAGAGGCCACCTTTGACGTTGCCACCCTTGGGGTTCCAGGGGGCAATGAAAGAGGCTAGAGCCGCAGGGGACTGTTCTATGATGTTCCCCATAGCAGAACAACTCACTGATAATGATGAACCTGTTTGGGAACCTATTCCTCTTAAATCCTTGAAAGAATTGCAATATGCAGTTAAGACCTTTGGTCCTTCTGCTCCTTATACCATACAAGTATTGGAAATGTTGTCCAGTCTTTGGCTAACTCCATATGACTGGTATCAAACTGCTAAGGCTACTCTTTCCCCTGGAGATTATATTCTGTGGAGAACTGAATATGAGGACAGAGCTAGAGAATCTATAAAAGATTCTATAAAGAAAAGAGGCCCTAAGCCAACAATAAGTATGTTCCTGGGCACAGAGCAATATTCAACCAATCAGGCACAGACAGCCATTCCTCGAGAAGTATTAGAATTGATAACTCGAAATGCAGTCATGGCTTGGCGACAGCTCCCTCCTCCGGGAGCCAAGGGTGGAGCTTTAGCAGGGATCAGACAGGGCAATGAAAAAAGTTATCAGGATTTCATTGCCCGATTAGAGGAAGCTATCCATCGTATGCTTCCCCCTTCAGAGGGGACATCTATGCTTTTAAAACAATTGGCTTGGGAAAATGCCAATGCGTTGTACCAAGACCTAATTAGACCAATTAGGAAAACAGGAACCACACAAGATTATATCAAAGCATGCATGGACGCCTCACCAGCAGTAATCCAGGGAATGGCTTACGCTGCAGCCATGAAAGGTCAAAGATTCAGCGCCTTTGTAAAGAAAACATATGGAGGAGGGAAACAAGCCTCTACACAAAATCCAGTATGTTTCAAATGCAATAAGCCAGGTCATACACAAAAGGATTGTAAACAACAATCTACAGGGCCCAATAAGAGAGGGCCACCTCCAGGATTGTGTCCCCGATGTAAAAAGGGGAGACATTGGAAAAATGAATGCAAATCTAAGTTCCACAAAGATGGAACCCCCCTTACAGGGGGAGAAGAGGAGGAAAAGGAACCAAAAAACTAGAGAAGGGGCGAGCTCCTAGCCCAGAACAAAAGGGGGCTCCTTCTCAAGAGCAGAAGGAATTAAAATTAAATCCTCTTGCTCCAGAGTTTACTATTCATCAACTTCCTCGAGCCACACCAGGGAGTGCAGGGCTTGACCTTGCCAGCAGTAAAGATATGATTCTCTCTAAATGGGATGGAATAACTTTAGTCCCTACAGCTGTTTCAGGACAATTATTGCCTCAAACAGTTGGACTGATTATTGGAAGGAGTTCTAATTATCAAAAGAACTTTGAAGTTCTGCCAGGTGTTATAGACGCTGATTCACAGAACGATATAAAAATCATGGTTAGACCATTATCAGAAACAATACAAATACATAAAGGACAAAGAATAGCACAGTTATTGCTGCTACCCTACGTTAACTTACCTAATCCTATCCTGAAGAAGAAAAGGGATATGGGTCAGTTTGGTTCTACAGATATAGTAGCCTGGGTGCAGGAATTAAATGAAAGGCCTTTTAAGGTTATTAAAATAAATGGAAGAAAATTTAAAGGACTTTTAGATACAGGGGCAGATAGGACATGTATTTCAGCCTCTGAGTGGCCCTCGAATTGGCCTGTACATAAGACAGGGTCATCTTTGTTAGGACTAGGCTCTGCCTCTGGTGTTATGCAGAGTACAACTCTATTGACATGGGAAGATGAAGGAAAATCAGGTTATATACAGCCTTATGTTTTACCTTCCCTGCCCTTTTCACTTTGGGGAAGAGACATGCTAGAAAGTATGAATTTAAGACTGGTAACAGCTGATCAACTTAATGAACAGCATTTTATATAGGGGCCACTGCAGAGAATTTATATGCAGATAAAATAAAATGGTTAACAACAGAGCCTGTATGGGTAAGTCAGTGGCCCCTAACACAGGAAAAATTACAGGCTCTAGAACAACTTGTACAAGAACAATTAGAAAAAGGACATTTAGAGGAATCTAATAGTCCGTGGAATACTCCAGTATTTGTGATAAAGAAAAAATCAGGTAAATGGAGATTATTACAAAATTTAAGAGCTGTCAATACAGTCATGGAAGATATGGGGGCCCTTCAACCTGGGCTTCCCTCTCCTGTAGCAATTCCAGAAGGTTGGCAAATTATCATAATAGACTTGCAGGACTGTTTCTTTACAATAAAATTAAATCCTGAGGACAGTCCATGTTTTGCTTTTAGTGTACCAGCTTCAAATTTTCAACGACCTTATAAGAGATATCAGTGGAGAACATTGCCACAGGGTATGAAAAACAGTCCAACGTTATGTCAAAAATTTGTGGACCAAGCATTATTCAAGATAAGAAAAACATATGCAGACGCATATATAATTCACTATATGGATGATATTCTATTGGCACATCTTGATAAAGAAAAGTTAGAAAACATTCTTAAAGATACTATAGAACAATTAACAGCATATGGTTTGATTATTGCTCCTGAAAAAATTCAGAAAAATAAGCCTTTAAGTTATTTAGGACAATGGATTCATAATGATTATATTCAAACACAGAAAGTCACTATCAGAAAAGATAAGTTAAAAACTTTAAATGATTTCCAAAAATTATTAGGAGACATCAACTGGATTCGTCCACACTTGAAAATACCCACTGGGGCTTTGAGTCCTCTTTTCTCTATCTTGCATGGAGACTCACATCCGAGGTCTCCCAGAATACTGACCTCTGAAGCCTTGAAGGCTTTAGCCTTAGTTGAACAGGCTTTAACAGAAGCAAGAGTTAAACAAATAAATTATCAAAATGAATGGTCATTGCTAATGTTTGCTACGGGACATACTCCTACAGCTTGCCTATGGCAACAAGGAGTGTTAGAATGGTTACATCTTCCTCATATACAGGTAAAGATTTTAGCAGACTATCCTTATATGTGCTCTTTGTTAATTATGAAAGGCAGACAAAGATCAAAAGAATTGTTTGGCAAAGAGCCTCACATACTTGTGACACCATATAATAAACAGCAAGTCGAATGGTTGATACAGAATAATGAAGATTGGATTATTGCTTTGCAAGGATATGTGGGCCAGATTTTATATCATTATCCAAAACATCCTATTATTGAATTCACTAAAACAGTGGAATTAGTTTTCCCCAGACTTTGTTCACAGAACGCTTAACAGACATTAGTTTTACAGATGTTCTAAACAGTGGAATTAGTTTTCCCCAGACTTTGTTCACAGGAACCGCTTAAACAGACATTAGTTATTTTTACAGATGGTTCTTCCTCAGGAAGGGCTATGGTTTATACACCAGGTATACAGCCACTTACAGAGGACGTAAACCAGACCTCAGCTCAGCGAGCTGAAATTAAAGCAGTCATCTTAGCTTTTGCAAATTTCCCTCAACCTTTTAACTTATATTCAGATTCTAAGTATGTGGTGAATTTGTTTCCAGCCTTAGAGACTGCCCTTTTAGTTGGGACTTCTACAATTTTACCTTTATTACAAGAATTACAGAAATTAATTCATAACAGGAAAGAAAAATTCTATATTGGGCATATACGAGGGCATTCCAATTTGCCTGGCCCTTTGGCCCAGGGAAATGCCATGGCTGATATGCTAACAAGAACTGTTGTAGGGACTGTTGCAGAAGCTCAGGAGAGTCATCAAATTCATCATCAAAATGCCCTAGCATTAAAAAGAATGTTTAATATCACTAGAGAACAAGCAAGACAAATAGTGAAGCAGTGTGGGGCTTGTCCACCAACTCATCATGTGCAAAAAATGGGAGTTAACCCCCGAGGTTTAAAACCTAACACACTTTGGCAGATGGACATGACACATGTGCCTTCATTTGGGAAATTAAGCTATGTCCATGTTACAATTGATACCTTTTCTCATTTTATATGTGCTACTGCTAGATCTGGAGAGGCACTAAAAGATGTAATACAACACCTTATTTATTGTTTTCAAGTTATGGGTTGTCCCTCACAGATAAAAACAGATAATGGTCCTGCATACACTTCTAAAAGTTTTAAGCATTTTTGCGCTCAATGGAAAATTGTGCATACAACAGGTATTCCTTACAATCCACAAGGCCAAGCTATTATTGAAAGAGCTCATCAAATCTTAAAGTTACAGATTGAAAGGCTGCAAAATGCTAATAAATATTTTTCTCCTCATCATATTTTATCTCATAGTCTTTTTGTAATAAATCATTTAAACACAAATGAGCAAAAGAAAACTCCAGCGCTCTCGCATTGGTCTCATCAATCTTCTGCCTCGTTGCCAAAAGTGTTCTGGAAAGATCTCTTAACCGGGTCCTGGAAAGGACCGGATGTGTTAATAACCTCGGGACGAGGATATGCTTGTGTCTTTCCACAGGATGCAGACACTCCCGTGTGGATCCCAGACAGACTCATCCGCCCAGACTGCACGCAGACGCCGAAGAAGGATGAGGTGGTGAAGCGAGCAGCTGCTGAGGCAGATGGAAAAACTGAAACTGAAAGCGCCAAAGAAAATCGATCTGACATGGACGAAGCTGAGACTCTTCACGCGAACAGCTAAAGATTTATTGCGCGCTCAGGGGAAGCCCCTGACTGCTTCCATGTATTTTATGGCTTTTCTGTCATTACTGGCTGTAACTCCTAAAGTGCGGGGAACTCCTTACTGGGCATATGTTCCTAACCCTCCTCTATTGCAACCCGTAGGATGGCTAGATGATAATTATATTAAAATTCTGACTAATGACTCACTGCATGTAGGCGGAGCCCAAGATTCAGAGGCCAGACTAAGTACCTCCTCGTTTATAAATTACGAAGGACGGGCTGATTCTTTACCGATCTGCCTGGTTCTTCAGGGGAAGGTACCTCAGGGCTGTCTCCGCACCAGCTATAGAACTTTTCTGACAGACGCCCCTGACAGAAAGAACGCCGGTAAACGATGGATGTGGGAGTTACAAATACAAATATTAGGTTTCACTACTTTTAATGAATCTTATCTTCATGTATACAAAATGCCAATTACTTCTTGTTTATTGAAATATAGAGATAAGGATCAATTTTGGGATTCTTCTTTAACAAAATATCCTGCCTGGTTGTCATGTGGCTTTCCGAATGCAGCTACTTATTTCAACCCTAAAGGATCAGATATGAAAATTTGGGATTTTTCTGCTTCCTCAGGAGAAAAAAAAATATGAGAAATACATTAAGGCTAACAAAGCAAAGTTTAATAATTTCCAACTACAAGACATGTTTGGGAAAAAAATAAGACGTTGGTATTCAAGTGGCTTTGTTAGTCCAATCTGGGTTACAATGCAAGGCAATGTTTCTTGAATTCATTCAGACCTGTTTAGGTTAGTAACTGCTTCTGATATGATATTGGAAAGAAAGCCTAATATGACTAAACCTAAACCTATAGCTATTAAAGCCTGCGCTGCGTATCCTAATGCTTTACTATTAGCTCAATCAAGTCTTGTTAATATTACCAAAGTATGGAAATCTTATCATGTGCATTGTCATTCTTGTAAACTGACTAATTGTATTTCTTCAGGAGAATCAAAAGATTTAGGTACTATATTAATAGTACAGGCGGCCACCATATGTTATGCTGCCAGTAGATTTAGGGACAGATCCTTGGTATGATAATTCTGCTTTGCAAGTTTTAAAATCAGTAAATGAATTGTTGCGACCAAAGAGATTTGTTGCTGCCCTTATCTTAGGTATCGCAGCACTCATTTCAATATTAACAACTTTCGCTGTTGCAACCACTGCTCTAGTACAGGAAATTCACACAGCTCATTATGTGAATCCTTTAAATAAAAATATTACTTCTGCTTTATTGGAACAAGCTGCTATTGATACTAAATTAGAAGCAAAAATTAATATTCTTGAAGAAGTAGTTTTAGCTTTAGGGCAAGATTTGGCTAACTTGAAGACCACGCTGTCCACCAGATGCCATGTTAATTTTCAATCTATCTGTGTTACTCCCCTACCATATAATGCCTCGGAATCCTGGGAAAAAGTTAAGGCTCATCTTCAGGGAGTATGGAAAGATAATGATATTACCCATGATTTAGAATCTTTACAAAAAGATATAACAGCTATGAGTCAGTCTCATTTGCAGATGGGAGGACTGGAATCTTTAGCTAAGGATCTTGAGACACAAATAAGACACTTGAACCCTTTAAATTGGATTCAATACTTTATCTTTATTGGGGTAATTATTCTTCTTTTGCTATTGGCTGTGTTTCTCTTTCCTATCATTTTTAAATGTCTTTTCAGTGCTATCAACACTGTGAAGCAAGAAGCCTTTGAGCTGCATTTTAAAAACAAAAAAGGGGGAACTGCCATAGCCACGGCAAACTCGCCTGTGTAACAGAAGAAATGATGTTTCATAGGATGGGTGCCGAGGACAGAGGGCCAGTACTCCACGGAGGGATGTCCCCGGTGACCCCTTGGCAGTCGGCAACTGTGATGGTTCCGCCTGTCGTAGATAAGCCTCGAAGGCCCAGTTGCTTGCGTCTTTGGACATGTGTTTGTCTTATATTCTTGTTTTTCTTCCTTATAGCCCTTTCACAAGAAACTCCACAAACTAATCATAAGCCTATTTCTGTGACTGATGGGAACACTGAGAACAATCTGACTATTGGGGCAGCTCCACCGTTGATTCGGGCCGTTGAAGAAGTACACAATACAAGTAGAGATAAAAATCTATCTTTAGGGCAATTCCTGGATACAGTAGAATAGAAGCAGTTATTCATTTATGAAAATGATACTAGTCCTTTGAAGGTTAAAATAGAGAGGCTAAGAGGGAACAGATATAGTGGGTGTAAAACAGCAGAGTTGGAATTATAAAAATTGGCTATTCCCACAAGAAAGCTCCCTGGAGGGTACATACAGTACTATATTCATTAGCAATGGTGGACAGCACCGCGTTGGTCATCCAAATCTGGAAAGTATTTAGATCCTCTCCCTTATACGGGGGGATATGATGAATTTGGTCAACGATGGGTAAATTATGAAGGACAAAGGAGGTTGTGGAATTCCCTTCCTTTCTTGGAACGTCTAGCCAGGACACATAAGCCTTGGTGTTTATACAGCACAGAGGAGAAACAACAGTATTTAAAAGAAATCAGGCCTGCTTTACAGTACTGGTGGAATCATGGCTGGAAATATTTCCAGCCCTCTTGAGGAATTAATAAACAAATTACTCAGTGGGGAAGAATCATTAAGCCCCTAACTAAGAAGAAAAACAAACTACTTAGTGAAGAAATATCTCTTACTCAGTAACTAAAAAGTTAAGAAATGGAATTGCATACAGCTGTGTCAAGTTCCTAGGAACACTGTGAGCAGTGGCGTGCGCCGCGAACCATGGTGTGAGACGTAATTCTTAGAACTAGCAGTATATTTCCTACCTCATAACCCTTGATAGCTCTGAATGTCTGAGAACACTTATTGTGGTCAATGGTGCGAGACGTGCTTGAGAAATGGGTATTTCCTCCTTGATAGCTCTGAATGTATAGTTAGAATGGAAAGTAGTTAAGATTGTTTTAAAATAATAGAGTCTGAGATCACTTGTTAATATGCTAAGTTTCCTGTTCAATCTGTATAAAACCTTCATGAAACCTTCAGTAAATTGCAGCAGCATATTCAACTTAGAGTGTGTCTGTCTGTCATTTCCTCGCCGAATCCCGAGTCCTCCTTGAACCTTCGCCCTTGTTCTCCCTCGGTCCTGATCTCCCCGAGAGTCAGTCCGCGGCAGGACACCAAGTATTAGGAAAGGAATCTTCATTAGCCTGCAGGTGACTATATCCAGGACTTGGGAGCCTGAATGTAGTGCCAAACTGTATTTTAGGGCTCCTTTTATAGGACAAAACCATGATTTCACGTCTTAGTTTTATAGTTCAGAAGTTCAGTAATCATAATCTTACAAAAACAAGAGTTAATTTCAGTTGATTTTAGCAATACAGGAATTTTTGAGGAATCTCCCCTCCCTGCATTTTCCTCTCCTGAAACTGCAAGCAAGCAGCAGTTAATACAGAAACTAAAAATTGCATTTAGCAACAGCGAGAAAAACATCTTGTCTTGTGGTGACCCATTGTGTTAAAGCAAGCCAAGCATAAAGTTCAAGTGCAGGTGAAACCATATCCTGAGGTACCGGCCAAGCTCAGCTTCCTTGTTCACAATATGGAGTCACTTATGTCCTTCTCCAGCTTTGGCCCTTGTCATAAAATTACTCATTGTGGATTAGAGAGATGGCTTAGCAGTTAAGGCACCTGCTAGCAAAGCCAAAGGACTCAGGTTCTACTCCCTAATATCCACATAAAGCCAGGTGCACAAGGTGGCACATGTGTCTGGAGTTCTTTTGCAGTGGCCTGTCCATTCTCTTTCTCTATCTGCCTCTTTCTGTCTCTCTTTCTCAAATAAATGAATATATATATTTTTTAATTTAAAGCTTTCTTCACTCACTTAAAAAAAATTACTCATGAGCTGAATATAGTGGCACATACCTTTAATTCCAGCACTTGGGAGATAGAAGTAGGATGATTGTGATGAGTTTGAGGTCACCTGGAGACTACATAGTGAATTCCAGGTCAGCCTGGGATAGAGTGAAACCCTACCTACAAAAAAAAAAAAAAAAAAAAAAAAAAAAAAAAAGGCTGGAGGGATGGTGTAGGCTAGCAATTTGTGAAAAGCTTGCAGTTATGCCCGTGTCCTGAGAAGTTGTGCAGGGTTGCTTTCTGTAGAAATGAACTGGTGTGAGCAGAGGGATGTGGAACAGAATAAAGTGAAATCTTTGGGCCTAAACTTCTGCCTATTGACCTGCAAACTGTTTGAGATATTACAGCCTTTGAGATTGGGCCAGCTGAGCTGCACTGGGGCAGCAGGAAGAATGTAGACTCTTTTGAAGGGGCCTGAGTGCTCAAGGAGTGTCCTGTTTTTCAAAGTCTGCTTTATTTCCCCCTGGATTAACAAATTGGCACCCTATCTGGTATTGTGGAGTATAAGAAATGCAAGAGAGTGTCATTGAGTTTGCAACACTGTCTTGTGTTTTGGAAATGGCCATGGGCAGTGTGAAGCAGGTTTGCTGGATGCCTGCATAGAGACCCCATGGAGCCATGAGGATGAATCGTGGATTGCAGTGGAGACCCAGTGGAGATGCTGGGACCACGAGATGGCTGCTAAGGAGAGCTTCCAGCCCCGATGAAGTTTTCCAGGACTGTGAGTAGCCTAGCTGGAGGGGCAGAATTGGGATGCCAGAGACTTGTTGCTGGTTAGAATTACCAGACTTGGAGACTTGTCACTGGCTAGAATTGTTGGACTTGAAGCTACAGTGTTTGATGTTTGTCCTGGTTGTTTTAAATCTTGTATTGGTTGAATATTTCTTTGCTATGCCCAGTGCCATCTTTTGTAGTATGAATGTTTATTCTGTGCCATTATGGGGTTTGGGGAGGATTTTTTTGGTATTATGGCTCAGTTAAAAGATCTTGGACTCTGGGGATGTATGAACATCATTGGAATTGATAAAAGCTTTGGGGACTTTTAAAGTTGACTGAATGCATTGCATTTTACATCATGTGTGTTTATCAGTTTATGGGAGCCAGGGGCAGAATGTGGTGGTTTGATTCAGGTGTCCCCCATAAACTTAGGTGTTCTGAATGCTAGGCTCCCAGCTGATGGAGATTGGGAATTAATGCCTTCTAGAGGGGATGTATTATTGGGGGCGGGCTTATGGGTGTTATAGCCAGTTTCCCCTTGCCAGTGTTTGGCACACTCTCCTGTTGCTATTGTCCACCTTATGTTGGCCAGGGGGTGATGTCCACCCTCTTCTCATGCCATCCTTTTCCCTGCCATCATGGAGCTTCCCCCTCGAGCATGTTAGCCAAAGTAAACCTCTTTTTCCCACAAGCTGCTCTTGGTTGGGTGATTTCTACCAGCAATGTGAACCTGACTGCGACAGCGACCTTACCTCAAAACGACAGCAACACCACCAATAAAACCAAAAAGCAGTACTCTCACTTTTGGTTAGAGAAGTTTCTCTTCAGATGGTGGTGACCACTGGGAAGAATCACAAAGCACCAAACTGTTGAGAAGAAACGTCAGTGGAGAGTTTAGCACTAAGTGAAACCACACAAACCACTCTGAGGCAAAGATGAAAGCTTTTATTCGGGAAAAGCACAAGCTGTCAGGGCTGACTCGCAAGAGAGGAACATTGCCAACCTGAATTTTCAGGTAGTGGGCTTTATACGGCTTTTTCAGCTGGGGGAAGGTGAGGAAGGAAAAAAAGAAAACCTTGTTACTTATCTCTTGGTGGTTTTTTTTTTCCCCTCCCTTTTATTGACAGCTTCCATACTTACAGACATGATAATTCCCTCCCCACCCCTCCCCAAGTTTCCCCTTCACAGATCAACACTCCGTCATGCCCCTCCCTCTGTCCATTAGTCTCTCTTTTATTTTGATGCCATCATCTTTTCCTGCTATTATGAGGGTCTTGTGAAGATAGTGCTAGGCACTGTGAGGTCATGGATATCAAGGCCAATTTCTGTTTGGTCAATTGCATTGTAAGTAGTCCTACCCTTCCTATGGCTCTTACAGTCTTTCTGCCACCTCTTCCACAATGGATCCTGAGCCTTGGAGGGTGTGATAGAGATGTTTCAGCACTGAACACTCCTCTGTCACTTCTTATCAGCACTATGGTGCCTCTTGAGTCATCCCAGTCACCGTCATCTGAAAAAAAGAAGCTTCTCAGGCTGGAGAGATGGCTTAGTGGTTAAGGCACTTGCTTGCAAAGCCAAAGGACCCTAGTTCGATTCCCTGGACCCACATACACCAGATGTACAAGGGGGCACATGCATCTGAAGTTTGTTTACAGTGGCTCGAGGCCCTGAAGTGCCCATTTTCTTGCTCTCTCTCTCAAACAAATAAATAAAAATATTAAAAAAAAGAGAAGCTTCTCTAACCAAAAGTGAGAGTAGCATTAATATATGGGAATGAATATTAAGTAAAGTGCTTACAGGGCAGTTTGGTGAGCAAAATATATGCATTTAGCCAGATAAGAGCAAGCATTACACGCCTAATGCTCATGACCTTCCCACTATAGGCTTTTGATTAGGTTTTCAGTACCAGGGTATGTATTCCCTCCCATAGACCTGGGTCTCCAGTCCAATTAGAGTGGTTGGTTTCCCCTATAACAGACATGCCACTATTGCACCTCTTGGCTCTTTTGGCCTGGCTGGCCAAACTTGAAAACCCTCCTTGGTTTTTTTTGTTTTTTTTTTTGTCACATACATGGTTAGCATTTTATTCATTAAAGAATGGTTCTAAAACATCACACTAAGCTAAAAAGTAAAGTTTAAAATAGACCTTTTATAAGGATAAGTTATAACTCATATAGTGATTAGTCATTCTGAGAAATTCTGATCTTAGAGTTTATGATGAACCGGGATGGCGATAGCACCCAGGTTTTCTGAAAAGTCCGTCATCATTTTTCTCTCGGCTGCAGACTTCTTCTCATTGGCTGCCTTCTGCTTTTGCTGCATGATCTCAGAGTCCCTCTGAGTTCTCTGAGAGGTAGTCAAGCTATCCTCTTTTTTCTTTTTCCCTTGCTAATTCCCTGTTTTTTTGTTTTTTTTTTTTTTTTTTTAAATATTTTCTGATAGGCAAGTTCTCGATGACTTCCACAGGCCGACCACTGGACCCAGCCTGGAAGAGAGGAGAACCACTCGGAAAAGCTAAGGATCCCCATGACGTCGACCCGCGATACACGAGGGATGCTGAGCACACGCTTAAAACCTCATTTTTTCTTTTTCGAGGTAGGGTCTCACTCTAGCTCAGGCTGACCTGGAATTCACTATGGAGTCTCAGGGTGGCCTCGAACTCACAGCGATCCTCCTACCTCTGCCTCCCCAGTGCTGGGATTAAAGGCATGCGCCACCATACCCGGCTAAAATCTTTTTAAGTTGAATAGAAAAGTTCCTTTAGGGGAGATCATTACATTAACCATTTAAAATAGCTAAGATGTGACACCAGAACAGGGACCAGGTGACTTACAAGATAAGAGGGCAGGAAACCATGACCTGGGGTATTGTTAGGCAAGGAGGGGGTAATGATCAGGTGGTTTCTTGAGAAACATGGATAGCCCACTTCCCCATGCCTCTGTCACCATTCTGCTGACCGTGGTGACTCCATCTTGGAAGTCTGTTCCGACCTAACGGGAAGAGCAAAGTGTCTCTTAATACCTTTCTGGCCGGTTACATTTTAATGTCACATTGGAGGACCAAATTAATCATTACCGCGGGATTGATTTTTCTGCGTTCAGGATACTGTATCCAAAAAGCTCTCAGCAGTCTAGCTGAGCGGCTTTCAAAGCGTTCATTACTCATCACTAACTCTACAGGGCCAGAGATCCAACTCAACCTGCCAATAGTCTGATTGATTTTCTTCCCTTTGGTCAGCATGGCGGCGACGCTGAGCGTGGAGCCCTCGGGCCCCCGCGGCTGGGACGAGCCCGTGCGCATCGCCGTGGAGCTGGAGGTGCTGGACGGCCACGAGCCCGACGCCGGGCGGCTGCTGGCGCGGGCGGTGCACGAGCGTCGCTTCGTGGCGCCCGGGGTGCGGCGGGTGCCGGTGCGCGCGGGCCGGGTGCGCGCCACGCTCTTCCTGCCGCCAGGTGAGACCCGCGCGCGCCCTCGCTGTCGCTTTGGCCAGGGATGGATGCTTTTGGCCCAGCGCCTTTGACCCTTCTCCCTTGGCCATCGCAGCCTCTCCAAGGGGTCCCTGCTGTCAGTGGTCATTGGTAAAGTCAGGCCAACTTTCCAGTGCGGCACTGGGTGGTAAGGTCCTGGAAACTAAGTCACAGCAGGAGTGTTGCAGTCAGGTTCGCATTGCTGGCAGAAAGCACCCGACCAAGAGCAGCTTGTGGGGAAAAAAAAAAGGGGGGTTTATTTTGGTTTACAGACTCAAGGGAAGCTCCATGATAGCAGGGGGAAACGATGGCAGGAGCAGAGGGTGGACATTACCTTCCTGGGGCAACATCAGATGGACAACAGCAACAGCGGAGTGTGCCAAACACTGGCAAGAGGAAGCTGGCTGTAACACCTGTAAGCCGGCCCCTGACAATATATTGCCTCCAGGAGGCTTTAATTCCCAAATTGCCATCAGCTGGGGACCTAGCATTCGAACACCTAAGTTTATGGGGAACACCTGAATCAAACCACCACAAGGATCAACACCTGAAGTTGCTTACTCAATGCAGGTGCCCAAGTCCTGCTGAATTACCAAAGAATCATCTTAATTGTAGCTGGGTGTGGTGGCGCACACCTTTAATCCCAACGCTCTGGAGGCAGAGGTAGGAAGATCGCCCTGAGTTTGAGGCCACCCTGAGACAACATAGTGAATTCTATGTCAGCCTGGGCTAGAGTGAAACCCTACCTCGAAAGCATACAAATAAAATTCGTAATTGTGCTAAGACTCCTGAGGTGATTTGCCTACACATTCAGGTTTGAGATCATTTATGCAAAGCAGATCTTCACAGCATTGGGGAGCTTAACTCCCAGCACATAGGTACCATTCAAAGTAGGGGTGAAGCACACAAAGGAGACAGGCAGATAGAACACCAAGGCCTCCCGCCACCATAAACAAACTCCAGATATATGTGCCATCCTGTGCATCTGGCTTATGTGGGTACTGGAGAATCAAACCTGGGTCCTTAGGCTTCACAAGCAAGCGCCTTAGCCACTAAGCCACCTCTCCAGCCCCACAATTTTTTCTTTTCTTATTAGAGAGAGGGAGGGAGAGAATGGGCACACAAGGGCCTTTAGCCACTGCAAAAGAACTTCAGATACATGCACCACCATGTGAATCTGGCTTATGTGGAACCTGGAGAATCGAACCTGGGTTCTTAGGCTTTACAGGCAAACACCTTAACCACTAAGCCATCTCTCCAGCCGACCCACAATGGTATTTTTAACCTTATTTCCCAAAGCAACTCTATGGTACTATCAAGTTTGAGAGGCACCATTTAGAGTGGCTTGGGAACTTGTCGCTCACAGAGATCTGTTCCTAGGGAATTGGCCAGTTCATGTCCCCTCCTGAATGGTGTGCACCACCACACCCAGCGTACTGTCTCTCCCTCTTGTGTCACTCAAAGAGTAAGGCTAGGGCCCTGGGTCCCTCTAATACAACATACAGTCAGGTACTCTCTCAAAATAGGAAAAGAGGTTTGGAAGCCTAGTACTCCCTTATCTGTTCCCCATTTAAAAGAAAGAATCGCCAGGTGTGGTGGTGCACGCCTTTAATCCCAACACTGGGGAGGCAAAGGTAGGAGGATCGCCATGAGTTCGAGGCCACTCTGAGACAACATAGTGAATTCCAGGTCAGCCTGGGCTAGAGTAAGACCCTACCTCGAAAGAAAAAAAAAAAAAAAAAAAAAAGAATCAAAATTCATTAGATGAGTATACCAGTGGTCGGTTTCTCTCTCTCTTTGCAAGGACCTGGGCCCTTTCCTGGGATCATGGACCTTTACGGAGTTGGAGGTGGTCTTCTAGAGTATCGGGCTAGTCTGCTGTCTGGAAAAGGCTTCGCTGTGATGGCTCTGGCTTATTACAACTATGACGACCTCCCCAGGAACATCGACACCCTCCACCTAGGGTACTTTAAAGAAGCTGTGAGCTACCTGCTCAGTCATCCCCAGATTATTCTTTTAGTCTTTTGGCTCAGATACTGTTAGGTCATAAACATTGTTTGTTTATTTATTTATTTTGGTTTTTCAAGGTAGACAATTGCCCTAGCTCAGGCTGACATGGAATTTGCTGTGTAGTTTCATGCTGTGTAGTTTCTGTGTAGTTTCTAAGGCAGTGATCTTCTTGCCTCAGGCTCCCGAGTGCTGGGATTAAAGGACTGCACCACCACGCCAGGGCACATTACTCCTTTAAGAGGACAGATTTTAGTCCTATAGAGACAAAGTAGCCACATCCCTCCACAGTTTCTTCTAATCCCAGGTAGAGTAAAAGAGAAAAGCTGGAATCCTGGGTGGGACAGCTGTATCATATAATTCTCTGATTTATTCCTTTGTATCCTATCCTGTGGCTTCTCTGTCTCTTTTACTAGTAACCTGTCACATTCACCCTGTAGCAAGGCCTTATCTCTAGCTAGAGACCCCTCCCCCTTAAAAGGTTTGACTAGTATAAATAATGAAAATCCACCTAAAAATCTGTTTCAGCACCTCCCCATTTGAACTTTATCAGGCACTAAAACCCCTACACACCGAGACCAGATTGCCTAGATGGAAAGACTCTTTGATACAATCAAATATTTAGTCATTTCCAAATCCACAAAGAAAAGTAACTTACTGGGGCTAGAGAGATGGCTCAGGTTAAGGTGCTTGCATTCAAAGCCTAAGGATCCTGATTCGATTCCCCAGTACCCACGTAAAGCCAGATGCAGAAACTGGCACGTGCATCTGGAGTTCCTTTGCAGGAGTTGGAGGCCCTGGCGTGCCCATTCTGTCTGTCTCTCTTCTCTCTCTGCTTGCAAATAAAAGAAATAAAAAAAGATTAAAAAAAGAAAAGTAAATTTCTGAGTGGGATGATCTCCTGGGGCAGAGAGTTCAGGCAGCTAGATGATTGAATCCTTATGCAGTGGCCAGAAATCCTGGTTTGTCCACAAAGTGGGTTTGTTGGGACATGGGAACTTTCAGTGTTAACACCAGGATAGGTTGTTATGAGTATTAAATGATTCACATTTGGAGCCGGGCGTGGTGGCGCACACCTTTAATCCCAGCACACGGGAGGCAGAGGTAGGAGGATCGCTGTGGCCACCCTGAGACGACAGAGTTAATTCCAGGTCAGCCTGGACCAGAATGAGACCCTACCTCGAAAAACCAAAAAAAAAAAAAAAAAAAAAAAAAAAGATTCACATTTGGGCTGGAGAGAAGGCTTAGTGGTTAAGGAAGGTGCTTGCCTGTAAAACCTAAGGACCTAGGTTCAATTCTCCAGAACTCATGGTGATCCTCCTACCTCTGCCTCCCAAGTGCTCTTGGTACAGCAAACAACATAAGCTGTAGATATGGCACAGACACAAGCGAGGAATACAAAGTCATGTCCACATGAGTGTAGAGTATAGTATGGGGCAGGAAGAAAGGGGTATAAAAAAAGGTATCATAAAATTCACTGCTGGGGCCAGGCTACTGTAGATTTGAGACCCTACCTAGAAAAGCAAAAAAAAAAAAAAAAAAAAAAAAAAAAAAAATTCACTGCTGGGCTGAAGAGATGGCTCAGCAGTTAAAGGTGCTTCCTTGTAAAGCCTGACAGCTCGGAATTGATTCCCCAGTACTCACAGAAAGCCAGATGCACAAAGTAGTACACGAGTCTGGAGTTCGTTTGTAGTGACAAGAGAATGTGGTGTGCCAATTCTTTCTCCTTGCAAATTAAATAAAAATAGAAAAAAAAATTCAGTGCTAACAAAAAAAAGTTAACAGGACACTAATAGAGTGTAGTGAAAGAAATAATAGATGGAAAGATCCTCATTTTACAAAGACTGAGTAGTAGTAGTATATTGTTATTATTTAGGAGATCATTCTAGCAATCATGATTTCCGTAAGCCTTTTAGGACCTGCCACCACTTACGTGTTAGAAACAAAATAAATACAGAAGGAAATTAATGACTCAGAATGTACCAAGTAGGCTTATACTTATTCTTTGTTTTTTTCCCACATATATTTGCTAGGTAATTACTCAGTTACCTCTGTGGAAAAAAACAATTATTAATTAAAAAAAATAGCTGGGGGGCCAGGTGTGGTGATGCACATCCTTAATTGCAGCACGGGGAGGCTGAGGTAGGAGGATCACAGTGAGTTTGAGGTCAGCCTAGAGCTACAAAATGAATTCCAGGTCAGCCTGGGTTGGAGTGAGACCCTACCTTGAGAAAACCAAAAAAGAAAAAAAAAAAGTTTGTTTGGAACATTTTGTCTTCCCCAGTATTTACACATACATCCTGGACTTTTACCCTTAAGTTGAATATGTCCTGAGTTCACCTGAATTACTTTTCAGCATACCTTGAAGGTATGTGATTGCGTGCCTGCTGACATAAGTGTGAATATACCACTGACGAAACAGCAAACCTTTCCTGGGCTTGAGTGTTCGTCATCACACTTGGGGCCTTCTTGTGGCTTTCGTGTTAGGGCTATGTGGCCAAGGAGTGAACATCATCTTACCACTAATGATACTGATTTTTTTTTTTAATTTATGAGAGAGAGAGAGAGAAAGAGAGAGAGAAACTGTGTGTGTAAGAGTGAACAGGGCACTCTAGAGCCTCCTGCTAATTGGAAATGAATTCCAGGTGCATGCACCACTTTGTGCATCTGGTTTTTTAAAAGTTTACTTATTATTTTTTTTATTAACAACTTCCATGATTGTAAACAATATCCCATGGTAATGCCCTCCCTCCCATGTATCTGGTTTTTGAGGGTAGTAGGGAATTGAACCCAGGCCATCAGGCTTGGCAAGGAAGTGCCTTTAACTGCTAAGCTATCTCTCCAGCCCTAGGACACTGAGTTTTTTCAGATGCTCAGTAACCTGTCTAAAAGCCAGGATGGTATATATAGATTCAGATTCAGGCTCAGGTCCACCTGGTGTCCAAGGGTGGATATTTATACTGTCCTACCCACTGGGTTGACTCATTCCCCTTCTTTTCTCTGTCCCCTTCTCAGGTAAAGGGCCCAGGAATTGGACTGCTTGGGATTTCCAAAGGGGGAGAACTCTGCCTCTCCATGGCCTCTTTCCTGAAGGGCATCACAGCTGCTGTCATTATTAATGGCTCAGTGGCCAATGTTGCTGGAACCTTACGCTACAAGGATGAGACCCTGCCCACTTTGGGCTTCAGCAGAGATCGAATCAAGGTGACCAAAGATGGCTTTTCAGACATTGTGGATATCCTGAACAACCCTTTGGAAGGACATGACCAAAAAAGCTTCATTCCCGTGGAAAGGTCCAACACCACCTTCCTGTTCCTTGTAGGGCAGGATGACCACAACTGGAAGAGCGAGTTCTATGCCAACGAGGCCTCCAAGCGCCTGCAGGCCCACGGGAAGGAAAAGCCCCAGATCATCTGCTACCCGGCAGCGGGGCACTACATTGAGCCCCCTTACTTCCCCTGGAGCAAGGCTGTGCCAGATGATGCATTTGGCAGCCTTGTCATGGGAGGAGAGCCCAAGGCTCATGCCATGGCCCAGCAGGATGTGTGGAAGCAAATCCAGACTTTTTTCCACAGACATTTGGGTAGTGAAAAGAGAACAATGCCTGTAAAACTGTAATTTAAATTTGGTTAGTGACATTGCTGATGTTGATCACTCCTGAGAAGCTGCTATTATTAGGGTGTATGTGTGTGTTCTTTTTAATAACTACTTAACAGTTCCCTCCATGAAGTTTTTTTTTTCTTTTTAATTGATTTTTAGTAGACTGAAAGCCTTTTTGGTTTGGGAAGAGTGACTCTTGCTGAGGTTGAACCCAGGGTCTGGGCACGGTAGGCTAGGACTCTGCCACTGAGCTATTCCACCAGCCTTTAGAGGGCAGCAGTTTATTTTTATTTTTATCTATTTGCAAGGACACAGAGAGAGAGAGAGAGAATGAATGGGCACGCCAGGACCTCTAGCTGCTGCAAACAAACTCCAAAGGCATGCACCACTTTGCGCATGTGGCTTTACATGGGTACTGGGGAACTGGACCCAAGTCATTAGGCTTTGCAGGCAGGTACCCTAACCACTGAGCCATCTCTCCAGCCCTAAGATGACAGGGATTTTTTTTTTTTGAGGTAGGGTCTCACTGTAGCTCAGACTGGCCTGGAATTCACTCTGTAGTCTCAGGGTGGCCTCGAACTCATGGTGATCTTCCTACCTCTGCCTCCCAAGTGCTGGGATTAAAGGCGTGCGCCACCACGCCCGGCTGATTTTTTTTTTTTTTTTAGAGAAACAGGCTTTTTAATTTTATTTTTATTTATTTGACAGAAAGAGGGAGAGAGAGAGAGAATGGGGACACCAGGGCCTTCAGCCACTGTAAACGAACTCCAGACGCATGTGCCACCTTGTGCATCTGGCTAGTGTGGGTCCAGGGGAATCAAACCTGGGTCCTTTGGCTTTGCAGACAAATACCTTAACTGCTAAGACATCCCTCGACCCTGATTTTTTTTTTTTTAAAGAAAACTTAAGAAGAGTTTAAAGAAGCTTGTTTTGCTGGGCATGGTAGCACATGCTTTTAATCCCACCACCTAGGAAGCAGAGGTAGGAGAATCACTGTGAGTTCAAGACCATCCTGAGACTACATGGTGAATTCCAGGTCAGCCTGGGCTACACCGAGACCCCATCTCATAAAAACAAAAATAAGCCAGGCGTGGTGGCGCATGCCTTTAATTCCAGCACTTGGAAGGCAGAGGTAGGTGGATCACCATGAGTTTGAGGCCACCCTGAGACTACATAATGAATTTCAGGTCAGCCTGAGCTAGAGTGAAACCCTACCTCGAAAAACAAACAAACAAAACAAAACAAAAATAAATAATAAAATAATAAAGGAGCTTGTTTATTAAATGTACCTGGATTTGGAAGAAAGATTTAAGAAAACCTCAAAAATGTTCTAAAGGGGGCTGGAGAGATGGCTTAGTGGTTAAGCACTTGCTTGTGAAGCCTAAGAACCCCAGTTCGAGGCTCAATTCCCCAGGACCCATGTAAGACAGATGCACAAGGTGGTGCATGCATCTGGAGTTTGTTTGCAGTGGCTAGAGGCTCTGGCGTGCCCATTCGCTCTCTATCTATCTGCCTCTTTCTCTCTCTGTCGCTCTCAAATAAATAAATAAAAATAAAAATAAATGTCCTAAAGGTTTCAAATGTAGGAATTATGTGAAAAACAAGGCATGGAAGATTGCAGAACATATTCTGTTCTACTAGTAGAAATAGTGGTTTGGCTCCTCCCTGTAGACCAGCTGACCAAAGGCTGGAAAAAAACTGCACTGCATGTAGCTCTATGGGAGACAGAAGTCATCAGTGGTGAAAACAGTGGACACTGGAAGCCTCAAGTTTGGCCAGCCAGGCTAAATGACTGAACGGGTGTAATAATGACATATCTGTTATGGGGGAAACCAACTGCTATCTAATTGGACTGGAGGCCCGGTCTATGGGAGGGAATACATGCCTAGTACTGAAAACCTAATCAAAAGCCTATGGTGGTGGAGGTCATGAGCCTTAGGAGTGTAATGTCTGCTCTTATCTGCTAAATACACAGTTATGCTTACCAAGCTGCCCTGTAAGCACTTCACTTAACATTTTTATCCAGATATTAATGCTACTCTCACTTTTGGTTAGAGAAGCTTCTTTTCTAGATGGCGGTGACCACTGGGATGACTCAAAAGGCACTGCTGAAAAGAAGTGACAGAGGAGTGTTCAGTACTGAAACATCTGTATCACACCCTCCAAGGCTCAGGGCCCATTGTGGAAGAGGTGACAGAAAGAATGTAAGAGCCAAAGGAAGGGCAGGACTGCTCACAACGCAATCATTCCAGACAGAAATTGGCCTCGATAATCACAACCTCACGATGCCTAGCGATACCTTCATAAGGCCCTCATAATAGGAGAAAAAGATGATGACATCAAAATAAAAGAGAGACTAATGGAGGGGGGGATATGATATGATGGAGAGTGGAGTTGTGACGGGGAAAGTGGGGGAGGGGATGGAATTATCATGGTTTATTGTCTGTAAGTATAGAAGTTGTCAATAACTTAAAAAAAAAAAAAAGAAAAAGTTGTTTGGGGTGGGCAAATGCATGAAACCCAACAGAGTTTACTCAGCACCAAGTTCACTTAGTTTTAAGAATTCAGAAGAAAGCTGGGCATGGTGGCGCACATCTTTAATCCCAGCACTTAGGAGGCAGAGGTAGGAGGATCGCCATGAGTTTGAGGCTACCCTGAGACTACATAGTGAGTTCCAGGTCAGCCTCGAAAAATAAAAAAAAAAGAATTCAGAAGACAGCTGGGCGTGGGGGTGCACGCCTTTAATCCCAACACTAGGGAGGCAGAGGTAGGAGGATCACCATGAGTTCGAGGTTACCCTGAGACTACATAGTGAATTCCAGGTTAGCCTGAGCTAGCGTGAGAGTACCTCAGAAAACCAGAAAAAAAAAAAAAAAAAGAATTCGGAAGAAGAAATGGTAAAAAGGAGGTAGCTTAGCAATGCTTCTAAGTCACCCGTATACAGAATGCATATGTGCTGGTTCACAAATGCTGATCCTTGTGTATGACAACTGAATGCAGAAAATGACGGAGGTCAGGAGCCAAAGAAAGCAGCAGATGGTTCTGGGGTTCTACAAGGTGCGATTCACTGAGGGCTTATGGGCAGAAGCGAGTCTTGGACAGCAGTAGGGACAGATGGATTGTTCCACCCAAACAAGGGGGTGGGTGTTTATGTTCAAAATTAGCCAAAGCCCATGCCAGGGCTGGGGGTGTGGCTCAGCAGTAGAGAGCTTGCCTAGCAACGAACAAAGCCCTGGGTTCACCCCCTACCATCACAAAGACAAGCAACGATAATAAAAGCCTTGCCAACTGAAATGTACCTGACCTTCCTCAAAATCTCTTAACATCTGGGCATTGGTGGCTGGCATAGCATGCCTAACTCACTTTTTTTTTTTTTTTTTTTTTTTTTGCGTTTTTCGAGGTAGGGTCTCACTCTACGCCCAGCTTCTGACTATCTTAATGACTTCATTTGCCTTAGTGCTTGGGGTATGTATGTGCCAAGGCAGCTTGCTGGAAGGGAAAAAAGTTACATCTTAGTTGGCAATAGTAATGCCAAACTAAATCCCTCCATTAAGAAGCTTCACAGAAAGGTGAAAGGAAAACTTAAAAAAAAAAAACTCCCAATTGTAGGGCTAGGGAAGATGGCTCAGTGGCTAAAGGTACTTTATAAGCCTGTTGGCCCAGGTGCAATTCCTCAGCCACTCACATAAAGCTAGACAGGCATTCGTTTGTAGTGGCAAGAGGCCCTGGCATGTCTACACATACAACACACTCACATGCAAATACATAATTAAAAAAAATTCCAACTGGGGCTGGAAAGATGGCTTAGCCAGAGAAGGTGCTTGCCGGTGAAGCCTAAGGATCCAGGTTCGATTCCCCAGAGGCCACATACCAGAGGCACATGGTGGCACATGCATCTGGAGTTTGTTTGCAGTGGCTAGGCACCCTGGCCCCTCCCTCTCTCTCATAAATAAATAAAAAATGGAAAAAAAATGTTTACTTTCCCAATTATGAATTGAGGAATTACCCTTGCCAAAGAGTGGTCTTGCCTTTTCCCTTGTGAAGTAGCCTCTAGACCTTAAAATAGTAGAGCTGAGAGCAGTATTTTTTTTTAACTTTTTTTTGTTCAATTTTATTTATTTGAGTGTGACAGAAAGAGAAAGACACACACACACACAGAGAGAGAGAGAGAGAGAGAGAGAAAGAGGCAGATAGAGAGGAGACAGAATGGGCACGCCAGGGCTTCCAGCCACTGCTAACGAACTCCAGACGCGTGTGCCCCCTTGTGCATCTGGCTAATGTGGGTCCTGGGGATTCGAGCCTCGAACCGGGGTCCTTAGGCTTCACAGGCAAGCGCTTAACCGCTAAGCCATCTCGCCAGCCCTGAGAGCAGTATTTTTGTCCTGGAACTTTGGGTCTCACTAGATGATTTGGGGTGAGGGCTGATGAAACCTTAGCATAGGAACTGGCCAGTCCAGAAAGACCAATAACGCGACAGGCCCATGGTAGCATTCCATCTGTAGACTGAGATCAACCATGTCTACAAAATGGAGCGCCAATAAGAACTCTGAAAATGGACATTTAGGTGGGTTTCCCTGATTGTGCTTTGTTGCACATAAAAGCTGGGACAGTGTATTAGTCAGGGTTCTCTAGAGGAACAGAACTGATAGAACGAATTGTATTAAAAAGGGAATCTGAGAGGCAGGTGTGGTGGCGCACATCTTTAATCCCAGCACTCAGGAAGCAGAGGTAAGATTGCTGTGAATTGGAGGCCACTTTGAGATTACATAGTGAATTCCAGGTCAGCCTGGGCTAGAGTAAGACCCTACCTCAAAAAAAAAAAAAAAAAAAAAAAAAAGGAATTTGAGGGCTGGAGAGATGGCTTAGTGGTTAAGGTGCTTGTCTGCAATGCCTAAGGACCCAGGTTCAATTCCCCAGTGCCCATGTAAAACCAGACGCACAAGATGGCACACACATCTGGAGTTTGTTTACAGTGCCAGGAGGCCCTGGCGCAACCATTCTCTCTCTCTCTTCCAATGCCAGTGAATTGCAGCCAAACAGGACAGATGCACATACAAGAGAAGGTACTCACCAGCAAACAGCACAGGCAGCCAGGTGGGGAGGAAGGGAACCCTTTTCTCTCTAGAAGGTACTAGGGGGTGGCAAAACTTTTGAAAGGTGGTGTTCCTGAGAAATCTGTAGGCCACTGGGATTGTACCCACTAATGGAACTGTGGAGTCTCAGTATGTGAGTCTTTTTTTGGCTTGTGACATGTGCAAAGGTAGACAAAGATGGCCATCTGGCACCCCCATTAGAAGTCCCCAGTAAGGGAACCACTTGATTTTGGACTGGAACTTCTGTTAGTGTGAACTAAACAACACTCCTATATATTAACAGTCTCAGGTCAGGTAGTCTGTTGCAATAGTACAAAGCTAACAAAACTACCTTTGGGGAAGGCGGAAATGACTGGAGCAAGAATAAACGTGGCTTTCAGTGGCTGGCAATGGTTTGTCTCTGGATCTTGTGTTTACTTGGACTGTACGTGTACAAGCACGTATGAATGTTTTGTGAAAACTCACTGAACTGTATACATGGAATATGTGTTTCGTATGAGTCTGCTGTGTTCCAAATGTGTCCCTCAAAGTTTGTAGAAACTTAATCCCTATTACAACTTAATCCCCAATGTAACAGTGTGGTGCGGAGGGACCTTTAAGAGGACTCTGGCCTCAGGAATGGATTAATGCATTTATAGCAGAAATAGATTATCTCTGGAGTAATTTTTTTATAAAAAAATAAAAAATATATTTTATTTGCAAAAGGGGGGGGCGAGAGAGAGAGAGAGAGAGAGAGAAAATGGGTGCACCAGGGCATCCAGCCACTGCAAATGAACTCCAGACACATGTGCCTCCTTGTGCATCTGGATTATGTGGGTCCTGGAGAATTGAACCAGGATCCTTTAGCTTTGCAGGAAAATGCCTTAACCGCTAAGCCATCTCTCCAGCCCCTAAAAAATTTTATATTTGAGAGAGAGAGAGTGTGTGTATGTATGTTTAAGAGAGTGTATGGGTATAAAAGGGTCTCCTGCCACTGCAAACAAATTCCAGCTGCATGCACCCGTTTGGACACCCAGCTTTATGTGGGTCCTCGGGAATTGAACCTGGGTGGGCAGGGTTTATAAGTGACTTTAACAGCTGAGCCATCTCCCAGCTCCTGGAGTAGGTTTTAAGAATGAATTCTGCTTTTTTTTTTTTAAAACTATTTTATTTATTTTCAAGGATTGGGGGGAGAGGGAAAGAATGGGAGGGAAAGAATGGGTGTGCCAAGGCCTCTAGCCACTGCACCACTTTGCGCATCTGGGTACCGGGGAATCAAACCTGGATTGTTTGCAGGCAAGCGCCTTAACAGCTAAGCCATCTCTCCAGCCCGAGTTCAGGTTTTCTTGCATGCTTGTTTCTCTCTTAGGTGGGATCGCACTCAGTCTGTTTCCATTTTGACCCTGTGTTGCTCCCACTGACCTGGAATTCAAGCCGATCCTCCGGTCTCAGGCATCACCACACTTGGGTTGGCACACTTGGCTTTTACTGTTTGTGATGATACAGGAAGAAGCCTGAATGTAGGCCCCTTCAACTTGGGTTTAACAGATTCCCAAACTGCAAGGAGTAAGACTCTGTTCTTCATAAATTAACTGATTTAGCAGGGTGCGGCGCTGAGGAGTGGCCTAGGGGCTGGGTCAATATGTCCACCCTACTGACAGAGCATTCTTAGGGGTGGAAGCTCCTTAGCCAGACATCCCTTCTTCTTCAACCTGCAGGCCTCCTGGTATGGGGGTGAGATGGGGGGCTGTGTGGGTGGAGTATACTTATACTCAGAGCCATCCTGTAGATCCAATGGGTAACTGCGGTCGGAATCATAGGCACTCAGGTCCCCACAGGTTACAAAGGGCACGATAACGCGGGTGGGACCATCCAGCTGGTTGAAATCTGAGTCGTAGGAGTGGTCCAACAGGGGTCTGGTGAGGTCCGGCACAAAGCCCTCAGGAGGGTCATAACCCTGACAGACAGCGAAGGCTTCGATGCTGGAGTTCCGGCTGCTCTTGGGTTTGGCACAGAGCACACTGGAGAAAAAGACACGCAGCTGGCTGTAGAGCATCGTCACATCCCGACCTCGGAATATCTTGGCCACAAAGCAGCCTCCGGGTTTCAGGATGTTTGTAGCAATGTTGAGAGCTGCTAGGAGGAGCTGGGCCTGCATGTACTCATCGACGTCATGGAGGCCAGTGACATCGGGAGCCCCGTCGCACACCACTAGGTCAGCGGAACAGCCCTGGAAGTGCTGAATGATCTCCTTGGCAGTGGAAAGCTGAGTGATGTCCCCTTGGATCTGTGTCACACCTGGGAGTGGAGCCATGGCCTGCAAGTCCACAGCCACAACCTGGCCCCCAATCTTCTGGCTCAGCACCTGGCTCCAGCTGCCTGGGGCGGCACACAGGTCAACTGCCCGCGTCACACCTTGGAAGAGTTGGAATTCCTCATCCAGTTGAAGCAGCTTGAAAGCGCTGCGGGCCCGCCAGCCATTCTCCTTGGCCAGACGGTAATAGACGTCCCGCTTGTCCTTTGATGTCCGTCCCATCTTACACTGCGGGTAGGCAGTGAACTGATGCTCTCCTGTAACGGTAACGGGAGGAGCAGGTCACCACCTACCTTACCTTTCAAATAGGATTGGAAGGGGGTTGGTCCACCAGCAGCCTGAGCCTCTACACGAGCACAAACCGCTGAGAAATGCTTGTAGCTGACCCGAGCATCAGACGCTATGAATCACCGAAGCTCCAGCGAGATCCACACCCACACGTGAAACGTGCAACACGAGTCTCTCGTCATCCTATGTCAGCGAATCCCGATCTCGCGAACTGCCGTTCCCAGAATGCAACAAGCAGCTGAATTTTACGCGTGAACGTCACGCTGCATGGAAACTGGTTCTTTCTTTGTAGGCCTTCGAGGTGGAAACCCAGGACTCTGGGGTCTGAGGCTGGAGAATCGCGAGTTCTAGGCCAGCCTGGGCTACCTGGGAAACACAAGCACGCACACACAAACACGGTTAAAGGCCGACTTGCTTATCTGCTGCTACCGTTTTGGATCTTGGCAGTCACTGAGCCTATGGACTGCCACAATTTTTAAATTAAAAAAAACAAACAAACAAACGTACTGAGTCCACGGAGGGACTGGACCTTGGCTTGCTTCTATTTACTTCTGATGTCACTCCAACAAAGGGAGGAGGTGACAGGCAAAATCCTCAGGGCCAGTTCATGCCCAAGGCCAGACCTTTGACCTACCCTGTGCGCACCGCCCGGAGGCAGCCTGGCTCCTTCCGCTTCAGTCGACTGGAGGCGGGATCCGCAGGCCCAAAACTCCCGGACACCAACCAGGTGGACTCGAACACCCAGCGTCCCGGGCGCCGCGTAACAGCTCCGGCTCACGCGGCGCTCTGCCGGCTTCCGGCTTCCGAGGGCGGCATGGCGGCGACGCTGAGCGTGGATCCCGCGGGCCCCAGCGGCTGGGACGAGCCCGTGCGCATCGCCGTGCGCGGCCTGGCCCCCGAGCAGCCCGTCACGCTGCGCGCGTCCCTGCGCGACGAGAAGGGCGCGCTCTTCCGCGCCCACGCGCGCTACCGCGCCGACGCCGGCGGCGAGCTGGACCTGGCGCGCGCGCCCGCGCTGGACGGCAGCTTCGCGGGGCTCGAGCCCATGGGGCTGCTCTGGGCCCTGGAGGCCGAGCGGCCTCTGTGGCGCCTGCTGAAGCGGGACGTGCGCACGCCCTTCGCCGTGGAGCTGGAGGTGCTGGACGGCCACGAGCCCGACGCCGGGCGGCTGCTGGCGCGGGCGGTGCACGAGCGTCGCTTCATGGCGCCCGGGGTGCGGCGGGTGCCGGTGCGCGCGGGCCGGGTGCGCGCCACGCTCTTCCTGCCGCCAGGTGAGACCCGCGCTCTTGCGCGGCCCGAGAATCAGGCGATTGTGTAACTTCCCCGAACTTGTCCCTGTTCTTAGAGTCTCTTTACAGGTAGCGTCCCGCCCTATCCCGGGCCGCCCTGGAATTCACTAGGTAGTCTCAGGGTGGCCTTGAACTCGTGGCGATCCTCCTACCTCTGCCTCCCAAGTGCCGGGATTAAAGGTGTGCCACCACGTCCAGCTCCCCATTCTCTTACTCTTAAGTGTTCATATGACCATAACTGTATGCTGAAGCGTGGATTTACCCTTTATTTATTGAAATCCACTACGTGCCATTCACCTGAATATTAATATTGTCAATGATTTCTGCCAGTGGTAATAGTGGCTTTTATTTCCTTATACATCAAACTTGAAGAGTCTTAAACCCACAAATGAACACAATGTCCCACTATCATTTTAAGTACCTTCAGAATTTCTGACAGTCCTTTTTCCCATCAACAGTGGTTCTTTTTGTTTGTTTTTAGTGAGAGAGAGAGAGAATTGGCGCCTCTGCAGTCGAACTCCAGATGCTTACGCGGAATCTGGAGAGACATTGAACGTGGGTCCTTAGGCTTTGTAGGCAAGCACCTTAACCCCTAAGCCATCTCTCCAGCCCCAACAGTGGTTCTTAACATGGGGTGATTTTTGCCCCTTCCCTAGGGGACATTTGGCAACATAGGCAGACATTTTTGATGGATGATCACGAATGAAAGTAGGTACTTGTCTTCTAGTAGGCAATAAACATCTTACTAAGCATCCTACTATGTGGACAGACAGCTCACAGAACAAAGAATTATCTTGCTCAAAATGGGCTGATTCAATAAGAGTCTTAATCTTTTTTTTTTTTTTTTTTTTGGTTTTCCGAGGTAGGGTCTCACTGTAGCTCAGGCTGACCTGGAATTTACTATGAAGTCTCAGGGTGGCCTCGAACTCATGACAATCCTCCTACCTCTGCCTCCTGAGTGCTGGGATTAAAAGTGTGCACCACCATGCCAGTTTAAGAGTCTTAATCTTATAAAGGCTTTCATTAAAAACAACATGTGGGCTGGAGAGATTGGTCAGTGGTTAGGGCTCTTCCCTGCTGACCTGGAATTCACTCTGTATTCTCAGGGTGGCCTCGAACTCACAGCAATCCTCCTACCTCTGCCTCCCGAGTGCTGGGATTAAAGGCATGTGCCACCACGACTGGCTTAACTTTGATTTCATTTTACCCTTTCAAAAAAGACAGGGAAAAGAGAGAAAGTGTGACTCAGGGGAACTCAAGAGCCATCTAGACTTGAGGGAAAGAAGGGATGGCATTCTTTAAGGCTAGAGAAGAGAATATAAGGAGGTGGAAATATATTCTAGTAATCTCTTGTATACATAAGAGTACAACTCAAAGTATTCTCAAATAGATACTACTTTTTGTTTTGTTTTATCTTAGTTTTTCAAGGTAGGGTCTCGCTGTAGCTCTAGGCTGACCTGGAATTAATTATGGAGTCTCAAAGTGGCCTTGAACTCACGGTGATCCTCCTACCTCTGCTTCCCCAGCTTCAAATAGATACTATTTTTGAGGGAAATGATAAAAATTAGTAGGGCTGGGCATGGTGGCGCAGGCCTTTAATCCCAGCACTTGGGAGGCAGAGAGGTAGGAGGATTGCCATGAGTTTGAGGCCACTCTGAGACTCCATAGTGAATTCTAGGTCAGCCTGGGCTACAGCAAGACCCTACCTCAAAAAACCAAAATAAGAAAAGTTAGTGGCATATTTTCATCTTACTATATATTATTTTTAACTTTATATTATTGTTTGTGAAAATATGTGACAAATTCAGGAAAAAATAAGGCATTTTGCTCTTCTTTCCTTTTCCTTGTAGGTTATTTGAAAGAGTCAGGTTTGGTGGTTGATGCCTGTAATCTCTTGAGAGGCAATGGTAGGCAAATTACAGGCTCTAGGTCTGCCTGTGCTACATTGTGAGAGCTTTATCTCAACAAAACAAAACAAAACAAAAGTAGAATGGGACCTGTTTCACAGATGTTTCCACCCTCTGTATCCCTGGCTTCAAAAACTATTTTGGGGCTGGAGAGATGGCTTAGCAGTTAGGCACTTGCCTGTGAAGCCTAAGGACCCAAGTAAGCCAGGTATACAAGTGGCACATGCATCTGGAGTTTGTTTGCAGTGGCTGGAGGACCTGGCGTGGCCATTCTCTCTCTATCTGCTTCTTTCTCTATCTGTCACTCTCAAATAAATAAATGAATAAAAAAAAAAAAACTAGTTTGCTAACTCCAAAATCAAACCCAGAATTGTATTTTGTGAGGTTAAAGCTTCTTATGGTTTGTGGTGTTCTGCAGGTGAGGGATGCTTTCCTGGGATCATCGATTTGTTTGGAAGTGGCGGTGGCCTTTGTGAATACAGAGCCAGCCTCCTGGCTGGGCATGGTTTTGCTGTGCTTGCGCTGGCTTACTTCAGGTTTGAAGACCTCCCTGAATATTTGAGTGATCTGCACCTGGAGTACTTTGAGGAAGCCGTGGACTTTCTGCTGCAGCACCCAAAGGTGGGTTCCAGTGCTGATCCAAGTACAGAGGAGGGGGCTGGAGCTGACACAGGGTTGGAGCCAAAAGTTCCACCAGGACACTGGGCATTAGAAACAAGCAAGGAGCTGGGTGTGGTGGCACTTGCTTTAATCCCAGCACTTTGGAGGCAGAGGTAGGAGGATTTCCATGAATTTAAGGCCACCCTGAGACTACTGTGCCATCCAGCGGCCCAGAGTCGAACAAGACCTGAGGGAAGGAATGGGAATGAAGGTAGGACAAGAACACACAAGGAATGGAGCCAAGACAGGGTCTGATCAAGGCTCAAGTTTATTCAGGCAGCTGCAGACCTTTTAAGCAAAAAGACACCCTCTTGCAGAACAATGCAAGCAATTATGCGACGGTCACAAGATTTTCTTATCACAGCTAAAGATGTACAGAAGTTTCTAACCAAGGACTTTCCCACAGCCCGGGGCACAGAGAATATGCTGTGTCAGGAACTTTGGCTGCGTCAGTGCCTTCATGTATCACAGCTCCCAGCTCCCCACAGACTACATAGTGAATTCCAGGTCAGCCTGGGCTAGAGTGAAACCCTACCTCAAATAACGAACAAACAAAAAAGACAATAACCCTGAGTTTTGGCTCTGCATCTGTCACATAGTGGCCTTATATCCTGAACAAGGTAGTTACCTCTCAGGCTTAATCTTTCTCATTTATTATTATAAATGAGTAGTGGGAAAAGTTTAGTGATGAAAGAGGCTTTTTGAGACAATTGGTGACATTTGAAAAGAAATAATGTTTTTTAAAAAATATTTATTTCATTTGAGAGAGAGAGAGAGAGAATGGGCATACTAGGGCCCCTAGCCACTGCAAACAAACTCCAGACACATGCACTACCATGTGCATCTGGCTTAGGTGGGTACTGGGGAATTGAACCTACCTTTGCATGCAAGCACCTTAACCGCTAAGCCATCTCTCCAGCCCAGAAATACTGTTTTGTTGTTTGTTTGTTTGTGGTTTTTTGAGGTAGGGTTTCGCTCTAGCCCAGGCTGACCTGGAATTCACTATGTAGTCTCAGGGTGGCCTTGAACTCACGGCAACCCTCCTACCTCTGCCTCCCGAGTGCTGGGATTAAAGGTGTATGCCACCACTCCCAACCTAGAAATAATGTTTTTTTCTTTTTTTAAAAAATATTTATTTTTATTTTTCTTTATATATATATGAGAGAGAGAAATAGGCAGGCAGAGACTCAGAGAGAGAGAGAGAGAGACAGAGATTGAGAAAGAGAATGGGCACGCCAGGGCCTCCCCTCCAGTCGCTACAAAGAAACTCCAGATACATGTGTCCCCTTGTGTATCTGTCTTATGTGGGTACTGGGGAATCGAACCTGGGTCCTTTGGCTTAGCAGACCAGCGCTAAAGCCACTAAGCCATCTCTCCAGCCTGAAATAATGTTTTTGATGATTCTTAAGAATCATCAATACTGTTAAGTTTGATTATTATACTTTTTTTTGGGTTTTCTTTTTTTTTTTTTTGAGGATCTTATTTATTTATTTGAGAGAGATACAGAGAGCTAAGCTATCTCTCCAGGGTTTTTTTTTTAATTTTTTTTAAGTTTTTATGTAGTAGGGTCTTACTCTGGTCCAGGCTGACCTTGAACTCACAGAGATCCTCCTGTCTTCCTCCTGAGTACTGGGATAGTAGGCATGCACCACCATGCCTGGCTGATTTCATTATACTTTTTTAAAAAATTATTTTTATTTTATTTTTAAATTTTTAAATATTTTATTTATTTATTTATTTGAGAGAGAGAAAGAGGCAGAGAGAGAGAGAGAGAGAGAGGGAGAGAGAATGGTTGTGCCAGGGCCTCCAGCCACTGCAAATGAACTCCAAATACATGTACCCCCTTGTGCATCTGGCTTACATAGGTCCTGGAGAATCGAACCAGGATCCTTAACCTTAGCGTCTTAACCGCTAAGCCATTTCTGCAGCCCCTCATTATACTTTTATAAAGAGTATCTGAGCCGGACATGGTGGCGCACGCCTTTAATCCCAGCTCTCGGGGGGCAGAAGTAGGGGGATCACTGTGAGTTTGAGGCCACCCTGAGACTACATAGTGAATTCCAGGTCAGCCTGAGCTAGAATGAGACCAAAAAATAAAAAAAAAAAACAAAAAACAAAACAAAACAAACAAACAAAAAACCAGAAAGCCTGACACAGCAGTGCAGTAGTGTGAGCGTCTGTAATCCCAGTGTTCCTATGGAGAGAAGGTTGATGGACACAAGAAAATCTCCTGGAGGCTAGAGAGATGGCTTAGCAGTTAAGACACTTGTCTGCGAAGCCTAAGGACCTGGGTTCAATTCCCTAGTACCCTCATAAGCCAGATGCACAAGGTGGTGGATGAGTCTGGAATTTGTTTGCAGTGGCTAGAGGCCCTGCCTGGCATGCCCATTCTCTGTCTCTGCCTCTCTCTGTCAAATACATAAAGAAACAAACAAATTTGAGCCAGGGGTGGTGGCGCATACCTTTAATCCCAGCATTTGGGAGGCAGAGGTAGGAGGACTACCATGAGTTGAAGGCCACCCTGAGACTACACAGTGAATTCTCAGTCAGCCTGGGCTAGAGACCCTGCCTCAAAAAAAAAAAAAAAAAAAAGGAAAGAAAAAGGAAAAAGAAAATCTCCTGGAAGCTTATGGGGCGAGCCTGGCAAATGCAACAGTACACAATGAGATACTCTGTCTTAAAACAAGGAGGAAAGGCAAGGACTGACGCCTGTGGATGTTCTCTGACCGTAGCACATGTGTACCCACACTTGCACGTATGAACACACACACACACACACAAACACCCCCAAAACAAAAAAATTGCTCTAAGTAGGTTGATGCAAAATTTTGCTACTATCTAGATTTAAAGAGACCAAGCATTCTTTTTTTTTTAATTTTTTTTGTTTATTTTTATTTATTTATTTGAGACCGACAGAGAGAAAGAAGGAGGCAGAAAGAGAGAGAGAGAGAGAGAATGGGCGTGCCAGGGCTTCCAGCCACTGCAAACGAACTCCAGATGCGTGCGCCCCCTTGTGCATCTGGCTAACGTGGGTCCTGGGGAATCGAGCCTCGAACCGGGGTCCTTAGGGTTCACAGGCAAGTGCTTAACTGCTAAGCCATCTCTCCAGCCCGAGACCAAGCATTCTAATGTTAAAGAATAAGATGTTCTACAGGGACTATATGATGGTCTAACTTTGTTGGTGTTCAGGGACTGGGCTCTTAGCAAAGCTGCTATAACCTAATTGATCTTAAACTGTGATGGTTAGTTTACTTAGGGAAAACAAGGTGCCGGAAAATAAGAAACAAATATATACAACAGATTTGGCTCCTCAAGCCCTGGAAAGAGCTGCTTCTGGCCTGGATTCTTGGTTTTGGATGGTCATGCTCTGGCCTTCTTTCGGCTGGACCCTTGCAAGTGGGATGAGGAGTCTGAAAAACCAAGGAAATGTCTATGTGGGACCCATGTGCTCTCTAGCATGCCCTTGGGATCTAGAACCCCAGGATTCTCTGCCTAGCAGCTCTGATCCTGCTTCCAAGCGGATCTAGAACCCCAGGATTCTCTGCCTAGCAGCTCTGATCCTGCTTCCAAGCACTGCGCCTCTTGCCTGTGTCCATCAGTACATATGTACCTCAACCTCAAACATGTAAGCTGCTTGTGTTACAGGTCTTCAAGGTGCATGAAGGTGCCGGGAATGGGCACAGAAGTGTGTTGTTAGGTCCAGGGCCTGGGGTCAGTAGCTGGTTCTGCCACATTCCAATACTACTACAGGTGAATTCTAAGATTTTTTTAAATTTTTATTTATTACTATTATTATTATTATTATTATTTTGAGCTAGGGCCACTCACTCTGTAGTCCCAGGCTGGCCTTGAACTCATGGGTATCCTCCTACCTCTATCCCCCAAGTGCTGACATTAAAGGTATGCAGGTATGGACCTGGCTTAATTTTATTTAATTTATTTATTTAGGTTTCTTGAGGTAGGGTTTCGCTCTAGCCCAGGCTGTCCTGGAATTCATTATGTAGTCTTAGGGTGGCCTTGAACTCACAGCAATACTCCTCTGCATTCTGAGTGCTGGAATTAAAGACATGTGCCACAACACCTGGACTTTAATTTTATTTTTATTATTTGTTTGAGAGAGAGAGAGTTGGCATGCCAGGACCTCTAGCCACTGCAAACAAACTCCAGACACATGTATCATCCTTGTACATCTGGCTTTATGTGGGCACTGGGGAATCGAACCTAGGTCCTTGGACTTTGTAGGCAAGCACCTTAACCAGTGAGACATCTCTCCAGCCCAAGTTCCAAGATTTTAACTTTGGGCTTCATCTTACAATTTTGTTATGGTGGTATATTTATCAAAATAGGAAAAAAGAATATATAATCAAGTTTATTCACTTGATTTAGGGTATGAGAGCCTCTTTGTGTACTCTTGACCTAGTCTTCATGAATATTAGTGGCTGGCTTGTATACTGAGAAATCAATTGCTTTGTTTTCTTAAAAGACACATTTGAACTTTATAGATTGCTGCATAAAGACAAGCAAATTCTATTTGAGAAAGTTGCTCAGAGAAGGTAAAATCAATGTATGTCTTCCACTTGTGAATTCTATACTTGTTATCTGTCTCCTCATCAGGTAAAAGGCCCTAGTGTTGGACTTCTAGGTTTCTCCAAAGGAGGTGACCTGTGCCTCTCAATGGCTTCTTTCTTGAAGAATATCACAGCCACTGTAGTTATCAACGCCTGTGTGGCCAACACAATAGTTCCTCTGCATTACAAAGGTATGGTTATTCCTTGTATCAACAATGACCTAATGAAACAAAAAGTTACTGAGGCAGGCCTTTTGAACTTGGTGGATATTTGGGACAATCCACTGGAGGAATCTAATCATCAAAGTCTTATTCCACTGGAAAAGGCCCAGGGACCCTTCCTGTTTATTGTTGGCATGGATGATCACAACTGGAAGAGTGAAGTCTATGCTCATATAGCCTGTGAACGGTTAGAAGCCCATGGAAAGGACAGACCCCAGGTAATCTACTATCCAAAGACTGGTCACTGTATTGACCCGCCTTACTTTCCTCCTTCCACGGCCTCTGTGCATGCGTTTTTGGGCGAAGCAGTATTCTATGGAGGTGAGCCAAGGACTCACTCAAGGGCACAGGTGGATATCTGGCAGCAAATTCAAACTTTCTTCCAAAAATATCTCAATGGTAAAGAACCTATCAAGCACAGTAAAATGTAACATTGCAGTCATAGACCAAATACTGTTCATAAAAATTCTGACCATCCCACTTCTGATATTAGCATGTCTCGGGAACATTTTGTAGGAAGCTCAGCTTCCTTATCAGGCCCTACTGGACCCTGTAACAACCCCTCCTTTCTTCCCTCTGGGTCTACTCTTCTCCCCCTGTACTTTAACTAATGGATAGGTTTAACCCTGTATCTGTAGGACCAATATTAACCTTAGGTTGTTGGTTAACCTCATGTCTGGTTCTGAGGACTGATCTGTATTGTTCTGAAGGCCCATGACCCCTGTCAGCCTAACTGATTTTGCCTGAGCTTTGGGAATCTGCCTGCTCAAGTTCTTGAAGGAAAGGCAAGGTTGGAGATCTGGACATTGGTCTTATCGATATACTTCTTTTATGTGCACCACCTACCTGGATTTCCAGCTACTATATACAGTTCTTTGGTTTTAAGACTTTCAGGACTATGATCTGTGAGCCATGGCCTTTGACTTTAGATGTCATGGTATAGCTGCCAAATGATACTTCCCTCACCAGCTCTAGCTGCTCTTACTACTTTTCTACAGAGAAGACTAGTCTGCTTCAACCTTTTTCCAAGTCTTCAGAGCATTGCCATAGCTTCCTAGATACATATAATTTTTATTATCAAACCTATTCTGAGCTGGGCATGGTGGTGCACTCCTTTAATCCCAGCACTCGGGAGGCAGAGGTAGGAGGATCACTGTGAGTTCGAGGCCACCCTGAGACTACAGAGTGAATTCCAGGTCAGCCCAGGCTAGAGTGAGACCCTTCCTCGGAAAAAAAAAAAACAAACAAAAAACAAAAAACCGAAAAACCTATTCTGTCCTACCTGATGAAAAGACAGATTCATTATAGGTAACTTAATTTTGACCATTTATTAAAACTATTTTGAGGGCTGGGAAGACGGCTTAGTGGTTAAAGGTGATTGCTTGCAAAGCCTGACAAACCAGGTTCAGTTTCCCAGTACCCATGTAAAAGCCAAATGCACAAAGTGGTGCATGTTTCTTGTGTTCATTTGCAGTGGCAGGAGGCCCTGACATGCCCATACCCACTCTTTTTCTGTCTACCACTTTCTGTCTTTCTCTCAAATAAATAAAATATTAAAAAAAAACTGTTTTGAGTATAGTCCTTCACCATGTAATGATTTCATTATTAGTGTGTTCAATACTACTAACCAATCCTCTTTAGTTGACATTCTTTTTGCTATTATGTTTTGAACGTGTGTGTGTGTGTGTGTCTGTGTGTATCCCAGCACAAAAATTGAGCTAATAAAATGTTGGGTTTATGCGTATGCACACACACACACACGCACGGATTTCATTGACTCTTTCTCAGGATGAAGTTTGAGAACTGGGTTGATCACAAAGATACAGAAGCTTTCTGACAGGTGTGGTGGCACACACTTTTAATCCCAGCACTGGGGAGGCCTAGGTAGAAGGATTGCTGTGAGTTAGAGGCCAGCCTGAGACTACATAGCGAATTCTAGGTCAGCCTGGCCTAGGGTGAGACCCTACCTTGAACCCCTGGCTTTCTAATGCCTATCACCAACAGCCTGCCTACATACCATTAACAACTCTATAAAAACATGCATACATTTACAATTGGCTGCTGTGTGTGTGTGTGTGTGTGTGTGTGTGCATGCACGCACATGCGCGCACGTGTGCATAAACCCAACATTTTATTAGTCTCAGTTTTTTTTTTTTTTTTTTCGTTTTTCGAGGTAGGGTCTCACTCTAGCTCAGGCTGACCTGGAATTCACTATGTAGTCTTAGAGTGGCCTTGAACTCATGGTGATCCTCCTACCTCTGCCTCCCAAGTGCTGAGATTGAAGCATGTGCCACTATGCCCGGCTTAAACACAACATTTTAAATGTGGAGTTGAGATTTCAGGAGCCTCAGGCCTCCCCAAACGGTCTGGGATAAGGAAATGTGAGAAATTCAGTAGACTTTATCTCTGAGTACTCTCATTTGGGTAGTGAGAACTGCAGCAGGTAATTTAATCTCTTGCATTAGTTTTCAGGGAGAAGGGATTTTATTTTACTTTATTTTTTATTTTTTCTAGTTAGTCTTACTCTAGCCCAGGCTGACCTGGAATTCACTATGTAGTTTCAGGCTGGCCTTGAACTCATGGTGATCCTCCTACCTTTGCCTCCCAAGTGCTGGGATTAAAGGTGCGCACCACCACGCCCGGCCACGAAGGGGTGTTTTATTTTTTTAATTTTTAATTTTTTCGAGATAGGGTCTCACTCTAGCTCAGGCTGACCTGCAATTCACTCTGTAGTCTCAGGCTGGCCTTGAACTCATGGTGATCCTCCTACCTCTGCCTCCCGGGTGCTGGGATTAAAGGCGGTAGGGGTGTTGTTAAAACAATTTTTTTATAGCTGGAGATATGGCTTAGCGGTTAGGGCACTTGCCTGCAAAGCGAAAGGACACAGGTTCAATTCCCCAGGACCTACATAAGCCAGATGCACAAGGTGGCCCTTGCGTCTGGAGTCAGTTTGCAGTGGCTGCAGGCCCTGCCGAGCCCATTCTCCCTATCTGCGCCTATCTCTCAATAAATATTTGAAAACAAATTAAAGTTCTCTTATATGAGACAGGCAAATATTATCAGGAGGTTTGAAAGTTTTAAGCTTAAAGCAGGCACATCGCTTGGGAGGAGCTGAAAATGCTCTGGTGGGGAGGGTGCAGTGCATCTGTTGTGCGCGGTCAACTTCCCCAGCCACTGGCGACGCTGCTGCAGCGAAGCTGGGCTGGAGGACCCGGGGGAGGGGGCCCTCGCGCCGTCCCACAATGCCCTGCTCGCGCCACCCTGCGCGTAGAGAGGGGATCGCTGCCGGGGCGGGCATCCGAGGCGAGCTCCGAGAGGCGCGCATGCGCACCGACCCCGGCGGGCCCTAGCAACCGGAGCAGTGACTGTAGCAACCGCGGGAATGGTGAGTACCCTCCGGGCCCCGTAGCCGAACCTGAGAGGAGTCTGGGAGCGGAGAAGGGTGACTGTTGAAGGGGTGAGGGTGGCGGGGCCCTGGAAGAGCGGAAGGGAGCCGCTAGCGGATGCTGGCAGGCTCGGTGGGGTCAAAGGCCCGAGAGACGCCCAGGCACGGGGGTGGGCAGTGGTGAGCGAGGCCCGGGGCTCATGCAAAGTTTGCTTAGGATCGAGGGAGTCTGACCGTAGAAAAGGGAGGGCGAAGAGCAGGAAATTCTCGAAATAGCGGATTGCAGTGCGCAAGGTAATAGGTAGGGGAGTGTGATAAAGATATCTCTTCGTGTAACAGTGATTTTTTAAATCCCGCCCCCGCCCCCCACACACTCCCTGGCAAAGATGGAAGAGTTGGAGTCCGGGTAGACCGATTGATTGATTGCCTCACTGTTAATAACCTATGACGTACCCAGAGTGCCCTCTGAGTAACAGGGAGGGTGATGTAAGGTGTAAAAATCACTCTCATGTATTAGGCCAGTGTTCCTCGCATTTCAGTATGGATAAGTATGAACTTGTTGGGGTGCAGATTGTGTATTTTTAATATGATGGGGGTTCAGGGATGTATATTTTCACCACGTACACCTCAAGTGATTGTAAAATCGAGGCACATCTCACCACATGTTGAGAAAAGCTGTTGGCTTAGGTTTGAAGTCTATCAGGGTCCTACCAAATCAGTGTTTTTTGAAGCAGTGATTTTTACCTGGTGATGGAAAGTGTGCGTTCTTTTGCTTGCCAACTTTGAATTTGGAACTACTAGTTTGAAAATGATTACAGACCCAAACCCGCCAAAACTACTTTGCAAAGTATCTGATTGTCTTGCTGGTTGGAGATGTTGGTAAAGTATTGGGGGGCTAGCGTGGTAGAATGTTTACTGAGCATGCAGAAAGCCTTGGGTTCCATCCGCAGCATGCCATAAACTGGCTGTAGAAAAGCCTATAATCCCAGCATTCAAGAGGTGGAAGTAGGAGGCTCAGGAGTTAAAGGTCAGCCTGGGCTAGAGGAAGGTTCCTGCCTCAAAAGAAAAGTATTGGGACATACCTCACTAGTAGAGTGCCAAGCATGTGTGAAGCTCTTAGATAGGATAACAAGAAAAAATAAAAAAGCTACAAGCAAGCAGTGTAATTAGAAGTCGTGTGTGAGTGCGTGTTTACAATGCTATATAAGTGTGCAGAAATTAAGCCCAGGAGATAAAAATGATTAAAATGATAAAGTCACTGGGCATGGTGGCGCATGCCTTTAATCCCAGCACTCATGAGGCAGAGGTAGGTGGAACACTGTGAGTTTGAGGCCACCCTGAGTCTACATAGTGAATTCCAGGTCAGCCTGGGCTAGAACATGACCCTACTTTGAAAAACCAAAAGAAATAAATGATATAAAATGATGAAGTCACATCCTCCCTCAACTATAACATTCAATGCCATGGTGTGTGTGTGTGTGTGTGTGTGTGTGGGTTCTCACTCTCCTAGCCCAGGCTGACCTGAAACTCACTCTGTAGTTCAGTTTGGCTTGAACTCATGACAATCCTCCTACCTCAGTGTCCATAGTTCTGGGATTATAGGCATGAGCTACCACACCCAGCTTCCAACAAAAATCTCTTGTGCTGTGTTAAAGCAGCAGTGAAAGTCGGCAATCTTGGTGTATTTAGGATCCTGAATAGGAATTCTTTTAATGTTCCTGTCCCAATTAGGCACACTTTGGCTATCTTATTATTATTATTATTTGGTTTTTCAAGGTAGGGTCTCACTCTGGTCCAGGCTGACCTGGAATTAACTATGTAGTCTCAGAGTGGCCTCGAACTCACAGCGATCCTCCTATTTCTGCCTCCCGAGTGCTGGGATTAAAGGCGTGTGCCACCATGCCCGGCTTTTGGCTTTTTTATTTAAAACAAATGCCCTCTACACACACACGTACACACATACATATCCTAATACCCCTTACCAATCTTGATCTTTTTTTCATTAATAATTGTCACCTTATAATAGTTTATTTAATTTGTTTAGTGCTTATTTTACTTACATTTACCTATCTTATTTATTTGTTTGGTTTTTCAAGGTAGAGTCTTGCTCTAGTGCTGGGATTAAAGGTGTGCACCCGGTTTACCTATTGTATTTTTATGTTTACTTATTTAAATCATAAATACATATGGTTACATATATATCAGTGGTTTTTAAATTTTATTTATTTATTTATTTGAGAGAGAGAAAGAGGCAGAGAGAGGTTAATGGGTGTGCCAGGGCCTCTAGCCATTAAACGAACTCCAGATAAATGCACCACCTTGTGCATCTGGCTTACGTGGGTACTGGGGAATCGAACCCAGGCCTTTAGGCTTCGCAGGCAAGTACCATAACTGCTAAGCCATCTCTCTAGCCTTATATCAGTGTTTTTTTTACACACACACACACACACACAGCCATATACTCCTTCCAATAGATGTAAAATTTTTTTTTAATATTTGTCCATTTGTTTGAGAGAGAGAGAATGGACACACTAGCACCTCTAGTCATTGCAAACAAACTCCAGATGCATGTGCCACTTTGTGCGTCTGGTTTTATGTGGGTACTGGGGAATCAAGCCTGGATCCTTTGGCTTTGGAGGCAAGCACCTTAACCGTTGAGCCATCTCTCCAGCCCATCTTTTTTTTTTTTTTTTTAATACTTTTGTCTATTTGCAAGCAGAGAGAGTAAGAGAATGAGGATGATCAGTACACTCGGGCCTCTTGTCGCTCTGCAAATGAACTCCAGATGCAAGCACCTCTTGGTTCATTTGGCTTTATGTGGGTACTGGGGAACTGAACCCAGGCCATCAGGCTTTGGGAGTTAGCATCTTTAACCACTGAACTATCTCCCCAGCCCCAATGGATGTAAATTCTATGAAAGCAGGAATCTTTGTTTTTGTTTTTGTTTTTCCTATTGGTGTAACAAAGCCACATGGGCTAGATGGGTGGCTCAGTGGATAAAGTGCTTGCTGTATGCCTAAGCACCTCAGTTCAGATTCCCACACCCCGAGTAAAGGCTGAAAGCTGGGTGGACTCTTGTAATTCCAGCACACCTTTGGCAAAATGGGAGAGAATTTTTCAGAAGCTCCCATATCAGCCAGCCTGGTGATCGAAACACTAAACAATGATAACAAGAGACCCTGCCTAAGGCAAGAAGGAGCACCTGAAAGTTGCCCAGTGACCTCCACATGCATGTAATGGTGTGCACAGCCACACTCACACACATATATATACGCACTTCATACAAACAGAAACAAAAAACAAAACCCTACACAGAAAGCTGAGCATGATGGCACCTACCTGTAACCCTGAAGGCTGAGGCAGGAGGCTCTTCAGTGCAAAGCCAGCGTGGGAGACCCTGCCTCAAAAGATACATGGAGAAAGCAATGTGTGGGGCCAGGTAGACACTCCACGAATGGTTGTTAGTAAGTGAATTTCTCCAGATATGGTATTTGTTTCAGATTGTTGGTATATATATCTTTAAAAGAAAAGAAACATTATTTATTTGCAAGCAGGGAGAGATAGAAGAGAAACAGAGAGTTAGAGAGAATGGGTGTATCAGGGCCTCCACCCACCGCAAATGAACTCCAGATGCATGCACACTTTGTGCATCTGGCTTTACGTGGGTCCTGGGGAATCAAACCCAGGTCATTAGGTTTTGCAGGCAAGCACCTTAACCTGAGCCATCTCTCCAGCCGCAGGTGTATAGCTTTTATCAAATAAGAATTACCCTTTAACTCTTAGCTGACAACTTTTTAAATATTTTTTTTAATTTAATTTTTTTATTAACAACCTCCATGATTATAAAAAATACCCCATGGTAATACCCTCCCTCCCCCCACTTATCCCTTTGAAACTCCATTCTCCATCATACTCCCTCCCCATCTCAATCAGTCTCTCTTTTATTTTGATGTCATGATCTTTTCCTCCTATTATGATGGTCTTATGCAGGTAATGTCAGGCACTGTGAGGCCATGGATATCCAGGCCATTTTGTGTCTGGAGGGAGCATGTTGTATGGAGTCCTGCCCTTCCTTTGGCTCTTACATTCTTTCCGCCACCTCTTCCGCATTAGACCCTGAGCCTTGGAAGGTGTGATACAGATATTGCAGTATTGAGCACTGCGGTCATTTCTTTCCTTCACCATGATACCTTCTGAGTCGTCCCAAGGTCACTGCCATCTGAAAAGAGAAGATTCTCTACCAAAAGTGAGAGTAGCATTAATATAAGGGTGTGAACATTAACAGAAGTGCTTACTGGGCAGTTTGATAAGCATAGTATATACATTTATCCAGACAACAGCAGACATTACACCCCTAGGGCTCATGACTATCCCTGTTTTAAGTTTTCAGTATCAGGGATGTATTCCCTCCCATGGAGCAGGCCTCTAGTCCAATTAGAGGGCAGTTGGTTTCCCCCATAACAGACGTGCCACTATTGCACCCGTTGGCTCATTTGGCCTGTATGGCCAAATATAAGTCCATTGTTGAGTATCTTCACTGGTGATTTCTCTTTCTCCCATTGAACTGCATGCAGAATGGCTTCTTCCAGCTTTCTGTCATTAGCTGACAACTTTTGATATCACATGTAGAAATGTACATGTGTTCCTGCCCTTACTGAAATAAACATGATTTCCTTCTGAAATCTAGAAATTAATGATTTATATGTAGAGATTTTTCTGTTTTGCTCCTTCTGCTGCTGTTGTAAACTGTTCTTGACTGTGGCCATTATACATCATTGGCTTTGAAGATTCGGATACTGTTTCCAGAATCAATTCTCTGTTGGAAAGAGGGGCTTGTTATGTGGTTATGACATCAAAGTTGTGCTAGCCTCATAAAATAAATTGGCAGCTTTCCCACTTTTTCTGGCTTCTGAAACAACTTGTATAACAAGGAATATCTGTTCCTTGAAAGCTTATTAGAACTCACTAGTAAACAATTTAGGCTTAAAAACTTTAGGAGGGCCGGGCGTGGTGGCACACACCTTTAATCCTAGCACTCAAGAGGCAGAGGTAGGAGGACCACCGTGAGTTCGAGGCCACCCTGAGACTACCTAGTGAATTCCAGGTCAGCCTGGGCTAGAGTGAGACCCTACCTCGAAAAACCAAAAACCAAAACAAAACAAAACAAAAAAAACTTTAGGGGGCCAGGCGTGGTGTGCATGCCTTTAATCCCAGCACTAGGGAGGCAGAGGTAGGAGGATCAGCATTAGTTCAAGGTGAGACTACATAGTGGATTTCAGGTCAGCCTGGGCTACAGTGAGACCCTACCTCAAAAAACAAAACTTTATGGGAAGAACATTAGGCTAAACCTTTGATTAGCTTTTTTTTTTTTTCAAGGTAGAGTCTCACTCTAGCTCAGGCTGACCTGGAATTCACTATGTAATCTCAGGGTGGCCTTGAACTCACAGTGATACTCCCACCTCTGCCTCCTGAGTGCTGGGATTAAAGGCATGTGCCACCATACCTGGCTTTATATACATATATATTTTAAATTTGAGAGTGACAGACAGAGAGAGAGAAAGAGAGAATCTGTGTACAAGGGCCTCTAGCCACTGCAAATGAACCCCAGATGCATGTGCCACTTTGTGCATCTGGCTTACGTGGGTAGTAGGGAATTGTGCCTCGAACCAGGGTCCTTAGGCTTCACAGGCAAGCACTTAACCACTAAGCCATCCTTCCAGCCCATTTTTTTAAGTTAAATTTTATTTATCCATTTTGAGAGAGATATATAGAGAGAATGGGCACACCAGGACATCCACGCACTGCAAAGGAACGCCAGACACAAGCACACCCTTGTGCATCTGGGCTCATGTGGGTACTGGGAAATTGAACCTAGGTCATTAGGCTTTGCAGGCAAATGCCTTAACCACTAAGCACATACCTCCAGCCCCTTTTCTTTTTTTGGTTTTGAAGGTAGGGTCTCCCACTAGCCTGGACTGACCTGGAATTCACTATGTAGTCTCAGGCTGGCCTCAAACTCACAGCGATCCTCCTACCTTGACCTCCCTAGTACTGGGATTAAAGGCCTGTGCCAACCACACCTGGCCTGATTAGCATTTTAATGCTTTAAATAGTACAGGTCTATATAAAAGGTAGGGTCTCACTCTAGCACAAGCTGGCCTGGAATTCACTGTATAGTCTCAGGCTGGCCTCAAACTCACAGTAATCCTCTTATCCCTATTGAGTGCTAGGATTAAAGGCATGAGCCACTATGTCCCTGCCTTTTTTTCCTATTAAATATTTTATTTATTTATTTGTTTATGTGAGAGAGAAAGAGACAAATAAAGGGAGAGAATAGGCATGCTGGGGCCTCTGGCCATTGCAAACAAACTCCAGACACATGTGCCACCTTGTACTTTCTGGCTTTATGTGAGTTCTGGGGAACTGAACCCCAGTCCTTAGGCTTTACAGGCAAACACCTTAACTGCTGAGTCATCTCTCCAGCCCTAAAATTTAGTCCTTTTTTGTTTTGTTTTGTTTTTGAGGTAGGGTCTCACTGGCTCTAGCCCAGGCTGGTCTGGAATTTACAGTGTAGTCTCAGGATGACCTCGAACTGTTGGCAATCCTCCCACCTTAGCCTCCCCAGTGCTGGGATTGAAGTTATTTTTTGTGTGTATGTGGTTGTTTTTGTGTGTGTGTGTATTTTTTCTTTTTGCCCCTCCCTTCTTAAATATTTTTTAATATTTTATTTTTATTTATTTATTTGACAGAGAGAGAGATAATGGGCACGCCAGGGCCTCTAGCCACTGCAAACGAGCTCCAGATGTGAGCGCCCCCTTGTGCATCTGGCTAATGTGAGTCCTGGAGAATCGATCCTGGGTCCTTTGGCTTTGTAGGCAAATGCCTTAACCACTAAGCCATCCCTCCAGCCCCCTTCTTAAATATTTTTGTGGCTTGGCATGGTGGCACACACCTTTAACCTTAGTACTTAGGAAGCAGAGTAAGGAGGAATGCTCAGGCCAGCCTGAGACTACATAGTGAATTCTAGGTCAGCCTGGGCTAGAGTGAGACCTCATCTTGAAAAAACAAAAAACACCAAAAAACTGGACGATTAGACTCAATTAGTAATTTATTAAGAGCTGGAGAGATGCTTAGTGGTTAAGGTGCTTGCCAACAAAGCCAAAGGACCCAGGTTCGATTTCTCAATACCCACGCCAGATGCAAAAGGTGGCATATGTGTCTGGAGTTTGTTTGCAGTGACTAGAGGCCCTGGTGTGCCCATTCTCTCTATCTGCCCCTCTTTCTCTCAAATAAATAACTAAATAAAATATTTTTAAAAAAGAAATGTTAGCCAGGTGTGGTGGTGCATTCCTTTAATCCCAGCACTCAGGAGGCAGAAGTAGGAGGATTGCTGTGAGTTTGAAGCCACCCTGAGACTACATAGTGAATTCCAGGTCAGCTTGAACTAGAGTGAGACCCTACCTTGAAAAACTAAAAAAAAAAAAAAAAAAAGTTTAAAAGTTGGGCATGGTGGCGCATGCCTTTCATCCCAGCACTTGGGAGGCAGAGGTAGGAGGATCACCTGAGTTCAAGGCCACCCTAGACTACATTCCAAACCAGCCTGGGCTAGAGCCAGTGAGACCCTACCTCAAAAACAAAACAAAACAAAAAAGGACTAAATTTTAGGGCTGGAGAGATGACTCAGCAGTTAAGGTGTTTGCCTGTAAAGCCTAAGGACTGGGGTTCAGTTCCCCAGAACTCACATAAAGCCAGAAAGTACAAGGTGGCACATGTGTCTGGAGTTTGTTTGCAATGGCCAGAGGCCCCAGCGTGCCTATTCTCTCCCTTTATTTGTCTCTTTCTCTCTCACATAAACAAATAAATAAATAAAATATTTAATAGAAAAAAAAAAAAAGGCAGGGGCATAGTGGCTCATGCCTTTAATCCTAGCACTCAATAGGGATAAGAGGATTGCTGTGAGTTTGAGGCCAGCCTGAGACTATACAGTGAATTCCAGGCCAGCTTGTGCTAGAGTGAGACCCTACCTTTTATATAGGCCTGTACTATTTAAAGCATTAAAATGCTAATCAGGCCAAGTGTGGTTGGCACAGGCCTTTAATCCCAGTACTAGGGAGGTCAAGGTAGGAGGATCGCTGTGAGTTTGAGGCCAGCCTGAGACTACATAGTGAACTCCAGGTCAGCCTGGGCCAGTGGGAGACCCTACCTCAAAAAAAAAAAAAAAAAAAAATTCACTAAGGGCATATTCCTTTGTTATTTTCAAGTTTTACATACTTTAAATTGAATCAAAGAAGCCTAATAATGGTACCAAACTGACTGTATTTGCTGAATACAAAACTAATTAATAAAAAAATTGAATCAAAGATGCTATTATAAAATTAAACATTATTTTATGTTCTAACAAAGTTGAAATTATAGTAAATACTTTATTTTTTTAGCAAGAAGTTTTAGTTTTTATTTGTTCTTATCATTTTTTTTAATTTTTAAAGAATTTTTAAGATGTTATATTTTATTTTTATTTATATGTGAGAGAAAAAGAGGCAGAGAGAGAAAGTGGCAGAAAGACAGAGAATGGGTGCACCAGGGCCTACAACCACTGCAAACGAACTCCAGAAGCATGCGCCACCCTTGTGCATCTGGCTTACATGGGTGCTGGTCAATTGAACCTGGGTCCTTTAGCTTTGCAGGCTAGCACCTTAACTGCTAAGCCATCCCTCCAGCCCTTGTTCTTAACATTTAAAAAATTTTTTTTACTTATTTAAGAGAGAGAGGCAGAGAGAGAAAGGGGGGGGGAGGGAGAGAGAGAGAGAGAGAAAGAACAGGCATGCCAGGGCCTCAGCCACTGCACATGAACTCTAGACATGCACCACTTTGTGCATCTAGCTTATGTGGGTACTGGGGAATTGAACCTGGGTCTTTAGGCTTCGCAGGCCAGTGCCTTAACCACTAAGCCACCTCTGCATCCCTTTCTATTCATTTCAATTTTTTTGTTTGTTTGTTTCTCAAGGTAGGGTCTCTAGCCCAGGCTGACCTGGAATTTACTGTGCAGTCTCAGGGTGGCCTTGGACTCATGGTGATCCTCCTACCTCTGCCTCCCAAGTGCTGGGACTAAAGGAGTATGCCACCATACCTGGCTCCTTTTTTTTTTTTTTTCCTTTGGTTTTTTGAGGTAGGGTCTCCTATCCCAGGCTAATGTGGAATTCACTGTGAAGTCTCAGCACTATGAAGTCTCAGGCTGGCCTCATATTCATAGTGATCATACTACTTCAGCCTCCTGAGTGCTGGAATAAAAGGTATGGGCCACCCCACCTGGCCTCATTTTGAATTTTTACGTTGTACTTATTGATAGAGCTCTTTAAAAAAAAATTTTTTTTTTTTTGGTTTTTCGAGGTAGGGTCTCACTCTAGCCCAGGCTGACCTGGAATTCACTATGGAATCTCAGGGTGGCCTTGAACTCACAGCAACCTCCTACTTCAGGCTCCCAAGTGCTGGGATTAAAGGCGTGCGCTACCAGGCCTGGCTCTATTTTTATTTTATTTTTTTGAGGCAGGGTGTCACTCTAGCCCATGCAGTCCTGGAACTCTGCAGTGCAGGCTGGTCTTGAACTCAGTGATCCTTCTATCTCTGCCTCCTGAGTGATGGGATTAAAGATGTGAGCCAGCACGCCTGGCAATAAGCTTTATTTTAATATCAAGTGTTGAAAGTTATATATATTATTAACATATATACTATGAAATGTTAGTATATTACAGAATTTCATTATTTTATCTGAGTGATATTTAAAGAAATCAGTTTGATTTCAGTAGATTAAGTCTCAAAGAATTTGATCCTTTAATGGTAGAAGTCAAGGCCAATAATCATTGTATAAATTTTCTTTTCTTTCTTTCTTTCTTTTGGTTTTGAGGTCCAGAAAGATTTTATTACAGTTTAAAGCTTTAGAAGGATGAGGAGAAGGGGGCTTAAGCCTAGAACATAAGAGAAGGAAGCAAGGTGATGTTCTTGTCCAGGGAGGCAAGAGGGGGTTTGAGAAGCCCACCTTGAGGTAGGGTCTTCCCATAGCTCAGGCTGACCTGGAATTCACTATGTTGTCACAGGGTGGCCTTGAACTCATGGAGATCCTTCTACCTTGCCTCCCGAGTGCTGGGATTAAAGGCGTGCACCACCACATCTGGCTTATTATATAAAAATTAAATCAAAAGGATCACACCAATTAAAGATAGCCTTGTTTCTTCTTTTTCCCATTTTCTTTTTTTAAGGCAAAAGCAACAACAATTAAAGAAGCCCTCGCCAGATGGGTGAGTATGAGTTTTTCCAGTTTTTAGAAACTATGCAGAAAAATGTGAATAGTTATTTAAATCTGACCACTCAACACAAAGGGTCCTTGTGGTATCGAATTGTTCAGCTGTCTTCTTGTGGTGGTGGATACCTGAATCTGCACAGGTGATAAGATTGTGTAGGACTTATTGCACACTCATTTATACAAATGAGAACAAGTAAATTTGGCACCACACCTGTGCAGACAGAGGAGTGTTCATCACTAAGATTAGTTCCCTTTGGACAGAACTCATTTGGTTTGCTGTTTCTTAAGTGCACATAATCATAAGGCCACATACATTATGGACCCAGCTCCAAACTGCCAAGCCTGGTTAATCTAACGAAAAATAGCTATGATGTTCAAGAGAACGAGGCCTACTCCATTCTTGGAGGGTGTATCATGTGTTGGTCTTGTGTAAGTTTAATTTGTCATTTCATACATCTAGGCAGGAGGCAGAAGGGAAGAGGTAAATCTGATCTGCTGTCTTATATTCATGCCAGCTTCCTCAGAGTGAAGTGTGGAGTGAATGCAACTCCAACTGGGAGAAGCGCCTCAGAATGTAATCACCGTCGAAGCAATCTAGCAAGGTTCTTCCACATAAAAACAGCATCTCTGTCATGCTGCCACTTGATAAAGTAGGCACAGAAGCACCGGGAACCCGAATAGCCACAATGTTGGATGAAGGGGAAAAAACAAACAAATAAACAGCAGAGCACTTACACTCTGGAAGACTTCTCTCAAATAATGTCCTGCCACTGCCTTGTTTTTTGTTTTAATTTTTTTCTTTTGAAACAGAGTCTTACTATATAGGCCAGGGTAGTCTGCCTTTAACCTCTTAAAATTAAAGAATGGTACTAAATTACTCCCACAGAAGACCAAAACACTTAGCCTATCACATTGGCAGGAAAACAGTTAAGCAGACTTGGAGAAAAAAGCTAACAGCTCTTTCAGGACTCTTTCCCAGAGACTGCATTCAACATTGCCATCCATATTACATAGGGGAGAAAATAGTCAGGACTTTACTAGGCCCTGGGAAAAAAATGAGAAAACATGTCCCAGGACTCAGAGATGACCATCTAATTTTGCCTCATCCCAAGGCTGAATTTGTAGAATCTATGTCTCTGTCATAAAGCAAGTATTTTGTCAAGAAATAGTTAATACCTTGCATAGGAGTTTCTAATTTTTAATTATAATCGGCTATCAAAGACGTTTTAAGTCTGTGACTGAACTCAATTTAACAGTGATTTTATTAAGTGAATGTTTTGTGGTAACTAACAATTCAATTTACTTTACATTAATGTTTGCAAATACATTAACAATTCTTAAACATTTGAAATCAACTTGGAAGTATACAAGGCTTGCTATCACAATGCTTCTCAGGGGACATGCATACTAAAAGAAGGGTGTGCCTTGAGTCCAAGAATTTAACCAACAACCACTACATCATCACTGGTGAACTCATAGAAGGGCACTTCAAGGTTGAGAGGCGCAGGCCCCTTCCTGATCCTGCCAGGTGCATCATAGTGTGTGTGTCCCATGGCAACGGCAATAATAGTCACCGAAATCTATTGCATTTGCAATGGGTGCACAACCAAGGTGAGTGCAAACACCTATCAGGATAACCCAGTAATGTTTCTTTGCTCTCTCTAAATCATGCTGTGGGTCCCTCAACTGGGACACTTGAACTACGGCTTCCTGGTCGCTGTTCTCAGTTCTGTGGCATACAAAAAGGGGTTTGCCTTTCCATTTGAAATCCATGTTCTTGCCTTCTGGAATATTGCACAACTTGATTCCAATTTTTTTTTGTTTTTGTTTTTTTGAGGTAGGGTCTCACTCTAGCTCAGGCTGACCTGGAATTTACTAGTCTCAGGGTGGCCTCGAACTCACAGTGATCCTTCTACCTCTGCCTCCCAAGTGCTGGGATTACAGGCATACGCCACCACACCTGGCTTTATTTATTTATTTATTTATTTATTTATTTGTTGGAGACAGCGGTGGGGGGGCGGGAGAGAAAGAGAATGGGCACTCCAGGGCCTCTAACCACTGCAAGTGAACTCCAGATGCATGTGCCATCATGTGTATCTGGCTTATGTGGGATCTGGAGAATTGAACCTGGGTCTTTTAGGCTTTGTAGGCAAGTGCATTAATAGCTGAGCCATCTCTCTAGCCCTTGATTTTGATTTTTGACATGGCCAACACATCAGCAGAAGCACCAGTGCTGGAAACAATCTGAGAGACTGCATTCTTAGCAGCAGATGCAACACCCAAGGTAGTAATTGCAGTTACCAAATAGGAGAAGCCTTTTCTAGCCTCACTGCTCTCTTTAGAAGACTTGGTGCTGTCTACTCAGAGAAGTCAGGTACCTTGACATCTGTGTGGGTACAACGAACAGAAGCAGGGACATTGAGGCACACACAGGCAGCCAAAAGCTGGTGCACCACCTGGCCGCTCAGTAGCTCTCAGCATAGGAAGAGTTGCTTCATGTCCAGCATGGTCCACTCCAGGGTGGCGGGCACCGTGGCCTGCACCTAGGGTTGCAGCACCCAACACCCCAAGGGATGTGGCTGACAGGACTGGTGCCAACAGCGCCAAGCAGAGGCCACCGACAACATGGCAACAGCTGCTCTAACTGTGGGCAGGTCACAGAGCCACCATAGGCTTTTGACTGGGTTTTCAACACCAGACATGTATTCCCTCTTACACAGTGCGCCTCCTATCCAGTTAGAGAGTGGTTGTTTTCCCCTATAACAGACATGCCATGGTTTTTTTTTTTTTCAAGGTAGGTTCTCACTATAGCCTAGGATGACCTGGAACTCACTCTGTAGTCCCAGGCTAGCCTCAAACTCACAGCAATGCTCCTCTTCTACCTCCCAAGTGCTCTGATTAAAGACGTACACCACCATGCCTGCTTGGAGTACCAAGTTTTGTTGAAGAAAAAAAAAAAAACTAAATAATGAGGGACTTCAAAAATAATAGGCAGTATATATTGAAGATTAAATTTTAAGTTGTATGGCTAGTAGTGAAATTAGTAGTGACACAGTAGAGCAAATAGTATTGACCGCAAATGTGTTGTAAAGAGAATGCCTTTTATTTTTATTTTTGTTTATTTTTATTTATTTATTTGAGAGCAATGAGAGAGAGAATGAGAATGGGTGCACCAGGGCCTCCAGGCACTGCAAATGAACTCCAGATGAGTGCACCCCTTTGTGCATCTGGCTAACGTGGGTCCTGGAGAATTGAGCCTCGAACTGTGGTCCTTAAGCTTCACAGGCAAGCACTTAACCACTAAGCCATCACTCCAGCCCACCCTTTTTTTTTTTTTGGTTTTTGGTTTTTGGAGGTAGGGTCTCACTCTAGCCCAGGCTGACCTGGAATTCACTATGGAGTCTCAGAGTGGCCTTGAACTCACGGTGATCCTCCTACCTCTGCCTCCCGAGTGCTGGGATTAAAGGCGTGCGCCACCACACCCGGCTTCCAGCCCACCTTTTAAATTTTAATTAGGGGCTAGAAAGATGGCTCAGCAGTTGAGGTGCTTGCCTACAAAGCCTAACAACCCAGGTTTGATTCCCTAGTACCCACATAAAGCCAGATGCCTAAAGAGGTACAGGCATCTGGAGTTTGCAGTGGCTAGATGTCCTGGCATGCCCATTCTCTTTGTCCATTTTTCTTCCCTCTATCTGTCTCTGCTTGAAAACAAACAAATAAATATTAAATTTTAGGGACTGGAGATGGCTTAGGGGTTAAGGTGCTTGCCTGCCAAGGGTAAGGACCCAGGTTCGATTCTCTAGGTCCTACATAAGCCAGATGCAAAAGGTGGTGCATGAGTCTGGAGTTCATTTGTAGTTGCTGGAGGCCCTGGTGCTCCCATTCTCTCTCTTTCTCCCTCTCTCTCTCTATATATATAAATGAATAAAATAAATATTAAAAAAATTTTTAAGCCAGGCATGGTAGCACATGTCTTTAATCCCAGCACTCAGAAGGCAGAGGTAGGAAGATTGCCATGAGTTTGAGGTGAACCTGAGACTACATAGTGAATTCCAAGTCAGCCTGAGCTACCCTACCTCAAAATCCCCCCCTCAAAAAAATTAAAATCGTGTTTAGGGGACTGGAGAGGTAGCTCAGTCGTTAAAGGCACTTGCTTCCAAAGCCTGCCATCCCTGGTTCAAATCCTCTGTACCCATGTAAATCCAGACACACAAAATAGAGCATTCATCTGGCGTTCACATGCAGTGGCAAGAGACCCTGTCATGTGTATTCTTTCTTTGAATAAATAAGTGAAACAGTTAAGATGATGGCATGGGAACCACACCAAACCAGCTTAGGGGAGAAAAAGCAAAAAACAAAAACAAAACAAAACAAAAAACCATCAAAATACTCTTTTACTAAAAAGTGAAGTTGTATAATAAATTATCAATCACAGCAGAGAAGTAGGAGAGATTCAGAGCATCTAGAAACCACAGAAACAGGCAGAAACGGCTCCAGCAGCTGCAGCACCAGGTCCATGTGGCCACAGCCAAAGACAGGTGAGGGGATTTTCCACTCAGAACAACCTCCTCTCAAACTCAAGAAAAGTGAAGGGAGGATGGCAGGAACCAGTGGAATGGCTCATGAGGAAGAGTATTACGAGGACCAGTGGGAGAACTTCAGCCACCATCCATAGCTTCCCCCCATCACCACCACCAGCTCAAGCACCAACAACCACCAGAGATATGGGAAAGGGATCTCACCTACACATCACCTGGCACAGGCGATCAGAGCAGCGACCCACCAACCCAGCCAGCCAACCTGAGCCCACAGCACAGGAAAGAGGGACCCAAGCAGACACACAGCATAATTGAGACCAAAGCCATCCCAAAGGGTAACTGGGATTACACCAGGTCAGTACCTGCCAAATAAGCCTGTTATATAGGCTCACATCGGAAGTGCTAATTTTACCTTCCATGTCAGGGTAAATTATATGTTAAATCTGATGGATGGTTGGATTAGCCATCCTTAAATAAGCTATATTTTGGGCTTGTCATTTGTTGCTTCCTGATTTATAGTGCCTTTGTTTCCTCTTCTGTTGTTTCTTGGGGTAGGGTCTCCCTTGGTCACAAGCTGACTTTGGAACCCTCTACAGACCAGAAATCTTAGCCTCCCAGTTGACAGGATTAATGGTGTGGGTCAACACACACCCTTAGGGACTATGACTTTGCTAGAGGATCTGTTTGTCATAATACCTACTCGTGCATAAATACTCTGTGCTGGGCTGGAGAGATGGCTTAGTGGTTAAGTGTTTGCCTATGAAGCCTAAGGACCCTGGTTCAAAGCTTGATTCCCAAGGACCCACGTTAGCCAGATGCACAAGGGGGCACATGTGTCTGGAGTTAGTTTGCACTGGCTGGAGGCCCTGGCACGTCCATTCTCTCTCTCTCTCTGCCTTTCTCGCTCTGTCTGTCATTCTCAAATAAATAAATAAAAAACGAACAAAAATATTTAAAAAAAATACTCTGTGCTGTTTTTCATTGAATGTGTATATTGTTTAGTTAAATTTTAGAATTTGCCTGTATTTTGTTCCACTCAGCCTACTTGAATACTCTCATAGCAGGCAAACCCAACACCTAGGGTCACTTTTGTGGTTACTCTGAGAATCTTAAGAGCCACACCTAGCACCTTAAGCTCCTACCCTGAAGATATATAACAGCAGATTGATACATCTAATAATAGTACAGATAATTACAAAACCCAAGCATTAAATTAATCCAAGATGCAAAAATCTCTACATTATAATACAAGAAACACAAAAAATCAAGACAATATAAACCCACCACAAAGTATTAATGCATTACAAATAAACTCCAGTGAGACTGATTTAGAAGGAGAGGACAGAATATCTAAACTAGAAGACCAGGTGTCAGATCTAATACTGTCTAACAAAGAGAAAGACAAACTAATAGGAAGGTATGAATGGGAATTTCAAGATATTAGGGAAACTATGAAAAGATCAAACATAAGAATTCAGGGTATAGTAGAAGGAGAAGAATTTCACTCCAAAGGCATAGGCATTTTCAACAAAATCATAGACGAAAACTTCTACCAAATTGGAAAGAGATGCCAATGCAGATATAGGAAGCTTTTTAGAACATCAAACAGACAAAACCTGGAAAGAACCTCTCCACGCCTTATTATAATTAAACTACCAAACAAACAAACCAAAGAAAAAATATTGAAAGCAGTTAGAAAGAAAAATCAAGTTACATACAAAGGCAAGCCCATCAAAATAACTGCAGATTACTCAACACAAACTTTAAAGCCAAAAGGGGTGGAAATGATGTATTCCAAGTTCTGAAAGATAACAACTATCAACCAAGGTTACTTTATCCTACAAAACTATCTATTCAAATAGAAGGAGAAATAAGGACATTCCACAACAAAAGCAGGCTAAAGGAATATTTGAAGACAAAACCAGCTCTACAGAAAATACTTGAAAGGATCCTCCATGCTGAAGAGAAAAAAAAGCACACATATAAGGAACCTGGAAAAAACAAACTAGTTAATACAAGTTAATACAAGAGAGCAAAGGTAAAACTGGAAGAACTACAAAACAAGAAAAATGGCAAAATAAATACACACCTTTCAATAATATCTGTTAACATCAACGGCCTCAATGCCCCAACCAAAAGATACAGGTTTGCAGACTGGGGCAAAAAGCAGGATCCTTCAATTTGTGGCCTCCAAGAAACTCACCTTTCTACAAAGGATAGACAATATCTTAGGGTGAAAGGTGCGAAAATGGTGTTTCAAGCAAACAGGCCTAGAAAACAAGCAGGGTTTGCTATCCTAATATCTGACAGGGTAGACTTCAGTCCAACATTAGTTAGGAAAGATAAGGAAGGTCACTTTATATTGATTAAAGGCACACTCCAACAGGAGGACATTACAATCACAAACATATATGCATCTAACATGGGGGCTCCCAAATTCATCAAACAAATGCTATTAGAACTAAGGTCACAGATAACACCAAACACAGTGGTAGTGGGTGACTTCAACACCCCACTCTCATCAATTGACAGGTCATCCCAGGAAAAAATAGAGAGGCATCTGGATTAAATGAGGTCACAGAAGAAATGGACCTAACAGATATATACAGGACATTTCATCCAAATGCTGCAGAATATACATTCTTTTCAGCAGCACATGGAAATTCTCTAAAATAGAGCATATGTTAGGACACAAAGCAAATCTTAACAAATAACAGGAAAATTGAAATAATTCCTTGCACTCTATCTGACCACAATGGAATCAAACTACAAATCAATAGCAAGAAAAGCTATAGAGCATACACAAAAGCATGGAAACTAAGCAATACACTACTAAATGATGAATGGGTCAATGAAGAAATCAAGAAGGAAATCAAAAAATTCATAGAGTCAAGTGTTAATGAGAACACAACATACCAAAACCTTTGGGACACAAGGCAGTCCTAAGAGGTAAATTTATAGCCTTAAGTGCCTATATTAAGAAATTAGAAAGGTTGCAAGTAAACAACTTAATGCTTCACCTTCAAGCCTTGGGAAAAAAAAAGAACAAGGCAGGGCTGGAGGGATGGATGGCTTAGTGGTTAAGGCATTTGCCTGCAAAGCCAAAGGACCCAGGTTCGATTCCTCAGGGCCCACATTAGCCAGATGCACTAGGGGCCGCATGCATCTGTAGTTTGTTTGCAGTGGCTGGAGCCCTGGCACGCCCATTCTCTTTCTCCCCCCCTTTCTCTGTCAAATAAATACATAAATATATTTTTTTTAAAAAAAGAAGAACAAGGCAAATTGAACATCAGTAGATGGGAAGAAATAATAAAGATTAGGGCAGAAATTAATGAAATAGAAAAAAATGCAAAGAATCAATGAAACAAAGAGTTGGTTCTTTGAAAGGATAAACAAAATTTATAAACCCTTAGCAAATCTGACCAAAAGAAAGAATAGACACAAATTAATAAAATAAAGATGAATAAGGCACCATTACAATAGATACCAGAGAAATTAAAAAAATCATAGGGACATAGTACAAGAATATATACTGCACTAAGTTTGAAAATCTGAAAGAATTGGATGATTTCTTTGATTTATATGACCTACCCAAATTAAATCAAGATGAGATTAACCACTTAAATAGACCTACAACAAGTATGGAGATCCAAGCAGTTATCAAAAATCTCCCAATGAAAAAAAGTCCAGGACCAGATGGATTCACTGCTGAATTTTACCAGACCTTCAGGGAAGAACTAACACCAATGCTTCTTAAACCTTTCCATAAAATAAAAAAAGAAGGAATCCTACCAAACTCCTTCGAAGCCAGCATCACCCTGATACCAAAACCAGGCAAAGACAGAACAAAAAAAGAAAATTATAGACCAATCTCCCTCATGAACATAGTTGTAAAAATTCTCAACAAAATATTGGCAAACAGAATAAAAGAGTATATCACAAAGATTCACCCTGGCCAAGTAGGCTTTATCCCAGAGATGCAGGGATTGTTCAACATTTGCAAATTGATAAATGTACTACATTCTATAAATGGACTGAAGGACAAAAATCACATGATTATCTCATTAGATGCAGAAAGAGCATTTGACAAATCAAACATCCCTTCATTATAAAAGTCCTACAGAGACTGGGAATAGAAGGAACATATCTCAACATAATAAAGGCTATTTATGGCAAACCTATAGCCAAGATAATACTAAATGGAGAAAAATTTGAAGCTTTTCCACTAAAATCAGGAACAAGACAAGGGTGTCCACTGTCGCCACTTTTATTTAATATATAAGTACTGGAAGTCTTAGCCATAACAATGAGTCAAGAGTCACACATAAAAGGGTTACAAATTGGAAAGGAAGAGATCAAGTTATAATTAATTGCACATGATATGATTCTATACATAAAGGACCCTAAAGACTCTACCAACAAACTCTTGGAGCTGATAAACACCTATAGCCTTGTAGCAGTATACAAAATAAACACACAGAAATCAGTAACCATCCTATATGCTAACAGCAAACACACAGAGGATGAAATCAGAGAATCATTCCCATTCACAATTGCATAAAAAAATAAATAAAGTACCTTGAAATAAACCTAACTAAAGAAGTGAAGGATCTCTACAATGAAAACTTTAAAACGCTCAAGTGAGAAATTGTAGAAGATAGTAGGAAATGGAAAAACATCCCTTGTTCTTGGATCAGAAGAATCAATATTGTGAAAATGGCAATCTTACCAAAAGCAATCTACACATTTAATACAATCCCCATCAAAATTCCAATGCCATTCTTTACAGAAATAGAAAAAACAATCCAAAAATTCATTTTGAAGCACAAAAAAATCTTGAATATCTAAAACAATTTTGAGCAGCAAAAATAAGGCTGGTGGTATCACCATACCTGATTTTTACCTATATTACAGAGCCATAGTAACAAAAACAGCATAGTACTGGCACAAAAGCAGACAGGTAAGTCAATGGAACAGAATAGAGGACCCAGATGTAAGCCCGGGTAGCTATAGCCACCTCATATTTGACAAAAATGCCAAAAATACTCATTGGTAAAAAGACAGCTTGTTCAGCAAATGGTGCTGGGGAAACTGGATAAGTATCTGTAGAAGGATGAAAGTAGATCTGTATCTTTCTCCATGCAGAAGAATTAAGTCCAAATGGACCAAAGACCTTAATATCAGACCTGAAACTCTGAAACTGCTAAAGGAAAAAGTAGGGGAAATCCTTCAGCATATTGGTCTTGGTAAAGACTTTCTGAATATAACCGCAGTTGCTCAGGCAGTAAAACCACAGACCAACTGCTAGGACCTCATATAATTACAAAGCTTTTGCATGGCAAAGGACACTGTGAATAGAGCAAAGAGGGAACCTACAGAATGGGAAAACATCTTTCCAGCTATACATCTGATATAGGATTAATATTTAGGATATACAAAGAACTCAAAAAATTAAATAATAAGAAATTAAATAACCCAATTAAAAATGGGCTATGGAACTAAATAGAGAGTTCTCAAAGAAGAAATACATATGGCATATAAACATCTAAAAAAATGTTCTACATCCCTAATCATCAGGGAAGTGAGATTAAAATTACATTGAGATTCCATCTCACTCCTGTCAATTGGCTACCCTCATGAAAACAAATGACCATAAATGCTGGCGAGAATGTGGAAAAAGAGGAACCCTTCTACACTGTTGGTGGTAATGCAATCTGGTCCAACCATTGTGGAAATCAGTGTGGAGGTTCCTGAGACAGCTAAAAATAGATCTACCTTATGGCCCAGCTATTCCACTCCTAGGCATATAGCCTAAGGACTCATCTCACTACTTTAGAGATACTTGCTCAACCATGTTTATTGCTGCTCTACTCACAATAGCTGGGAAATGGAACCAGTCTAGATGTCCCTCAACTGATGAGTGGATAATGAAGATGTGGCACATTTACATAATGGAGTTCTCCTCATTGGTAAAGATAGATGAAGTTATGAAATTTGCAGGAAAATGGATGGATCTGGAAAGGATTATACTTAGTGAGGTAACCAAGGTCCAGAAAGCCAAATGTCGCATGTTCTCTCTCATATGTGGATCCTAGCTACAAATGATTGGACTTCTATGTGAGTAGGAATAAAACTCAGTAGCAGAGGCCAGTATGCTAGAAAGGGGATATAAAGGGAATAAAAAAGGAGGAGGGGGACTTAATAGGATGCTATTGTATATATGTAAGTAGAAGAACAGATTAATGGGGATGAAAAGGCCTAAGTGAGGTCAGGGGAAGAGACTGAGTAAAGGAAAGGTGGAGGGAGGGTTAATCAAAATCTAAGAGGGTATAAATAAGTCATGGAAACCTAATTTTTTGGACAATGGAACACTTAGAAGCCATAGATTATTACTAGAAAATTTTCAGTGCCAGGGATGAGATACCTTCCAATGAGTTCCCTGATGCCCCCAAAACATTACAGGCCATTGTCGAGGCCCTTGGTTTCCCACCAGGAATAGATGGTAAGACCCCATTGCTGAAGACCTAGTTGGGCTGCAAGGCCACTGAGAAATCTTGTTGGAGCTGAGCTGATAACCTCCTCCATGTAGATCAGCTGACAGAAAGCTGGAAAAAGCTACGCTGCATTCAGTTCAATGGGAGAGAGAAAAATCACCAGTGGAGATACTCAACAGTGGACACTGCAAGCCTTAAGTTTGGCCAGCCAGGCCAAATGAGCCAATAGGTGCAATAGTGGCCTGTCTGTTATGGGAGAAACCAACCAGTCTCTAATTGGACTGGAGGCCTGCTCCATAGGAAGGAATAGATCCCTGATATTGAAAACCTACAACAGAGTTAGTCATGAGCCCTAGGAGTTCTGCTGGTGTCTGGCTAAATGTATATACTATGCTCACCAAACTGCCCAGTAAGCACTTCTCTTAATGTTCATAACCCTATATTAATGCTACTCTTACTTTTGGTTAGAGAAGCTTCTCTTTTCAGATGGCAGTGGCCTTGGGATGACTCAGAAGGCACCATGGTGCTGAGAAGTGACAGAGGAGTGCTCAGCACTGCAATATCTCTATCACACCTTCCAAGGCTCAGGATCCATTGCAGAAGAGGTGGCAGAAAGAATGTAAGAAACAAGGGAAGAGTAGGACTCCTTATAATGTGCTCCTCCAGACACAAAATGGCCTGGATATCCATGACCTCACAGTGTCTGACACTACCTACACAAGACCATCATAATAGGAGGAAAAGATCATGACATCAAAAATAAAAGAGAGGGCTGGAGAGATGGCTTAGTGGTTGAGCGCTTGCCTGTGAAGCCTAAGGACACCGGTTCGAGGCTCGACTCCCCAGGACCCACGTTAGCCAGATGCACAAGGGGGCGCACGCGTCTGGAGTTCGTTTGCAGTGGCTGGAGGCCCTGGCGCGCCCATTCTGTCTCCCTCTCTCTATCTGCCTCTTTCTCTCTGTCTGTCGCTCTCAAATAAATTAATAAAAATAACAAAAAAATATTTTAAAAAAAAATTAAAAAATAAAAGAGAGACTGATTGAGATGGGGAGGGATATTGTCTACAATTATGGAATTTATCAATAAAGAAATAAAAAGAGGGCTGGAGAGATGGTTTAACAGGTAAGGTGCTTGCCTACAAAGCCAAAGGACCCAGGTTCAACTCCCCAGGACAGGATAAGCCAGGTGCACAAGGGGGCGCACACATCTGAAGTTCGTTTGCAGTGGCTGGAGGCCCTGGTGTGCTCATTCTCTCTCTCTCTCTCTCTCTCTCTCTACCTGCCTATTTCTGTATCTCTTTCTCTCTCAAATAAATAAAAATAACATATTTTTTAAAAGAAAAAAATGAAATTTTTTTTTTTTTTTTTTTTTTGGTTTTTCGAGGTAGGGTCTCACTCTAGCCCAGGCTGACCTGGAATTCACTATGGAGTCTCAGGATAGCCTCGAACTCATGGCGATCCTCCTACCTCTGCCTCCCGAGTGCTGGGATTAAAGGCGTGCGCCTCCACGCCCGGCTAGAAATGAAAATATTTTTAAAAGTAAATTAGTATTTGGGGGTTATAGCTTAGGCTAAAAAAGACAAAATAATTGAGCTACAAGTCTGAATCAATTTTTTATTTAAGAAAAGATTAGAGTTGGGCATGGTGGCACATGTCTTTAATTCCAGCACATGGGAGGCAGAGGTAGGTAGATCACCATGAGTTTGAGGCTACTCTGAGACTATATAGTGAGTTCCAGGTCAGCCTGTGCTAGAGTGAAACCTTACCTCAAAAAAAAAAAAAAAAAAAAAAAAGAAAGAAAGAAAGAAAAGATTAGGGACAAGGAATTTTTTTCAGGATTTATTTTTGTTGTGATTATTAATTGATTGGCTCTTAAAAGATTTAAAATATTGAAAAAAGGAGCTGGGGTGATAGCTTAACAGTTAAGGCATTTGCCTGTGAAACCTAAGGACCGAGGTTCAATTCCCTAAGACTCACATAAACCAGATACACAAGGTGGCACATGCATCTGAATTTCATTTGCAGTGGCTAGAGGCCCTGGTGCACCCATTCTCTCTCTCATTCTCTCAAATAAATAAATAAATACATTTGTTAAAATATTGTAAATATAGAAGTTCTTTTCTGCATATTTCCATTTATTAAGGATATAATAATTATGTGATCCACCCATGTAAAAACCTGGTTATTAGGGTCAGTAAGTAAATATGCTAATAAGTGAATGGTGACTAATAAACAGTTATTAAATTCTAGTAATTACTTTTGAAATCAACATTGAAAGGCCTTGGGGAATTCTGCCCTCTTGTTCCACATTACAACAAGAGATGATTTTGTTCCAAATTAATTTTTTCATAGGAAGAAAAAACTGGTCAGAGGCCATCTGATGCCAAAGAGATAAAGCTTTATGCCCAGATTCCCCCGATAGAGAAGATGGATGCATCCTTATCCACACTTGCTAATTGCGAGTAAGTTCCTGTTTCTCATCCTTCTATTGCTAGTAGCTTTTCCTTCCTTTTGTTATACAAACTAGAAAAATGTTTAATTTCTTCTTTATTTGTTTATTGTCATTTTCCCCTTGACAAACCCAAACATGAAAGATTATTGGTTACAAGATTACTGATGAGATCATACTGAACAATAAATACAATATGTTTGTGGTGGTTTGAATTTATGGCCCCATAGACTCAGATTTTTTTGTTTTGTTTTGTTTTTCAAGGTAGGGTTTCACTCTAACTCAGGCTGATCTAGAATTCACTGCGTATTCTCAGACTGGCCTCGAACTCATGGCAATCCTCCTACCTCTGTCTGCCTCCTGAGTGCTGGGATTAAAGGCGTGCACCACCACACCCAGCTGACTTGGGTATTTTTATTAAGATTGAGCTTGCAACTTGGGTCTCCAGTGGGCAGAGGCCCTCTGGGGAAGAGCTGTGATACTGGGGATAGATCTTAAGTGGCATCTTAATGTGTGTTCAGAGAAGTTGGTGCTCTGGCTGTTCGTGTTTGGTGGGTGTTTGTAGTGTCTTTCTACTTGGATCTACGGAAGTGAGCCATCTTCTTCCACCATTGGCGTTTTCCCTGGATTCTGAAAGCCTGAAATAAGCCTTTTCTTCCCATAAGCTGCTTCTGGTCAGATGTCTGTCCAGCATTGCAGAGGTAACTGCAACAATGTTTTTCTGTAGTTTTTATAAAATGTTTGGAGATAGACATTTCCTAGTCTTTAGGGAGAAGCTAAATAACAACAAATTATTACTTTGCATACTCTACTATATTTTAGGTTGGTTGTAGTGGCACACACCTGAAATCTAAGCTACTTTGGAGACCAACAAAGGAGAATAGTGAGTTCAAGGATAGCCTGGGCAACTTATCTAGACTGTCTCAAAATTTAAAAAATTAAAAATAAAAAGGGCTGAGAGTATAGCTCAGTAGAAGAGCACTTTTCTATCATATAAGAAAGTCCTTGAATTCAGTCTTCAGTACAGTAGTAAAATAATAAAATAAAATTGAAATTTCTACTACTTTCTCTTATAAAATTATCCACTAAAGTTAAAACCATGTTTAGGGCTGGAGAGATGGCTTAGCAGTTAATCGCTTGCCTGTGAAGCCTAAGGACCCTGGTTCGAGGCTCGATTCCCCAGGACCTACGTTAGCCAGATGCACAAGGGGCGCATATGTCTGGAGTTCATTTGCAGTGGCTGGAGGCCCTGGAGCGCCCATTCTCTCTCTCTCTTTCTCTCTCTCTCTGTTGCTCTCAAATAAAAATAAACAAAAAAAATCTTTAAAAAAAGTGTTTACTTACTGGAACCTAAGAGATACCCTTTCTTGAAAACTTAAAAAACAGGGCTGGAAAGATGGCTTAGTGGCTAAGGTGCTTGCCTAAGGTTCAGTTCCCCAGAACCTACCTAAAGCTAAATGCACAAGGTGGTTCATGTGTCTGGAGTTTGTTTGCAGTGGCTAGAGGCCCTGGTGTGCCCATTCTCCCTCTCTAATTATATATACATATTGGTTTTCGAGGTAGGGGTTTCATTCTAGCCCAGGCTGACCTGGAATTCACTATGTTTTCTCAGGGTGGCCTCAAACTCATGGCAATCCTCCTACCTCTGCCTCCCGAGTGCTGGGCTTAAAGGCATGCGCCACCAAGCCCGGCTTAAAAATAAATTAAAAAAAAAAACTTAAACATAACCATTTGCGGGGCTGAGGAGATGGCTTACTGGTTAAGGTGCTTGCCAGCAAAGCCAATAGAGGACCCAGGTTTGAGTCCCCAGTACTCATGTAAAAGCCAGATGCACAAGGTGGCACATGCATCTGGAGTTTGTAGTAGCTAGTGGCCCTGGTGTGTCCCTTCCTTCCCTCCCTCCCTCCCTCTTTCTCTTTACCTCTTTCTTTTCCCTCTCAAATAAATAAATATGTTTTTTTTAAATAACCACTTGCAAAGTCCCTAATTCCAAGTTGTATGTGGAACAGTTGCTGTTGTGTTTTCATTGGCACATGGCACTATAGCCAAGAAGATGGGCTGTCACAGTAAGAAATCCATGTTGGTGGTTAGGAATCCTTTGTCTTAATCCCAGCTCTGTAGCAACATTTTCTCAAAAATGTGACTGAGTGAATGTGGGTGGGATTAAGAACTGTCTTCTCTGGGCTGGAGAAATGGCTTAGTGGTTACGCGCTTGCCTGTGAAGCCTAAGGACCCTGGTTCAAGGCTTGATTCCCCAGGACCCACATTAGCCAGATGCACAATGGGGCGCATGCATCTGGAGTTCCTTTACAGTGGCTGGAGGACCTGGCATGCCCATTCTCTCTCTCTCTCTGCCTCTTTCTCTATGTCTGTTGCTCTCAAATAAATAAATAAAAATTTAAAAAAATTGAAGAACTGTCTGCTCATGCCATCTTACAGAGAATATTTTGGGAAGCTACCTAATGCATAAGCTTTTAAAATTTTTTTATTTATTTGTTTGAGAGAGAAAGAGACAGATAGAGAGAATGAGTGTGCCAGGACCTCCGGCCACTGTAAACGAACTCTAGATGCATGCACTACCTTGTGCATTTGACTTACAATGGGCCCTGGGGAATTGAATCTGGGTCCTTTGGCTTTGCAAGCAAGCATCTTAACTGCTAACCCATCTCTCCAGCCCTGTATAAACTTTTTAATGCTGTGAAATGTTAAAAAAAATGTCACTTTTTCAGAGGTAGTTAATGGACAGCCTTTTTGATTCAAGGCTTTTTGATGTATAAAAATTTACAAATGGAATGATTCCATCAATAGGCAAAGTATAACCAAACCAGTTTAGATGAATAGTATGTGACTACTCATTACTCACAGGTCTGTTTAGTAGCTACATCACTATATACTGGTTAGGAATCTTCTAGCCCAGCCTGACCTACAGTGTGAAACTATATCAAAAAAAAAAGAAAAGAGGGCTGGAGAGATGGCTCAGCGGTTAAGCGCTTGCTTGTGAAGCCTAAGGTCTCCCATTTGAGGCTCGATTCCCCAGGACCCACGTAAGCCAGATGCACAAGGGGGCGCATGCATCTGGAGTTCATTTTCAGTGGCTGGAGGCCCTGGCATGCCCATTCTCTCTCTATCTATCTCCTTCTTTCTCTGTCTGTTGCTCTCAGACAAATAAATAAAAATAAACAACAAAAAAAAATTAAAAAGAAAAGAAAAGAAAATTAGAGGCTAGAGAAATGGCTTTGCATTTAAGGTGCTTCCTGCAAAGCCAAAGTACCTAGGTTTGATTCCCTAGGACCCACGTAAGCCAGATGCGCAAGGTGGCTCATGCATCTGGAGTTCGTTTGCAGTGGCTGGAGGCCCTGGTGCACCCATTCTCTTTCTCTCAAATAAATAAATATTTTTATTATTTCTTTGCAAGGAGAGAGAAAGAGAGGAGAGAAAAAGAAAACTGGGCACATTAAGGCCTCTTGCCACTGTAAACGAACTGCAAATATATGCTACTTTGTGCATCTGGTTTTATGCAGGTACTAGGGAATTGAACCTGTGCTGTCAGACCTTGCAGGCAAGTGTCTTTAACTACTGAGCAATCTCTGCAGCCTCTTATCCTAACTGCATAGCAGCAAAATGTCTACTAATGAAACCTATGAATCTGTATTTATAGCAAGCAAGTTGGGTGATTCTTGTGAACCTATTACACTGATACTTGTATTTGAGATTAAAGGGAAAAGCAAGCATAGTTACTCTGTGCAATTTTTTTCTTTGTGATGAAAGAACACTCTATTACATAAAAGTCTACCTTGGTTTTTTTTTGGGGGGGGGACCTTCAAACACGATTTCAAAGTGATCAAAAAAATTTTTATCATAAAGCCATCTCAGAAGAAATCAAATTTGAGAAGGCTCTGTACTCAATACTAGGGCATCTTAGATACCAATCTTGGGGCACACTGCCTAAGCAAGAATTAAAAAATTATTTAAAGCTAAGCATGGTGGTGCCCACCTTTAATTCCAGTATTCAGGAGGCAGAGATAGAAGGATCACTGAGAGTTCGAGGCCAGCCTTGAGACTACACAGTAAATTCCAGGTCAGCCTGGGCTAGAGCAAGACCCTCCCTTAAAAAAAATAAAGAAAAACATTATTTTCCAGCTATATCTTTAGATTTAAAGGCACTCCATTTTCCACTAATGGTGCTCAGAGTTGGGGAATGACTAGAAATATACAGCTTTCATCAGTTACTCACCAGTTATTTATACCATTATTGTTTTTGCTTTTTCAAGCAGATAAAAAAATGAATAATTCCTCTTCAGGTCAAATCATAAGGGTAAGATACATGTTCTAGAATCAAAATTACCTGGGTTTTAATTTTGGCTCTGCCACTTTGTAGCTCTGTATTACTGGGAAAATTGCTTAACATCTCTATGCCCTAATTTCATTTATAAAATGTGAATAGCCAGGGGTGGTGGCGAGCCTTCAATCCCAGCAAATGGGAGGCCAAGGTAGGGGGTCACTGTGAGTTTGAGGCCAGCCTAAGACTACATAGTGAATTCCAGGACAGCCTGGGCTAGAACAAGACCTTACCTTGAAAACCCCCTAAAAAAGAAAAAAAAAAAAAAACGTGAATAATAATAATACTTCAGAAGACTGAAATACTGAATCAAAGAACACAAGCATTAAAATTTCAATAGAAAAAATTAGTAGCCAGGCGTGGTGGCACATGCCTTTAATCCCAGCACTCGGGAGGCAGAGGTAGGAGGATCGCCGTGAGTATGAGGCCATCCTGAGACTACATAGCAAATTCCAGGTCAGCCTGCATTAGAGGGAGACCCTACCTCGAAAAACTGAAAAAACAAAAAATTAGTAAATAACATCAAATTGTCAAGAGGTTTTTTTAAATTTTCTATAATGAGTGTATATTAACTTTTTGTTTTGTGGTGTTTTTTGAGGTAGGGTTTCACTCTAGCTCAGGCTGACCTGTAATTCACTATGTAGTCTCAGGGTGGCCTCAAACTCACAGCAATCTTCCTACTTCTGCCTCCCGAGTGCTGGGATTTTTTTTGCGGGGGGGGGGGGGTTCGAGGTAGGGTTTCACTGTAGTCCAGGCTTACCTGGAATTCACTCTGTATTTTCAGGGTGGCCTCAAACTCACGGCTATCCTCCTGCCTCTGCCTCCCAAGTGCTGGATTAAAGGCATGCGCTGCCACGCCTGGCACCAAGTGCTGGGATTAAAGACGTGCACCACCACACCCAGCCTGTATATTAACTTTTATAATCAAAGAGAAAAAGGATTTCAAAATGAAGGAATAAATTTTATGACTGAAGGGAGAAAAGGATTCAGTGTATAACAGAAACATGAATTAAATGTTATTTTGCCTAGGTATTACTGCTAGGGAAGAGTATCTGATGCACCATATACATTTTTCATATTAATCCAAGGTTTTCTTTGTTCTTTTTAAGGAAGCTTTCACTGTCTACAAACTGCATTGAAAAGATCGCCAACCTGAATGGCTTAAGTAAGTGATCCATGGTAGCAAATGGTTCTTGGATTTCCTATTTATATGAAAAAACATTCCAGAGACACTGTAATTCTAGAAGCTGGTACCTGTTTTTAACCACAGTAATTGTCAGATGACAGACAGTATATGTAAACCACATGTCTTAAGTTTGGTTATCCAAAGATTAGAGCCAGGCATCCCAACCTCAGGAGGTAGAGGTAGGAGGATTACTGTGAGTTCAAGGCCACCCTGAGACTACATAGTGAATTCCAGGTCAGCCTGAGCTAAAGTGAGACCCTACCTTGAAAAATCAAAAAAAAAAAAAAAAAAAAATTAGAGACAAGGCTGGAGTGACGGTTCAGCAGTTGAGGTGCTTGTGTGCAAAGCCTAACAACCTAGGTTCGATGCCCCCAGTACCCACATAAAGCCAGATACACAAAGTGCCACACGCATCTGGAGTTTGTTTGCAGTGGCAGGAGCCCTGGGTATGCCCATTCTCTCTGTCTCTGCTTGCAAATAAATTTTTAAAAAAATAGCTGGGCATAGTGGCACATGTCTTTAATTTCAGCACTCAGGAGGCAGAGGTAGGAGAATTGCCATGAGTTTGAGGTCACCCTGAGACTACATAGTGAATTCTTTGTCAACCTGGGCTAGAGCAAGACCCTACCTCAAAGAAACAAAAGAGAAGATGATGATTAGAGATAATATGAGGACTGAATATTTTATTGATTTATTTGAGATAGAGAGAGAGGCAGATATAATGGGCATACCAGAATCTCTAGCCACTGCCAAGAAACTCCAGATGCATGCACCACCTTGTGCATTCCACTTTATGTCAGTACTGGAAAATTGAACTTTGGTCCTTTGGTTTTGCTGGCCAGCACCTTAACTGTTAAGCCATCTCTTCATCCCCAGAGGCCTGAATATTTTTAAAACCTGCTTTAAAAATATTTTATTTATTATTTATTTAATTTATTAGAGGGAGAGGGAGAAAGAGAATAGGCATGCCAGGGCATTTAGCCATTGCAAGAAAACTCCAGATGCATGTGCCACCATGTGCATCTGGCTTACATGAGTTCTGGGGAGCTGAACCTGTGTCCTTAGGCTTCACAGGCAAGCAGCTTAATCGCTAAGCCATGTCTCCATCCCTAAAGACCTTTTTCCAAAAATTTTAAAAATTCATTTGCAAGGGGAGAGAGAGAAAAAGAGAAAGCAAGTGTGCATGCACCAGGGCTTCCTACCGCTGCAAATGAACTCCAGACACATGCACCACTTTGTGCATTGGGTCTTTTGTGGGGACTGGGGAATTGAACACAGGCAGCAAGTACCTACCACTGAACCTTCTCCCTAGCCCCTTAAAGACCTTTTAAAGCTTTTGCAGAGTTAGAATTGAGATAACTTAGACAATCAGGTTTTTATTATATATTTCTTTGTTTAGATTTATCTTTTATGTATTACAAACATTGTATTTAAATTTCAATTCTTCATCACCTCTGTATTTCCTGTGATCTTCTTAATAACATTACCACCCTCCCAGTGGCCAGTGTCTCTCACATGGCCAATTCATGTAACTTGATGACTTAAATCAACAGAAATTTATTCTTGCAGTTTTGGAAGTCGGAAATCTGAAATTAGTTTCACCAAGCCAAAAATCAAGCCTCCCTCAGAGGCTTTAGGAAAGAATATATATACACACACATATATGTATCCTTGTAACATAGGTTCTATTATTTATTTTTCATGTTCTTTATTTATTATTATTATTTTTATTTTTTTGGTTTTTCGAGGTAGGGTTTTACTCTAGCCCAGGCTGACCTGGAATTCACTATGTACTCTCAGGGTGGCCTCGAACTCACAGCGATCCTCCTATCTCTGCCTCCCAAGGGCTGGGACTAAAGGTGTGTGCCACCATGCCTGCCTTAAATATTTTTATTTATTTGCAAGCAGAGAGAGAGAGAGAGAGAGAGAGAATATGAGTGTGCCAGGCCTCCAGCTTCTGCAAAGGAACTCCAAATACACGTACCACCTTGTGCATCTGGTTTATGTGGGTCCTAGGAAACCGAACCTGGGATCTTAGGCTTCACAAGCAAGCAGCTTAACCACTAAGCCATCTCTCCAGCCCCCTTATGACTTTTGTGACAACATCCTAAATGAACTCTTTTTCTTTGGTCTTTCCATTCCTTAGTTGCCATCATTACTGATACCAGAGTTCTCTTTCTTAAAATATCTTTTTTATGCTATTCTTCCAGATCAGAGGCTTTTTAACCACTCACTTATGCCTAATAAGGAGCTTTTAATGCTTAATGTTGCAAAGTCACCCAAAAGCTGTACCCCATTCATATTCAAACCAACAGTTTCATTTATGACTTTGTGTATTTGCCCATACAGTGCTTTTCACTGAGGATAGCCTTTCCTCTCAAAGGAAAAATCTTCTAAAAAATAAACATTCATTCCCACCAGGAATAGATGATAAGACCCTATTGCTGAAGACTCCACATACTTGGGCTGCAAGGCCACTGAGAAATCCTGCTGGAACTGAGCTGATAACCTCCTCCATGTAGATAGACCAGCTGACAAAAAGCTGGAAGAAGCCATTCTGCATGCAGTTCAATGGGAGAAAGAGAAATCAACAGTGAAGATACTCAACAGTGGACACTGCAAGCCTTATAATTGGCCAGCCAGGCCAAATGAGCCAACGGGTGCAATAGTGTCACATCTGTCATGGTGGAAACCAACTGCCCTCCAATTGGACTGGAGGCCCGCTCCATGGGAGGGAATACATCCCTGATACTGGAAACTTAAAACAGGGGTAGTCATGAGCCCTAGGGGTGTAACATCTGCTGATGTCTGGATAAATGTATATACTATGCTTATCGAACTGCCTAGTAAGTACTTATCTTAATATTCATTCCCTTATATTAATGCTACTCTCACTTTGGGTAGAGAATCTTCTCTTTTCAGATGGCAGTGACCTTGGGATGACTCAGAAGGTATCATAGTGCTGGAAAGAAGTGATTGGAGTACTGAGTAACATCTCGATCACACCTTCCAAGGCTCAGGGTGTAATGCAGAAGAGGTGGCAGAAAGAATGTAAGAGCCAAAGGAAGGGTAGGACTCCTTACAACGTGCTCCCTCCAGACATAAAATGGCCTGGATATCCATGACCTCATAGTGACTGACACTACCTACACAAGACCATCATAAGAGGAGGAAAAGATCATGACATCAAAATAAAAGAGAGACTGATTGAGATGGGGAGGGAATATGATGGAGAATGGAATTTCATAGGGGAAAGTGGGGGGAGGGAGGGTATTACCATGGGATATTTTTTATAATTATGGAAAATGATAATAAAAATTGAGGAAAAAATAAAAAATAAACATTCAAATGGAGAATGCAATGTATCTCCCATCAAAGACTTCTCTAGGGCTGGGTATGGTGGTACACACCTTTAATCCCAGCACTCAGGAGGCAGAGGTAGGAGGATCACTGTGTATCTGAGGCCAGCCTGAGATCTACATAGTGAATTTCAGGTCAACCTGGGCTGGAATGAGACTCTACCTTGAAAAAAAAAAAAAAAAAAAACTTCTGTAATGGTCATCATCACGATCACCTCTTTGAGAATATTTATAATAATTTACCTTGGATTATAGTAATAATTACCTACTAATACAATTGTTGTGAAGATAAATAAGTTAGTATATATATAGAATCTTGCCTGGTGCATATAAAATGCTCAGTAAAGGTGGGTGAGGTGATGCATACCACCTGCAATCCAAGGTACTTGGGAAGCTGAGGGAAGAAAAAAGATCAAGTTTGAGGTCAGTGGGAGCAACCTTACAAGACCCTGTCTCAAAAATTAAAAATAAATAGTGGGGTCGAGTGTGGTGGCGTACTCCTTTAATCTCAACATTCGGGAGGCAGAGGCAGAGGCAGGAGGATTGCTGTGAGTTTGAGGCCACCCTGAGAATAGTGGGCTAGAGCAAGACCCTACCTCGAAAAAAAAAAAAAAAAGAGGCCTGTATATTTTATTTATGTATTTAAGACAGACACAGAGAGAGGCAGATAGAGAGACTGGGTATGCCAGGACCTCTAGCCACTGCGAAGAAACTCCAGATGTATGCACCACCTTGTGCATCCTGTTTTATGTAAGTACTGGAGAATTAAACCTGGGTAGTTTGGCTTTCCTGGCAAGCTCCTTAACCACTAAGCCACCTCTCCAGCCCCAGAGGCCTGAATATTTTAGAGAGCTGTTTTTGTTTTTGTTTATTCGAGGTAGGTCTCACTCTAGCTCAGACTAACCTGGAATTCACTGTGTAGTTTCAGGGTGGCCTTGAACTCACCAGATCCTCCCCGAATGCTGGGATTAAAGGCATGCACCACCATGCCCAGCTTAAATTTTTTTTCTTTTTTATCCTTTTATTTTTTTTTTTTTTCTTTTCAAAAATTTTTTTATTAACAACTTCCATGATTATAAAAAATATCCCATGGTAATGCCCTCCCTCTCCCCACTTTCCCCTTTGAAAGTCCAATCTCCATCATATCTCTTCCCCCTCTCAATCAGTCTCTCTTTTATTTTGATGTCATGATCTTTTCCTCCTCTTGTGATGGTCTTGTGTAGGTAGTATCAGACACTGTGAGTTCATGGATATCCAGGCCATTTTGTGTCTGGGGGGAGCACATTGTAAGGAGTCCTACCCTTCCTTTGGCTCTTATATTCTTTCTGCCACCTCTTCTGCAATAGACCCTGAGTCTTGCAAGGTGTGATAGAGATATTGCAGTACTGAGCACTCCTGTCACTTCTTTCCAGCACCATGATGCTTTCTGGGTTATCCCAAGGTCACTGCCATCTGAAAAGAGAAGATTCTCTACCAAAAGTGAGAGTAGCATTAATATATGGGTATGAACATTAAGAGAGGCACTTACTGGGCAGTTTGATGAGCATAGTATATACATTTAGTCAGACAGCAGCAGACGTTACACTCCTAGAGCTCATATCTACCCCTGCTTTAAGTTTTCAGTATTAGGGATGTATTCCCTCTCATGGAGTGGGCCTCCAGTCCAATTGGAGGGCAGTTGGGTTCCACCATGACAGACGTGCCACTGTTGCACCCGTTGGCTCATTTGGCCTGGCTGGCCAAATATAAGGCTTGCAATGTCCACTGTTGAGTATTTTCACTGTTGATTTCTCTTTCTCCCATTGAACTGCATGTAGAATGGCTTCTTCCAGCTTTCTGTCAGCTGGTCTACATGGAGGAGGTTATCAGCTCAGTTCCAGCAGGATTTCTTAGTGGCCTTGCAGCTCAAGTATATGGAGTCTTCAGCAATAGGGTATTGCCATGTATTCCTGGTGGGAAACCAAGGGCCTCGGCAATAGCTTATAATGTTTTGGGGGCATCAGGGACCTCCCTTGCCAACAACTCACTGGAAAGTATCCCATCCCTGGCACTGAAATTTTTCTAGCAACAATCTATGGCTCCTGAGGGTTCCGTTGTCCAAAAAAGTAGGTTTCCATATGATTTATTTATATCCTCTTAGATTTTGATTAGCCCTCCCTCCACCTTTCCTTTACTCTTTAGCATGGAGGATTCTTTCAAGTATTTTCTGTACAGCTGGTTTTGTCTTCAAATATTCCTTCAGTCTGCTTTTGTTGTGGAATGTCCCTATTTCTCCATCTATTTGAATGGATAGCTTTGTAAGATAAAGTAACCTTGGTTGACAGTTTCTATCTTTCAGAACTTGGAGTACATCACTCCAAGCCCTTCTGGCTTTTAAAGTTTTTGTTGAGTAATCTGCTGTGATCCTGATGGACTTGGCTTTGTAGGTAACTTGATTTTTCTCTCTAGCTGCTTCCAATATTTTTTTTTCTTTGGTTTGTATGTTTGGTAGTTTAATTATAATATGGCGAGGAGAGGTTCTGTCCAGGTTTTGTCTGGTTGGTGTTCTAAAGGATTCCTGTATCTGCATTGGCATTTCTTTCCCAATTTAGGGAAAGTTTGCTTCTATGATTTTGTTGAAAATGCCTACTATGCCTTTGGAGTGAAATTCTTCTCCTTCTACTATACCCTGAATTCTTATGTTTGATCTTTTCATAGTGTCCTAAATAGCTTGAAATTCCCATTCATACTTTCCTATTAGTTTGTCTTTCTCTTTGTTGGACTGTATTAGATCTGCCACCTGGTCTTCTAGTTTAGATATTCTGTCCTCTCCTTCCTCCATTCTACTGGTGAGCTTTTCTACAGAGTTTTTTTAATTTCATTAACTGTGTTCTTCATTGCTAGTAATTCTGACTGTTTTTTCTTTATTATTTCTATTTCCTTGTTTATGTCTTGTATTGACCTCTTTATTTAATTAAATTGGTGTCCTGTGTCTTCTTTGATTCCTTTGATTTCCTCTTTCATTCCTTTGATTTCTTCTCTGACTTCTTTGAGCATATTTATAATCATTCTTTTGAAATCTTTCTCAGGTATTTCCTCTAACTCATTCTTACTGGAGGTCATTTCTGATGAGTTAATACTTTTTTGGTGGATTTATATTGTCTTGATTTTTGGTGTTTCTTGTGTTATAATGTATATATTTTTGCATCTTGGATTAATTTAATGCTTGGATATTCTAGTTAGCTGCAGTATAATTAGATGTATCAATCAATCTGATGTTGTATATCTTCAGGGTAGGAGCTTAAGGTGCTAGGTGTGGCTCTCAAGACTCTCAGAGTATCTACAAAAGTGACCCTAGGTGTTGGATTTGCCTGCTATGAAAGTATTCAAGTAGGCTGAGTGGAAAAAAATACAGGCAGATTCTAAAATTTAACTAAACAATGTACACATTCAATAAAAAACAGCACAGAGTATTTATGCAAGAGTAGGTATTATGACAACCAGATCCTCTAACAAAGTCACTGTCCTTTAGGATGTGTGATGCCCCACACCCTTAATCCAGTCAACAAGGAGGTAAAATTTCTGGTCTGTTGAGGGTTCCAAGTCAGCTTGTGGACCAAGTGAGACCCTTCCCTAATGAACAAAAGTAGAGGAAACAAAGCCACTATAAATCAAGAAGCAACAAATAACAAGCCCAAAATATAGCTTATTTAAGAATGGCAAATCTGACCATCCATCAGATTTAACATATAATTTATCCTGATATGGAAGGTGCAATTAGCATTCCTGGTTCAGGCCTATATACCAGGCTTATCTGGTGGGTACTGACCTGGTGTAATCCCAGTTACCTTTAGGGATGATTTTGGTCTCAGTTATGCTGTGCTCCTGCTTGGGTCCCTCTTTGGTGCACTGTGGGTTCAAGTAGACTGGCTGCTTCGTTGGATCGCTGCTCTGGTTGCCAGTGCTGGGTGCTTTGAGCTCCCTTCTCCTGGTCTCTGGTGCTTGCTGGCACTTGCGCTGGAGGTGGGGGAGGGGAGGCTGTGGATGGTGGCTCTAGTTCTCCCGCTGGTCCACGTGATCCTCTACCTCATGATCTGCTCCTCTGTTGTTCACTACCCTTCTCCCTTCATGTTTCTTGAGTTTGCAAAGTGCTCTGGTGTGAGTGGAAAATCCCCTCACCTGGCTTTTCCTGCGGCTCAAGTCGAGCCTTGCAGCTGTGGCCCTGCAGACCTGGTGCTGCCACTGCTGGAGCTGCTTCTGCCGGCCTGTGTGGGTTCTGGATGCTCTGGATCTCTTCTACTTCTCTGCTGCCGTTGGTAATTTCTTATACACCTCACTTTTTAGTAGAAGAGTATATTTTGCTGGGTTTTTTTGTTTTTTTTGTTTTTTTGTTTTTTTTTTGGTTTTTCCTCCCCTAGGCTGCCTTGGCGTGGTTCCTACATCGCCATCTTAACCAGAAGCCTTAAATATTTTTATTTTGTTTTTATTTGTTTATTTGAGAAAGAGAGAGAAGCAGAGGGGGGTGGGGTGGGAAATGAATAGACATGCCAGGACCTCCAGCTTCTGCAAACAAACTCCAGGTGCATGTGCTACCTTGTGCATCTGTCTTACATGGGTCCTGGGAAATTGAACCTAGGTCCTTTGGCTTTGCAGGCAAGTGCCTTAACTGCTAAACCATTGTCCCAGCTGTAGAGATCTGTTTTTAAAAATATTTTATTAGGGCTGGAGCGATGGCTTAGTGGTTAAGACATTTGCCTGCAAAACCTACAGACCCAGGTTCAGTTCCCCAGGACCCAAATAAGCCAGATGCACAAGGTGGTGCATGTATCTGGAGTTTGTTTGCAGTGGCTGGAGGCTCTGATGCGCCCATTCTATCTTTCTATCTGGTTCTTCTTCTTCTCTCTCTCTCTTAAAAAATATTTTATTTATTAGAGAGAGAGAGAGAGACCCTGTATCAAAATTTAAAAAATAAACTGGGTGTGGTGGCACACGCCTTTAATCCTAGCACTCGGGAGGCAGAGGTAGAATCGCCATGAGTTCGAGGCCACCCTGAGACTACATAGTGAATTCCAGGTCAGCCTAAGCTAGAGTGAGACCCTACCTTGAAAAACCAAAATAATAAAAATAAATAAATGAATAAATAGTGGGGTCAGGCGTCGTGGTGCACACCTTTAATCTTAGTATTCAGGAGGTAGAGGTAGGAGGATTGCCATGAGTTCAAGGCCAACCTGAGAGTACATAGTGAATTCCAGGTTAGCCTGGGCTAGAGCAAGACCCTACCTCAAAAAAACCAAAAGAAAAAATTTAACTTTAGCTGGATGTGGTGGCTCTTATCTGTAATCCCAGCATTTAAAAGGCTGAGGCAAGAGGATTGCAGTGTGTTCATGACTAGCCTTGGCTACATATTGAGTTCTAGGCCAGCCTGGCCTACAGTGTGAGACTATCTAAAAAAAAAAAAAAAAAAAAAGGCCCGCATGGTGGCACATGCCTTTAATCCCAGCACTTGGGAGGCAAAGGTAGGAGGATTGCCATGAGTTCAAGGCCACCCTAAGATTATATAGTGAATTCCAGGTCAGCCTACGTCAGAGTGAGACCCAACCCTACCGCAAAATAACAAAAAAGAAAGAAAGAAAAAGAGAGACAGAAAGAAGGAAAGAAAGAAAATTAGAGGCTGGAGAGATGGCTTAGCAGTTAAGGTGCTTTCCTGCAAAACCAAAGGACCCAGGTTCAATTCCCCAGGACCCATGTAAAGCCAGATGTACAATGCACAGATGCACAGATGGCGCATGCATCTGGTCTCAAAACTCAGTTATCTTTTCTTTTTATTACTTTTTATAGTTATCCTCTTACCTCAGTCCTGGGATTAAAGGTGTGTGCCACCATTTCTGGCTTCCCCTCATTCTTTCCTTATTCCCCCTCCCATTGAACCTTTTTACCACTTACTAGTGGCTATACCACTGATGAGAATGACTTCTCCTCATACCACTGATGAGAATGACTTCTCCTCCTGCAACCAATAACTGCCATTAGCTACAAGCCTTTTTTAGTTTTCAATTTGTTGGTTTGTTTGCTTTTTCTAGGTAGGGTCTCTCTCTAGCCCAGGCTGACCTGGAACTCACTCTGTATGTAGTCCCAGGATGGCCTCAAACTCATAGTAATCCTCTTAACTTCTGCCTCCCAAGTGCTTGGATTAAAGGCATGTGCCACCACGCCCGGCTTCATGTGAGTGTTTTTAATATGTCTTCATTTATATTTGAGATGTATATGTGGCCAAGCTTACAATTAAATTTTGTTCTCTCTTTTTTTTTCAAGATAGGTTTCACTTTAGGCCAGGCTGACCTGGAATTCACTCTGTATTCTCAGGGTGGCCTCGAACTCATGGTGATCCTCCTACCTCTGCCTTCCGAGTGTTGGGATTAAAGGCATGCTCCACCATGCCCAGCAAAGATTTTTATTTATTAGAGACACAGAGAGAGAGAGTGAGAATGGGCGTGCCAGGGCCTCTAGCCACCGCAAACAACTCCAGATGCATGTGCCACCATGTGCATCTGGCTTACATGGGACCTGGAGAATTGAACTGGGATCCTTAACCACTAAGCCATCTCTTCAGCCCTGTTCTCTTTTATCCTTGTAATGTTTTCATAGCCAGCTTTATGACCATGCATTCCAAGTAATTAGCTAATTTTTAAGTTCTTATTTATTTGAGAGACGGAGAGAGAGAATATGAGTATGCTAGGGCCTCCAGCGATTGCAAACAAACACCAGACGCATGTGCCACCTTGTGTACCTGGCTTATGTGGGTCCTGGGGAATCAAACCTGGGTCTTTTGGCTTTGCGGTCAAGTGCCTTAACCGCTAAGCTATCCTTTCAGCCCAGTTAGTAAGTTTTAAGTTTAATATTACTATGATGTGAAATTATAGTGTAGTTTTTACCTTAGATGATGTTTATTTGATTATCTACTTTTATAGTGTAGCTTTTTTACTCGTTATATATAGATAGATGTTCCATAAAATATAGCTGAAGCTTTATTATACTAAATGTCTAACATTTGTATAGTATTCTCATAAACAAAATGCTTTCTTTCCACTACAGAAAACTTGAGGATATTATCTTTAGGAAGAAACAACATAAAGAATTTAAATGGACTGGTAGGTTGTATTTTTTAATAACTTTTTATTTACTATTTAAATATTTTTATTTATTTGAGAGAGTATGGGCATGCCCGGTCTCTTGCCACTACATACAAAATCCAGACACATTGCATTACTTTGTGCATCTGGCTTTACATGGGTGCTGGGAAATCAAACCTGGGCTATCAGGATTTGCAAGCAAGTTCATATAACTGGTAAGCCATCTGTCTAGTACTGTGTTATTTATCACTTTTAAAAGAAGCACACCTTTTTTTTCTTATTGTAAAAATAATGATTGCTTCATGTAATGGGGCATGCGTTTAATCCTCGGGAGGCTAAGGTAGGAGAGTTGTGTGAGTTCAAGACCAGCCTGGGCTACAGTGAGACCCTGCCTCAAAAAATCCAAAACTAATAATAACAATGTGCTTGTCCGTAGTAGAATCTAAGAAGTACCTATGAAGTACTGACAAGTTTAACACTGCTAACATTTTGCTTTACCTCTTTTATTTTTTTAATTCATCGATGAGTGTGTAAAGTGAAATTGTACTATGCATACTGGTTTGTGTCTCCTCTTTAACTTAATACATAAAATCATTTTTCATGTTAATCATTCATCTGACTCACTTGCTATATTTCCTGAATATGTACTCTAAGCCAGCCAGTGGTTCAGGCACTAGAAACATGGCAGACTCTAAAATTACCTTCACTCCCATAGACCTTATGTTATAGTCATGGGAGATATGCTAAAGGATAATTGTAGTTGAGATGGTAACGAAGAATAATGAGGCACATAAGGAAGGCAAGGGCTTGGGATGTAACTAAGTCAATAGAGTGCTTGCCTAGCATACAGGAAGCCCTAAATTGAATTCTGGCACCACACAGTAATAAATAAGGGGGCCGGGCGTGGTGGTGCATGCCTTTAATCCCAGTACTCAGGAGGGAGAGGTAGGAGGATCATCGTGAGTTTGAGGCCACCCTGTGAGTACATAGTGAATTCCAGGTCATCCTGTGCTGGAGTGAGACCCTGCCTCGAGAAACCAAATAATAATAATAATAAATAAGGGGCTGGAGAGGTGGCTCAGTTAAAGGTGCTTGCTTGTAGAACCTGATGGTCTGGGTTTGATTCCCTAGTACCCACGTAAAGCCAAATGCACAAAGTGGCACATGTGCCTCAAATTCATTTGCAGTGGCAGTAGGCCCTAGCATGCCCATATTCATTCATTCTCTCTCTGTGTTTGCAAATAATTAATAAAATAAACAATAACTTTCAGAATACTTTCCCCACTTTTTTTGTTTTGTTTTGTTTTTTGAGGTAGAGTCTTGTTCTAGCCCAAACTGTCCTGGAATTCTCTATATAATCTTAGGCTGGCCTTGAACTCACAGCCATCCTCCTACCTCTGCCTCCTGAGTGCTGGGATTAAAGGCATGCACTACCACACCCAGCCCCACTTCTTTTTTTGCAGTACTGGGTATCGAACCTAGAACCTAGAACTTCATGCATGTCAAGGGCAAGCACTCTACCATTGTATACCCCTGCCTAGTCATGTCCTTTGATCATGTATGTGTGTACTGTTTGTGGTGTGGTATACACGTGTGTGTGCTTCCCCTGTCACATGCATACAGAGACTGGAGGAGAATGTTGGATGTCCTCCTCTATTGCTCACCTGCATGTTTCTTTGAGACAGAGTCTCACTAAACCTTGCCTACCATTTTCAATAGACTAGCCAGTATTTGTTCCCAACAGGACTGGGGCTTACAGGCAGAGAGAGAGAGAGAAAGAGAGAGAGACAGAAAGAGAGAGAGAGAGAGGAGAGACTGACAGAGAAAGAATGGGCACGCCAGGGCCTCCAGCCACTGCAAACAAACTCCAGACACATGCGCCCCTTCTGCATCTGGCTTACGTGAATCCTGAGGAATTGAATCTGGGTCTTTTGGCTTCGCAGGCAAGTGCCTTAACTGCTAAGCCATCTCTCCAGCCCCTATTTTCATTTATTTGTCTATTTGCAAGCAGAGAGAGGAAGAGAAAGGGTGGGTGTGCCAGGGCCTCTTGCTACCACAAATGAACTCCAGATGCATGCATCACTTTGTACATCTGGCTTTACATGGGTACTGGGGAATTGAACCTGGATCCTTAGACTTTGCAAGCAAGTGCCTTTAACTGCAGAGCCATCTCTCCAGCCCAACATTCTATTTTGTTTATGTAACATAATTTTTTAAAATTAGTTGCCTATAAGTTATTTAGCTTATTTCTTTTTTTTATTTTCTCAATTTTTATTAATATTTTCCATGATTATAAAAAATATCCCATGGTATTACCCTCCCCCCTTTCCCCTTTGAAATTCCATTCTCCATCATATCCTCTCCCCATCTCAATCTTTCTACTTACATATATACAATACCAACCTAATAAAAGCCCTCCTCCCTTTCTTTCTCTTCCCTTTCTATCTCCTTTTTTAACTTACTGGCCTCTGCTACTGAGTTTTTTCCTTCTTGTTTGGTGTTATTATACTCAATGTTGTTTCAGATTTCCTTCTAGCTGTATTTATTTGTCTATTTATTTATTTATTTTATTTTTTGGGGGTCAGGCCTTGCTCTAGCCCAGGCTGACCTGGAATTCACTATGTAGTCTCAGGGTGGTCTTGAACTCACAGCAGTCCTACCTCTGCCTCCCAAGTGCTGGGATTAAAGGCATGCGCCATCATACCTGGCCTTCCTTTTAGCTTTATTATTGCATATATCCCTGAATAATTCTTGGATAAATGCCTTGAAATGGAATTTCTAGGTCAAAATGTATTTTCTTTTTTTTGGAGGGGTGGGTTTTGAGGTAGGCTGATGTTGCACTCAGGTTCACATTGCTGGTAGAAGTCACCCAACCAAGAGCAGTTTGTGGGAAAAAGAAATTTATTTTGGCTTACAGGCTCGAGGGGAAGCTCCATGATGTCAGGGGAAAATGATGGCATGAGCAGAGGGTGAGCATTACCTCCTGGCCAACATAAGGTGGACAATAGCAACAGGAGAGTGTGCCAAATGCTGGCATGGGGAAACTGGCTATCACACCCATAAGCCTGCTCCCAACAATACAAATCTCCATCAGCTGGGAACCTAGCATTCAGAACACCTAAGCTTATGGGGGACACCTGAATCAACCCACCATAGCTGACACTCTAGTCCAGGCTGATTTGGAATTCACTGTGTAGTCTCAGGGTGGCCTTGAATTCACTGTGATCCTCCTACCTCTGCCTCCCAAGTGCTGGGATTAAAGATGTGTGCAACCACACCCGGCTTTGTCAAAAGGTGTTTGTTTTTTTTTTAATTTTTGTTTTTTTAAATTCTTATTTATTTATTTGAGGGTGACAGACAGAGAGAGAAAGAGGCAGACAGAGAGAGAGAGAGAGAGAGAATGGGCATGCCAGGGCCTCCAGCCATTGCAACCGAACTCCAGATGCATGCGCCCCCCTTGTGCATCTGGCTAACGTGGGTCCTGGGGATTCGAGCCTCAAACCAGGGTCCTTAGGCTTCACAGGCAAGCGCTTAACCACTAAGCCATCTCTCCAGCCCTTGTTTTTAATTAAATAGAAACTTTATGTACATACATCATGTGCTGGTACCATCATTCCCCTCCTCCCTGCCCTCACTCCACTGAGGGCCCTCCCTAGTGGCATTGTTGGTATTCACCATGGAGTTGTGTGTTATGGGTTGTGAGAGCAGCAATTAGTTATTGTGAGGAGGGGGAACAGTGCCTCTGGATATTCCCTCCCGCCCTGTAGTTCTTACCTTCTTTCCATCTCTTCTTCCACAAAATTCCCTGAGCCGTGGTGGGTGTGCTTTAAGTCTACTTTAGTGTTGAGCTCTCGGCAGCTGCTGGATTTCTGCTTTGGTGCGTTCTGAGTGTCCTCAGTGTCTGTCTCCATCACCCTGGTGCAGGTTGTCAGGCTCGCTGTGGAAGCAGCACTCTTGCTCGTCTCACCAGTTCCTCTGTGTTTTCACCAGGGCCCTGGATGCTATGGGAGGGGTGGTTCATCTGCCGACAGAGGGTCAGCTCTCTATTCTTATCTTCTTGATAGATTTTGGTTGTCTTTGATTCTGGCTGCTTTATGAAAAAGAAAAACAGAAAAAGAACAGATTCTCCAGTGGAGAATGAGATCAGTATAGGTTTAAGGGGATAAACATTGTTAATTTAGAGAGATTTTGATGGGTGTAACCTCACTGTTGGTCAAAGACTAGTGGCAGCTTCTCACTGGACTCCATAATCTTGGTCTCCAAAGGATTCTGTCTTGGTTCCCAGTTCCAGCTCTGAGTTCCTTTCCACTGAGCCAAGCTCTTAGCCAATCAGGGAGCAATTGGTTACCCATCTAGGCTCCGTGCCACTATTGCACAGGTGTGTACATCTTGTCAGGGTGTTTGCTTTCATATAGCAGGGTTCCCTGCTTGCTCACAACATTGTTGGCTGTTTTCCCCCAGAAGCTCATGTAGCACTTTTCAGCACTGTACAGGCTAACCATCTGGAAACTGGCTTCCTTCCAGATTCAGTGGGATCTCTTGATGTTCTGCATCAACAGCATGTGGTGTCTTCACCTCAGGCGGGTAATCAAGTGTTTGGATGGAAGCCTAAGCCTGTCTTGTTTTGGGGACCCTGTTCATCTCTGATGAACAGCTCAACATGGGTTGTAATAAATTTCTGGTACTGGGAGCCAAAAGGTTTTTGTGACATATTATCAAGTTGCCCTTTGGAAAGTTTGTCACAGTTTGTTATGACTACCAGTAATGTGTGATGTTTCCCCTTTCCTCATACCAATTCTGTGCATTTCAATTCTATATGTACATGTATATGTATGTTTGTGCATATGTAGTATTGTGGTATGATGTGTGTATGATGTATGCATGTGTGTGTGTGTGCACACACATGCCTCCTGTGTGTGTATAGAGGACAAAGGAGAATGTCAGGCAAATATTTTTGATACTTTCAATAAAACTGGCTGACTATTCAGCCCCAGAGATTTTTTCAGTCTCCACCCCCCCCCCCACCATGGGACTGGGGTTTTAGACATGTGTGGCCACACCCACCTCCAGTTGTTTATGTGAGTGCTTGGGCATTTTCTCTTTGGAGAAATTTTAGAATAATTTTATCATATTCATAAATATAAATTCTTTTTAGAAGTCAATTTATAGGTTGCTTTGGAGAGAATTTACATGTTTATAGCAATGAATCTTTTTGTTTTGTTTTTGTTTTTGTTTTTCGAGGCAGGGCCTCACTCTAGCTCATGCTGACCTGGAATTCACTATGTAGTCTCAGGGTGGCCTTGAACTCACGGCGATCCTCCTACCTCTGCCTTCTGAGTGCTGGGATTAAAGGCGTGCACCACCATACCCAGCACAATAAATCTTTTTTTAATGTTTTATTTATTATTGAGAGAGAGAGAGAAAGAGAGAGGCAGATACAGAGAGAGAATGGGCACGCCAGAGCCTCCAGCCACTGCAGATGAATTCCAAATGCATGTGCCACCTTGTATATCTGACTTGCATGGGCACTGGGGAATCAAACCTGGGTCTTTAGGCTTCACAGGCAAGTGCCTTACCACCAAGCCATCTCTCCAGCCCAAATCTTTTCTTGGGAAAGAGTTTTGTTCTTCAATAGAATTGTCTAGCTTTAATTCCTATAAGGCTTTGTCCAGTTCTTGAAGAATGAGGTAATTTTTCTTTAACAACCATGTATAAGACAGACAATATTTAGAAATCACAAATCACATTTTCTAAAGTTTCCTGCATAATATTTTGTTATCTGATTTCATTACTTTTGTTTTGCTTTGTTTTCTTAGGTAGGGTCTGGCTCTAGCCCAGGCTGACCTGGAATTTACTATGTAGTCTTAGGCTGAAACTCACAGTGATCTTCTTACCTCTGCCTCCTGGGTGCTGGGGTTAAAAGCATGCACTACCGGGCTGGAGAGATGGCTTAGTGGTTAAGCGCTTGCCTGTGAACCCTAAGGACCCCGGTTCGAGGCTCGATTCCCCAGGACCCACGTTAGCCAGATGCACAAGGGGGCGTACACATCTGGAGTTCATTTACAGAGGCTGGAAGCTCTGGCGCGCCCATTCTCTCTCTGTCTCTCTCTGCCTCCTTCTCTTCATCACTCTCAAATAAATAAATAAATAAATAAAATTTTTAAAAAGCATGCACTACCATGCTTGGTCTGAATTCATTACTTTATACAACTCAAACTGTAATGATGATCTATCATTTTATGGGGTCTCAAGCTGAGAGGTTTCACAGCATAAAGCCTTCTTTAAACACTTCTATAACCTCCAACATGATACTGTTCATAGGGCAAACACTTTATTTCAGTATCCATAGTGTGATGCTAGGGACTGAATCCAGGGCCCAATGCACACCAAGCCCAAGTTCCACAACTGAGCTCCAGTGAAGCTCAGGACTAAATCTTCTCATCACTATTTCTTGAGTATTTTATCCGCTCTGATGCCTTATAAGTTAAAAGACATGAGCACAGTGGGGATCTAGGACAGTGAAAATATATGTAATGAAGTTTATATTACCTAAAGACTGATTTCCTTCCTCCAAAAGACATTCGTGATATAGTAATTAGATACTTTGAGAGAAGATGTCAGAATTCTAGTCTACAGAGCTTGGTTAAGTCACATATTTCTAATAATACCAAGATAGACTGATGAAAACTTTTCCTTTAAGGGCTGGGGAGATGGCTGTAGCTGGTAGTGCTTGTTCTGCAAGCAGGACTTGAGCTGGGATCCCCAGAACCCACATAAAAATGCTGGGCATAGATCATGTCCACCTGTAATCCCCACACTGGTAAAGAGACAGAAGGATCTTGGGGCTGGTTGGCTAGCTTGTCTAGCAGAATTGGTGAGATCCACGTTTCATAAGAAACCTTATCTCAAAATAATGTGGCCGGGCATGGTAGCACATGCCTTTAATCCAAGCACTTGGGAAGAAGAGGTAGGAGTATCGCTGTGAGTTTGAGGCCAGCCTGGAACTACAGAGTGAGTTCCAGGTCAATCTGGGCTAGAATAAACCCTGCCTTGTGGGGGGGGGGGGAGGAAGGTGGAGAGGAATAGAGGAAGATACCCAACATTGACCTCTGACTTCCACATGTATGCACACATACATACACATGTACCTGCATATATACGTACACCATATACATGTGAACATGCATGAACACCATACACACACAAATACAGGCAAAAAACTAAAAACAAGAAACAAATTTTCAGCTTTAAATATTGTTTTTTTTTTTTCTACTTGGAAAGTTGAAACTAAGATGAAACATGGGGGTTGAGATGACACTCAGAGCTTTCTCAAGCTATCCCATTTTTTTTATTAGTTATGTACACAGTGTGTATACAGCCATGTTGGTACCATCGTTAGTCTCCTCCTTGTCCTCCCCCCTAAGCTATCCCATTTTTGACGTTTCCCCTGTTCCACTATTATGGAAAATGCATTAATGATCCAAATTCAGGGACATTTATTCTCTACATAGCCTTTTTTTAGGGGGAGGGGATTTCGAGGTAGGGTCTCACTCTAGCCCAGACTGACCTGGAATTCACTCTGTAGTCTTAGGGTGGCCTTGAACTCATGATGATCCTCTTACCTTTGCTTCCAGAGGGCTGGGATTAAAGGTGTGTGCCACCACGCCCGGCCTACATAGCCTTTAAAGGGACAGTTGCCTAGTCTTAAACCTGGGACCACCTAGACATCACCATATTGATGAAAATTGGGGGAGGGTAAAAAGAAGATTGAGCATCTAACCCTGCCTAGTACTTCATTTCAAAGAAGTAAACCTGATATTTATGTACTGCCTATAACTGAAAACATTTGTACAACCATTGATTATATTTAAAATAAGGAGGGAGCTGGAGAGATGGCTCAGCAGTTAAAGATGCTTGCTAGCAAAGCCTGATGGCCTGGGTTCCGTTCCCTGGTACCTACGTAAAGCCAGATGCACAAAGTGATGCATGTTTCTGGAGTTTGTTTGCAGTGGCAGGAGGCCTGGCATACCCATTTTCTCTTTCTCTCTCAAATAAATAAGTATTAAGAAATAAAAGCCGGGCGTGGTGGTGCACGCCTTTAATCCCAACACTTGGGAGGCAGAGGTAGGAGGATCGCCGTGAGTTCAAGGCTACCCTGAGACTACGTAGTGAATTCCAGGTCAGCCTGGGCTAGAGTGAGACCCTACCTCGAAGAAAAAAAAAAGAAAGAAAGAAATAAAATTTAGATGGGCATGGTGGTGCACGCCTTTAGTCCCAGCACTTGGGAGGCAGAGGTAGGAGGATTGCTGTGAGTTTGAGGTCACCCTGAGACTACATAGTGATTTCCAGGTCAGCCTGGGCTAGAGTGAGACCCTACCTCGAAAACCCAAAAATAAATAAATAAATAAAAATAAAATAAAATTTGCTGGGTGTGATGGTATACACTTTTATCCCAGTACTCAGTAGGCAGAGGTAGGAGGATTGCTATGAGTTTGAGGCCAGTGTGGGACTACAGTGTGAGTTACAGGTCAGCCTGGGCTAGAGTGAGACCCTACCTAAAAACAAAATGAAACCAAAAATAAAAGCTGAAAAAAAAAAAAAAAACCCCCACAAACTGGCTATGGTGGCACACGTCTTTAATCCCAGCACTTGAGAGGCAGAGGTAGGAGGATTGCCATGAGTTCAAGGCCAGCCTGAGACTACACTGTGAATTCTAGGTCAGCAAAAATTTAAGGGGCAGTGTAATATAATCTTTATGCTTTAATAGAAAGACCAAGCATTTGAAACTGTATTTTGTATATGAAACTGAAGGGGTGAATTGATGAACGGGATAGTGTTGCAGTCAGGTTGCATTGTTGGCAGAAATCACCTGACCAAGAGCAGCTTGTGGGAAAAAAGGACTTATTTTGACTCGAGGGGAAGCTCCATGATGGCAGGGGAAAACGATAGCAGGAGCAGAGGGTGGACATCACCCCCTGGCCACCATCGGGAGGTCAACAACAACAAGAGAGTGTGCCAAACACTGGCAAGGGGACACTGGCTATAATACCCATAAAACCCGCCCCCAATAATACACTGCTTCCAGGAAGTGTTAATTCCCAAATCACCATAGCTGGGAGCCTAGCATTCAGAATACCTAGGTTTATGGGGGACACCTGAATCAAACCACCACCGGTAGTAAGATGAATAGATAGATATGATAGGACAAGTGTATCAAAATGCTAATGGTGAACTGTGGAAAAGTGGGTATATGGACACTTAAAATGTAAAATGCTTTTAACTTTCAACTTTTTTCTTTTTTCTTTCTTTTTTAAAATATTTTATTTTTATTTATTTATTTGACAGAGAAAGAGGGAGAGAGAGAGAATGGGCATGCCAGGGCCTCCAGCCACTGAACACAAACTCCAGACGCATGCAACCCTTGTGCATCTGGCTAACATGGGTCCTGGGGAATCAAACCTGGGTCCTTTGGCTTTGCAGGCAAACACTTTAAGGGCTAAGCCATTACCTCCAGCCCCCCCTTTTTTTGAGGTAGGGTCTCACTCTAGCCCAGGCTGACCTGGAATTCACTCTATAATCTCAGACTGGCCTTGAACTCACAGCAGTCCTCCTATCTCTGCCTCCCAAGTGCTGGGATTAAAGGCTTGTGCCACCAACACCCTGCTTTCAACTTTTTTATACTTAAATATTTTCTCTAATAAGTGTGGAGAAAACCCTGAGTTTTAGAGCTAGCTCTAAACCTCAATATCAATGTGATCTTTGAAAAAGCTGTAATAGCCAAGCTTGGTGGCTGCTCGCCTTTAATCCCAACACCAGCACCTGGGAAGCAGAGGTAGGAGGATCACTGTGGGTTCTAGGCCAGCCTGAGACTAGGTAGTGAATTCCAGGTCAGCCTGGGCTAGAGCAAGACCCCTACCTTGAAAAACCAAAATATAAACAAACAAAGAAAAAAGAAAAAGCTATAATGAAAATCAAATAACTTGCCTTGTCTACTTTAACTTTCCTTTGTGTGTGTGGTATATGCATGTGCATGTGTACTTGCAGCGCCCCATATACTCATCTGTGGCAGGGTCCACTTGCCTACAGTGACCAGAGCAGAATGTCGGTGTCCTGCTCCATAACTCACCTGCCCATTCCTCTGTTTTTGTTTTGTTTTGTCTTATTTTTTTCCTTTTACAAGGCAAAATCTCTCTCTAGCCTAGGTGATTCTCTTGTACTCATGTAAAGCCTGATGCGCAACATGACACATGCATCTGGAGTTCATTTGCAGTGGCAAGAGGCCCTGGTACACCATATTCTCTTTTTCTTTATCTCTCTCAAATAAATAGGTAGATAGACAGGCAGGCAGGCAGACATAAATCCTGGTATGGTAGCACATGCCTTTAATCCCAGCAATTGGAAGGCTGAGGTAGGAGGACTATCATGTGTTTGAAGCCAGCCTGGATTACAGAGTGAGTTCCAGGTAGTATCTTGTGCTCAGGAGACAGAGGTGGGAGGATCACCATGAGTGTGAGGCCACCCTGAGACTACATAGTGAACTCCAGGTCACCCTGGGCTAGAGTGAGACCCTACCTCAAAAAATAAAACAAGACAAAAACAAAAAAGAAGTAATAGTGTCACTATTTTTTCCTATTGATTACAGTAACTGTTCTTCCTAAAGAATGTTGGGTGAGTTTTTATTCAGTGAAAGCAATCAGAGAATAGAGTTCAATTTGATGAGAAGAGAATGTTCTGTTTCATTCCCTGTTGAAAAAAGAACTTCTACACAATGGTTATCTATCCAGAAAGTAGTCAGGCAGATCTCAGATCTCCTTGAATGCCAGTCTAGATGTTTGTAAGGAAGGAACAGACAGAAAATATCACAAATAAGCATGTAAATCAGATTGTTTTCTTTTTCAGGAAGCTGTAGGAGACACATTAGAAGAACTGTGGATCTCCTACAATTTTATTGAGAAGTTGAAAGGGATCCATGTAATGAAGAAATTGAAGATTCTCTACATGTCTAATAACCTGGTGAAAGATTGGGGTAAGCTGAAAGTGACTCTTGCTAGACTTATCCCTCAGAAAATACCAGTTACACTGGCAATCCCAGCACTCGGGAGGCTGAGGGCAGGAGGATTGTGAGTTCAAAGTCAGCCTGGGTTACATATTGAACAAAACAAAAATGGAGAGAAAAGAAAATGCCCAATTAGGGAACAGGATGAAAAATAGAAACTTTTATTTCTAAATATTAAGATAGCTATAAGAGTTCTCAATATTTTTATTCAGTTAGTTACTAGAGGGGGAGCCCAGATAAAGAGTGAGAGAATAGGTTCACCAGGGCTCTAGCCACTGCAAATGAACTCCAGATGCATGAGCCACTTTGTGCATCTGGCTTTACATAGGTACTGGGAAATCAAATCTGGGTCCTTTGGCTTTGTCAGCCAGTGACCTAACCGCTAAGTCATCTCTCTGGCCCACTTGTTTTTTTGGTTTTTTTTGTTGTTGTTGTTCTTCAAGGTGGGGTCTTGCTCTCTACCCCAGGCTGACCTGGGATTCACTGTGTAGTTTCAGGCCGGCCTTGAACTTACAGTGATCCTGTTACCTCTGCTTCCCAAGTGCTGTGATTAAAGGCACATGATACTGCACCTGGCAAAATTCTCAAATTTTATATGCATGAAGTATTTATTTATTATTTTTATTAATTAATTTGTTTGTTTTATTTATTATTGAAAGAGAGAGAGTATGGGCACACCAGGGCCTTCAGCCACTGCAAAGGAACTCTAAATGCACGTGCCACCATGTGCATCTGGCTTACATGGGTACTGAGGAATTGAACCCGAGTCCTTCGGCTTCACAAGCAAATGCCTTAACTGCTAAGCCATCTCTCCAGCCTGAAGTATATATTTAAATACTTAGAGTGAATATAATCATATTAGTCCAATTGGCAATAATAAAAATACTGTCTGAAGGCTAAAGGAATACACTTAAATGTAATTGGGCAGATGACTGATTTAATACCTGCATCACTTTATATTTTATTGTACATTATTCATTTAACATGTATTGAAGCCCTGATATATCTCATGAACTATACCTGACTCTTGACATACACACTGAATAGGACCATATCCTTATCTTCAAGGAGCCCACCCACAAATTAGTAGGAAATTTTTTTTTCATAAGCTAATATTTTGAAAAGTATGTGATAAGTTCTGTAGTAAAGGTTTGGATGAATTGCTTTAAGAATTCAGAGGTAAGCCAGGCATGGTGGCACACGCCTTTAATCCCAGCATTTAGGAGGCAGAGGTAGGAGGATTGACGTGAGTTCGAGGCCACCCTGAGACTGCATAGTCAATTCTAGGTTAGCCTGGGCTAGAGTGAGACCCTACCTCGAAAAACCAAAAACCAAAAAAAAAAAAAAAAAAAAAAAAGAATTCAGAGGTTCAGAGGTGAGGGGATATGTATGTAGAGACAAAGGCAGTTTGGCTTAGCCTCTACTAAGACAGCACCACATGGAGAAGGTCTATCACTAGAGAGTGATTTGTTGTTCTTTTCAAATCTGACTCTTACCTCCTCTTCATTCCTATGTTAGCTAGCATTAAAGGCATGAGGATAAAACTTCCTTTTCCCTGCCCTATTATAATGTTCTCAGAGAATGACTTCATATGGTAAAATTTCCTTTAACCTTCTTCAGAGTCTTCAATTACCCCAAATAGTCACAAGATGCAAGTTCATTATTTGAAATTCAGTCCCTAAAATGGTAACATGGCTTACAGTTTCATTCACATGGAAAGCATCCTTTGTACTTGCAGCTGAATTTGTGAAGCTGGCAGAATTGCCATGCCTGGAAGACCTGGTGTTTGTAGGCAATCCCTTGGAAGAAAAGCATTCTGTTGAGGGCAACTGGATTGAAGAGGCCACCAAGAGAGTTCCGAAACTAAAAAAGCTGGATGGTGAGTGACTCTGGTTGGCTTGCATGTTTTCTAGCCATGCAAGTTGAAATGTTGGCATAGGATTATGTCAGGGAATAAAATGAAGAAAATGATGAATTGTCCCTCATCTTTAAGGTCATTTCTATAGGTCTATATGCAAGTTGATGGCCCAGGTTTTAGGCCAAGTTGAGATGAAACACTTGTAGGATATTTAGACTGCTACTAAAGATCATCCTTAGACTAAAACTTGCCAAAAAAAAAACTAGACTTGGGGTTGAAGAGATGGCTTAGCCATTAAAGGAACTTGCTTGCAAAGCTTGAAAGCCTTGAAGCTGGGTTTTATTCCCCAGTCCCAAGTAAAGCCACATGCATAAATTAGCATGAATCTGGAGTTCATTTGCTGTGGCAGGAAACCCTGGTTGCCCATTCTTTCTCTCTCAAATAAATAAATATAAAAGAAGAAGAAGAGCCGGGTGTGATGGTGCACACCTTTAATCCCAGCAGGCAGAGGTAGGAGGATCACCGTGAGTTCAAGGCCATCCTGAGACTACATAGTGAATTCCAGGTCAGCCTGGACTAGAGAGTGAGACCCTACCTCGAAAAAAAAATAAAAACAATTAAAAAAAAAAAAAGAGCCAGGTGTGGTGGCACATGCCTTTAATTGAGAGGCAGAGGTAGGAGGATCACCGTGAGTTCGAGGCCACCCTGTGAGTACATAGTGAATTCCAGGTCAGCCTGGGCTAGAGCAAGACCCTGCCTTGAAAAAGAAAGAAAGAAGGAAGGAAAAAGAAAGGAAGGAAGGAAGGAAGAATGAACGCTCGCACACACTGGGCATGGTAGTGCACGCCTTTAATCACTTGGGAGGCAGAGGTAGGAGGATCACTGTGAGTTCAAAGCCAGCCTGAAGGCTACACAGTGAATTCCAGGTCAGCCTGGGCTAGAATGAGACCCTACCTTGAAAAACCAAAAAGAAAGAAATCTAGGCTTAAGACTATACTTACAGGAATAATTTCTTTTAAAATATTTATTTATGGCTAGCCATAGTGGTGCATACCTTTAAGCCTAGCACTTAGAAGACTGAGGTAGGAGGACCAATGTGAGTTCAAAGCCAGCCTGAGACTACATAATGAATTCCAGGTCAGCTTGAGCTGGGGTGAGACCCTACCTCAAAAAAATTTTTTTTTAATTTGCCAAGAGAGAGACAGAGAGGAGAGAGACAGAAAACGGACATGCCAGGGCTTCTAGCCACCACATACTCCAGATGCATGGGTAACTTTGTGCATCTGGCTTTATGTGGGTACTGGGGAATTGAACTCTGGTCATTAGGTATTGCAGGCAAGCACCTTAACTGCTGAGCCATCTCTCCAGCACCCTTGGGAATCATTTATATAATTCATTACTAGAAAGATATCTTATTTTTAAGTTGCAAAAATATTATTTTTTTGGACTATTTAGACATAAATGATAGTTTCTTTTTTATAGTTGAATCAAAATTGTAGTGTTCTCTCTTACTTTCTCTGATTTTAGTTTCCCAGTTCCTAAGGTCCATGTTAATGTCAGTAGATATCCTTGACTGACTGGGTGAGAGCTCCACCTCCTTTTTTTTTTTTGGCTTGTGTATGTGTGTGTAGAGTTCATGAGTGTGTTTGTATATGTATTGGGGCATATGTGTACATCTGTGTGTGGAGGCCAGAGGTTGTTATCCGGTATCTTCCTTGATCACTCTACTTTATTTACTAAGACAGCATCTCTCATTTGAACCCAGAGCTCACTGATTCAACTAGTCTAGCTAGCCAGCTTGCCCTGGAGATTACCTCATCCAGCGCTCTGGGATTACAGGCAGGCCACTATGCCTGCCTGGCATTTATATGGGTGCTGGGGATTTGAACTCTGGTCCTCATACTTGTATGGAAAGCTCTTTTTCCACTGTACCACCTCCCCAGTCCCTGAGTGTTGCAGTTAGCTTCTTACTGCTGGAACAAACACAGAACCAGAAACATCTTATTGGAGTAAAGGGTTTATTTCAGGCTTACAAATTCCATGGGAAACCATCAGTGACAAAGAAGCTGGCTCACTTCCACAGATCCAAGCAGAGAGACACCAACAGCCAGCCCCAAGAACAGCCAGAACTCAAAACTGGCTCTTTACACACCTAGTGGGCCACACCTACTTTCCCAGCAGTACTCTGCCTGCTGGAGACTGTAGTTGCAGGGTCAGTGTTAATCAAAAATATCTGAGTCAGGGGCTGGAGAGATGGCTTAGTGGTTAAGGCATTTGCCTGTAAAGCCAAAGGATCCCGGTTCAATTCTCCAGGACCCATGTAAGCCAGATGCACAAGGGGGCACATGCATCTGGAGTTTGTTTGCAGTGGCTGGAGGCCCTGGCATGCCCATTCTCTCTCTCTCTATCTCTCTGTGTCTTTCTTGCAAATAAATAAATAAATAAAATATAGTTTAAAAATAAAAAATAAAAATATCTGAGTCTATGGGGCCATACATTTAAACCACCTCACTTAGCTCCACTTCTTGTAGCTTCTGTGACACTGTGCTAATTAATTTCATCAAACCTTGTTCCTTTATAATATAAATATAAGATGAGGACTGGAGAGATGGCTTAGCAGTTCAGGGCCCAGGTTTAATTTCCTAGGACTCATGTAAGCCAGATGCACAAGGTGGCACATGTGTCTGGAATTCGTTTACAGCAGCTGGAGGCCGTGGTGCCCATTCTCTCTCTCTCTCCCCCCTCCTTCTTTCTCTCAGATAAATAAATAAATACAAGATGATAATATTAATAATTTTAGTATGATCTCATAGTTATGAGAATAAATGAAATAATCTGTTCAACATTGTATTTAGCGCAAAGTATTCAAAAATAGTATCATTGTAATCAGTTTAAAAGACTTAAATAATCCAGAAATGCAAATATATAAAAAATGTTTCAATATAAATTAATTTTGTTTTGACTTTGAATACTACTTTACAATTTAGTTCAGCTGGGCTGTCAATAAATTTAGTCTGTCATTTTTTTTAAATGTTTTTATATTGTATTTATTTATTTATTTAAGAGAGAGAGGCAGATAGAGAGAGTGGGCATGCCAGGGTCTCTAGGTGCTGCAAATAAAATCCAGACTCATGTGCCACCTGCATTTGTATGAATGAATATTTCACAATTCAAAAAGAAAAGGAGGCCAGGCTTGGTGGGCCATACCTTTAATTCCAGCACTAAGAAGACAAAAGTAGGAGGATTGCTGTGAGTTGGAGGCCAGCCTGGACTACAGAGAGAGTTATAGGTCAGCTTGGGGTAAAGTATGACTCTGCCTCAAAAAAAAAATACATAAAGAAAAAGAGGTTGTTTGTAGAGTATGTGTTTAGCATGTGCAAGGTCTTGGTCTAAAATCCCAGCACATACACACAAAAGGGAAAATACATTAGCCTCTTGGATATGTTGGATATCAGCCTTTCTATGTTCACCTTTGGTTGGCGCTAGAGACCATTCTTGTCTTTACTTTCTTCAGAGTTGTACAAAGAAGTGAACTTTCCCTTAAGAATGGAACATAACCCTCAATCTACGCCCTGAAAAGACCAGGCCACATTGGGCTACTTGGAGCAAATACTGACCTCGGGCCAATTGAAACATCTCTAACCGAACCATCTTGCTCCATTCTAAACCAACAGGATAGGTTAGAATAGACAGAGCCACAACTGCTAATTTGCCAGTTTTGGCTACCTCTTCTGTTGCTTATAATCAAAACTATGCTGAAGTGAAGAGCATCAACTTCCAGTGAGAGTTCGAGCAAGTAGAACTCTCATACCTGGTACATGATATATCACTTTGGGAAACCAGATTCTTTATAGGAGCTCTACCTACACATCTGTTGTGACTTAGCAGTTTCGTTCTGGCCTAGCCAGCTCCCCCCAAGATATGTACATGTCCAAAAGCCATGTATGAGGATGTTCATTATAATAGCACTACTGTAGTAGTTTAAAGTTGGAAATAGCACAGTGTCCACCAATAGAATAAATTATAGCATATTCATCCAACGGAATGTTAGATAGCAATGAGAATGAATGAGAAAGTCACATGTGGTGGTGTCATCTTTTAATCCCAGCACTCAACAGAGGCAGGAGGATCATGAGTTAAAGACTAGCCTGGGCTACATAGTAAGACCATATTTCAAAGGAGAAGGATGAGAGGAGAAACTGAAAGAATGAGTGAACTTCAACTTTATATAATACAAATCAATCATACAAACATAATGTCAAACTGAAGAAACCAGACACTGTATACTGTATCATTCCATTTATATAAATTTCAAAACTGGAGCTGAAACTAGTTTTGGGGATGCTCATAATTCTCTCTCTCCTTTCTCAATGGAGCCCAGGGCCTTGTGCATGCTAGGGAAATGCTCTACCAGTGAACTGTCCTCCCCAGTCCTTGTTCTCTGTCTTCAATATGCATGCTAGTTACCAAATGTGCTCACTTTGTGGACATTTGCCACTGTGTGCACTTCTGTGTGATGTATTAGTAAAAAGTTCACTGCCAGAAAAAGTGCTCAGTGCCACCAAGAAAGCAAATGTGTACGTCAGCAGGCCTCATCAGGAAAGGCCTTGAAGTAGTTCTGTACAGCGTTTGTTGCCTGTGTGCTCATGTGTGTGCGGACACATGAGTGTGGAGGCCAGAGGCTGTGGCCAGGAGTCTCCCTCTGTTGCTCTTCACCTTATTTATTGATGATTAGGGTCCTGTTTCACTGAACCTAGAGCACACTGGGAATACAGGCACTTGCCACCATGCCCAGCATTATGTGACTTGTGGGAATTCAAACTCAGGTCCTCATGCCTGTGTGGCAAGAGCTTTATCCACTAAGTGACGCCTCAACCCGAGACGTTTTTCTTACTGTGCACATGTTCATATGTATTCATGTACATTCCAGAGTTTGCTAGTGGAGGTCGGAGGACGGCTTTTGGGATTGGTTTTCTCCTTGTTTGAGGCAGGGTCTGTCATTGTTCACATTGTTTACTGCTGTAGAAGCCAGGCTAGCTGGCTTATGAGCTTCTAGAAAGTTCTCCAGTCTCCACCTCCCATCTTACAGTATATGTTCTGCAATTATAGAAGCCAACAACCAGCTTTGGGTTTTTTGGGGGGGCTTTATTTATTTATTTTTAAATTTTATTTTTTTATTGACAAGTTCCATAATTGTAGACAATAACCCTGGTAATTCCCTCCCTCCCCCCACTTTCTCCTTTGAAACTCTACTCTCCATCATACCCCTCTCCCCTCTCAATCAGTCTCTCTTTTATTTTGATGATGAATACTAATTTTATTTTTTAAATATTTTCATTTTTTTCTTTTTATTTTTTTATTGACAACTTCTATAATTGTAGACAATATCCCCTTTGAAATTCTACTCTCCATCATATCCCCTCCCCCTCTCAATCAGTCTCTCTTTTATTTTGATGTCATCACCTTTTCCTCCTATTATGATAGTCTTGTGTAGGTAGTGTCAGGCACTGTGAGGTCATGGATATCCAGGCCATTTTGTGTCTGGAGGAGCACACTCCAGACGCAAAATGAAGTCCTACTCTTCCCTTGGCTCTTACGTTCTTTCCGCCACCTCTTCCACAATGGACCCTGAGCCTTGAAGGGTGTGATAGAGATATTTCAGTGCTGAGCTCTCTTCTGTCACTTCTTCTCAGTACCATGGTACCTTATGAGTCATCCCAAGGTCACTGCCATTTGAAAAGAGAAGCTTCTCTACCCAGAAGCGAGAGTAGCATTAATATATGGTTATGAACATTAAGAGAAGTGCTTACTGGGCAGTTTGGTGAGCATAATTTATCCAGACACCAGCAAATGTTACTCCTAGGGCTTATGACTAGCCCTGTTGTAGGTGTTCAGTATCAGGGACTTACTCCCTCAGCTCCCAGCTTTTACATGGGGTCAAGGAGATCCAAACTCAGGTGCTCATGCTTGCACAGCAAGCGCTTTGTCCACTGAGCCATCTCCCCGGCCCCGTTGAGTCTTAATTTTTGATTTAGATGGTTATATTCTGAAACAATGGAACTTTCTTACTGAGAGTCTAGAGCTAAGAGTATGTAAGATGAGAGGGCAAGTTGGTCAGTTTAGTTGGAATGAAGGGTGAATAGCTGAAGAGTTACCAATTGTCTGCTGGTGTCAGCTGGTAACTTCAAGTGCTAGAGCTCAGAAACAAATAGCCCTTGGCTACCAAGTACCTGCTGATGTGTTTTGTTTTTTCTGTTTCAATTTATCTAACCTTAGTGTTTAATAATTAAGAGAAAGTCACATGGGGCTGGAGAGATGGCTTAGCGGTTAAGCGCTTGCCTGTGAAGCCTAAGGACCCCGGTTCGAGGCTCATTTCCCCAGGACCCACATTAGCCAGATGCACACGGGGGCGCACACGTCTGGAGTTCGTTTGCAGTGGCTGGAGGCCCTGGCACGCCCATTCTCTCTCTTTCTCTCTCAAATAAATAAAAATAAAAATAAATTTTTTAAAAAGAGAAAGTCACATAAAAATTCAGATTTCTGACAACAGAAATTGCAATTTTTGAGAAAAATAAAAAATTCCTGAAAAAAAAGTCTCAGTCAGGCATGGTGGCATATGCCTTTAGTCCCAGCACTTGGGAGGCAGAGATAGGAGAATCGCCATGAGTTTGATGCCACCTTGATACTACATAGTGAATTCTAGGACAGCCTGGGCTAGAGCGAGACCCTACCTCAAAAAAAAAAAAAAAAAAAAAAAAGAAAGAAAGAAAAAGAAAAAAAAAATCTGCAATTTTTTTCCCCCCGAGGTAGTGTCTCACTGTAGGCCAGGCTGACCTGGAACTCCTTCTGTAGTCCCAGGCTGGCCTCGAACTCATGGCAGTCCTCCTATATCTGCCTCCCAAGTGCTGGATTAAAGACATTGGCCACCCTGCCTCGCCTGCTGCAACTGTTTTCACAGGTTCTGAGGGTCACACTTTGTGCTGCAGCTTGAGCAGCGCGTACTTTGTCCACTGAGCCGCCTCTCCAGCCCTCTCAGCTTGTTTCTCTTTTTAAAAAATTATTTATTTATTTATTTATGCGAGAAAGAGACAGACAGCGAGAGATCAAATGGGTGCGCCAGAGCCTCTAGCCACTGCAAATGAACTCCAGATGCATGTGCCACCATATGCATCTGGCTTTACCTGGGGACTGGGGAATTGAATCTGGGTCCTTTGGCTTTGCCAGCAAGTACCTTAACCGCTAAGCTAGCCCTCTCTCTCTAGCTTCATTTTTCTTGTTGTTGTTTTGTTTTCAGTTTTTTTGTTGTTTCGTTTTTCGAGGTAGAGTCTTACTCTAGCCCAGGCTGACCTAGGATTCACTCTGTATTCTCAGAGTGGCCTTGAACTCATGGCAATCTCCTACTTTTACCTCTGGAATGCTGGGATTAAAGGTGTGCACCACCACGCCCAACTGTTTTGGATTTTTGTTTTTGAGGTAGGATCTCACTCTAGCCCAGGCTAACCAGGAATTAATTCACTGTGTACCTCACGGTGTCCTCAAACTCACAGCAATCCACCTACCTCTGTGAGTGCTGAGATTAAAGGCATGCACTGCCATGCCCAACTACCTTATAGGTTATCTCTATGAAATTATTTTCATTATGGCACATTTCACAGCATCTCAGAGCTTCTCAGGTGTGTGAGCTTGGTGAGCCATGCTTGTAATCCCAGTGTTCAAGAGGTTGAGGTAGGAGGAATGGACTTTGAGTTTGAGGCCAGCCTGAGCTACAGAAGGAAACCTTGCCTCAAACAATAGCAGCAAGTTGGGTGTGGTGGTACATGCCTTTAATCACAGCAGTAGGAAAGCAGAGGTAGGAGGATTGCCATGAATTCAAGGCCAGCCTAGGTGAGTTCCAAATCATCCTGGAATACAGTGAGACTACCTTGGAAAAAAAACAAAGTACAGTCAAACAACAGCAACAGCAAAAAAGAATTTTCACAATCTGTTGAAAATGATCTGAAATATTTTTTTTTTCATTTTAGGTACTCCAGTAATTAAAGAGGATGAAGAAGAAGACAGTTAAACCTGTATTTTCCACTTTGTGCTAATTTATTTAAATGTCATGAGAACAATAGTTATGTTTTGTATAATTGTGTATTTTAAAGACTCTGTGAAGGCAAAAAGGTTCTTAAGATAAAACATATCTCTCACTTCCATCTTTTTAAAACCTATCCGGTTTCTCCCCCAAACCAGTAACTTTAGCCCAGTTGCACTTTGGGAAAGTATAATCGTCCACTTTTGTCTGAGTCTTCATTATGTGCCACATGGCCCCATTACTGCATGTACAGACCAGTCATTTTCACAGCATAGGGACAGATGGTCCCTTTTTAGTTCGTTTTGTGCCAGGCATTTAAAAGATGTACTTCCAGATCTGCAGGTCCGTGCAGATGCATCACACTGGGCCATCGGGCAGCGTGGTGGCACAGGAGTCTTCTTAGAGCACAGCAGCAGCGCTGGAGCCAAACGGCTGAGTCTCATCGGCCGCGCAGGGGGAACAAGGAAGAATGAGGCGCTTGGAGGCCTCCTAGCTTGTTTGCTTGCTCTTTCCAAAAATGTGTGTGCTGTGAGCTGGAATGTAGGCCATGCTCACATGAATGGCTATTTGTCCTACGTACAGTCACTTTGTTCCCAGTCAGTGAAGATGACGACTGGCATGATCACTCCTTTGACAGTGATGTGGCCTTGTTACCCAAGTGGACCTGGCCATAAGCACAGTTTTTGGCTTATAGTTCCTTATATGTTTAAAGCAGTAGTCAGCAGTTCTGGCCTAAATATCAACCCATGAGATAAGTCAAAATGTGTGCTTATGATTAGGCCTGTTGACCTTCAGTGTCACAGTTATGAGGGGACCAATTTCAAGACTGAATTTGGTTCGAAATAAATGTAACTTAGTATTTCAAAATATATTTTTGAGAGGATCTAAGTTAAACAGTTCTTAAAGTGTATCACGTATGTGGTGTAAGGGGAGGAGAGAAGTGTTTCAGGATAGGATCCCAGGTAAATGGCAGTACATAGGGGATTGTCTCCTATGAGTACTGTAGGTGGGTTAATTTCAAAATTACAAAGCAATAGTTAGATGCAGAGATTAGAATTTATCATATATGAAAATATTCTTTCTGAAAATGCAAGACATTGTCAGTACCAGATGAAGTCCCTAGTGGGCTGCGACTGAATCACTGATGGATTTTGCAGAAATCAGTAGCCCTTGCCAAATTGTGCCTAACGTCTCTCAGCCAGAGACTTCTGATTCTCATTTCCCCGTCTACATGTAAATCTACTTGTATGAAATCACAGTGAAGGAGAGGAGAATTATGTAACTAGTCCTCGATTTGAGATTTAAGTAGGAATTAAGATTTCTCTAAAAGTCACTCTGATCAAAAGGGACCACTGCTTTGACAATCAAATCTAAAGTCCAACAAGAACACGTAGTCTGCCACCTTGTAAGCATCATTTTGAGCTCTTGTTTTTCAGGCGCATCCATCCACATCCCTAATCTCTGCTGTGAGCCTTCATGTTCTTGGAGATGTGTAAGAGGCATATGCTGAGAAGGAACATTTTTTCACCGATGGTTTGCACCTTGTCCACAGGCAAATTAAAGCCTTATTACTATGTATGGCTATACTTCCTAAAAATTACTCTGGAAGTGAATATAATAGAAAATTGATGGCTTTATATTGAATTTATTTGTGAAATGACATAGTGTTTGGTTTTTATGGATTCTGTAATATGGAGTTTTGTGTCCATCGCACACAAAAATCATTCTCAGTTCCATTCCACAAATATTTGAATGTCTTTTATACATTCTTTTTCCTGGGCTTAAGGCCAGAATCCATATGCAATTAGAAAATGTAGGCTGGGTATATGAGCATATGGATATTCTATCAGATTGTTCCTTGAGCCATCTTTTACTGCTAAAAATTTAGTTAATGAGACACCTTTTGTCTCTGCTTGTAAGAGGAGAGATCTGGCCTATGTTAGTGAGTCCCTTAAACAACTCCTGTTCTTGTACATGATGGTTAAGCTCTAGAAGCAGTCCACTATTGTTTCATAGTAAATTTGGTTGTGATTTAATCAGAATTCTATCTTTTTGTATGTTCCCTAATTCGAGCCTAATGGCTGTTACACCTAACCAGGCTTTGAAAGGTGTTTGTGTTCTCTGCTTATACGAGTTTGTCCCATTAAGCCAGGGGGTCTCCGTGTCAGCACTACTTACATTTAATACTGGTAACTCATGTTGGGGGCTGTCTTACGTATTGTAGGACATTTAGCAGCATCCTTGGCCTCTACTCCTTAGACGCCATTAGCTCCTCCTCTCTAGTTATGATGATAAAAGATGTTTACAGACCTTGTCATCTGTCTCCAGAGAACAGGTTCTCCCCTGGTTAAGAACCATTGCTTTTCATTCCACATTCCTTCTGTGCAGTCTTATTTTCACTTCACAGCTATGTACCACTAGAATTTCTGTATGAAAGTGACATATTTCATCACCATGGATGGTTATCAGTGGTGTATCCCTTTCTGCAATGCTCAATTTCATAAATTTCATAGTGTAAGAAACTCAGGGCTGGAAGGTTCATCACCAGTATCTCAATTTTAATATCTTTGCTTAGGTCAGTGATTATTAACCTACCTCTCTCTCTCTTACTCTAACAGAATCCAACTTTATGATAGATTTTGCTTTGTCTCTAAAGTTCAATATTTTGAGCATTCTTTAGCAAATGCATCATTATTCATTGTCTCATACTGTACCAGTTGGCACTTATTAGATATAGAAAATAGTGTGCAGTTTTCATGTATGAAAGTTAGCTAGGGTAGACCTTGAGTTTGACAGTGATCAGAAGTGTACCAACTCCTACCTGGTCAATGACTGGACCCATCCCGTGTGCAGAGGTGTAGAAAGCATGTGCATGTGGCTTCTGAGTGGAAGTTCCCACTTGTATAGGTGCTTCTTTTGACACTTTGGCCAGTGGTCTGAAAGCAGACTAGGAGGAACCAGAAATGACTCTTTCCTGTTGAGTTATTCTCAGAGTTGGTAATGTGTAAACAGAGTTGGACTCTTTTATCTGGGGTTTTCTTAAGGATCAGTGGAAAAGTAGGCCAGCAGAGAAAGGTATTATTTAATCAGTCACCTAAAAAATGTGGGGGAAGTGTTAAAGCATCCATCATGAAGAGTTTGTGTCTCTCAACTGCAGGAGATCACCATTTCACAGAGGCCTTCCACATTTAAGTATTGGTAATAGAACTGCTAACCTGAAAGTTATCTTTTACCACAAATTCATCCATTGGACATGCATTTTCTTTGTGTCTGTATATAATGGAGCACGATTCGATGTAGCAGGGTCGCTGCTTCTGACAGCTAACCTGACCATGTTCCCTTATGTTTGCTCAACTGTGACATACTTTCTTTTCATAAAACTGTTAACAGCTTTACAAAACTTGAGTTACACTTTAAAAAAAAAATCACCAATTTTTTTAGAACTACATATCTGTATCTTTATTACTGCCTTCTTACTGACCAGTAATTGCAAAGGAAGAAAACTGAAAGGAGAAACTAGACTTACCTTCTTCTGGCCTAAGACAAATTGGTTCACTTGAAATATGAAGAAATCATAATTGGATTCTCATTAATTTCCAATATTGGGCAGTTTACAAGGGGAAGCAGCCAACCAAATTATGAGCTAACAAATCTAACAGGGGGTTGGGGAGAATGAACTGTTTTTCAGTAGTTGCACTTTAAAATTGTAAGCATTGTTGGGAAGTCCTTGCAAACGGCAGATGTATAAATACCCAACCTGTACATAGATGTTCAAGAATCACACCTCTCCCTTGCTCACTCCAAGCCCACGGAAGCAGTTGTCTTAAATCATCAGTTCAGATTTCGTGACTTTCCTACTTGGATCTTCTGTGTCTGTAGTCCAAGGTCCTCCCTCTGCGGCTGTGTAAAGTAGCTCTCCTGCTCAGAATAGATACTTTGTAAGTTTTCTGTGTCTACACTTAAATTTTTTGATGTCTGCTACATTAAGTGGTGGCTGCATTGTGTGGGTGGGCTGCTCCTTGCTGCGTGGATCAGTGGGGCACCTGCCTGTGAGGTACTGTTAAAGAGGACGGCGGGATGAGCTTTGGAGCATCTGCATAAACACAGCTACTTCACAGGCATTATTCCAGAATCTTTTGCTTCAAGAACCAATTCCATTATGTAGAACATTTTAACATCTATTAAATGGTAATACCTTTTATACACAGTGCTTTTGTAGCATGACTTTATGGCTAAGCTTATCGTGTTAAATTATTTACAAATATTGAGTTTCTGAATGTTATTTTGTGAGACTTGTTTTAAAATAGTAATAAATTGTTATTTTATAAAAAAAAATTGTCTTGGGGTTATAATCATTAGTTTTAGTTAATTTAGAGTAACTATGTAATCTCCAAATACTCAATTTTGAAGAAATTCAACGTTTGGATAACATAGTCCATTGCAGCATGTGGGACAGGGTGTGGGGAACAGGGATAAGGAAAGAGGGACAGGGAGACAACTTATTTCTTTATATTATGATTTTTTTAAGTACCAATAATATTGACCCATTCCCGGTTTATAATCTTTGACCAATATTTGCCCAGTGGAAGGAGTGCTTCCAGGGATAGTGAATTACTATTGCACTTGGCCAGTCCTGGCAAAGGTTAGTTGATGATCCCTTGAGAAACAAGAATAACCAGCAGGATTAGTAACACACTTTGCCAGCTCATATTCTGTGCAGTCAAAATGTAATTTTGATAACTGAATAGGGCTGTAGTGTGGTTTTTACTCTGTTTTAAAAATATTTTTATATAGGCCGGGCATGATGGCACATGCCTTTAATCCCAGCACTTGGAAGGCAGAGGTAGGAGGATCGCCATGAGTTCAAGGCTACCCTGAGATTACATAGTGAATTCCAGGTCAGCCTGGGCTAGAGTGAAACCCTACCTCAAAAAAAAAAAAAAAAAAAAAAAAAAAAATCTTTGAGAGAAAGAAAGGCACATAAAGAGAATGGTCCCACAAGGGCCTCTAGCTACTGCAGACAAACTCCAGACACATAATCCATCTTGTGCATGTTACTTTACGTGGGTCCTGCGGAATTGAAGCTGGGCCTTTAGCTTTGAAGACAAGTGCCTCAACCACTAAGCCATCTCTTCAGCCCTAATTTTCACTTCTTAATCCACAGTTCCTTTTTTGCTAGACTTCCTAAATTTGTTGTGTGTGTATTTTTTTTTTTTTTTTTTTTTTGGTTTTTCTAGGTAGGGTCTCACTCTAGCCCAGGCTGACCTGGAATTCACTATGGAGTCTCAGGGTGGCCTCGAACTCACAGCGATCCTCCTACCTCTGCCTCCCAGTGCTGGGATTAAAGGCGTACGCCACCATGCCCAGCTGTATGTTTTTTAAACAATTCCTGAGCCCATAAAAAGAGAATTCTGCCAGATGTGGTGGCGCATGCCTTTAATCTCAGCACTGGGGAGGCTGAGGTAGGAGGATCACTGTGAGTACTCCAGAGTTCATTCCAGCCTGGGCTAGAATATAAGACCCTGCCTTGGGGAAAAAACAAAAACAAAAACAAAAACAAAAACAAACAAACAAAAAAAAAACACAGAGAGAGAGAATGCTTCAGGCAGGCATGATACATGCTTTCAGGAGGCAGAGGTAGGAGCATCACTGAGTTTGAGGCCAGCCTAATACTACACAGTGAATGGTCAGTCTGGGCAAGAGTGGGACCCTACCTTGAAAAAACAAAACAAGAGAATGCTTCAATTCTGATCATAGTCATTGTCATTTTTAAAACATTTAATTATTTTTTATTATTTGAGAGAGAGACAGAATGGACATGCCAGGGCCTCCAGCCACTGCAAATGAACTCCAGATGCATGTGCCACCTTGTGTATCTGGCTTATGTGGGTCCTGGGGAATCGAACCTGGGTTGTTTGGCTTTGCAGGCAAGTGCCTTAACTGCTAAGCCATCTCTCTAGCCCCATTGTTATTTGTAGTCCAATGTTTTCAAGAACCAAGGATGGGCGTCTAAGAGCATCTCGGGAGGCTAAGGTAGGAGGGTAAGTTCAAGGCCAGCCTAGGATACAGAGGAAAACTGTCTCAAAAAAAGGGGGGGAGGGCTGGAGAGATGGCTTAACGGTTAAGCGCTTGCCTGTGAAGCCTAAGGACCCCAGTTTGAGGCTCAATTCCCCAGGACCCACGTTAGCCAGATGCACAAGTGGGCGCACGCATCTGGAGTTCGTTTGCAGTGGCTGGAGGCCCTGGAGTGCCCATTCTCTCTCTCTGCCTCCCTCTCTCTGTCTGTCACTCTCAAATAAATAAATAATAAACAAAAAATTTTTTTAAAAAGGGGGGAATGACTGGAAAAAAATTAAGTATAGGTCAGACATAGAGGCACATGTTTATCATCCCAGTACTAGGGAGGCTGAGACAGGAGGATGGCAAACTTGAGGCTAGCCTACGCTGCATAGCAAGTTGCTGGCAAGCTTCAGCTATCTAGGAAGAGATCCTCTTATAAAGTGAATACACAAAGGTGTATTATGTTCCTATGTACAGACATAGAAGGAAGCTCGCACACACTAGGAGAGAAAATTAACACTTTGTTGTTGTTTTGGTTCTTCAAGGTAAGGTCTTGTCCTAGCCCAGGCTGACCTAGAATTAGTCTCAGGCTGACCTAGAACTCAGAGCAATCCTCCTACCCTAGCCTCCCAAGTACATTGATCAGAGGTGTGTGCCACCACGCTCAGCTGCATTTGTTTTTAATACCACGCATGTAACATTTAAGAGACAGGAGAAGTATCAGCAGGAGTGAGAATGGGAGGAGAGGATAATGGGACACAGGTAAGTTCAAAATACAGTACACACACACACACATGAAATTGTCAAAAAGCAAATGTGTACATGTATGGATTAGGAGTATGCAAGGTTACTATGTGATAAAGTGTGCAATGCATCAAAGTGTGAGAAATGGAATGCACCATGAAGTGGAAGAGGGTGTAATACTCACAAGAGTGGAAGGAGTACCTTCATGAGTGTTGAGGGAGAAGTGAATTTGTGAAGATAGAGTCAAGTGGGGTGAGTGTGTGTGTACTTGATGTTGGTAGGAATGGGGGAAGATACGAGTCTGGCTGGTAGGGGCAGAAACATGGCAAACGCTTATGGGAGAAGTGAAAATATGTAAATTTGTTTAGAAGAGGAAAGCAAAAATGTGAAGGAATGAGAGGTCCAGATATGATGTGTATAGAAAAACATACACTACTATTACTGCTCATACATTAACAATCACAGTTACAAATGGCACCAGAGTTCTACTTGCCCCTTCTCTGCCCTGCCCCAACGTTAGATCCTCTATGCAACCCAGCCATATTTGTTAAACCAACTTTATTTTGTTTCATTTTTATTTATTTATTTTGAGGTAGGGTCTCCCTCTAGCCCAGGCTGACCTGGAACTCAATTCTGTAGTCCCAGGCTGGACTTGAACTCACAGCAATCCTACTACCTCTGCCTCCTATGGAGGTGCTGGGATTAAAGGCGTGTGCCACCATGTCCAGCTACCCAACTTTAATTTAAAATGATGGGAAAGCCCTATAGAACATTTAACGTTTTAAAGTTTTTATTCAAGATCTTCAAATTTAGAACACTTACAATCCACATGAACAAGAATTTATGACAAAGATCTGCAGTGGGGAAAGGTATTACTTATTCATATCAATCTTCTCATGTGATTTATAGTTATATTCACCTTATGCAGTGAAAATTTGATTCACATAGCTCCACAAAAGCAGTACTTTTCTAACATTCCATTTTGTACTCTTAGAATACTTACCAATTAAATTGATTCAGAGGTTGAAAGTTGAGAAATAAATCTGTTTTGTAAAGCTGAGTGATATCTAATAAATTCACATTTCCTTAATATAATCAGGAGTAATTTACAGTAAACTGTCCACAAGGTTAGTAACAAATGTAAGTTTGCATTTGTACTGAACATCTGCTGTGAACCAGGCTCTGCACTGAACATATGATTTAGCAATTTCACATTTAATTCCCTGAATGGGAAGTGTCATAGCTTCACATTTTTTTTTTACCATAACAGCTTCACTAAACTCTTCTGTCCAAGCCTTTCCCTGTTATTTTAGCCAGCTTGACTCACTTCTGTTGCACCAGCTCAGGGCAATCTCATGATTTTGAGAATATAACATGAATATGCAGGCCTGACTCTCCTGCCCCATCACAGCGGAAGAAAACAAAACAAAATACAGAGCAAGGCTGGGTCATGACTATTCAGAGACAGGCCAGTAAGACAGCACGAGAACTAAAGCAGCTGGGACCTAGGTCTGCACTAAAGGCCCCGCTCCGCCAGTACTCAGAAGTTCCCATCCAGGCCCAGCTGCAGGAGGGCGGCCTCAGCCTCCTCCTCCTCCTCTTTGGCTTCCTCCTCGCGGATCTGCACCATCAACTGGAAGAGATTAGGTGCCGGTCTTTCCCCAGCTCCCGTCAGCCACAGCTGCCTTCGGATGGCCCCACTGTGGTTGGCTCCAGCAATGACCTGCTCCAGGCGAGCCTGGTTCACATTCTCTTTATCAATGGCTCCCTTTTCCACAACCTTTTGCAACAGAGGCTCCAAACGAATGACATAAGCAGATAACTTTTCTCCTGGATTCTGATAAGTGTTCAGAAACCTGACCTGAACGTCCCTAGAGTTCTCCACGCTCCCAAACACCTGCTCAAGAGCCTTCAGGCATTCCACAGTGGTTATGGCGGGGTTGCTGGTCTTGAGGATGCGAATGACATCCGCAGCGGGGCCTCTCAGACTTTCCATCAAACGCCGTCTTTTTTCTACATCAGACACCTGCCAACCCTCTATCACCTCATTAGTGTGCTCCAGCCAGGTTTCAAAGGTCTCCTCGCCAGGCCCCAGGATGTCCTTCCCGGAGAAGAGCGTTAATTTCTTGTACCATATGGACTCAACAAGAGGCTGAATAACATTATCCAAAACATAACTGAGCATCTCTGCCGACATTTCTGGGTTTGGAGCCGAAGCCGGGTTTTGAAACCCAAGGACACGGGCAACATCTTGCACAGTCCACCCCTCTCTAGCTAGGAAGAGATGCAACCGTTCTAAAAACTCAGCATCAGATGTGGGAGGCTTGAACATCACCTTCCACATCCCTCCTTTCCCTGGCATCTCCCTGGGGATCAGGGAATAATCAACTGCTCCAGTGAGCTCCAACAAGGCTGCTTTTGCATTTTCTTCCCTCCAGAACATTCTCCCAAGTACTCGATAGGAACGTGGGGCATCGCAGCCTGAAGGGCCTCTTCGATTTCGGCCTCATCACAGTTCACCGGGATCCCCCAAACGAGCAGAGCTCTCTGGGAGTTAACATCCATGCCCCTGCACCAGTCTTCCAACAGCGTCATCGCCATCGCCCCCGATTCTACAGATCCAGATCGGCCTGGGTCACCGCTGCCCACCAAGCAGGCCGGGGCCGGAGGGGGGAGTAAGATCAGGCAATCACAGGCAGCAAACGACACCACAGTGCTCCCACCTCTCCCCTTCCCGGTCCCAAAGTTAGTCTCGGGGACACTCAAGTCACGCGGCCGTCGCCATCTTCCGCCCGGGCCGGGGACCACGGCCTGGCGAAGGCGGCGGGCCCGGGGCGTGGCGGTTCCTCCGGTGGCCACGGGTCCCCGAGACCACCGGCTGTTTTTGCGTTTAGCAAACGACGAGCGCGGTGATCCCAAGGTCGGGGCGGGCAGGCGAGCGGCTTCTGGAAGGAAGGTCGCAGGGACCCCTCGGGGCGGAGGAGACGGAGGAGCGAGGAGGGCGGAGAAGTGCGGCGGAGCAGCGCACACGAGGACGGGCCCGGAGACCTGAGCGCGCGCGCGCGCGGCCGCGGGCTCTGCGCAGCGCATCCGCGGTGGGCGGAGCCCGGCGCCCGCCTCCCCCATCCCCGGCGTCCCGCCCGGTGTAGCCATGGCAACGGTGGGCGTGACGACGCGAGATGAGCGCGCTCGGAGGGTCTAGCGGTTACCATGGAGCCCGCGAGGGGCTTGGACGCTCTGATGGCGCACTTCCTCTTTCGTGTTTTCCAGATTAAAAAAAAAGACCTGAAGACATCAGGTCAGCCTGGGCTAGACTGAGACCCTACCTCGAAAAACCAAATATATATATATATATATATATATATATATATATATATATATATATATATGTGTGTGTGTGTGTGTGTGTATATATATATATATAAATTGCTAAACAACTGAAATATATGCATCATGGTGGGCTGGTCTGGGGTTGCTCATTCGCCCTAAGCATTCACTATCTGCACATGCGCTTACCTGATCACTCTGCCGCCACTATATTCGCTCAATTGAAACTTTTAAAAAGAGTATGTCATCTGTGGCCATGGGAAAGGCATTTTTAAGCTTCTTGTGTACATTTTTTTTAAATCAGTAAGTCATCTTTGTAGTCAGACAAGCTGTGTTATGTCCTGTCTTGGCCCTATTAACAATGGACTAGTAAAAGAGTCCTTATGGTTCAGAAATGTTAAGTAATTTCCCTTCAAGCAAAACAAGACCTACTTACGTCAATCCCAGATGGCGAAAAATCCCCCTTAAAACACAACATTCAACTCTGGAAATTTTAAGCCTTATTTAATAAAAGGTCTTAAGATACAGGACATTCAAAAGTAAATAAGTTACATAGGTACATTACAATCACATCAGCAAGATTCTCTTTAGTGTATTAATTTTTTTTATAAAAAGCACACAAAAAATAAAATCTTCAGTCTGGTCTATCACAACTGTACAGCAAGAGGTAATATTTATATATATATATATGTACACTATTTTAATATGTAACAGTCTTTTTAAAAAAGGGGGTGCCACAGGCAGCAAACACATGAAAGGCAGTGTGATCATTTCTGTTTCAAAATAAAAAGAATATACTTATTTTATATGCTATTAAAATATTTGTACAATAATTACAGACTGTCAAGGCTGTTCCTGTGCTCTGTCTCCTCCAACAAGGCCTTCAATTGAGAGACAAATGAGGAAAAAGGTGAAACAGCTGTAAATTGTTTTGTTAGAGGCAACTATTAACACAGCCAAATGTGGGTTGGACACACTTGTTCTATAAAAAATATGCATACTTCCTGTAAACCAAAGAAGTTAGGCTTGCCAGTGAATAAATAACCCAGAAAAAAGAGCCCCAGTGACATGTAAAGAACTGAGGCTTAAGTATATATTACACCCTCCTTCACCTTATCATCCGGCACAGGAGAAGAAAGAGGTTAGGTCAGTGAGGCAGTTAAATATAGGCGATCCCTTCAGACATCAGCAGCACGAGACATCTGTGCCAGGGCTGGAGGTGGGGTGGCAGAGGGGCAGGTATGTACCTTAGCTGTAAGGGGAGCTGCTGAAGGCATGGAGGACAGTAATGATGGCACTGTCTCCTTGGATGGTAAGAGACCTCAGAAATGGTCCAGAACACAGGCACTATGTCAGTTTCACGCCCTTGGCTGAATGGAGGTGGAGGCTGGGAGGCGGACCGGGGGAGATAATAGGACAGTGTAAAGCTGGACTTGTCATTTGTCTTTAAAGCGAAGAACTCTGAAAAGGATGGGAAAACATCAAGAAAAGCCCAATGTGTTCACATGGAAAAAGCACCAGTAAGGATGCTGGTTTCTGCGGCCACACTTACTGCTATGGCTGGCAGGTCAATTGCCACAGTCGCACCCGCCCTCTAAACATCTCCTTTTTGACACTTCATTCTCAACACAAAGGCATCCCGGAGCATGGAGTCTCCTAAAATACAATGTCAGGTGGGAGTAACACTTAGAGGTTCCATCTTGAATTTTCCTTGGCTACATTCACCTGGTCTGGTTTCTGTAAGCTTAGCATCACTTTCTTAATTGTCAAAAGACTCCCAAGTACTAGATGGTACCACGGGACAGTAGGGTCTCATATGACTGAGGGTGGTTTTGGATATTAAATGTCCATAACGAGTCCTTAAACCAAATGTGGTTTAACTAGAAAAAAAAAAAAAAAAACCTTAGGAAACATAAGTAACACTTTGGGGCTAAGCTGTGAAGGCACTCATAAAAGTGAGTTTAGAAGAGAGCCTAAATTTGCCGCCCTCTGGCTTCTGGAGGGTACACCAGATTTTTGCAATCTTGAGATTCTGAGTTTGTAGAGAAGCCTAGGGAAGAAATGAATTTGAAGATGTAGGTAGCTGTCCAGGAATCTTGGTTGGGGAGGAGTTTTGTTGCCCCCATTGCCAGGGTCTTATAGAATCATATTAAATGCATAAATGAATGTGAATACCGTCTAGTGCATAGTTTAAAAACTCCATCTCCATTCCCAACATGATGCCTACAGATTATCTCCTAATGACAGAGAAAATGATCCTTTTTGGAGCCTTCCTAAAATGTTGACCTGTCATACACACATTCACTCAGAATTTCTTTAGCACAACTAAAGTTGAGCAGTAAGACCAGAAAAATAACACACACACACACACACACACACACCCAATGGAATTGGCATGTGAGAGGTTGGCCTCCAGAACATTCTGGTCCTTTTACTTCAGTGACTGCATGCCAAATATGGCTTCTTCAAGCCAGAATACAGGCCTGACAAACAAACTAGAATCCTGGCCTCCTGCCAATTCCCTCAAGCATTCTGAAAGGACAGAAGGGACAGCGACAAGAACTGCCTTTGATCTCGCCCACTCCTGCTAGGCTGTGGGGCTTTGATGACCTTCTCCACCGCCACCCCCCCCCCTTACAGTGCTACTATCATTCCTACTGGCAAGAGCTTCCAGAGCAACAAGGTAAGGGACCCTAGGGCCTTGGGAATTAAGGTGAGGGGTTGGGGGTGTCAAGAAGGCGCCTTATTTTGGGATAAATGCACTTGGGCCTCTGGAATGCAGAAGGCCCCTGGTCCCTGAGAGGATGTTAAAAAATTAAATATTAAGAATAAATAAATAGCTCCCAAATGACACGAGTCAAGGAATGAAGGCTCCTGTCCAATCTAGTTAGGAGACATCCACCTCCCAGGGAAGGTTCCAGAAATCTCCAGCTTGCAGGACTGGGGGAGGGGGGGGGCTAAGGTATGCACATCGACACTGGGAAGGGTGCAGTGGGGTTAGGTAGGTGGCAGCTGCTGAGGGCAGGACAGAGGCAAGCAGAGAGGCGGCACCCAGGAGGAAGTAGGAGCAGGCCAGGCCTTCCAAGGACCTGCTTGAGGGTAAACTCCCTTAGCCTCCAGGACCCAAAGGTATTTGGCAAAATGGTGGGAAGTAGGAAGAGCCAGGCTAGTCAAGGCTCTCTCAGGCCTAGCCCTGCAGCTTCTGGCCTTTGTTCAATTAGTTCCCTTTCCTGCAGCAGGCTGGGATCAGGGACTTGAACACTGGCTCCTTCCGCCTCAAACGTTTGAGAAAACTTTCCAACCCCAGTAGGGTTGCTAGCAAGCAGCAGAACGGTAGTACCTACCCTGGGCCTTACTCCTGGGGAAGAGGTGACCTGAAAAAGGGTCACTGGAGCAGCTTAGGCCTGAACACTGTTGCACAGGGACAACACAGGCATCAGACCACCACACACGGTCTAGAGCAGTCCCTTTTCCTGGGGCTTGGGTCAAGGCTTGCTCCTCTGGAGGAGGAGGAGGAGGAGGAATAATGCTGCAGTGGTGTTGAGCTTGTGCTTGGCTGGCCATGGTGGCTTTCCTAGAGGCAGGCAAGAGGGTGGAGGAGGCAGAGATGCAAAGACTGGCGGCAGCACAGATCAGAGAGGCGGCTGCAGAGACCCTCCCGCCCCTTTCCTCCAGGGGTCCAGGGCTCTCAAGGCTCCAGGAGGGCAGAACAATTTCACGACGTCGGACAGGCCAGATGCAAAGAGAACTGGATCCTGCAGCCCTTTAACACAGCCCCTGGGGCCTCGGTAAATACAAGAGCCGTTTATTCATGGTCGCCTTTGTTTTGCAGAGAAAAGTCCACGTGACCCTTTCCTGGCTCCCAGGGGCAGAGAGGCCGGGCAGCGCAGCGGAAGGATCCATCCGGGCATTCAGCCCTTCTCGCCGTCGCCATCACCGCTCTCATCGCGCAGAGCCTGCGGGTGCGCCGCGGCGGCGGCGGCGGCGGCAGCTGCAGCGGCGGCGGCGGCCTCGGCCTCCTTCTCCTTGAGCCTCAGTGCCGCTGCCTTCTTCTCCTGCTCCGCGTGGCTCTTCATGTGAGCGCTGCGGCTCTTCACCTTGAAAAACACCCTGCAGAAGCGTGACAGGGGCACTGGGTGAGGGACCCTCTTCCGCACCGGGGATGCTCAGCCCGCAGCCCCTCGGGCAAACCCTGCCCGCCCATGACGTCACTGCCCTGGAAACCCGCTGAGCCAATCAGAAGACAGACACCCTGACTTTGCCCACGCCCGGCACAGATTCCGCCCCAATCCCAGCTTCAACTCCGGCCACGGGTCCCCCACCGTAAGGACGGTCCGAGGGACGTCATACCTGCCGCATTTTTTACAAGGGAACGTGTTCTCCTGATTCTGGGTCTTATTAAATGTCTCCGGTTTCTTCTTCTTCTCCGTAAAAGGTAGCGACCTGCGGGGCTTCCCGGGCCCCTCGCGGGTCTTCTCCGGGCCCCCGCCGGTGGGGTCAGAGCCAGGCGCATTGGACTCGTGGCTCCGGAGGATGAGGATGTCGTTGGCCTGGAGAGAATCAACAAAGGAGCGTTGAGTTGCGGGGAGAAGGATGTAAATTCAAAGGTCATGTCACTCCTTGCCAGGTTGGCCATCTAGTAGCCCCTTGATTCCTTCCAATGGCAGGGCCCGCTGGCTGCTTTCCCAAGCCCACTGCGGCTGGGGTTGGCTCTAGCTCTGTCATTGCCAACATGGCCAGTAGCTGTGGGGCTTCTTACCCTGATCTTTCTTTTGTTTTTTAAGATGACTTAAAAAAAAAAAATTATTGACAGAGAGAGAGAGAATGGGTGCACCAGGGCCTCCAGCCACTGCAAACGAACTCCAGGCACATGCACCACTTTGTGCATCTGGCTTATGTGGGTCCTGAGGAATAGAAGCCTTTGGCTTTGCAGGCAAACGCCTTAACCATTAAGCCATCTCTCCAGCCCAGCCCCCACCTTTTTTTTGTTGTTGTTTTTTTCGAGGTAGGTTCTTGCTTTAGCCCAGGCTGACCTGGAATTCACTATATAGTCTCAGACTAGCCTCGAACTCACGACGATCTTCCTACCACTGTCTCCCGAGTCCTGGGATTGAAGGCGTGCACCACCATGCCCATCGTGACCCTAATCTTTCTATCTCAAGTAATCAAACGTGTTCATATGTTCTGACAGCTAGTCCAATCATACCTTCATAATGACATTTAGTTTTACATAATGTGCCAGCTGGTAGGGAGACAGGCTGGTAAAGAGGAGCCTCTGTCCCCAGAAAGCCTCCAAGTCTAGTGTACTTGCTGAGAAAATGCTTACAGATGGGAAAAAAGAGGATAAGCAAGTGCCAGAGAGCAGAGGATCTGTGGTGCCCACCTGAGGAACACACAGGGCTTCAGATGGAGCCGCAGATGGCCATTAGAACTGAGGAATGGGCCCCGGGGCTGACCTTCAAAGGGAAGTGTTACAAAGCCAGCAGAAAGGGACAGAGGTGGACACGGAGCACAAACTCCCAGCTGGAGCAGCCAAGCCCAGAAAAAGCAAGCAGCTGCATTTAGCTGGTGGGTGTTCTGCAGGAGGACCTGTACAAACACATGCCCGTCCCTCCCCCTCCTGGGAGAAATCTCTGACAAGGGCAGCTCTGGTGGGACATTTTGCCTGTGATGTGGACAGATCATTGCACTAGGAAGCCCAAGGACCTGGGACATGACTTCAGACCAGTCAAATGGCATGCCTGAACCCGATTCTCCCATCTGTGGAGTGAGGGTTAACACTTTATGGGGTTATTGTTAGGAATTACCAAGATAATAGAAATGAAAGCCTAGGTAAGGGTCATTATTGGTACTCCTATTGCCTCAGCTCCATTTCAGATATCCTTGTCAGGTATAGCTCTTAAGAAAAACACTAACTGGACTATTGCTTATAGTGCTTCACCAAGTTCCACATGCCTAATGCCTTTCTCCTCTGAGTCTAAGGTACAGAATTAGCTATAGTATAAAAGTATACAGATTGGAATCAGAGTGTCTATGACCAGTGTTATCTTCCACCTCAGTTTCCTCATCTGTAAAATGGGATTAATAACAGTCCCTTACTGCATAGGGTTGAAGACTAAATGCCTGATGTACTTCCTGCTACGATGACTTACAAGGACCACCATGTTCCTGCTCTGTCCTCCCACCTACACCCCCAGGCCCAGCTCAGCCCTCCTGGCCCTGGGCTCAGGGAGTGAACGTGGAGTTCACACTTACCGCTTCATTGGCCTGTAGTGTCTGCGTGGCTTTGACAGCAGCTGCCCGCCGGCTGCGCTCTTTCCCCTCTTCCTGATCCCCCTTCTCCTGGGTTTCTGGCACCTCTTCCTCCTCACCCTCCTCCTTCCTCGGCTCCTTCACTTCCCTCTTGGGCTCCAGTCTCTCTTCACTTGGGGATTCTCTTCTGGGAAGAGGCACCCTTGGGAACTTCTGGGAAGTCTATAGGGGACAAGAATGAGCTCAGTCACACCACCATGGTGCACTGATTTTGACCCATCCAGGACTTTTGAGCCCCTGCTTTTCCTGCCATCTTATCCTGGCCCTAGTATAGCCTCTTGTCCTGGGACTGTATCACAGGTCACAGCCCTCACATGGCCAGTTGGCCTGGGAACAGAAGAGAGTCTTGACCCTAGGAACCCTCTGGATGAGACTGAGCATTTGAGATACAGCCAGGGGCGGAGAGGGAACATGCCAAGACCCATAAGCCAATCTAGCCTCCTGGACATAAGCCCAAAGTCTTCTGGGCACGCTTGAGCAAAGTGACCTAGTAAGCCAGTGGGTGCTTTGAGCTACACTTCCTAACTATCTGTGACACTTTCTGTCTTCTCCTAGGTCTTAGGAGTCACTACCAAGTAGGGACTTGTAACCCCAAGATGATGTCAGGAGGATACATGGGCACAAAATCAAATAACAGTCTCTTTTCACCCTGCTTAGGTCAAGGTCAAAATCTAGGGTTGGTGCTAAGGTGTCTTTTCTACTTCCCTAAGCCTGATAATCTCTTTTAAAAAGAGAAGTCAGACCTCAGTCTCGGAACCCTGGCTGGCAAGAGCATGTAGCTGGCATTTACAGTGTTTGGTTTTCATATATATTTATTTTTATTAGTGCCCTCTATTTATGGGAAACAATACTGGTTTTCTATTAATGACTGTAATATAAAAAGCTCCCCCCCCACACACACATACACACTCTTTTTTGTTTTTCAAGATAGGGTTTCACTCTAGCCCAGGCTGGAATTCACTATGTAGTCTCAGGGTAGCCTTGAACTCACAGGAATCCTTCTACTCTGCCTCCCAAGTGCTGGGGTTAAAGGCAGGCACCAACCACAGCCAAGCTTCTCTTTTATTTGAGTAAAAAATATGCTGAGTCAAAGAAAAATATTAAGTAATAGTACTAGTGGTATGGGGATGCGAAGAAATAGTGACATATTAGGTAGGGTGCAGATAGCAGAAATCACAAAGATGCCGCAAGAATGAGTTTCAAAGCAGTGTTTAGAGCTATGCTGTGACAGAGGTGAGGCTAGGGCATTCTCCAGTGTTCCACATCATGCCATTACTACAATCCCAAGAGCCTAGAGGGGAGATCTCAAGGGTTTTGAACCTGGGCCACCAACTCCTGGAGTTGGTTCTCAGGGACCCTGCATTCCTGCCTGCCCTCCACAAATGCCTAGAGACTTTGGCTTCAGGCTCGCACATTAGTCCTGGCCCCAGACACAGCCAGGTATGAAGCACTGGAGGCTGGGAGGGAGTCACCTTAATGTCTACTTCAACCTCCTCCTGGGCCGACTTGTCATCACTGGTATCCACATCGCCAAAGGTGAGAGTCCCGTTGCGGCCGATTTTCACCTGCTTCTTGTAGGTGTAATAGAACTCCACGCACTGGGCCACAGTCTTGGTTTGGATCTGGAGTAAAGCCAAAACTGAGGTCAGAGGTTGAGTTAGCTCCCATGTCCAGGAAGAATCCAGCCTTTCCCACCCCTGCACATCCTCCTTAACCTTGGCCAGAAAGCAAACTCAGGAAATGCAAGCATTTCTCCACTGGTCGCTGGGCAGCAAACCCCTGATCAATGCAATTAACCAACGCTTCCACATGTTTTCATTGTTTAAATAAGACCTACCTAAAGTTAGGAACACTGGAACCACTGGGGAGAGTTGGCTGTGGGCCGCTACCAGAGACTGTCATGTCAGGTTTAAATTTCTTGGCAGTAGCCAGGCATGGTGGTGCATGTCTTTAATCCCAGCACTTGGGAGGCAGAGGTAGGAGGATTGTTGTGAGGCCACCCTGAGACTACATATTGAATTCCAGGTCAGCCTGGTATAGAGCAAGACCCTACCTCGAAAAACAAAAACAAATTTCTTGGCAGTGCTTATGGTACTGTGGTTTGATTGAAAAATAAATCCCCCTCCTTTTCAGTAATGAGGATTGAACCTAAGGCCCTTACATACTATACTCCCATCCCTTTTTATTTTATTTTATTTATAAGACAAGGTCTCGCGAAGTTTCCCAGACTGGCCTTGAACTTGCAATCTTCCTGTTTTGGCCTCTCAAGATAGCTGGTATTATAGGCTTATACCACCAAGTCCAGCTATAACTTACTTTAATTGATGAGCTAACACAGAAGAGGGAAGAGAAAATAGTTGTGTGTATGCTTAGATGTAAGCATAGAAAGAAACAGATTAACAATTGGTTAACCTAAGAAAGGCATTTACTAATAGTGTTCAATCTACAGTTCTTTCCATTTTTCTATAAATTTGAAAAAAACTAAAGGAAGAAAGTCTGGGCACCCTCCACATCCAAAGCCAGCCCCAATTTGACAACAGATTCCCTTCATCAAACCATGTCATTCATTCTTCTCCAGAGTAGTGACCTAACAAGGGAGATAGACAAATGTCATGCTGTCCTGTATGAGGAAGATTCAAGGAAAAGTAAGAAAGCTCTGGAGGACTGGAGAGATGGCTCAACAGTTAAGGAGTCTGCAAAGCCTGATGACCTGGTTTCAACTTCCCAGTACCCACAAAAAGCCAGATTTACAAAGGGGCACATGCATCTGGATTTCACTTGTAGTGCAGCGCCCATTCACTTCCTCTCCCCTTGCAAATAAATGAAAGAAATCCCTGGAAGACCCCAAGAGGAAGCAGAGGGTTAGGGTTACCACCACCACCAAAGGGCTGTATGATCTAAATTAAGTTACCCTCTTAATTTCTGCTTTTTCATGTGGAAATAGTGAGGTGAGACTAGGTCATCCTTAGGAGCCTTTCAAACTGATATCTAGCCCTTCCGTTTCATAAATCTATTTGACTACTAGGTTTGGCATCTGAACTCCTTTCCTACACAAGCAGCTGTTTTCTCTGACACTCTCCTGTCCATTTCTAGGTTCAGCATGTCTAGACTGGGAGTCCTATCCAAAGAGCCCAGGCACCAATGGTGGAGAGTGGGGGGGGGGGGATTCAGGGGAAGGGCAGTTTGTATTTTCCCATCGATCCTTGGATTATTCATTTGGCTGTTCTTTTCATTAAGCATTAGGGCACTTCAGTGAATTTCACAGGTATGGGCTTTCAGCAGTGCTGCCCAGCACGCTACTGAGCAGAGCAAACGGCTGTCTCCTTACCAGACCAGAACTCATTACACACAGTCCCTCCAATGAGGAGACAGCGCTACTGAGCACAGCAAATGGCTGTATCCTTACCAGATCAGAACTCACCACTAAACAGTCCTTCCAATGAGGAGACAGCACTACTGAGCAAGCAAACAGCTGTATCCTTACCAGATCAGAACTCATTACACACAGTCCCTCCAATGAGGAGACAGCGCTACTGAGCACAGCAAATGGCTGTATCCTTACCAGATCAGAACTCATCACTAAACAGTCCCTCCAATGAGGAGACAGCGCTACTGAGCACAGCAAATGGCTGTATCCTTACCAGATCAGAACTCACCACTAAACAGTCCCTCCAATGAGGAGACAGCACTACTGAGCAAGCAAACAGCTGTATCCTTACCAGATCAGAACTCATTACACACAGTCCCTCCAATGAGGAGACAGCGCTACTGAGCAAACAAACGGCTGTCTCCTTACCAGATCAGAACTCATCACTACACAGTCCCTCCAATGAGGAGACAGGGCTACTGAGCAAGCAAACGGCTGCATCCTTACCAGATCAGAACTCATTACACACAGTCCCTCCAATGAGGAGACAGCGCTACTGAGCAAGCAAACGGCTGTCTACTTACCAGACCAGAACTCATTACACACAGTCCCTAGGGCCAATCTTGACACCTTCTACCATCCCAAGAGTAAACTGTATATTCTTAGAAGCATTTTTGCCTTGGTGACTAACATCAGTCACTCTCTTAAAAAACCCAGATTTTAAGCTGGGCTTGGTGGTGCACACCTTTAATCCCAGCACTTGGGAGGCAGAGGTAGGAGGATTACCATGAGTTTGAGGCCACCCTGAGACTACATAGTGAAATCCAGGTCAGCCTGGGCTAGATTGAGACCTTACCTCAAAAAAACAAATGCTGGGCATGGTGGTGCATGCCTTTAATCCCAGTACTTGGAAGGCAGAGGTAGGTAGGAGTATCACTGTGAGTTCAAGGCCACCCTGAGACTACATAGTGAATTCCAGGTCAGCCTGGCCTAAAGTGAAACCCTACCTCGAAAAACCAAAAAAAAACAAAACAAAACAAAAACAGATTTTAGCCGGGCATGGTGGCACGTGCCTTTAATCCCAGCACTTGGGAGGCAGAGGTAGGAGGATCACCATAAGTTTGAGGCCACCCTGAGACCATATGGTGAATTCCAGGTCAGCCTGGGCTAGAGTGAGATCCTACTTTGGGGAAAAAAAAAAAAAGCCAGATTTTGTGAGATGGGATTATAAAAGATTTGATTCCTTGGACTAGCAAAACACTATTCTTTCTGAAGACTATGGAGAGAGGACTAGATAGCCTTTCAGAACCAAGGCTTGGTCACTCAAATTATTGGAAGCAAGTCCTAGCCAGACAGCAAACAAAGCAGGCCAAGATCCTCCGGGTTAATGGTGGGTACTTGTTGGTTCTCAGTTCCCCTCACCCAGAAGTGACCTCCAATCCCACATTCCCATTCCCCTCTGGTTTAAGACCCTAACCATGAACACAACACTCTAAAAGGAAGGGAAAGGGCACTTAGAACAAGGGAAGAGGCTCAATCTTTCTCACTTGTGTTATTTGTAAAACCCAGCTTCTTTTTTTTTATTATTACTTATTTATTTGAGAGAGAGAAAGAGAGAGAATGGGCACGCCAGGGCCTCCAGCCACTGCAAAGGAACTCCTTTGCAGTGGAACTCCGTGGGTCCTGGAGAACTGAACCGGGATCCTTTGGCTTTGCAGGCAAAGGCCTTAATCGCTAAGCCTCCAGCCCAGAACCCAGCTTCTTAAAGTTGGAGCTGTTGCTCCAAAAGGAGTCACAGAACCGAATGTGAGGATGTCACAGGAGATGGGTCAGCCATAAAAGGAGCTTATTTGCAAATCCTGGTGTTTGTTTGCAAAGCCTGTCACCCAGGTTCGATTCCACATAAAGCCACAAAGTGGCATGAGTCTGGAATTCATTGGTAGCAACAAGAGACCCCAGGGTGTCTATTCTCATTCTCTCTCAATCTACAAACACACACACACAAGACACACATACACACTTCTTTTCTTTTGCAGGTTTTTTGAGATAGGGCCTCACTTTAGCCCAGGCTGACTTGGAATTCACGATGTAGACTCAGCGATCCTCCTACCTCAGCATCCCAAGTGCTGGGATTAAAGGTGTACGCCACCACACCCGACTTAAGAATATATATATATTTATTTTTAATATTTTATTTACTTATTTGAGAAAGAGAGAGAAAGTGGCAGAGAGCGAGGGGGAATGAATGGTGTGCCAGGGCCTCTAGCCACAGCAAACGAACTCCAGATGCATGTGCCACCTTGTGCATCTGGCTTATGTGGGGCCTGGGGAATCGAACCTGGGTCCTTAGGCTTCTCAAGCAGGTACCTTAACTGCTAACCCAGGTCTCCAGCCCAAAAATATATTTTTTAAAAAGAAACATAATGGTTTAATTATGGAAAACAGAGACTTTAAATATCTTCCTACTGTCATTGCTTAGCATACAGTATCAAATTAGTGTATCATTGGATTATACTGTATTAGAATGTTTGAGCTGATGACTTGAGTTTCATAAAGAAAAAACTGAATGGATTTTGGCTTAGAATTAGCACAGAATTTCCAAAACTGTCTAAAATATACTAAACATACTTAAACCATTTTATACTTTATATTTATGCAAAGCAGCTTTGTCAACATTGATGGTTATAAAATCAACATTTCAATCAACTCTCAAAAACATTAAAGATGTTTTATGTTTTAGAATATCAAATATTCAGCCAAGATTTAATTCTTTATGTAAAAATAAGCACATCCATTTCATTGGCATGTAAATTTCATTTCATTTTTAATGGCAAAATTATTTGTATACTACATAATTGTGGATTTTTTTTTTTTTTGTTATTTATTGAGGTAGTCTCACTCTACCCCAAGCTGACCTGAAACTCACAATGATCCTCCTACCTCAGCCTCCCAAGTGCTGAGAATAAAGGCGCGAGGACCAGGCCCAGCTTTTATGTTTTTGTAAAATAAATTTAGATGGCTCTTACCATTAATCCCAGCATTTAGGAGGCAGAGGTGGGAGGCAGAGGTAAGAGGATCCCTTTGAGTTTGAGGCCAGCCTGAGACTACATAGTGAATTCTAGGTCAGCCTGGGCTAGAGGGAGACCCTACCTCAAAAAACAAAAACAAGGCTGGAAGCCAGGTGTTGTGGCACATGCCTTTAATCCCAGCACTTGGAAGGCAGAGGTAGGAGGATTGCCGAATTCAAGGTCAGCCTGAGCTAGAGTGAGACCCTCCCTCAAAAGACCAAAAAAAAAAAGGCTGGAGAAATGGCTTAGAGGTTAAGGTGCTTGCCTGAGAAGCCTAAGGACACATGTTCAACTTCCCAGATCCCATATAAGCCAGATGCACAAGGTGATGCACAAGCAAGGTCACAAATGCACACAAGGTGGCTCAAGCAAGTGGATTTTGATTGTAGTGGCTGGACACCCTGGTGTCTCAGTAAAAGGAAAAAAAAAAAAAAAGGCCAACCTGTTGTGCTTGCCTAAAAAAAATAGAAAACTGCCGGGCATGGTGGTGCATGCCTTTAATCCCAGCACTTGGGAGGCAGAGGTAGGAGGATCGCCGTAAGTTCGAGGCCACACTGAGACTCCATAGTGAATTCCAGGTCAGCCTAGGCTAGAGTGAGACCCTACCTCGAAAAAACAAAACAAAACAAAATAATAATAATAATAAATAAATAAATAAAAAGAAAACTGTCTCTGAAGCTACTAAGAGGCACTAATCTAACCATAGTGCTAGGGGGGAACCCAGAGCCTCAGGCATGCCAGGTAAGCACTCTACTATTGAGATACATCCCCAGCCCGGTCATCTGACCATTTAAGAGGACTTGATCAGTGACCATAGGGGCCACTCAGGCAGCAGGGCAGCTCCTGACCCTGAAATGAAACCCCAGCTCACCAATTTCTGCACCAGGAAAAAATCCTTCTTGTAGATGGCGATGCCCTTGTTAAACAGCTTCCTCTCAGTCATCTTCCACTGGTCAGAGCCTGAACAGCAAAGAGGGTTGTAAGTTGGGCATGAGAACTGTGGGAATGAGTCTGACCTGTTGGTGAGAGGCTGTCCTCACTGGTCTCTGTGGGTATGCAGAACTGACTCCACTTCCTGCTTTGGCCCACATACTACTGGCTGCTTGGAGCTCCACTTCGCTTGCTCGTGAAATGGGAATGAACGGTAAAGCCCACCTTGCCAGGACTAAATGACATAAGGCAGAGGAAACACTAGGGTTCTGTCTGGTGCAGACAAAATGAGGTCCTCACAAGGATCAACAACAGTGTCTGCATGCAGGAGTGTCCCACCTTTTGACACTGCGACACGGTGTCATCTACAGTTTACACTCATGAACCACACATTCAAGTTAGTTACGAAGAGAAAAATAATCTCATAATGTTTCATGTAAGTTTACAGTTTTATGTTGGGCTACATTCATAACTATCCTGGGCTGGATACGGGCCAAAGTTGGACATGCCCTAGAATATATGACATGCTCCAAGGCATCTGAACTCCAGGTACCTGAGGCCAACTTGGCTTACACTCCCTGGGTTTTTGTCCCTTGTGCTTGCAACTTGGGGATTTTATTTTTCAGGGGGTGGGGACACAGACTGGGTCCCACCTGCCCACACCCTCCACTCTTCTCCTTGAGGACGTGGGAAATCACTAGAGAAGCTACTCAGCCTTGGTATTAGCTGCCTCACTGTGGCTCTTGGCTGACCCTCTCCTCCCCCTCCATCCAGGATTGTGACTCAGCACTAAGCAGAGCCTCACTGATACCAGAGACCCTTGAGGCTCTGGGCCAGTGCCCTCCCCAGCCGGCCCACCTGTGTAGTGATATGTTGCCAGTGGATGGTTGTGGGGCCGCAGGGGTTTCTTCAATAGCAGTTTATTCAGCGTTTCCTAGAGGGAAGGGAGGGCGGGGTCAGGACCCTGGGCAGCAGGCTCAGTGGTGGACTGAGCATCCCTGGCCCGGGCAAAAAGCAGAGGGCCATTTCAAGCCTCAGAGTAGTGTGGGCACCTACTCTTACGTGGCTTGACTGCCAAGGCCCAGTATGTCTGGGAGGATGGTAAAGTCACGGGAGGTGGGGCTGCTGAAGAACCAGGGCCACTGCTTTAAACTAACTGTGGCCTCCAAAGGAAGCAGCATGGGGACAGTGACAACCCTGTCTGAGAGTGGGGGACCCATGCAGAGATTGGGATGGCCAGGAGGACCCTGAACACCCAGTCAAGGTTTGGGACTAGGGCCCCTTGGACCAAACCCCTAGAGCTCCCCTCTCGGTCAGACCCTCCTAGCCATCTCAAATCAACATGCCAGACTGGACATGGTGGAACAGGCCCACCATCCCAGCATTTGGGAGCCTAAAGCAAGAGAATAGACTTCAGAGTTTGAGGCCAGCCTGGGATACATGAAGCCCTGTCTCAAAAAAAAGGGGGGGGGATGGGGAGATGACTGAGTAGATATGCAAGCATGAAGCCCTGAGTTCGAATCCCCAGCACCTATGTTAACGCCAGGTAGGTGTGATGGCCTGCCTGGATCAAGTTGGCTAGCTAGACCAGCCAAACCAGCAAGCTCTGGGTTCAAGTGAGAGACCCTGCTTCAGCAAGACACCTGGAGTCAATCTCTGGCCCCCACATGCACACACGTGCATGTATACCCACACACATGTGCATCCACACATGTTAACACGCATATATATACATGCATATAAACCAAACATGTGTACATATGTAAAGTAAAAGGAAACAAATGAGCAGAGAAAGTAAAATACATGCAAAAGCGCAAGTACAAATCAGTAAACATTAAAACACATCGACAAACCACAAACCAGTAGGCCTGCTTCTAGTGCCAGCCTCCCTGAGAGACCCTCCCTGAACCAATGGAGCTTTCTTACCAGGATGTCTCCCCTGGTCTCATGCAGACAATGCAGGGCCAGCTCCTGGTTGGTGCCAGCACCAGGGAAAATGCTAGAACAGGCAGCTGTCAGCAGGTTATCCACTGGATTCACCAAGGCATGGGGAGGAAGACAGGAAATCACATTGAGGGCTGGGCCTCGCTGGGACCAGCCTGATCTTCTGCCCACCAGCCTGCCATGCCCTGCTTGTTGCCAGTCCCTCCTCACCTTGCCTCTGCTTCTCCCTGCTGCTCTCCAGGTGCTCCCAGGGCTGCCATACCAAGTCAGCCTTGTGAAGGTCTGCAGCTGCCAGAGCTCGGTCCCTCAGCAAGGGGATTTCCGCTTGGAACCGGGTACCCACGTTGATCCGTCTGCAGAGGTGGAAGGGCAACAAGGAGTGAGGCTTCCACTTCTGGGGACAGGCAACCTGACTTCCCTTCTTGGATGGGAAGAAGCGACCCTTGACAGAGGCTGCAGCATGCAGCAAGGCCATAGCTAGGTGTACAGACTCTGGCTCCGAGAAGACAGTGAGGACAGCTTGACCTGACATGACCAGAAAGGTAAGGCCCAGCAGCTGGGGAGAGGAAAAACCACTCCACATTGGCCATCCAGCTCTCCCCTGAGACAAATTCAAGCTGAGCTAGTCCTTCCCTTTGCCTGCAACTTCCACACAGAAGCAGGCAGAAGACAGCAGAGCCCAGGGCGGACAGCAGAAGCCCAGAGAGGCTGCTTGGCTGTGTGCAGGCACCACACGACCCTCCCCTTGTTTCCAGAGCCCACCTGCAGGTGTTAGGCTCCCCTTGGCCACCCCCACACCCTGGGCCCAAAGCAGGGCTGCACTTACGGTTCGATGCTCACAGGGGTGGCCTCTCCCATCACAGAAAGGACAGGTGGGGTGACTTCAGAGCTGTCTATGGGCAAAGAGCACATTGGCAAATAGCACCCTACTTCCTTCGGCAAAGCATTCGCCCAGTTCTGGGCAACAGTCTTGCATGCACGAGAGCCACAGTGGTGACTCACTGAGTGCACCTGGAACTTGGGCACCCTCTGTCCTGGCTCTGCAGTTTGATCACTGTGCCAACTCAAGCCCTTTACACATGGTTTGGGTGCCTCGATCGTCTCACCTGCAAAAGGGGGCTATTTCCTTTCTGTCTCCTGGAGGGAATGTGCATGTTATGTGAAACAGCACCCACACTCTAGCACGCCTTATCTGTTAGCTATTCTTATCGTCATCACGGCCACAACAACGACCAAAGCCCAGCTCCCATTCCTAGCACAAGATTAGCTTCAATACAGAACTACTGCTTTTCTGGGAAAAAGAAAGAAGTTGAAAATTTGGCCACACTCGGGAAGACGGTGAAGAGGATCTTGCTTTTATAATTATCTTCTCACTTCCTGTCTGAGCTTTAAACAAAAAAAAAAAAAAAAATTTGCCTCGGTCTCTTCCAAATTAACTTTAAGGCCCCACATGATCAAGACACTCCTGTACTCAAAACACTACCAAACAACACACAGAATTGCTACAGCTGCCACTCTGCGACACCAGATCAAACCTGAAATCCTCAGCAGCTGTGTAAGGTAGTCTGGACCTCCCGCCACCCCTACCCTGGTCCCTCATGCCTAGTGGCCTGCTTACCTCATGGCCCTCACTTCCCAGGCTCAGTTCCACCTCCAGGTCTGTCTCTGTAGCAGTCATTTGTTGCCTGGAGGGCCCTTCCTGCCCCTCCCACTCTGTAGGTCAAATTCAGCTCGGTCCCCACCCCCATCCCAAATGCTTCCCTTATCAACTTAGGCCTCTTCAGGCCTGAAGCTTGGTGGCAGTCTCACTCGCTGGCTGCTGGTCGCATGCTGCCAGGACCCTCTGCTTTAGCTAATCTGCTAGGCTTTCTTGTCAATTGTACTGCACTCTTTTTTTCTTTTTTCTTTTTTTTTTGGAGGTAGGGTCTTGCTCTAGCCCAGGCTGACCTGGAATTCACTATGTAGTCTCTGAGTGGCCTGAAACTTCTACCTCTCCTTCACTGGGAGTGCTGGGATTAAAGGCGTGAGTCACCACGCCCAGTTTGCACTCTCTTTAGAATAAATCATGGTGTTCCACACATCTGTACAGCCCCCATAGGAGCCAGTTCAAGGTTTTGCCCAAGTGCTAGGTCAACACTTATATGCACACTGACCCCTTCTTGGACACCAGTCTGCTCCCTGTAGTGATTTCCAGCACAATCCAGCAAGGGAGAGAAAGTTCCCAGGGAGGTGACCCCAGTTGCCTGCCAGCAGAGGGCAACTGATTTCTCACCCACAGGCACCAGGGGGCACCAGAGGGCTGCACCATGGGTGAGGTCTGGGTCAGAAGTTAACTGGGTGAACACACCACATTGTATTTCATCCTCTCTACCACGCTAAAGGATGTGATGGTCCCATTTTTCAAGGGAAATGGACCCCTTTGTGGAATGTGAAACAACTTTTAGCCTTACACCAACCAGGCCTGTTCTTGGCCAAAATGATTGCTCAATGGGCCCAAGAGACCAGATCTGCCAAGTATTATTAACAAACTTGATAACCATATCTGACATTAAGGGCTTTCCTCATAGTAAATGCATCTGATCCCCACCACAACCCTAGGAAGTAGCTATTAGGTTGAACCATAGGACACTTGCTATTTGTGGATCTAAAAATAGCTGAATATGGGTAATTCTGTCACCAGTCAAGTAATATTAATCCCCACTTAATGGGCCCAAGACGTTTAAATGACTCGCACAAGGGGATGTGTTTCCAAAGAGTAGAACTGGGATCTGAATCCGAGCAGCGGGACTCACTTCTCACCCTGTCCCTGCTGTTGTGTCAGGATAACCTCTTTCTGACACAGAAGACAGAGCAGGGCCCCTGTCCCTACAGCATCCGGCCCCATCACGGCAGTCCATGGGGCGAGCTGCCTCCCTGCCCACAGCGCCCTTCCTCCACACTCCCCAGCACTATGACGGCTGTGATCACTCACTAGAGCGGAGCAGGGTGCGATGGGCACTCTTCGGCGTGATGGGAGGAGGGGCTGGGATGCTGCTGGTGGATATGATGGCATTGAAGTAGAGACCGGAGCCCTCACGCACAGGGCTAAGGATGGGGGGTGGCGTGTAAGGGGGCAGCTCGAAGCTCCGCTCAGAGGGGTGGTCAGCTATTCGGACAGGGGAGCGCAGGTGGCTCTGGTAGGGGGTGATGTTGGAGTAGACAGAAGGGGTGATGAAAGTGCCCGCCTTGGTGGGGATGATGAGGGGCTCAGGGCCGTGGCCGCTGCTTTGGTTTCCGCATGGAAGGCTCCCCCTCCAACTTGACGTTCAGGTCCTCAACCTGGAGAAGGACAGAGAACAAAGATGACTCAGCCTCTTGTGACCCTGGAAACCTGTAGTACTGACCACAGCCGGACAGTCACCTCTGAACTGTCTGCCTATTGCACCCATCAAGGCCTGAAAAGGGCAGCAGAGAGGTTAGCAAATGCCCTGTAAAAGCCAGAGTAACTCAGGCCTTGCGGAACACGTGTACTTGTAGCACTTTTCCACGTGGTGGTGCACGCCTCAAACCCCAGCACTCAGGCAGGGAGAGGTAGGAGGAGCCCTGGAGACTACAGAGTGTGAGTTCCAGGTCAGCCCGGGCTAGAGTGAGAGCCTGCCTCGAAAATGACAAAAATAAATAGTAAAAAATAAAAATACTGTCACCATTTACAAATCATTCTTTGCTCTCGATATGGCCTCCAGGCCACAGCTTCCAACACCTAATGTAAAGTACAATAGGGAAGGGCCCAGGCTGTGGCACTGGACCTCTTGGATGGGCACCTACTGCCTTGATTTGCCATTCAGAATTACATACCCTGTGTGCATCTTCGTCTGTAATGTGGGACTGGCAAGTGCTACCTGATATGGCAGCCATGAAGAGTAAACGAGCTAACATCGGACATCAATGTGCATACTACCTGGCCAGAATTACTTGAAGATTTTTTGTCTGTTTGCTTTTGCAGAGTTAGGGACCGAATCCAGGGCTAGACATGCACTCTACCACTAAGCAAAACTCTCAGCACAAAAGATTTCTGCTATTACTACTTAAAACTCCAAAGTGGATTAAATAGAAGAGCACATTGTATGCCAAGATCTGAGCAGGGCGTGGGGCCACGAAACAGAACAGGAGAATCTCTTGTTCTTGCAGAACTTTTGCTCTCAGAGTATTAGATCTCCTGATGTCAGAGGACAGCTCACTCATAGTGTCAGAGGTTAGCCTTCCTGGCTCACACTTCTTCCTCCAATGCAATGGCTCATGGGCCCTTCACATGCAATAGAAAGCAAGACATAGGGGCCTTTTCTTACTCTGTCCCTACTCTCTCTAAAGGGCACAGAATAGGGCCTTCCAGAGGCGAGAGCAGCTAGGGTCATCTCTTTGGACACACCGTAAGACGGGTAAGGTTTGCCATGTTTACTGAGTAGGAACAACAGGCTCTCTCCTCCTCCAAAGACTTAGCAACTATGACACTCTCACTGCCTTGGAGGCCCTAGCATGATCCTTACCCCTCTTTTTCCTTCTGCAGATTAAGATGAAATGAAATAGTTCATTCTTCTGCTTTTGGGGGAATAGGATGACTGGACAGAAAAGAATGCAGTAGAGCCAATGGCCCTCCCCCTCAAATTGCTAGACAAAAAATGCGAAATAAACCACCACGCCCGCCTTTCAGCACTTGAGGTAGAGGTAGGAGGATCCCCTGTGAGTTCCAGGCCACCCTGGGACTACAACATAGTGGATTCCAGGTCAGCCTGAGATACAGTGAGACCCTACTTCGAAAAAAAAAAAACCCAAAAAGTGAAATAAATTCAACCAGCTGTAACTGTTTGTAGTTAAGGATTTAAACTGTTCTGAATATTTGACAATTTTTCAGGTGTGATAATTCAGGATATTGAGACTGCTACAAAGAAAGACAATATGTAGGAAATCAAGATGCAACCCAGAAGAATTTATAGACGGAGTGATACAATGTTTGGGATGTACCTCAGAATAATTCAGGGGCATGAAGAAGTGGAGGTATGGATGAAATTAGATTGGCTGTATTCTAATAAAGAGGAAAAACTAAGCCAGGCATGGTGACGCACTCCTTTAATCCCAGCGCTCAGGAGGCAGAGGTAGGAGGACTGCCATGAGTTTGAGACCACCCTGAGACTACATAGTGAATTCCAAGTCAGCCTGGACTAGAGTGAGACTCTACCTAGAAAAAAAAAAAAAAGAAGAAGAAAACTAGACCTTTCTTTCTTCCTTCCTTTTTTTTTTTTTTTTTTTTGCAGAATTAAAAGCATCTATTATACAAACAAAATACTGAATAACAAAAAATAAACCTTCCTAACCACAGATCAAGACCCCAGAAAGCAGATAATCTTAAATGAATTATCTCACAATAATCCTGAGCCCTTCGCCTCTTTCTTATTTTAGATAGACATGCGTGCCAGCTTTATAGCTGAGAATAAACAGAAAATCTGACCTCAGTGGAAGAGACACACTCCTGAGGATATCAACGACCAGGCGGACAGCAAACTAGAGTGAAGTGGAGGTGGGTGGGAGGAAAGTGTAAGAGGGGAAGCCAGCATTGGAGCTGCCTTTTACAGAGAGGCGGATGTTATTACGCCAGAGGCAACAGAGGGGCTAAGGAAGGGAGCAGAGTTTAAATTCAAGGAGCTATCAGTATAAACTGGAGTTTGGCCAGGTGTGGTGGTGTGTGCCCTAATCCCAGCCTGGAGCTACACAGTGAGTTCCAAGCCAGCCTGGGCTGGAGTGAGACCCAAACAAATAAACAAGCAAACAACAACAAAAAAAAAAACTGGAGTTTGGGGCTTGTCAAGGTAGCTAAACATACAGATTTTGGGCTGGAACTCTAAAAGCCACATCCAGAAAAATCTGGATTAAAAAAGAAAAAAGGTGAATTAAAAGCAGGCTTGCCGGGCGTGGTGGCGCACGCCTTTAATCCCAGCACTCGGGAGGCAGAGGTAGGAGGATCGCCGTGAGTTCGAGGCCACCCTGAGACTCCATAGTGAATTCCAGGTCAGCCTGGGCTAGAGTGAGACCCTACCTTGAAAAACCAAAAACATAAATAAATAAATAAAAAATAAAAGCAGGCTAGTGCTCCGGGCTGTGGAGATGGTTCAGTGGTTACAAGCACTTCCTGTGCAGGCACGAAGGAGTCCCACAGGACTGGGATCACAGGCACGTGTGGCCTGGCCAGTGCATTTACCTGGGTGCTGGGGAAACAAACTCAGGGTGAACCAGGTCCTCATGCCTTCCTGGCAAGCACACGTACCTGCTGAGCCATCTCCCCAGCCTCAAGAAATATTTATGTATGTATGTATTTGCAAGCGAGGGAGGGAAGCAGGCCAGGGCCTCCAGCTGCTGCTAACAAACTCCCGATGTATGGGCCACTTTGTGCATCTGGCTTTCTTGACACTCTCCAAAGCTGTTCTGCTCTACAGCTTCCCACAGGATCGAGGCACACCCAGGCACCGGAGGGATTTATTTGGAAAGCAGCCAGTCCTACCTGAGCTGGTTCCTCTGTTCCCGGGATTCGCGTGGATCGCCTGCGAGTGACGATGACCGATGGCTTGTGCTCAGGATGGTTCTGTTCTGGACCCTTCCCATCCTCCTCAACACCTGCGGCGTGGGCCACCTCGGTCGGATCCACAGTCCGCACGGGCACAGACACTGGGATGATGAGGGGTACCATCCCACTCTCATCCCGGGCTCGCTTGGCAGCTAAGGAAGGCTCAGAAAACTCCACCCCACACTTGGTAGTTGAAGCCAGTACACTCTTCCGCTTCTCCTCCGAGCCGTTGGCGTCCTGAAGAAGAGGGAGATTGGCAAGGTGGGCAGGGTGGCAGTGAGGGTCATAGCTAAGTCCTAATTTGCTGAGCCAGGACTCTCATACCTTTAATCCAGGAACTCAACCCTCCACAATGGCTCCCACTTGTCTTTGACAACCTGGCCTTCCACTGGCTACCCTCACCCCCTTTCCCACTACACTACATTCTCAGTACTCTCCCCTTCTGCCAGGTCTTCCTATCCAGGCCTGGAGCAGGAGGTCCAAGATGTCTGCCTCAGGCCACAAGCGGCTTTACAGAACGGTTTCATGTCGCCTACTCGCTGTGTGATGATGACATAGCATCTGAATATTCAAAACATATCTCTAGGGCTGGAGAGATGGCTTAGTGGTTAAGGTGCTTGCCTGCAAAGTCAAAGGACCCAGGTTCAATTCCCCAGGACCCATGTAAGCCAGATGCACGATGCACAAAGTGGCACACGTGTCTGGAGTTTGGTTGCAGGGGCTGGAGGCCCTGGCGTGCCCATTCTCTTTCGATCTGCCTCTCTCTCTACTTCTTCCTCTCTCTCAAATAAATAAATAGATTAAAAAATGAAATCTTTAAAAAGAAAACATATCCCTACAAATCAAAAGGGAGCTGGGGCCAGATGAAGGGTGGTCTTTGTGAAATTTCCCCGTGGACATGGGCATCTACCTAGAGTACAGTCTGACTGACCCCCAGCAAATCATGCCGCCTCCTCGCGGACCTCACATCATTTGATGTCTCCAGGATCACAGTGCTCCTGAAGACATCAGCGGTTGAGACTCCTTGGGAAGAAAAGGGTTAAGAGCTGACTTTGGATCAGACATGAGGCTTCTATCCCAGCTATGCAACCTTTGGAAATCCCACTTGGGACTCAGTTTCTCTAGCTAGAAGACAGGAATAGGAGACAGCACTCTTCTTTTGGGGGTTGACTGACATTTTGTGATCAGGTATAAAAAAAAAAAACCTCAAAGAAGACAGGTGTAGTGGTGCATGCCTTTAATTCAAGCATTGGGGAGGCAGAGGTAGGAGGATCACCGTGAGTTCAAGGCCACCGTAAGACTACATAGTGAATTCCAGGTTGGCCTGGACGAGAATGAAACCTCAAAAAAGAAAGACAGAGAGAGAGAGTTTCACCTCAAAGACAGTATATTGGTGCTTAAATTCTGTTCATTCTTTCTCCCCATAATTACAGTCTTCATTTTTTGCATGTGTGTATGTGGAATGGATATATGTGTATATGCATTTTGCGGGGGGGGGGGACATGTGGGGCGTGCACATACACATGTCCAGGCAAGAGGTGATGTTAGGGGTCCTCCTCAGTCACTCTCCACCTTATTCTTTGAGACACCTGAACCCACAGCTCACTGATTGAACTAGACGAGCTAGCCGGTGACCCTCATGGATTCCCCATGTCCACCTCACCAATGCTAGCATTTTACAGGGCTTCTAAAGATTCAGATTCAGGTCTTCATGCTTTCATGGCAAACACTTTATCTACTGAGCCATCTCTCCCCAGCCCATGTTGTATTTATTTATGTTATTTTGGCTTTTCAAGGTAGGGTCTCACTCTAACCCAGGCTGACATGGAACTCACTATGTGCACCCACCACGCCCGGCCTTATCTTTAGTTTTAAAGTCAACTTTATTGTACTATAATATCCATAGGAAAACACACACTCACATACACACAACGCAGGGCATGGTGGGCGCACGTCTTTAATCCCAGCACTTGGGAGGCAGAGGAGGTAGGAGGATCATCATGAGTTCGAGGCCAGCCTGAGACTACATAGTGAATTCCAGGTCAGCCTGAGCTAGAGTGAGACCCTACCTCGAAAAACAAACAAACAAGCAGGGCGTGATGGCTCACGCCTTTAATCCCAGCACTTGGGAGGCAGAGGTGGGAGGATCACCATGAGTTCCAGGCCACCCTGAGACTATATAGTGAGTTCCAGGTCAGCTTGGGCTAGAGCGAAGACCCTACCTTGAAAAAACCAAAAAAACAAAAAAACCCACAAACCTATTTTAAATTATAGTTCGACTCATTTTGACACGCATAAGCACTGTGTAGCACATTCTTCTCTTCGGGCATACGGGGTCTTACCTCCCCCTACTCCCAATCCTCTGGTCCCACATGAAGAAGAGGCTAACAAGGACGCTGTGTCACACTTTCCTGCCTTCCAGCCTCCATGTGTATAAACCTCAGCTGCCCTTCAGGTATGGGTGCCTTGGATAGGGTTCTCTGCAAGGAGAAGCGCTTTCGTTTCCTTCAGTGAACTGGAAAAAAAACTGCTCTTGTGGGGCCTCACATCACTTGCTATCCTCACCCGTGCCTCCCGCCCGGGGGTCCAGCCCCAATACCCTTCTTACCTTGGCGGTCTGCAGTGAGGCCAGCTCCACGGCCTTCTGGGCTAGGGTCAACAAATTGGCCTCCTGAGATGTCCTGCGCCTCCGTCTTGTGCTCTGAATCACCCCACTTCGTATCATCTGCCCACAGTCCCCGGGGGCCCCTGCCCGCATGCCCTCCTCACTACCCAACACCGGAGCCTCTCGACCATTGGCAGCCAGTCTCTCCCCATCAGCCAGCAGCTGAGACTCCCTCAGTTCCAATGGGAATCCCACCGCTTCAGGATGGGGCTGCCCCAGGGAGCCCGGCAGTGGCTGCTGTAGGGGCCAGTGATGTAGGAACAGATTGCCCGTGGGCTCTTGCCCAGACTGGGTGGCGGCCCCATCCAGGGTGGTGGGAGGCAGGATTCCCTCCTTGGAGAGGCGGCGGGAGCGGCGGGGAAAGGCGATCTGGGGCTGAGGTAGCACAGGCTGTGGGGCGGACTCCTGCAGGAGGGCCTTGCGCAGCTCTGGATTCAAGTCCGGGTTGTGTGGGAAAGGGTAGGGGGCCACGTTGTGATGAGCCAGGTGGGATTGCCCCAGTGGCCCAGCTGGTGGCAGGCTAAAGTCCTGGGGCTGCTGAGAGGGAGGCTGCTGCATGGAGTAGAAGTTCTCAAAGAGCTGCATCTGAGGAAGAGCCGCTTGCTGCTGCTGCTGCTGCTGCTGCTGTTGCTGCTGCTGCTGCTGCTGCTTCTGAGGCGGGAAGGCAGTAGTGGGGTTGGAGGGCTGTGGGCCCTGCCGGAAGACCTGCCGGTTCACCTGGTTGCCAAATGCCAGCTGGAAAGGCTGCAGGGGCAGTGCCTGGTTTGGGGGTTTCTTGGCCGCGTGGAAAGAGTTCAGGGACGCCTGTGGCCGCCCCACTTCCACCTGCACCTTCTGTGGCATCATGGGCCGCAATGCGTTTCCATAGTGATCCAGCTGTGGGCCCGCTGCTTTGTTCCCCTTCAGGGCCTCGGGGTGGCTGTAATAGGGAGACACCCCCACGCTGGGATGGGGGCTCCCCTTGGGTCCACTGTAGAGGGACAAATGGTTCCACGTGGGGTGGGGCGGAGGCTGCCCAGGTTGCTGCTGCCAGCCACTGTCACTGATGCCACCAGCCCCTCCACGTTCCGGAGCCCTTCCGGGAGCCATCACGGAGTTGGGCCACTTCACTGAGCCCGGCTGTGCTTGCTGGGACAACATGGCTGCTGTGGTCCGCTCAGACCCATAGACCACAGAATTCAGCAGAGCCAAACTGCTGGGAGGCGGCAACTCCAGAGGCTGGGATGTGGAGACAGGCCCTGTGGCACCCTCGTGGGCTCCGTACTGCTCCTCCTTCACCCTGAGGGACTGCTGTGGGGCTTGCAAGGGTGGTGGCTGCTCCTTCGAAGCTGGATCCTGGTCCCCAACAAAGAGACAACGCTTGCACTTATTCTGAGCCTTAGGCTGGGCCTGGAGGTTCATGGTGTGGCCAACTGCGCCCTGGCAAGTGAGACCTCCTTCAGCAGCTGTCCATATCCTGGGGGGGAAAAGTCCTGCTGGAATCCTGGTCCCAGGTCAGAAGCCAGGGAGGGTAGAGCAAGATGTTCTGGGGTCAGGCAAGGGAAGAAAACCGCTGGCTCCGCTACACGTCCCCGTTCATGGTGCTTCACAAGGTCCTAGAGCCTGCAAAGGGAAAAAGCATTGACAGTCAGCCACAAGATCCCTAGAGGTGAGCACCAGTGTGGCCCGGCCTCATGTCACAAAGCAATACTGGTATGAAGGAGCCAGGTTCTACGGAGCAGCTGCCAGGAAGACAGCAGGATCAGCAGTCTGCCCAGAGGTCACTCTCCTCTTGTTCCACCACCTCCTGGCTACATGCCAGGCCTGCTGCACTTCGTTATGTCATTTGTGCCCTATTACAAAGACACCTTCTGAGGGGGGCAAGTGACATCTAGCCCAAACCCTTGAGGCAAGCAAGAAAGGGGCGACCTAAGTTGAATTGTAATTCCATACCGTCTTAAACCAGGCCCACTGGGATATCAGGTCTGGGCCTCCTTGCACATCTGTCTACACACCTTCTACCAGACTCAGAAGTACCAAGCCTGCTTCGACACTCCCTGCACATTACACATCAGACACAGGAAGTCAGGAGCCAGGAGTCATTCACAGCACAGCCACCCCTCCTCTGTAACCCCACCAAGCCCTAGCAAAGTCCAGGGCCTTTTATGCTGAGGCATGTAGGTGAGGCCCCACCCCTGGGAAGAACTGCTGGGTGGGGCTGTGGCTGCCAGAGTCTTTCTCAAATGAGCAGAGAACCTGTTTTGCAACCTAGGCTGCCTGGAGGCCAGACCCAGTCCCCAAAAGCAGCAGCTGTGACCCTCCTCTTTACCCCGCCACTGCTAAAGAGCCCCTGACACTCTAAGCAAAGAACAGTTTAACTTCGATGCGAGGGTGCAGATTGCCAACTTAGGCCCTTTGCTACCTTGATGTCTTTTGGTGGGAGGTGGGACACAGGAGGAGGTGCTGGAGATGGAACCCAGAGTCTCACACATGTTCCACAACTGAGTCATACACCCGCCCCCCCTAATTTTTTAAAAAAATACTTTTATTTATTCGTGTGTGTGTGTGTGTGTGTGTGTGTGACAGAGAGAGAGAGAGAAGAGAGAACACATGGGTACACCAGGGCTTCTTGCCACTACAAACAAACTCCAGACACATGTGTCTATCACTTTGTGCTTTACATGGGTACTAGGGAATCAAATCCAGGCTGACAGGCTTTGCAAGCAAGTCCTTTAACACTAAGCCATAGCCATCTCCTCAACTAACTTTCTTTCTTCCTCTTTCCCATTCTCTATTTTTTAAGTAGAGTCTCGCTCTAGCCCAGGCTGACCTGGAATTCACTATATAGTCTCAGGGTGGCCTCGAACTCACATTGATCCTCTTACTTCTGCCTCCCCAGTGCTGGGATTAAAGGCATGTGCTACCACACCCAGCTATATAAATTTTTAAAGTTTTTTTTTTGGGGGGGGGTGGATTTGTTTTCATTTTTTTTTTCTCCCTGTGAAAGTGGTATAGGGGTGGGAGCTATATGCCTACCTTTTGTCAAGGATGCAAAGTAGGTCACTAGGGCAGGGAGGCAGGGACAAGACTTAGGCTGCCTGCTTTGCAGAATGGCTCTGCAGGTCCTGGTAATATAGCCACAGTCCCTGGATGTTCCTGACCAGGTTAAGCAGGCCCGGCAGTTCCCAGAAAACCAGCAGAGGGCAGGGACCCACCTTCAAAAGGCCTGCCTACACACTCAGTGCGGCGGGGGGGGGGGGGGGGGCCTCCCTGACACACCATGCTATCGCTCTTGTGCACGTTTCCGAGGCTGCGGCCCTGGCTCCTGGACCGGCCTGCCTGCCAGCTTGCCTGGCTCACTCACTGGAGGCCCCCTCCCTGTCTTTCACTTTCACCCGGTAGCCAGAAGGGGAGTAACTTCCTCCTCCATTTCCTTCCTCGGGCCTAGGGACAGTGGGAGCCCCTCCCCTGTGCACCCCTTTGTCTTCATTTGTGGAAGTTGCAGGGAATGAGAGAAAGAGCGGCTAAGTCACCCCAAGCCCTGAGCAGAAAGGGGAAGATTTGGACAGGATGGGAGAGCTAAGGCCCAGAGAAACAACCTTCCCTTGCTTTTAAACTCTTTTTTCCCTGACAACCAACCCAGTCCACTGCAGAGATACAAAAGCCAGCGGCAGAATGAAATTTACTCTGGGCACCTCCACAATGCTACAGAGTGGGGCTGTCAGCTCAGTCCCTAAGGGAGCCTCAAGCCCAGTGAGCTAGAAATACGTGTCTACAGAGGGCAAGACAGAGGAAAGAAGATAGGACAGGGAAGCCCACCAGGCCATGTGCCACCAGGCGCTTGCAAGCCCGGGGATGCTCACATGCGCCTCTGCCCATCCCGGCCTGTTGCCTGGGAGCCACAGCATGGGCTTTGGGGCCTGGAGCAAGGGAAAGCCCACGTGGCAGGCAGGCATGGGTACATGTGATGTGTTCCCGGCAGAGGGGCCCAGGAAGGGGGAATGGCCATTCAGTGCCTGGTGCAGGGGTAAGGGAAGATGAGGTGGAGTCTGTCAACAGACTGCACGACTTGTCTGCTCCTGAAAGTGGCCAGAGAGTGCCTCTGCCTCCTACCCGCTGCACACCACTGAGGGCCATCATTCAGCAGACAATAGGTGAGACAGACATTTGAATAGAACAAATGGGGGTGGGGGCTGGTTTGGGAGAAGCTGAATCACCCTAGAAGCTTCTTGCTGCAGAGGTCTCCTAGTCCTATAGACACTGCCATACCACCCCCCAAACACACACACACACACACACACACACACACACACACACACAGACTTCTAGAAACCTAACAACGCCAACAGCACAGCACGAGCAAAGAGTGGAGGGAGGGTGCCAAGACCCCTGGGAGGAGAGGGGAAGGATCACCCAAGCACAGGCACTAAGGAGCCCTGGTAATAATAATAGTGGCCTGGGCTGGGGAAATGGCTTAGCGGTTAAGGTGTCTGCCTGAGAAGCCTAAGGACCCCGGTTCAATTCCCCAGGACCCACGTAAGCCAGATGCACAGGGGGCACATGCGTCTGGAGCCTGTTTGCAGTGGCTGGAGGCCCTGGAGTGCCCATTCTCTCTTTTTCAATGCCTCTTCCTCTCTGTCTCTCTCTCTCTCAAATAAATAAAGAAATAAAATATTTTAAAAACAGAAAAAAATAATAGTGGCCTGCCTGTGCCAGGAGGGTCCAAAATTCTTCAAATTCTTTACAAAAATTTTTTTATTGACAACTTCCATAATTATAGACAATAACCCATGGTAATTCCCTCCTCTTTGAATTATTTTAATTCCCCAAAGCACATTGCTATTTTTAAAGTTCCTCCCCATTTTGCAGATGAGCTAAAATGAGGCTTAGAAGGGTAAAGTAATTTACCTATAGTCACACGTAATTATGTTGCCGGGACTCGAAGCCGGGTGTGTCAGACTGCAAGAGCTCGTTCTTACTCCTCATGCCCAACACATGCCACTCAGACCCCCAGTCCCTGTCCACTCACCTTTCCACAACGCCAGAGCCACGACTTCATTGATGGCTATCTTCACTGGCACTGGGCAGTCTCCTACTCTTGCCTTACTCCTTGGCAGGTAACCCATTCTTTCTAAGCACAGTCCCTCAATATTAAGGGAAACTGGAAAAGGGGCCTCACTACAGAGCGATAGCAAGCATGTGAGATCCAGCCGCAGGAGGCACTGGCCACCCCTGGGTTCTCTAGCCCCCGCGTCCCCTCAGTTCCGGTTGCACCCCTTGCTGTGGGGTTTCTAGCTCTCAGAGGCACCTACCTACCACTAAACTGATTCCTACCGTTCCTCCTGCCTTTTACCCCCACTCCTCAGTCCCTCGGGTGAAAATCAGTCCGGCCTTCCTTGCAGTGTAGGAAGAGGAAGGAAGCCACCTTCTCCAAAGCCCGTGGACCAAGTCCCTAAGGTGCAGGGGGGAGAGGATGTATGGAGGAACCTCTGCAGGCAGCTCCCCCCCGGGACCAGCTGCAGGGCCCTCTGACAACGGATGCAGGATCACTGGAAAAGGAAAGCCACAGCCACCATGGGGCCCCAGTCACTGCAACTCCCTTTGTCAGTCTGACTATATCACACTGACTTCTGTGGTCCCTTCCTGCAGGCTCCTCTCTGGGCAACCAATGCCTGGCCTGACAAGGCCGGGGCGTCGGAATCAGTCAGAAAACAAGGCCCTGGGACCCATGAGGCAGAGTAAGGAGACTTCAGAAAGACCTAAGGTGAGAAGCACTCTATCTCTACAGAAGAGAGCAATGTGTGTACCAGGGGGAAGTAAGCTATGCTCAACCCACATACGGGTTTCAGACACATGGGGGGAAGACGATAAAAAGGCCTTGGGAGCCGGATGTGGTGACACATGCCTTTAATCCTAGGCAGAGTTAGAAGGATCGCCAGTTCAGGTTCAAGGCCGCCCTGACATTACATAGTGAATTCCAGATCAACGTGGGCTAGAGTGAGACCCTACCTTGAAAAAAAAAAAAAAAGGCCTTGGGGTCCTGATGGTCACCACACTTTGCAGGGACAGCAGCTACAATACACAGCTCCTCAAGTACTATCAGTAGCCCCGCTGCATGCCCAACCTTGGCTGGCCCACTCGGGAGAGTTCAGTGAGTTCCTGCCACTGGGCAGAGGGCCAGGCTGTGGCCATTGAGAGGACTGGGTCACTTACCAGCCACCTGAGGCATTCATTCAGCATGAGAAACAAGACTGTTGTGGGTCAAAGTCACAAGACCAGGAGGAGGAGGTGCCCAGCAGTCGCATGGGCTCAGCTCCGACCTGGGGGTCCTCCCTGGCCCTCATAGGGTATTGGCCCCAAGCTCTTGTTCTTCTTTCTCACTCTCTCCTGTCTCCCCACGCCCTCACTCCAAAGCTCTCAGAGGTAGGATCTTGCTATGTAGCCCAAGCTGGTCTTGAACTTCAGATCCTCCCAAGTGCTGGGATCACAGGCATGCGCCACCATGCCAAGGTCCTGCAAGCTCAACACAAGGAAGCAGGGGAGTCAAAGCTCATGGTCTTCCACCCAAGGACAAGACAGACCTACATAGGGCACTCAAGGCCCTATACTCTAGGCATGTCATTTCTGAGCACCAAAGATACTGTCTAGGGACAAAGTCTAAACTCCCTATCTTGCTCACCCCACCCCACTGCGTGCATGTGCACACACACACACACACACACACACACACACAGAGGCTCCTGCCACCTCTCTTGACACACCATGCTTGAAGCATGCAGCCAGGGCCCTCAACCTTCTGTCCTACTTTGCCCCTAGGTCTCTAATCACACTGTATCTCTGCCTTCCCACCCATTGCATCTGGCCAAGAACCTCCTCAGCCTTTGGGTCTCAGTCCTTCCTTGGGGAAGCTCTCTGATCCCAAGGCTGAGACAGGAACTGCACTGTGAGCTCATCACACTGCCTGGCCCCACCCCCATGGGCTCAGCACACTAATTCCCAGGTGTCTGGTTCCTCTCCTAGGGCTCCTTAGCAGAATGTTCAGAACCTTGTGCCTTGACATTTGCTCTGTAACTGACTCGTGGGATGTTCCCTCAAGACTGCACCCAAGGTGAGTGAGAGCATGCCCAGGCAGAGGTACTGCTGACAGCCAGGTGCCCAGCCTGGGTTCCTGCCTAGTCCTTAGGCCAGTCTCTCTCCATGATATACAACAGCAGAGTTCTCCAGGACCCTGAGTGACATGAAAGACTCACCCTTAGGACACCCCTAACACACACACACACACACACACACATAGTCCAGGTGCTCTCTCCAACAAAGCTGAACAAGTCCTTCTCCATTGGCTGGTCCATGAGTCACTTGCTCCTGGACTGGCCCATGCTACATGTAAGCCACCTGGAAAAATACCAGCTCCCCCCACAAGGCTTCTCACCCCTGTCTGGACCATGGCCAGGAACATGGGCCTGTGAGTCTGTTTACCTCATGCCCTGACACGGCTGGGCTGGGCCACAAGACACCAAGGTCTGGTTAGAACACCAGAACACTGTGCTAAGGGGCTCAGTACGGCCTACCTGCCGCCCCCCCCTCTTCTACCTCAAGCTCACTTTCTGAACAATTCTTTCTCAGCTATCTGGAGTCTCTGGCTGTATAGTCAGACTGGGTAAGTGGCCTGGAAATGACATCTTGGGCCAGCTAGAATCGCCAGGTCCTAGGTATACCTTCTCTCTGGACAATGAGCAGCTGTCAGAATGCTAGTAGCCCTCCACCCCACCCCAATAAGGAGCTCACACCAAGGCCAATGGACACTGGACACAGAAACCCTGTTCTCAAGGGTCTTGCAGATCAAAGAGGAAGGAAGCTCGGATGCACAAAGCACAAATTTGCCTCCCACAGGGAGCAGAGAAAAGACTAGAACCTGCCCATTCTCAGGACTTAAAGCCCAGGGAGCACCCCTGCCCCAGACTGAACTTCAGCAGAGCCGGAAGGGAGTCCTGGGGTCTTGGCCGTGGAGCTGGCCAACCTCAGAGGGTTGGCCAGGGCTCAAGCTGGCTGCAGCTTAAGCTTGACAGCAAAAAAAAAAAAAAGAGAGAGAGAGATGCTTTTAACAAGGTGTGTGTGGGAAGGGAATCCTTGGCCTTATGAGACACTCAGGGCTTCAATCCAGGTATCCACCTCGTCCACCTGCCCCATTGCCAGCAAGATGTGGAGGCTGGGGAGGGGGCAGGGTAACCAGTTCCCTTTTATAGGTCGGGCAGGGGGGCAAAACTGGCAGAGGAGCAAGTCTCCAGGTTTGGCTTGTGCATACACTGAGGGACTGACTGGAAATCTCCCTCCTAAGGACCACCAACCGTCACAGATAACCCAGGAAAATCCTTCCCACAGAACTCAGGGCTCAGCATGGGAAAAGGGGTGGGGGGTGCCGCTGGTAGATAGATGCACACTCTATATAAGAAATTATGTCCTCGGCTGGCCAAACTTCTGGTGAGGGCCTCCTGGGCACTGCTGCGGCCTCTGGTCTTCCCCCTCACAGCGCTCTCTAGAGGCTGCTCCGGTTCCTCCCTCCCCTTCTGGAAAGGTCTGACTCGCTAGCAGGTTTAGGGCAGGGCTCCCAGACTCTGCCTGAGTGCCCTAGCGCCAACCTCGGCCCTGGGCCAAGATATAGAGGAGGCCAGTCAGAGGGGCCTTGATTAACATGGCCTGCCCAGCCTCCTCCCCCACCACACACACACACACCCTGCTGTAGCCCTGCAGGTCTGCCTGGGCCCCTCCATCCATTCAACGGGCATTTGATGGCGCTGGCCACAAGCCAAGTTCTGGGGAGACACAGAAGACAAGGTATAGTGGGCAGAGACAGACACAGAAACACATGTTAATTATCATGCAAGGGAGCCAGTGCAGGGGCTGGGGATGGACAGAAGGAACAGGTGACCCCTGGGGAACTCCCCAGACGTTAAGCATAGGCTGAAACTGCTCCCTGCACCTGGAAGTCTTGTCTCTATTGGTAGCCCTGCAAACAATCTGGGCCCGGCGCTTCTGGAATCTCCACACTGTTCCATCACTACCCTACAGTGCTCCGTGTCTGTCGAGGCTGGAAACAGATGGCGAGCGCAGTGGATGGCTTGTCAGGGAACCAGGTCTGATCCAGTAGTCTGCACTCACTGCCTCCTACCTGGGAAGAACTTACAGGCTACGGATGGGGGCAGAGGGGTCAGGGGAACCTAATGAACACCTTGCGACAAGCATCTGTCCCATGAGACGGGAGCCACCGGCGCTACTTCTTGCATGTCCAAGGCGCAGGAGGCCTCCTGACTTGCACAGCCTCTCGTTTCCACCTGAGACTGAAGGGGGAGGCTGGTTCTGAAAAGCGGCTCTTCCCAGGTCCCAGAGCTCACAAGTGAGGAGCCAACGCATGAATTCCAGCCTGCCGGCTACAAACCCGGTCTCTTTTCCGGTCGCACTCTGATGCCCAGGGTCTGTGTCAGTATGGCGCAGTGGTTCTCAAACTTCAGCGTGTGAAGGAAAACCCGCCCTAGGTATGGCAGAGGGAAGGAAGATCTGCAACACTACACAAGGAGCCCAGGCGGTTCCAGGTACTAGAACTAGCAGGGGAAGAGACTAAGAGTCACGGCCTGGTGTGGGCAGCTTCCCAGGACCCACCGCTGCCCGCTTCTCGAAAGGAACTACCTGCCACAGTAGAGTGCTGTACCCTGCCCAGGGGACCTGAGGGGTGGGCTTTGCTCCCAGCTAATTCTAGGGATAACTCTGGCTCCAACTGGGTACCCATGTTTATAGAGCTCTTACTATTCTCCAGGCACTGTGTAAGCGCAGCATCTAATTTAACCATTAGATTCCTTTGTTTTATTTTACAGGCCAGAAACGGTATATACCCAAACGTATTAACACGAAAGACAGTAATGGAGAAGAGTGAAACAAAAGACACAAGACATACAGAAAGAAAACAGCAAAATGACAGACATCAATCCTTCCTGTCAACATTGACTGTGGTAGTTTGAATGAATGCCGCCCCCCCCCTTAGCCCCCAATAGATTCAGGGGTTTTATTAAAGCTTCTTAGATTTCCAGCTACCTGGCTGGAGGAGGGGTCACTGTGGGTGGATCCTGGGGGTCCGAGCCTAAGGTGTGGGGGCGGATCTAGAATTCCAGTCGAAAGATGTGCAGAGTGCTTGAGCTCTTTCTGGGTTCCTGGAGTGAGCTTGCTTACAGTGTTGGTGGTGGCTTTTCTCTCTGCTTGGATCTGTGTGGAAGGGGCCAGCTTCTTCTGCCATTATGGAACTTCCCCTGCACATATAAGCTTCAAATCAATCCCATCCCTCCCATAAACTGTGTCTGGTTTGGAGGTTCATCCCAGTAGTGTGAAGCTGACTGCAACACTGACTTTAAATGCTAATGCATTAAACTCCAATTAAAAGGTAGTGGTTGGGTCTGGAGAGATGGCTTAGCAGTTAAGGCACTTGCCAGCAAAGCCAAAGAACCCAGGTTCAACTCCCCAGGACCCATGTAAAGCCAGATGTACAACGTGGAGCACGTGTCTAGAGTTCCTTTGCAGTGGCTAGAGACCCTGGTGCGCTCACTTTCTCTCTCTAGCTGCCTCTTTCTTCCTCAAATAAGTAATTTTTGTTGTTGTTGTTGTTTTTGTTTTTCAAGGTAGAGTCTCACTCTAGCCCAGGCTGACCTGGAATTCACTATGTAGTTTCAGGGTGGCCTCAAATTCATGGCGATCCTCCTACCTCTGCCTCCCAAGTGTTAGGATAAAGGCATGCATCACCACGCCCCAAGACACACTAGCAAAAAGTGTCAGAAGTTTTTTTTTTTTTTTTTAATTAATTTACTTGACAGAGAAAGAGGGAGAGAGAGAAAGAATGGGCGCGCCATGGCTTCCAACCACTGTAAACAAACTCCAGATGTGTGTGCCCCCTTGTGCACCTGGCTAATGTGGGTCCTGGGGAATTAAACCTGAGTCCTTTGGCTTTGCAGGCAAACACCTTAACCATGGAACTGGCTTATTTATTTATTTTGTTGTTGTTTATTTTTATTTATTTATTTGAAAGTGACAGAGAGAGAGAGAAAGAGGCAGATAGAGAGAGAATGGGTACGCCAGGGCCTCCAACCACTGCAAACTAACTCCAGGCATGTGAGCCCCTTTGTGCATCTGGCTAACGTGGGTCCTGGGGAATTGAGCCTCGAACCAGGGTCCTTAGGCCTCACAAGCAAGTGCTTAATCACTAAGCCAACTCTCCAGCCCCGATAGAACTGTTTTTGAACAAATTAACAATAATCACAGAAGTCCAGACTTCAATATTCCTCTTCTTCTTCTTCTTTTGTTTTACTTTGTTTTGTTTTGTTTTGTTTTTTCAAGGTAGGGTCTCACTCTAGTCCAGCCCAGGCTGACCTGACACTCACTCTATAGTTCCAGGCTGGCCTGAAATTCATGACAATCCTCCTATCGCTGCCTCCTGAGTGCTGGGATTAAGGCATGCACTACCATGCCTGGCTTTTTTGTTTTTCAAAATAGGGTCGTGCTCTAGCCCAGGTTGACCTGAAGTTAGTGTCAGGCTGGCCTTGAACTCACAGTGATCCTCCTACCATGAGCCACCATGCTCGGCCTCCAAGCCTCTTGAACAGTAGATCTCAAACATTTGCAAATGCCTGGGTAAGAAGTTCCTTGCCCATTCCTCACACCAGACACTATGATTCCACGCCCAAGCTCGATCCAGAATTAAAATAGCTGCAGGACAGAGAGGACATCATGTAACTCTGCTTTTCTCTGGGAAAATAGCCACCAGCAAATACTCTGATCCATAATCCATCCTTACAAACCACACAGGGAGGCCTCTGCTCTTTCTACAGAGGGACACTGAGGCTCTGCTGTGAAAAGTGGCAAAAGCAAGATCCACATGCTGACTACTGTCTGCCCCCACAGTCCCCGCTCTGTCCTACCTCCCTACACTTGAGGTCCCCAGAGGAATGTGCATTTGAGAACCTCAGAGCCAGCACGGCCCTCTGCCATTCCCCCTACTCAATCCCAGGGCCGCTTTTCCTAGGAGCATTTTCATCCAGAGCATATTATGACACTACTCTCAAGGAATCTCGGGGCTGGAGAGATGGCTTAGCAGTTAAGCGCTTGCTTGTGAAGCCTAAGGTTCGAGGCTCAATTCCCCAGGACCCACGTAAACCAGATGCACAAGGTGGCGCATGCATATGGAGTTCATTTACAGTGGCTGGTAACCCTGGTGTGCCCATTCTCTCTCTGTCTGCCTCTTTCTCTCTGTGTTTGTCTGCTGCTCTCAAAAAAATAAATAAAAATAAACAACAATACAAAAAAAAAAAAAAGAAAGAAAGAAAAGAAATGATTTCAGTCTTCCAGGAACAGGGTCCTCTCCAGACTGGAGCCACTGATCCAAGCCTCCGGAAGTCATAGGAGCCTACAGGGTGCAGATGCATGGTCAGTGGGCCTAAAGAGGTAGACTGTAAACTGTGGGATCAGTATGATCTCCACCAGCAATAAAGACCTCCCAGCACATGGAGAAGGTAGCCTGGGCTTATCTCCAGAGCCAACCGGCAAAGCAGGGCTCTGCTGGAAGAGCTGAACAGATTCCAAGTATCAAGGGATGTCCGTATTCACCCAGTCCAATTCCTCATTCCACACAGTAATCCAGAGGGAAAGAAACCTGCCTTGGGACACACAGCCAGGAGCACAGCAGGGCCCCTGAATCCACGACTCCAATAATAACACTCCATGCCTCCATTTAGGCAAACTGGTCAAAGCCCAGAGTCAAAGTTAATCCCATGATCACCACACAAATGAGGCTTTATCCATACCTCTAACGTTTCTGGAGACCGCTACCATGCAGGCCTGGTACTAAGCACTGTACACGTTATCCTCTTTAATTCTCACAAGTTAACTGCTTCCTCTCCCCATTTCTCAGTGATGGACCTGGAAAGATCCAAGGGGTCAAATCACTTGCCTAAGGTCAGAGGAGAACAGGGGCAAAGGCTAGGACTGGAGCCCGGGCCTGCTAGTCTCTAGAGCACTTCCTGCAAACTTACTTTCCGAATCCCAGGCCTAGCCTCCCGTTTGAATGCCACGCGGAGTTATCTGGAACGAATGACAGCAGCACCTGTGTGAGACGACAGACGCTTCTGGGTTGTCCACACCTGCTTCCTATAGAGTGGTTTCAGCAGGCCTGAAAACCACCCTGATATTCTGGAAGTGGGGCTGGTTGGGGAAGGAGGCTGGGAGAGGCCTGACAGATGTGTACCTGAGGAGAGGTGACAGGCGACTCCCAGCCCCGGGGCCAACCTGCGGAAGCCACTGCATCTTTTTCCCCATAAGGAAGCCACATCCTTCCTGGACCTCTCAATCCTATTCCAACAGTTGGCCAACAGCTCTTTAAACATAAAGCCTGACTCTCCCATGGCTATCAGATGTCCCAAATCCCCATGACACCCAAGCTCCTGTCCCTTCCCCTGGCACCCCAAAGTCCAAGTCCAATTGGCTTCATGGATGAGTTCCTGTTAGCATCAATACCCCCAACCCAGGACATCAAGGATCAGCTTAACCCCCTACATCTCTGCATGTGGCTCTCAGAGGGCTTCTTCTGCCAGGAACTTAAAATTCTGAAATCAAAGCTCTTTGCAGCACATCCCAAATAGGGGAGACTAACGCCCACACACTACAAAGATCACAGTAGAAATCCGCATTTTCAAGGCTGATGAAGTCCTGGAAGGTAAAGTGACTATAGAGCCATGCCCATGGACCCTTTGGTCAGAACCACCAGCCGGATGGCCTCACGGTTGGCAACCCTCGGACCTAGCATTGCTGGGTCCTTAATGTTTGTCTAGCTCACTTCCTCCCCAACAGGGAGGTGAAGCAGGGAGTCTGGTGTGTGCGGTCAAGGCTATGAAGACTTCATCAAACCAGCTTCTTTGGCCTGGCCAACTCCAGAGAGGGCCAAGACCCACCTGGTAGCCAGGGCAGTAAGCGGAGGAGATTGGTGTCTGCTGGTTTGAGGTAAGGATAAAGAATGGGGAGGTAATGTCAGGCGTGGTGGTGCACGCCTTTAATCTCAGCACTCGGGAGGCAGAGGTAGGGGGATCGCCAGGAGTTTGAGGCCACCCTGAGACTACGTAGTGAATTCCAGGTCAGCCTGGGCTAGAGTGACACCCTACCTCGAGAAACAAAACAAAAGAATGGGGAGGTAAACGTGCTCCCCAATACCACTAATGATCAAAAAGCACAAAAACTTGCTGCTACTAAAGTAGGGTTCTTCGCATGACTTCCTAGGGCCTCTTAGAAGAGCTTCAGGGTGGGTGCAGAGAGCTGCCCGTCTTTCTCGCCCAATCATCAAGTTAGCATCAGGCCCTTTCTCAGGCCCTGGTCAAGATGCAGGACCTCAGCCAAATGCTTGTACATTCCTTGCATTTCTCCAGTCTCTGAGCAGCTGCTGTAAGGCCTTTTCTCCTGTGTTGATTTATTCTTTATTGTTTCTGAAATACACCCAGAGGCCTTTGGCACAGCGCACCAGGCACCGGCAGGGCATTCAGTCTAAGCCCCAAGTACACACCAACCAGGTTCTCTGGGACGTGAGCCAAGCCAGTAGAAATGATAGGCCCAAGGGTCAATCTCGGCAACCGGGGAGACCCAGGATCCCACCTACCCCCAGCCTATGGTCCCCAGAGCTGTTCTCAGGATTACAAAGGCTGGGGATACATTTGGGAAGAGGAGACACCTGGCAGGTACCCGGAAGGCCTAAACCAAGCCTCCCCACTAATCTACAGCATGAGGGACTGGACCAGAAATCCCCAGTTCCCAAGCCCATAACTCCATGGCTGGCCTCCTGAACCAAATCTGGGCTTCTTGCTGCCCTGTGAAGTGTCTGGAGGAGACACGAAGAGTCTTTCTCACCTGTCCCACTCTCAAATCTCTCTCTTAACAGGCAATCTAATGGAGCTCAAGGTCCTACCACTTCACTTCATTGCAATGATAAAAGCACTGTTCTCTATGCATATGAAAATAGTTGGGAGAAGAGAAGAGCTGCTAGGTTAAGAAGGGGCAGACAGAACGGTGTGCCGGCCTCTTCATCACAGGCTCTGCGGGCCTTGGCTTCCTTACTGGTAAATGGGCATAAACAGTATTACTTTACAGGTATTGTGGGATTAGATAACATAATATCTAGACGAAGTGCCTGGCACGAAGTAAACAATAAATGACATTTCTTGACCTCTTGCTGGGCAGAGGTAGCTCTTTAACACCCCGGGAAAAGTGAACAGCCTGTCTCTCCACAGCTGGCTGGCAGCAACACTTGGCCAGGCCCGAGCAGGACAAGGAGTCCCAGCAGTAGTTCTGGGCTCCACAGACATGCAGAGCATCTGGCCTAGAGACCCAGGAGAAGGGGCTGGCCAAAAATTCTAGAACACACACAATACAGGCCTCCTCTGGACTCAGCTGTGCCAACAGGGCCTGCAGGAACACAGTGGGACAAAATTATTTCCCAGATAATACTGGCAGAGCGTTCAGGCCCGCAAGGATGAGCCACCACCCTCCTGGGCTCCCTCTAAGAAGAACAATAAAAAGAAAGGCGCCATGGCCTGGGGGGGGGGGAGAAAACGGGGGGAGGATGAGGAAGGGTGGCCACAGGAAGTAGGAACAGGGATGGCAAGAGACACTAACTAGCCTGAAGAAAATAAGCAAGCCTGCCCAGAGGCCACGACAGTGAATGTCCCACAAGTGGAAGTGCCTGCCTGGTTATTTTTGGCACTACTTCTGCCCCGAGCGGGCAAGGAAAGGCAGCTGCTAGGAACATGGAAGGGTTGTTTACACTCAAGTGTGCAAGCCTGCCGTGAAGACAGAAAGAGCACCAGCGGCCACCGTGCTGACGGGCCTTGGCCCCCTTTCACTCTCTCTTCTAACTGTCCCTGCAAGCCCTGATGTGCATGCTCTGTGGATGACACAGTGTGGGTACTTTTACTTCCCAGCCACAGAACACACACACACACACACACACACACACACACACACACACACGCAGACAAATAAATAGCTATGGAGCCAGTCAAGGGCTGAGCCACACCCAGAAGCCCAGACAGTATTCCTCTGGGCTCTTCAGGCCCTTGAAGCTTTCCCAACTTCCAAAATTGGAGGGGCAAGGACCCCAGGGACAGGGACAACACACAGGATGCCGGATGCAGACACGGTCCTTCCTCCCAAGGTGGAAACAGATATGGCTGTGATCACCCCAAGCAACTCACAGCTTCTTGGTCTTCCCAAAGGAAAGGGGTGATGCCCTAGAGTTGGGGAGCCCAGGACTGCACTGGGGCCAGATGGGGTTTCAGATCCAGTGAGGCCAGGTGAGGAGGCAGGTGCTCACCTCAGGAGCTGCAGGAGGCCCACCCGGTGACAAGTTACCACCTCGGCCCCTTTCTCAACCACAGCAGCCTTCCCTTCCAATGGGGCAAGTTTCGTTAACAAAGGGCTGGACCAGGGCCTCTGCCTGCCCAACTATTGGGAAAAGCTGGGGACTGAAACGCTTCCCCCATGTTCCTTCCTTTCTGGATCCCCAAATATAAAATGTGGGTGGCGGGAGGGAATCCCCTTCGGGCGGCATGCCTGCTGAACTTCCCTCCCTCCTCACCTAGGCCGCTCCCCTCCCCCTCGGCTGCCTCTGGGAGGAAGAAGCAGTGCCTGGAAAAAACGCTCTCACCGCAAGCTCCCTGTGGCCGGGAGAAAGGCAAGGGAACAGGGAGCGCCTTCCCTGCTGGCCACAGCACAAGGCGCCATTCCAGGAAGATCAAGAGCAACACTGGCTGCCAGGGGAAGCCTCAGGCCCCTGTCCCAGTCCCCCCAAACCACAGTCAGCAATTGACTCCCACAGGGAGACACTCTCCCCCACACCCCAACCTGCATCTTCCATCCAGCAAAGCCTGGGCTCTCTTCTGACATGTGGCAGCTTTCTTCATATGTAGTAAGTATCTCGGTGCTCCCCTCCCCACTAGTCCAGTGGGTAAAAGGGTTAAAGCGCTCTCTGGTGGGACAACTCCCACCACAGCTCCACCCAAACCTCTATCCAGGTCACGCTGGCCGGCATCAGGGAAAGCAAAACAAGGGGACTTTTTCCTAAGCTCAGAAAGCACCTCCACACCCACGTGACCAGTTCAGCCAGAGGCCTGGAAGAGTGGGTTACTCGGAGCACAATCTGATCTCTGGGAAGCTGAGCCCTTAACTCTGGTCTCCAGGGGACACGGACAGAGTCCCTTGCAAAGGCACACACAGGTACCAGGTGGCTGGGCTCATCCGGTAGTAGATGAGACAAGTGTAGCCCCCTAAGGAGTCAGAAAACGAAGACGCTTCAGTGGCCAAGGATGTTGCTTTTTTTTTTTGAGGTAGGGTCTCATTATAGCCCCAAGCTGACCTGGAATTCGTTATGTAATCTCAGGGTGGCCTCGAACTAACGGCTATCCTCCTACCTCTGACTCCTGAGTGCTGGAATTAAAGGCATGCGCCACCACGCCTGGCTGGGACACTGCTTTCCAGCCACACACAAGACTCACTCTTCCCTGGTAGGAGCAAAAGGCAAAACAGAAGCTGGGCCTGGAACTAGTGGATTGATAGCCATGTGCCCACGTGTGCCCACAACCTTGCATGCATGATTGTATTTAATCTTCACAGCAACCATACAAAGTACTATTACACTCCCCCCCCCCCATTTTACAGGAGATGGAGGCTCAGGAAATCAAGCAATGCTTAGAGCCATACTGCAAGTGGAAAGGCTAAAGTATAAACCCAGGCCTGCCCAGAGTTCATTCCCATGCACGCTTCCCACGTCACTGCCATGGTGACTGTCCACACACCATCCAGGAATGGTGTCTTAGTGTGGGGGTGGAAGTGGGTGTGGATGGGTTTTGTTTGATGGCTCTGGAATCTGAATCCACGTCCCCACTAACTGCTAGTGCTCCCTGTACGTGACTGTGAGAACCCATGTAAATGTGTGTGTGGTGGGGGTGGAGGGAGGGTGATGTGGATTCCAAAAAGCAGTTTCCAACACTGAAATTATGCTGTAATGCCTCTGATTCATAAAATGAGCTCACAGTCTCACAGTATCCTGACTGTGGCTTTGAATGCAAATGCAGATCCCTTACTAAGAACTGGAGATTTCAGCATTCCCAGCCCTAGCCCAGGGTGCGATTTCCTTTAGCCCCACACAAAGTTGTTAACGTGCAGAAGCAGCCCCTCCAACGAAAAGCCACCATTGACTGCATTTCCTCCAGCCTGCAGTGAGTCAGGGAAGAATAGAGGGCCCACCCAATCCCCCCCCCCTCAGCTGTCCTTGCATTGGTACTTGTGCACACAAACAGGAAAGATGCCAACCTGGCCTGGCCAAAGGAAATAGCCAGCTTAGCAGATCCCCAGGCAGGAGGATCTACAACTCTTTACAACTCTGAGATCCCCTTATAGCATCATGATGACTGAGACACAAACTCCAGAAGGCCAAATGCAGGGTAGTGCCAGGAAGAAACAGGGTTCACCAATACCAGAGTCATTTGAGGTGGATTGATCTTTTTGAAACTAATAGCACAGTGTGTGGAGGGCCCTATAGCAGAACACGGACTCACTCACAGGCCAAATCCATCTGTCCCCCTCCCTCCTTTCCTTCCTCCCTTCCTTCCTTCTGAGACAGACTCATCATGTAGTCTTCCCCCCCCCCCCCATAGCTATTAATTCCTGACCTCAATTGCTCCTCCTACCTCAGCCTCCCAAGTATCTTAGAATCTCACTCTAGCTGAGGCTGTGTGGTCTGGGCTCACAGGCACTAGTTGGGTGCATTGCCTAACCTCTTCCCCCTCCTTTCTTCTTCCAGAGGTCTTAGCCCCTCTGCGTAGCCTGCAGCCACAGGTGACCCTCAGCTGAATCCATAAATGCATGCTGCCTTTTCTCCCTTCCATTTATTAAAAGCAGCAGGGCTGGAGAGGTGGCTTAGCGGTTAAGGTGCTTGCCGGCAAAGCCAAAGGACCCAGTTTCAATTCCCCAGTACCCACATAAAGCCAGATGCACAAAGTGGCAGCTGGAATTTGCAGTGGCAACAGGCCCTAGTGTGCCCATTATAGAGATAATTATCTCTTTAGAGACAGAGAGAGAGAGAGAGAGAGAGAGAGAAATCTGCTTCTTTCTCCCAAATAAATATAATTTTTAAAAAAAGTTAAACTCTCATCTTTGTGGGCACCCCAAGGGAACTCTTTTCCTGTAGTGAACAGCGGTTTTACCTGATGCTTGGAGTTGCCACACTGGTACCATGCAGACTGTCTCCGAGCAAGTTGTAAACCTAGGGCCATCCTTCAGGTTCTTCACCCCTTGACCCCTGGAAGCTACAGACCAGAGAAACCAGCCAGAGGCCAATCCAATTAAAGTGGAGACTGGACCCAGGCCATGCCATGAGATGGTTTATCAACGTAATTGAATGTTTACTCCCTTATTATTCACTGTGCAGAGCAGCAGGAAAGGGGGCAGGCGCATAAGCCCACCGACTAAGAAGGCCCATGATCTTTTTCCCTTTGCTTCTGGGAAGGGTGCGTTTTGTTGTTGTTGTTGTTGTTTTGCTTTTTTGACCCTAAAGGGGCATGCATCACATTTCCCCTCATCCCCTCAGCACAGACCCCCTACCACCACCACCAAGGATGAAGTGACTTCCCAGAGCTACAACTCTTCCCTCACCAGACCTCCAAGTCAAAACCTGAAGCTTCAGGGATGGGACCCCCTCAGACCTCCAACCCAAGCTCCTCCTACTGGAAGAAGCCAGACACCCTCTCCCCTTCCCAAACACAGCTGCCAGCAGGGAATCCCCAGCGTGCACACACACACACACACACACACACACACACACACGTGCCATGGTGGCTTCCAAAGCTAACCACTGACCTATCACGCCATCCTCGGTGCACAGAGATCTGACCCGAGATGGAGAAAGCAAGAAGCAGACACAAAAGTTGTGACCAACAAAGTTCTTAAATGGGGGTAACCAACTTCCCTTTTCAAGTTGCCTGCAGCTCAGGCTAGAAGATGGGTTAGAACACTCAACGGAGGCCCTCTAGGTAGCGGGTACTTCCCTCCAGGTCTACCTAGGGCTTGAAATCCCCAAGCTACACCAGGTTCCTCTCCAGGTCCTTCCTCCCCTCCCCCAGCCTGGGTGGGGGCCCTCAGGAAGGGGTGCACATGCTCCACTGCGTGCGTGTGTGGCGTGATTAACTCCAACGAGCCGGCCATAACACCGGGCCCAGACGAACCCCGACTCCAGCGTTACCGATAGGCAACAGGGATCACGGCGCAGGGACAGAGGCCGGGCGGGCTGGCCCCGCAGCTGCGGTGCGGGCGCGCGCGGGGGCGGGCTGGAGGGCAAGACGGATGACAGGTCTGGGGTGCGCCAGCAGCGCAGGGGTGTGCAGGGTGAGGTCCATCCGTCCGTCCCTCGGTCTGCACTCAGCGCTCCAGCTGAGGCCTCTACAGCACTTGCGCCGGTTCCCTGCGCACCCCCACACACCCCAGCACCTCTGTCCCCCCACCGCTGCCAGAAGTGCGGGCGACGCAGACACAGTGCCCATGCCCACTTTCCCGAGCGTCTCGGGGGTCCCCGCGGACACCACGTTTCGATCCAGCAGAGAGGGGGTGGCTGGGCAGCAGCCTTGGTCCTGAACCACCGCGGGCCGGGAGGGTTTTCCAGCCGCGGCCGCGCACGAGCTGCGTAGCTGCAGCTGCACCGAACCGGCGGGAATGCGCTGCACACGCAGCCGCCGGGTGCAGGCGCGGGGCCGGGCTGCGGCGGCCCACGCGTCCGTTCCCACCGCCGCGCAGGCCGCAGAAGTTGGCACGACGCGACCCCGCGCCCCAGCTCCGGCCCGCGGGGTGGGGTGAGGGGGTCCCCCGGGCTGCACGCACCGCGTGCAAGGCCTCGGACCGCCGGACGAGCTGCCCCCCCCCCACACTTACCTGACTCGGGGCTCGGTCTCCGGCCTCTTCGGTGGCCTCGGGGACTCCGGTCGCCCTGCACGCACTCCCCGATTTTTAAAAACAAACAGGCGCCGTTTCGCCTCCCGGCGGCGATCGTAGGGCGTTGGGGGGGGGGGGCTTCCGCCCAGCCCGCGTCTCCCCGAAGCTGGGAAGTTTGCAAGCGGGGCCCGGGAGTGGACGTGCCGGCTGTCACCCCTCCCCGCCCCCCGCTCGCGACACGGGAGCCTCGGCGCGCCCCGCGCTCTCACTGTCCGCCTCGCCTGCGCTCGCTCTCCCTCCCTCCCTCCGTGTCACCCCCGGTCCTGCGATGCAGTGTCAGGATTGCACGGCTCTGACTCATCGGTTGAGCTCACAGCTTGAAAAAAAAAAAAAAGAAGAAGAGAGAGAGAGAGCGAGAGAGAGAGAGGGCGAGAGCGAAGGAGGAGGACTCTGGCGTGCTACAAAGGATTGCACAACTCGAGGCTGGGAGCGCGGAGCGCCCAGCGGCGGGCCGGCGCGCGCGGCACCGCGGCTGCGAGCAGGAACCAGCTCGACCACTTCATCAGCACAACTGTCTCGGGGCCGCCTCTCCGCCAGCAGGCCCCGGCGCCGCCCACTTCCTGAGACCAAATAAGGCCGGGAAGTCATCTTTAAACCGCCAGCGGCTGCCCAGGCTGGGGATTTCCAGCAGACCTCACCTCCACTCGCAAGGCCCGGGCCACCCTCTTCCCACCCACCCCCCCACCCCCCACCGAGCCAAGGCCGGTACTACTGATGACATGCTGGAACCAACGGGCCACGCGGATGGTTCCTTGCACACCAAGGTCAGGAGGAGACGGTGACGAAATGTTTGGAAACCCATCGAGCCTGCCAGGAAAGACAGAGAGAGAGTGTGTGTGTGTGTTTGAGAGAGAGAGAGAGTGTGTGTGTGTGTTAGTGGAGAAGGCACCAAGTCCCTTTCTTCCACAAAGAAAACTCTGGTTTTGGATATGGTAAACCATGCACAGCCCCCTCCCAAGAAATCTTATTAACAGCCTTACTGAGCTTCTCTTCCGACCCACTAGCCTGTCCTTGGCTTAATGTTAACCAAGAAACCAGCCCAGGCCCCCTATCAAGGTCCACATGGCCATTACTTGGGCAATGAGAAAACTCCTGAATTGAATTCTTGCAAGTCAGATAAGAGTTGGGAAGCTTTTCACTCCATGGCCACAATTCCCCCTGCTTTCCCAAACAGATCCTGGACAATTTTCTCCAGACATGGGGTGTAATTTTTGCAACTCAAGAGGTCTTCACCACAGCAGAAGGAAAGTGAGGTGCATTCTGGTGTTTTCCTGCTGCTCTACAGATGAGTCAGAAGGTTTTCCTTGGAAGGAAAAACCACTGAAGAATACACTGTGTCCTGGTGGCCACTTTCCCCAGTGACCAGTCCTAAGAGTCAGGTGCATCCCTTGCTTTCTCCGGAGAAGTGGAAGGGCAGAGAACTGATTGTCGTACACAAGCCTGCAGGCCCTTGTCCTTCGCCACACCTAGAGAGTGGGTGACACAAACAGCAGGGGGAATTTCTGCATAGGAACCTTGCAAGACCTACACTTGTCCCTAAGAGACCTGCCCTTCCCATCCCCTTCCAGTTCTCTGCTGGCTTCATTGCCACCTGGGAGTACTTGGAAGTCACACCTGACCCAGAGGGAAAGGCCTTATTTATCCAACGTTGTGACAGATGTCAAAGAAATGACCATTTAAAAATAAGTCTCACCTACAGAATACTGATAATTATGCCAAGGGACTAGACCAGATGACCTCTTAAAAAAAAAAAAATCCCTTCCATTTGATGATCCATGAGTCTGGGATGGAGAAAAGTGAATGGAGGAGCCCAGGAAACTCCCTTCTACAAGAAAACCCCAGGCTCCCCAGTTGATCATCCAGTATGACAAGGCTCAAAGTACTTCCCCATACAGCTACTGAACAAGTATATGAGAGAATTTTCACCCCCCTGATGCATGCATGAGAACACATGCTAAGAGAGGCTGAGTGCCTTGCACAAGGTCACAGGACAAGCCTCTGCTCTTCCTTCAGGCTCTCACACCATGAGGAAGGCGGTGAGCAGTTGAGGGACTGGGGTGCTCAGGCACACAGGACCTCAACTCTCAAGGCCCCCAGCAGAGGCTATGTGTCAAAGCCTTTTCGCTGTTTCCCTTTGCTGGCTTCTTCCTCCTACTGACAGTCGGCGCGAGCGAGGGAAACGTAAGAACTCACTTGGTCTGCAGTACCCACTAACGCCAGCTTCTTCGCCAGACCTGCAGCCATCCTGACTTTCCAGAGGGCTCAGCCATTGCAACCAACCTGAGGCCAGTTTGGAGAGAGAGAGAGAGCCCCTGACAGAGACTATAAACCAGTCCTGGGACATCCCCAACCAACTAGAAACCCCAGCCGAGGAGCACATTCCTAGAAGAGCCTAACACCATGGAGCCAGGGCCCAGCCTCCCAGGATCAAGTGGGAGCCACTCCAGAGGGCACCACACAGCCTTGTCCTGCCAGGGCTTCCCCCTTTCCCACGCAGACTGCAAGGCCAAGATCGAGAGCAGCACAAGGACAGGAGGCAGGTGGCAGGATGCACGAGAAACAGAAGTCAGTGGCCCTGAAGCAGAGCAGTCCACCTTGAACAGCTCGCTCCTCCACCTCAGCTGAACTTCTGGATTCGGGTCAACTCAGAAAGGAGGAGTGTAAAGGAGAGAGGAGCTGCCCCTGCGGTGGCAGAAGCTTACCTCTCAACAACAACGAGCAGATGGAGAGGTACAAAGGAAGCTTCGGCCTTTCCGGGAAAGCTTTGGAGGTCGGTCTTGCTGCAGATATGACAGTGCAGAATCAGTGACTTGTGAAGTGAAAGTTTTGGTTTCAGAAGCTCCAACCCCTCCTACGAGCCTCTGGGGCAACCAAGAAGGTGACCTTTTCGAGGTAGGGGGTGGGAAAGGTGTTCCTGAGACCTTACCCATAGAGTGCCATTTTCTCCACCACCCCACTTTTTCACAAACCACATGAAAGAGGAGCGTACAGTTCTCCAGTTCCCAGGGGGCGTCTGCTAACGGAGAAACACTCCAGAGGGTTTCTGCACACACTCCAAAGGGCCCTGCACAGGATTCCAAGCTCTGAGTCCAATTGAGGGTAGACTGTGGCATTCCAGAGGCTTCCTGAGACGGTGTCAGCTCTTGTGAGTCCTGCTCAGAGGGGACCAGCACTGCCCTGAGTGGCCATCACCATTGTCAGCCCAGTAAAATTTAACAAGCCAGGCATGGTGGCTCACATCCTTAACCCAAGCACTCCAGAGGCTGAGGAAGGAGGATTACTATGAGTTCGAGACCAGCTTGGGCTAGAGTGGGACCCTGCCTCAAAAAATAAATAAAAGCATCCAGGAATGGTGGTGCACACCTTTAATCCCAGCACTCAGTAGACTGAGACAGGAAGATCAGTTGAGGCCACTTTTGGCTGCACACTAAGACCCTGTTTAAAAAAAAAAAAAGTTGGGCATGATGGCACACACCTTTAATCCCAGCAGAGGTAGGAGGATCACTGTGAGTTCGAGGCCAGCCTGAACTACATAGTGAATTCCAGGTCAGCTGGGCTAGAACGAGACCCTACCTTGAAAAAAGAAGTGTTTTTTTTTTTTTTTTTTCCTCCTCAGTCCCCATTCTTGCATTCCTGTCCTTTCTTCACTGTCCCCTCTCTGTTAAGACCTCTCCGGGGAGGCCAGTACACATGATACCTTTATTGGGAGCATAAATGCTGTTGAGGTTGTGTATCATAAGCCCATAATGCTAGGTTCTTTACGTCCCTTATTTGCTATGTTCCTGCATCCGCCTAGCTTTACAGATTAAAGGTACTACTGCCTTTAGGACCTCACTGGCCTATACAGCTGGGAGAGGAGAAAGAACGTTGTGGAAGGAACAGGGAACCCGAACTGAGGTTGAGCCCTGTCAAAACCAAATCCCGCTGTGCAATCTGAGGACAGCTGTCAGTGATCTTCTCTGAGCTTCTCCTTCTCTTCCTCTCCCTTTCCCTCTTTTTATTTACTTACTTACTTACTATTTATTTATTTATTTATTTATTTATTTATTTATTTATGAGACAGAAAGAGAGAATGGGTGTGCCAGAGCCTCCAGCTGCTGCAAACGAACTCCAGATGCATGTGCCACCTTGTGCATCTGGCTTACGTGGGTCCTGCGGAATGGAACCTAGGTCCTTTGGCTTTGCAGGCAAGTGCCTTAACCGCAAAGCCATCTCTCCAGCCCTATTTATGTATTTCTCTTCCTTCCTTGCTTGCTTCCTTGCTTCTTGTGCAAGCAGAGGCAGAAGAGAGTATGGGTGCACCAGGGCCTCTTGTCGCTGCAAACAAACTCCAGACACAAGTCACTTTGTGCATTTGGCCTTACCTGGGAACTAGGGAATCAAACTCCAGTTGGATAGGATTTGCAAGCAAATGCCTTGAACAGCTGAGCAATCTCACCAGCCCTGTTTCTCTGAATTTCTTCTTCCCAAATGACCTTCTCCCTTTCAAGAACCTAGAAAGTTTTTTTTTCTCCCCTCCCCCTCCACTGAAAAGGCCCCAGGATGATCCTCTGCTGAGCTTGGCCCAGATGCCCAGAAGGACTGTTTCCAACATGGATTCAGTGTCCCATCCGAGGGGACCCTCCACACACCCCCTTTGTATCCTTTCCACAGTGCCATGCACCTGGACTGAATGAGGACACCCCTCTGATGTCTTCTCCTCACCCCTTCTTCCCAGGTCCTTTCTGGGGGAACAGAGAGCTCAAAATCACCCCGGTCACTAAATTAAGCCACACTGTACTAAAAAGTTTCTTCACTTCTCTATTCACTTTTACCCTTGAGAACTAAGAACCGTCCTCCTCCATTCACATCTACTTCACCTGTTCTGGTACATGGCCATGCCTGCCACACCAGTCCCCAGCTGTCTGAATCCCCGGGCCCACCCACTTGCCCCTCCCTTGCACGCCTGGCCAGGTTCTAAGTGTCTTTGTCAGACCTCAGAGGGAGCTTCTGTAGATGTGTCCCCAGTTGCTGCTGTCACTCAGGGAGAGACGTCTGGCCGCGTGTAGAGAAAAGGACAAAACAGGTGTGGCTGCCAGGGAGGACAGGCCAGCAGAACCAAGGGACAGAGACACCCTTTCTTCACAGAGTAAGTAGCTGCCAGCTTCCCAGAGGCCTCACTTCAGCACAGGCCCAAGCCCCCAGCAGAGCTGGCCCCAGACAGACTCCCTTGTTGGCTGTCAGCTCAGCTTCCCTACATCATGGCCATGGACCAGGATGCATGGGATTCCCTGAGAGCCAATGTGTGCAGTGGGGCTCGCTGTAAAGCATTATTTTCAAATGAAAACAAATAGTGATAAGTCAGGGCCTAGAATCCAGAATTCAGTCGTGGGAGTGTTCAGGTTAAGAGCACAGGCTGAGACCTGAGGTGAATCCTGGCTCACACTAGCTTGATGACATTGAACAAATTACTTAAAGACTCAGTTTACGGGCTGGAGAGATGGCTTAGCGGTTAAGCGCTTGCCTGTGAAGCCTAAGGACTCCGGTTCGAGGCTCGATTCCCCAGGACCCACGTTAGCCAGATGCCCAAGGGGCCGCACGCATCTGGAGTTCGTTTACAGAGGCTGGAAGCTCTGGCCCACCCATTCTCTCTCTCTCTCTGCCTCCTTCTGTCTGTCGCTTTCAAATAAATAAATAAACAAAAAAAAATTAAAAAAAAAAAAGACTCAGTTTACTTGTGGACAAAATGAAGATAAGAATAGTTATTGGTGTTTTTTGTTTGTTTCTTTGTTTGTTGAGGTAGGGTCTCACTCTAGCTCAGGCTGACCTGGAATTTACTATGTTGTCTCAAGGTGGCCTCGAAGGCGATCCTCCCACCTCTGCCTCTCCAGTGCTGGGATTAAAGACGTGTGCCACCACGCCCAGCAAGAATAGCTTTAAAATGCCTTGCCCACATTAGGTCTCTGATTCATACTGGCTGTCATTTCCTCACCTCCTAACTGATCTCCTTGCCTCTGGTCTTGCACACTTGACAGTGGACACTGTCACCAGAGAGCTCACTTCTCAGGAGGACCATTCATCTGCTGTGCAAAGGTAGGGCTGTAACTAGACGGCCTCCAGCACCATCCAACACTGCCCACTTCCCAGCCCCAGCCCTACACGGACAAACAAGTTCTCCAACATGCCAGGCTCTCCTACCCTCGTCCTCAACTGGTGCTTCCCCTCACCTTTATCTCAGCAGCTCTTCCAGTAAGCCTTTTTGTTCATCCCTCTAAGCCAAGGGAGGCTGCTGGAGTGTGCAGTGTGAACAGCTCTCTCGGGTCCTGTATAGCAGGCTGGAGACAGAGCACTGGGGAAAAGCTCACAGCTGCCCCCTTCTCCAAGGAGCCTTTGGCGGGACAGATTCCACGGCGCAGCGATTTGTGCTGCAGGGCTCCAGGTGCGGCGGTCCTGCCTCGCTTGGCTGCTCCTTTCCTTCCTCCTGAAGGCTCTTCCTCAGTGAACTCCTTCTAGGTCTCTACAACCGCAGCATCCCTTGTTTCTCTTTACTCCATCCATCGTCTCCACATCATTCTATTCTGCTCCCTGCACCCTCTCCAGGATCAGCGCTCCACCAGGGCACCGCCTGGATCCTCCGCCTCTCTTTGGTATCCCTGATGCCTACACGTTACCTCAGTATGATAGGCACTAGCTAATACTTGCAAACAATGCGTGGGTAAAACAACAGATGTGAATTTTTGTTTGTTTGTTTGTTTTGTTTTGTTTTGAGGTAGAGTCTTGCTCTAGCCCAGGCTGACCTGGAATTCACTATGTAGTCTCAGGGTGGCCTTGAACTCATGGTGATCCTCCTACCTCTGCCTCCCTAGTGCATACGCCACCACGCCCGGCTAGCATTTCCCCCTTTTTTTTTTTTCAGCTTGACATAAAATAATGATGCAGGGCTGGAGAGATGGCTTAGCGGTTAAGCACTTGCCTATGAAGCCTAAGGACCCCGGTTCAAGGTTCGATTCCCCAGGACCCACGTTAGCCAGATGCACAAGGGGGCACACGCGTCTGGAGTTCGTTTACAGTGGCTGGAGGCCCTGGCGCGCCCATTCTCTCTCTCTATCTCTGCCTCTTTCTCTGTCTGTCGCTCTCCAATAAATAAAATAAGAAAAAAAATTTTTAAATAATGATGCATATTAGAATCACGGCCCTTTGGGTTCAGGAATGTATGATATAATATATTACTACTGAGCCTCAGTCTGGAGCCTAAAGAACAAAGTCCACTGAGCTATAAGGCCACATTATCAGAGCACAGTAGCCATTTGACACTCAAGCACTCATAAAGTGACCTACAATTTTCCAGGGAAAAGAAGGACTCCTACATCCATATTGCTCCAGAAGCTTCCATGAAAACAGGCTTTTGCAATGTGGAACAGGCTCTGGACTGACAAAGTCATGTGCAAAGTTCCAAGCCTGATTCTTCCTCCGATTTTTCTGGATGACTTTACACAGGACCAAACATACCTATCAAGCTTCTTTGGCAAGCTCCACCTGACCCAAGCCCACTGGCTCCACCTAGCACTCTGGGAGGAAGCCATTATCCCCATTTTATAGATAAGGAAGCTGATGTTCAAAAGGGTGAAGGAGCTTCCCCAAGGTCATACAGATGGAATTTGACCCTGGACTCTTGATTCCTTCTCTGCCACATCATAAAGGACACCTCCCTGGGCCCACATTTCCCCACTGAGGAAGCTGCATAAAGTGGGTCACAGACTACAGCCTGACAAGCCATTTCCCTTCACACATGTATTTTATTTGACTCACATATTATGCTTTATTTTGATTGAGTTTATTATCAACATTTTTTTTTTTTTTGAGGTAGGGTCTCGCTGTAGCCCAGGCTGACCAGGAATTCACTATGTAGTCTCAGAGTGACCTCAAACTCATGGTGATGCTCCTGCCTATGCCACCTGAGTGCTGGGATTAAAGGCATGTGCCACCACACCTGGTTAAAAATTTTATTTACTAGAGAGAGAGAAAAAAAGATAGATAGAGAGAGAGAGAGAATGGGCATGCCAGGGCCTCCAGCCACTGCAAACAAATTCCAGATATATGCTCCACCCTGTGCATTTGACTTTACGTGGGTACTGGGGAATCAAACCTGGGTCCTTAGTTTTATAGGCAAGTGCCTTAACTGCTGAGCCATCTCTCCAGCCCAGAATATTTTTATCTATTTATTTATGTAGTCTCAGGGTGGCCTCGAACTCACAGCGATCCTCCTACCTCTGCCACCCAAGGGCTGGGATTAAGTCTGTGCCACCACATCCGGACCCCCAACATTTTTTGTTGTTTCTTCAACACAGTCTCACTCCAGCCCAGGCTAACCGGGAACTCACTCTGTAGCTCCAAGCTGGCCTTGAACTCATGGTGGTCCTCCTACCTGGCCTCAAGAGTCCTGGAATAAAAGGTGTGTGCCACCACACCCAGCTTCCCATATCAACATTTTTTTAATTGGAAGATTAAAAATAAAATAATGATTTCTGGGGCTGGAGAGATGGCTTAGCAGTTAAGTCATTTGCCTGTGAAGCTTAAGAATCCAAGTTCAATTCCCTAGTACCCAAGTAACCCAGATACATCTGTTTTCATTTGCAGTGGCTGGAGGCCCTAGTATGCCCTCTCTCTCTCTCTCTCTCTCTCTCTCTCTCTCTCTGCTTCTCTCTCAAATAAATAAATAAATAAATTTTTAAATCATGATTTCTGGCTTGTCATGAAATTGGAGCATTGGTCACATGAAGCTCTTCTTCCTGAGGAAGGAGCTAAGTGGCACGTCAAGGAGACTGACCTTTGGCTGCAACTCACACAGTCTAATTTTCCACTTTTTCTATCCTTTCCTAGATCATGGGTCACTGTCATTTATTTGTTTTATTTTTATTTTTTTATCTTTTATTTTTGGTTTTTTTGAGGTAGAGTTTCACTCTAGTTCAGGCTGACCTGGAATTCACTATGCAGTCTCAGGGTGGCCTCGAACTCATGGTGATCCTCCTACCGCTGCCTCCTGAGTGCTGGGATTAAAGGCGTGTGCCGCCACGCCCGGCAGTCACTGTCATTTATCATCACACTTGTGCCAGCCTCTGTCCTCCCAGTTCCCTGCTGGTTTTGAGTGCATGACCCCTAGATCAGATGAACTCCAGGGGCCCCTCCAATTCTAACAGCCTGAGGCTTCACTTTAGCAACCTCTCTCCAAGGAGGTCTTCTGAACCTCCTTCAGGAGCCCCTGTCTCCCTTCAGCCTCCTGCCCTTCAGCCTCTCCAGCCCGGCCCCTTCCCCACTGTCCCCAACCACCACCACCACCATACACGTCCCTTGTGCCAGCAGTCGGAGGGCAAAGGACCACACATTGGGGTGGTAAACCCAACAGGTGTGAGGGTGAATTAGACAAGGTTGAGGAGTAGACCCCACCCTGGAAGGGAGACAGGAAGGACTTTGTTTCCCAACAGGAAAGTGGTTTGGAGAGATAAACGTACGCGGGAGGTTCTGTAGTTAGAAGAGATGAGCAGGGTTTGACACAGGAGGAAACTCAAACAGCAAGTCATCAGAAAGAAAAATGTCTCAGCAGCGATTTTAGGATATGCAAATTAGAACACCATTAAGGGCCCATTACAGCCTGAATCAACTTGAAAATAAGTAAATAAATAAGACCGGCAGGGCTGTGGAGGAGTAGCCACACATACACTGCTGTGCTGTTTGTTTAAACCTTTCTGGAATGTGATCTGGAACTGTGTTGCAAGAGCCTCAAGTAATGACAGTTGGGAGACTATCCCCCATGAAAGTAGTCCAAAATGCCAACAAAAAGGGTTTGTTACACAGGGATGCTTATAGAGCCTGTATGTAGAGCCAAAAACTTGAGGTTCACTTAGATGATGGTACAGTGTGGCACAGTAACAGAATGAAATATGATCGGGCTCAATACGTGGGACAATCTGGTGAAACCATTTGATGGAATCGTGTGACGGGAGAAAATCAGCCCAAAGATACCGGGAGAGGTGGACTGGTAAACTTAACGTTGAAACCTCTCCAGGAACATGCAAAGCAATCAGACGAGAAGTCTAAAAGCGTAAATTGTTGCACTGTAATGTTTGTCCCATCAAGTTGATGAAGATGGCTTAAATAACAAAGGACTGATGACGATCTTGACCATGATGATAGCATTTCCTCATCCTAAAAATACCCCAGGCCAGAGTTCCAGGGAGCAGGTAGCTCCAGCCCCTGACTCCTGGATGAGGACAGGAGAAGAAAGGCAAACAGGGAGAGGAGAGATTATGACCGTGGGCAGGAGAAGGGCCCCAGAGCTTCCCTTATCTGCAGCAGTTTGAGAGACACCAGTAAACCCACACCATTTAATCTCTAACGTCCTGGGTCCCAGCACCGGCTGCTGCATGTGCTCTTGGTATTACTAATCCTTCACTTCAGCAGCTTCTGAGGGTGACATGGGGACTCTTTGTGGGCTAGCCTAGGAACCCAGCCACCATTTATAGCATTGTTTCTATGGAAATGTGTTTCTAGCTTAAAAAAGAAAGAAAAAAAAAAACCAGAGCTGCTGACAACCCTGGGGCACGCACGTGGTCTCTAAATTAGGGAACCGAGACAGGCTGGTCCTGAGCTCAGGAAGACAGCCTACTACTGAGGTCCTGTGGCACGTCATAGTCAGCCACCAGCAGCGATCAGAACTGAGCTCGCTGTCACTGGAGGGTGAGGGTGGGGCCAGAACATCGGAGAATGAGCACTGTATTTGAGTGTTGTACAGGGAGATCCTTCACACCAACTCCAAGCACACACACACATGCGCTGCTTGTCCTAAAAAAGACCCACCAAACTGTCCTGGGTACCCATTATGAGCATCTAGGCAAGCCCTGAACCCACATTTCTTTTTTTCCAATTCCTCTCTGACTGGCAAGCAGCCAGCCACAAGGTCCTACTTTCAGTCTCACAACAGAACAAAAAAACTCTAGATCTTGGACGTTTCTGGAGTTTGGTTTCAGTGGATATATGCTTGAGATAACAGGGTCCCAGATGAGCCTGGACATCTCTCCACACACAGTGGTCTTTGTTTTAGCAAGCTCCAACCTGCCCACTCAATGTACATCCTGGGTTCTCTAGCCCCACCCATCTCAAGACTCCAAACACCACCAGAGAGTCTCCATTTCCTGCTTGAGTCACACTCCCGGGCTGGTCACAGATAAGCGAAGGCTCGCCAGACATCCCATGTGTCAAGACAGTTCCCCACTCTGAAGGAAAAGCTGCACCGAAGGTGCTAATATAAGGAAGTACAGTGGGTGAAGAGGCCATTCACAGGCACTCAGTGTTCAGAAACGTCCTGAGATGACAAAGTGGTCAGAAGAAGGTTGGCTGCTCAGCTACAGGGCCACACCTGCAGCTGCAAGTCCCAGCAGAACTCGTGGCAAGGTAGGGAATCAGATAGCCCTGCCTGTTAAGCTAGAGGTAAGCTAGGTGAATGGGGATGGGGAGAGGATATAGGGCTAGTACTAAAGAACAACCCTAGGTTCAGTATGAAGATATGTACAACAATGGACGCACCCAAGACACTACCTCACTAGGGCCCCATCTGGGTGAAGCTGGGTTGCAGGAGGTCAACTTATAAAGCACACCCTCCCGCTGCTTGTCAGGCGCTGCAGAAAACAGAGCATGCTCCCTGCTGCTGTGGCTAGGGCCTGCAGGTGAGTGGGCGGCTCAGAGCCTCAAGAGCTACATGTGTACCCTGCTGGCTGGTTCCCTGGAAACCCAGGCGTGAATAACCTTCTGGGGCTCTGGGGCCACCTGCGGTTACATGTGCTAGCCGGGAGGTAGAGCCCATGCTGTGAGCCCTGAAGTTATATTGGCTAGCCAGCCTGAGCAGTGAGGCCAATCTGAATTCTCCAGCCCCAGTAGGCAGCAACAGGAGCTGATAAGACAGAGCAGTTGCGCCTTCCTGGTGGTAACAGATGGGAGGCTTGGAGTCCCTCCCTGGCCTCCTTCCCACCCATTTCCAAAGTCTTTGATGTCGAGGCTTTTAAAAGGTAGAGATATTATACATTGTACTGAAGCAGTTTCAAACATACAAATACTTAAAACATAACCTCCTCACCTAAATCTGGTGTTCACATAATGTCAGTTTGCATATATGGCCAAGACACTCAAACAGTACATGTGTTTTACTTATTTTCATCAAAATCCATGCATATTTTCCCATGAATTAACCTCCTCTTCATAACAACAAAAGCACAATACTCCCCAGAGTCCAGGCATCATGAATCACAGAGACATATGGAACCCTGAAGTGGTTAAAAGTTTTCTTGCGGCCAGGCGTGGTGGCGCACGCCTTTAATCCCAGCACTCAGGAGGCAGAGGTAGAAGGATCGCCATGAGTTCGAGGCCACCCTGAGACTACATAGTGAATTCCAGGTCAGCCTGGGCCAGAGTGAGACCCTACCTTGAAAAACCAAAAACAAACAAATTAAAAAAAAAAAAGTTTTCTTCCTACTTTCAAAAATGTTGCCACAAATATTTTGTGCTTATACTGTTTTTCTTTCTAGAACTAGTTCCTAAGAATTAATTCCCAAGAGAAACGTTAATAGGTGAAAGGTAGTTAGCATTTTCTTACAGCTTCAAGGTCAGCATTTTTAAATGTTTGCATGTGTACGTGTGTGGGGGGGTTATGCCTATGCAAGCTCACATGCATGTATATGGGCACATGTGGACAAGTGCCCATGTACATGCGTGTGCAGCCAGAGGACATAAGATTTCATCCTCAATTACTATTTACCTTTTTTTTTTCAAGGTAGGGTCTTCTAGCCCAGGCTGACCACGAATTCACTATGTAGTCTCAGGGTGGCCTCAAATTCACAGCGATCCTCCTACCTCTGCCTCCCGAGTGCTGGGATTAAAGGCGTGCGCCACCACACCCTGCATACCTGACTTATATGTGAGTGCCCCCCAGGGATCAAATTCGGTCCTAAGCATTTTCATCCACTGAGCCATCTCCCCAGTCCTGACATTTTAAAATATATATTGATCTACGTAAGTTACCTTGTCTATTTTTCAAAATAGTTTTTTTCACGATACCTTTCAATCCCACCAATCAGGGCCTACTTTTCCCCCCCCCAGGGGTTGAACCCAGGGTTTTGCACATGGATCTACTCTTAAAATGCACTGTTTCCCTCTCTCCTTCTCTCACTGTCTCCTTCACTCTGCTTGAAAATAAACCATAAACATTTTTTTAAGAGCTGGGGAAATGGGTCCGCAATTAAAGGTGCTTGTGTTCAAACCCTAATGGTCTGGGTTCGATTCCTCAGTACTCATGTAAAGCCAGATGCACAAAGTGGTGCATGTGTCTGGAGTTCCTTTGCAGTGGCAAGAGGCCCTGGTGTTCTCTCTCTCTCTCTCTCTCCCTCCTCCTCCTCTCTGCTTGCAAATAAATAATAAATATTTATATTTTTTAAAAATGCACTATTTCCAACTCTCCCATGGGTTGGGCATCTGGACTAATGCTCTATGACTTAACAAATACTGGAAGGAAATGAGGAAGGATGGTAGAAAGATGTGGGTAGGAGTGAAGAGACACAGATGAAGGAGAGCGAGAGGGAGGGAGGCAAGCCCTATGGAGAGAAAAACAAAGAATGCTCCCACATACTGGTTCTCCCAAAGTGAGCTGACACCTCTCTGGATATCATACCTGTCCACCTGCCATCCAGGCTTCCCCTTATCTGATCTGTCAGAGGCCAAGAACAAAGACAAAGCACACATTCATGGGTTCCTAAAAGGGAGAGGAAATACTATGTGCTGCTAGGTTCTGGAAACACATTTTGGAACAATGTAAGTCATGCACTCATCACTGGTCTAACAGGTGATACAGATGTGAGTTCTACTTAAGGGTGCCTCAGTTTAAGAAAGAAAAGCCTTTTAAGAAATAAAATGCAGCAGCCGGATGTGGTGGCGCATGCCTTTAATCCCAGCACTCTGTAGGCAGAGGTAGGAGGATTGCCATGAGTTCGAGGCCACCCTGAGACTACATAGTGAATTTCAAGTCAGCCTGAGCTACAGCAAGACTCTACCTTGGGGGGGGAAAAAATGCAGGGAACCAACACATGATGTAGCCATACAAAATATATTGTTAATAAAAATTTAAAAGTCAAGTTTGAGGCCACCCTGAGACTACATAGTGAATTCCAGGTTAGCCTGAGCTAGTCAAACCCTACCTCAAAAACAAAAACAAAAAAATTAAATCCAAGAAATAAATAAAGAAAGAAAATCCAGAGCCAGGCAATGTGGGGCATGCCTTTACTCGCAGCACTTAGAAAACAGAGGTAGGAGGATCGTATGAGTTCAAGGCCACCCTGAGAGACTACACAGTGAATTCTGGGTCAGCCTGGGCTAAAGCGAGACCCCTATCTCAAAAAACAAACAAAACAAAAGAAAGAAAGAAGGACGGAAGGAAGGAGAATCCAGGGCTGGAGAATGATGGCTTAGCAGTTAAAGTGCTTGCCTGTAAAGCCTAAAGACCTAGGTTCAATTCCCCAGTACCCACAATAAGCCAGATATACAAGGTGGTACATGCATTTGGAATTTGCAGTGGCTCGACGCCCTAGTGGGCCCATTCTCTCTCTCTTTCTTTCTCTCTCTCTCTCTCTCAAATAAATAAAGTACTTTAAAAAGAAAAGGAAGGAAGGAAGTCTAACTCATCAGCCACCTCGTAGAAGATACTTCCCATAGAGTTCTTTAAGTGGCAGTGAAAGACTGCCTCTATAAGGCTTCCAGGTCCCACCATGAGACACCATGATCTGATTGTCAATGCCTTCCTTGCCTGCCAGGCTCCATTCACAGGCTTGCAGGATCTCCACACAGGAAAGGACCTCGAATATACTAAACCCTTCATTTTATTTATTTATTTATTTATTTATTTATTTTGCTTTGATTTTTTTGAGGTAGGGTCTCACTCTAGCACAGGCTGATCTGGCACTCACTCTGTAGTCCCAGGCTGGCCTTGAACTCATAGTCATCTTTCTGCCTCTGCCTCCCAAGTGCTGGGATTAAAGGCATGTGCCACCACACCTGGTTTAAACCCTGCATTTTACAGACAAGTGGAAACCCATATTTCCTGCTTTGGGGTTCAGATGCCCTTAAAGTCACTGTCAGGAGGACCTGTTCCTCTCCTTTCACCCTCCAACAGGAAGAGCAGGCAGTTCATTCTGTCAGCCTCATGACCAGACCGAGGGGTGCTTTCATTTGAAAGAGCCCAGTCTCTCCTGCCTTAGTCTGCTGACTGGCTCTCCCTTGTTCTCTCTGAGTGCAAAGCCGGCAGACTGTGCTGGGCACGAAAACTGAGCAGTCCTCTGTTGGCCGCTGAGACTTATCCTTCTTTGGGGTGGGAAGGGAAGATTTTGCCCTTTAAGTCAGCTCCGCCCCGTAGGCTCCTCCTCAGAGTGGGTAAGGCCAGTTGCTATGGTTTGTATCCCTAAATTCCTACTCCATCCTCACCAGGGTCTTGTTCGCAGTCTCAAACAGAACCACCAAGGGGTCGGGTGCGCTGGCAAGGGCAAAGGGAGGCTGGGGACTATTTACACCTTGCCACCTGAGCACAGAGCCTACTGCATTTATATGTCCTCTGTGTGGGTTACCTACTGTGTGCCAGGCACAGTTCCAGAGCTGGCATCTGACTCCAACATCCCACAGTGGGGAGAGAAATTGATGGCAGAAACACAAAGGTGATGGCTCAAAAGGCCAGTAGAGAGGTAAGTGACTTCTGGCTAGCTCTGTGGACATCTGCCGAGAGGGAAAAGGGCAGGGAGGACATTCCACATACAGGGAACAACAACAATAAGAAAATGCACAGAGCAATGAAAGCACAGCCAGGAGCAGAGGGGAGCTGACTGGAACAGAAAGGACTACGCTAAGGCAAGTGTAAGGGGGAGCTCCAGAGAAGGTGAGCTGGGATCAAACAAGGGCCTTGGGTGCAATTCTGAAGAAGGTGGGGGTTCTCCTGCAAAATGTGGGCAGCTCTGAAAGGTTCTTAAGAAGGGTGACAAGGCCGGGCGCGGTGGCGCACGCCTTTAATCCCAGCACTCGGGAGGCAGAGGTAGGAGGATCGCCGTGAGTTCGAGGCCACCCTGAGACTCCATAGTGAATTCCAGGTCAGCCTGGGCTTGAGTGAGACCCTACCTCAAAAAACCAAAAAAAAAAAAAGGGGGGGGGGTAACATGACCAAAGCTGTATTTTAATAGAATAACTCAGGTCCTTTGAAGAGACTTCATTTCTACTTTAAATGTTTTTATTATTATTTATCTGAGACAGAGAGACAGAGAGAAGAATGGGCGCCCCAGGGCCGCTAGTCGCTGCAAACAAACTCCAGATGCATGCACCACGTTGTGCATTTGGCTTTATGTGGGTCCTGGGGAACTGAACCTGGGTCCTTAGGCTTTGCAGGCAAGCACCTTAACCACTAAGCCATCTCTCCAGCCCTTCACTTCCACTTTACGGCTGCTCTTAACAATCTGTTTCATCTGAATAAAGCTGGACAAGTTCAGTGTAACTTAGGCCAGAACCAACACTGGCCAGGAATACTCCCTCCTTTCCTTCTGCCAGGGGCATCGTAAATCTACAGTGGTCAGTAAGCCTCGGGATCAGGAATCCCATGCAGTTCAGGGCTGCAAGAACCCAACCCATGATACACACAGCTTCATGGCCTTCAGGAGCATTACATTGCGAGGAAACAGAGAAGTCTTGAACTGCTGGCAATCACCATAGAGTTAAGAGCCAGGAAGTTCAAAACTGCATATCGTTTTCTTTTATCTTTTTTTGTTTTGTTTTGTTTTATTTTTTGGTTTTTCGAGGTAGGGTCTCACTCTAGCCCGGGCTGACCTGGAATTCACTATGGAGTCTCAGGGTGGCCTCAAACTCACGGCAATCCTCCTACCTCTGCCTCCCGAGTGCTGGGATTAAAGGCGTGCGCCACCACGCCTGGCCTTTTTTTTTTTTTTTTTAAGGAAATTAGTTCATTTGTCTATGGTTATCGGGACTGAATAGGTTCCAAGAACCTTCACAAGATGATATGAGACAAGAAGGGAGCCGGAGCTCCTAATTTTGTTGTCGGATGAGAAAACTGGGTAAGGACACAGCAGGTGATGCTAACAGTCCGAGGCAGACGAAGTCCGCACTCCTCTAGCTCTCTCGGGCAGGAGACTGTGTACGGCTCACCTAGGTTGACATCTTCAGAACTGCAGACAGGTCCACTGTTTGGGCACCAGGGACCTCAGCTGTTCCAAAAATCAAACCAGAAAGAAGCCAAACCCTAAGCTGTAGTCTGAAAACAAGGTGGCACTTTCCAAGCGCCTTGTGACCCTACGAGTCAAGTCTGACCTTGGGAAAGGAACAAAATTCAAGTTATAATTTGTTAACTAGAGAACACCACACTGTGGTGTCTGTTCTCCTTGGGTAGCACTGGAATTTTCCAAGTGCAATCAAGTAGGCTGCCTTCTCCCAATGCCGGAATAACCATCCTTGCCCACTAGAATAGTTTGGATTCAAGAGCAGAAATCCAGTTGCTAAGGAAATGCTCACCTCTCCACAGCACCTAAGAATTCTAAAGCTTGGCTAGAGACTAAAGATTTGGAAAGATGTCCAAAAAGATTATGATCAAGAAGCCAGGCACGGTAGCGCACGCCTTTAATCCCAGTACTCGGGAGGCAGAGGTAGGAGGAAAGCTGTGAGGTCGAGGCCACCCTGAGACTCTATAGTGAATTCCAGGTCAGCCTGGGCTAGAGTGAGACCGTACCTTGAAAAATAAAATATGATAAAAATGTGGATGTTTGGGATAGCTCAACGGGGGGTATGCCCTACCTCCTGCATCCCGCATATCTCAATGATCTGTCTAAGCACTAGAACGGGTTCCAGGTTCCACGGGGGAAACCTGCCTAGCATGTGAATCTCTCCTCTGGCTCCAGACACCTGGCTTTGAGTGGCATCATGCCACCTGCCACTGGAGAATCTGCAGCCTCCAGAGCCTTTCTCTTCAGACCCGCAGCAAGAATGTGGGCAAGTGACCTAAGCTGAGCCCACCAACTGCTCAGCTTGACTTTGCCAGAAGAGTGACAAAGACAGGGAGAATTCAGAACTCATTTTGGAGGTGGGGGGCGGGGGCGGGGGCGGTAACCATCCAGTCCTGCTGATAGCGATGACCCTAGGCCAGTCTTCATTACCTTGGCTTTGGTTCTGGCTCCCCAACTACCCACAAGTCTTGATTGATTACTGAACTTTGTCCTTCAGCCCGCCAGGACATACAGTAAGCCATCAGACAGCCTTACAGCAAAGTTCTTTTCTCTTCAGTTTTGCCGGTCAGCTTCTGTTTGTAGACCTCAGACCTGGAATACCTTAGCAACTACCTTCTACCTACATACGAACCCGCTGGGCCCTGAGACACTCTGCTGAAGCCAGTCTTTTGGCTTGAGATGTAGCTCAGTGGTACAGTGCTTGCCTAGCATGTACAAGGCCCTAGATTTGATACCTAGCATTTATAAAAAAAAGAGGAAGAAGGGGCTGGAGAGATGGTTTAGCGGTTAAGGCATCTGCCCGCAAAGCCAAAGGACCCAAGTTCAACTCCCCAGGGCCCATGTAAGCCAAATGCACAAGGTGGCGCATGCATCTGGAGTTCATTTGCAGCGCCTGGAGGCCCTAGCGTGCCAATTCTTTCTCTATCTCTCTCTCCCTCTTTCAAATAAATAAAAATAATTATTTTTAAAAACAGAGGAAGAAGGCAGTGAAAAGGAGGAGTGGGTCCCTACCTTTTCCTTTGTGAAGAGCCTAATTAAAATATCCATAACTGGGCTGGAGAGATGGCTTAGCTGTTAAGGTGCTTGCCTGCAAAGCCTAAGGACCCAGGTTTAATTCCCAAGAACCCACGTAAGCCAGATGCACATGGTAGTACATGTGTCTGCAGTTCATTTGCAGTGGCTAGAGGCCCTGATGCGCCCATTCTCTCTCTCCCATAAACAAATAAAAATCAAATAAAATTAAAGTATCCATAACTAAAAATAAAATTCCATAGCTGGGCTGGGGAGATGGCTCGGCAGTTAATTAAGAGCACTTACTGCTTAAGCATGAGGGCTTGGAAGGAACTGAGACTAAATAAAAAGCTGGGTGTAGCCGGGCGTGGTGGCGCACGCCTTTAATCCCAGCACTCGGGAGGCAGAGGTAAGAGGATCGCTGTGAGTTCAAGGCCACCCTGAGACTACATAGTGAATTCCAGGTCAGCCTGGGCTACAGTGAGACCCTACCTCAAAAACAAAAACAAAAACAAAAAAAAGCTGGGTGTCACTCGGGAGGCAGAGGTAGGAGGATCACCATGAGTTCCAGGCCACCCAGAGACTATATAGTGAATTCCAGGTCAGTCTGGGCTAGAGTGAGACCCTACCTCGAAAACAACAACAACAAAAAAAAGCTGGTTGTTGTCCCCAGAGACCTGAGAATCACTGGGGCTCACACTCACTGACCAAAACAAATAGCAGCTCCAGATTGAGGGAGAGACCCTATCTCAAGGAAGTACGTGGGTGAACGGCAGACAGGGACACCTGAAGTTCTCCTCATGCATAGTGTGCACATCTGAACATACATGTGCATACATTATACACAACACACCAGACCACAGATAGTTGAAGAAAATACCCATAACCCTTCAGGAGGACCACAGTTTCCTAAGAATAACAAGTCTGAACAAATGCTATAAAAGCTAAATACAACCGTGGCCCTAGAACTGATCAGATGCCCGGTTTTAGGGCATCGATACTGGAAATTGAAGACATCTTTGGACACTCCTCCATCTCCCACCAGCTGAGGGAAAGGTGGACTTGAACTCAGGAAATCTAGGTTCTAGATCTTGCACGTGCCACTTCTACCTGGGATGGGTTGATGCCTGCACTGTCTTGTTCATGGGGAAGTGACATCAAATGAGAAGTGCCCCTCCCTCAGGAAAGCCTCAATAACCTGCCAATTTCCTCCCCCTTTTTTTTTTTTTTTTTTTTTGCATGTGAATGTATGTGTGTGTGCATGTTCATGTGGGGGGGAGCGTATGTATGTGAGTGTGGGTTCATGTGTGTGCACGCGTGTATGGGTGGAAGACAGTGGACAACCTCTGGTGTGAACCTCAAGAACTCCATCCACTTCCTTTGAGACAGGCTCTCTCACTGGCCTGGAGCTCAAGAACTAGGTGAGACTGGCTGGCTCCAGGGATCCACACTGGGATTACAGATGTACACCACCACACCCAGCATTTAGACAGATGGGTTCTGGGAATCAAGCTCGGGTCCTTCTGCTTGCAAGGCTTCTGCGCTATCTCCTCAGCACACCTCCTAATTCCTAAACCAGTAAATCTTTTCAACCATCTTTTTTTTGTTGTTTTGTTTTGTCTTGTTTTTTTTTGAGGTAGGGTCTCACTCTAGCTCAGGCAGACCTGGAATTCACTATGTAGTCTAAGGGTGACCTCGAACTCATGGGGCTCCTCCTACCTCAGCCTCCCAAGTGCTGGGATTAAAGGCGTGCACCACCATGCTTAGCTTTTCAACACCTTTCTTGACTTCCCACTGATCAACAGTTGAACAGTAACTCAGTTTAAGACGTACTAATGGAGTGCAATGCACTACATGTCATGCACAAAAATCATAGTCCTGTTCTCATAAAATACTAAGCTCACCCCCTTTTTTTGTTTTTTTGTTTTTTGTTTTTCGAGGTAGGGTCTCACTCTAGCCCAGGCTGACCTGAAATTCACTATGTATTCTCAGGCAGGCCTCGAACTCACGGCGATCCTCCTACCTCTTCCTCCCGAGTGCTGGGATTAGAGGTGTGCGCCACCATGCCTGACCTAAACTCCCTCCTTGTTTGGCTTTCCAGACACCACACTCTCCTCACCTCTGCTCCTTCTCAGTCTCTGTTGCTAATTCCCCTTAACCAGTGACCCTCTTACTTCTGCCTCGGATGACATCATGGGCCGCCTGAGCTCTAGGTGCTGGGGATCCCAACAACCTGCTCCACAACATCTGACATACTAAGGGAGCCACACGGATGATCGGGCTTGTCTGGAACTTGTCTTCAAGGCTGCAATTGCCAAATATATCATGATTTTCACATAAATGATGTGCCTTCGGGGTGGCTTGGTTAGAATTCATGTAGTTCATATGAGGTAGAAACCCCAACACCCCTCATGCCACCTCTTGGGGAGTCTTCTGCCCCAGACCCATTCTGTCTACTGAACATCTCTCTGTGTCTCACAGGTCATTACAATTCAACAGGCTGTAATTAGATTTGGTGTCTTTCCTCTAAAATCTTTTCCTCCTCCTATATGTCCTGAGCAGAAATCTGAGCAAACCCTTTGACTTCTTTCTCCCTTACAACTTAAAACACTCGGCAGGTACTGGAGATTCATCAAGCCAACTCCCATCTTCTCTCTTCACCCCTCTTGCCCAGTGACCGTAATGACCTTCTCGGTGGTATCTCTGCTGCCCATCCCCCTAGCCTCCATCCATACTCCACACAAAGAAAACTCTCATACACCCATGCTCCCCAACTAGTCCTAGCTGCTCCCCACTGCCTCGGGAGAGGTGCAGACCTCTTTGTTGGCATGCACGGTCAGCCCAGGACTTGGCCTGCCCCATTCCCATCAGTAATTAGCATGCCCTGCCACTTACAGTTCATTCCTGAGCAGACCTACTGTGCCTCTGGGCCTTGCTGAACTGTTCCCTGTGCCTAAAATGCCCTGGTGAGCACCTACTCATTTCTCAACTTCCTCGAGACTCTGGTTCATTAACTGCACAACAGCCACCAAGCACAGATGCCTATGCAAGACATAAAGCCATTCTAGGCCTTTCCTGACCTTTTTTTTTTTTTTTTTTTTTTTTTTTTTGAGAGAGAGAGAGAGAGAGAGAAAGGGGCACAGAGAGAGAGAGAGAAAGAGAATGGGCATGCCAGGACCTTCAGCCTGCTGCAAACGAACTCCAGACACATGCGCCCCCTTGTGCACATGTGCGACATTGCATGGTTGTATCACTGCACATGGCTACATGGGACCTGGAGATTTGAACATGAGTCCTTAGGAATCACAGGCAAGCACCTTAACCAGCTAAGCCATCTCTCCAGCCCTTTTTCTCTTTGCATGTGTTTGTGTGATGTGCTGTGTATGTGCATGTGTTGTATACACATGTTGCAGCAGGAGGCACCTGCATGTGGTGGCTGCAGCAGAATTCTTCTGGAGTCTCTTACTAATGGTAGAGCTTGCTGCACTGTGTGTGTGTGTGTGTGTGTGTGTGTCCAGGTGATTCCCTGGTTTTTGCCCTATTTTGCAGACCCAGGGTTATCAGCACACATGGCCATGTCCAGCTGTTTACATGGGATCTGGAGATTCGAACGCAGGTAGTTTCAGGTATCCCTCAGGCCCTCATGTTTGTGCTGAACACACACTTAACTGCTAAGCCATTTCTCCAACCCTCCTGATGCTTTATGTTTGTTTGCTTTTGTCTTTCACGGTAGGGTCTCGTTCTAGCTCAGGCTGACCTAAAATTCACTATGTATTATCAGGGTGGCCTTATGGTGGCTTATGGTGATTCTTGGTGATCCTCCTACCTCTGCCTGCTGGGATGAAAGGTGTGCACCACCACACCTCTTGACATTTTGTTCTCCTTTGACCCTAGCAGAAATAACCAGTCCCTCCTCTGATCTCAGGAGACTCCTAAACGTCTTAACATTGACTTCTGTGGCACCTAACTGCTCGTCACTTTTGCACATAACTGAGCCCTCACAGACTAAGACAGCTGGAGAGGAGCTTGAACCTTCTTCATCACTGTAACCCAGTACCAAGCACAGGCCCAGACCACCCAGGGCATGCTCAGAAGCTGCATGCATTGTGAGTACGGGAAAGAGCCCTGCAAACCACACAGAGCAAGGTTACCACTGCTATGGCAAAAGTGAACTTCCTTTTCCTGGGGAAGTCAGAGCCTAAATGTGATCTACCAAAGTCTGCCCAGCCTCCTTGGAGAGATGGTAGAAGAAATCCAGAGCCTTCCACATCCTCTAGTGCAAGTGCAAGAGGAGGTCAGGGAGTAGCTGCTGGCTTCTAAGTTACCCCAGAGCTTATACAGTAGAAGAAAGACACGGATTCATACTAGGAGGTTCCTGGCAGGCCTCTTGTTGGACTGCAACAGGGAGACAGGAGGAGGCAGGACAAGGAGAGGGCATACAGTGGGCCGGTACCCTTAGGCAAGGTGCCCCTAGACATGGGCACTTTCCAAGCCACATTACACCCCGTGTACCTATTCTAAGAGCCTTTCTTGCTTAACCTCACGTGATTATGTCCCTTACATACATACTTACAGCCCCTAGGATCTACCCACAATGCAAACAACAATGGTATCTCTTAATATGTTCATTTAAATGATAGGAATCCAAATGTCAAGCTTAGCCAAGGGAGAAAGAAAGCAAGGATGGGAAGGCATGAACAGGGTGTGGAGGGGGGGAGAGGGAACAAAATAGAACAAGGAGACATAGCCATGTAAGCCTGCGTTTCCAGTTAAGAGAGAGAGCATGGGCTACGAGTCCTGAACCTGTAGCCAGAGGTAGAGCACCTTGGCATACTGCAGCATTTCAACACACCCACTTCATACTACACAGCTCCCACTTCCTCTGGTGCTCAGAGACTGCACTTCTAAAAATAGACAAACAGGCGAAGAGAAACTTAAGTATCAAGAGCCTGTACGAGCTGAGCATGGTGGTGATAGTCCCAGCACCGGGAAAGGCTGAGGTGAGAGGACCATGAGCTTGAGACCTCCTTGAACTAAAGAACAAGCTCCAAGCCAGCCAGCCTGGGATAAAGAGAAAGGTTTCGTCCAAAGGACTTTCAAATCGAATCTTTATATATATATATATATATATATATATATATATATATATATATATGGTTTTATTTTTCACCTTACCTGCTGACTTTTCCACCAAATTCCATCCTCCCAGTAACAGAGTTACCCTCAGGCAGCTCTTCCCTCCCAGTTGGACCTGACTCAAGCTGAGCTGCAAGTCTTCCAGGGGAGGAAGGTCTGTGGGATAGCTTTGCATGCCTCATTGCTCCAGACAGTGTTAAGAGCTCTGTGGCTCCTTCGTAATGACCTGACAATGAAATCTGGTCCTATGGTAACCAGCTTTTCCAGACAGCCAGGTCTGTGTTGCTGGGCCATCTTTTTTGGGGTCCCTTGGGAGCTTGGAGGGTTCCTTGGATTTCTTAGTGTTGCCCAAGCCACATTCTACTAAGTCACAAGATGACCAAGATGACTTAACAGGTTGATAGCAATTAAAATCAAACAAAAAAGATCAATTAAGGGCTGAGGTGTAGCTCACTGATAGAGCATGTGTGAGGCCCTGGATAGAATCCAAAGGAAAGGGAAAAGAAATCAACTAAGACTGCAGTGAGATAATGAGATAATATAATGGTAGGAAGTCCATTAAATACATATTCTACTCTCTTCTTTTTTTTGTGGGGGGGGGGGGTTTGAGGTAGGGTCTCACTCTAGCTCAGACTGACCTGGAATTCACTATGTAGTCTCAGGGTGGCCTCGAACTCACAGTGATCCTCCTACCTCTGCCTCCCGAGTGCTGGGATTAAAGGTGTGCACCACCATCAGTGCTACTCTCTTCTTAAAGACCACCCCTCTACCCCTGCCATTTTCTTCTAATTTTCTCATTTTCTTCTTCTAAGGATGCCTAATAGAAATGGACTATTCATTCAACATGTGTGACCTTAAAGAAGTACCTTATCCTCTCTGGCCCTTGGTTAAAATAAGAGCATTCAACACAAAGGCAGGTTTAAATCCTTAACCACATGGATTTGGTGATATGCTGTTACTGCAGTGACTATTAAACTGGGGCTGGATAATAATAGTCCCTCAGATCCTTAGTTCACTATTTTGTAGAACAGCAGATTCCAGAAAGTACTGGTTTATTAAATTCAGTTTATATATAACTTTCCAGAAATGATTTTCTATAAAATCCCAGTTCTGCTAGTATGCAGTCATTAAGGATTATTTCAATTACAAATGAATTCATCCAGGAGTGGTGGCTCCTGCCTGTAATCCCAGGACAGCCTGCCACATTCTCCCAGCACTTAGTATGTGGGTGCTGGGGATCCAACCGCAGGTCCTCATGTAGACATAGCAAGTGCTTTACCAACTGAGCCATCTCCCCAAGCCCTTCTCACTTTCTTCAGTCATTCAGGTTCCCTCAGGAGGCCAGGCCAATCCAGGCAATACGCCCCCCCCACCGCCCGCGCGCGCGCGCGCACGCACACACACACACACACACACACACACACACACACACACTTGGTCCAAGGCATAGGGAGGCATTATGAGGCAGGCCAACCAGACCAAATCAGGGCAAGGAGGAGTGATGGCTGAAGCTGGACAGATACTGCCTGACACTGGGGATAAAGCGGTACTAGAAGTGCAGAAAATTAATGAGGTACAAAGCCAGAAGGAGCCAGAGAGGGGCTAACAGGCAGGGGAGGCAGACTTGGGTAAATGTTTGCAATTAAGACCAGTAATCGCACTGGAGAGATGGCTCAGCAGCTAAAGGTGCTTGCTTGCAAAGCCTTCCTTGTATCCGTGTAAAGACAGATGCACAAAGTGGCGTATGTGTTGAGTTTGCAGTAGCAGGAAGCACTGGTACGCTGACTCTCTCTTTCTCTCTCTTCTCTCTCTCTCAAATAATTTTCTTTTTCAGTTTTTTAAGGTAGGGTCTCGCTCTAGCTCAGGCTGGCCTAGAATTCACTATTGTAGTCTCAGGGCGGCCTCGAACTCATGGAGATCCTCCTACCTCTGCCTCCTGAGTGCTGGGATTAAAGGCGTGTGCCACCATGCCAGGCTCAAATAAATAAATATTTTTTAAAAGACCAGGGATCATGGTTCTTGGGGCTTAGTTTATGTGCATACTGGTGCATAAATGGACAAAAATCAATGACAGCCCATTGTCTCATCATCACCATCATTAGCATCATCATATGTTTACTGCAGCTTGAAATAAATAGATCAACAGGCCTGGGTATACAATGATTATTTTAAAAAAAAAAAAGTGAGGCTGGGCGTGGTGGCACACACCTTTAATCCCAGCACTCGGGAGGCAGAGGTAGGAGGATCGTAAGTTCAAAGCCACCCTAAGACTACATAGTGAATTCCAGGTCAGCCTGGGCTAGAGTGAGACTCTACCCTGAAAAACAAATCAATCATTTTTATCCACCTAAAAGTACTTTTTTAGAAATAATTATTTATTTGTGTGATAGAAAGAGACAGAGAGAGAGTGGGCATGCCAGGGCCTCTAGCCACTGCAAATGAACTCCAGACACATGCGCCACTTTGTGCATCTGGCTTACGTGGGTCCTAGGAAATCAAGCCTGGCTCCTTAGGCTTCACAGGCACTAAGCCATCTCTCCGGCCCCCTAAAAGCACTTTTAAGCAGCTAAAGTCATAGCTCAGAGAAGCCTAAAATAGCCAGAGGTGGTCACACATGCCTTTAATCCCAGCACTACAGAGGCAGAGGTAGGAGTTTAAGACCAGCCTGGAACTACAGAGTAAATTCCAGGTCAGCCTAAACTACAGTGAGACCCTACCCTGAACCTCTGCCTCCCCCCGCCTCCGCCAAAAAAAAGTCCTAGACTAGAATTGGGGCTTTTCTTTTGTGCAACGCTGTAGCGGATATTAGCGGAATTCCAGCAAAAGGTGGGACAGGGAACCTCTTAAGGGGGAACATGAACAGAGCTATTAGGGGTGCAGGACTGTGTCAAGTGGAACAGAGGAAGAAAGAGTCATTCCAGGCCTCCAGAGAAGCATGGAAGGTAGGAATGCTGGCCACCAGGGCTTTGAACAAATACCCAAAGTAGGTCACTGGGTCAGGTCTGATTTAGGGCAGAACAGCAGAGGCTAGCCTCCCCTCTCCCCGACCTCATGTGGAAAGCCCTGACCACCATACTAGAAGTCTGAGCTTTACCATGAAGAGTGAGGAGTCACTGAAGGCTGCTGAGCAGAAGAATGACCCTTGCAAGCAGACTTTTTTTTTTTTGCTTGGGTTTTCAAGGTAGGGTCTTGCTAGCCCAGGCTGTAGTCTCAGGGTGGCCTCGAACTCACAGCAATCCTCTTACCTCTGCCTCTTGAGTGCTGGGATTAAAGGCATGTGCCACCACACCCAGCTAGCCAACAGGCTTTTTTGTTTGTTTGTTTGTTTGTTTGTTTGTTTTGAGGTAGGGTCTCACTCCAGCTCAGGCTGATTCACTATGCAGTCTCAGGACGTCCTCGAACTCCCGGCGATCCTCCTACCTCTGCCTCCCGAGTGCTGGGATTAAAGGCGTGCGCCACCACACCCGGCACACACAGGCATTTTGAGTGAGTTTATAGAGCAACCCTTTATCTGAGGCTTATTCAAAAGCCTGTGTGCATTTCAAGAGGTACTTGAGACAGAAAGTCATAACGCTTTTGCACCGTGTCAAGTAGACCAGAGAAAGAAGATTTAAGGGTCTCATAAAGAGAGGCTTCCAGGAGAACAAGAAATGAAAGGAAGGATGCTTTAAAGAAGGAATCAAATCTGTAGTTCAGAGCAGCCAGTCACAGCATCTGGAAAAGTGCAGCACTTTCTTGGGAGTCTGGAATGCCCTCTTCAGCTAGGGATGCTCGACCTCCTTTTTTGGAGGAAAGTTGTGATGTCAAAACACTGGGCTGTACAGAGACTGAGACAACCAGAAGGAGGCCGAGAGATAGAAACGTGAACATCAAGCCTCTACTCAGACAGCCTTCCACAGAATTCTCTCTCTGCTTCTCTCAGTGGCATCTGGAGGGTTTTGCCAGAGTCCCTGTACTCCCTAGTTACTTCTGGTAATTTTTTCCTTTTGGAACTATAAGAGTATATTTTTTAATACCTGTCAAGTTTTGGATCAGAACTTTTTCACTGCTGTTTCTAAGTTTGCATGGCAAGGCAGCAGGCAGGGATGCTCAGGCCCCATGAAGTGAGCAGAAACGTAGCAACATCAATCCCTAAATTAGCATTTACGGAAGGTGGGAGAGGAAGTCAGTGTTAAGTTTCCAATCTTTTTGTTTGTTTGTTTGCTTGTTTGTTGAGGTAAGGTTTCACTCTAACCCAGGCTAACTTGGAATAATTCACTCTGTAGTCTCAGGGTGGCCTCGAACTCATGGAGATCCTGCTGCCTCTGCCTCCAGAGTGCCGGGATTAAAGGCGTGCGTCACCAGCACGGCAGGTTTCCAATCTTAAAGCAGACTGTGTGCCACTTGCTGCAGAGCAAGCTCTGTGAACACAGAGGCAAACCCAAGCCAGCTGGGGGACCAGCCTGGGTTTTGTGAGAAACTCAGCCAGGCTGAACTGAAGATGTGGGCGTCAACCGCTCCAGGTAGATCCACCACTCCAAAGAGCAGCCCTTGCCAGAAGCCCCTCCCTGCCATTGTCCCTGCCCCATTCAGAGGGCCTCTAGTGGCTGCTAGTCTTGGCAGGGTTCTACAGGGTCACAAAGCTCAGCAAGCCCACAGGTCTTTTTCTTTGAGGGTCAGAAGGGAATGTGTTCCTCCCATCAAGCTGGACACCACTGGACCTTCTCTGAGGCAGTCCTGGTCAGGTGACACAGCTAACCAGGACCTTGACAGTCAAGTTCAGTAAAAAACCCAATGTCCCTGGAACAGGAGGTTATGCAACCCCGGGTGACTCCTACTGCAATGGGGCTTTTGCTATAAATCTCATTCCCGTGGGACTACTGTAGGATCAGACATCCCAGATTTTCCAGAACTATCTTGATCTTATGTTTGTCCTCCAGTCTCTGGGAAACAAACACACGGGCAATGTTTTGGTCTGACAAATGGTCACTGTGCCCATGAGATACAGCTGGCACAAAGCTGCAAAACAGCAATTTGCTCTCAGAAGAAGCTCCACTGCATAGTTGAGAAGGCCAAGCATGAAGGACCAGCGTGCCAGGGCCACGAGGGCCTGCACCCTGAACAGAGAGGCTGGGCTGCAAATGCCCGGCAAGGGGTTGATACCACGAAGTCACTTGGCAACCTAACAGGACAGAGTCTTCTGCCCAAGACAGGGTTTAAGGATGAAATTTGGGACAAGGGCCGGACAGACGTCTTAGTGGTTAAGGCGCTTGCCTGCAAAGCCAAAGGACCCTGGTTCGCTTCCCCGGGACCCACATAAGCCAGATACACAAGGTGGCACATGCGTCTAGAGTTTCTTTGCGCAGTGGCTGGAGGCCCTGGAGTACCTACCCATTCTCTATCTGCCTCTTTCTCTCTCTCTCTCTCTCTCAAATAAAAATAAATTAAAAATTTAAAGAAAGGGCTGGGGAAATGGCTTAGCGGATAAGGCGTTTACCTGTGAAGCCTAAGGACCCTGTTTCCATTTCCCAGGACCCAAGTAAGCCAGATGCACAAGAGGGCGCATGCATCTGTAGTTCATATGCAGTGGCTGGAGGCCCTGGTGCACCCATTCTCTCTTCCTCTCTGCCTCTTCCTCTCTCTCTCTCTCTCTCTCAAACACATAAATAAATAAAATATATTTTTTAATTAAAAAAATAAATTTGGGACAAGAGAAGCATGACCCTGCGCGAATCCAGCACATAGCTTTTGATTGCGTCACAAAGGAACTGTGCAGTCCTTCTGCTACAGCCCGTCACCTCTGAGGCCCTCAGTCGAAATTGTTTGACTTTTTTCCATACTTGCAGGCTCGACTCCTTCCTGTAGGGCACTATTGGATAAATGTGAGGACCCCCCACACACACACACACACATCATGGTCTGTACTGCAGGCCTTATTCAGGAAGTAGGTCTGGGGACCATGAGGAGCAAACATGTGAGTCACTCCTCCCCCCACCCCACCACCACCACCATAGATAGTCTCAAAGCCCAACATGTTTTTTTTTTTTTTTTTTTTTTTTTAAAGCCAATGAACGTGCTTCCCCTTTGCCCAGAACACAATAAAGGAATTAGGACCCACCTAAATTTCTGCAACTGATACCTCAAGGCTCAAAGTCTAGCTTGCCAACTCAGACTTGCATGATCTGCGAGTCTCCTTAACAGCCTAGCCCCAGTCCAGCCACCCAAGGCAATTCTACTAATTCAAACAGCCTTTCCGTTTAGGAAGGGTTGATAGCCATCTCCTATCTCCTTTTCCTGCTGACGTCATCCCCCATTTTCTCAGGACATAAATAAAGGCACAGTTCCTGGCACAGATTTTCAAGCTGGTTTAGAATAGGAGTGGAGGGATCCTGAGTCCACTTCAAACTCTCAAGGGATCTGCAAGTTATCGAAGTTAAAGGGAGAGAGGCAAGGAAACAAATTACCTAGCAAAAGTTAAAGGGTTAAAATTTAAAAAAAAAAATTTTTTTTTTTCCTTTCGAGGCTGCAGTTTCAGGCCCAGATCTGTCCTGAGCATTTGCAATGCAAATCTGGGTCCTGTGTGCCACCACCGAGGTCTTGCACAATAGCCTGTGTATAAACATCCACGCCAACAATGCCTGACTGTGCCATCCCGCTGTCATTACAAACCGGCAGGAAGCTGCAGCTAGGACCAGCACCCTTCGACCTCTCTACACATCCCATCTCCAAGAATCCAAGGCTCCGGCGCCCATCCCTGGCACACTTCACCGTATCCCCCCAGCCCCAAACACCACCCCTTCCCCCCTCCTCCCCGCCACGGCTGCAGCTCACACACAAACCACGGAGCCCCGGGGCCAGCCGCGGCCCGCCAAGCCCTGCTTCACTCTACTTGGGACGTCATAAACTTTTCAGCTGTTCTTCAAAAAAACAAAAAAAAAAAAATCACCCTGGGCCACGAGGTTACCGAGGGCGGCGGGAACCACCATCAGCGTTCCCCAGGCCCGTTCCTGCAGCCGCAGCAGTTTTAGAGACACAGAAAAGAGCGACATGCCTCACAGTCCGCTGCAAGCGGCTTTCTGGGGTTTTAATATAGAAAACACTCACATACGTACGTGGGTGCGCTGACAGTTTTTACGGCTAAATTGCGAAGTGTTAGGCCTCAGCGATCACGGTGGGGTTCGGGGCGTGGCGGGGAGGGGAGGGGGAGCGAGGGCAAGCAGAAGGGGTTTGTGGTTCAAAGGGGTCCCGGGGCAACTCGGGTTTAGGACTGTTGGGCCAAATTTCTGAGTTGCTCTACTTCTTTTTTCTCACTTGAGGGCCAAACAAATAAAGGGGGGGGGAAATCCTTGCAAGGGGGGGGGGCTATTCCTTTAACTTCCTTCCTGCGACCTGATCCAGGGGCTGCAAAGAAGAGGACCCATTCCTAAGAAAACCCCGGGAGAGAGGAGAACGACGATCCCAGGGAAACACCCGGGGAAGGGGGTGCCCGTCGAAGTGGGGCGCGGGGCTTGGACGCTTTACCCCCCCCCCCCATCCCTGCTCCTCGCAATCGCGCTGGGAGACGACGGCCAGGCTGCGCGCAGGGCGGTTTAGCGTCCCCAGGCTCCCAGCTCCGCGCCTGCACCCCCACATCCACACACACACACACACAGAGCCTGCACCCCGGGGCCCGGCCCGCCGCATCCCCGCCGCCCAGCCCGAGCCCCGCGTCTGCACCCCGGCGGCAGGAGGAGGAGGAGGGCGCGCGCGGCTCACCTGCTCGCTGCGCCCCGGAGCGGCTCGGAGGGGCGCGGGGCGCCGCAGACTCAAACTTCGTGGCTGTCGGGCCGGCGCCGTCGTCACTTCCTCGCCGAGCCGGCGGGCGGGCGGTGACCCAGCAGCTCGCGCGGTGACGGCGCGCCGGACACTGCGGCCGCCCAGCCCGGGTCCCCGGTGCCCCCGGTGCCCACCACCACCTCCAGCGAAGCCCGGCGCAGCCTCGCTCGGGCCGCGTCCCTTTTCGGCCCCTGCTGTCGCCGCTGGGGAGGGGCTGTTTTGGCAGCTCAGGATCCTGAAGACTTAGTTCACGGGACAACCACCCCCCCAACACACACGCACACACCCCTCCCCAGAGAAAGCTGGGGTTCCGGGAGAAACGCCCCTCCCCCACCACACGCACGCACGCGCACACAAAGGGGGGCGAGAGAGGAAGAAAGTAAAAGTTTTCTGCTTCGCGCTGCAGCAGCCTAGACCCCTCCTGTGCGAGAAAGCAGTGAGCTCTGTTTTCCTAAGTCGATGCCTAAGCTGGGACAACCGCAGTCCCCAGTCTCCTCCCGCCCTCGGGTTCCCCACCCCGCCCCCCACCCCGCGAGAGGTCTGCACTGCTGCCCTGTCACTTGCTTTACCACGTAGGTATTGACAGTCTCAGGGCCGGTTTCATCGCCCAAGGTCGGGCCTGCAAAAGGGTCATGTTGTTTCTGTTCTCTTCCACGGATCTCAACGTCTTCCTGGTGCACTCAAGTCTCAGCCCAGGTCTTTGGGGCCTAGTGCATACGAGGTGTCATCAAAAGTGACTTTTACGGAGCTGGAGAAATGGCTTAGCGATTGAGGCGCTTGTTTACAAAGTCAAAGGACTTAGGTTTGATTCCCCAGTGCCCATGTAAGCCAGAATGCACAAGGTGGTGCATGCATCGGAAGTTTGTTTGCAACCGCTGGAGACCCTGGTGTGCCTGTTCTTTCTTCTCTCTCTCTCTTTCTCTCTCAAATAAATAAATAAAAATAAAATATTTTTGCCAAGTGTGGTGGTGCATGCCTTTAATCCCAGCACTTGGGAGGCAGAGCTAGGAGGATTGCTATGAGTTTAAAGCCACCCTGAGACTACATAGTGAATTCCACATCAGCCTGGGCTAGTGTGAAACCCTACCTCAAAAACTCAAAATAAAAGTTAAAATAAAATAAAATATATTTTTTAATTAAAACAAAAGGGACTTACAAAGTGAGGTTTAACATTGCCCAGATCAAATTTGCTCACTGTATTAAAAATTCCATCAATAGCTGGGCATGGTGATGCATGCTTTTAATCCCAGCACTTCAGAGGTTGAGGTAGGAGGATTGCTGTGAGTTTGAGGACAGCCTGGGGGCAATAGAGTGAGTTGCAAATCAGCCTGGGCTAGAGTGAGACCCTGTTGGGGGAAAAAAAAAATCTCCAACAACAAAAAGCTACTTTTTAGTTTTCTGCTAAGTAGCAACAAAGTAGCTGAACACTAATGTCAGAGGAAGGATTCTTAATCCCTGTAGGCTGGGGCAGAGACAAAGTTACCTTTGCTGTGGTTTACAAAAGAGTAGACAGGGGAAACTTGCAATAGAGGCCTCTCCCAAGAGAAACATTAGTTCCATTGTAGCTTGCCTGGGAAAACATGGACCTATACAAGGCTGTTCAAAGGCCTTGTACCATTTTCCCTCTTTTCCCAAATACTCCTCCTACTAACACATAGCCAGATGAAACCTCCCTTCCAACATGCAAAACCATAAGCTGGAGTGAAGGAAAGACGATGAAGACTAATGGAAAATGACTTGAGGGAAATGATCCCCAGGTTTGGCTAAGACTTCAGGAAGCCACAGGCTCACTGGAAGATCAGGAATATCTAGACACAAGCTCTCTTGGGAAGATTCCTCCATTTGCAGCTATTATGCAACAGTTCTGATTCTTACTGAAATGTTAATGTAACATAAATACAAAATGTACAATGTGAGAAAAATAATATTGCTTTAAAAATTGAGTGCATCACTAGACTTGATAGACATAATTCTTTGAGATTTTTATTACTTCACTCTATGGTGGAGAGGTTGCCCATTTTAATTTTGGAATAGAAGCAATTCCTTAGTGCATTCTGCACAAGACAACCAATGGGAGACATGTCAGCCAGGCTTCTAAAGACGATCATGTGGCCCTCCATATTTGCTAAAACAAGAGCAGAATATTTCTTTGTTCACTATTGTGACTCTAAATTCTCCGCAGCAGTTTCATGAATATTCAGCATTGCTGCTGCGTGCCCAGGAGTAATTAGCGCAAAGTGTGAATGTGCGAAGGCCTGACACTGACACATGCACATAACGCGTCGCTTTTTCTCTGTATAGGGTGGCGTTTGCTGGAGTTGCAGGACACTGTGTGGAGGAAGTGGTAGACAGCCTCCAAGACAAATCCCTCCCTCCCTGTGACCTCGGCCTCCTGGTATCCACACACCCCTGCAAAATCAACTCCAACTCCACTGACTCAAAAATATGGCCGAAGCCGGGCGTGGTGGCGCACGCCTTTAATCCCAGCACTCGGGAGGCAGAGGTAGGAGGATCGCCGTGAGTTCGAGGCCACCCTGAGACTACATAGTGAATTCTGGGTCAGCCTGGGCTAGAGTGAGACCCCATCTCGAAAAAAAAAAAAAGGCCGAAGTGATGTGATATCACTTCTGAGATTAGTTTATAAAGAAAGCTGTGGCTTCATTCTTGGGTGCGTTGTCTTTTCCTCTATCTTAGATCGCTGCTGAGGTTGGGGGCTGGATAGCGAACCGCCATGTCCTAAGACAGCCCTCCTGGGAAGGGAAGTGAGACCTAGTCACCACTGTTTGAATAAACTTAAAAATATGTATCTGTCCTTGCCCCCAAGTTAATGAAGCCTTCCAAAGACCTTCAACCCAGCAGACAGCTTAGCTACAACTTCACCCCAGTGAACTGCCTAGATTCTTTTTTTTTTTTTTTTTTTTTTTTTTTTTTTTTTTTTTTTACCAAATGTTTTTATTTATTTATTTATTTGCAGCTGCCTAGATTCTTGACCCTCAGAAATTGAACAATGATGCACGGTTTCTCAAACTGCTCAACTTTTTGCTTTGTTTTGTTTTTGTTTTTCAAGGTAAGATCTCTAAACCGGGTATGGTGGCGCAAACCTTTAATCCCAGCACTCGGGAGGCAGAGGTAGGAGGATCGCCATGAGTTCGAGGCCACCCTGAGACTACATAGTTAATTCCAGGTCAGCCTGGACCAGAGTGAGACCCTACCTCAAAAAACCAAAAAAAAAAAAAAAAAAAAAAAAAAAATCAAGGTAGGGTCTACTCTATATCAGCTATACCAGGCAGACCTGGAATTCCCTATGTAGTTCCAGGCTGGCCTCAAACTCACAGCAATCCTCCTATCTCAGCCTCCCAAATGCTGGGATTAAAGGCGTGCACCATCATGCTTTGCCTACTCAGCTTTTTTTTATGTTTAGAGAGAGAGAGAGAGATTGAGCGCACCAGGCCCTGCCACTGCAAAACAAACCTTGAGCATCAGGTTTACATGGGTCCTGGGGAATCCAACCTGGGTCCTTAGGCTTTGCAGGCAAGCGCCTTAACCACTAAGCCAACTGTCCAGTCCATGCTCAGCTTTTTTTGTTTATTTGTTTGTTTGTTTGTTTGTTTTTGGAGGTAGGGTTTCACTCTAGCTCAGGCTGACCGTGAATTCACTACATAGTCTCAGGGTGGCCTTGAACTCATGGTGATCCTCCTACCTCTGCCTCTTTTCTCATGTGCTGGGATTAAAGGCAGGAGCCACCATGTCCGGCTATGCTCAGTTTTTTAAATGTGTGTGTGCATGTGATACTGCGGGGTTGCAGGAAGGGTCTTGTACACACTATACACTGAGCTATGTCCCCAGTCCAAGCTGCTGTGGCTTTTCTTTTTTTTTTTTTTTTTTTTTTTTTTTTTGGTTTTTAGAGGTAGGGTCTCACTCTAGTCCAGGCTGACCTGGAATTCACTATGGAGTCTCAGGGTGGCCTCGAACTCGCAGCAATCCTCCTACCTCTGCCTCCCAAGTGCTGGGATTAAAGGCCTGCGCCACCACGCCCGGCTAGCTGCTGTGTTTTGAGGGAGTTTGTTACCCAGCCACGGATGATAAGTAACACAAAAGCCAACAGAGAAGTCACAGAGGCCCAATGACAAATCCACAAGGCCTTCCTAACCCCTCATCTGGAGAACAGACAGGGAGGAAAGAGCAAGGGAGCCAGACTTAAGTGTTCTGTGTAAATCCCTGCCCTCACTGTTTTTGCAGAGCAAAGGTTATCCTTCCATTTAAACTAGGTCAGAGGGTGTGGACTGCTGCTCAGTCCCAGGCAGCTCTGGTATTGGGTGTCACCTACTTGACAACACATGCAGATGTCTTTGTGTCATAAGAGTTGACATACGTCCAGGCATCCTCTTCTTCCTCTTCAGGGCATCTGCACTAGTCACTGAGGCCTCGACACAACCAGGAGCTATGGAATTAGACTTTGGTTCTGGGGGGAAAGCATGAAAGAACTTTTAACTTTGGTTAGAAGGGGAAGGTGAGCCAGGCGTGGTGGCGCACGTCTTTAATCCCAGCACTCGGGAGGCAGAGGTAGGAAGATCACTGTGAGTTCGAGGCCAGTCTGAGACTACTTAGTGAATTTCAGGTCAGCCTGGGCTTAGAGTGACACCCTACCTCAAGAACCAAAAAAAAAAAAAAAAAAAAAAAAAAAGAGGAAGAAGGGGTAGGTGATTTTAGTCTAAAAATAAAAAGAGGCAAGAAATGTAACTCAGTGGCAGAGTTCTTGTGTGGCATGCCAAAGGCCCTGACTTTGATCCCCAATATCACAAAACAAAGTAATTAATGTAATGTATTTTTGTTGTTGTCTATTAAGGCAGAGTCTCAGACTGACCTAGAACTCACTCTGTAATTCAGGCTGGCCTTGGTGATCCTCTTATCTTAATATCCTGAATGCTGAGGTTACAGGCATGAGCCACCATGATTGCCTCTAATTGAATGGAATTTACTTATTTTTTTAAGTACCACATTTTATTCAGATTTTACAAAGAGCGCAGAAAGAGGAAGGCTGAGAGGTAAGGGGAAACAAAGTGGGGAGAAGAGAAGTACACCACGTGGAGCCCAAAAGCCCATGTGGGTAATTGAATGTAATTTAATTAAAAAAAAAAAAGGGCTGGAGAGATGGCTTAGCAGTTAAGGCGTTTGCCTGCAAAGCCAAAGAACCCTGGTTCGATTCCCCAGGACCCACGTAAGTGAGATGCACAAGGTGGTCCTTGCATCTGGAGTTTCTTTGCAGTGGCTGGAGGCCCTGGTGCACCCATTCTCTCCCACCCCCACACCGTGTGTGTCTGACTCTCTCAAATAAATAAAAAACTTAAAAGATAAAAATTAAAAAAAAAAAAAGACATGGTTTAGTGGTAGAATGTTTGCCTGACATGTGTAAGGCCATAGGTTTACTTCCTAGTACTGCAAAGAAAGATGAAAGAAAGGAAAGGAAAGGAAGAAGAAAGGAAAAACTAGCCAGGTGTGGTGGTGCATGACTTTAATCCCAGCATTTGGGAGACAGAGATAGGAGGATTACTGAGAGTTCAAGGCCACCCTGAGATTGCATAGTGAATTCCAGGTGGTCAGCCTGAGCTACAGTGAGACCTTACTTTGAAAAAAAAGAAAGAAAGAAAGAAAGAAAGAAAGAAAGAAAGAAAGAAAGAAAGAAAAGAAAAGAAAAGACAAGAAAAACTAAAAACCAGGGCTGGTGTCACAGGCCTGTAATCCCACATGCAGAAATCTGATGTAGGAGGATCAAAAGTTCTAGTCTAGCCTGGCCAATTTATGAGAATTTGTCTCAAAACAAAAAGTAGAAAAGGATATAAGCCAGTGGTAGAGCTCTTGGCTAGCATTCTCAAGGCCTGATGTTTGATCTCCAGCGCTGCAAAAACAATAATTAAAAAAAATAAAACAGGCCAGGCATGGTAGTGCATGCCTTTAATCCCAGCACTGGGAGGCAGAGGTAGGAGGATTGCCATAAATTTGAGGCCACCCTGAGACTACATAGTGAACTCCAGATCATCCTGGACTAGAGCGAAACCCTATCTCAAAAAAAGAAAAAAAAAAAAAAGACGGGCTGGAGAGGTGGCTTAACAGTTAAGATGCTTGCCTGCAAAGCCAAAGGACCCAGGTTTGATTTCCCAGGAGCCATGTATGCCAGATGCACAAGGTGACATGTATCTGGAGATAATTTGCAGTGGCTGAAGGTCCTGGTGTGCCCATTCTCTCTCTCTCTCTCTCTCTCTCTCACTCACTCTCTCTCTCTCTCTGAAATAAATAAAATAAAATTTAAAAATTTTAAATTACTGGGTGCATGCCTTTAATCCCAGCACTCAGGAGGCAAAGGTAGGAGGATCGCCATGAGTTCGAGGCCACCCTGAGACTACATAGTGAATTCCAGGTCAACCTGAGCTACAGTGAAACCCTACCTCAAAAAACCAAATAAATAAATTTTAAAAAATTAAATTAAAATTAAAACAATAAAAACTAGAAAGAAAAAGCTTGTGGTCCTTCAAGAACAAGTCACAAACTCACACTGACAAGAAGTTGCTTCCACGCTGCTTCCAGAGCTAAATAGAACAGGCTGCTCACATGATGGTGTCTTCACTCAACATCACTTCCTGTGTAACTGAAGCAAATTATTTGCTTTTTAAAATACACAACAAAGTTTTAGGAAGCAGGAAGGATGTCACACATTTCTTTAGCCTTGACCAGGGCAGGCATGTGCCTGTGACTGCCCCCTCATCTCTCTCAACCCACCTTGCAGAAACCAGCAATTATTAAAGGCCATTTCTGCTTTCCCTCCAGAGACACGAGGCTCTGATTTTTCTCATGCGCAGTGGCCGCAGCTGCTGTGTTGCCATGCCGTCATCCGGTTGCTATGACTCGTGAGCTTGTGAATGTGCCAGAACGTGAACTATTAATTTAACAGGAACTAGGTTCAGCACATATATTCCTTGTTAGGTCATCTGCTTTGCTACCTAAACCACATCCAATGTCTTCAGCAACTAGCATGTTTTCTAGAGTCTGGCTTTGCAAATAAAATAAAATAAGAAAAGAAAACTGCCCTAAATTTTGAGTGTGTATATGCTTTTTTTTTTTTTTAATCTTTTCTTCAAGATAGGAGGTCTAGCCCAGGCTGACCTGGAATTCACTATGTAGTCTCAGGGTGGCCTCAAACTCACAGTGATCCTCCTACCATTGCCTCCGGAGTGCTGGAATTAAAGGCGTGCACCACCACACCCAGTGAATGTGCACATTCTTACATGATTAAATTACTGTAAAGGGGGACTGCTGGAGAGATGGCTCAGCATCTAAGGTGCTTGCCTACAAAGTCAAATGAGTTCGATTTCCCAGTACCCATGTAAAGCCAGATGCACAGTGGTGCATGCATCTGGAGTTTGCTTGCAGCAGCTAGAAGCCCTGGTGCAATCATTCTCTCTCTCTCTCTCTCTCTCTCTGCTTGCAGATAAATAAATAAAAATATTGTAAATTTAGCCGGGCGTGGTGGTGCACGCCTTTAATCCCAGCACTCGGGAGGCAGAGGTAGGAGGATCGCCGTGAGTTTGAGGCCACCCTGAGACTCCATAGTGAATTCCAGGTCAGCCTGAACTAGAGTGAGACCCTACCTTGAAAAACCAAAAAATATATATATATATATATTGTAAATTTCAGTAAAGGGCATAAAGACATTTTAGTATAGGGAAACAAACAGTACAGTTTGTACAGGAAAAATAAATCAAAGGTAGGAAAATAGTCTCCTATCTTCATTCTTTATGCATTTAGGTTCTTTCTGCAGGAGAAGTATGTACTAATAATTATAGGAATCCCTCCCCGAACCGTAGGTGCTCACTGGCAAGTTCTGAGCTGCCCAACACCAGGGTAGACATTGTGTGCTACAACAAAAGCAACGCCATCCTCCTCTGTAGAGTTGGGCACACAGACAATTCCCATTCATCCACTCAGTCACCACTTGCTGAGTGTCTACTACTGGGTGTGCTGGGGCTGTGATGATGAAAGGGCAGTCTCTCCCTAGTAGGAAAGAATGACGCATAAATGACAAGGCAACATGAGGAGGATTAGAATCCTCTTTTGCATGGGACACCATAAGATGGAAGAGAAGGCAGCAATTGATTCTAGGAAGATGGGGACATAGTTCACTACCAGTGGTTTTTGTTTGATTGGTTGGTTGGTTTGTTTTAGTTTTTGGAGGTAGGGTCTCGCTCTAGCCCAGGCTGACCTAAAATTCACTATGTAGTCTCAGGCTGCCCTCGACCTCACAAAGATCCTTCTACCCCAGCCTCCCGAGTGCTGGGATTAAAGGCATGCACCACCACCACACCCAGCTACCAGTGTTTGTAGTTTTTAAAAAATATTTTAAAATTATCATGCCAGGTGTGGTGGCACATGCCTTTAATCCCAGCACTTGGGAGGCAGAGGTAGGAGGATCCCTGTGAGTTCAAGGCCAGCCTGAGACTATGTAGTGAATTCCAGGTTAGCCTGGGCTACAGCGAGACTCTACCTCAAAAAAAAAAAAAAAAAAAAAAAGGATGTATCACATTAAGTAGTAGCATCATATTTGGTTGTATATAACATCTATGCATATTTATATAGAATCAGAATGCAAAACACTTGTTCTACATTCAGACAAAGAAGAAGGCTGGTTTTGGAGAGTGGTGGTGCATGCATCAAGAACCTCTGATGGGCCTGGAATTAAGGTATCGCCCCATTGCGTAGTTGAAGAAATTAGCCATGACTTGGAGGTTTTCACATCCTTAGTACATCAAAGGCTAAGTTTCTTGAGTCCTCTGTTAAAAGAGCAGAAGCCCTTCTCCCCAGAACAGAAAGGCTAGGCTCTCTATAAGGCAGAAAGGCTCATTCTCTTTTTTATCCGAGCCAGTAGTGGACAGGGGAAAGTGGAGAGAGGGGAAACATATTTGCCTTTTCCTCTTCAGACCTTGGACGGGAGCCTGAAAGGTGCATTTCCTAATAAGTATTGCTTACAGCACAGAGAGGACTCTCATCCACCTCGTCACTGGGGATTTTGGAAAGATGCTACAGCTAAAGCTGATTCATACCAAGCCAGAGACAGTCATGTCAACATGATCTTGGGCTACAGAGATGGCTTAGCGGTTAAGGCACTTGCCTGCGAAGCCTGAGGACCCAGGTTCAATGCCCCAGGACCCACATAAGCCAGATGCACATAATGGCGCATGCGTCTACAGTTCGTTTGCAGCAGCCAGAGGCCCTGGTGCACCCATCTCTCTCTTTCTCTCTCCCTCTCTCAAATAAGTAAATACATAAATGATAAATTTTAGGGGCTGAGAAGGTTGCTTAGTGGTTATGGTGTTTGCCTACAAAGCGTAAGGACCCAGGTTCAATGCCCAGTACCCACATAAGCCAGATGCACATAGTGGCACATGCATTTGGAGTGCATTTGCAGTGGCCAGAGGCCCTGGTGTGCCCATTCTCTTTCTCTCTCTCTCTCTCTCTCAAATAAGTAAATAAACAAATAAAATTTGGGGGCTGGAGAGATGGCTTAGCAGTTGGTGCTTGCCTGCAAAGCCTAAGGACCCAGGTTCAATTCCCCAGTACCAAACAAGCCAGATGCACAAGGTGGTGCATGCATCTGGAGTTCATTTGCAGTGGCTGGAGGCCCTGGTGTGCCCATTCTCTCTGTCTCTCTTTCAAGTAAATAAACAAATAAAATATTACAAACACATACACACACACACAAGTGATCGCGGTGGTTAAACCCCAGAAAGTAGATAGAGGCTCTGCCCTGAGTTTTCCGAAGTGCCCACAAGTCCCACATGCCATGGGTATCACACTGGGACTGCCCTGGTAGGGAATGGTAACCCTGAAGCAAACGGACTGATCATGGGTGTGCAGCTTTGAGAATGCTAAGTTAGAAGGAGAAGAAGTCAATGCACGGCACAAGGGGTGGAACCGATGGAGAGTGGACCACAGCCTCGCCCACCATAGCACCAGAGTCCTACAGAGCAAGCAGACACTCAGATGGCAAAGCATCTTGGTACAATGGTTAGGGTGCTACCTTGTCCACAGACAATCTGCTTCAAGTCCCATCTTTGTTGCATTTCATGTGATCTTTGGCAAGTTTGAGGCAAGCCTAGGCTATTCCCTGTCTCAAAAACCCTCAAAATGTCTGGGGATGTGGTTCAGTGAGGAAAAGTACTTAATGTGCAAGCCTATGGACCTGAGTTCAGATTCCCAGAACCCATGTAAAAACAGACACTGTGGTGAGCACCTGCAATCTCACCCTTCCTTTGGTGAGATGGGAAGCAGACAGGAGACTCCTGGGAGCTCACAGCTAACCTTGACATCCTCAACAAGACCCTAACCTCACTGTACCTCGCCTCAAACAAGACAGAAGGCACAGACACCTAAAATTATCCTCTGGGCTGGAGAAATGGCTTAGCAGTTAAGCGCTTGCCTGTGAAGCCTAAGGACCCCGGTTCAAGGCTCGATTCTCCAGGACCCATGTTAGCCAGATACACAAGGAGGCGCCTGCGTCTGGAGTTCGTTTGCAGTGGCTGGAGTCCCTGGTGCGCCTATTCTCATTCTCTCTCTCTCTCTCTCTCTCTCTCTCTCTCTCTCGTTGTCGCTCTCAATTAAATAAAAATAAACAAAAAAATAAAATAAAAATAAACAACAAAAAAATTAAAAAATAAATAAATAAAAAATTATCCTCTGACCTACATACACATGAACACATATGCACACACACACAGAGGTTTTTTGTTTGTTTTTTTTTTTTTTTGTTTGTTTGTTTGTTTGTTTGAGGTAGGGTCTTGCTCTAGCTCAGGCTGACCTGGAACTCACTATGTAGTCTCAGGGTAGCCTCAAACTCTCAGCGATTCTCCTACCTCTGCCTCCTGAGTGTGCCACCACACCTGGCCACATACATATAATTTTTAAAAACTCAGAAGATACCATGGTGCTGAGAAGATATGACATAGGAGTGCTCAGCACTGAAATATCTGTATCACATTTTCCAAGGCTCAGGGTCCATTGTGGAAGAGGTGGCCGAAAGAATGTAAGAGCCAAAGGAAGAGTAGGACTCCTTACAATGTGCTCCTCCAGACACAAAATGGCCTGGATATCCATGACCTCACAGTGCCTGACACTACCTACACAAGACCATCATAAGAGAAGGAAAAGATCATGACATCAAAATAAAAGGGAGACTGATTGAGAGGGGGAGGGGGTATGATGGAGAGTGGAATTTCAAAGGGGAAAGTGGGGGGGAGGGAGGGAATTACCATGGGATATTGTTTATAATCATGGAAGTTGTCAATAAAATAAAATTAAAAAGCCAAAAGGGGACTGAAGAGATGGCTCAAACTGTTTGCCACACAAGCATAAGGACCTGAGTTCACATCCCCAGTCCCCATGTAAGTCAGGTATGGTGGAGCACGCCTATAATTTCAGCACTGACACTAGGTTCGGTGTGAGTCCCTGTCTCAAATAGGTGGGAAGTGAGTGAGGAAGACGCCTGACATCAACCTCTGGCTTCCACACATGCACGTTCATGTACATGTGAGTTTGCACTCTAGCCCAGGCTGACCTGGAACTCACTCTGTATTCTCAGGCTGGCCTCGAACTCATGGTGATCCTCCTACCTCTGCCTCCTGAGTGCTGGGATTAAAGGCATGAGCCACCATGCCTGGGAAATTAAAAAAATTTTTTAACATTTTTATTAATTTATTTGACAGACAGACAAACAGAAAATGAGTGTGGGCATGATAGGGCCTCCAGGCTGTCAGGCTTTGCAGGTAAAGACCTTTAACCTCTGAGCCATCTTTCTAGCCCTGAAATACTGCCTTGAAAGCGCAATCTGTCTGCAGTCCTCTGGCTCAGGCATGAGCATTAGGTCATACACCATACCTTGGAGCTTTTTTCTCAGACCTGTTGCTTGTTGCAGTTTGGATCTTGAGTGTTCCCCAAAATGTGTTGAAAGTCACTACCCTGGGAGGTGGTGGAACCTTTAGGGGGTGGGGCCTAGGTGGAAGGAAGTTAGGTCATTGAGAGCATGCTCTTGAAGGGAGTATTGGGACAATGGCCTCTTCCTGTCTTTCCCGCGGCTTCCTGGCTTCCATTAAGTAAATAGTCCTGCTCAAACTACATGTTCTCATCGCCGTGTACTGTGCTACCACATAGGCCAAAGCCATGGAGCCAATCAACCCAGGACAGAAAAAAATCTCTGAAAACATCTGCCATAGCTAAATCTTGTCCATTCATTAAACTTGTTATCTCATGTATTTTGTCAGAATGATAGAAAGCTGACTAACATTTGTCCAGGAAACCACAACGTGGAGGCCCGCTGCAGAAATGGTGTTTACAGTCAAGCAGAGGCACAACTGTCAATATTCTGTGAACAGTTCTGTGTATTCAGTGACCCCAGGAGTCCGGCAAGGCTGCACAACCACACGGTCTTCATAAATAAGCCTTTCTTTCCTCAGTGACTAAAAAAAACACCAGCTCAAGAATGAAGGCATGATGTACCGCAGCCTGGGATCCAGGTTGACCATCAATGCCCCATCTTGTTCTGTCCCTGCTTTTTCCTGTTTGTTTACTAGCAGGCACAGCTCAAAGGTCAGAGCTCATTGCACAGTGGGAAGGAAGTCTTGTCATAATCCTCTGCCAGTAATAAAGTTGGTCCCGGGATACCAGCTTTTACATGATGTGGGAGGTGTCATTTGGGTTCATGGCCAACAGCGTTAGGCACCATGAGGTTATTCGAGGGCCTGTGATGTCTTTGTGGAAGAAGTAAGTCCTCCTTTTCTGGATATGGCCGTATTTGGGGATGCCAGCAAGGAACTAGATCTTTAGTCTCCACTATGAGCTTTTTTTTTTTTTTTTTTTTTTTCTTTTCGAGATAGGGTCTCACTCTAGCCCAGGCTGACCTGGAATTCACTATGGAGTCTCAAGGTGGCCTCGATCTCATGGCGATCCTCCTACCCCTGCCCCCAGAGTGCTGGGATCAAAGGTGCACACCACCACGCCCGGCAGCTTTTTTTTTTTTTTAAATGAGAGTAGCATCGATATATATATATTTTTATTTATTTATTTGACAGAGAAAGAGGGAGGGAGAGAGAGAGAGAATGGGCATTCCAGGACCTCCAGCCACTGCAAAGGAACTCCAAAGGCGTGCGCCCCCTTGTGCATCTGGCTAATGTGGGTCCTAGGGAATTGAACCTGGGTCCTATGGCTTTGCAGGCAAACGCCTTAACCGCTAAGCCATCCCTCCAGCACATATGAGCTTTTTTTGGGGGAGGGGTAGGGTGAGAAGGTCTATGTGAAGTAAAATTCTTCACAAAAGCTCCTAGCAACTCTGTGTAAAGATTTCATTTTGGGAGCTGGGTGTGGTGGCGCACACCTTTAATCTCAGTACTCCGGAGGCTGAGGTAGATCACCATGAGTTCGAGGCCCTCCTGAGACTACATAGTGAATTCCAGGTCAGCCTGGGCTACAGTGAAACCCTATCTCAAAAACCCAAATAAATAAATATAGAGAGATTTTATTTTGGGCTGGAGAGATGATTCAGCAGGTAGAGGCACTTGGTAGCAAAGCCTGATGGCCTGGATTCAATTCCCCAGTACCCGATAAAAAAAAAAAAATTTTTTTTTGAGGTAGGGTTTCACTCTAGTCCAGGCTGACCTGGAATTCACTATGGAGTCTCAGGGTGGCCTAGTACTCGTGGTGATTCTCCTACCTCTGCCTCTCGAGTGCTGGGATTAAAGGCATGCACCTGGACTAGAGTGAGTGAGAGAGAGAGAGAGAGAGAGAGAGAGGGAGAGAGAGAGAGGGAGAGAGATACAGATACCCTACCTTGAAAAACAAAACAAAGCAAAAGGTTGTATTTTGTGAACTGCTTGAACAAAGCAAGAAACTCTACCCACCTCCTAATTTATTCTTTTGTACTTCCTTCCAAATGAAGTCCCCATAAAGAAATGGGAAGGAAGGACTACTTTAGGTGCCCAGCTTAGTTATGGTGTTTCCACTTAGAGTGCCCACACATCGGCTGGAGGACTTGTGCCCCCAGCCCTCTTAGAATCACTGGGGCTGTCCCACTTGACTGGCCTTTGTCCTGTAGCGTTGGGCTCTTCCTGGTCTCCTGACATCATTTTTTGCCCTTTGCGCCCTGTTGGAGGGTGAGGTCACTGGCTCACCTGCAGGGAGGTTCTCCGTGTCTGAGTCCAGTCGGTGAGTTAACTCCCACGGGATGTGGTGGCAAAGAGCCCCAGGGCCTGTGGAACGCTGCTCCAGAGCCCCTCTGCGGGCCAAGTCCCAGCAGCGTCTGTGAGCTCTTATCCCAAGCGACGTCTTTTTCCAGGCAGAGAAATGTGACAGCCTTGGGTCTGACAGTCAAAGCCCTGGATTCTGGGTTCTGGGTCACAAAATACGTGCTTCAGAGATGGAGCCCATATCTCAATAAAACCTACTTCATTGCAGGGCGTGGTGGCACACACCTTTGTTTCCAGCACTTGGGAGGCAGAGGTAGAAAAATCACTGTGAGTCTGAGGCCAGCCTGAGATGACATAGTGAATTCCAGGTCAGCTTGGGCTGGGGTAAGACCCTACCTGAAAAAAAAACAAAAAAAAAACAAACCACCTAGTTCCTACTTCATAGTTTATGTAGGTGTAACTTTCAGATGAGCACATCATGTCCGGAATCTCTTCTACCACATCACGGTGACTGGCAGGCCTGATCAGATTTGCCATAGGTGTTGATGGACATGATTCAAGAGATAGGTGTGCATCCTACACCCGATTGCACTGTTGTAACCATGGGTTCTCCCAGAATGCACTGTTTCCAGGAAGCATATAATATTTGGAACCCTCCCATCTCTGGACTTATGGGTTTCTAGGGATTTTTTTTTAAATTTTTTTGTTTATTTATTTATTTGAGAGCGACAGAGAGAAGGAGGCAGAGAGAGAGAGAGAGACAGAGAGAGAATGGGCGCGCCAGAGCTTCCAGCCTCTGTAAATGAACTCCAGATGCGTGCGCCACCTTGTGCATCTGGCCAACGTGGGTCCTGGGGAACTGAGCCTCGAACCGGGGTCCTTAGGCTTCATAGGCAAGCGCTTAACCACTAAGCCATCTCTCCAGCCCTTTCTAGGGATTTTTAAAAAATTTTTTAAGAAAATTATTTATTTGCCGGGCGTGGTGGCGCATGCCTTTAATCCCAGCACTCGGGAGGCAGAGGTAGGAGGATCGCCGTGAGTTCGAGGCCACCCTGAGACTCCATAGTGAATTCCAGGTCAGCCTGGGCTAGAGTGAAACCCTACCTCGAAAAACCAAAAAAAAAAAAAAAGAAAATTATTTATTTGTTTATTTGAGAGAGGGAAAGAGGCAGACACACACAGAGGGAGAGAGAGAGGGAAAGAGAGAGAGAGAGAGAGAGGGAGAGAGAAAGAATGGGCACACCAGGGCCTCCAGTCACTGCAAAAAAAAAAAAAACTCCAGATGCATGTAACACTTTGTGCATCTGGGTTTTTGTGGGTATTGGGGATTTGAACCCAGCTGGCAGGCTTTGCAAGCAAGCACCTTTAACCATCTCTCTAGCCTCAGATTGTCTCTCTCTTTTTTTAAAAGTTTTATTTATTTGCTTATTTGAGAGAGAGAGAGAGAGAGAGAGAGAGAAAGAGAGAGAATGGGCATGCCAGGGCCTCCAGCCACTGCAAATGAACTCCATATGCACACACCACCTTGTGCATCTGGCTTCTTTCTAGAGCAAAGTGCAGGCTGTGGACTGTCCAGCGCTTAAGATCGGGTTGTGGGCTGGAGAGATGGCTTAGTAGTTAAGGCATTTGCCTGCAAAGCCAAAGTACCCAGGTTCAATTCCCCAGGACCCACTTTAAGCCAGATACACAGGGTGGTGAATGCATGTGGGGTTTGTTTACAGTGGCTAAGGGCCCTGGCATGCTTATTCTCTCTCTCAAATAATAAATAAAAATTAAAAAAAAAAAAGATTTGGATTGTGTGCTCAGGTGTCACCTGGCTCTCTTTTTACTGGGAACTGAGGTTCCAGAAACAAGCATAGAAGAATATATCAAGACTGGCCGCCTTTAATCCCAGCACTCAGGAGGCTGAGGTAGGATCATGATCAGTACAAGGCCAGCCTGAGACTACATAGTGAATTCCAGGTCAGCCTGAGCTACAGTGAGAAGCTACCTCAGGAAAAATGAAAAAAAGAAAGAAAGTCAAGTCTGGCTCCTGCTCTTGTCACAAGTAAAGATGGTTCTGGTTTACCCAGTGCTCTTGTGTCCTCAGCCTGCGCTCTTTCTTAAATTTTTTATTGTTTATTTAATTTATTTATTTGAGAGTGACAGAGAGAGAGAGAGAGAGAGAGAATGGGCGCGCCAGGGCTTCCAGCCACTGCAAACGAACTCCAGACATGTGTGCCCCCTTGTGCATCTGGCTAACGTGGGTCCTGGGGATTTGAGCCTCGAACCGGGGTCCTTAGGCTTCATAGGCAAGCGCTTAACCGCTAAGCCATCTCTCCAGCCCAGCCTGCACTCTGACTCACTTGTTAGCTTGCAAGTAGGATAGAACTTCAGACCTTCCATGGTTCTTGACAATCTTTCATTTCTTTCTCATAGAACACACTGCCCCAATCTACCAGTTAATTCCCCCCACACCTGTGATCCCAAAAGCCACCTTGGTAATTTGGGCCAAGGGGAAAGTACTTATTCAGAGGTGAACACAGATCAAATTAAAGAGCAAGATTAAAAGTAGGGCAGGACCTGGTGACAGGCTGAGAAAGCCGGAAGTTTGGTTTAAGCTTGAGACCAGAGGAGGATCATTGTAATTCTGGGCTGTTAATAACTATATTGTCAGTTGTAGGTTCCAGTCCACTGACTGACAGGCAATTCTAAACATGCTCAAGTGAACAGACTCCATGGCTTTCTCATCTCTAATATGAAACAAGTGGGATTCGACTGTTTCTAAGTCTCTTTCTAGCTATAAAGTTTGTACTCTATAAATCTGTAACAGGGCTGCTTGGCATACACAGTAGGCACTTGACCTAATTTAAAATAATGATGGCAAAGAAGACCACAATGTAGTGAGATGAACACAACGTTAGAGGTTAAGAAACCTGAACTCTGGGCTGGAGAAATGGCTTAGCGGTTAAGGCACTTGCCTGCAAAGCCAAAGGACCTCGGTTTGATTCCCCAGGACCCATGTAAGCCAGATGCACAAGGTGGCACATGTATTTGTGAGTTCGTTTGCAATGGCTAGAAGCCCTGGCATGCCCATTCTCTCTCTCTCTCTGTCTCTCTCTCTTTCTCTCTCTCTCTCGCAATCTCTCTCTCTCTCACACACAGCCCACATTACACACATGCAAAAATAGTCATTTTCTTTTCAATTCTCTTTTAATTTTTCTAACAGAGAGCCTCAGCTTCTTTGCAGTTCTTAGACACCTACCAACCTCCCTTTCAGGCAAAAAGAGAGAAGTCTCAGCCTCAGATTCCCACAGACAGCACTGGCTAGAGAGCATTTCATAACATCATGTTTTATTTTTATTTTGCTTTCTATATATGGCAAATTATACAAGTTTTCCATTTATGGAAATAATTTAAAAAATTTCTTAAGCTGGGCATGGCAGCACACGCCTTTAATTCCAGCACTCGGAAGGCAGAGGTAGGAGGATTGCCATGAGTTCGAGGTCACCCTGAGACTACATAGTGAATTCCAGGTCAGCCTGGAAAAAAAACAAAACAAAATAATTCTTTAAAAGTAAGTTAATAATGGAAAAGAACTCCTAAAATTGACTGGGGTAGGCCTGGGGAGATGGCTTAGCGGTTAAGGCACTTGGTTGCAAAACCAAGGGACACAGGTTCAATTCCCCAGGACTCACCTAAGCCAGATGCACAAGGTGGCACATGCACCTGGAGTTCATTTGCAGTGGATGGAGGCCTTGGCATGCCCGTTCTCTGTCTCTCTGTCTCTCAAATAAATAAAAAAAAATATTTTTAAAATATTGATTGGGGCTGGGTATGGTGGCTCATGCCTTTAATCCCAGTACTCAGGAGGTACAGGTAGGAGGATCGCCATGAGTTTGAGGCTACCCTGAGACTACATAGAGAATTCCAGGTCAGCCTGGACTAGAAACTCTACCTCAAAAAACCAAAAAAAAAAAAAAAAAAAAAAAAAAAAAAAAAAAAAAAAAATTGGGGTAATCTTGTAAAACTGTGCATACTAAAAACAAATTAATTATATACTTTACCTTTTCTTCTTTTTTTGAATTATTTACCTTATATAAGGGACTAGATAGCATGTGAATTATATCTCAATAAATATGCTTTTAACAGATTGGAGGTGTAGCTCAGTGATAGAGGCACTTGCCTGTCAAGAGTGAGACCATGCATTGACCTCCCAGCACAATAAATAAACAAATAAGTACATAAGTACATTCCCTTGTGTTGGGCTTTTCTTCTAACACCTGTGTGCCTGGTTAGATTTTTGGCTAATTGCTTGGCATTGAGCCAATGCTGACCCTTGACCCCTAAGGCTCAGCAGGGTGTCTTGATCCCTACTGATCTTCTGATTTGATGGTGAGCACAATCCCTCCCTGTCAAGTTAATCACACCTAGACTGTCTTGTGCCATTGCCAACCCCCACTTCAGGCCTCTGACTCCTGTTGACTTCATGGCAGTAATGGCCTCCTGTCTTCAAGGACAGTGGAAAAATCCTTCTATACATCTAATGGAAAATAAGTTTTCTGAAGCCGGGCGTGGTGGCGCACGCCTTTAATCCCAGCACTCGGGAGGCAGAGGTAGGAGGATCACAGTGAGTTCGAGGCCACCCTGAGACTCCATAGTGAATTCCAGGTCAGTCTGAGCTAGAGTGAGACCCTATCTCGGAAAACCAAAAAAAAAAATAAAAAAAAAAATAAAAAAATAAAAAAAAAAATAAAAAAAAAAAAAGAAAATAAGTTTTCTGAAGTAAAACCTGACTGTGAAACTCTCTTCATCCCCACCCAGGGGAATGTCTCTCGAGATGTCTATGAGGCAGAACTACAGCAGAGTAGCTATAAGCATAGTTGAGCTACCTGGATTTAAATTCTAGATGTGGGGCTGGAGAGATGGCTCAGAAGCCTAAGGTCCTGGGTTCAGTTCCCCAGTATCCATGTAAAGCCAAGTTGCACAAAGTGCCACATGCATCTGGAGTTCGTTTGTAGTGGCAAGAGGCCCTGGTGCACCCGTTCTCTCTCTCTCTCTCTCTCTCTCTCTCTGTCTCTGTCAAATAAGTAAATAATTTTAAAAATATATCTGTGCGTGGTGATGCACACCTTTAATCCCAGGATTTGGGAGGGTGAGACTAGCTAGTGAATTCCAGGTCAGCCTAAACTAGAGTAAGACCTTACCTCGAAAACACAAAAATAAAATAAAATAATAAATTCTAGATGTGTTTCTTTTCTTTTTTTGTTTGTTTGTTTGTTCGTTTGTTTGTTTGTTTTGTTTTTCCCTGGTAGGGTAGAGTGGTAGGATTAAAGGCGTGCACCACTATGCCCGGCTTGTTTTTTTGGTTTTTATTTTTTTATTTTTTTGGTTTTTCGAGGTACGGTCTCACTCTAGCCCAGGCTGACCTGGAATTCACTATGGAGTCTCAGGGTGGCCTCAAACTCACGGCAATCCTCCTACCTCTGCCTCCCGAGTGCTGGGATTAAAGGCGTGCGCCACCATGCCCGGCGTTTTTTGTTTTTTTTGCGGTAGGGTTTCACTCTAGCTAGGCTAACCTGGAATTTACTATGTAGTCTCAGGGTAGCTTCGAACTCATGGTGATCCTCCTACCTCTCCCTCCCTAGTGCTGGGATTAAAGGTGTGTGCCACCACGCTTGGCTCATGTTTCTTTTCTTTCTTTCTTTCTTTTTAAAAAAAAAATTATTTCTTTATTTGAGAGAGAGACAGAGAGAATGGGCACACCAAGGCCTCTAGCCACTGCAAACGAACTCCAGATGCATGTGCCACCTTGCACATCTGGCTTATGTGGATCCTGGGGGGATCAAACCTGGGTCCTAGCCGGGCGTGGTGGCGCATGCCTTTAATCCCAGCACTCGGGAGGCACAGGTAGGAGGATTGCCTGAGACTTCATAGTGAATTCTAGGTCAGCCTGGGCTAGAGTGAGACCCTACCTCGAAAAAAAAAAAAAAAAAAAAAAAACTGGGTCTTTGGCTTTGCAGGCCAGCACCTTAACCACTAAGCCATCTCTCCAGGCCTAGATGTGTTTCTTAGCTCAGCTGTGTGACTTCAGGTCATTTAATCTTTCTGTGCCTCCATTTCCACCCTGTAAGACGGAGATAACAATACTGCTGTGACAACCACCACCTGAAGCAATGTGTGGCCTGTACCTTAGCGCACAGTCTGGCATATAGTGAGCGCTCAATCAGCGCGCATCATTATCTACAGCAAATACTAGATCCTTGCTTTGCCTCTCTGGGAGCTGCGCATAGCACTTAACACATACGGTGTTGGGTTTTTCTTTTTACCTTGTGTATATGTTTGTGGTATGTGTGCATATACGTGTGTTAGTACATGTGTGGTGTACATGTGTGTGTGTGTAGTGTGTATGTGTGTGTGTGCAGATGCACATGCCAGGGACTGATGTGCATTCCTTGATGGCTATCCATCTTATTGAGACAGAGTCCCTCACTTGAAGTCAGAGCTCACCCATTCTGCTAGTCTAGCTAACCAGTTTGCTCTAGGGGGTGCCCTGTCTCTGCCACCTGACCACTGTGATAACAGCTGTGCTGGCATTTACATGGGTGCTGGGAATCCAAACTCAGGTCCTCATGCCTGACTGAGCCATCTCCCCAACCCAACACATATGGTATTAAAAACAGTTCTTTGCAGGGCGTGGTGGCGCACACCTTTAATCCTAGCACTCGGGAGGCAGAGGTAGGAGGATTGCTGTGAGTTTGAGGCCACCCTGAGACTCCATAGTGAATTCCAGGTCAGCCTGGGCTAGAGTGAGACCCGACCTCGAAAAACAAAACAAAACAAAACAAACAAACAAAAAAAAAAAAAAAAAAAAAAAAACAGTTCTTTGAGGGCTAGAGAGACGGCTTAGCAGCTAAGCGCTTGCCTGTGAAGCCTAAGAACCCCAGTTCGAGGCTCGGTTCCCCAGGACCCATGTAAGCCAGAAGCACAAGGTGGCACATGCATCTGGAGTTCGTTTGCAGTGGCTGGAGGCCCTGGTGTGCCCATTCTCTCTCTCTCTCCCTTTTTCTCTCTCTGTCTGTTGCTCTCAAATAATATATATTTTTTTAATTTAAAAAAATAGTTTTTGAATGAACAAAAAACTGGATGGATGGATGTCTTGTTCTTTAACTTAGCTGAGCAGGCTTAGCCTGATTCTGAAATTCCTTCTGGATTCCCTACCAATGTTCCTAGCTTTGGCCTGGTGAGATCACACCCCATCTTATTGAAGATCTGGTCTCCATACACGACAGGAATGTGGGGAGGGGGGCTATGGAAGAGAAGTCTCTGCCACACAGCTGGTCAGAAATGTCCTCTGAGCTGCTCCCCTGGCTCTGCTCTGATGAGTCATGAAGAGGTGTGGGCCGCACCCAGAGCAGGTCGTTCATCTTTTCTGCAAGCACTCCTGCTGAGCGTGGACGAGGCCAGAGAGGGGAGGAACTGAGTCCCGCCGCCTCGGAGCTTCCTGCGGAGTGGCTGGGTTGGCCCACATCTGGCTGGCGGGCCAAGGAGACAGGCAGTTCCAGGGCTGGGTGCACAAAGCAGATGGCAAGATCTGACCTAGTGCCAGGGCAGGTCAAAGGCGAAGGCAGGAGGTGAGCAATATGAACAGGAGGCAGGAATGAGGTTGGCAAAGGTCAAAGTCCAGCAGGTGACACCTCCGTGGGCCGGCAGAGAGGTTTCTAAAACAGTGACGGGCCACCATCCTTGCTCTTTTTTCCTTTCTTCTTCTTCTCCTTCCTCTCTGACGCTGAGGAAGCTTTTCTGGACTCCACACCCCAAGGTGAGGGTGACTGCCCCCCACCCCCCACGGGCCAGGATTTCAGGCCAGCTGTGAGGCTCCTGTCAGGACCTGCCTCAGGAAGGCGTGGCTAGCAGCCCGATGGCCCTGTTCCTGGTCTGGCTGCTGGCAGCATGGCAATGGCGAGCACGGAGGATAGGGGCCCAGGAACCGCAATCTGCCATTAAACCAGCCTGGTGACTTTGGATGAGTCACATTACCTACCATGCTTCCATCTCTCCACTTAAAAACCGAGGCGCTGGGAAGACGACGCTGGGTGGAAAGCTTGTTCCGTAAGCCTGCGGCCCTGAGTTCAGACCCAGCCCCAGTGTGAAAGCCCAGCACAGCAGTGGATCCTGGTGCTGGAGAAGCACACACAGGATCGCTTAAGCTTGCTGGCAGCCAGTGTAGCAGAATTCATGAATTCTAGGTTCACCAAGATACCCGATCTCAAAAAAGTAAGGCAGGGATAAAAAATTTATGGGGGGTGGGGAGTGACTGAGAAATACACCTGGTGTCAATGTCTAGCCTACACACACACATGTTTTTTGTTTGTTTTGGTTTTTTGAGGTAGGGTCTTGCTTTAACACAGGCTGACCTGGAATTCACTATGTAGTCTCAGGGTGGCCTGGAACTCATGGCGATCCTCCTACCTCTGCCTTCCAAGTGCTGGGATTAAAGGCATGCGCCACCATGCCAGGCTCACACATACAATTTTATTTTAAGAAAAACAGTGTTGGGCTGGGTGTGGTGGCACACACCTTTAATTCCAAATTGCCATGAGTTATTGGCCACCCTGAGACTAATTCCAAATCAGCCTGGCTAGAGTGAGACTCTACCTCAAAAAAAAAACTAAAAACAAAGGGACTGGAGAAATAGCTTAGTGGTTAAGGCGCTTGCCTGCAAAGAAAGCCAAAGGACTTCGGTTCGATTCCCCAGGACCCACACAAGCAAGATGCTCAAGATGGCACATGTGTCTGGAGTTCATTTTCAGTGGCTAAGGGCCCTGGCACACCCATTTTTTTCTCTCTCTCTGTCTCTCTCTCTTTCTCTCTGCCTCTTTCTCTCAAATAAATAAATAAAATATTTAAAAAATTATTTTTTGAAAGTGATTGGAATAGTCTTCAGGTGAACCAAACTGGAAGCTAGAAAGAGAAGTAATAGAAATTTTTGTTTCAAAGTTGAATGAGAGCCGGCCTGGTGGTGCATTCCTTTAATCCCAGCACTCGGGAGGCAGAGGTAGGAGGAGGATCACCATGAGTTTGAGGTCACGCTGAGAATACAGAGTGAATTCCAGGTCAGCCTGAGCTAGAGTGAGAGCAAAAGCAACAACAACAACAACGAATTGAATGGGTATCAAAATATCTAATAAGTGTTCTTCACCCTCAGCATAAGTAAAAATCAAGCAATAGACAATTTAAACTTAGAAACAAGTTCTAAAGGCAGCGGACAATTGGTCACTCTTTGGGTCCTTTTCACTGTTAGGGGCCTGTTGGTTTATGGAGCCTGCTGACTCTGTGCAGGAAGCAATCAGCCCCTTGCTCTTCTGCCCTTCAGAAATAGACGTGCCCAGACTGGCGCAGCACAGCCACATGAAGTTGGCACGCCTGCTCTTGGGACCAGTCTAGGCTGCAGAAGGAGCTTGTGGCTTGCACCTGGCATTTTTTTGCCTTTATTTTGCTTTATATTTTTGGTTTTTCAAGGTAGGGTCTCATTCTAGCCCAGGCTGGCCTGGAATTCACTATGTAGTCTCAGAGTGATCTCAACCTCATGGCGATCCTCCTACCTTTGACTCTTATGTACTGGGATTAAAGGCATGTGCCACCACACCCACTAAGACTATTTTGTAAAAAATATTTTTATGTTTTTTTTTTTTATTTATTTGAAACAGAGGGGGAAACAGAGAGGAAGAGGCAGATACAGAGAGAGAATAGGTGCACCAGGGCCTCCAGCCACTGCAAACGAACTCCAGACACATGCGCCACCTTGTGCATCTGGCTAACATGGGTCTCGGGGAATCAAACCTGGGTCCTTAGGCTTTGCAGACCAGCGCCTTAACCACTAAGTCATCCCTCCAACCCCTTAAATTTTATTTGCATTTATTTATTTGAGAGAGAGAGGCAGGTAGAAAAAGAGCGAATGGGTACTCCAGAGCCTTCAGCTTCTGCAAACAAACTCCAGATGCATGTGCCACCTTGTGCATCTGGTTTATGTAGGTATTGGGGAATTGAACCTGGGTCTTTTAGCTTTGTAGGCAAGTACCTTAACCACTAAGCCATCTCTCCAGCCCTTTAAAAAAAATCTTATTTATTTATTTATTATGAGAGAGAAAGAGGCAGAGAAAGAGAAATAATGGGTGCACCAGGGCCTTCAGCAGCTGCAGACAAACACCAGATGCATGCACCCCCTTGTGGCACATGTGCAATATTACATGCTTGTGTCACTGTGTGTCTGGCTACGTGGGACCTAGAGATTCAAACATGAGTCCTTAGGCTTCACAAGCAAGTGCCTTAACTGCTAAGCCATCTCTCCAGCCCTAAGTTTTTTGCTTTTTTATTTATTTATTTGAAAGAGAGAGGCAGGTAGAGAGAGAGAGAGATTATTTTTGCATGTGTGTGATTTTATTATATATTAAATAGGTTTCCATGCATGGCTTTTTTTTTAAATTTTTTTGTTTATTTCTATTTATTTATTTGAGAGTGACAGACAGAGAGGAGAAGGAGGAGGAGGAGAGAGAGAGAGAGAAAGAGAGAGAATGGGCGCGCCAGGGCTTCCAGCCACTGCAAACAGACTCCAGACGCGCGCACCCCTTTGTGCATCTGGCTAACATGGGTCCTGAGGAATCGAGCCTCAAACGGGGGTCCTTAGGCTTCACAGGCAAGCACTTAACCGCTAAGCCATCTCTCCAGCCCGACACATGGCTTCTTAAGAAACATTTTATTTATTTGTTTGTTTATTTGGGGGGGGGTGTTTCAAGGTAGGGTCTCAGCTCTAGTCCAAGCTGACCTGGAATTCATTATGTAGTTAGTCTCAGGGTGGCCTTGAACTCACAGTGATCCCCCTACCTCTGCCTCCCTAGTGCTGTGATTAAAGGTGTGCACCACCACAGCCGGCCCACTTTTTTTTTTTATTTTTAAAAATATTTTATTTTTATTTATTTATTTGAGAGATGCCAGACATGATGGCTCACACCTTTAATCCCAGCACTTGAGTTCTAGGCCACCCTGAGACTACACAGTGAATTCCAGGTCAGCCTGGACTAGAGCTGAGACCTTACCTCGAAAAAACAACAACAATAAAAAACGTGTTTATTTTGAGAGAGAGAAGCCAGGCGCGGTGGTGCATGCCTTTAATTCCAGCACTCGGGAGGCAGAGGTAAGAGGATTGCTGTGAGTTTGCAGCCAGCTTGAGAATACAGAGTGAATTCCAGGTCAGCCTGGGCTAGAGTGAGACCCTACCTCAAACAAAAAAAAGGGGGGGGGGGCTAGAGGGATGGTTTAGCGGTTAAGGTATTTACCTGCAAAGCCAAAAGGACCCAGGTTCAGGTCCCCCAGGACCCATGTTAGCCAGATGTACAAGGGGGTGCAAGTGTCTGGAGTTAGTTTGCAGTGGCTGGAGGCCCTGGTGCGCCCATTCTCTGTCTCTCTCTCCCCCTCCCTCTTCCTCTGTCAAATAAACAAATAAAAATAAAGTATTAAAAAAGAGAGTGAGGATGGCTCCAGGCAGGGCAGGGGGAGAAGGGACAGGAGTGCACACTTACAGCTCTCTCCTAGCTCCAGTACACAACTATTCACGTTTTAGCAGATGGACAATCCTGGCTCAGGGGGAGGCAATAAGCGTTGAGAGAGAGAGGACCTCAGGGAAACAAACAGGGAGACTTATTTCCCCCAGCGCACCTCTCCCCGCAACCATCCAAGTCTCTGGTGGTGTCCATCTCCCATCCCTCCTCAAATTATGGAAGTAATATTCTTCTCACCAGAATAAGAGTCCTTGGTGTAACAATAGGGTCCCCTCACCAAAAATCATCAAACACACACACACAGAGAGAGAGAGAGAGAGAGCGCTCTGGAATAGCAATAGGACATTATCTCCACCAGAATAAGCAATTCTGGGCTGAAGCAAGCCAGCAACTTGACTGAATATGGGACCCCATGCTAGGGTTAAGGGCCCTTTTGCTAACGTAAGAGCCGCTGGGGTATTTTAAGGAAAGCATCCTTGCCCAAATGAGAGCATTTGAACTAGTGTCTTAGTTTATGGTGGTAGTACAAGAGGTGCCAGTGTACTACAATGTCAGAATAAGAGTTCTAGGGCACAGAAGGGAAGGGACTACTACCAAATAAACACCTTTAACAGAAGAAGAAAGGAATCCCCCTTTCCCAGATAAGGGGCCACAGGTTCAGGGAGAATCCTTCACAGAATTGGGATGTGAATTGGACAGACCTGGCAGATCTTTTAACCCCTGATCCCAAGTCCCTGACCTTAGCAATACTAGATTTTTTTGTTTTGTTTTGTTTTTCGAGGTAGAGTCTCACTGTAGCCCAGGCTGACCTGGAATTCACTATGTAGTCTCAGGGTGGCCTCAAACTCACAGTGATCCTCCTACCTCTGCCTCCCTAGTGCTAGGATTAAAGGTGTTTGTCAGTCGGGCGTGGTGGCGCACGCCTTTAATCCCAGCACCCGGGAGGCAGAGGTAGGAGGATCGCCGTGAGTTCGAGGCCACCCTGAGACTCCATAGTGAATTCCAGGTCAGCCTGGGCTAGAGTGAACCCTACCTCGAAAAACCAAAAAAAAAAAAAAAAAAAAAAAAAAAAAGGTGTTTGTCACCGCACCTGACTGCAATACTAGATTTATTTATTTATTTATTTATTTATTTATTTGCAAGCAGAGAGAGAGAGGGACAGACAGACAGAGAGAGAATGGGCATGCCAGGGCCTCTAGCCACTGCAAACAAACTCCAGATGCCTGTGCCCCTTGTGTATCTGGCTTACGTGGGTTCTGGAGAATTGAACCTGGGTCCTTTGGCTTTGCAGGCAAAAGCCTTAACAGCTAAACCAGCTCTCCAGGCCTGCAATACTAGATTTTTAAGAACCTATATAACCAGGTCAACAGATGTCCCTCTATCCCTTGTGGCATAACCATGGGACTCAAACCCGTGACATCCTGGCTGGGCCTAGGGAAGCAGGGACTGGGGAAAAGGGGCAGAGCTCCCTTTGGAGGGGCTGATGGGTGCTTTGTCCACTGGTGTTTGCATGCAGGGGTCCAGCAGAATCTCCTCCTCCAGTGAGGGTCGGGAACAAGGTTTAGGGTCCAGGCACCAGCGGACTAGGGCACAGCAATCTGAGGAAACAGGAGCAGGGAAGTGGAGTTCAGCTTCCAGAATCTCCTGGTCCCTCTCAAGTGGAAAATCCCCACACACCACGTCATAGAGGAAGACACCCAGTGACCAGACAGCGGCTGGAAGGGCACTGTCCTGGTGGCAGGAGATCCACCCGGGAGGGGTTTGTACACCCTTGTTTCCATCAAAGTCCGCATAGGGTTTATCCTGAAGCAGGGCACCCCAGTCAACATCGATGAGTTTAATACAACCCAGCATATGGCATGGCGGTGCAGAGACAGCTACTGCTACCCGGGTGAAGAAAACATGGCTGCGGCATGGGTGAGGGATTATTCACCAGAGCGTGTCCAATTTACCAGTGGCTCTACCACTTAAAATGTCCCCTGCTCCCCTTGTAAAAACCACCTGCCAGTAACTCCTCAGGGAGAGCTGCGGGCCTCATACCCTCCTCCATCATCCACAACAGAATGTCGGTGAGCCAGTATTGTGCAGGTCATGACTGTCGCTATGAGGTCATGAAGGCAAAGGCCACATCATGCCCCGGAGCCCGTTCCAAGGCACTGCTGCCCATCATTCTTGCCACCATCTCTTCTGCAATGTTCCCTGACCATCAGAGGGAGTAATATAGATGTTTAGTTAGTGTCGAACACTCCATAGTCACTTATTCTCAGCACTTTTTTTTTCCCCCCAAGGTAGGGTTTCACTCTAGCTCAGGCTGACCTGGAATCCTATGTAGTCCCAGGCTGGTCTCAAACTCACAGGGATCCTCCTACCTCTGCCTCCCGAGTGTTAGGATTAAAGGTGTGCGCCACCACGCCCGCCCGGCTAGTCTCAGCACTTTGACAAGCTTTGGGTCTCCTCAGTAGTTGCCTCCATCTGCAAAGGTGAGACCAGCACTAATCTATGTGCATAGATTTAGAGGCAATTTGCTGAGAACAATATATCCAATTAGCCAAACAAGAGTAGGGGCTTTCCTCCTAGGGCCCATGGCCTTTCCAGCTATAAGGTTTCCAGTACCACACCGAATCCCCTCCCACGGAACAGATCTAAAATCTAATCAGACAACAGTTGGTTACCCCCATAACGGTCATGCCACAATTGGTGCACCTTGCCTGGCTGGCCGGTTGTATAGCTCACAGGGTCCCCCGATGGGTAAGGTTGTTGATGACTCTTCTCACCCAGGACCCACTTCCAACAGTGTAACACCTAGCCAGTAGGGGGAAGGGTCCATCTCAGTTCCAGCTCCGCTGCTTTGTGTCCTGTAATAGAAGCAAGTGCACCTGGCTCTTTAACATGGGTTCTGAGGGTTGCGCTCAGGTCCTCGTGCTTGTGAGGTTGTAATACTCTGCTGACTGAGCTATCTCCCCAACTCCTTTTAAAAGAATAAAGTTGGGCATGGTGGTGCACGCCTTTAATCCCAGCACCCAGAAGGCAGAGGTAGGAGGATTGCCATGAGCTCAAGTCTACCCTGAGACTACATAGTGAATTCTAGGTCAGACTAGGCCAGAAAGAAAAAAAAAAAAAAAAAAGACAGGGTTGATACATGGTTTAGTGGCTAAGGTCCTTGCTTGCCTGCAAAGCCTAAGGGCCCAGGATCAACTCTCCAGAACCTTCCTAAACTGCATGCACCATGTGTCTGGAGTTCATGTACAGTGGCTAGAGGCTGTGGTGTGCCCATTCTCTCTCTCTTTCTTTCTCTCTCTCTCTCTCTCTCATAAATAAATAAATAAAAATAGGGCTGGGGCTAGAGAGATGGCTTAGTGGTTAAGGTGTTTGCCTGCAAAGCCAAAGGACCCTGGTTTGACTCTACAAGATCCATGTAAGTCAGAAACACAAGGGACGCACACATCTGGAGTTCGTTTGTGATGGCTGGAGGCCCTGGCATGCCCATTCTCATTCTCTCTCTCTCTCTCTCTCTCTCTCTGCCTCTTTCTCTCTGTCAAATAAATTAATTAAATAAATATATTTTAAAAAATAGGGCTGGAGAGATGGCTTAGTAATTAAGGCACTTACCTGCAAGCCAAAGGACCAAGGTTCAATTCTCTAGGGCCCACACAAGCCAGAGTCACAAGGTGGGGACATGTGTCTGGAGTTTGTTTGCAGTGGCTGGAGGCCCTGGCATGCTACCAATTCCCTCTCTGTGTCTCTTTCTCTCTCTCTCTCTCAAATAAATAAAAATAAAATATAAAAATAAATAAATAAAGCCAGGCATACTGGCTCTGTACCTTTAATCCCAGCACTTGGAAGCTGAGATAAGAGGATCGCTGTGAGTTCAAGGCCAGTCTGAGACTCCATAGTGAATTCCAGGCCAACCAAGGCTAGAGTGAGACCCTACCTCAAAAAAAAAAGGGGGGGGCAAGGGGAGAAGGCTTAGCAGTTAAAACACGTGCCTGCAAAGCCAAAGGACCCAGGTTTGATTCCCCAGAGCCCATGTAAGCCAGATGCACATGGTGGTGCATGTGTCTGGAGTTTGTTTGCACTATCTAGAGGCTCTGGTGCCCATTCTTTCTCTCTCTCATAAATAAATAAATATAAAAGCTATTAAAAAAGAGAATAAAGCTGGGCATGGTGGCACACGCCTTTAATCCTTGCACTCTGGAGGCAGAGGTTGGAAGATCGCCATGAGTTCAAGGCCACTCTGAGACTACATAGTAAATTCCAGGTCAGCCTGAGCTAGAGTGAGACCCTACCTCAAAAAAACAAAACAAGACAAAAAAGAATAAAAGCAGCTAGGCATGGCAGCACACATGCCTTTAATTCCAGCACTCAGGAGACAGAGGTAGGAGGATCACCATGGGTTTGAAGCCAGCCTGAGACTACATACCTTAAATAAAGATATATCCTTATTGGTCCATCAATTGTGAAAGATGTACGCGTCAATGTCAGGGGAAAGTGGGTGCTGGAGGAAAGGATAATAAGAGAAATCTCACACATCCCCCTCCCTCAAATAAATAAATAAAAAGGGCTGGAGAAATAGGTTAGAGGTAAAGGTGCTTGCCTGCAAAGCCAAAGGCCAAGGTTCCATTCCCCATAACCTACATAAGCCAGGTGCACAGGATGGCACATGCATCTGGAGTTCATTTGCAGTGGCTGGGGGCCCCAGCATGCTTATTCTCTCTCTCAAATAAATAAATAAAAATTAAGAGAAATCTATGCTAACTGATCAGTTTCTTTGTATATCTAATTATTTTATTTCTAAAACATAAAGACTATTAATAAAAATGATAATAAGGAGCTGGAGAGTTGGCTTAGTGGTTAAGCACTTGACTGTGAAGCCTAAGGACCCCGGTTCGAGGCTTGATTCCCCAGGACCCACGTTAGCCAGATGCACAAGGGGGTGCACGCGTCTGGAGTTCATTTGCAGTGGCTGGAAGCCCTGGCGCGCCCATTCTCTCTCTCCCTTTCTCTGTCTGTTGCTCTCAAATAAATAAAAAAAATAACAAAAAAATGATAATAAGGGCTGGAGAGATGGCTTAGCAGTTAAGGTACTTCCCTGAAAAGCCAAAGGACCCAAGTTTGATATCCCAGGACTTACATAAGCCAGATGCACAAAGTGGCACATGCATATGGAGTTCGTTTTCAATACTTAGAGGCCCTGGTGCTCCCATTATCTTTCCCTCTCTCTTTTTCCTTTTTCTTTTTTCTTTTCCCTCTCTCTCTCTAGCTGTATTTCCCTCTCAAATAAATAAAAATAAAATATAAATTTTTTTTAAAGTTCTATTTAGCTGGGCCTGGTGGCACACGCCTTTAATCCCAGCACTTGAGAGGCAGAGGTAGGAGGATTGCCATGAGTTTGAGGCCATTCTGAGACTACATAGTGAATTCCAGGTCAGCCTGAGCTACAGTGAGACCCTACCTCGAAAAAAGCAAAAACAAAATTAAAGTTCTATTTAGCTGGGCATGGTTGCGCACCCCTATAATCCCAGTCACTCTGTAGTCTCAGGGTGGCCTCAGACTCATGGTGATCCTCCTACCTCTGCCTCCCAAGTGCTGGCATTAAAGGCATGTGCCACCAGGCCTTTAGGTATATTTTAATGAAATACTAATCTTCCATTAGCGCCCCTGAGTCACCCCAGATTCACTGACCAGTTTAAACTTCATTAAACAGCCCTGGTAAGAGAGAACTTGAGGACCATGTTCCTAGTCTCTGACCCTAAACTCTCTGGGCTTCTAGTCTCCATACTTCAAAGCAAAGCATTTAACATCAACTCAGCAACTTCCAGCTCCCCACCACCATCCAAGACACCCTGGGAGCAACTGTTAGAAGGCAAGGCTGCAGTTGTCTTTGTCTTGCGTCTGCCTGTCAAGCCGAGCTCTCCGCAGCAGTAGGACGGGCAGCAAGCTGGAATTAAGTGGGGCGACAGATGGTGGGGACATGTCTCCTCGATGCTCAGCTGCACTGTCCAGCCTGCCAAGCTGTGTACATTTCACAATGTTTGAGGTTCAACTAGAGGAGACCAGTAATGATTTTAAATCACTTGCTGAAACACATGGCTAATCCTTGGGTAGCCAGAGGAGAAGGCTTTGAAACTCGATTTAAATCCAGTGGGAGGAACAAGGAAATCTTGCGTCCCTTCTCAGCTTCGACCCACACCAAGCCATCCTGGGGGCAGTTGAGTGTTTGTTCAGGACCTCAGTGCGCATTCTGCTTTTAAACTTGTCAATATTTTGGTCTGTGCATTTATTTGGGATGAAGATGGAGTGGGGGAATTTAGGCTTGGATCCTGAAAAATTATGCACCCCAGCGTTTCCTCTTAGCCCAACCTGCTTCATAACTTCAGTCAGTTCTTACTCCTCATGCTGGTTCAGGTCTTTCTTATTTCTTACACAAGAAATTCTGCGAGCAGCCTTCTACAGACGCTTTTCAGTCCTGTGTCACCAGGCTCCTCCCTCCACTACACACAAAGTGGTGCATGCATTTGGAGTTTGTTTGCAGTGGCAAGAGGCCTTGGCATGCCCATACGCCCATTTCTCTCTCACACACAAATAAATTTAAAAATAATGTCTAAGTGCTGGAGAGATGGCTTAGCGGTTAAGGCACTTGTCTGCAAAGCCAAAGGATCACGGTTAGGATCCCCAGGACCCACATAAGCCGATGCACAAGGTGGCGCATGTGTCTGGAGTTCGTTTGCAGTGGCTGGAGGCCCTGGGGCACCCATTCTCTCTCTGCCTCTTTCTCTCTCATACATAAATAAATTTTAAAAAATAATGTCTAAAAATATTGTGACATCATTGGGATTCCCATATAAATCACAAAATGCCAAGTTAAATTTGAATTTTAAATAAGTATTAAATAATTTGAGTATAAGAATATCCCATGACCCAAAAGACACCATAGTGCTGAGAAGATGTTCAGCACTGAAACATCTCTAGCGCACCTTTTAAGGCTCAGGGTCCATTGCAGAGGAGGTGGCAGAAAGAATGTAAGAGCCGAAGGAAAGGTAGGACTGTTTACAGTGCAATCGTCCATACAGAAATTGGCCTTGATATCTATGACCTCACAGTACCTAGCAATACCTTCACAAGATCCGCATGATAGGAAGAAAAGATAATGACATCAAAATAAAAGACTAGGGCTGGAGGGTTGGCTTAGCACTTAAGGCATTTGTCTGCAAAGCCAAAGGACCCAGGTTGGATTCCCCAGGACCCATGTGCCTCCATATCTGGCTCCTGAAATTCAAATTTTACTGGAAATCCTATATTTTTATTTACTAATCCAGACAACCCCAGAAGTAGTGGAAACCTAACAAAGTAGGGGAGAGGGGAAAATGTCAAATGACACCATGGCAATGGGAAAGATACTAGTCAGACTGTGGGAAGCTTTGTCCTGTAGGTAGACTACCAACCTTTTCAACAAACAGTAAATTAAGTCTGTTTTTTGTTGTCAGTAGGAGCATAATACCACCAGCTAGTGAAAGAAAAGAGATTTTGGCTCACAGTTCTGGTCCAAAGTCCAAGGGAACATCTGGTGATGGCCTTCTTGCTGACAGAATCTCAACATCACAAATCAAAAGACTGGAAGACTGGGAGTGTGTGTGTGTGATTGTGTGTATGTCCATGTGTCTTGGTCTTTATTCCTCTCCTTAGAAAGTCACCAATATTCCATCTCAATCTTTAATTCCAATCACCTCCTGAAGGCTTCATCTGTAAAGATCACTGTTAGATTGTCTCCACCTTTTCTTTTGATTTCTTTCTTTGTTTTATTTATTTATTTGTTTATTCATTTTGGGTTTTCAAGGTAGGGTCTCACTCTAGCCCAGGCTGACCTGGAATTCACTATGGAGTCTCAGGGCGGCCTTGAACTCACAGCTATCCTCCTACCTCTGCCTCCCAAGTGCTGGGATTAAAGGCATGTGCCAACACGCCCGGCTTGTTTTATTATTATTATTTTTTTTCTCTGAGACAGAGTCCTGTATCCCAGGCTGGCCTCCAGTGCAGTGCTGGGAGATCAAACCCAGGACTTCACACATGCTAGGCAAGCACTCTACCAAATAAGCTACATTCCCAGCCCTGTCTTGACCCTCTTAATACCTTGAAATAGGGATTAAATTTCAACACCTGAAATTTTGGGCAACACACTTAAACCACATCCAAAGTGTTAGCAGGAGAGGGGGAGAGAAAGGGGGAAAGAAGAAGGGAGGGACGGAAAGAGAGAATATTGAAAGTAGGCCCAGCCACTGCATAATGAATTGGCTCCAGGCTTCTTCTCCGCTCCCTCTGTGTCCTGCCTTACCCTGTACAGTCCAGCAACAGCAAGCCACATGACTTCAAGGAAGCCAGGGAGGAGCAAGGTGAGGAGGAGAGAAGAACTGAAGTCCTGCTGTGGACAGGCTATGATCAGAGCCAAGGTGCAGCAACAGCAATGTAAGAGGCCTCTTGGGAAGAAGCAGAAATGTGGACTGGAGAGATGGCTTAGCGGTTAAGGTGCTTGCCTGTAAAGCCAAAGGACCCAGGTTTGATTCCCCAGGAGCCACGTGAGCTGGATGCACAAGGTGGCACAGGTGCCTGGAGTTTGTTTGCAGCACGTGTCTCATTCTATCTGCCTTTCCTTCACTCTCTCAAATAAATGAAATTTTCAAAAAGAAGCAGAAATGCTTTAAAAAGTGGGCGATTAGTAACTTTGCAGGGTGATGTATGGTGTATGCTCCCCTTTTTGTGATAAGAATGCTTTTGAAGACCACACACGGTGGCGCACGCCTTTAATCCCAGCACTCAGGAGGCAGAAGTAAGAGGCTCACTGTGAGTTCAAGGCTACCCTGAGACTAGGTAGTGAATTCCAGGTCAGCCTGGGGTAGAGTGAGACCCTACCTCGAAACACAAAACAAAACAAAAAAAAATGCCTTTGAGCAGGCTGAGTTGGAGGCTGGGATAGATCTCTGAGAAATAACAGTGTGGCTCAGAAAGTCATGCTGACTTCAGACCCTGTTCCACCTCATTCTGTTTATCTGTCACCCCACCACAAGTCCCACAAGTGTACAGTCCATGTTTCTGGCTTTAGATTTCTCTTTGCCTGTTAAAGCACCTGTCACTTCATTTGTGCTGTGGATGTAGCCTCCATTGTCCTTTGCAGACGGTGGTGTTTTGATACAACAAATGTACTTCTTAGACACAATGGCCTCCTAAGACACTGCATTTCCGTGCCATGAAGGAATGCTGGAGCCTTAGAACCAAGCTCACTGCAGCAGAAGGACGGGCGTCTCTATCTCAGAGAGATACTCACTCCCCTCGACGATGGGGATGGAAAGCTACTTCCTGTTTTCACTTGTAGCTCTACTCTGAGTGTTTGTGGTGTTCGTGTCTTGTGATGCGTGACACGGGCTGCAACGAGACTAACGTCCCATTAATGACAACCTTGGAAGAATGCATCGGGAAGTGAGGGTGATCAACAGTCGCTCTGGGGAAGGACTCGCTGTCTGGACAAGTCTGAGCTGTTCACTCAAGAGAAAGAAAGCAGAGACGAGCAACAGTTCTTTTCTTTTTCTTCATGCAATTTATTAACATTCTCAAGTTCCATTAATCTTAGAAGAAGTTACAGTAAAATTTTAAATCTTGGGAGCTGGAGAGATGGCTTAGCAGTTAAGGCACTTGCCTGCAAAGCCTAGTTACCTGGGTTCAATTCCCCAGTAAAGCCAGAAGCACAACATAGTGCGTGCATCTGGAGTTCGATTGCAGTGGCTAGAGGCCCTGGCATGCCCATTCTCTCTCTCTCTCTGCTTGCAAATAAATAAATAAATTTTTAAAAATTAAGTCTTATGAAAACACTTCAACATAGTAGTGTAGTCATTTTGAGGGACTGTTGTCCTTAAGGCTCATAAAATGGCATCAGTATTGCCAGCTGTTTCTAAACTTCTGCAGAAACACTTCAGATAATCGGAGACATTTCTGACTTTACCCTGCTCCTCTATCTAGCGGGCAGGAAACACAAAGATGAAAGATGAGAAAAGGGCTACCACATGAGAGTCCTGGGCTTGAGTTAAAAGGCTCTCCTTATATGACCATGATGTAAAAAGTCAATTTTTTAGACAGGCGTGGTAGTGCACACCTTTAACCCCAGCACTTGGGAGGCAGAGGTAGGAGGATCACTGTGAATTGGAGGCCAACCTGAGACTACATAGTGAATTCCAGGTCAGCCTGGGCTAGAGCGAGACCCTACCTCAAAAAACAAAAACAATTATTAAAACAAAAAGAGGGCTGGAGTGATGGAGAGCGGTTAAAGCGCTTGCTTGCCAAGCCCAAGAACCCATGTTCAACTCCCCACATCCCACTTAAGCCAGGTGCACAACGTGGTGCCATGTGTCTGGAGTTCGTTTGCAATGGCTGGAGGCCCTGGCTTGCCAATTCTCCCCCCACCCCCCACACACACACCTTGATTGTATATCTTTTTAAAATCTTTTGTGGCCAGGCATCACTACGCCTTTAGTCCCAGCACTCAGGAGGCAGAGGTAGGAGGATTGCCGTGAGTTCGAAGCCACCCTGAGACTACATAGTGAATTCCAGGTCAGCCTGGACCAAAAAACAGAAAAAGAAAATCTCTATGTATGCGAATAATGCGAGCATGTGTGAAGGGCGGGCACAGGCATCCCACAATACAGTGTGGAGGTCTGAGGACAGCCTCAGTGTTGGTCCTTGCTTGCTTTCCACCTGGTTTGAGGCAAGGATTCTTGTTTGCCACTGATTAAAACTCGCTACGAGGCTGGAGAGATGGCTTAGCGGTTAAGCACTTGCCTGCGAAGCGTGAGGACCCTGGTTCGAGGCTCGATTCCCCGGGACCCACGTTAGCCAGATGCACAAGGGGGCACACGCATCTGGAGACCCTGGTGCACCCATTCTCTCTATATCTCATTCTCTCTATATCTCTTTCTCTCTCTGTCTCTTTCTCGCTCCGTCTATTGCTCTCAAATAAATAAAAATATACAGACCAAAAAAAAAAAAAAAGTTGCTATGAGCCTCTGGGGATTCTCTTGTCTCTCCCTCCTATCTCACCATAGGGGTGCACTGGGGTTGCAGAGACTCCAACCACCACATCCAGCTTTACATGTGTTCTGGAGATCTGAACTCAGGTCCCCACGCTTTCACAGCAAGTGATTTATCCACTGAACTATCCGCTCAGCCCTAATCATATGTCTTTTTTTTTTTTTTTTTTTTTTTTGAGGTAGGGTTTCACTCTAGTCCAGGCTGACCTGGAATTCACTATGTATTCTCAGGTTGTCCTCGAACTCACGATGATCCTCCTACCTCTGCCTCCCGAGTGCTGGGATTAAAGGCGTGCGCCACCACACCCGACTCTCTAATCATATGTCTTAATCCCCACACATGGCTCTAAATGTCACTGGACGATTCCCAAACTCCTATCCTCCCTCTGAGATGGCAGTGGTACCCACTGGTGTGCTGTAAGAGGAGCAGGCATGACTCAATGAGGAGGCCTGGGAAGGCACACGGAGCGTCAGGGCAGGTGGAGTAGCATGGGGCCGCCTCAGGCTGGAGGCTCGGGGAGGGCAGGGCCGTGACTGTGAGTCCACCACTGACATACAGTAGGTATGCTGCATGGGCTGTTGAGTGAATGAATAAATGGGAAAGAGTATCACACACATGGAAACATAAATTCTGCAATGTCTGCTAAAAAAGTACAGAAATAGGGCTCGACAGATAACCATCAGTGGTTAAGTAGCTTGCCAGCAGAGTCAAAGGACCCAGTTTCGATTCCCCAGTACCCAGGTAAAGCCAGATGCACGAGGTGGTACATGCGTCTGGAGGTCGTTTGCAGAGACTAGAGGTCCTGGTGTGCCCATTCTCTCTCTCTCTCTTTCCTTCTCTTTCTGCCTATTTTTCTCTCTCTCTCAAAAATAAATAAATAAATAAAAATACCTACAGAAACAAAGAAGCAGCCAGGCTGAAGAGATAGCTCAGGTGGTGAAGTGCTTGCTACTCAAGTTTAGGGACATGAGTTCGCATCCCCACCACCCACATAAAAGCTGGGTGGGCATGGATTACAGAGCCAGCCAGGTGCTCATGGAAGCTACGTTCGCCTCATCTGGATCAGAGGCTCAGACTCCACAAGGAAACCCACCCTGAAATAGAGCAGCCCTGGAGACCCAAGGAATTTGAAAGCAGTTTCTAAATGTAAACAAATGGGGGGCCAGGCGTGGTGGCGCACACCTTTAATCCCAGCACTCAGAGGTAGGAGGATCACCATGAGCTCGAGGCTACCCTGAGACTACGTAGTGAATTCCAGGTCAGCCTGAGCTACAGTGAGACCCTACCTCAAAAAAAAAAAAAAAAAAAAAAAAAAAAGGTGGGGAGATGTCTCCCTTTGACTCAGAACAACAGACTGGGATTTTGTGCAAACTAATGAAGCTGAGTCCGTTTCTTAGAGCCAAGGCACTAAGGTAGGTTCCGTTAAGCGGGCAGTGTGGCAGAAGTTTACTGTCTCCCCGTTCTAGAGGCTCACCACTTCAAATCAAGGCTGGGCAGGGCATGCTTCCCCAGCTCTAGGTGTAGAGGAATCCTCCTGTGGCTCTTCCTTGATTCTCTACCTCTGTTGTCACGTGATGCTCTCCCTGGGTATCTGTCTGCATGTGGCCATATTCCTGTGACGCCAGTTATGCTCTTCTGATATGATCTCATGTTAATTAATCACCTGCAATGACCTGTTCCTAAATAGGGTCATGGACTGAGGTAAGTGGGTTAAGACTTCAACATCTCTCTCCCTCTCTCTCTCTCTCTCTCTCTCTCTCTCTCTCTCTCTCTCTCTCTGTGTGTGTGTGTGTGTGTGTGTGTGTGTGTGTGTGTGTGTGGAGAAAGAGGAGGGCAGGTTATGATTTCAGTCACCACCAGAGGCATTTTTTTCAATATATTGTAATTAAAAAAGAACAGTGTTGCCGGGCGTGGTGGCGCACACCTTTAATCCCAGCACTTGGGAGGCAGAGGTAGGAGGATCGCTGAGAGTTCGAGGCCACCCTGAGGCTACAGAGTGAATTCCAGGTCAGCCTGAGCTAGAGTGAGACCCTACCTCGAAAAACCGAAAAACAAAAAAAAAACAACAACAAAAAAAAAAGAACAGTGTAACAAACGACTTAGAGAATCAAATTGTTACCTGTTTGGTTATTGCATCCTCCTTAACTCTGCTGACCCTTCTCTGTGCTCTGGTATCTTATTTCACCCCAGTCTATCCTCAGACAACAGCTCTTACTGTCTGTTTTTCTTTATATATATATAAAGAGAGAGAGAGAGAAACAGAAAATGGGTGCACCAGGGCCTTCTGCCACTGCAAACAAATCCCAAACACATGCACCACCTTGTGCATCTGGCTTATGACTGGTACTGGAGAATAGCATCTAGGTCCTTAGGCTTTGCAGGCAAGTGCCTTAACTGCTAAGCCATCACTTAACTGCTAAGCCTTATTCTCTTTTTGTTGCCTAGGTCTAGTATAGAGCAGACACACATGCTTACTCAATAAAGTAGATGTCCCAAACCACTTGGGAGAGAGTAGAGGACTATTTCCATAAACCAGCTGCCTTGACAACTGCACAATCAGTGCCTGGCATGATGGCACACCTCTATAATCCCACTTGGTAGCACACTTGGAAGGTAGAGGCAAGAACATGGAGAGTTTGAGGCCAGCCTGGGCTACATAGCAAGTTCTAGACCATAGCATAGATCTAATGAGATCCTGCCTCAAAGAAAGAAAGAAAAAAGACAGAAAGAAATAGAGAAAAGAAGTTGGGTGTGGTGGCACATGCATTTAGTCCCAGCACTTGGAAGGCAGAGGTAGGAGGATTGCTATAAGTTCAAGGATACTCTGAGACTACATAGTGAATTTCAGGTCAGCCTGAGCTAGAGTGAGACCCTACCTCAAAAAAACAAAAAAAGAACAAAAAAACAGGGGCTGGAGAGATGGCTTAGAGGTTAAGGTGCCACCTGCAAAGCCAAAGGACCCAGGTTCAATTCCCCAGGACCCACATTAGCACAAGGTGGCACATGCATCTGGAGTTCATTTACAGTAGCTGGGGGCCCTGGTGCACCCATTCTCTCTCCCTCTCCCTCCCTCTTTCTCTGTCAAATAAATAAAAATAAAATAATAAAAATTAAAACAAAAAAACAAAAAAACACCTGAAGCAGGCCATGGAGGGGCTGTGGTGGCATACACCTTTAATCCCAGCACTGAGGAGGCAGAGGTAGGAGAATCGCCATGAGTTCAAGGCCACGCTGAGACTACATAGTGAATTCCAGGTCAGCCTGGGCTAGAGTGAGACCCTACCTCGAAAACAAAACAAAACAAAAAAGAAAGAAAGGAAGGAAGAAAGAAAACTGGCTAAGCCCTTTACCTCAGGGAATCTCTGAACTCCCACCTTCCAGCCCATTCCTTTGCCTCAATTCCAGTTGCCTCCATTTCCAGGATTTTCGCTGCAGGCAGCAGCAACATCTAGCTGGGTATTGGTTGTACCTCCACTTGTGTCATGACTGCCTCCTCTCCCTTTGCTCCTTAGTCCCTCCCACTTTGGCAATTGATCACCCATTCAGGCCTGGTCACCCCACCCAGGAAAACACTCACTGCTCCAGTCTGCTATCTGAGAGAGATCAGACGGTTTTGTGAGCTCCCTGTATTTATTTTGGTCCTTTCTTTCTTCTTTTTTGTTTGGTTTTGTTTTGATTTTTTGAGATAGGGTCTCACTCTAGCCCAGGTTGACCTGGAATTCACTATGTAGACTCTGCTCTGGCCAGCCTCAAACTCACAGTGATCCTGCTACCTCTGCCTCGCAAGTGCTGGGGATTAAAGGTGTGCACCCACCACACCAGGTGCTTTTCTAATTTATTTATTTAATACCTTTTTTTGTTGTTGTTTGTTTCTTGACGTAGAGTCTTACTCTAGCCCAGCATGACCTGGAATTCACTATGTAGACTCAGGGAGGCTTTGAACTCACAGTGATCCTCCTACCTCTGCCTCCTGAGTGCAGGGATTAAAGGCAGTGCGCCACCACGCCCAGTTTATTCAATACCTTTATTGAGATACAGTTCACACCCCATAAAATCCACCCTTTGTAAAAGGTGCAATATGGTAGTTTTGGAATATGTACAGAGTTGGGCAACCATCACTATTACCTAATTCTAGAACATTTTTACACTTCCCAAAAGACATTCCATTAGCTGGGGTTCTCCATTCCCACTTCCCTTCAGCTCTTGGCTACACTGATCTAGTTTCTGTTTCTGTGTCTCATCTAGATACTTAATATATATGGGAGCGTATGGTGGTGCATGCCTTCATCTCAGCACTCAGGAGGTTGGAGCAAGAGGATCATGAGTTTAAAGCCAGCCTTGGCTATATAGCAAGACCATGTTAAAAAATAAAAGGGGGGGGGTGCTGGAGGGACGGCTTAGCAGTTAAGGTGTTTGCCTGCAAAGCCAAAGGACCCTGGTTCGATTCCCCAGGACCCACATTAGCCAGCTGCACAAGGGGGCGCATGCATCTGGAGTTCGTTTGCAGTGGCTGGAGGCCGCCTGGCGTGCCCATTCTTTCTCTCTTTCTCCCTCTTTCTCTGTCAAATAAATAAATAGAAGAAGAAGAATCAAACCAGGTGTGGTGGTGCACGCCTTTAATCCCAGCACTTGGGAGACAGAGGTAGGAGGATTGCCATGAGTTCGAGGCCACCCTGAGACTACATAGTGAATTCCAGGTCAGCAAAACCCTACCTTGAAAAAACAAACAGACAAAAAAAAAAAAAAAAAAAAAATCAAAGAAAGAAGAAGGCAGGAGAGATTTCTCAGTGGCTACAGGTATTTGTTAGCAAAGTCTGTCAGCATAGGCCTAGGTTCAATTCCCCAGCCACCCACATAAAGCCTGATGCAAAAAGTAGTGCAAGCATCTGGCTTTCAGTTTGCACTGGCAAGAGACCCTGGCACCTGCCTGCCTGCCCTCCATGCACAAATAAATAATTTTATTTTTATTTTAAAAAAATATATTGTTGCCGGGCATGGTGGTGCACACCTCTAATGCCAGCACTTGGAAAGCAAGAGATAGGGATCAACATGAATTTAAGGCCACCATGAGACTACATAGTGAATTCCAGGTCAGCCTGAGCTACAGTGAGATCCTACCTAAAAAAAAAAAAAAAAAAAAGCCCGATGCTTTTTGTGTCTGGCTTTATGTGGGCAGCTGAGAAATTGAATGCAGGTTGGCAGGTTTTGCAAGAAAGCACCTTTAGCTACCAAGCCATCGCCCTAGGCCTACTAATAAAGACATAATTTTAGGGCTGAAGAGATGGCTTAGTGATTAAGACACTTGCCTGCGAAGCCTAAGGACCCATGTGCAACTCCCTAGGTCCCATGTAAGCCAGACACACAAGGTGACACAAGCACAAAGATCGCACATGCACACAACGTGGTGCAAGTGTCTGGAGTTCAATTGCAGCGGCTGGCGCACCAGTTCTCTCTTCTCTCTCTTTCCCTCTCTCTGTCCCGTTTAAAAAAGAAAAAGAAAATAATTTTAAAAGAAAAGAGTCGGGGCTGGAGAGATGGCTTAGCGGTTAAGCGCTTGCCTGTGAAGCCTAAGGACCCTGGTTCAAGGCTCAGTTCCCCAGGACCCACGTTAGCCAGATGAACAAGGGGGCGCACGCGTCTGGAGTTCGTTTACAGAGGCTGGAAGCTCTGGCGAGCCCATTCTCTCTCTCTCTCTCTCTCTGCCTCCTTCTCTCTGTCGCTGTCAAATAAATAAATAAATAAACAAACAAACAAAAAAAAAAAAAGAAAGAAAGAAAGAAAAGAGTCATGTTGTGTACATCTTTAGTCCCAGCACTCAAGAGGCTGAGGATTATCATGAATTTGAGGCCAGCCTGGGGCTACAGAGTGAGTTTACCTTGGGGGGGGATAAAGAAACAAAATGGGATCTTACGATCCATGTGACCCTTTGCATCTGGATTCTACATAGAAATCCAGTGAGATTTCTATTATAAAGCAGTGTCTGGCTTCTTTCACATAGTATACTGTTGTCGCTGGCCTGGGTATATCTAGGGGCCTTGTACGTGATAGGCAAGTGCTTTACCACTGAGCTACACCCCTAATCCAACACAATGCGGTGTTTTTACAGTTCATCTATATTTTGGAATTTTTTTTTTCCTTTTTGGTTTTTCAAGGTAGTGTCTTGCTCTAGCCTGGGGTGACCTGGAACTCACTACGTAGTCTCAGGCTGGCCTCAAACTCACAACTCCAGAGTGCTATAATTAAAGGCTTGCGCCACCACTCCCAGCAGATTTTTTTTTTTTTTTTTTTTTTTTTTTTTTTTTGAGGTAGGGTCTCACTCTAGCTCAGGCTGACCTGGAATTCACTGTGTAATCTCAGGGTGGCCTCAAACTCACACGGCAATCCTCCTACCTCTGTCTCCTGAGTGCTGGGATTGATGGCGCGCACCATCACACCCAGCTTCCCAGCAGGTCTTAACACCTCTTTGGACATTGTGTGGGCCAATCTCCTCAGACCTCAATCCTGAGGAAGAAGGAATAAAATTGCAGAACTCTTGGGAGGGGGCCTCGCTCTTGGCCAAGTTGTCACTTTCCCACAGGCCTGACCACCCAGGGCCCGTGTGCCTCTGTGTGGCTCAGTTCTCTGTGGTTTTCATTATTGAGGTCAGCCATTGTCTAAGCCATTGTCTGCCAGGATTCTTGGGCTTGGAATTCTTCCTTATGCCTTTGAGCAAATAATATTGCATTTTTTTTTCCCTCTCTGAATACTGCATTCCTTAATCTTTGAATTGGTGGCAATCTTTTCCCAATAGAACATTTGTTCTAAGATTTGTCAGCAAATCCTCAACCTTCTTTTTATTTGGACCCTTTACAAAATAATGAACAAATTCAATAATCTAACTTTATTTTTCACTTGGTTAAATTTAGTTTAGATTTAGTACCCAGAGAAAAACAAGGCCAGAAAGAAATATAATTTAGGGACTGGAGATCTAATAACTAATAAGTGGGTTCAATTCCTCAGGACCCACACAATGCCAGATTCACAAAGTGGTCCTTGCATCTGGAGTTCTTTTGCAGCAGCAGAAGCCCTGGCATACCCATTCATTCTCTCTCTCTTTGGAGATTATATATATATATATATATATGTATGTATATATATATGTATATATATATATGTATGTATATATATATGTGTTTTTTAATACTTTTTAAATTTTTTTGTTATTTTTATTTATTTGAGAGCGACAGAGAGAGAAAGAGGCAGATAGAGAGAAGGAGAGAGAATGGGCGCGCCAGGGCTTCCAGCCACTGCAAACGAATTCCAGACGCGTGCGCCCCCTTGTGCATTGGGCTAACGTGGGTCCTGGGGAGTCGAGCCTCGAACTGGGGTCCTTAGGCTTCACAGGCCAGCGCTTAACCGCTAAGCCATCTCTCCAGCCCTATATATGTTTTTCTTGAGGTAGGGATTAAAGGCCTGTACCACCATGCCTGACCTAAAAAAATTTTTTTTTAATTTCCCAGTGTGGTGGCAACGTGCCTTTAATCCTAGCACTTGGGAGGCAGATGTAGGAGATCACTGTGAATTCCAGGCTAGTCTGAGACTCCATAATGAATTTCAGGTCAGCCTGGGCTAGAGTGAGACCCAGCCTTGAAAAAACAAAAAGAGAAAGAAAGATAATTTATGCCTGATGTATCTTTGCACATGAAGCCATTAATATTCCCTCCACCTTTTTTTTTTTTTTTTTTTCAAGGTAGTGTCTCCCTCTAGCCCAGGCTGACCTGGAATTCACTATGGAGTCTCAGGGTGGCCTCGAACTCACGGCGATCCTCCTACCTCTGCCTCCCGAGTGCTGGGATTAAAGGCGTGCGCCACCACGTCTGGCTTCCCTCCACCTTGATACGGGTTCTCACTATGTGTGCCAGGTTGACCTTAAACTGGCAATCCTGTGCCTCAGTCTTCCAAGTGCTGAGAGTATGGGCCAGCGCTTCAGCCTTTGTTTGTTTGTTTGTTTTTCAAGGTAGGGTCTTGATCTAGCCCAGGCTGATCTGGAGTTCACTATGTAGTCTCAAGGTGACCTTGAACTCATAGTCATCCTCCTACCTTAGCCTCCCAAGTGCTGGAATTAAAAAGCATGCGCCACTACACCTGGCACTTAATCCTTTTTTGAACCAACCATCCAATTTGAAAATTTCTACTGAAAGATAATCATCTTCCCTAATGAACGAGCCCCCAAATCTGGCCACTCCAAGTCTTCACCTTCCAGTAAGTCAGCATACATATGATGCAGGGACAGCTTCCAGGAGAGTTTCTTTTTTGTTGTTTGTTTTATTCTTTTTTGGAGATAGGATTGTCACTGTGTACCCCAGACTGACCTTAAACTCAAGAGTATCCCAAGGGCTGCAATTACAGGTGAGTGCTACCATGCCTGGCCGCACTAGAATTGTCTCCAGGCACTAAAACTGTACTTTCTTTCTTTTTTAAGATTTTATTTTTATTTATTTATTAGAGACAGAGAGAAGGGGGAGAGAGAGTGTGAGAATGAGCGTGCCAGAGCTTCTAGCCACTGCAAACAAACTCCAGACGCATGTGCCTACCATGTGCATCTGGCTTACATGGGACCTGGAGAATTGAACTGGGGTCCTTAGGCTTCCCAGGCAAGTGCCTTAACCGCTTAGCCATGTCTCCAGCCCTTTCTTTTTCTTTTCTTTTTCTTTTTTTTTTTCTTTTTTTAAAGGTAGGGTCTCACTGTAGCCCAGGCTGACATGGAATTCACTATATAGTCTCAGGCTGGCCTTGAACTCATGGCAATCTTCCTACCTCTGCCTCCCAAGTACTGGGATTAAAGGCAGGTAACACCACACCTGGCTTTTTAAAACTATTTTTCTATTCTATTCTATTCTATTCTATTCTATTCTATTCTATTCTATTCTATTCTTTTCCTTTTCTTTTTTTTTTTGTTTTTTGTTTTTTGTTTTTTGTTTTTTTGAGGTAGGGTCTCCCTCTAGTCCAGGCTGACTACTAGCGATTCACTATGTAGTCTCAGGCTGGCCTCAAACTCACAGCGATCCTCCTACAAAGGTATATACCACCAGGCCCAGATCTTTTCCGATTTTTTTTTAAAGTTTTTCAAGGAAGGGTTTTGTTCTAGCCGAGGCTGTCCTGGAATTCACTATGTAGTCTCAAGGTGACTCTCATCGATCCTCCTACCTCTGCCTCCCTAGTGCTGGGATTAAAGGTGTGTGTCACCACTCCCAGCACCATTTTTTTTTTTTTTTTTTTTTTTTTACTTTTCGAAGTAGGGTCTCACTGTAGCCCAGGCTGACCTGGAATTCACTATGTAGTCTCAGGGTGGCCTTGAATTCACAGTGGTCCTCCTACCTCTGCCTCGCGACTGCTGGGATTAAAGGCATGTGCCACCACGCCCAGCTTCCAATTTTTTTTTAAGGATTGTTTATTTTTAACATTATGCCTGAAAGAAATGATAAGGAATGTCTAATTTTTAATGATTTATTTTTATTTGTTTATTAGAGACAGAAAGAGGGAAGGAGAGAGAGAGAGAGTGAGTGAAAATGGGTGCTCCAGGGCCTGTAGCCATCACAAATGAACTCCAGGCACATGTGCCACCATGTGCATCTGGCTTATGTGGGACCTAGAGAATTGAACCTGGGTCCTTAGGCTTTGCACGCAAGCGCCTTAACCTCTAAGCCCTCTCTTCAGCCCGCTCTTTTGTTTGTTTGTTTGTTTTGTTTTGTTTTGTTTTGTTTTTCCAGGTAGGGTCTCGCTCCAGCTCAGGCTGACCTGGAATTCACTCTGTAGTCTCAGGGTAGCCTCGAACTCACAACGATCCTCCTACCTCTGCCTCTGGAATGCTGGGATTAAAGGCGTGTGCCACCACGCCCGGCCCCCATTTTTTTTTTGTAATTAATATATTTTACTTCAGCAGCAGCAGCAGCAGCAACAACAACAACAACAATAATAAAGTAAGCTAATTCCTCAATTCCTTATTGTGAATTCAAATGCATGTTCAGAATTTTAAGAACATGTGGCCAGGGCTGGAGGGATGGCTTCGCCGTTAAGGCGTTTGCCTGCAAAGCCAAAGGACCCAGGTTCTATTCCCCAAGACCCGCGTTAGCCAAATGCATAAGGAGGCGCACGCATCTGGAGTTCGTTTGCAGTAGCTGGAGGCCCTGGCATGCCCATTCAATCTCTCTCCCTCTTTCTCTGTTAAATAAATAAATAAATTAATTAATTAATTAATTAATTTAAAAAAAAAAAAAGAATATGTGGCCAAAAGCACACATCTGAATCTGCTGCTACGCAGGCAAACTTAAAAATAAGCAGCCTCTATTGGAACAGAAGCAGGCCAAAAGTCTGCAGCTCAAGCAAGGGAGGCCCAGCCCTACATTCCAGGTCACAGGGCTCCCGGCCAGAGCAGCCAGCCTGCAGTGCTTCTGCGCCTCTGCTGGACAGTGAGGGTAAGTGCAGGCTCTGGTCAAAGGCGGATAGAGGGTGGGGGGGACCCCGGAGAGATATTTAAACACCCAAGGACATTTGGAAAAATTGACCTCATTGCTTAAAACGTTCCGGAGGCACTTGCCATCATAGAGCACTGAGTCATATTTCCTACCCACTTTTTAAACATAGATTTTTAAATTTATCAGAATTTATTTTAGGTATTTATGTATTATTAGAACCAGGTAAAAATACTGATTTGGAGTTAGGGAAATGGCTCAGTCATTAAAGGCACTACTTACAAAGCCTGTCAGCCTGGGCTCAATTCCCTAGCACACACGTAAAGCCAGATGCACAGAGGCACATGCATCTGGAGTTTGCAGTGCCTGAAGGCCTTGCCCTGTCCATTCTCTCTCCCTCTATCTGCCTCTTTCTCCCAAATAATTAAATTAATTAATTAAATATTTTTAAAGATTAAAAAAAATATTTATTTTATTTGAGACACGCACAGAGAAAGAGGCAGAGAGAGAAAGAGAGAGAGAATGGGTATATCCGGGGCCTCTAGCCACTGCAAATGAACTCTAGACACATGTACCACCTTATGCATCTGGCTTATGTAGGTACTGGGGAATTGAACCTGGGTCCTTAGGCTTCACAGGCAAGTGCCTTAACCACTGAACCATTTCTCCATAAAGGACTGCCATAAGTTCAAGGCCAGTCTGGACTACATAGTGAATTCCAGGTCAGCCTGGGGTCTCAGAACTCATAGCGATCCTTTTACCTCTGCCTCCCAAATGCTGGGATTAAAGGTGTGTGCACCATGCCTGGAACACACACACACAAAAAATTTTTAAACACAGATTTGGGCTGAAGAGATGGCTTAGTAGTTAAGGTGCTTGCCTACAAAGCCTAAGGACCCAGGTTTGATTCCCCAGGACCCACATAATGCATAAGGGGGACACATGCATCTGGAGTTTGTTTGCAGTGGCTAGAGGCCCTGGCACACCCATTCTCTCTCTCTCCCTCCCTGCGTATTTCTTTTTCTCTCTCAATTAAATAAAAATAAAATATTTTTTTAAAAAAAAACAGATTTAGCCAGGCGTGGTGGCACACGCCTTTAATCCCAGCACTCAGGAGGCAGAGGTAGGAGGATCACCATGAGTTCAAGCCCACCCTGAGACTACATAGTGAATTCCAGGTCAGCCTGGACTAGACTGAGACCCTACCTCGAAAAACCAAAAATAAAAACAAAAACCAACAACAAAACCCAACAGATTTGTTTTTATGCTCCACCCCCCCCCCCAAATTTGTAGTATGAATTCTTGGACCCACTTCTTTCACTGACTGTCCCTTCAAGGTCAGGGCTGGAATTGGCTAACAGGACCCTTAGAATGGCCTCCTTGTGCTTTGGATTTTGGTTGATTCAGGCAGGTCTCCCTCAGGTTTTTTTTTTTTTTTTTTTTTTTTCCTGGTCAATGTTCTAGACATTAAGAAAATGTATTAAACTATTTTTAGTAATTTTGGTATAGGAAATAATGGGTTTCATTGTGTGATTTTCTTTCATAGATATTATTTTATTTTGCTCATATTCACCCTAATTACTGTCTCTTATCTCTACTCTCATTGGTCCTCTCTTCCCCCCCCCCCAAGTAGTCCCATCTCTATCTTCATAATTTACTTTTTTTTTTTTTTTTTTTTTGGCTTTTCGAGGCAGGGTTTCACTCTAGCACTCTAGTGCAGGCTGACCTGGAATTCACTATGTAGTCTCAGGGTGGCCTTGAACTCACTGTGATCCTACTACCTCTGCCTCCAGAGTGCTGGGATTGAAGGTATACACCACCATACCCAGCTAACTTACATGTTTTTTTTAAGTGATAAAACATAAGTTTTAGGGCTGGAGAGATGGCTTAGCTGTTAAGATGCTTGCCTGCAAAGCCTAAGAACTCATGCTTGAATCTCCAGGTCCCATGTAGCCAGATGCACAGTGACACAAGAACCGCAATATTGCACATGTGCACAAGGGGGCGCACGTGTTAGGGTTCATTTGCAGGGTCTGAAGGCCCTAGCACTACCATTCTCAATCTCTCTCTCTTTCTCTCTCTCTCTCTCTGCTTCTTTCTCTCTCTCCCAAAATAAATAATAAAAACCACAAGTTTGGGGCACTGGAGAGATGGCTCAGTAGTCAAAGGCACTTGCTTGAAAGTCCTGATGGTCAGGATTTGATTCCCCAGTACCCACATAAAGCCAGATGCACAAAGTGGTACATGCATTTTGAGGTTGTTAGCAGTGGTAGGAGTCCCTGTTGTGCCCATTTCTCCTCTCCTCTCTTTTACCCTCCCCTCCCCTCTCCTCTCCTCTTTCCTCTTTCTCTGTCCCCTTTAAAATAAATAACAAATAATTTGGGCTGGGAAGATCGCTAAGTGATTAAAGGCCCTGGCTTGCAAAACCTGACTGCCCAGGTTTGATTCCCCAGTACCCATGTAAAGCCAGACACACAAAGTGTTGTTTGTATCTGGTGTTTATATGCAGTGGCAGAAGGCATTGGTGCACACATACACTCAGTCCCCTCCTCCTTCCTTCTCTCTCTCTCTCTCTTAAAAATAGGGCTGGAGAGATGGCTTAATGGTTAAGGTGCTTGCCTGCAAAGCCTAGGGACCCATGTTTAACTCTTCAGATCCCATGTAAGCCAGATGCACAAAAGTTAGGCACACGCAAGGTCTCACATACCCACTAGGTGGCATAAGCGACTGGAGTTCAATTATGACTGAGGCCCTGGCATGCCAATTCTCTCTCTCTCTAAAAATAAATAAATAAATAAGGCTGGGTGTGGTGGCGCACACCTTTAATCCCAGATCTCAGGAGGCTGAGGTAGGAGGATCAAATGGAGTTCGAGGCCACCCTGAGTCTGCATAGTGAATTCCAGGTCAGCCTGAGCTAGAGTGAGACCCTACCTCGAAAAAACAAAACAAATATAATAATAATAATAATAATAAATTAATTAATGAATTAATAGAGCCAGATGTGGTGATGCATGCCTTTAATCCCAGCACTCAGGAGGCTGAGGTGGGAGGATCACTGTGAGTTCAAGGCCATCCTGAGACTACATAGTGAATTCCAGGTCAGCCTGGACTAGAGTGAAACACTACCTTAAAAAAACCAAAAATTAAAATACGTAAATAAATAAAATACTGTTTGTGTTTCTTCCTCTCCCTTTAAAAAAATAAATTAAACCCAGGCGTGATGGCACACGCCTTTAATCCCAACACTGGGGAGGCAGAAGTAGGAGGATCGCCATGAGTTCAAGGCCACCCTGAGAATACATAGTGAATTCCAGGTCAGCCTGGGCTAGAGTGAAACCCTACCTGGAAAAAAAACCTAAATAAATAAATAAACAAATCAATCAATTAATTAATTTTTTTTAAAAAAAACACACAAACCCAGCACTCAGGAAGTAGAGGCAGGAGGATCACCATGAGTTCAAGGCCACCCTGAGACTACATAGTGAGTTCCAGGTCAGCCTGGACTACAGTGAGGCCCTACCTCAAAAAAAAAAAAATAAATAAATAAAATACACACAAGGGTTAGAGAGATGGCTCAGCAGTTAAAGCACTTATCTGCAAAGCCTACTGAGTAGGGTCCAATTCCCCAGTACCCATGTAAAGCCAGATGCACAAACTGGCACATGCATCTGGAGTTTGTTTGCAATGGCTAGATTCTTTGGCATACCCATTCTCTCTCTGTCTCTGCTTTCAAATAAATAAATAAAAATATGTTTTTTTAAAAAAAGGGCTGGAAAGATGGCTTAGCAGTTAAGGTGCTTGCCTGAGAAACCTAAGGACCCATGTTCAACTCTCAGGTCCCACATCAGCCAGAAGCACAAGGTAATGCAAGCACACAAAGTCGCACAAGGTGGCACATGCATCTGGAGCTCAATTGCAGTGGCTGGAGGCCCTGGCATGCCAATTCTCTCTCTGTCTCTCTCTTTCCCATTAAAAAAAAAAAAAAAAGCCAGTCTGTTGGCTTGCCTCAAAAAAAAAAAAAAAAAAAAAAAGCCAGACATGGTAGTGCACACCTTTAATCCCAGAGGTAGGTGATCACTGTGAGTTCAAGGCCAACCTGAGCCTACGTAGTGAATTCCAGGTCAGCCTGGGCTAAAGCGAGACCCTACTTCAAAATTCTTCCCCCAAACAAACAGAAAACCATGCATACAAGTTGAGACTGGAGGTATGGCTCAGTTAGTAGAGTGTTTACCTAGCTGCATGAAGACTTGGGTTTGATTGTCAACACCCTCTAGACTAGGTGTGGTGGTACATGCCTGTAATCCCAGCACTCAGGAGTTGGAGGCAGTTCAAGGACATCCTCAGCTACATAGCAAGTTGGAGGCCAGTCTGGGCTACTTGAAACCTTGGCAATGAGGTAAAACATTCTTTTTTGATGACTGAATAATCTATGTCATAAATGTACACAACTAACCATTTCTCATTTCTCCTTTGAGGAACCTTTAGATTGTTTCTGTTTTTTTTTTTGTTTTTGGTTTTTTTTTGTTTTGTTTTTAAGGTAGAGTCTCAGTCTAGCTCAGGCTGACCTGGAATTTACTATGTAGTCTCAGGGTGGCCTCGGACTCAGAGATACTCCTACCCCTGCCTCCTGAGTGCTGGAATTAAAGGCGTGCACCACCAAGTCCCAGCTTTGTTTCTGGTTTTTAGCTATTACTAAAATGCTGTGTTGATGTCCTTACCGGCATCTTTTACAGTGTAGTCAGTTATATTTATTTATTTATTATTTGGTTTTTTTGAGGTAAGGTCTCGCTCTAGCCCAGGCTGACTTGGGATTCACTATGGAGTCTCAGGCTTGCCTCAAACTCACAGCGATCCACCTACCTCTGCCTCCCTAGTGCTGGGATTAAAGGCGTGCGCCACCATGCTCAACATCTAACTTTTTTTTCAAGGTGGGGTCTCACTCTGTCAGCTGCGGAGAGCACGTGATAAAGCAAACTGCTAACCTCATGCCCAGGAAGTCAAGAAGAAGCAGAAGAGCCTGGGAGCTCCGCAATCCCCCTCAAGGACACACCCCCAGTGACCTAAAGGAATCCCTCAAGACCCCTTCTCCTGAAGGCTCTGCCATTTCCCAACAGCACCATCTTGGAGACGAGGCCTTTAACACATGGGCCTTTGGGGGACAGTTGTGAAAGAGCACCGGAACTCACAGAGAGTGCCCATGCTCCATTTCAAATAATGAAAACAAGCAGAGGGATAATGAATACTTGCCGAGCACTTACTAAATGACAAGGAGGGTGTGAAATGTGATTCAGTCATTACCTCATTGTATTTTCACAACAACTTGATGAGGAGGCAAGTACTGTTACCATGTGGACTATCCAGAAAAGGAGCTGAGGGTGACAGAGGTGACTTACATAGCTGATGCAGCCAGGGGTCAAGGGTAGCTGTCTAGCCTTCAGGATTTCTTTTTAAAATATTTTATTTATTTATTTATTAGAGAGAGAGAGGCAGAGAGAGAATGAGCACGCCAAAGCCTCTAGCCACTGCTAAACGAACTCCAGGTGCATATGCCACCTGGTGATCTGGCTTATATAGGTGCTGGAGAGTTGAACCTGGGTCCTTAGGTTGCGCAGGCAAGTGCCTTAACTGCTAAGCCATCTCTCCAGCCCCAGGGTTTCTTTTGAACCACTTGTGTTAGTTATTTTTGCTGGGCATGGTGGCGCGCACCTTTAATCCCAGCACTCGGGAGGCAGAGGTAGGAGAATCCCTGTGAGTTCGAGGCCACCCTGACACTACATGGTGAATTCCAGGTCAGCCAGAGCTAAAGTGAGACTCTACCTTGGAAAAAACAACCAACCAACCAACCAACCAAGCAAACAAAAAACCTTGTTGCTGTGACAAAATATCTGACAAGGAGCTACGTGAAGGCGAAGATTCATCTGGTCTTACGTTTCAAGGGTATACAGGCCATCATAACCAGGAAGGCCTGGTGGCAGGAGCATGAGGTAGCTGGTCACACTGCATGTATAGTCAGGAAACAGACGGAGGACAGGAACTGGGGCCATGGCTCATACTTTAAGGCTGGTTGCCCAAAAAAACCATTTCTTCTAGCCAGGCCCCACCTTCGTAAGGTTCCGCAGCCTCCCCAGCAGCACCAGCAGTTGGGGACCAAGCGTTCAAACATATGAGCCTATAAGGGACATGTCACACTCAAACCATGATCCACCACTCCAGCACCAGCTGAGTTGGCCATTGACTGCTGACTGATCCTTGGAGACGGGACTTCACTTCTTATGCCTAGTTTTTGACCTTTCAAAAAGAACCTAACACCTTGGCAGGCTTCTTGTTGTTTATGTGCTTTTCTGCTTTGTTTTTATTTTCCTGGTTTTTCATGGTGTTAATCAGCTGAAATGGATTCCCCTCCCCCCCTCCAGATCCTTAAAATTCTACAGTTGGAGATTAATTCATTTGATCTCTCCCCAAAGTTGCATGGGAGAAGATACACACTAATCCTTCTTGGCCATATCTACCTTAGCATGAGTGATCCTTTCCTGACAGCTCGTTTTGAAAGAGGCATGAACACACTAAGCCTAGATTAAAGAAAAGCCACCCCAGGTCATCACCCTAGAAAAGAGCAAGACCACATGTGCACCAGGGTTCATGTGCAAGACTGTTCTTGGCAACACCCTTTATAATGGACTTGAACTAGAAATAACCTATCCATTATGAACAGAGTGGAGGGATAGATGGCTTAGTGGTTAAAGCGCTTGCCTGCAAAGGCTAAGGTCCCATGTTTGACTCCCCAGATACCATGTAAGTCAGATGCACAAGGTGACTCATGTGCAAGGTCATACATGCGCAAAAAGTGGTGCACACATCTGGGGTTGGATTACAGTGGTTGGAGGTCCTAACACACCAATTCTCTCCCTGTACCTTGCTCTCACTCTCATAAAAAAGGCTAGTCTGAAGCCGGGCATGGTGGCACACGCCTTTAATCCCAGCACTTGGGAGGCAGAGGTAGGTGGATCTCCATGAGGACTACAGTGAGACCCTGAAAAACCAAAAAAAAAAAAAAAAAAAAAAAAGCCAGACTCTTGGGTCTGCCTCAAAATAATAATTTTAACAATAATACTAATAATAGTAGAATAGAGTGGAAATGGGCATTGTAGTATATTCATACAATAGAATATAGGATGGCAGTGAAAACAAATGGCCTACTGTCATAAACAGCAAGCTGTCTAAACCTCACAAACGTAATGTTGAGGAAAAGGATTCTGTTGATGTAGAATAATGTAGACAATGGGAACCCTTACATATAAAGTTCATGTATGGCTTGGGGTGGTGGCGCACGCCTTTAAACCCAGCACTTGGGAGGCAGAGGTAGGAGGATCTCTGTGAGTTCAAGGCCAGCCTGAGACTACATAGTGAATTCCAGGTCAGCCTGGGATACAGTGAAACCATATCTCGAAAAACAAAACAAAAAAATCAAACAAACAAAAACTAATAATAAGAATAAAGTAGGAAGGGAGAAAAAGAAGAAGAAAGGGAGGGAGAGAGGGATGGAGGAAGAGACAAGCAGAAAAAAAACAATCTCTCAGACTAGACAACATTTCTCTGTATAGATAATCCAGACTAGGATTTGGAGATTTAGAGGAAAAGTGGTCACATTGGGACAAGTGGCATATAGCATCTGTGAACAGCCAACTGTGCTAGATTCTGCCAAATGGTGTTCTGAAGTGATAGAGCCAAGTTTATTCCCTTGTTAGTTGCATGTGAGTTGCCATGATTACACATGTTCACTATCACTGGATATGATTTTGTTTTATTTTCTTTTTTTAATATCTTATTTTTATTTATTAGAGAGAGAGAGAGAGAGAGGAGAGAGAGAGAGAGAATGATCACTCCAGGGCCTTTAGTCACTGAAAACAAACTCCAGATGCATGTGCCACTATTTGCATCTGGCTTATGTGGGATCTGGAGAATCGAACCTGGGTCCTTAGGCTTCCCTGGCAAGTGCCTTATCCACTAAGCCAGCTCTCCAGCCCTCTTTTCTTTCTTTCTTTCTTTTTTTTTTTTTTAATTTTATTTATTTTATTTGAGAGAGAAAGAGACAGAGAGAGGGAGAATGAGCATGCTAGAGCCTTAAGCCACTGCAGATGAACTCCAGACTCATGCACCACCTTGTACATCTGGCTTTACGTGGGTACTGGGGAACTGAACCTGGGTCCTTTGGCTTTGCAGGCAAGTGCCTTAACTGCTAAACCATCTCTCCAGCCCCAGTGTTTTTTAATTTTTTGAGGTAGGGTCTTACTCTATCCAAGGCTGACCTGAAATTTATTATGTAGTCTCAGGCTGGCCTCAAATGCACAGAGATCCTCCTACCTCTGCCTCCCAAATGCTAGGACTAAAGGCATGTGCCAGCATGCCCAGCAGATATAATCATTTATTTTTGTTTATTGTTATTTATTTGAGAGCAAGAGACAGAGAGAGAGAGACACAGAGAGAGAGAGAGAGAGAGAGAGAGAGAGAGAGAATGGGCGCGCCAGGGCCTCCAGCCACTGCAAACAAACTCCAGATGCATATGCCCCCTTGTGCATCTGGCTAACGTGGGTCCTGGGGAATTGAGCCTCAAACCAGGGTCCTTAGGCTTCACAGGCAAGCGCTTAACCACTAAGCCATCTCTCCAGCCCGATATAATCATTTTTAAGCGTTGTTTCTTTCAAGGTAGGGTCTTGCTCTAGGCCAGGATAACCTGGAATTCACTATGTAGTCTCAGGGTGGCCTCGAATTCATGCTGATCCTCCTACTTCTGGCTCCAGAGTGCTGGGATTAAAGGCGTGCACCACCACCATTCCCAGCCTAGTATTGTTTCTTGGTAAAGCCATTACCTTAGCAATTAATTGTCAAGTATCTTTTTAGTATTCTTTTCATATTTTGTAAAATACCTACTCAAGTCTTTTGCCCATTATTTTGTTGCTACTTTTTAATTTAACTATTGCATTATATTTATATTGTTATGTACATTGTTTAATAATTAATCATTTATTTATAATAATACATATTTTGCAAGCACTCCGCCGCTAAGCTATATCTACAACCCTTTTTTCCTTTATTCCCTAGCCCTTTTTGTACTTTGCATTTTTTAGAAAACATTTTACTTTTATTTATTTATTTATTTGACAGAGAAAGAGAGAAAGAGAGAGAGAATGGGCGCCGCCAGGGCCTCCGGCCACGGCAAACGAACTTCAGAAGTGTGTAACCCCTTATGCATCTGGCTAACGTTGGTCCTGGGGAATCAAACATGGGTCCTTCGGCTTTGCAGGCAAATGCCTTAATTGATAAGCCATCCCTCCAGCCCTGTACTTTGCATTTTTAAATTATTTTTATGTATTTATTTTCAAGCAGAAAGAGAAAGAGAATGGGTGTGCCAGGGCCTTTAGCTGCTGCAAACAAATTCCAGACTCATGTACCACTTTATGCCCTGGCTTTATGTGGACACTGGGGAATTGAACCCAGGTTGTTAGGCTTTGTAGGCAAGCGTCTTAACCAGTACACCATCTCTCCAGCCCCTGTACTTTCTATTTTGGGGGGGAGTGTTCAAGATCTCCCTCTCTAGCCCAGGCTGACCTGGAATTCACTATGTAGTCTCAGGGTGACCTTGAACTCACAATGATCCTCCTACCTCTGCCTCCTGAATGCTGGGATTAAAGGTGTGCATCACCAAGCCTGACTGTACTTTCTATTTTTGAGACAGGGTCTCAATAAGTTGGCTCTGAAATTGTTCTGTAGCCCATGTAGGCCTTGAACTTGCAATCCTCCTGCCTCAGCCTTCTGAGTGGCTGGGATTGCACACCCATTCCACCAGGCCTGGCTTGCTTAATGTTTCTTATGGATTTATGATAGTATTACAGATTTTTAGATATTAGGCTTTATTGACTGAAAGTATGTTTTTGATGGTCTGTGCCTTGTTTTTCTAGGTGAAAGCGATAAAACAGCAGGGCCCAGCAACCTCTGAATTCTTTGGCCCACCTTTGGGTGCTTCTAAAAATTTGCACACCTTGGTCTGCCCTTTCTAACACAGTGTAGAGTTCCAGGTACCACTAGTATGAGGCCCCACCTACCTCTCAAGAGGCAAGTTAGAGGATGGAGAGATGGCTTAGCCATTAAGGTGCTTGCCAGCAAAGCCAAAGGACCCAGGTTTGATTGCCCAGGACCCATGTAAGTCAGAGGTACAAGGTGACGCATGCCTCTGGAGTTCATGTGCAGCGGCTGGATGCTCTGGCATGCCCATTCTCTGTCTCTCTCTCTCTTTCAAATAAATAAATATAAATAAAAATTTTCCAAATAAAAATAAAAAAGGCAAGTTACCCAGGAAGTAAGCACAGAAGCTTTGATAATCGAGTCTGATGGAAGCATCACGGGAATGAAAAGTGAGTACTCAGTGAGATCTTAAGTTTAGAAACTCTCTTCACAGGGGAGAGGAAAGCGAGGAATGCTGGGTTTTTGTGGAAGAGTAACTGATTACTAGGGAGATGAAATGCTCTGAAGAATAGGCAAGAGCCTAGGAGAACATTCCTCTGGCCTCAGGATCCAGAGTCAACTGCAGGCTTCATTCCTGAGAGTTAATCTTCCTATTTAATGATGTCATAGGGAGAAGACTAAAGACAGTGACATTCCTTCTAGAAAAATCTCCCTAAAGTTAGAGAAAGGGACTGCAGAGAAAGATGGGTGAGAGACTGGAGGGAGGGTAGAAGAATGTCAGAGACAATTCTGAGAACACTTTATGAAAAAAATATTTTATTTATTTATTTAATAGAGAAAGAGGCAGATAGCGAGAATGGGCACACCAGGGACTCTAGCCACTGCAAACAAACTCCAGGTGCATGCACCACCATGTGCATCTGGCTTATGTAGGTACTGGAGAATCAAACCTGGGTCCTTAGGCTTTGTAGGCAAGCACCTTAATTTCTGAGCATTTCTCCAGCCCTGAGACCACTTTTTTATTTTTCACTTTTATTTTTACTTTCACTTTTAAAAATGTGTGTGTGTTTGTGTGTGTGTGTGTCTTACCTAAAGACCTGCCTTTCCTGGCACATGTTAGGCAAATTCCCTGCCACTGAACTACATCCCTGGTCTTGAGACCGCACATTTTTAAAATATTTAATTAATTAAAAAATATTTTGCCGGGCGTGGTGGTGCACGCCTTTAATCCCAGCACTTGGGAGGCAGAGGTAGGAGGATCACCATGAGTTCGAGGCCACCCTGAGACTCCATAGTGAATTCCAGGTCAGCCTGGGCTAGAGTGAGACCCTACCTCAGAAAACCAAAATATATATATATATATATATATTTATTTATTTATTGAGAGAAAGAGGCACCTTAACTGCTTAGCCATCTCTCTGGCCCAGAGACCACACTTCTCTCTCTCTCTCTCTCTCTCTCTCTTTTCAAAGTTAAGGTCTCACTCTGGCCCAGGCTGACCTGGAATTCACTGTGTAGTCTCAGGGTGGCCTCGAACTCAGGGTGATCCTCCCACCTCTGCCTCCCGAGTGCTGGGATTAAAGTGTGCGCCACCACGCCCGACAGAGACCACACTTTTTTTTTTAGTTCAAACTACTCAGTGTAGTCACAGTCTATACTTCAGGGTTTCACTTTCTGAGCCCCAACACAAATGAGACTATTGTGAAAATGACAATGTGGGCTGTGAACATGCAGCCTGGTTTTTATCCCCTCCTACTCTCTGCCATTAGCAAAGAAAATGGAGCGTTGACACACTGCCAACCACATAAACTTTTGCTTCATACATCAGTGCCAGAAAGAATAAAATGGGAAAGGAGTGAGAGGTCAGCCAACATCAGAAGCCCTCTTTTTACTAGCCTAGATCTTAAGTCTAGACACAATAATAGGCGCTACCTGAGAACTGTGACATGGCTGTGCCAGGGTAGACAGAGAAGTTCATGTCTTGCCAGGGGCAGTCACAGTGCCCGCCTGCATGCATGAGAAACCAGCAGAAAGAATGCTAGTAATGGGCTGGGACGTCTTTAACAACATGCATCTGGACATGGGACTGGCTTCTGATGAGAAGTGAGAGGAATGAAGTTGTAAATGTGCTATTATTCTGTGTTATTTCTCTTTGAGAGAAGGCCTGACCGTACCGAGGAAGCAGATCCTGAATTTGTGGACAATTTAAATAATTATTTTTCACGTGTGACAGGGACTGAAAATTTTGAAATAATATTAGTCAATCTTCTATTGCCCAACCTCAACCTCGAGGAAACTCGTGGGTTTGTGAGATGGAGACCTCACCATGGTTAGGCCAAGGCAGACTGGTGGGTGGGAGCCAGCAATGGAAAGAGATCCCACAGGGGTTGGAGCCTTTGGAGAACTGAAGACAGATTTAAGCAGTTGCCTACGGGTAGAACTCAGGGGCTAGAGAACTTGCTGTAGCTCCTTTCCCAACTGACTCAGAGATATTTTAAAAAGGCACCATTACTCACAGGTTTGCTGGGAATCAGACTTGTGTTTCTTTCGACCACAGTGCAGCACTATAGATCTTGAGGAAGGAAATGGGGGCTCAGTCAATGTATTTAGGTCATCTTCATGTGCCTCTCTTTATCTTCATCAGCAGTATCTGATACACAAACAGCATTTGCTCTACTGGAATGACTGTATTGGATGTAATATCATTGAAGAGCTATGCATGTAACTCAGTGTAAAGTGCTTGCCTAACTTGTGAGAGGCCCTGGATCTGATCCCTAGAACCGAAAGAAAGAAAGAGAGAGAGAGAGAGAGAGAAAGATCGATTGATCTGGGAGTGGGGTGTGGTGATACACGCCTTTAATCCCAGCACTTGGGAGGCAGAGGTGGGTGGACTGCTGTGAGTTCAAGGCCACCTTGAGACTCCATAGTGAATTCCAGGTCAGCCTGGGCTGGAGAGTGATACCCAACCTCGAGAAAGCAAAAAAGAAAAGAGAGAAGAAAAGGCCGGGCATGGTGGCACAGGTCTTTAATCATAGGGAGGCAGAGGTAGGAGGATTGTCATGAGTTCAAGGCCAGCCTGAGACTACATAGTGAATTCCAGGTTAGCCTGGGCTAGAGTGACACCTTATCCCAGAAAACAAACAAAACAAAAAAAAAAAAAAAAACAAGAAAAGAAAAGAAAAAGAAAGAACGAAAGAAAATCTAGGGCTGGAGAGGTGGCTTAGCCATTAGGGCACTTGCCTGCAAAGCCTAACAACCTGAGTTTGATTCCCCAGTACCCACATAAAGCCAGATGCACAAAGTGGCGCATGCATATGGAGTTTGTTTGCAGCCACTGGGGGCGCTGTTGCACCTATTCTCTCTCTCTCTCTCCTCTCTATATGCTTGAAAATAAATAAAAAAATTTTAAAGTTTTTAAAAAATTAAAAACAAAATAAAGAAAATCTGGGAACCTTGGGACTCCTCCTGGACTTTCCAACAGACACTGCCAGATGCCTATGGCTGCTGTGGTGGGAGAATCTTCCATATATAGGGAGATATATGTAAAGATGGTTTAGGTTGAGTTTCTTCAGAAGCCAATGTTAACATAAGGATTTTAGTGCAAATTGTTTATTTAGGAAGTATACTAAGAAGCCTCAGAGGGAAGATGAGAGATGTGGGCCCAGAGGCTGCCCACACCACAGGGAGTCCCAAGGGCAGTGACAGAATATGCATCCTTCAGAACATCACAGCTGCTGTTTCACTTCTGCCTTCCAAGTATCACTCAATTCTTCTCTAGTTGCCAAACCTAATTTGTATGTTGGGGTAGGGAAGTGGATTCTGGGAAATGTAGTTCCAATGGAGCTAGACAAACACCATCACTCACCTGACAAACCTCAGCCCACCCAATCAGACCTGCAGAGCAGCAGATCCACTGTTCTCCATATCATGAGCTTCTGCCGCAGAGCCCTACCGGGAGAGACTTGCAAAGTACTTAACTTCACTCAGTCTTAGTGTTTCCAACTCTGGAATCAGACAGAGTCCACGATCTTACCCAATTCAAAGTTGGAAGTGCCCCTCTGTCGCTGAACATCACCACTGAGACAAACATTGTCCCTATCCCAGAAGCCACTCTTCAGGTCTGGTGACACCTCTGTTTCCATGCCCCATTTGGTTGTCACTTCCCTAACACCCTGCCTGGAAACCAAAACTGAAGGGCATTGCACTAGGGATCTCTTGAGCACTTTCCCTTCTTTTTTAAAAATTTTTTTGTTTATTTTTATTTATTTATTTGAGAGTGACAGAGGGAGAAAGAGGCAGATAGAGAGAGAGAGAGAATGGGTGCACCAGGACCTCCAGCCACTGCAAACAAACTCCACACGCCCCCTTGTGCATCTGGCTAAAGTGGGTCCTGGGGGACTCGAGCCTCGAACCTGGGGTCCTTAGGCTTCACAGGCAAGGGCTTAACTGCTAAGCCATCTCTCCAGCCCTCTTCCTTCTTCTTTTACCACAAAACTTCTTCATTTCTCTCAGGACTTGGTGAACAAAAACCTAAAACAACACTGCCTTCTGCCCCCTCATATAGCCTTCTCTAAGACAGTAGGTCATAAATATTCCTGCTTGGTGGGAAATATAAAATATAGGAGGTGTGTGGGGGTGACTATAATGATGTAAATGAGTCTTTACAATTCCATCCAGGTATCCTGGATGTCATGGCGCCTTCCTATATATCTAGACAAAGACTCTACATGATAAAGGCAGCCGGAGCTGTGAGCTCTACCTCAGCTGCCACCACCTTCTGTGCCTTGAACGTTTCTGAGGCAATGGGCTGGGGAGAGTCTGGCACCAGTGTGAGGCCTCCGGGTGCTAAGAGAGGATGCCTCTTATTGCCAGCGGAAGCATTCCAGGTGTCTGAGAGTCAGCCAAGCCTTCCTGCCTTCCTTGGTGACCATCCTGTGAGAACCGCTGATCAGTTTGGTTCATATACCCCTTGCCTCAGCAAAGAAAATGCAGCCCGTCAATGTGCCACAAACTCAGGGTTGACAGAGGCAAGAACTGCTCATGGAAGCTCACTTGCAGATTATAGGTAAGAGAAGTGATGGGGTGCAAGCAACATTGCCTCAAAATAGAGCACCATGTGGGCTAGAGAGATGGCTTAGCAGTTAAGGCGCTTGCCTGTAAAGCCAAAGGACCCAGGATCGACTCCTCAGGAACTGCGTAAGCCAGATGTACAAGGTGGCCCATGCATCTGATGTTCATTTACAGCAGCAGGAGGCCCTGGCACATCCATTGTCTATCTGCCTCTCTCACTCTCTATCCCTCTCAAATAAATATTTTTTATTTTTATTTTTCAAGGTAGGGTCTTACTTTAGTTCAGGCTGACTTAGAATTCTCTCTGTAGTCTCAGGGTGGCCTTGAACTCATGGTGATCCTCCTACCTCTGCCTCCCAAGTACTGGGATTAAAGGCGTGTGCCACCACGCCCAGCCTTTTTTTTTTTTTTGTTAATTTTCTTTTTATTTATTTGAGAGGGTGAGACAGAAAGAAGCAGAGAGAGATAGAGGAAGAGAATGGACGCTCCAGGGCCTTCAGCCACTGCAAACGAACTCCAGAGGCATGTGCCACCTTTGTGCATCTGGTTTACGTGGGTGCTGGGGAATTGAACCGAGGTCCTTTGGCTTTGCAGGCAAACACCTTAACTGCTAAGCCATCTTTTCAGCCCAAATAAATAAACAGTTTTAAAAAATAGGGCACCTTGGGCTGGAGAGATGGCTTAGTGGTTAAGTGCTTGCCTGTGAAGCCTAAGGACCCCAGTTCTAGGCTCAATTACCCAGGACCCACGTAAGCCAGATGCAGTTTGCAGTGGCTGGAGGCCCTGGCACACCCATTCTCTCTCTCTCTCTCTTTCTCTCTGCCTCTTTCTTTATCACTCTTAAATAAATAAATTAAAATAAATTAAAAGCCTGGCATGGTGGCACATGCCTTTAATCCCAGCACTCAGGAGGCAGAGGTAGGAGGATCGCCTTGAGTTCAAGGCCACCCTGTGAATACCAAATGAATTCCAGGTCAGCCTGGGTTAGCGTGAAACCCTAGCTTGAAAAACCAAACCAAACCAAAACAAAATAAATAAATAAATAATAAGTAAAATTAAATTAAAAGGAATTTTTTTTGTTTGTTTGTTTGTTTTTCGAGGTAGGGTCTCACTCTAGCCCAGGCTGACCTGGAATTCACTATGGAGTCTCAGGGTGGCCTCGAACTCACGGCGATCCTCCTACCTCTGCCTCCCGAGTGCTGGGATTAAAGGCGTGCGCCACCACGCCCGGCTAGGAAAAAAAAATTTAAAGGACCCCCTGGAAACAGAAAATAGCAGCAGAAAGGCCACCATTACCTTCCCGTCAGCCTTCATCCCAGAAGCAGCCCATAAAATGACCTTCTTCCTTTCACTCCCCCGAAGATTCTCATGTGACAAATGCTACTCTTTTCCTGGAGGAGTATCTTATCCCTGAAGACACAGACACACCAGGAAGAATCGGAACAGGCCTTGTCACCCAACCCCAGGTTGTTATAGTAGATCATGTCCTTGTTCTTCTGTCGCTATGCTTCTGTACAATTGTCCACAGAAATAGTCTTTCTCTCTCTCTCTCATAAATAAATAAAATATAGATTATTTGCTTATTTTTATTTATTAGAAAAGAGAGAGAGACAGACAGAGAGAATGGGCACACCAGGGCCTCTAGTCACTGTAAGCAAACTCCAGGTGCACACACCATCTCGTGCATCTGGATTACATGGGTCCTGGGAAACCAAACCTGGGTTATTTGGCTTTCTAGCCAAGAGCCTTGACTGCTAAGCCATCCCTCCAGGCCTATTTTTGTTTTTCTGAGGTAGGGTTTCACTCTAGCCCAGGCTGACCTGGAATTCATTATGCAGTCTCAGGGTGGCCTCGAACTCACAGAGATTCTCTTACCACTGCCTCCCGAGTGCTGGGATTAAAGGTGTACACCACCATGTCCAATTAAAATTTCTCTCTCTCCCTCTCTCTCTCTCTCTCTGTCTTTCTTTTTTTGAGATAGGGTCTCACTCTAGCCCAAGATGACCTGGAATTCACTATGTAGTCTCAGGGTTGCCTTGAACTCAAGGTGATCCTCCTGCCTCTGCCTTCCGAGTGCTGGGGTTAAAGGCTTAGCAGTTAAGGTGCTTGCCTATGAGGCCTGAGGACTCAAGGTTTGATTCCCCAGGACCCAAGTAAGCCAGATGCACAAAGTGGTGCATGTGTCTAGAGTTTGTGTGCAGTGACTGGAGGCCCTAGCGTTCTTGTTCTCTCTCTCTCTCTCTCAAATAAATAAAAATAATTCTTTTAAAATCAGTTTTTTTGGGGGCTGGGAACATGGCTTAGCACTTAAGGAGTTTACCAGTAAAGCCAAGGGACCCAGGTTTGATTCCTCAGTACCCACATAAAACCAAATGCACAAGGTGGTGCACATATCTGGAGTTGGTTTGCAGTGGCTAGAGACCCTGGCATGCCCTTTCTCTCTCTCTCTCTCTCTCTGTGCTTCTTTCTTTCTCTCATAAATAAGTTTTTTTTTTTTTTTTTTTACAAATTAGTGTTTTTGTTTTTTTTTTTCTTTTCAGTTTTTCAAGGCAGGGTCTCACTCTAGCTCAGGCTGACCTGGAATTCACTATGTAGTCTCAGGGTGGTCTTGAACTCACTTTTGGTGATCCTCCTACCTCTGCCTCCCAAGCACTGGGATTAAAGGTGTGTGCCGCCACACCCAGCTTCAAATTAGTTTTTTTTTTTTTTTTTGAAGTACCACTACACCCTACAAAAATAAATTTAAGGGAAGAAGAGTTAACTCTGGTTTACAGTACTGAGGCATGGCAACAGGAGTTTGAGGCAAGCTGGTTGCATTCAAGCCACAGTGAGGAGAAAGCATAGAGCAATGAATGCTGCTGCTCAGCCAGTTCTCTTTTCATACAGTGCAGAACCCCAGCCCAAGAAATGGTATCACTCACAGTAAAGGTGGATCCTCTCTCCTTAATTAACCTAATCAATGTAATCCTTTAAACCGGGCATGGTGGCGCACACCTTTAATCCCAGCACTTGGGAGGCAGAGGTAGGAGGATCACCGTGAGTTCGAGGCCACCCTGAAACTACATAGTGAGTTCCAGGTCAGCCTGGGCCAGAATGAGACCCTACCTCAAAAAAAAAAAAAAATGTAATCCTTTACTGACTTGCCCAGAGGCTAACCTAATCTAGAGAATTCCTTGAAGGTGGGTCTCTGTCCTGTCAAATTGACAATCCATGTAAACCATCACAATGTGCTTATTGACATTCACTGTACACCCGTCATTCAGCTGTTCAAGATGCTGTTCAGCAGTGACTTCTTAGCAAATCTTTTCCTACTAGTTTCTGAAAAGAGTGGCTTAAGTGAATGTTCTCTCTGGAGGGAAGGAATTTCATACCATTGTCAAGGACTTGGATGCACATTGCATTTTTGACTAGTAGCACTTGACTCCCCTTTCATTTTATTTCGTCTTTGATTTTATTATACATACCCCTGCTCTTTCCTAGGGACATCCTGTGCCTCCCACACACTCCAGCACAGCTATTCAGTGGCACTATTCTATCTATCAGAAAATCTTATTGTAATGATGGCTTAATAGACTTTGTGTTCAGGTTGATGGGATGGTAAAACCAACTGAAAGATGTATTTTCATATCAGTTTCTGTTTCTTTCTGCTTTTTAGAGGTACAGTCTCATTGTAGTCCAGGCTGACCTGGAATTCATTATGTAGTCTCAGAGTGGCCTTGAACTCACAGCAGTCCTCCTACCTCTGCCTCCCAAGTGCTGGGATTAAAGGCGTGCGCCACCGTGCCCAGCCATACCAGCGTTTATGTCATAATGACATAATGAAGAATGGCTATATCGTGAATGGGTAACGTGATAGAAACCCAAGTTTGTTGTTTATGTGACACATGTGCTGCTCATGTGCACAGTAATGATGGGGGGGGGCGTTTCCCTGTACTCTTTTAGGGTGTTTTGCTGGTCTGTAAAGTTGGCCTAAGACAGATCTGTAGAAAAACAGGTTTCATTCTGCAAATAAGCACAGAAGCCTCTCAAAAATATGAGTCAAAGAAGGGACTGGGGCTGGAGAGATGGCTTAGTGGTTAAGCGCTTGCCTGTGAAGCCTAAGGACCCTGGTTCGAGGCTCGATTCCCCAGGACCCACATTAGACAGATGCACAAGAGGGCGCACGCATCTGGAGTTCGTTTGCAGTGGCTGGAGGCCCTGACGCGCCCATTCTCTCTCTCTCTCTCTCTGCCTCTTTCTCTCCCTGTCACTCTCAAATAAATAAATAAAAATAAACAAAAATTAAAAAAAAAAAGAAGGGGCTGGATGTTTGAAGCTATGTAACCATCTTCAGCTAGAGAAAGGAATAAGAATTTGGGGTTTCTGGGAGGAAGTAGTGACAAATTATGGCAAGATAAATTGAGAGAGAAAATGAATGGTGAATAAAGGTTACCTCTTTTTTTCCTGAGGATCTCACTCTAGCCAAAGATAACCTAGAACTCACTCTGTAGCACCAAGCTAGCCTTGAATTCATGGCAATTATTTTTAGGTTTATTTATTTATTTGAGAGAGAGAGAGGCAGAGAGAGGAAGGAGGGAGAGAGAGAGAGAGAGAATTGGTGCTAGGGCCTCAGCCAATGTAATGGAAGTCCAGATGCTTGTGCCACCTAGTGTGCATGTGCGATCTTGCGCTTACATCACCTTTGTGTGTCTGGCTTGCATGGGATCTGGACAGAGATCAAACATGGGTCATTAGGCTTTGCAGGCAAGCAACTTAACTGCTAAGCTCTCTCTCCAGCCCTCAATATACTATCTTTTTTAAAGATTTTATTTTTATTTATTCATTAGAGGCAGAGAGAGGGAGGGAGAGAGAGAGAGTATGGGCACGCCAGGGCCTCTAGCTACTGCAAACGAACTCCAGATGCATGTGCCACCATGTGCATCTGGCTTACATGGGACCTGGAGAATCGAACCTAGGTCCTTAGGCTTCACAGGTATGCACCTTAACCGCTAAGCCATCTCTCCAGTCCCAATGTGCTATTATTTTTAATTTTATTTATTTATTTGCAAGAAGAAAGAGACAGAGAATAAGAATGGATGCGTCAGGGCTTCTATCCACTGTTAACAAACTCCAGATGCATGTGCCACTTTGTAAATCTAGCTTTACATGGGTACTAGGGAATCCAACCAGGATCACTGGGCTTTGCAGGCAAGTGTCTTACCTTCTAAGCCTTGTCTCCAGCCCCTCAATGTAATTTTTTTCCTGTTTTTTCAAGGTAGGGTTTCTCTCAAGTCTAGACTGACCTGGAATTCACTACTTAGTCTCAGGGTGGCCTCAAACTCATGGTGATCCTCCTACCTCTGCCTCCTGAGTGCTGGAATTAAAGGCATGCATCACCATTCCTGGCTCTAGTTTGATTCTTTAAGTTTTACAGTTTCCTTTGACTAGTAGATAGTCTCAGGCAAAATAATTACCAAAGCCGGGCATGGTGGCATAGAAAGTGAGAAGCATTTATGATTAAAGAACTGCTGGACTTCAGGTAGGAATCCAAAGAAGCAGAACTATTGTGACTTGGGACAGCTTCCTTCCCCACCCTATGCCAAATCAATGTGTGAAGGTTCTGCCAGGGCAGGGCGGGTCATGGGCCCTGGCATCCTTTCTGCTGTGGTTGAAGACAGACACTGTCGTGAAGTATGGGTAATGACGTGGCTAGAGTCGTTGTCATCTCAAGTGACTCCTCCCAGGTAGGTGAGCAAGTCGAGGCCAAGAGTCTAGACCTACCAACCTGAGGATGCAGTCATGGTGGGGTGGCACATTCCTGACTGAGGGTGAACACTGATTCGTGTATGCAAAGACAGCTCATGCCTGGCTGACCCTGTGGCTGCACATCTATACACAGGAGAGATTTAAAAAGGCACTTAAGTGAAGCAGGGTGTGGTGGCTTCTCCAGCAAGATGGGATGCAGAGAAAAGAGACTCTCCAGAAGTTCGCAGGCCAGCTACTATAGCGTACACAGCAGCAAATGCCACAGACTCTGTCAAAAAACAAGGTGGCAGAAAGAATGTAAGAGCCAAAGGAAAGGTAGGACTGCTTATAATGCAATCTTCCAGACACAAATTGGCTTCGATATCCATTACCTCGCAGTGCCTGGTACTACTTACACAAGACCCTCATAAAAGGAGGAAAGATGATGACATCAATATAAAAGAGAGACTAATTGAGAGGGGGAGGGATATGATGGAGAGTGGATTTGTGAATGGGAAAGTGGGGGAAGGGAGGGAATTATGATTATGGTTTATTGTCTATAATAATGTAAGTTATCAATAAAAAAGTTTAAAATACAAAACAAGGCCAGGTGTGGTGGTGCATGCCTTTAATCCCAGCACTCAGGAGGCAGAGGTAGGAGGATTGGTGTGAGTTTGAGGCCATCCTGAGACTATAAGAGTGAATTCCAGGTCAGCCTGAGCTAGAGTGAAACCCCACTTCGAAAAACCAAAAAGAGAGAAAAAAAAAAAAAAAAAAAAAACAAAGTGGAAGGGGGAACCAACACCCAAGGTGGCACATACATACCCATACCCACACACATACACACAAAAGATCAGTCATGTAAATAAGAGGCATAGGGGCTGGAGAGATAGTTCAATGGTTGGCGTACTTGCCTGAAAAGCTTGTAGACCTGGGTTTGATTCCCCAGAATCCATGTAAAGCCAGATACACAAAGTGACACATGTATCTGCAATTTCTTTGCAGTGGCCAGAGGCCCTGGTGTGCCCATTCTCTCTCTCCCTTCCTCTGTCTCTCTCTTTCTCTCCCTTCTCTCTGTTTGCAAATAAATAATAAATATAAATAGCTAAACAGACAGAAATACTATTTTTCAGCTGGGTGTAGTGGTGCACACTTTTAATCCCAGCACTTGGGAGGCAGAGGTAGAAGGATTGGTGTGAGTTCAAGGCCACCCTGAGACTAAATAGTGAATTCCAGGTCAGCCTGGACTAGAGTGAAACCCTACCTTGAAAAACAAAAAAAAAAGAAAGAAAAGAAAAAGAAAAAAAGGAAATACTATATTTCAGGGCTGGAGAGATGGCTCTGTAGTTAAAGGTGCTTGCTTGCAAAACCTGACAGCCTGGGTTCCATTCCCCAGTATTCATGTAAAGCTAGATGCACAAAAGTGGCACATGCATCTGGAGTTTGTTTATAGTGGTAAGAGGCCCTGGCACTTCCACTCTCTCCCTCTCTTCCTCTCTCTCCATGCAAATAAATTAATTAATTAAAATAAAAACAATTAAAAAATAAATACTATTATCCATATATGCTTAATTTTGAAAAATAAAAGTACGTTTAGGCTTGAATTCTGTTACACCATTCTTCAACTAAGGAACTAATTTTATATAATAATTTAAAAAATGAAAAAAAAATGACAGCCAGGCATGGTGGCCCATGCCTTTAATCCCAGTACTTGTGAGGCAGAGGTAGGAGGATTGCTGTGAGTTCAAGACCACCCTGAGACTACATAGTGAATTCCAGGTCAGCCTGAGCTAGAGTGAGACCCTACCTTGAAAAAAAAATCCATTATTGTGTGTAGTTAACATATGCCAATAAAAACATAAGATAAAACAAAAATGGCTCTAACATACTGTATGATCTCATTTACGTGAAATGTCCAGAAAAGGCAAGTCTACGTAGACAGAAAGTAGATTAGTGGTTGTCAGGGGCTGGAGAAGTGAGTGCAATGTTCCTGCCAAGAGGTATAGGTTGATAAAAGATATACAATTAGATAATGTTGATGGTGGCACAACCTTGTAAATATTCTAAAGTTGCTGAATTGTAAACTTCAGGATGGCAAACTATATGATGTGTGAATTATACCTCCTTTAAAAAACTATTTAAAAATTCATCTTTAGCATATTTTTGTTGTTGTTGTTTTTGTTTTCGGTTTTTTGAGGTAGGATTTCCCTCTAGCCCAGGCTGGCCTGGAATTCACTATTGTATCTCAGGGTGGCCTCAACCTCACAGCAATCCTCCTACCTCTGCCTCCTGAGTGCTGGGATTAAAGGCTTGCACCACCACACCCTGCACTCTGTCTCTTTGATTGAAGTTTTTTTTTTTTTTTTTTTTTTTATGAAAGTGCTGCTAGGCGTGGTGGCAGACACCTTTAATCCCAACACTCTGGAGGCAGAGGTAGGAAGATCGCTGTGAATTTGAGACTACATAGTGAATTCCAGGTCAGCCTAGGCTAGAGTGAGACCCTACACTGAAAAACAAACTGAAAAAAGAAAAAAAATTAAGGGCTGGAGAGATGGCTTAGTGGTTAAGGCACTTGCCTGTGAAGTCTAAGGACCCAGATTTGATTCTCCAGGTTCCACGTAAGCCAGATGCACATGGTGGCACATGCGTCTGGAGTTCGTTTGCAGTGGCTAGAGGCCCAGGCATACCCATTCTCACTCTCTCTCTCTCCTTCTGTCTTTAATAAATTAATAAAATAAATCTTAAAATTTTTTAATTAAAAAGAAAAAAAAGACACAGAGAATCTGTGCACTAGGTCTCTAACCATCACAAACTCCGGATGCAAGCACCACAGATGCAAGCACCACAGATGCATGCACCACTTTGTGCATCTGGCTTTACATGGGTACTGGGGAATTGAATCCCCATTATTAGGCTTTGCAGGCAAGTGCCTTAACTGCTGAGCCATCTCTCCAGCCCCAGCTTTAGCATTTTCTTAGAGACAGCATTTTTGCAGCCTAGGATGCCCTCAAGCTTGTAATCCTCCAGTCTTAGGTTCCAGAATGCTGGGATTACAGTTTACTCAAGCTAGCTCGAGCTCTGGCTGTTCCTACTTGCTGGTGTTGGTTTCTCTCTGCTATGGATGTTTGCCGAAGTGTGCCGGCTTTCTCTGCAATGATGGAGCTTCCCCTGGAGCCCGTGAGCCTAAGATAAAGCTTTTCCTTTCATAAACTGCTTTCTGGTTGTGTGTTTGTCCCAGCAATGCGAAGGTAACCGCGACAACTACCATGATTGGCTGTCTTGCGTTTTTTTTTTTTTTTTCCCCCCCCCTAGGTAGGGTCTCACTCTAGCTCAGGCTGACCTGGAATTCACTATGTAGTCTCAGGGTGGCCTTGAACTCACAGTGATCCTCCTACCTCTGCCTCCCGAGTGCTGGGATTAAAGGCGTGCACCACCATGCCTGGCATATTTAAATTTTTTTTAATTTATTTATTTTAAGAGTGACAGAGGCAGGTTGTGGGGGGGGGGGTAAGAGGGGAGAATGGGCGTGTCAGGGCCTCCAGCTGTTGCAAATGAACTCCAGGAGCAAGCGCCACCTTGTGTATCTGGCTTATCTGGGTCCTGGGGAATCAAACCTGGGTCCTTTGGCTTTTCAGGCAAGCGTCTTAACCACTAAGCCATCTCTCCAGCCTGCATATGTTTTTTGGACATGGTTTCCATGAACTTTACACAGATCAGTCAGAATGTGACTGAAACATATCAAGGATCTTCTTTTAGACCAGATATGTACAAGGTGGTGGGGGGTAAAGAACAAGGCCAGCAATACATCAGTACTCCAGACTAATGGGGAGACAGGTGTGGTTGTGATCTCCTACCCTGTTGTGTTATTACTTTAGAATGTATGTTTGGGTTTGTAATTTTGTCGTTGTGAACAACTATCACGTCATGAAGATATTTGTTTGGCATCACGTTACCTCTGACGCATCGCCTGCTGCGTATTATGCAGGCTGGACATGCTTAACTTCTTTCTCCTCAGTAGTTGGCAAGCTGAGATGACTGCACAGGAAGTCGTGAGGTCATTTTAATTAAAAATCATTAATAATAAACATATCAAATTAAATGTTTCTATTTATTATTACTAAGTGACACAATACACACCGTAACATTTTTTTCCCAAGGTAGGGTCTCACTCTGTAGTCCCAGGCTGGCCTCGAACTCACAGGGATTCTCCTACCTCTGCCTCCCCAACCACCATGCGTGGCCACCATAACATTTTTTTTTTTCTTTGAGGTAGGGTCTCACTCTAGCTCAGGCTGATCTGGAATTCACTATGTAGTCTCAGGGTGGCCTTGAACTCAGGATGATCCTTTTACCTCTGCCTCCAGAGTGCTGGGATTAAAGGCTTGTGCCACTATGCCTGGCCTTTTTTTTTTTTTTTTTTTTTTTGGCACCATAACATTTTTGAGTAAGGTAGAGGTGAGAAAAGTTGACACCTCCCTCTAGTTAAGTCTGGAAACAATTATTTCAAGAATTGGCTGAGTGATAAAAGAGGCAGTATAAAGGTCTACAGAGAGGAAAAAAGAAATTCTATATTTATAGCAAAAGAGCCAGGTATTTGGACTCAGGTAGGAGAACATGTTTGTTTACTTATTACTTAATTTTGTTTAGTACTTAACTGATTTCACTTCTGTTTCCTCATTTGTAACATAGGAATGAGAGTAATAGGTTTGCTTTGATAATAAAATCATATAGGGAAAATCATATAGGCATTATACAACTGTGCATTACACAAATGATAGCAATTCTTAGTGCTAGAGAAAATTTAGAAGAGAAATGAAAATATATTTGTAAATCCTCCACTCATTCCTTGAATTTGTGGGATCTGCAAATCATTCCCAGGAGAAAAATCATACTTGTTACAAGGGATTCACAGGCCCTAGCATCAAGAGAGCCAAAAGTGCAGGCCATGGTGGTGCATGCCTTTAATCCCAGCACTCAGGAGGCAGAGATAGGAGGATCACTATGAGTTTGAGGCCACCTGAGACTACATAGTGAATTCCAGGTCAGCCTGGGCTAGAGTGAAACCCTACCTCAGAAACTCAAAATAAATAAATAAATAAAATAAAATATTTAATGTTTAAACTATCATAATAAAATTATAATAGCATGTTTAATAATTAAAATAGGCTGACCTGGAATTCACTATGTAGTCTCAGGTGTCCTCAAACTCATAGTGATCCTCCTATCTCTGGCTCCTGAGTGCTGGGATTAAATGCGTGCGCCACCACACCTGGCTTTAAATATTTTATTTATTTGAGAGAGGGGGGGGGGGACAGATAGGGAGAGAATGGGCATTCCAGGGCATCTAGGCACTGCAAATGAACTTCAGACATGCATCACCTTGTGCATCTGGCTTTACATGGGTACTGGGGATTCGAACCAGGGTCCTTTGGCTTCAAAGGCAAACACCTTAATCACTAAGCCATCTCTTCAGACCCCCACAGTAGTTCTTATAACTTCTCAATTCAGGATAATCTCTCAGGCTTTGCAGTCCTGGGGGATCCAAAACTGCTCTACCAATCATCCTTGCTCAATCGAGTCAAGCACACAAAGGGATGCTTAATAATAATGAAACTGAGAAATCAGGGTACAGTTGCTAAATCTTTTGTGTAATGTGTTGTGTGTCTAGGTACACATGCCACGTGTGCACACGTGCAGAGGCCAAAGGAGAACACTGGGTGCCTTCTTTTGCTCATCAGCATGTTTCCTTTAGCTGGAGCCTCTCATTGAACCTGGAGCTGCTGTTTTTAAGGTCAGACTGGCTGACTAGGGAGCCCCAGGGATTCTCCAGTCTTCTCCCTCAATGAGACTAAGATTCAGGTGTGATTGACCCTGCACAGACGTTCAAGCGGGTGCTGGGGAATCGAAGAAAAACCAGATGGTCTCAGGCCCTCGTGCTTGCACAGTAAACACTGTTATCCACTGAGCCATTTCTCCAGCCCAGATAAATCATTTTTAAGAATCTGGATTTTTTCTTAATGGATTAACAAGCAGAGAGAGATAAAAGAGAGACAGAGAATGTGTGTTCCAGAGCCTCCAGCCACTGCAAATGAACTCCAGATGCACTTGTGTATCTGTCTTTATGTGGGTACTGGGGAATTGAACCTGGGTTGTCAGGCATTACAAACAAGCACCTTAACAGCTAAGCCATCTTTCCAGCCTGTGAAATTCTTTTTTCTTTTTTCTTTTTCTTTTTGGTGGTGGTGGGGAGAGTGAGAGAGAGAGAATAGGTTCGCCAGGGCCTCAGCCACCGCAATCGAACTCCAGACGCCTGCACCACCTAGAGGGCATGTGCGACTTTGTGCTTGCCTCACCTTTGTGCATCTGGCTTAAGTGGAATCTGGAGAGTTGAACAGGGGTCCTTAGGCTTCGCAGGCAAGCACCTTAACCCTGAGCCATCTCTCCAGCCCTGGAAGTCTTTATGATAGTTAAGACTGTGTAAAGACTGAGCTCAAGGTCCTGGGCCAGCAGTCTGGATGAAAATTTTCACCCTAGCAGGATCCCTCACCTGCTGAAAAAAATGGGTGCTCCTACCACATCTGTCCTCTAGGCCTCAGTTTCCCTGCCTACAGAACAAGAGGTAGGCTTTTCCAATTTGAGGCTCAGAAGTCTATAAGACAAATCAAATTCCTTCAAGAGCCTGGGCATGACAGAGAACTTGCCTAGCCTGTATGAAGTAAGGCCCTGGGTTCAAATCCTCCCGCCACAGGACTTGAAGCTGTGAACTCCATGGATGTGAACACACTGGTGTGGTCAAAGTTAAAAGATTTGCTCTTCGGGCCCAGGAAGCAGGGGCGGCCACAGGGCACTGATCCGGGTTAACTGACTCACACCTTGGCCACAGTAGCGGGGAGCCCAGGACCACCTCTAAACTTCAACGTCCTACCCTGACGAGGTAACGGGGCACACAGGCAGCGCGCGTGCGTGGCGGGACCACAGGGCCCAGGTCGCGCGGCCAGCCAGGCTCCGTCTTTTCCTCAAATCCCGCGAGATCTCGTCAGACACTCCCCCCGCCCCCAGCGCGGTGAGTGACGCGCCGCAGGCCGCTGGGTCCCGGCACCGGAAGTTGGGAACAGCCAGCGGAAAGGGAGGCTGTTTGGAGTCCGGGTGACCTGCAGCAGGTGTCTTCACGGAGCTCCTGGCGACGCCGGCGGTATTGCGTGGGACTCTAGGACAGGGAGTGCTTGCTAGCCGATGGATTTTCGTTTTTAAGACTTGTTAGGGGTGAGCAGTGTGGATTTTGAGGTGTCTGTGGGGATTTTGACATCTTTCGTGGAGCGACTGCCGGGTTCCACGCGGAGGGGGCGGACTTAAGTCGTCGAACAAGGCTGCCAGGAATCTGTCTCCCCAGCGTTGACGAAGTGGCAAGTCAGTTCGGAACTCTGGGCTAGAGACGCGCATTACTAGCTTGTTTTCATTAAAGGCCTTGGTACTAAGAGCTGTAGAGGAAGGTCACTTAGGGGGGAATCCCACGGCAACTCACGCATGTCAGAGACTTGGGCAAAGAGGCCTGGCAGAGGACAAGGCAAAGGTCAACAGTCATCTGTGCAGAATGACCGCACAAAACAAGGACAGAGACATCTTATTAAAAGGTATTAGGGTAGGTCGGGCATGGTGGTGCACGCCTTTAAGTCCCAGCTCTCGGGAGCGAGAGGTAGGAGGCTCGTGAGTTCGAGGCTACCCTGAGACTACATAGTGAATTCCAGGTCAGCCTGGGCTAGAGTGAAAGAAAAACCAACAACAACAACGAAAAAGGTGTTAGGGTAGGCAGGGTGTAGTGATGCATGCCTTTAATCCTAGCAGAGGTGGTAGGATCACTTGAGTTCGAGGCCAGCCTGGGATAGACTGAGACCCTACTTTGGAAAAAAAGAAAAAGAAAAAAAGGTATTCGGGTATATGGTTTCAATTCTCCAACACTGCATTAAGAAGCTCATGTATGAAAATAGTACATGAGTGTGGGTACAAGTTGTGTGACTTTGGACAAATCCTGTTTGTTCCTTTTTGTTTGTTTTTTGAGGTAGGGTCTTGCTCTAGAGGTTTTTTGTTTTTGTTTTTGGGTTTTTTTTTTTTTTTTGGGTTTTTGTTTGTTCTTTTTTCTCCTTGGGTATAAAACAGAGTTAATATTGTCAAATTCTTCACAGTGGAGGGAGTTATATCTAAACAAGATAATGATTTCCCTGTACTGGGGATTGAATTTAGGACCTTGAGCAAGCTATGTAGTCACAGGCTGGCCTTGAACTCAGCGATCCTCATACATCAGCCTCCCAAATGCTGGAACTAAAGGTGTGCATCACCACACCCCGCCCACTTTGCTTTTTAATCTCTACATAATTTCTACATATGGTGCCGTTTTTCTTTTTTGATTTTGCAAGGTAGAGGCTCGCTGTAGCCCAGGATGACCTGGAATTTACTATGTAGTCTCAGGGTGGCTTTAAACTCACGGTGATCCTCTTACCTCTGCCTCTCCAGTGCTGGGATGAAGGTGTGCACCACCACACCCGGGTGACTTTTTTTTTAAAAAAGCTTGCTCTTTTAAAAAATATTTTATTTATTTGAGAGAGAGAGAGAGAGGGAGGAAGAGGCAGAGAGAGAGAAAGAGAGAATGGGCACACCGGGGCCTTCAGCCACTGCAAATGAACTCCAGATGCATGCACCCCTTTGTACATCTGGCTTGAATGGGTCCTGGGGAATCGAGCCAGGGTCCTTAGGCTTCGCAGGCAAATGCCTTAACTGCTAAGCCGTTTCCTCAGCCCTTGACTGAATTTTTGAAAAATATTTTATTAATTTAAGAGAGAATGAGTGTGCTAGGGCCTCTAGCCACTGCAGACAAACTCCATACACATGCACCACCATGTGCATCTGGCTTACGTGGGTCCTAGGGAGTGGAACCTGTGTCCTTAGGCTTTGCAGGCAAGTGCCTTAACCTGCTAAGCCATCTCTCTAGCCCCACATGGTGACTTCTATGAGTGGTTGTAGTGGCATACGCCTGTAGTCTTATTTACTCAGGAGGCTGTAGCAGGAGAATCACTTGAGCCAATGAAATTCCATCTCAAAAAATTTAATAATTTAGTGATACGATGAAATAAGATGCACATAACACTACCTTTAAAGATTCTTGCTTTAAAAATTGAAATGGGGCCTGGAGAGATGGCTTAGTGGTTAAGCGCTTGCCTGTGAAGCCTAAGGACCCCGGTTTGAGGCTCAATTCCCCAGGGCCCACGTTAGCCAGATGCACTAGGGGGCACAAGCATCTGGAGTTCGTTTTCAGTGGCTGGAGGCCCTGACGCGCCCACTCTCTCTCTCTCTCCCTCTTTCCCTATCTGTCGCTCTCAAATAAACAAATAAAAATAAACAAAAAAATTTTAAAAAAATTTTGAAAATGGACCAGGCACAGTATTGCACACCTTTAATCCCAGCACTTGTGAGGCAGAGGTAGGAGGATCACTGTGAGTTGAAGACCAGTCTGCATTCCAGGTCAACCTGGACTAGAGAGAGACCCTACCTCAAAAAACAGAACAACAAAACGATGAAATAGAAGCACTTGGCCTAGTATGTGCCAGGCTCAGGGTTTAGTTGCCAGTATAGCAAAAAGCAGGGGAGACAGTAGAACAAGGCAAATAACACTGAGAACATTCTAGACAAAAGAGTGGCAGAGGAGCAATGACATGAAACAAGGGAATGAATGACCCAAAGTGTGAACCTCAAATACTGATTTTTTTTTTTTTTTTTCTGAGTTAGGGTCTCAAACCCTGGCTGACCTGAACTCACTATGTAGCCCAGGCTGGTCTTGAACTCAACTAAGATTCTCCTACCTCAGCTTCTTGAGTGCTAGAATTACAGAGTTAATAGGATTATGTGTCCAGCTTTGAATCCTGATTCTCATGGATCAGCTGTAAAAGGAATGTCTTAGAGACCATCAGGTAGTTTGATTCTGGACTGGGTATAAAGCATCGCCTGTGCTATTCTGTCAATAATCGTATATTATTTATGTTGAAAAGTGTATTACCAGAGATTCTTAACTGAAGGATTTTTGAGGGAAATGAGATTTGCTGTAAGGGCAAGCTAGAAGTTTTTAACTGGGCAAATTGTGACCAGAAGGAAAGGATGGATTAGAGGACAACTAGCCATTTCTACAGGAGTTAGTGAGATTATAAATTAGATTCTATGGTTATGTAGACTCTACTTGCCACAAGTAGTGCCTGTATAGCCAGGTCCCGCCTTACCTGCCCTGTATCTCTTGGCTGGTTCTTTGTTTTTTCCCCTGAGTGCTGGGATTGGAGGCGTGTGCCACCATTCCTGTCTTGGCTGATTCTTTTAGCTGATGTGGAAATGCTTCCCCATGATGAAGGTTTCACAAATTTGAAAATTATTTTGAGATGAGGTCTTGCTATGTAGCTCAGGCTGCCCTTGAATTCATTGGCCATCTGCCACAGCCTCCAAGTTCTGGGATTATAGGCATTGGACAACACACTCAGCATTAAAAAAAATTTTTTTTGGGGGGGGGACTCTCACCCTAGCCCAGGCTCACCTGGAATTCACTATGGAGTCTCAGGGTGGCCTTGAACTCATGGCAATCCTCCTACCTCTGCCTCCTGAGTGCTGGGATTAAAGGGGTGTGCCACCACACCTGGCTTATTTATATATATATTTTTTTTAATGAGAGAGAGAAAATTGGCCTGCTAGGGCCTTCAGCCACTGTACACAAACTCCAGACCGTGTGCCACCTCATGTGCACGTGTCACCTTGTGCATCAGGCTTCTGCGGGTTCTGGGGGGTTCCTCAGGCCTTGCAGGCAAGCGCCTTAACTGCTAAGCCATCTCTCCACCCCCTGATTGTGTGTGTGTGTGTGTGTATAAAATTTTGTTACAATGAATCTTTGTGAAAGTTCTTTGTAAGTTATATAAATGTATGGCAAGCAAGATTTGAAGAAATAACTAGCTGAGCATGGTGGCAGGTGTCCTGTAGTCCCAGTCCTGGACAGCATAATGCAGGAAGGGTGGAGGGAAGGAGAAAGGGAGAGAGGATACTATGACGAGTACTTAACATCTTGGTGGAGGCATTTATAAGTTTCAGATGTCTGAAGGATACTGTAGACTATATAGGATAAAGTTCAGGAGGCTGCAAGTGTGAGTTGAAGCTGTCAGCAGTCAGTCTCCTTTCCTTGGCTGTAGATGTCTGTCTTCTGTCTGTTCTCACAGGATCTTCCTCTGTGTGCCTGTGTCCTAATCACCTCATCTTATAGGAACAAATCATACTTCAACTTCCACTGTAAAATTAAGTTGTCAGTATATAGTCATCCCTTCGGATCCAAATTAGAAACTAGTTGGATATAGTACAGTGTAAATGAAACTACCTCATGATAAAAGACAAGGGATTATTAAGAATCAAGTGGATTTACAAATGCTTGTTAAATGTATATTTTTGTTGCTGTATAGAATCTTTACATTTAAAAATGATGGTTGGGGCTGTGTATATTATAGTGTTGGAAAAAGTAAGCAATTAATAAAATGACTTTTCTTTGGATTCCTCAGTGTTACTAGGTGCTAAAGATGATAAAACGTCTAATCAGAAAAGACAGAGGCAATAAAGAACTATATTGACTGTTAACTTTAAAAGAATTATTTATTTGCGTGTGTGTGTAGAGCGGTTTACACCAGCAACTCCTGCTACTACAAATGAACATCAGACATTTGTACCATTTTTTGCATCTGTTTTACGGGTGGCTTAGGAATTGAACCTGAGCCAGCACACTTTGCAAGCAAGTGTCTTTAATCACTGAGCCATCTTTCCAGCCCCTGTATTGACCTTTATTATTATTATTATGAGAAAGAGAAAGAGGAAGATAGAATGGGTGCACCATGGCCTTTAGCCACTGCAAACGAACTCCAAATGCATGCACCATCTTGTTCATCTGCCTTATGTAGGTCCTGGGTAATTGAACCTAGGTCCTTTGGCATTGCAGGCAAGTGCCTTAACTGCTAAGCCTGCTCTCCAGTCCAAGTTTTTTTTTTTTTTTTTCTGTGAGGTAGGGTCTCACTCTAGCCCAGGCTGACCTGGAATTCACTATGTAGTCTCAGGGTAGTCTTGAACTCATGGCGATCCTCCTATCTCTGCCTCCCGAGTGCTGGGATTAAAGGCATGTGCCACCATGCCCAGCTTTTATTTCCTCATTTTAAGTTGGGATAATAATAGTATTATTAGGTGGTGAAATAAGAGTCTCTTTCTCTGTATATACATATATTGTCTATAGAGCTGCTACAACAGTGCTTGGCACATGGTGACATTATGTGTTTCTTTCGTTCTTTTTTTTTTTCGAGGTAGAGTTTCACTCTAGTCCAGGCTGACCTGGAATTCACTATGTACTCTCAGGGTGGCCTCAAACTCATGGTGATCCTCCTACTTCTGCCTCCCAAGTGCTGGGATTAAAGGCTTGTGCCACTATGCCCAGCCTATGTGTTTGATTGTCTTATTTTTACTGATTATGCACAAGGAATTTCAATCAGATATCAGCACTGCAACTTTTTTGTTTTGTTTTGTTTTTCAAGGTAGGGTTTCGCTCTAGCCCAGGCTGACCTGGAATTCACTGTGTAGTCTCAGGGTGGCCTTGAACTCACAGCGATCCTCCTACCTCTGCCTCCTGAGTGCTGGGATTAAAGGTGTGCGCCACCACGCCTGGCTAACACTACAACTTTTATTCACTAGTTCAAATTATAAACCCAGAATAGATTAATCTTTTGCTTTTTGCTGTTTTATATAGAATTTTCTATGAAATGATTTAAAAATGGATGGGGATTGGAGAGATTGCTCAGTAGTTAAGGTGCTTGCTTGCAAAGCCTAAGGACCCACGTTCAAATCTCCAGTACCTATGTAATGCCAGATGCGTCTGCAGTTCATTTACAGTGGTTAGAAGCCCTAGTGCTCCCATTCTTTCTCTCTCCCTCATTCTATCTCTCTCAATAAATAAAATATTTTTTAATGTGTTCTGATGTAGCTGAGTGTGGTGGTATGTTCCCATAACCCCAGTTATCTGCAAGGCTGAAGCAGAATTGCAAGTTGGAAGCTAGCCTGGGCGACCTAGAGAGCTCCTGTCTCAAAATAATATTTTAAAAAAGTGTTGTGGGGTAGAGCTCAGAGACTGCTTGCCTAGCCTAGCCATAAGCAAGGCCCTGGGGTCAGCCACACAAAGCAATATGGGGGAGGGGCTGGTGAGATGGCTCAGTGGATAAAGGGCTTGACATGCAAGTGTGAGGACCTGAGGTCAAGCACCCATATAAATGCCAGTTGGGCATGACCTGATTGCAATCCTGTGTACCAGAGGCAGAGACAGGAGATCCTGGAGCAAGCTGGCTGGCCAAACCAGCAAGCAAGTGGAGACCCTGACTCAGTAAATAAATTGGGAGAATAATCAAGGAAGATTTCTGCATCATTCTCTGGCCTTCACATGTTTGCACACACATGTGCCCACACACACATATACACCTGCCAAATAAAACCCTCCAGAGAACAGCAAATATTGATAATAGAATGAAATCAGAACCCTTTGTACTGTTGGTGGGGAGATAAGTGGGACAGCTGCTGTGGAAACCAGTATGTGGAAGTAACTATAAAAAAAAAAAAGAAAAAAAGCAAAGAACAATCCTTTGAAAATTTCGTTATATTTGGGATCCCATCCATGGCCTTGCACATGCCAGGCAACCACTACCACTGAGCTATTTTTATTTTGGGGTTGGACTAACAGACTAGCTCTAGAGGAATGTTTCATGTTTTTCCTTCCTTTCCTCCCTCCCTCCATTCCCTCCCTTCCTTTCTTTCCCCTTCTCCTTTTCCTTTCTTTTCTCTTCCCCTCCCCTCCCCTCCCCTCCCCTCCCCTCCCCTCCCCTCCCTTCCCCTCTCCTTCCCTCCCCGCCCTCTTTAGGTAGAGTCTCATTCTAGCCCAGGCTGGCCTCAAACTCACAGCAATCCTCTTACCTCTGCCTTCCGAGTGCTGGGATTAAAGGTACTTATTTTATTTTCAATGAGAGAAGTACACCAGGTCTTCCAGCCTCTGCAAACGAACTGTCCCACTTTGTACATCTGTTTTTTTTTTTTTAATTTTAGTACCAGTGCTATTATTTAATTTATTTATTTGACAGAGGAAGAGAGAGAGAGAGAGTGGGCACACCAGGGCCTCCAGACACTACAAATGAACTCCAGACACGTGTGCCTCCTTGTGCATCTGGTTCCTGGGGAATCGAACCTGGGTCCTTTGGCTTTGCAGGCAAACGCCTTAACTGCTAACCCATCCCCTCAGCCCTATCCGGCTTTATGTGGGTAATGGGGAATTAAACCTTGTTGTCTTGGTAGGCAAGCACCTTAACCACTGAGCCATCTCTCCAGCCCAATGTTTTTTTTTTTAATCACACCTTGGTAGGATGCTTAAGCATAATGGCATGCAGATGAATGTTTTTGAATTAGCTGAGACCAAATTATTTTATCTTACTCAATCCTTAATGAACTTGTTTCTATTAGTTAAGAATTCTAGCTGGAAAAATAAAAAGAAAAGAAAGAAAGAATTCTAGCCAGGCATGGTAGTACACACCTTTAATCCCAGCAAATAGGAGGATCCCAGCACATAGGAGAATTGCCATGAGTTTGAGGCCACCCTGAGACTACATAGTGAATTCCAGGTCAGCCTGGGCTAGAGTGAAACCCTAACTCGAAAAACCAAAACACCCACACACACAGCTAGATTTGCCAGGTGTGGTAGTCATGCCTTTAGTCCCAGTACTGAGGAGGCAGAGGTAGAAGGATCTCTGTGGATTTGAGGCTAGCCTGAGATCACAGAGTGCATTCCAGATAGCCTGGGCTAGAGCGAGACCTTACCTCAAAAAAAAAAAAAAAATTTAGCTGGATTTATTCATCTTTCTTAATATATTTGCTTTACGAGGCAAACACTTGACAGTAGAATATATGTTTTTAGATTCTAAATATGTTTTTCTCTCTGTTAATTTACAAGCACAAATAGACTAAATTTTATTTATAGATTCCTTTTACATATTTTATTATATTTGAGAGAGATAGAAAAGGCATGGGTGTGCCAGGGTCTCAAACCACTGTAAATGAACTCCAGATGCATGTGTCACCTTGTGCATCTGGCTAACTTGGGTCCTGGAGAATCGAACCTAGTCCTTAGACTTCATAGGCAAGTGCCTTAACCACTAAGTAATCACTCTAGCCCAAATCACTTTTTTAAAACTTATTTATTTATTTATATGAGAGATAAAGAGGGAGAGAATGGACATTCCAGGGCCTCCAGCCACTGCAAAGGAACTCCAGACACATGCGCCCCCTTGTGCTTACATGGACCCTGGAGAATCGAACCTGGGTCCTTTGGCTTTGCAGGCAAACACCTTAACTGCTAAGCCATCTCTCCAGCCCCCTACTTATTTTTTTTATTAAAAAAATTTTTTTTGCTTATTTTTATTTATTTATTTGAGAGCGACAGAGAGAGAAAGAGGCAGAGAGAGAGAAAGAATGGGTGTGCCAGGGCCTCCAGCCACTGCAAATGAACTCCAGATGTGTGTGCCCCCTTGTGCATCTGACTAAACATGGGTCCTCGGGAATCAAGCCTCGAACCGGGGTCCTTAGGCTTCACAGTCTAGTGCTTAACCGCTAAGCCATCTCTCCAGCCCCCCCCCAACTTATTCTTTAATATTTATTTTCTTCAATATTTTTATTGCCAGGCGTGGTGACACTTGCCTTTAATCCCAGCACTTGGGAGGCAGAGGTAGGAGGATCACTGTGACTTTGAGGCCACCCTGAGACTACATAGTGAATTCCAGGTCAGCCTGAGCTAGAGTGAGACCCTACCTCAAAAAAAAAAAAAAATTATTTATTTGCAAGCAGAAAGAGAAGAGAGACAGATAGAGAATGGGCTGCCAGGACCACCAGCCACTGTAAACAAACTCCAAATGCATGCACCACTGTGCACCTGGCTTTACATGGGCACTAGGGAATTGAACCCTGATCATTAGGCTTTGCAAGCAAGTACTTTGACTGCTGAATCATCTTTCCAGCCCAATATTTATTTATTTGAGAGAGAAAAAGGCAGAAAGAAAGAGAATGGGCACTCCAGGGCCTCTAGCCACTGCAAATGAACTCCAGATGCATGTGCCACCTTGTTCATCTGGCTTAGGTGAGTGCTTACTAGGGAATCAAAACCCGGGTCATTAGGCTTTGCAGGTAAGCTTCTTAACCACTGAGCAATCTCTAGCCCCCCCCCCCCGTTTTAAAACCATTTTAATCTTTTTTTACTTGTTTATTTGAGAGAGAGAGAGGAAGAGACAGAGAGAAAGAGAAATGTGAGCGCCAGGGCCTCCAGCCATTGCAAACGAACTCCAGACACATGGGCCCTGGGCAATTGAACGGGGATCCTTAGGCTTCTCAGGCGAATGCCTTAAACACTAAGCCATTTCCCCAGTCCCTGTTTTTATTTTTAAAAGTAATATTTAGCTCTTTCTCATGATTTAATTTTTTTTATAATTATAGGTGTTTTTTTTAAATACAGAACTCGTGTGAGACCATTGCACAGTGATGATTGTACAAAGAGTGGTATTGAATTCTCGACCTGGTACGTATCTATCTGTGGTGAATGAACAACTGTAGTCTCTGATAATTGTTAAAGCACAGGGAAGAACAAAAACCAGTATCCAGGCGGGGTAGGTGGGTTAGGTTTCTTGTAAAGCCTGCTGGTCCAGGTTCAATTCACCTGTACCCATGTAAATTCAGATGTCCAAAGTGGTACGTGTGTCTGGAATTCATTTGCAGTAACAAGAGACCCTGGTGCTCCCATACTCTGTATCTCTTTCAAATAAATAAATTTTAAAAATATTTATAAAACTAAGCTGGCCATGATGGTGCACGCCTTTAATCCCAGCACTTGGAAGGCAGAGGTAGGAGGATCGCCATGAATTCGAGGCCATCCTGAGACTACAAAGAGAATTCCAGGTCAGCATGGGCTAGAGCGAGACCCTACCTTGAAAAACAAAAATAAAATAAAACAAAAAGATACTAAGGTGTTAAGATTAATAAAATATTAGACGAAGTTATTTAAACAATGTAACATTCAGTTTTTCAAATAACTTATAAAACATTGTTTATCAGAGATACAGTGTTTTGGAATGATAACATTTGAAAAGTTGTTTTTGTGTTTTTTGAGGTAGGATTTCACTGTAGCCTAGGCTGACCTGGAACTCATTATGTAGTCTCAGAGTAACCTGGAACTCACAGGATTCTCATACCTTTGCCTCCCAAGTGCTGGGATTAAAGGTGTGTGTCCGGCTTGAAAAGGTTTAATTGGAAATTTGTTTTTCTTCCTTAGTATCACTGATTCCTAAAATGTTTTTTGTTTTATGTGAAACATACTGACTTCTGTCAGTACCAATAGCCACAGGAATCATAGAAGCAGATTGGAGTCTCCTGCGGGGTTTGGGCCCACATTTTGCTCCCTTGGCTTTCCTGCTTGCTTACTATGTAACCTGAGGAAGTTAAATTCAAATCTTTCCATCCTATTATTCTCAGGAAAACCTTAGAAATTTGATGATTCTTGAAAGGAAATTTGTTCAAGTTAAATGTAATTAAAGATTAATAAACTTTTAGAGATGACATTTTCTTTTTTTTTTTTTAATGAGAGGGAGCGAGAGAGAGAATTGGTACACCAGGGCATTTAGCCTCTGCAGTCGAACTCCAGGCATGTATGCCACCTACATGGATTCTTGGGAGTTGGTCAGCCTGAGCTAGAGTGAGACCCTATCTCAAAAAACAAAAAAAGCTGGGCATGGTGGCACATGCCTTTAATCCCAGCACTCAGGAGGCAGACGTAGGAGGATCACCATGAGTTCCAGGTTGCTCTGAGACTACATAATGAGTTCCAGGTCAGTCTGGGCTAGAGTGAAATCCTACCTCAAAAAAAAAAAAAAAAAACCTTTAACTGAAAAACAAACAAAATCAGGGGCCCTTACCAACCTAGAACTCAACTGATAGGTTGAACTGGCTGGCCAGTAAGCCCCAGGGATCTATGTATCTTTGCATCCCCAGCTCTGGTATGCATGACCATTCCTGACTTTTACCTTTTTTTTTGGCTTTTTCTAGGTAGGGTTTCACTCTAGTTCAGGCTGACCTGGAATTCACTATGTAGTCTCAGGGTGGCCTTGAACTCACAGTGATCCTCCTACCTCTGCCTCCCAAGTGCTGAGATTAAAGGCCTGCACCACACCACACCTGGCATATATCTTCCACTTCCTTTAAGACAAGATGTCTCATTGGCCAGGAGCTTACTGATTAGGCTAGTCTAGTTTGGCAGTCTCTGCCTCCCCAGCACTAGAATTATAGGCACATGCTATCTTACAACTGGCGTTTAAAGGGATTCTGGAGACTGAATGCAGGCCCTCATGATTGCAAAGCAAGTACTTTACCTACTGAGGTACTTCTCCAGCCCCTAAAATTAAGTTTTGGGGTGAGGGGTTGAGGTAGCCCAGGCTAACCTGGAATTCACTGTGTAGTCTCAGGGTGGTCTCAAACTCATGGCGATCCTCCTACCTGTTCCTCCCCAGTGCTGGGATTAAAGATGTGTGCCACCACACCCAGCTAAAATTACTTTTTTAATTCATATTTTTGCCTGATGTTTTAGGAAAAAATGGTAATCCAGTGGCAGAGAATTTCAGAATGGAAGAAATTAGTTTACCAGACATTGTCAGTGAAGGACAAGTAAAAGTCAGAACTCTTTATCTTTCTGTGGACCCTTACATGGTAAGAATTACAATGTTGTGATTTGCTGTAAAATAGTTTTGTGGACAGGAGAGATGGCTTAGTGGTTAAGGCACTTGCCTGCAAAGCGTCAGAACCCCAGTTCAGTTCCCTAGTATGTACATAAGTCAGATGCACAAGATGGTATATGTGTCTGGAGTTTGTTTGCCCATTCTGTTTCTATCTGCTTCTTCCTCTCTCTCTCCCCCCTCTCTTAAATAAATACACAAATAAAATATTAAAAAGGGTTTTATTTTTATATTTTTCATCTTGTTACATCAAAATATTATTGTGTAATCTATTTGATCGGTATTTGAAAACTATCTTTTTTATTAAAAAAAAATTTTTTTTTTTGTTTTTTTGAGATAGGGTCTCACTCTAGCTCAGGGTGACCTAGAATTCACTATATAGTCTCAGGGTGGCCTCGAACTCATGGTGATCCTCCTACTTCTGCCTCCCAAGTTCTGGGATTAAAGGCGTGCGCCACCATGCCAGGCCTGAAAAATATCTTTTAAAAAATTATTTATTTATTTATTCAATTATTTAAGAGAGAGAGAGAGAGAGAGAGAGAGAGAGAGAAAGAGGGAGAGAATGGTGTGCCAGGGCCTCAGCTGCTTCAACGAACTTCAGATGCATGCACCACCTTGTGCATCTGGCTTACATGGGTCCTGGGGAATTGAACCTGGGTCCTTTGGCCTTGCAGGCAAGTGCTTTAACCACTAAGCCATATCTCCCCAGCCCTGAAAAATATCTTAATACCTGTGAATTACAGATAACCTTTTTTTTTTTTTTTTCTGAGGTAGGATCTCACTCTAGTTCAGACTGACCTGGAATTCACTATGTTGTCTCAGGGTAGCCTTGAACTCATGGCAGTCCTCCTACTTCTGCCTTTGGAGTGCTGGGATTAAAGTTGTGCGCCACCACGCCCGGCTGCCTTTTTTTTTATGCGAGAACGAGCAAGCAAGCGAGAGAGAATTGGTGCACCAGGACCTCCAGCCATTGCAATTGAACTCCAGACGTGTGAACCCCCTTGTGTGCATGGCAATCTTACACACTTGTGTCAGGCTTATGTGGGACCTGGAGAATTGAACACGAGTCCTTAGACTTTGTAAGCAAGCATCTTAACCACTAAGTCATCTCTCCAACCTAGCTTCTTTTTCTTTCTTCTTTTTTTTTCTTTTTTGAAGTAGGGTCTCACTCTAGCCCCAGGCTGATCTGTAATTCACTAAGTAGTCTCAGGGTGGCTTTGAACTCACAGTGCTCCTTCTACCTCAGCCTCATCACCACATCTGGCCTCTATTTTTGCTGGGTGCAGTGGTGCATGCCTTTAATTCCAGCACTTAAGAGGTAGAAGGATCACTGAGTTCGAGGCCAGCTCCTGGGACTACAAAGTGAATTGCAGATCAGCCTAGGCCAGAGTGAGACCCTACCTTGAAAAAACTGATAAAGAATACTAATAAAAGCTCTGTTTTGTAGATTTTTTAAATTTTCCATTTACTTTTCAGCTAATCTAAATACTCATCTTCTCATATTTTCCTTTTCTTCTGTGGTGCTAGGGATTGAACCTAGGGCCTCACACATGCTAAGCATATGCTCTTCCACTGAGATATAACCCCTGGTCACTCATGCTGAACTTGTAACATCTCCTGAACCTGTCCTTCCAGAGGCTGAGTTTTCCTTTTCATTATTGGAGACATTTAGGCAAAGCCTAAAGACCTAGGTTCTACTCCCCAGGACCCACAGAGGCCAGATGCACAAGATGGTACATGCTTATAAATAAATAAATAAAAATATTTTAAACAAAACAAAAAGAGGAAGAGGAAAATCAATAATTTTTTTTTACTTTTGTTTATTTGACTAATACATATTACTTTATTACTTATACTTTTAGTCTTGGAGTCAGTTAGTAAATTGTGGCTCAGAAATACCCAACAAAATTACTTTTTGAAAAAAATATTTTTATATATTTAAGAGGTAGATATAGTGTGTGAGTATGGGCATTCCAGAGCCTCTTACCACCGCAAACAAAGTCCAGATGCATGTACCATTTTGTGCATACTTATTGGGAAATCTAACCTGGGTCATCAGGTTTTGCAAGCATGCACCTTTAACCATTGAGCCATCTCTCCAGACTCAACAAAATTATCTTGATCAATGCTTTATATTTTTCCAGCGTTGCAAGATGAATGAAGACACAGGCACTGATTACCTAGCACCTTGGCAGCTGTCTCAAGTGGTCGATGGTGGAGGTGTTGGAATTATAGAAGAGAGCAAGCACCCAAACTTGATGAAAGGCGACTTTGTGACTTCTTTTTATTGGCCCTGGCAAACCAAGGCTATTCTAGATGGGAATAGCCTTGAAAAGGTGAATAGAAATGTATCTAATTTTGTTCTGTGTACTTCTCATTTTTAATTTTTTTTTTCCCAAGGTAGGGTCTCACTCTAGCCTAGGCTGACCTGGAATTCACTGTGTAGTCTCAGGCTGGCCTCACATTCACAGCGATCCTCCTACCTCTGCCTCCCCAAGTGCTGGGATTAAAGTCATGTGCCACCACACCCAGATTTTCTTTCTTATTTATTTATTTATTTATTTATTATTTTTATTTATTTATTTGAGAGTGACAGAGAAAGAGAGAGAGAATGGGCACGCTAGGGCCTCCAGCCACTGCAAACGAACTTCAGACACGTGCACCCCCCTTGTGTATCTGGCTTACGTGGGTCCTGGGGAATCGAGCCTCAAACCTGGGTCCTTAGGCTTCACAGGCAAGCGCTTAACCACTAAGCCGTTTCTCCAGCCCTTTTCTTTCTTTTTTTAAAAAATATTTTATTTTATTTATGTATTTGAGAGAGAGAGGCAGAGGCAGAAAGAGAGAGAGAGAATATGGGTGCCCCAGGACCTCTAGCCACTGTAAATGAACTCCAGACGCATGCATCCCCTTGTGCATTTGGCTTACGGGAGTCCTGGGGAATTGAACCTGGGTCTTTTGGCTTTGCAGGCAAATAGCGTAAGTGCTAAGCCATCTCTCCAGCCCTCTTTATATTCGTCTAACTGCACAAGTGTATTGGGTTACATTCCCCAAGTTTATGCTTTCATTTAACATTAATATTACATTAAAGGTCCTGTGCCCGGGCTGGAGAGATGCCTTAGCAATAAATGTGCTTCCTGAATAGCATGAGGGACTGAGGGGAGCCTGAAACTGCCTAAATTTGAATTTCTATATCTTATGTAAAGAGCTGGGTGTGGCCATGGATGCCTATAACCCCAGTCTTGCAAAGGGGAACTGAGACCAGAGAATAGCCCAGGCTAGTGAATACAAAAATGAGACTCTAGCTCATATTAGAACAGGCTCAAATAAGAATTGGTGGAAGTGGGTTGGAGAGATGGCTTAGCTGTTAAGATGCTTGCCTGCGAAGCCTAAGGACCCAGTTTCGATTCCCCAGTACCCACTTAAGCCAGATGCACAAGGTGGTGCATGTGTCTGGAGTTGTTTGCAGTGACCCTGACATGCCCATTCTCTCTCTCTATTTGCCTCTTTATCTCTGTCAAATAAATTAAATATATATATATATATATATTTTTTTTTTTTAAAAGCCAGGCTTGGTGGTGCATGCCTTGAATCCCAGCACTTGGGAGGCAGAGGTAGGTGGATCACTGTGAGTTCGAGGCTATCCTGAGACTACATAGTGAACTCCAGGTCAGCCTGAGCTAGAGTGAGACCCTACCTCAAAAAACAAAAAACAAAACAAACAAACAAAAAACATACATATATACACACACATACATACATATACATATTAAAGGATTTATTTATTTATTTATTTGAGAGAGAAAAAATGGGTGCACTAGGGCCTTCAGCCACTGCATAAGAATTATAGACACCTTCTGCATATAGCTTACGTGGGTCCTAGGGAATCAAACTGCGGTCCTTTGGCTTTGCAGGCAAGCACCTTAACCACTAAGTCATTTCTCCAGCCCCAAATAAAATATTTTTTTAAATTTTTTTGTTTATTTTTATTTATTTATTTGAAAGCGACGGACAGAGAGAGAGAGAGGCAGATATAGACAGAGAGAGAATGGGCGCGCCAGGGCCCCCAGCCACCACAAGTGAACTCCAGACGCGTGCGCCCCCTTGTGCATCTGGCTAACGTGGGTCCTGGATAATCGAGCCTCGAACTGGGGTCCTCAGGCTTCACAGGCAAGCGCTTAACCGCTGAGCCATCTCTCCAGCCCCCAAATAAAATATTTTTAACAAAAGAATGGGTTGAAGAGCAATGGAGTGGAATACACTAAAGGGCACATACATGTGCATACAGCATACATTCCACACAACACACGTGTGCATACACATGCCACAGAAAGGTCTTGCTCCAATACGCTTACATACAGATGTAGGACTTTAATATATGAACTTGAGGGTAAGGAACACTATTGAATCCATAACAGGTAATCTCTATCTTGTCTTAAAATGGGAATTTTCTAGAATTATATTTAAAAAGTTTATGTTGGAGCTGGGTGTGATGGTGCACACCTTTAATCCTAGCACTCAAGAGGCAGAGGCAGGAGGATTGCTGTGAGTTTGAGGCCTGCCTGAGACTACATAGTGAATTGCAGGTCAGCCTAGGCTAGAGCAAGATCCTGCCTTGTTGGGGGGGAGGGGAGTATTTTCTGGGTTTCAGAGTTGGCTCAGCAGTTAAAGGCTTTTGCTTGAAAAGCCTGATAACCCAGGTTTGATTCCTTAGTACACATGTAAAAGCCTGATTCACAGGGGGGCACATGCATCTGGAGTTCATTTGCAGTGGCAAGAGGCCCTGTCATGCCCATTCTTTCCTTCTCTCTCTCTGCTTGTAAGTAGATTAATTAAAATTGTTAAAAAGTGTATTGTTTTATTTCAGGTAGACCCACAACTTGTGGATGGACACCTTTCATATTTTCTTGGAGCTATTGGTATGCCTGGTTTGACTTCCTTAATCGGGGTAGAGGAAAAAGGCCATATATCAGCTGGTTCCAAGCAGACAATGGTTATCAGTGGAGCAGCAGGTGCTTGTGGATCCTTGGCTGGGCAGGTAAAATTTCCAGGAATTATTTGATTTTCCTAAAAAAAAAAAGTAGTCATAAGTAAAATGTCTGGATACATTTACTTAGTTTAAAATATAGAATCGAGCCAGGTGTAGTGGCACATGCCTTTAATCCCAGCACTCAGGAGGCAGAGGTAGGAGGATCACCATGAGTTCGAGGCCACCCTGAGACTACAGAGTCAATTCCAGGTCAGCCTGAGCTAGAGTGAAACCCTACCTTGAGAAACAACAACAACAAAAAAAAGAATTTGTGGGCTGGAGAGATTGCTTAGTGGTTAAGGTGCTTGCCTACAAAGCCTAGTGACCCTAGTTTGATTCCCTAGTTCCCATGTAAAACTAGATGCACAAAGTGGTGCATTTGTCTGAAGTACATTTGCAATGGCTGGAGGCCCTGGTGTGCTCTTCTGTCTCTCGGTCTTTCTTCTATCTCTCTCTGCTTGCAAGTAGGTAAATATCTTTTTTGGTGTTTCTTTTTTCAAGGTAGGGTCTTGCTGTAGTCCAGGCTGACCTGGAATTCACTATGTATAGTCTTAGGGTGGCCTTGAACTCATGGTGATCCTCCCTCCTTGGGATTGAAGTCGTGAACCACCATGCCCAGCTAATTTTTTTTTTCCTGTCTTTTTGAGGTAGTGTCTCACTCTAGCCCAGGCTGACCTGTAATTCACACAGCGATCCTCCTCTGACCTCTGTCTCCTGAGCACTGGGATTAAAGGCATGCACTACCATACCCAGCTAATAAATATTTTTTAAACAAAGTTAAAAAAATTGAGGGCTTGAAGGGCTGTAGAGTTTGCTCAATGGTTAAAGACACTTACTTACAAAGTCTAACAGCCTGGGTTCAATTCCCCATTACCCATGTAAAGTCAGACACACAAAGTGGCAAATTTGTCTGGAGTTCATTTACAGTGGCGCAAGGCCCTAATGTACCCATTCTCTCTCCTCTGTCTCTCAAAAATAAAAATATGTTTTTAAAAATTGAGGGCTTGGCAGAAGAGATGGCTTAGTGGTTAAGACACTTGCTTGTGAAGCCTAAGGACCCAGGATCAGTTTCCCAGGAAGGACCCATATAAGCCAAATGCACAAGGTGGCACACATATCTGGAGTTCGTTTGCAGTGACTTGAGGCCCTGGTGCACCCATTCTCTCTGTATCTGCCTCTTCCTCTCTCTTTCTCAAATAAATAAATAAATTTTTTTTTTTTAAAAAAAGAGGAATAAAACTTAAAAAAAAAAAAAAAAAGGAGGGCTTGAGGGCCTGGACAAATGGCTCAGCAGTTAAGACGTTTGTCTGCAAAGCCTGACTATCTGGGTTTGATTCCCCAGTAACCATGTAAAGCCAGATGCATAAGGTGGTTCATGCATTTGAAGTTTGTTTGCAGTAGCTGGAGGCCTTAGTGTGCCCATTTTCTCTCTGTTTTTCTTCTATCTCTGTCTACTTACAAATAAATTTTAAAAAATAATTAGGCTGGGCGTGGTGGTGCACACCTTTAATCCCAGCACTAGGGAGGCAGAGGTAGGAAGATTGCCATGAGTTCAAAGCCACCCTGAGACTACATAGTGAATTCCAGGTCAGCCTAGGGTAGAGCAAGACCCTACCTTGAAAAATAAAACAAACAAAAATTTGAACAGATCATGTCATTATTTCACACATTTCTAATAGAAATAATGTTATCTATTTAGATTCTGTTAATAGCATGAAAAATAAAGATTTTTGTGCCTCATTCTTTGTTACCCAAAGCAGATGTACTAAATGCTGGAGCATTTCTGTCATCTTTACAGGGATGGGAATCCTAGAGACCTGACCAGAATTCCTTAAATTAAAAGACAAATAAGGGTTTGGGGTGCAGATCAGTGATAGATCACTTGCTAAGCATGCATAAGATCCTAGGTTCAGTTCTGGCACTAGATAACAACAGTAACAAAACCATAAAATCAAATATATATATGTATGTATGTATGCTCCTTTTTTTTATTTTATTTTATTTTTTTTTTTTTTGAGGCAGGCCCAATAGACTGGCCTTTTCTTTTATGCAAGAGTGAGTGAGAGAGAGAAAATTGGCACATCAGGGCCTCCAGGCATTGCAGTCAAACTCCAGACAAGTGTGTCCCCTGTGCACATGTGTGGCCTTGCACATTGGCATCATTTTGTGCGTCTGGCTTATGTGGGACCTGGAGAGTCAAATGTAAGTCCTTAAGGTTTTGCAGGCAAGCACCTTAACCACTAAGCAATCACTCCAACCCTATTTTATTTTTTATTTTTTGGTTTTTCGAGGTAGGGTCTTGTTCTAGTCCAGGCTGACCTGGAATTCACTTGGTGGCCTTGAATTCAGGGTGGCCTTGTACTCACAGTGATCCTCCTACCTCTGCCTCCCAAGTGCTGGGATTAAAGGCATGTGCTACCACACCTGGCTCTTTTTTTATTTAGTGTGTGTTGATGTTCATATATGTGGAAGCCAGATGTCGATGCCAAGTATCTCCCCAGCCCCAGGAAGCATTTATTGACTTGTAGAAATGCAAATATTTTGATATAATTTTACAAAATTTTATAAAATTAGGCTATGTTGTGGGAATTGTTGAAACAAAATATTTCATTGTATCTGTGATTTGTGTTCTTTACAGGCCTGAAAAAAATGAATTATTAAAATGATGTGTGGATGTGATTAATTTAATTTTGTTTATTTTTTTAATATATTTATTTATTTATTTTTGGTTTTTTGAGGTAGGGTCTCACTCTAGCCCAGGCTGACCTGAAATTCACTATAGAGTCTCAGGGTGGCCTCGAACTCACAGAAATCATCCTACCTCTGCCTCACGAGTGCTGGGATTAAAGGCGTGCGCCACCACGCCTGGCTTAATTTTGTTTATTTTATTTTATTTTATTTTATTTTTTTAAGGTAGGATTTCACTCTAGCCCAGGCTGACCTGGAATTCACTATATAGTTTCAGGGTGGCCTTGAACTCAAGGGTATCCTCCTGAGTGCTGGGATTATAGGCATGTGACACCACACCCGGCCAATTTTATTTTTTTTAGGGATGATATTGTCCGCCTTCATCACTTTATTTTGTTTCAAGTTTCTTTTAGCTAGAAGCAATGTAATCTAGCCTAAATTATTATGAATATTCTCCTATACTTGCAATATCCTAATGTATACTTTCACATTTGTACATTTGTGTGGGTACTAAGCCATTTAATTTTCAAATTTTCCCTCCCTAGATTGGCCGTTTGCTGGGCTGTTCCAGAGTGGTGGGAATTTGTGGATCACAAGAAAAATGCCTCCTTTTGACCTCAGAACTGGGGTTTGATGCTGCAATTAATTATAAAAAAGGGAGTGTGGCAGAACAACTCAGAGAAACATGCCCAGCAGGGAGTGGATATTTATTTTGACAACGTTGGTGGTGACATCAGTGATACGGTGATAAGTCAGGTTGTTTGCTGATTTGTTTCTGTTACAAATTTGATACTGCTAATCTTTTTTGCCTGATACTGAGGGGGAAGAAACTATAAGACTATAGGGTTTCAGCAGTTGGGAGGTAGGGGGCTCACTGTGAGTTCAGGGCAGCCCAGAACTACAGAGTGAGTTCCAGGTCAGCCTTGGCTAGTGAAACCCTACCTCAGAAAAACAAAAACAAACAAACAAGCAAGCCCCAAAAAGTATAAAATTCATTGTAACAAATCGCATGATGATCATTATTGTATTTAAGTTTACATCAAGGCTTGGTGATACCTGCTTCCATTTGATTACAGATATGTATTCTAAATTTCACTTTCAGCCCTTCTTGCCTAGCAGTAGTATGTCTTCATTTTCAGTTTATTTTTGTGAAAAATTATAGCTGCTTTTTTTTTTTTTTTTTCAATTTGTGGCCTTGAACTCTCAGCAATCCTCCTACCTCTGCCTCCCAAGTGCTGAGATTAAACGCATGCACCACCACGCCTAGCTATAGCTGCATTATTTCTTTATTATTTATTTATGTATTTATTTTGGATTTTCAAGGTAGGGTCTCACTCTAGCTCACGCTGACCTGGAATTCACTGTGTAGTCTCAGGGTGCCCTTGAACTCATGGTGATCCTCCTACCTCTGTCTCCCGAGTACTGGGATTAAAGGTGTGTGCCACTATGCGCGGTTTGTTTAATTTTTTTAGAGAGAGAGAGAGAGAGAATTAATGCGCCAAGGCCTCAGCCACTGCAATCAAACTCCAGACACTTGTGCCACCTCAGGGGCATGTGCAGCCTTGTGCATGTGTCACCTTTGTGTGTGGCTTTCATGGGATCTGGAGAGAGCTCAAACATGGGTCCTTAGGCTTCACAAGCACATGCCTTAACCACTAAGCCATCTTTCCAGCCCAGCTGCAATTTTATTTTTTCTTTTGAGGTAGGGTCTCATTCTAGCCCAGGCTGACCTAGAATTCACTATGTAGTCTCAGGGTGGCCTTGAACTCATGGGGATCCTCCTACCTCTCCTCCCAAGTGCTGGGATTAAAGGCATGTGCCACCAAGCTTCCAGCTGCATTTTTTAAATGGTGAAGTTGTGACCTGTGGGTTCCTGTGTCCTCCGCCAAGGTTCCCCCGAAATCATCTCAGTCAACCGTGGAGACCAAGGTTGTACGCGCAGAATCACTCCCAGGAGTCAGTTTTGGTGAACAGCTCTCGTCAGGGAAATGGATTTATAAGCATCTGAGGGCGGGAAGAGGGCCCTAAGGGGATTGGTGGGTTTAAAGGTTGCTAGCCTAAGCAGGGCGTGGTGGCACATGCCTTTAATCCCTGCACTGGGAGGCAGAGGTAGGAGTATCGCCATGAGTTCGAGGCCACCCTGAGACTACATAGTGAATTCCAGGTCAGCCTGGGCCAGAGTGAGACCCTGCTTTGAAAAACCAAAGACAGGCGTCGTGGCGCACACCTTTAATCCCAGCACTTGGGAGGCAGAGTAAGGAGGATCGCCTAGAGTTCGAGGCCACCCTGAGACTACATAGTTAATTCCAGGTCAGCCTGGACCAGAGTGAGACCCTACCTCGAAAATCCGAAAACAAAACAAAACAAAGAAAGGTTGCTAGCTTATGCCTAATATGGGGACATTTGTCCCAGCACATAGGCAAGGGAATGTATGCATATAGGGAGTTTCCTAGGCAACTGGCCAAAAGCCACAGGGCTATGGGCAAAGCCTAAATTCAGGTGTGCTGGACTTGGAGAGGGAGTGGCCTCCTGCAGCCCGCAGGGTCCTTAGCTGTGCCTGGCAGCTCAGGCCCCTCTCCTGAAGGCTCCAGCCTGTGCCTGGCAGTGCCTGACAGTGACCCCTAACTTACCACTAACTACCTCACAGTCCTGGCCCCTGAGTTTAGGTAGGGAAATGTTTTCATAGATTACAGATATTTGTGTATTTTTATAGGCAATATAATAAAATACCCTCACTACTACAATGCATAGCCCTATTATATAATATGTAAAATGATTTCAAGTTGAGGATAAGTTATTTAACTAGAAAGAGATATACTACTGCTACTAATAAGGGTAGCAACACTGATGATACCTAATGTAGTTCTTTTGCTGATTACCAAACTTTTTTGTTTTATATTTCTTTGGAATTATTTCTAGGTAATTAACACTTTTATTTTTTTTCTTTTCAAATTTTTTTTCTTAACAACTTCCACGATTATAAAAAAATCCCATGGTAATTCCTCCCTTCCCCCACCCCCTTTCCTCTTTGAAACTCCAGTCTCCATCATATCTCCTCCCCCTTTCAATCAGTCTTTTTTTTTTTTTTTTTTTTTTTTTTTGATGTCATGATCTTTTCCTCCTATTATGATGGCCTTGTGTAGGTAGTGTCAGGCACTGTGAGGTCATGGATATCCAGGCCATTTTGTGTCTGGGGGGAGCACGTAATTAACACTTTTAAATACATATAATGGGTAAATCTTGAAAACAAATCCAATTAACTGGCAATAAAGTATTAAATATAGTGATCAAGTGGGCTTTCATTGATGCATCCATAAAAACTATAAATAAGAAAGGCATCTAAAGGTGTAATCATCATTTTTTCTCTGAACAGATGAATCAGAATAGCCACGTCATCTTGTGTGGTCAAATTTCGCAATATAATAAAGATGTACCTTATCCCCCCCCTCTGCCCCCAGATGTAGAAACAATCCGGAAGGAAAGAAACATCACAAGGTTTGTTTTTCTTTATTGCATGTGTGTCTGTGTAGGTGGGTGTGCACATATGTGCATGGGTATGTAGAGGCCAGAGGCTGACATCAGCGGTCCTCATCTGTCATTCATATATATATATATATATATATTTTTTTTTTTTTTTAGGGGGGGGGTTTCGAGGTAGGGTCTCACTCTAGCCCAGGCTGACCTGGAATTCACTATGGAGTCTCAGGGTGGCCTCGAACTCATGGCAATCATCCTACCTCTGCCTCCCAAGTGCTGGGATTAAAGGCGAGCGCCACCACGCCTGGCTTCTCATCTGCCCTTTATTTACTGAAAGCAGGTATCTCTCCTGAACGCAGCTCACTAATTCAGCTAAACTAGTCATCTTGCTCTGGGAAATGTCTTGTCTTCCTCTCCTGAGCTTTGGGATTACAAGCAGTCTGCCACATATGTCTGGCATTTTTGTGGGTGCTGGGGATCGAAACTCAGGTTGGCCCCTTTGTGCAGCAAGTGCTTTATCCACTGAGCCATCACTCCAGACCCACAAGGTGTATTCTTTCCCTTTGCCCTTATTACCCCTTTGAAGGGAGGTTACATTTCACTGGTATATTTGAAATCTATTATTCTTTCTTCATTTGCACTTTTTACTTTTTTGATAAAATTTGGGAAAAAATATATATATTATATTATATAAATATATATTTATATTATTACATTATATAAATATATTTATATATATTTTTAACATATGTGTATATGCATATAATATATATATAATTTGTGTGTGTATGTTTAGGTAAGATAGTTTGTGGTGTGGGTGTGGGTGGTAGTATACTTATGCATATGCCACTTGCGTGTATGCAGAGGCCAGAGGAGGATGTCTGGTGCCCTTCCTTTATCTCTCATCTGCTTATTTCTTTGAGACAGAGTCTTTCACTGAACCTAGAGCTGCTGTTTTTCAGTCTGAGTGGCTGACCAGTGAGCCCCAGCAATTCTTCAGTCCCCGTTCCCTACAGGACTGGGGTTACATACACATGTGATAATGCCTAGTTGTTTATGTGGGTGCTGGGGATTAAAGTCAGGGCAAATCAGGCCCTCATACTTGGCTAGCAAACTCCCTGTGCCATCTCCCCAGTTTAAAAGTATATATATATATTTTTTTTCATTTATTTATTTATGAAACACAGAGAGAAAGAATGGGCACACCAAGGTTTCTAGCCACTGCAAATGAACTCCAGATGCATGTGCCACCATGTGCATCTGGTTTACATAGGTTCTGGGGAATAGAACCTGGAACCTTAGGCTTCACAGGCAAATGCCTTAATCACTGAGCCATCTCTGCAGCTCTGAAGTATGTATTTTTATTTTATTTTAGTTTTTTATTTGAGACAGAGAAAGAGGCCAAGCGAGAAAGAATGGGCATGCCAAGGCCTTCATTTGCTGCAAGCGAATTACAGACGCTTGTGCCCCCTTGTGCACATGTGTGACATTGCATGCTTGTGTCACTGTATGTCTGGCTTACGTGGGACCTGGAGATTCAAACATGAGTGTGTGTGTATTTTTTTTTTTTGTTTGTTTGTTTTACAAAGTAGGGTCTTGCTCTAGCCCAGGCTGGCCTAGAATTCACTGTGTCATCTCTGGGTGGCCTTGAACTAACGGCTGGGATTAAAGGCGTGCACCACCACCTTCAAAGTATATAATTTTTTTATTTTTTATTTGGTTTTTTGAGGTAGGGTCTCACTGTGGCCCAGGCTGACCTGGAATTCACTATGTAGTCTCAGGGTGGCCTCGAACTCACGGTGATCCTCCTACCTCTGCCTCCCGAGTGCTGGGATTAAAGGTGTGCGCCACCACGCCCAGCAAAGTATATATTTTTAAACTGGTTTACAATTTAAATTTTAGATAACTATGTCCTAGAAAACTTACACTTGCTGGCTTTGAATAGTTTAGATTAGGTAATGTGAATGTGGGAAAAGGATGTTTATGTACATAAATTTAAAAAAATCACAATACTATTGCCAAATGAAGTTATAGATGATAAGCAGACAAGCAGTGGAAGTTTAGTGTACTTAAACTTGTAACAACAACCTAAAACTATATCTAACTAGACTTAGTGTGGTTAATTTAAGGATTAACAGGTATCAGAGTTTTGGAAGACTTGATTTTGGGTTCTTATTCTTATTTTACTGCTGTCTGATCATTATCCTTTTCTTCCCTACCTACAGAGACAGATTTATGGTATTAAATTATAAGGATAAATTTGGGCCTGGAATTCTACAGCTGAGTCAGTGGTTTAAAGAAGGAAAACTAAAGGTAAAGCTCTTTCTTTACACACATAACACACAGTGATGTTACTAACTACTAAGATTAGAAAATGAGAAAATAGGGTTGGAGAGATGGCTTAGTGGTTAAGGCGTTTGCCTGTAAAGCCAAAGGATCCCGGTTTGATTCTCCAGGACCCACGTAAGCCAGATGCACAATGGGGGGGCGCATGTGACTGGAGTTCATTTACAGTGGCTAGATGCCCTGGTGTGCCCATTTTCTCTCCCCCCCCCTTCTCTCAAATAAATAATATATATATTTTTTAAAAACAGAAAAATGAGAAAATAGGGAAAATGAAAAAAAAATCAATTGATAGGAAACTTTTCTTAGCCACCTACATGATAAAGAACTTAACACTAAATCTACCTGTTTTGATTTACAGATCAAGGAGACTATGATGAATGGATTGGAAAACATGGGAGGTAAGGTGAATGTAGATTTATTATATGTGTGTGCTCAGCACATTTTTTTTTTTGGTCCTAGAGATTGAACCTATGACCTCTTGTGTTAAACATACCCTTCCATTGTTGTGCTACACTCAATTTTTCTCTCTTTCCTTCTTTTGCCCATGTTGAGGATCAGTATCTGAAGGGTTTTTTGTTTGGAATTGTACCCAGGGCTTTGTGGAATGCTCAGCAAGACCTCCCTCACCGAGCTAATTTGCTAGGCCATGCTTTTTCCCTTGTCTCACTTCTCTCCCTACCCTTACCCCTTTCTAGGTCTCTCATATCCCAGGCTGGCTTAATTCTTTTGGTTCCACCTACCAAGTGCTAGGATTATAAGCATGCACCATTGCATCCAGCTTATTTTATTTTTTAATAATTTACTTCTGGCCTGGAGATATAGCTCAGTTGGTAGAGTGCTTAATTACCATGGACAAAACTCTGGATTTGACCCCTAGCACCACATGAACTGAGCAAGGTGGTACACCACCTGTAATCCCAGTGCTCAGGTGGTAGAGGCAGGAGAATCAGTAGTTCAAGGTTGCCATGTGTGGTGGTGCACACCTCTTTAATCCCAGCACTCAGGTGGCTGAAGTAGGAGGATTGCCATGAGTTTGAAACTAGAGTGTGTTACCAGGTCAGTCTGGGTTAGAGTGAGACCCTACTTCAAAAAAAACATAAAAAACAAAAAACTTGTCCTACATTAAGTTACCTTAACTATTATAAAAGAACACCATTAAAGTTGATGTTGGTGGTTTTTTTGTTTGTTTGTTTGAGATAGAGTCTCACTCTAGTCCAGGCTGACCTGGAATTCACTATGTAGTCTCAGAGTAGCCTCAAACTCACAGCAATCTTCCTACCTCTGCCTCCCAAGTGCTGGGATTAAAGGCGTGTGCCACTATACCTGGCTTTTTATTATTTATTTTTTATTTTTTTATTGTTAGTTTTAAGAGGTGCATTAGTGACTTTTCAAAATACCTGACAGACAACTTAGGGCACTATTTATTTTGCTCATGGTTTTAGAGAATTCAGTCTATGGTCACCTGGCCTCATGCACTTGGCTAGGGCAGATCATCATGGTGAAAGGAGTATGTGGAGGAATTCTTACCTCATGATGGACAGGAAGCATAAAGGAAGATAAGGAGGGGCCAGAGGTAAAATACACCAAGGGCCCAGCCTCAGTGACCTACTTCCAGCTAAACCCCATTTCTCATAATTTCTATAGCCTAATAATACCACTAACTCAGGGGCACATTTCATATTTGAACTATATCAAGAGGCATTGTTTCACATTTCAAATTGTAAAGTATTTCTTTATACGCACACATATATGTATATGTATGATTTTATATATATATATATAAAATATATATTATATAATATATATTATATGATACATACATTATATAATATATATAGATATATAAATATATTACATATGTTTATATAATATATATACTTTTATATAAATATAAACATATTTATATATAATATATGATTAATAATATAATTATATATTATATGAATACATATAAATATATTACATATATTATATAATATATATAAAGTATTTCTTTATACACACATATATGTATATGTATGTATGATTTTATATATATATGAAAAAGAGAATGGGCACACCAGGACCTCCAGCCACTTGCAAATGAACTCCAGACACATGTGCCACCTATGCTTATGTGGGTACTGGGGACTCAAACCTGGGTCCTTAGGCTTCACAGGCAAATACCATCTCTCTAGCCCATCAAATTGTGAAGTATTTCTTAAGGATCTCACATAGCTTATAAAAATGTAAGGAACGCTGGAGAGATGGCTTAGCAGCTAAGACATTTGCCTGTGAAGTCTAAGGACCCAGGTTTGATTCCTCAGTACCCATGCAAGCCAGATGCACAGGGTGGCGCATGCATCTGCAGTTCCTTTGCAGTAGCTGGAGGCCCTGATGTGCCCATTCTCTCTCTCTCTCAAATAAATAAATAAATAAAGTAAGTAAGGAATATGAGAGTTATTTAGGCTTTAGGTAACTTTTCAGATAAAGTGCTACTGAGGAATCAAAATTGTATTTATCAGCTTTCCAGTTTTCTTTTGCTTAACACAGGTTTAAGTATTTTGTTCATTTCAAATAAAAACATTTAAATTAAGCTGATTATTTTTTGAGGTATTTATTTATTGACAACTTCCATAATTGTAGACAATATCCCATGGTAATTCCCTCCCTCCCCCCACTTTCCCCTTTGAAACTCCACTCTTCATCATATCCCCTCCCCCTCTCAATCAGTCTCTTTTTTTTTTTTTTTGGTTTTGCGAGGTAGGGTCTCACTCTAGTTCAGGCTGACCTGGAATTCACTATGTCATCTCAGGGTGGCCTCCAACTCATGGTAATCCTCCTACCTCTGCCTCCCAAGTGCTGGGATTAAAGGCGTGCACCACCACGCCCGGCTTAGTCTCTTTTATTTTGATGTCATGATCTTTTCCTCCTATTATGGTGGTCTTGTGTAGGTAGTGTCAAGCACTGTGAGGTCTTGGATATCCAGGCTATTTTGTGTCTGGAGGAGCACATTGTAAGGAGTCCTACCCTTCCTTTGGCTCTTGGAAGGTGAGCTAGAGATATTTCAGTGCTGAGCTCTCTGTCACTTCTCAGCACCATGGTGCCTTCTGAGTCATCCCAAGGTCACTGCCATCTGAAAAGAGAAGCTTCTCTAACCAGAAGTGAGAGTAGCATTAATATATGGGTATGAACATTAAGAGAAGTGCTTACTGGGCAGTTTGGTGAACATAGTATATACATTTAGCCAGACACCAGCAGATGTTACACCCCTAGGGCTCATGACTACCCATGTTGTAGGATTTTAGTATTAGGGATGTATTCTCTCCCATGGAGCGGGCCTCCAGTCCAATTAGAGAGTGATTGGTTTCCCCCATAACAGACATGCCTCCTATTGGCTCATTTGGCCAAATTTAAGGCTTGCAGTGTACACTGTTGGTTATCTTCACTGTTGATTTTTCTCTCTTCCATTGAACTGCATGCAGCATGGCTTTTTCCAGCTTTCTGTCAGCTGGTCTACATGGAGATGGTTTTCAGCTCTAAGATGACTATTTAAAAAAAATTGTGTGTATGTATGTGTGGTACATATGTGTGTGCAGGTGCCAGTTCACATGTGCATGTGGAGGTTAGAGGTGTCAGGCGTCTTCTTCCATTGTTCTCCAGCTTGTTTATTGAGAAAGGTCTCTCACTGAACTCAGAATTCATCAATTCAGCTAGACTCATTACCCAGTGAGCCCTAGGGGGATCTTCCTGTCTCCACTTCCCCAGCTCTGGGATTACAGGTACAGGCTACCAGATCTGACTTTTACATGAGATGCTAGTGATACAAAGTTATGTCATCATGCCTAAGCCAAGCATTTAACTGATTGAGCCATCTCCCTAACCTGAAAGAATATATTTCTTCTTCTCCCCAGGTAGAGTCTCCCTCTATATCCCAGGCTGAGCTGGAATTCACTATGTAATCTCAGGGTGGCCTTGCATTCATGGTGATCCTCCTACCTCCACCTCCTGAGTACTGGGATTAAAGGTGTGTGCCACCATGCCCATCTTCTGAAACAATTTAATATATTTAAAACCAATGTCTCCTTCCCAAATGCTAGTGGTAGACCTACAGGAGTGAACCATGATGCCTGGTTTATGTAGTGTGGAGCACTGAACCTAAGGCCTCATGCATGCTAGGCAGAACTCTATCAATTTAGCTACATCCATACTTTTAACAGTTTTCAAAATGTTAATTGGGGGCTAGGTAGATAGCTCATTGGTTAAGAGCACTTGCTGCTTAAGCATGAGGGTCTTTAGTGAAGAAACCACCAAGCTGAACTCCCCAGAATGCTTTTAAGAAGCTGTGTGTGGCCATGAACACCCCTATCCACTAGCAGATGGCAGGATTGGAAGGACGGAGATGGACAGCAGCTCCAGGTTGCATCTCAAGGAAATATGTGATAAACAGTAAGAAAAGAACACCCAATGTTCTATGGCTTCCATAAGCCTGTGCATGGGGTATGTGCAGCCAAGTATACACACCACCCATCACATACAACTATACCACACACATGCAAAAAATAAAAATAAAGGCAAAATATTAATTGGATTAGTTTGTGTTTTACTTGGAGTTTCTCTTGATTTTTTTGAGATAGGGTCTCCTTGTTTTCTTTGTTTTTCAAACAAGGTCTTAATACATAACCCTCTTCATCACCTTCCAATTTTTTTTTTTTTTTTTTTTGAGATAGGGTCTTGCTCTAGCCCAGGCTGATGTGGAATTGACTGTGCAGTCTCAGGATGGCCTTGAACTCATGGCAATCCTCCTACTTCTGCCCCGTAAGTGCTGGGACTAAAAGCATGTGCCACCACACCTGGCCTCCAATTTTTTTTTTTTAAGAGAGAATTGGTATTCCAGGGCCTCAGTTACTGCATTTGAACTCCAGACACTTGTGCCACCTAGTGGGCATGTGCAACCTTGCGCTTGCCTCACCTTTGTGCATTTGGCTTACACGGAATCTGGAGATTCAAACATGGGTCCTTAGACTTTGCAGGCAAGCACCTTAACCACTAAGCCATCTCTCCATCCCCCAACTCTATTTGTGTGTGTGTGTGTGCATGCATGCATGTGTACATGTGTGGTGAGTGCACATGCGTGCAGATATGTATACCCCATCTGAGGACAGAGGACATCAAGCTTCCTTTTGTTGCCTTATTTACTTGAGAACCTGGGGCTCAGTGTTATCAGTTAGACTGGCTGCCCAGTGAGATCCAGTTATATATTGTAACCCTGCAGCATGTGTGTGTTGTGTGTGGGGGGGGTCACACTTTTTTTTTTTTTTTGAGGTAGGGTCTTACTCTAGCCCAGGCTGACCTGGAATTCATTATGTAGTCTCAGGGTGGCCTTGAACTCAGCAATCCCCTACCTCTGCCTCCTGAGTGCTAGGATTAAAAGTGTGCGCCACCACACCCAGCTCACACTTGGCTTTTTACATTGGTGCTGGGATCAAACTCAGGTCCTCATGCTTGTGCAATCAATGCTGTTACCCACTGAGCCATCTTCCCAATCGTTTCTTCATACTTTTTGAGACGGAGTCTTTTTAACCTGTGATCTTCCTACCTCAGCCTCCAGAGTACTGGATTACACATGTAAGCCTTAAGAGTTTCCATGTTTAATATGAAAAATCACTGAGCAGGCCACCCTGACACCATACAGTGAATTCCAGGTCAGCCTGAGCTACAGTGAAACCCTACTTTGGAAAACAAGAAAAAAAATCACTGAGTAAATTATTCAAATTAATTTTATGTCTGAATATTATCTTTTTTTTCTTTTTTCCAGCTGCATTCCAGTCCATGATGACAGGAGGTAATGTCGGAAAGCAGATAGTCTGCATTTCAGAAGATAGTTCTTTATAATCTCTGTACATCTTCATGGAGGAAACTTTTCACACATTTCATTTTGCACAGATCTTCAAAACAGATTAAAAAATCTTAGTAAAAATTACTAAACATAGGTGGTATTATTTTTGGTTACATAACTTCTGCATCACAAGTTCTACATCTAACAAAATTACTTACAATAGATTGAAATGATTTTTCGTTTTTTTGTGCCAAGATCTCTTGAAATCCACTATGGCTTCAAACCTGTAATCCTTGTGCCCCAGTGCTCATGAGTACAGGGGTTACAGGCATGTGCCACTATACCCAATCACATTTCTTAATTTCTTTTTTGAGACAGTCTGTTATGTAGCCCAGGTTGGGCCTAAGCCAAATCCTCAGCCTCCCAACTGCTAGGATTACAGGCGTTTGCCACCATGCCTAGCTACCTTTTGTTAAAACTATTGCATATTTTGTATGCGATATTCTGAAACTACGGAGATTTCATGTAACTGTTAATGGAATATGTATGTATGTACATACATACACACAATAAAGTATTAATCTCTACTTTTAAATTTTTGGCGGTATGTGTTCATGTGAATGTATACATGTGTGTGGAAGTCAGAGGATAACTTTGAATAGCAGTCCTTACCTTACACCTTGTTTTTAGGCAGGGTCTCATTGTTCACTGCTCCATTCTCCAGGCATGCTGGTGTAAGGGTCCGAGAATCATTGAAGAAAGACCCCGGACTCAAATAGTATGTAAAAGCAAAGAGCGTTTATTCTGCAGAATCAGCCAGCATGCGGGTCAACCATTCACACAAAATGGCGACCCTGAGAGGAGCACGTAGGCCCCTTTTAAGCACAGCTAGGGGACTCTTAGGAGGGTTAGGTCATCTTCTAATGTGATTGGCTAAGCAAGCAGCAGTTACATTTGTACACCTTTGATTGGCTGTAGCCCAGATTTTACCATCCTTGGACATATTTAGACATGTTTTAGAGACTTTGCAGAGCTGACTCAGCCCTGGAGCTCGCTATCTCAGGCAAGTCCTTTCCTGGTCATAGTCCAGAGGTATTGCAGGAACTGTCTCAGGCCCCTGGGTGGCTATCTTCCCTGCCACACATGTCAGGGTCGCTGTTGATTAACAGCCCTTTGTTTGTGGTTTTTCCCAGAAGTCTTACCTGCCTCTGGGAAACTGAAACGTAGGCCTAGCTGTAAACTGGAGCAAATTTGATCCTATCACTGGCTTGTGAGCCTCCAGGCAATTCTGTCTCCCCCTCCTTGCCATAGGTGTGCTCATGCATCTGGTTTTTTATGTGGGTTCTAGGTATCCAAACACAGGGACTCATACTTGTGAGGCAAGCACTTTATACACTGAACCACTTCCCTAGCTCAATTTCTGTTAGTTTACAACTGATTAAGCATTCTACTATTCTAAGTGATAAGCAGTTAGTCAACATTTGTTGAAGTGGAAAAATTTTGTAGGATTTTTTTTTTCCCCAGGTAGGGTCTCATTCTAGCTCATGCTGTCATGAACTCACTCAGTAGCCCCAGACTGACCTTGAACTCAGATCTATCCTCCTACCTCAGCTTCCCCATTACTAGGACTAAAAGCATGTGCCACCATGCCTGGTATTCCATGATTTGTTTTTTTCAAAGGTAGGTTCTTCCTGTAAGCCCAGGCTAACCTGAAAATCACTCTGCAGTCCCAGGCTGGCCTTAAACTCACAGTATTCTACCTCTGCCTCCTGAATGCTGGGATGAAAGGAATGTGCCATCACACCTGGCTCATTCCATGATTTTTAAGCTGAAACTTGTTAGTATGCATTTGGGTTTGCCTCCCAAGTGCTCAGATTAAAGGCAACATGCCTGCCTCAATCCATGAGTGTAAAAAATACTTTATTAATTTATATGAAAAAGAGAGAGGGCAAGGGGGAGAGAGGATGGGTTCTCCAGGGCCTCCAGTCCCTGCACATGAACTCCAGACGCATGCACCATCTGTGCATCTGGCTTACGTGGGTACTAGGGAATTGAACTTGGGTCCTTAGGCTTTGCAGGCAAGTGCCTTAACAGCTAAGCCATCTCTCTAGTCCTCATTCCACTATTTTTAAGCTGAAATTTAGTATTAGAATTGGGATGGCCTTTTCATATTACAGATGATAAAAGTATGTTTCAGGGTTAGGGACAGTATTGGGCATGTTCAGCACTTGTGGAACAATTTGGGGGGTAATAGAGCAGAAGCTTTGGGTTGGAAATGGTATGAAAAGATGGAAACTGGGTCAACTGAGTTAAAGGTATGCTCAAGAGACCAGATTTTCAGCCTAACAACCAGTATATATTATAAAAGCATGTGCTTATTTTAGATTATTTTAGGCACACGCACCCTATCAAACAAACAGTTATAAACATGAGAGGGCAAACAGAAACACTATTTGTAATTGCACAGATTAAAGACAAAATGCACCAGAAGCATTTGTTTGCAGCAGAAAGAGACCCTGGCATGCTCCCCACACACACCCACATGCAAATAAATACCAAAAAAGACCCAGAGATATACCTTTAAGTTATATTAATTGCAACCAACCCTTTAGAACAGTAAAACTGAAGATGTTTTTATTTTGTATTTTTTTTTGTTTGTTTGTTTGTATTCTCGAGGTAGAGGTCTCACTCTAGCTCTAGCTCAGGCTGACCTGGAATTCACTATGTAGTTTCAGACTGGCCTTGAACTCATGGCGATCCTCCTACCTCTGCCTCCCACCCAAGTGCTGGAATTAAAAGCATGCACCACCACGCCTGGCCTACTTTGCAAAAATTTTTATTGACACCCTGATCTGATCATAATCCCTTCCCATCGTTCTCTCCTATCTCTACCCTTCCACTGAACCACTGCTTTCCAACTAGTCCTTCTGAAGATATTTTTCTGAGTGTGGTTTATGGTCACCTGTCTACACAATGTTCTTTTGGCATCTGGCATATATGGGTCCTGGGGAATCAAACCTGGGTTCTTAGGTTTCACAGCCAAGCACCTTAACTGCTAAGCCATCTCTACAGCCCCTTATTTAATTTCCAGACAAGGTCTTGCTACGTATGTCTGTGGCTTGGTACTCACGTATGCAAACCCCTCAGCCTATCTACTAAGTGTTGGGATCATAGGCATGTATGTGCCTCAACACCCGGCCTCAAACCGTGGATCTAGAGACGTTCTTACCCTGAAACCTCCCTTACCCCTTTATACGTGTAGCTTAGTTCTAATCTTTTTTTTTTTTTTTTGGTTTTGTTTTCCGAGGTAGGGTCTCGCTCTAGCTCAGGCTGACCTGGAATTCACTATGGAGTCTCACGGTGGCCTTGAACTCATGGCAATCCTCTTACTAACTCTGCCTTTCTAGTGCTGAGATTAAAGACGTGCGCCATTATTTTTAATCTTGAAAACGCCTCTGTATGAGAATTTTAATTCCCACTGTCACTATTTAATTGAGTCTCCTAGTTTTCCGCACTCCATCAAGTTTTCAAAACAAACGAAAAAACTAGAAATTGGGCTGGAGAGATGGCTTAGCGCTTAAGGCGCTTGCCCCCAGTACCCTATGTAATGCAGATGTGGAGTTCGTTTGCAGTGGCTGCGTACCCCATTCTCTGTCTCTCAAATAAACTAGAAACTTCAAGCAGCCAGCCAAACTCATAGAAGCTCTTTCTTAAGTGAGGTTATCCAGGAACTCGGGACATCCAGGGCCTTAACGGGCTGCGGGGCGTCATCATCCCGCCCTGGGGCTCTCTGCGCGCCAATGAGCGAATCCGTACCCCTGTCCCATGCGCCGCGGGACGTCAGGTCCTCAGGGAGTTTTCTAAGCGTCGCAGCAGCGGGTCTCCTTCCTCGCGGGGTCTCGGGGAGGACTCCTCGGCCCTCGGGAAGCCGCCCTCCGCCTCCGCCGCAGGAAGGAGGGCGGTGACGTCACGGCCAGCGGGCGCTGACCCGGCCTGCGGCCCCCACGGTCCCCGCAGGCCGAGGGACGTGGCGGGAGGCGGGCCGCGGTTCCTGGGCCCCGGGCCGAGCCCTGCTTGGGGGGGGGGGGGGCCGGTCCTGATCCCTCCAGACGGCCGAGGGTCAGGCCCTGCACCCCGGGACAGCACCCGCCAAGAGTTCGCGGGAAGCGGCCAAACTTCCTGTCCCGCGCTCGGGCTGCTTCCGGTGGGAGCCGGAAGACGCCGTGTGTGGACGGAATCGGGGACCGACTGACGGCCGGCCGGCTGCCCTGGACTGGGAGGTAGGTGAGCTCCGGGGTGGGGCCGGCCACCCCCCGCCGGGCTGGGAGGTCCTGCGGGGAAAGGAAGCCCGCTGTGGGCTCTATTTTGGGGGGGTCCGGGTGGGGGGGATGCTGGGGCCGAGCTCGCCCCCGAGGCGGACCGGGAAGCCGCCCCCCTCGGGCACCTCTCCGGGCTCTGGCGGCCGGGGAGCGGCGGCTGTGAAGAGCGGCGGCTTCGGCCCACGGCATGGAGAGAGAGGACGGCGTTCCGGCTCCTCGGCTCGGTTTTGGGGACGGGTGCATGGACGGGAGCGCGACCGTCCCCAGAAAGCCGGAGTCGGCGAGTCCCAGGGTGGGGGAGCTCCCGGACTGTACCCGGCGCGGGGACCCGCGGGCCTCTACACCGAGGTAGGCCCTTTGTGATGGCCGGAAGGAATGCCAACCCGAGCCTGCCCCGGGCATCTCAGCCCAGAGCTACCTACCCTCCCCTTTACTGCGTCCACCTGCTCTCCGAGTATGGGAAAGGGACGGCTGCAGACTGGGGCCCGACAGCAGGGCTCTTCGCCTGCCGGTTGCGGCGAGCATGTGAGCTGCGACGGGTTTACAAGCATGTGCATGCTTTTTGCCCAGTGGACTTAACCCACTGAAGATTCTCGAGAATCTTAACTACTTTATTAAACTTTATTCCACTTGCTCACGAAGCTCTGAAATGCACTTGGGCACCCTTTGGGAGTCAAATATTATTAACTTGGGGATTGAGACTTCATACTTTGACTCAGACTTTGGCACAAAAGTCACCAACACATCTGCAGAGAGAGAGAGTAAAAGGAACATTCGAAGCAAATCCAGGCTTTTTTTTTGTTGTTGTTGATGGTAGGAGGGATAAATTTCATTCTGTGTTATCTTGATGTGTGGGAGAATACGGGGCAACTAAAATACATGAAAATTTTGAATTCTAGGGCTGGAGACATGCCTCAGTGGTTAAGGTGCTTGCTTGCAATGCCTGATGGTCCGTGTTCAGTTCCCCAGTACCCAGGTAAAGCCAGATGCACAAAGTGATACATGCATCTAGAGGTCCTTTGCAGCAGCATGAGGTCCTGGCACACTCACTCTTTCTCTCTCTCCTTGCAAATAAATAAATAAAAATTTGAATTCGAGTTCAAGCTTTGCAGCCAACTAGATGTCAAATGTTTAGTAAGCGCCAGGCGTGCTAGCGCATGGCTTTAATCCCAGCACTTGGGAGGCTGAGGTAGGATGCCCTTGAGTTCAAGGCCACCTAATCTCTAGGTTTTTCTGGGGGGGGGTGACATTAGGGTTTTGACCATTATTTTGAGGCATTGGACTTTGAGTATGGAAAGTACATAAACATTTTAAAAAATATTTATTTGACAGAGAATGGGCACATCAATACCTCTAACCACTGCAAACAACCTTCAGATGCATGCATCACCATGTGCATCTGGCCTATGTGGGTACTGGGGAATCAAATTTGAATCCTTAGGGTTCGCAGGCAAATGCCTTAACCATTAAGCCATCTCTCCATCCCACATAAACATTTTTTTTAAATTTAATTAATTAATTAATTTGAGAGGGAGAAAAGAGACAGAGAGAATGGGCATGCCAGGGCCTCCATCCACTGCAAACAAACTTCAGATGCATTTGCCACCATGTGCATCTGGCTTACATGGGTTCTAGGGAATCAAACTTAGGTCCTTAGGCTTCTTAGGCAAAGTACCTTAACCATTAAACCACCTCTTCAGCCCACATAAACATTTTTGTGTTTTGGAAAGGTAATTTGAGTGTCTGAATAGATAGCAAGCAAAAGGGAATCTTAAAACAAGATGACTAATTAGAAGCTTATTTTAAGAAGTATTTTGTTTATTTATTTATTTGAGAGAGAGTAAATGGGCATGCCAGGGCCTGTAGTCACTGCAAACAAATTCCAGATACATGCACCACCTGTGCATCTGGCCTTATGTGGGTACTACAGAAATGAACCCATGTTGTTTGGCTTTGGAGGCAGGTGCCTTAACTGCTGAGCCTTCTCTCCAGCCCTAGAAACCTTTTTTAATACTTTACTTATTTATTTGAAAGAGAGAGAGAGAATGGGTACACTAGGGCCTTTAGCCACTGTAAACAAACTCCAGATGGATGTGCCACCTTGTCCATATGGCTTTACATGGGTACTGGGGAATTGAACCCAGGTCCTTAGGCTTTACAGTCAAGTCCCTTAACCACTGAGCCATTTCTCCAGCCCTACAAGCCTATTTTTTTATTTTAATTTTTTTATTGACAACTTCCATAATTGTAAACAATATCCCATGGTAATTTCCTCCTCTCCCCACTTTCCCCTTTGAAACTCCACGTTCCATCATATCCCCCCACCCACCCCCAATCAGTCTATTTTTTTTTTTCTTTCAGTTTTTTGAAGTAGGGTCTCACTCTGGTTCAGGCTGACCTGGAATTAACTATGTAGTCTCAGGGTGGCCTCAAACTCATGGTGATTCTCCTACCTCTGCCCCCCCGAGTGCTGGGATTAAAGGCATGCACCAACTCCCTTATTTTGATGTCATGATCTTTTCCTCCTATTATGATGGTCTTGTGTAGGTAGTGTCAGGGACTGTGAGGTCATGGATATCTAGGCCATTTGTGTCTGAGGAGCACATTGTAAGGAGTCCTACCCTTCCTTTGGTTCTTACATTCTTTCTGACACCTCTTCCACAATGAACCCTCAGTCTTGGAAGGTGTGATAGAGATATTTCAATGCTGAGCTCTTCTCTGTCACTTCTCAGCACCATGGTCCCTTCTGAGTCATCCCAAGGTCACTGCCATCTGAAAAGGGAAGCTTCTCTAACCAAAAGTGAGAGTAGCATTAATATATGGGTGTGAACATTAAGAGAAGTGCTTACTGGGCAGTTTGGTGAGCATAGTATATTTAGCCAGACACCAGCAGACGTTGCACCCCTAGGTCTCATGACTACCCTGTTGTAGGTTTTCAGTATCAGGGATGTATTCCCTCCCATGGACTTCAGTCAAATTAGAGGGTGGTTGGTTTTCCCCATACAGACATGCCACTATTGCACCTGTTGGCTCATTTGGCTTGGCTGGCCACATTTAAGGCTTCAGTGTCCACTATTGAGTATCTTCACTGGTGATTTCTCTCTCACCATTGAGCTGCATGCAGCATGGCTTGTTACAGCTTTCTGACAGCTGGCCTATATGAAGGAGATTTTCAGCTCAGCTCCAGCAGGATTTCTTAGTGATCTTGCAGCCCAAGTATGTGGAGTCTACAGCAGTAGGGTCTTACCTTTTATACCTGGTGGGAAATCAAGGGCCTCGGCAATGACCTGTAATGTTTTGGGAACATCGGGGACCTCCCTGGCCAACAACTCAAGCCTATTTTAATAATATAGTTTAAAGATACTAAGAGCTCTAAACAGAGCTTACAGTAGGAATAAATTTGGAGGACTCAGAAATCACAGGATTATTTAAAATATGAAGAATGAGAGGCACTACTAGAATTTGCAGCTGAGTAGGAAGAAGATTGGGTAATAAATGAACACTACAGGAAGAACAGGCTTGGTAGGAGAGATGTATCTGGGTTTTGGACATTGGCCAGTTTTAAATGCTGCAATATGTATATATGATACCAGTAAGAAATTAGTAATGAAGTTTTGGACTTCAGAAGAGAAGTCAGGACTGTAGAAAAGGAAAAGGGCTGTCATTTTCTGTGTTACTCATTCACTGTCTGAATTTCTATTCAGTACTTATGTGTTCACAGGAAACTTGTTTGAAATTTCTTTACACTTACAGTAAAGATATCTTTAGAAGTTGATACTGGTTTCAGGGTTTCTTTTTGGGAAACGGAAAATTGGGCGTGATAGCCTGTGTCTGTAATCCCAGCACTGAGCGGCTTGAAGGAGGAGGATCAAGAATCCAAGGCCATTTAATTCCAGCACTCGAGAGATGGGTAGGAGGTTCTCTGTGAGTTCGAGGCCAGCTTGGGACTATAGTGAGTTCCAAGTTAGCCTGGAGTAGAGCAAGACCCTGCCCCGAGGGGGAAAAAAAATTCAAGGGCAGAGCTGGAGTGATCGCTGAGTGGTTAAAGGCACTTGTTTGCAAAGCCAGATGGGTCCAAGTTTGATTCCCCAGTACCCATGTAAAGTGAGATGCACCAAAGTGGCACATGTATCTGGAGTTTATTGCAGTGGCAAGAGGCCTCGGGCACCCATTCTTTCTCTCCCCCTTCCCTCCTGCCCTTCCCTCCTTTCTCCTTCCCTACCTCTCTGCTTACAGATAAATAAATAAGTGAATAAATAGATAAAATATTTGATACAATAAATAATAAAAACAATTCAAGGCCAGCTTTGGCTACATACTGAGCTTGAAGCCAGCTTGGGCTATATGAAACCCTGTCTCAAAACAACAACAACAGCCAGGCATGGTGGCACATGCCTTTAATCCCAGCACTCTCCGGAGGCAGAGGTAGGAGGATCGCCGTGAGTTCGAGGCCACCCTGAGACTACATAGTGAATTCCAGGTCAGCCTTGGCCAGAGTGAGACCCTACCTCAAAAAAAAAAAAAAACAACAAAAAAAAAAAAAAAAAAGGGCTGCAGAGATGCTTGAGTGGTTAAGGCACTTGCCTGCGAAGCCTAAGGACTGAGGTTCTATTCTCCAGGTCCCACGTAAGCTAGATGCACATGGTGGCGCATGCATCTGGAGTTCATTTGCAGTAGCTGGAGCCCCTGACATGCCCAATCTCTCTCTCTATATATATAATAAATAAGTTAAAAAATAAAGAAAAAAATTGATTGTTTATGGTTACACAACTGTGAATATGCTAAAGACAGTTTCTCTTTAAAATGAGAAATTATATATGCTATGAAAACAGTCTTGGAACCTTTTTTTTTTTTTTTTCCAAGGTAGAGTCTCACTCTAGCCCAGGCTGACCTGGAATTAACTATGTAGTTTCAGGGTGGCCTTGAACTCTTGGCAGTCCTCCTACCTTTACCTCCCAAGTGCTGGGATTAAAGGCGTGCGTCACCATGCCCAGCTTGAAAACTTATTTTCTAAATATTTTTATTTATTCATTTGTAAGCAGAGAGAGATAGAAGAGAGAGAGAGAATGGGTGTGCATCAGGGCCTCCAGCTGCTGCGCCACTGGCTTTATGTGGGTACTGGGGAATTGAACTCTGGTCGTTGGGCAATGCAGGCAAGCTCATTAACCTCTGAACCATCTCTCCAGTCCAGAAAAAAAAACACAGACTTGTATTGCAAGAAGAAAAAAATGAAGATTTACATTGTAGTTTTTGAAATATATATAATTGGTAATGGAGTTGGGAATAATAACCTTTGTATTTGTCATTATACTACTAGATGGTGTACTTAGCAAGTTCTGTGTCACAGATGAAGTCCAGGGCTAAGATGAAGTCCACATAGGACATTTAATGAGCTACTGTGTGCTCTTTAACAGATTTTTCTTTTTCTTTATTTATTTAAGAGCTAGAGTTGAGAGACAGACACAGAGAGATTATGTACACTAGGGCCTCCTGGCACTGCAAAGAATTCCAGACACTTGTATCATTTTCTGCATCTGGTTTATATAGGCACTGGGGAATTGAACTACGGTTGTCAGGTTTTTTACAAGCAAGTGCCTTTAACTGCTGAGCCATCTCTTCAGCCCCCATATTTTTTAAATGTATTTATTATTATTATTTATTAATAACTTCCATGATTGTAAACAATATCCCATGGTAATGCCCTCCCTCCCCCCACTTTCCCCTTTGAAACTCCATTTTCTATCATATCCCCTCCCCCTCTCAATCAGTCTCTCTTCTATTTTGATGTCATGATCTTTTCCTCCTATTTATTGTGATGGTCTTGTGTAGGTGGTATCAGGCACTGTGAGGTCATGGATATCCAGGCCATTTTGTGTCTGGAGGAACACATTGTAAGGAGTCCTACTCTTACTTTGGCTCTTACATTCTTTCAACCACCTCTTCTGCAGTAGATCCTGAGCCTTGGAAGGTGTGATAGCGATATTGCAGTGCTGAGCACTCCTCTGTCACTTCTTCCCAGCACCATGATACCTTCTGAGTCATCCCAAGGTCACTGCCATCTGAAAAGAGAAGCTTCTCTACCAAAAGTGAGAGTAGCATTAATATATGGGTATGAACATTAAGAGAAGTGCTTACTGCAGCCCCCATATTTTTTTCTTTTTGTTTTAAGATAGGGTCTCATGATGTAGTTTAGGCTGTCTTCAAAATTCTGATCCTCCTCCTGCCTTAGCTTTCCCAGTGCTGGGATTACATGTGTGTGCTACCACACCTGTCTCTTGAGCAGATTCTTTAGAATTCAGCCTATTCTAGTGCTTTCACTTTTCTCTGTTTTGGGGCTGGTAAAATGGCTCAGAGGTTAAAGGTGCTTGCTTTCTATCTTGAACCTTCAGTACATGTACAAATCAGAAGTTTGGACACCAGAATTGTATGGCTATCCTGTATGTATGCGCAGTTGTTTCAGAAAATGTCCACCTTTTTAAAGGTTAAGGTGAAATAAAATAAGATATCATAGGCCAGATGTGGTGGCACATTTCTTTAATCCCAGCACTTGGGAGGCTTAGGTGGGAGGATCACTGTGGGTTTTGAGGTCACCCTGAGACTACATAGTGAATTGCAGGTCATCCTAAGCTAGAGTGAGACCCTACCTCGAAAAACCAAACCAAAACAAACAAACAAAAAAAAGATATCAGTAAATGGTTGTCTGGTTTCTTAGAAGTATTTTTTATTTATTTATTTATTTATTTTCAAGGTAGGGTCTCAACATTTGGAGATTTCTTGGCCTGTTGGGATGAGCTGGAATTGGGGGAAAGAAATTCTTAAGCCCTGGAAATTCAAGATCAAACCTAGAATCCTGTAATCATTCAATATTCATGCTGGCTTGCTTGTACAGTTTACTAACTTGGTCAGTGAGTTATTAAACCTTGGTTCCTTCATCTTAAGAAGATGAATGGTAAACCACATTAAGATATGGTAGTGCTTAAGTAAGAAATGTATGTGGAAAGAAAAGTTGAGGATTTAAGTGGGAAAAAAGGAGCATTTCATTTATATTTTGTAAATTGTATTTCTGGTAGCTACAAAGAGGGAGAGAAATCAACAAACATAACATTAATTGCCATATTTCTTAATATCTCTTTTGTAAAGTGTCTTAGCCTAGCTGTTTAATATAACATGGTATTAATACTAGGAAGACTTCCATTCTTGGTACATTTAAAAATATTTTATTTATTAGAGAGAGAGACAGACAGAGAGAAAGAGGCAGATAGAGAAAAGAGAGAGAAAGAGAATAGGCATGCCAGGGCCTCTAGCCATTGCAAACGAACTCCAGACACATATGCCACTTTGTGCTTCTGGCTTACATGGATACTGGGGCATCAAACCTGGGTCCTTAAGCTTCAGGCAAGCATCTTAACTGCTAAGCCATCTCTCCAGTCTGTTTTTTAAAAATATTTATTTATTAAAGAGAGAGAGAGAGAGAATGGGCACACTATAGCCTCCAGCCACTGCAAACGAATTCCAGACACACATACCACCTTGTGCATCTGGCTTAAGTAGGTCGTGGGGAATTGAACCTGGGTCCTTTGGCTTTGCAGGCAAGCTCCTTAACCGCTAAGTCATCTCTAGCTCCTGTTTTTGTTTTTGAGGTAGGGTCACTCTAGCCCAGGCTGACGTGGAGCTCCCAGTGATCTTTCTACCTCTGCCTCTCAAGTGCTGGGATTAAAGGCATGTTCCACCATGCCCTGCTCTTAGCACATTTTATACTGTATAATTACATTATGGGTAGCACTACTCCTAATTTTAACAATATTTAAACCAAATTAAGTGGGTTCATGAGCCAAAGTGCTGGGAGGAGGGTGGAATTGAGTTGGAGTTGTAGTTTAGTAGATCACATGCTTAGCATGCACAGTTCCCAGGTTCAATCTCCAGCACAAAAAGTAGGGGAGGGAGGAAGGGAAGGTGGATAAGAATGAATTGATTTATAGGGGACAACAGCATCTGGGTCCTAAGAGTACACCTTTCGAAAACACTTTAAATTTTGCCTTTCCTTTTTTTTCCATTTTCTTTTGGTAGTGCTAGAGATTGAACCTAGAGATATTCTCTTAAACTTGATTTTCTTTTATGTGTGTGGTGTACATGCACACATATGGGTTCTCATATGTGTATGGGTGCATGCATGCATGTGTGTAGGCCAGAGTTTGACAACAAATATCTTCTTTAATTTTTCCCCATCTTATTTATTGAGACAAGACCTCTCACTGAACCCAGAGCTCATTTATCCCACCAGTCTGCTCTCCAGTTTGTCCCGAGGATCTGCCTCTTGAGTGCCAGGATATAGATGTGCATCTCCATGCTCAGCTCTTATGTGGGTACTAGGGGTTTAAACTCAGGCCAGCATTTTTGCACTGCAAACACTTCACTGATTAAACAAGCTTCCTAGCCCCTTGATGATTTTTTTAAAATTTTATTTTATTTCAGAGAGAGAGAATAAGGCAGATAGGAGAGAGAATGGGTGTGGGAGAGAGAATGGGTGTGGCAGGGCACCTAGGCAGTACAAACGAACTCCAGACACATGAGCCACCTTGCACATCTGGCCTACCTGCCTACTGAGGAATCAGACCTGGGTCCTTAGGCTTTGCAGGCAAGTGCCTAAACTGTTAAGCTATCTGTCAGCGTTTGTTTGTTTTACTAAGATAGTCACTATGTAGGCTAGGGTAGCTTAGAATTTAGGATCCTCCTGCCTCTGTCTCCTGAGTGCTGGGATTATAGTTGTATACCATCTTGTCCCAGATGGAATAATTTTTTAAATTATCAAAACAAAATAGAGCCAGGAGTGGTGGCATATGGGAGGCAGAGGTAGGAGGATCATCATGAGTTTGAGGCCACCCTGAGACTATATAGTGAATTCCAGGTCAGCTTGGGCTAGAGTGAGACCCTACCTCGAAATAAAAATAAAACAATTACCTTTTAGAAACCTAGTAAGCCAAGAGAAAAAAAAAAAAAAGTCACACTAGCCTGTCACACAATATATCTACTATCATAACTATGTAAATTTCTTTCCACTTTTTCCTATGCATATTGTTAGTGGTGTAAAAAAAAAATGGAGGGGCTGGAGGGATGGCTTAGCGATTAAGGCATTTGCCTGCAAAGCCAAAGGACCCAGGTTCGATTCCCCAGAAACCATGTTAGCCAGATGCACAAGGGGGCGCACTTGTCTGGATTTCATTTGGAGTGGCTGGAGGCTCTGGCACCCATTCTCTCTCTCTCTCCCCCTTTCTCTGTCCAATAAATAAATAAAATATTTTTTTTAAATGGAAATACAGTTGGGCATGGTAGTACACACATTTAATACCAGCACTTGGGAGGCAGAGGTAGGAGGATCGAGGTGAGTTTCGAGGCCACCCTGAGACTACACAGTGAATTCCAGGTCAGCCTGGACCAGAGTGAGACCCTACCTCAAAAACAAAAGAAGGAAGTACATAATTTTGTATTTTATATTTTTAATTTAACATATTGTCCTTTGTTGTCTTTATTGTTATATTGTCTTCATAGTTTCTTTTTTTTTTGTGTGCCTATTTTTTTCTTTTTCATTTTGCATTGGTGTGGATCAAACCCAGGTACTTGCACATGCTAGACAAGTGCTCCATCACTGAGTTACATCCTTAATCATAATTGTCTAAAAAAATTTTTTTTAATTTTTTAAGAGAAAGAGAGACAGAGAGTAAGCATAGGCATGCCAAAGCCTCCTGCTGCTACAAATGAATTCCAGATGCTTGTGACCACTTTGTGGATGTGGCTTTACATGAGTACTAGGGAATCAAATCCAGACCATCAGGCTTTGCAAGCAACTGCCTTTAACTGCTGAGCTATCTCTCCAGCTCCATAATTGGATTTTGAAGTGTCAGTGTCATACTCATTTAGCCATGCCCTGTATTCAAGTTTTCTAAAGAGTAATTGTATTTTGTTTCCAGTTTTTGTTTGTTTGTTTTATGTTTTTCAAGGTAGGGTCTCACTCTAGCCCAGGCTGACCTGAAATTCACTATGTAGTCTCAGGGTGGCCTCGAACTCATGGCGATCCTCCTGCCTCTGCCTCCCGAGTGCTGGGATTAAAGGTGTGCCCCACCACACCTGGCTTGCTTCCAGTTTTTGTCACACATTTATTATGAACAGCTTTGGGAATATAGCATTTTCTACATTAAGGCCTTTCTTTAGCCAGATATGGTGGCACACCTGTAAACCTAGCACTTGGTAGGCATCTATAATCCCAGTACTCAGGAGGTAGAGGCAAGAGGGTTGCTGAGTTTCATGAGAGCAGAAACTATCAAAGAACAACCTTTTTTTTAAAAAAAAAAATTGTTTATTTTTATTTATTTATTTGAGAGCGACAGACAGAGAAAGAGGCAGATAGAGAGAGAGAATGGGCACGCCATGGCCTCCAGCCACTGCAAACGAACTCCAGGCGCATGCGCCCCCTTGTGCATCTGGCTAACGTGGGTCCTGGGAAATTGAGCCTTGAACCGCTGTCCTCAGGCTTCACAGGCAAGTGCTTAACCTCTAAGCCATCTCTCCAGCCCCAACCTTTTTTATTCTTGTTTTTGTTTTTCGAGGTAGAGTTTTACTGTAGCTTGGGCTGACCTGGAATTCACTATGTAGTTGCAGGGTGGCCTCGAACTCATGGCAATCCTCCTACCTCTGCCTCCTGAATGCTGGGATTAAAGGTGTGTGCCACCACACCCAGCAGAACAACCTTTTTATAGGTTTTGATGTTTTTAGGGCTTGTTCTGTTTTGTAGAATTTCTTATTTGTGTGCGTGTATGTTTATGGGCACTATGTACCACACACAGTGTGTGGTGGAGGCCAGAAGGCAATGTTGAGGTTGAGATGTCTTTGCTTTTCTTCACCCTCTTTTGAGACAGGGTCTCTTGTTGGTAGCAGAGAAATACCAGTCTAGCTGCCCAGCTTGTTCTTTTTTTTAGGCAAGCCTAACAGACTGGCTTTTTTAAAAATATGTATATTTTTTATTTATTTGAGAGAGAGAAAGGCAGAGAGAAAAGAGAGAGAGAGAGAGAATGGGCATGCCAGGGCCTCTGGCCACTGCAAATGAAATTCTGATGCATGCGCCCCCTTGTGCATCTGGCTTACGTGGTTTGTACTGGAATCCTTTGGCTTTGCAGGCAAACGCTTTAACCACTAAGATATCTCTCCAGTCCTTTTTTGTTTTTTTTTAATGAGAAAAAGAGAAGATTGATACTCCAGACTTCGTGCACCACCTTGTGTGTCTGGCTTACGTGGGATCTGGGGAGTCAAACATGGGTCCTTAGGCTTCACAGGCAAGTGCCTTAACCTCTAAGCCATCTCTCCAGCCCATGTTTTTTTTTTTTTTTTTTTTTTTTTTTTTTTTTGTTTGTTTTTTCTCTAGCCCTGACCTGGAATTCATTCTGTAGTCTCAGGGTGGCCTTGAACTGACAGAGATACTCCTACCTCAGCCTTCCCAGCACTGGGATTAAAGGCATGCGCCACCACACCCAGCTCAGCAGTTGTTCTTTTTTTTAAAAACAAGTGCTTTAGGCTCAATTCTTTGCTTGTTGTCATTTTTAGATGAAGAATTGCCTTTGTTTATTAAGCCATTGCTCTTAATGCTTTATCTTTCCCTTTTTTGACCCCTATTTTAGGTTAAATTGATTACCAGCCTAGTTCAGCATTTTACCAGAAGAACATATTCCTAAGGGAATATGAGCAAAACAGGAAGATATCATTGACTGAAATTACATTTGAACCTGTCCCCTGAACAACAACAGGATTTTGGAAGCTGAATCAATGTTATCAGATGAATTAGAATCCAAACCAGAGGTGAGCCCACTCAGGCTGTTTCCTTACCTTTTGGTGACTCTATTTTAGTTCATCCTTAGTTTATTAGTCAGGAAACAACTTCTATAATGACTTTTTTTTTATACATAATTTTATTACAATTAACAAAAAAGCAAAATTCAACATTCTAGAAATTCCAAAACTTACTACTCATATGAACTCCTGTCAACTTTGCTATTTCTAATGACTTGATAGTAAATATTTTAGGCTTTGTGAGCAAATGGTTTTGATTGTCATTCTTAATTTATTATTTTTCTAGTACTGAATATTTTCTAAAAGTTTTAAACACTGTTTTTTGTTTTTTCTTTTTGGTTTTTCAAGGTAGGATCTCACTAGCTCAGGCTGACCTGGAATTCACTATGTAGTCGCAGGGTGACCTTGAACTCACGGTTATCCTCCTACCTTTGCCTCTGCTGGCATTAAAGGTGTGTGTCACCTTGCCCAGCCTAAACATTCTGTGTTTATCTTTCGGGATTAAAATAGTTGCCAGGTGTGGTGGTGCACAACTTTAATCCTAGTACTAGGGAGGCTAAGGTAGGACACTCACTATAAGTTTGAGGCCAGCCTGGGGCCACAGAGTGAGTCTCCCAGGTCAGCCTGGGCTAGAATGAGACCCTGCCTCAAAAAAAAAAAAAAAAAAAAAAAAAAAAAAAAAAAAAGGCAGCTGGGCGTGGTGGTGCACACCTTTGATCCTAGCACTTGGGAGGCAAAGGTAGGTGGATTGCCATGAGTTCAAGGCCGCCCTGAGACTACATAGTGAATTCCAGGTCAGTTTGGGCTAGAGTGAAACCCTACTTCAACATCCCCCCCCAGCAAAAAAAAATTATATTCCTAAAACATGTTTATATAATGTGATCTATATCATATATATATGATATATATGATACATACATATATATGCACACACACATGCATACTACCACAAACCATTTTTTTCCTGAATTTTGTATATACTTGAAATTTTCTTTTTAAACATGATGGGAGATTTAAGCATTTTTATATTTTCCTTCATTTTTCTGACTTTAATTTTAGTAAATTTGTGTTGTGTAGTTGAAAGGTCAATGAATTTGAAGTCAGATTACTTAAATTTCAAGACTGGTACTTATAATAAGTTCTGTCATCTAAGACAAGTCACTTAATGTCTTCTGATTGATTTCTCACTTGTAAAATGCATATTAACTTTTTAGTGATTTAACATGAGGATTGAATGAGCCACTACCCAGGAGTGTATTTTGTAATATGTAATGAGTATAGTGCAGTTGATTTTCAAAAACAGATCAGAGCGAGCCAGGCGTGGTGGTGCACGCTTTTAATCCCAGCACTCGAGAGGCAGAGATAGGAGGATCTCTGTGAGTTCAAGGCCACCCTGAGATTATATAGTGAATTCCAGGTCAGCCTGAGCTAGAGTGAGACCCTACCTCGAAAGAAAAAAAAGATTATCATTTTAAAATATAATTAACTTTTAAATTTATGTTTCATAGAAAATAACAGATGTTAGCTGGATGTGGTGGCGCATGCCTTTAATCCCAGCATTCCAGAGGCAGATATAGGAGGATCGCCATGAGTTCAAGGCCACCCTGAGACTACATAGTGAGTTCCAGGCCAGCTTGGGCTAGGGTAAGACCCTACCTCGAAAAAAACAACAAAGAAAGAAAAAGAGAGAGAGAGAAAGAAAATAATATGTTAACGTAATTATATAAATCAGCCTGTCTCTAGAACAGAGTACTTCATCAATATTGTAGTTGAGTCTAGTTTTTTAGTAAATATGGTTGAAACTAGTGAGCAAAGTTTATTATATCATTTACCTTTTGGTAAATTTTAGAAACTTAAATCTATTCCTAACAAACTCTATCTCTTAGTATTGTCTTTTCCCTCCCTCAGCTCCTGGTTCAGTTTGTTCAGAATACCTCCATCCCGTTGGGACAGGGCCTAGTAGAATCAGAGGCTAAAGACATTACTTGCTTATCCCTCCTTCCAGTGACCGAGGCTTCAGAATGCAGTCGGCTAATGTTACCAGGTAAAAATAAAGCTCATTAGAGATAGAATTAAGAATTAAGAGCTTAGCCTGCTCTGTGGTACTGTTGAAATGGAAAATTGGCTTTGCAACTGACTTGTGGAAACTAAAAATTAGAAGTCAGAGGAAATATAAGCATGATAATCATAAGTGCATCAAAATAAAAGAGAGACTGATTGAGAGGGGGAGGGGATATGATGGAGAGTGGAGTTTCAAAAGGGAAAGTGGGGGGAGGCAGGGAATTACCATGGGATATTGTTTACAATCATGGAAGTTGTCAATAAAAAAACTAAATTAAAATAAAAAAAATAGAAGTTAGCCAGGTATGGTGGCACACACCTCTGGCCAACAACTCAATGGAAGGTATCCCATCCCTGGCACTGAAAATTTTCTAGTGACAGTCTATGGCTTCTAGAAGTGCCATTATTCAAGAAAGTAGATTTTCAAATGTCTTTTTCAAAACATCTTGAATTTTGATTGAGCCTCCTTCCCTCCTCCCCCCACCCTTTTATACATTCACTTCCCCTGACCTTGCTTAGGCCTTTCCCTTCCCTGTAATCTGTTCTTCTACTTACATATATGCAATACCCTCCCCTTAAGTCCTTCCCTCTCCTCCCTCCCTTATAGTCTTTTTCTAGGTTACCGGCTTCTGCTACTGATTTTTGGTTCCAGCCCATACACAAGAACACTTGTAGCTAGGATCCACATATGAGAGAGAACATGCGACGTTTGGCTTTCTGGGCCTGGGTTACTTCACTTAGTATAATCCTTTTCAGATCCATCCATTTCCCTGCAAATTTCATAATTTCATTTTTCTTTACTGCTGAATAGAACTCCATTGTGTAAATGTGCCACATCTTTATTATCCATTCATTTGTGGATGGGCATCTAGGCTGGTTCCATTTCCTAGCTATTGTGAATAGAGCAGCAATAAACATGGTTGTGCAAGTATCTCTAAGGTAATGAGAAGAGTCATTAGGATATATGCCTAGGAGTGCTATAGCTGGATCATATGATAAATCTATTTTTAGCTGTCTCAAGAACCTCCACACTGATTTCCACAGTGAATTCCAGGTCACCCTGGGTATGATGGTTTGATTCAGGTGTCCCCAAAAACTTAGGTATTCTGAATACTAGGTTCCCCAGCTGATGGTAATTGGAAATTGAAACCTCCAGGAGGCAGTGTATTGTTGGGGGCGGGCTTCTAGGTGTTATAGCCAGTTTCCCCATGCCAGTGTTTGGCACATTCTCCTGTTGCTGTTGTCCACCTTATGTTGGCCAGAGGGCGGTGTCCACCCTTTGCTCATGCCATTGTTTTCCCCTGCCATCATGGAGCGTCCCCTCAAGCCTGTAAGCCAAAATAAACCTCTATCCCCCCCCACACACACACAAAAAAAAAAGTGAAAGGAAAAGGTTATTTCAGAACTGTGAATGTTTTAAGATGAAAAAGGAGGGAGGGAGGGTAAAGTAGAATAGAGTTGTTGCATGAATGCCAGCATAGAGTGGAGGTGTGGGATCCAAGGCAAATCAGTATGTCAGATACCCCTGAGAGGCCAGAGGGACAAGGACTGTCTGAGAGAAGGCTATAGTTAACCTTGGCAGTCCACAAAAGGTAGGGAGTAAAAAACTAAGCTACAGTGGGTTGAGGTAACAATACAAAGTTCAGTGTATACTTGTAGAAATAACTATACAGTACTTTTTAAAGCTTTCCCTTTAAAGAAAAAATTACTGGCCAGGGCATGGTAGTGCACGCCTTTAATCCCAGCACTCAGGAGGCAGAGGTAGGATCACTTTGAGTTTGAGATCATCCTAGGTCTACAAAATGAATTCCAGGTCAGCCTGGGCTAGAGTGAGACTCTGCCTCGAAAAATGGGAGGGAAAAAAAAAAAATGTTATAAATAATAAAGGAAAATTTATTCACGTACTTATATCCATGTCCATGAGACACACTATTGCAAACATTATCTGTACCTTTATAATTTCAATCCCTTCCCTTATAAATATGGTATATAGCGTTTCATGCATGGCATATATGATAGATACAGAACAGTACAAAACCACATATGTACAGTTTGAGAAATAAGTATAAAGGAAATATCTGTATAGTCATTGCCAGCTTTCAAGCTCTCTATAGGCTCTTCCTTGATGCAGACAACTTCCACTCTCTAATAGGTTGCCACTGTTTTAATTTTTGTGACTAACATTTCTTTTGTTTTCCAAATTTAATCATCCTGTGTACATCACTAAGCAATACAATTTATTTTTAACTTGTTTTGGACCCTAAATTAATAAAATGATATGATCTATATTTTTTGTACCTTACTTGTTTTATTCTTCATTTGTGAGGTTTATCATTCTACATTTAAGGAAAGTGTAAGAGAAAAGCAAAAGAAAACATCAGACTTGATCTTTACAGACAGACTGTTCATTGAAAGAAACAGCAAGGTGCCTCAGCTTTCCTGTAGGATGAAGGCTGAACCACTGGGCCAGGCTGGGGTGTAAGCTTATAAGGAGTATCCTAAGAAAAACAGACTGTACCAGTTGCGGGTCCAAGGGAAGTAGATAAGGAACTGTAGTTATTTGTATCCTTGCTTAGAACAAGCTTTTTTAGCCATATTGTCTAGGCAGGATAACCCATTAGACAGTTTCTGTTCCCTCAAGGTTTTCTGAGCTAAGGGAAGTTTATCTATTGGGAGTAAGTAGCCTGTTAAGGCTGCATGTTTTCTGTGTTGTCTTTATTACCTGCTAGTTTTAGGGAGACATTAAATCTTTAGTTCCCTCTAGTTTTCAGAGAAGTCTATTAGCTCTTCACTATGTAGCTGTAGTTTATTTGGTTTCATTGCTGTATTCCTGGTACATAAGTATACCATACATTCTCAGTCCATGCCATTGCTCAGTATTTTCCAATACTGTACTATGGCAAGCAGTACTTTTATGAATTTGATATTTTAAAGTCTTTTTTGGTATTTATATAGTAAAATATATGTGGCATAAAATTGTCATTTATTTATTTATTTGAGAAAGCAAGAGAGGGAAAGAGGCAGACAAAGATTGAGAGAGAGAAAGAGAATGGGCATGCCAGTGCCTCCAGCCACTGCAGACGAACTCCAAATGCATGCGCCGCCCTGTGCATCTGGCTTATGTGGGTCCTGGGGAATCCAACTGTGGTCCTTTGGCTTTGCAGGCAAATGCATTAACCACTAAGCCATCTCTCCAGCTCTTATTTTATTTTTATTTGACACACACACACACACATACACAGAGAGAGAGAGAGAGAGAGAGAGAATTGGTGCACCAGGGCCTCCAGCAGCTGCAAACGAACTCTAAATGCCTGCACCACTCTGTAGCATTTGGCTTATGTGGGTCCTGGGGAATCGAACCTGGGTCCTTTGGCTTTATAGGCAAGTGCCTTAAGTGTTAAGCCATCTCTCCAGCCCATTTTAAAGCTGTTTTGGTGTACAGTTCTATGATGTTAAGAATACTCACTTGGGGCTGGAAAGATGGAGAGTGGTTTAAGGCACTTGCCTGGAAGCCAAAGAACCCAGGTTCGATTCCCCAGGACCCATGTAAGTCAGATGCACAAGGTGTTGCATGTGTCTGGAGTTTGTTTTCAGTGGCTGGAGGCTCTGGTGTGCCCATTCACACATACACACACACTCTCTCTCTCTCCCTCTACCTGCCTATTTTTGTATCTCTCTCAAATAAATAAAAATATTTTAAAAAAAGAATACTCACATGGGGGTCCTGGAGAGATAGCTTAGCAGTTAAGGCGTTTGCCTGCAAAGCCAAAGGACCTCAGTTTGATTCCCCAGGATCTACTTTAGCCAGGTGCACAAGGGGGCAATGTGTCTGGAGTTCGTTTGCAATGGCTGGAGGCCCTGGCACAACCGTTCTTTCTCTCTCTCTCTGTCTCAAACAAACAAATAAATAAATAATAAAGTTTAAAAAAAGAATACTCACATGGGAGGATGGAGAGATGGCTCAGCAGTTAAAGGCACTTGCTTGCAAAGCCTGACGGGGCCTGGGTTCGATTCCCCAGTGCCCATGTAAACGCAGATGCACGAAGTGGCACATGCATTTGGAATTTGGAGTTCGTTTGCAGTAGCAGGAGGCCCTGGTTGCCTCTTTCTGTCTCTCTCTCAAATAATACATAAATAATTAAAGAATACTCACATGGGGCTGAGGAGATGGCTCAGTGGATAAAGGCACTTGTTTGCAGGGCCTGCCGGCCTGGGTTCAATTCCCCAGCACCCATGCAAAGCTAGACACAAAGTGGTGTATGCGCTTGGTGTTTTACTGCAGCATCAAGAGATCAGGAGACCCTGGCACTGCCCCCACCACATAAACAAACAGAGAATATTCACATTTTTGTGCAACATCATTAGTCTAATGAAAATGGTAGTACTGCCCACTTTATTCCTGTAATCTTATTTACCAGCTGTTTAAAAAAGGAAAATTGTTGCCCGCCTGTCATAAAGATGCATGAAAACGTTGAATGCTTCAGCATTGTAGTGTAATTCCTTATTATATTGCAACCAAACTGTTTGAAAACGCTTCCCCATTCCTTAGAACAAAGTTCTTGAGAATAAGTTTTTTAAATTGTTTGTATTCAATATGAACCCAGCACTGTAATGAGACATTCTGATTATCCTATAAAATTTCACCGAGTTTCCCATGCTGCTGTTCACCCCTTTAATCACTCTGCAGAAGTATCATTTACATGCTATAGAAGTTAAGGAGGTGGCTGGGTCTTTAATCCCAGCACTCTGGAGGCAGAGGTAGGAGGATCGCTGTTAGTTCGGTGCCACCCTGAGACAACATAGTAAATTCCAGGTCAACCTGAGCTAGATTGAGACCCTACCTCGGAAACAAAAAAAAGAGAGAGAGAGAAAAGTACTTTAAAATTCAGATCTTATTATTGAAATAGTACTGATTTCTAGCTTCAAGAAGGACTAAAGTGGATAATGTCCCAGTGTGAGTGGTTGGTTACTAGTTATACCTACGTTCTGAGCATTTTAGACTACTTTTGTAAGGCTGCTAAGATACTAAGGAGGTTTCCTAAGTCATACATACTGGGTATTAAAGTGGTGAGGTATTGGAGCTGGGTGATAAAAAATAAAGTGGTACGTTTTCCTTTTACTAGATGATACTTCAAATCATACTAACTCCTCCAAAGAGGTCCCTTCCTCAGCTGTTTTGAGAAGCCTTCAGGTGAATGTGGGCCCAGACGGAGAGGAGACAAGGGCTCAGGCTGTACAGAAGTCCCCAGAGTTTTTGTCTACTCCAGAATCTCCTAGCTTGTTACAAGATCTACAGCCAAGTGACAGCACTTCTTTTATTCTTCTTAATCTAACACGAGCAGGTATGCTTTATTCTGTTCTCAACTCTATTTAGGCTTAAGAAAAACAAGGAAGAAAGAATTGGGGGCTAAAGAGACGGTTCAGCAGTTAAAGGCACTTGCTTGCAAAGCCTGTGCCTGGGTTTGATTCCTCAATACCCATAGAAAGCCATATTCAAAAAGTGACTGAATGAATTCCAGGTCAGCCTGGGCTAGAGTGAAACCCTACCTTGAAAAACAAAAAATAAAAATTAAGTAAAAGGAAAGGAAAAATAGGGTGCTAGGGGCCTGGCGAGATGGCTTAGCAGTTAAGGTGCTTGCCTGTGAGGCCTAAGGACCCAGGTTCAATTCCCAGGTACCCACATAAGCCAGATACATAAGGGGGCACAGGTGTCTGGAGTTTGTTTGCAGTGGCTGGATTCCCTGGCACACCCATTCTGTCTCTCACTTTTCTCTCTCAAATTGGATAAATTAAAATAACAAATAAATAAATAATATGATAAATGGAGAATAGGGAGTTGAGCATGGTGGTGCACGCCTTTAATCTCAGCACTCGTCAGGCAGAGGTAGGAAGGTTGAGAGTTTGAGGCCACCCTGAGATTACATAGTGAATTCCAGGTCAGTCTGGGCTAGAGTGAGACCCTACCTCGGAAAACTAAAACATACAGACACACACACACACACACACACACACACACAGACACACACAATTCAAAACAGAGTTTCTGGGGCAAGGCAAATAAAAGGATTACCCTTTGGCTAACATTCTTATGTTCTCTTGTTTCTTGTAGGTCTGGGATCTTCAGCTGAGCACTTAGTATTTGTACAGGATGAGACAGAGGATTCAGGGAATGATTTCCTCTCCAGTGAGAGCGCAGACAGTAGCATTCCATGGTTCCTCCGGGTTCAGGAGTTGGCCCATGACAGTTTAATTGCTGCTACTCGTGCACAACTGGCAAAGAATGCAAAAACCAACAGCAATGGTGAGACTCCTATGTCATTTTCTTTTCTCCTGTTCTGTATAGGGATTTGAGTTGTGTACAACTAAACTTATTGGTGAGAAATATATAAATTGTCTTTTTTCCTATAACTAGGCCATGCCAGCTTTGTGTACCAAATCAACTAAACCCATATTTTGAATTCTTGACTAAATGTACAAGGCATCTTTTAAAGAAAAAGGCTATAGGCATGGTGACACATACCTGTAATCTCAGCATTCTGAATGCTAAGGCAGGATAACTGTACTTTTATTTATTTATTTATTTATTTATTTATGAGTGACAGACAGAGAGAGAAAGAGGCAGATAGAGAATGGGCGTGCCAGGGCCTCCAGCCACTGCAAACGAACTCCAGACGCATGTGCCCCCTTGTGCATCTGGCTAACGTGGGTCCTGGGTAATTGAGCCTTGAACTGGAGTCCTTATGCTTCACAGGCAAGCGCTTAACCACTAAGCCATCTCTCCAGCCCGATAACTGTACTTTTGAGGTCAACATGGGCCACATAGCCTCTGTCTCAAAAAATTTCTAAGGTTATTTGAATTATTTTTATTATAATGCTTTCTGAATATGTAAAAACATAAATTTTACATAAGTTTTTTCTATTTAGAGCTCATCAGAAAATTAAAATAGCTTTATCAATTAATACAACTATAAAATTAATATTAAGTCTATGACAGATGTTTTGCTGAAACTAAACTGCTAATCATTTTACAATTTTTTAAACATTTTGTTGTATATATATATATGTATATATATATGTATATATATATATGTATATATATATATATACACACACACACACACACACACATACATACATACATACATATATATATATATATAGAGAGAGAGAGAGAGAGAGAGAATATGAATGAGAATGGGTGTGCCAGGGTCTTCAGCTACTGCAAACGAATTCCAGATGCATGTGCCACCTTGTACATCTAGCTTACAGGGTCCTGGGGAATTGAACCTGGGTCCTTTGGCTTCGCAGGCAAGCACCTTAACCACTAAGCCATCTCTCCAGTCCTCATTTTACAATTTCAAATTTTACAATTTATGAGTGTTTTTGTGCTGGTTTTCTCTGCCACTCCCCACCCCCTTGTTAGCTTAGCATGCTTTCTCCATGCTACTTTTCTCAATTCCAGTTAGTTTGAATATTGTTCATGGATTGACAGTATCACCCAGCAACATAGAATGCGAGTCATATGCCTCACTGCAGATTTAGTGCATCACAAACTTGTTTCTGATGCATGTTAAAACTTAGAAGTGAGGGCTGGATAGATGGCTTAGTGGTTAGTTGTGGGGTTTTTTTTTTTTTATATGAATTATTTGGTATAAGCTTTATAATCAGTAAAGTGTTGTGAATGTTTTTATTACTCCAAATATGTTACCTTACTAAGTGTATATTCCTAAATATAAAGTAAGCACAAGGGCTGCAGAGATGGCTTAGTGGTTAAGGTGCTTGCCAGCAAAGCCAAAGAACCCATGTTTGATTCTTCAGGACCCACATAAAGCTAGATGTACAAAGCGGCATATACATCTGGAATTAAACAGAAAATTAAATAGGCTGGGTATAATGATGCACACTTTTAATCCCAGCACTTGGGAGGCAGAGGTAGAAGGATCTCCATGAGTTCGAGGCCACCCTGAGACTACATAGAGAATTCCAGGTCAGCCTGAGCTAGAGTGAAACTACCTCAAAAACAACAACAAAAAACAAAAACCAAAAAAAAAAAAAACAAAAAAAAAAAAGAAGAAGAAAAGAAACTTAAATAAAGAGATAAAGTAAGCCTAAATACAAGACAAAAATAGTTCTAGGGCTGGAGAGATGGCTTAGCAGTTAAGAAGTTAGGCTCTCACTCTAGCCCAGGCTGACCTGGAATTTACTATGTAGTTTCAGGGTGACCTTGAACTCATGGCGATCCTCCTACCTGTTCTTCCCGAGTCCTGGGATTAAAGCATGCGCCACCACGCCTGGCAGAGACTTTTTTTTTTTTTTTTTTTTTTTTTTTTTGGTTTTTTGAGGTAGGGTCTCACTCTAGCCCAGGCTGACCTGGAATTCACAATGGAGTCTCAGGGTGGCCTCGAACTCACGGCGATCCTCCTTCCTCTGCCTCCCGAGTGCTGGGATTAAAAGCGTGTGCCACCACGCCCGGCTCAAGACAATTTTTATTTTATTTTATTTTATTTTATTTTTGGTTTTTCGAGGTAGGGTCTCACTCTAGCCCAGGCTGACCTGGAATTCACTATGGAGTCTCAGGGTGGCCTCGAACTCACGGCAATCCTCTTACCTCTGCCTCCCGAGTGCTGGGATTAAAGGCATGCACCACCACGCCCAGCTAAGACAATTTTTAAATAAATTAAAAATACATATGTAGTTCTCCTTTGCTACTAATATGTTTCCCTAAGTGTTGTCTTACTTAGATATATAAACTTTAGACATGTAGATAAAATTGACATTAAATTGCTGTATGCAAATTTTAAGATTTTGTTTGTACATACACAGTTTAGTCATGATACACATACATACTTATGAAATACTGCTTTTCACCACTAATATGTGATGTGATTTTATTCAATATTTTAATGTATTCTAACATAAATATCTTTTTTTTCTGTATTAGGGTATGCAATATATTCTGCATGCTATACAAGTATTCTACCACTATAGTCCTTTCTTACTTTGAGACAGAATTGTGCTTTTGTTTGTTTTTCGAGGTAGTGTCTCAGTCTAGTCCAGGCTGATTTGGAATTCACTATGTAGTCTCAGGGTGGCCTTGAACTCACGGCAGGCGATCCTCCTTCCTCTGCCTCCTGAGTGCTGGGATCAAAGGCGTGCATTACCATGCCCGGCTACTGTCCTCGATTTTTGATCCTCCTGCCTCAGCCTCTCAAGTAGCTAGGATTATAAGCATATGCATATCTTGTGGGTTTTTTTTAAAGTTTTTTTTATTTTGTTTTGTTTTAGTTTAGTTTAGTTTTTTTTTTGTTTGTTTGTTTGTTTGAGGTAGGGTCTTGCTCTAGGCCAGGCTATCCTGGAATTCATTATGTAGTCTCAGGCTGGCCTGAAACTCACATTGATCCTCCTACCTCAGCCTCCTGAGTGGGCTGAGACCCTGGGCTAGCATGAAACTCTACCTTGAAATACCAAAAAGAAAAAAAAAATCTGCCTTATATTTGATCATGTATTAGTAATCTTCAATATTGAACATAATGGATTTTCATAATTTATTGCCTCCTGTTTTTTTTTTTCTGATAAAATTTTATTTATTTATTTACTTGTGTGTGTGTACACACATGCAACAGGGTCTCTTGCTACTACAAATGAACACCAGACATATGTGTCTCTTTTAGTGTCTGGCTGTATCTGGATGCTAAGGAACTTAACTCAGGCTTTGCAAGTAAACGCCTTTATCCTTTGAGCGAGCTCCCCTTTTTTCCCTTTTAAGACAGGTATTCATCTAGCCCAGACTGGCCTCAAATTCATTATGTAAGTAAGGCTGTACTTCTGATTCTCTTACCTCTGCCTTTCTAGTCCTGATATTAAAGGCATACACCACCATACCTGGCTACATACAATTTTATTTTATTTATTTATTTTGGTTTTCTGAGGTAAGGTCTCACTATAGCTCAGGCTGACCTGGTTTCACTATGGAGTCTCAGGGTGGCCTCAAACTGACGGCGATCCTCCCACCTCTGCCTCCCAAATGCTGAGATTAAAGGTGTGTGCCACTATGCCTGGCTGCCCCTGGCTTTTTTTATGTAGGTACTAGGGATCCAAACTCAAGTTCTCATGATTGATGGGCAGGCACTTTACCACTGAGCCATTCCCCAGCCTGGTTTTTTGTTAGGGGTTTTGTTTGTTTTTTGAGAATTATAACCAAAAATACTTTGAACTCCTGACCCTCCTGCCTCTACCCCCCAAGTGATGGGATTATAGTTACATGCATGTACCACCTGGCTTTTACAAAAAAAAAAAAAAATTTATTATTATTTGTTTGTTTTTTGTTTTAAGGTAGGGTCTCACTCTGGCTGAGGTTGACCTAGAGCTCATGCTATAGTCCCAGGCTGCACTCAAATTTACAGTGATCCTACTTCTGCCTCCTGAGTGCTGGGATTAAAGGCATGTGCTACCATACCCAGCAACAAAATAGTTTGGTTTTCATGGTAGGGTCTCGCTCTAGCCCCAGTTTACCTGGAATTCCCTATGTAGTGTCAGGGTGGCCTCAAACTCACAGCAATCCTCCTACCTCTGCCTCCTGAGTGCTGGGATTAAAGGCATATGCCACCATACCAAGCTACAAAATAGTTTTGATTCTGCTTTCTGAATTAATGTTAAAGAAGCTATTTTGAATATTTCTACATTTCTCAGAGACCTAGTCTTATGAAACAATGCATGATAGCTGGGGCTGGAGAGATAGCTTAGCAGTTAAGCCACTTGCCTGAGAAACCTAAGGACCTAGGTTCAACTCTCAAGGACCCATGTAAACCAGGTGCACATGGTGGCGCATACGTCTGGAGTTCATTTACAGTGGCGTGAGGCCCTGGCATGCCTATTCTTTCTATCTGTCTTTTTCTCTCTCAAATAAATAAAAATAAAATATTTTGAAAAGAACATGATAGCTGTTGGCAGTCCTCTGGAATAAGGGTATGACTGTGTAAGGCACTCATGTCTATGGAGAAGATAGATACAGGTACCTGATTGTTGCAGTCAGGTCCACATTGCTGGTAGAAATCATCTGACCAAGAAAAAGAGGGTTATTTTGGCTTACAGGCTTGAGGGGGAAGCTCCATGATGGCAGGGAAAACAACGACATGAGCAGAGGGTGGACATCACCCTCTGGCCAACATAAGGTTGACCATAGCAACAGGACATTGTGCCAAATACTGGCAAGGGGAAACTGGCTATAACACCCATAAGTCTGCCCCCAACAATACACCCCCTTCAGAAGGTGTTAATTCCCAAATCTCCATCATCTGGGAACCTAGTATTCAGAACATCTAAGTTTATTGGGAACACCTGAATCAAACCACCACACTGATTAATAACAGGAATGAAATATGGGAGGTTTATTGTTTAAAACTAAGTTTCTGGGGGCTGGAGAAATGGCTTAGTAGTTAAGCACTTGCCTGTAAAGCCTAAGGATCCCAGTTCAAGGCTCGATTCCCCAGTACCCATGTTAGCCAGATGCACAAGAGAGCGCATGCATCTGGAGTTCGTTTGCAGTGGCTGGAGGCCCTGATGCACCCATTCTTTCTCCCTCCCTCTTTCTTTCCCTGTCAATCTCAAATAAATAAATAACAAAACAATAAAACTAAGTTTCTGAATAAGATTTTCTCTGGATTACAAATATGTGATTTTGCTTTAGGAGAAAATGTTCACCTTGGTTCTGGTGATGGGCAACCCAAAGATCCTGGGCCCCTTCCTCAAGTGGAAAAAAAGCTCAAGTGCACAGTTGAGGGTTGTGACCGAACATTTGTATGGCCAGCTCACTTCAAGTACCACCTCAAAACTCATCGGTAAGCAAATCTGAGATCTCATGTTGTTTTTAAATATTTATTTATTTATTTATGGGGGAGGGAAAGAAAGGGAGAGAGGGAGAACGGGTGCACCAGGGCCTCTACTGCAAATCAACTCCGGATGCATGCACCATTGCATCTGGCTTATGTGGGTACTGGAGAATTGAACCTGGGTCCTTATACTTATCAGGAAAGTGCCTTAACTGCTAAGCCATCTCTCCAGCCCAGAGATCTCATATTTGTGTGCTTATTTATTTGTGTGTAGGTAAGAGAGAGAGAAAATGGGCATGCCAGGGCCTCTTGCTCCTGCAAATGAACTCCAGACATATGTGCTACTTTGTCGATCTGGCTTTTCATGGATACTGGGCAATCAAATTCTGTCCACCAGGTTTTGCAAGCAAGCTCCTTTAACTTCTAAGTCCTCTTCCTAGCCCTGAGATACCATATTTGGAGCTTAAGAACATTAAGGCTTTCCAAGGAACCTGTCTCCTGATTGACAAATTAAAGGAAAGCGAAGACTCAGCTATGTCCTCATTGTTAGTAAGGTGTGGTGGTATACACCTGTAATCTCAGCACTTGGGAGGCTGGCAGGAGGATCAAATGTTGGACATCAGCCAAGGTTACATATTGAGACATTGTCTCAAAAAAGCAAGATCTCTCTCTCTCTCTCTCTCTCTCTCATCCCCCCCCCCAAGGTAGGGTTTCACTGTAACTCAGGCTGACCTGGAATTCACCATGTAGTCTCAGGGTGGCCTTGAACTCATGGCGATCCTCTACCTCTGCCTCCCAAGTGTTGGGATTAAAGGCGTGCGTCACCATACCCAGCCAAGATCTCTTTTAAGACAAGGACTCACTGTCTTGCCCAAGTTGTTCTTAAGTTCCTTAGCTTAAATTATCTTTCCAAGGGCTGAGGAGATGGCTCAGTGGGTGATGGTGCTTGTGCTTGCCTGCAAAGCCTATAGCCTGGGTTCAGTTCCCCAATACCCACGTAAAGCCAGATGTAAGAAGTGGCACAAGCCAGGTGTGCTGGCTCATGTCTTTTGTTTTGTTTTGTTTTTTGAGGTAGAACCGGTTTCATCCTAGCCTAGGCTGACCTGGAATTCACTGTGTAGTCTCAGGGTGGTCTCGAACTCATGATGATCCTCCTACCTCTGCTTCCTAAATGCAGGGATTAAAGGCCTGCGCCACCATGCCCAGCTATGGCTCATGTTTTTAATCTCAGCACTTGGGAGGCAGAGGTAGGAGGATCACTGTCAGTTCAAGGTCAACCTGGGCTAGTAGAGTGAGACCCCACCTTGAAAAGACAAAAAAAGAAAAAAGTGGCACAAACATCTGGTGTTTGCAGCAAGAGACCATGGCACGTCCATGCATATGCACATGCCTGCAAATAAATAAATTTCTAAAAAAAATCTTTCCATCTCAGCCTCCCAAGTGTTGCATTTCTAGGCATGCACACCCATGACTAGTCTCTTGTTTGGTTCTTAACTTGTTTTTTTGTTTTTGTTTTGAGACAGGGTCTCACTTTGTAGCTCAGACTGGCCTTGAATTCAAGATCCTCCTGCCTCAGCCTCCCAAAGGCTGGGACTACAGGCTTGTAACACTATATGTAGCTCTTGACTGTTGCCTTTTTTTAAGAGAAAGAATTGCATTGTTTTATTTATCTCATCCTTTCTCTCTCTCTCTCTCTGTTACTATTGCTTTTGGGTTCCTTTATTTATTCATTGTCTTTTGAAACAGTGTCTCATATTCAAGGCTGACTTCAAACTTGTATGTAGATAATGATGACCTTGAACCTCTGATCTTCTTGTCTCTATCTCCCACTACCTCATTCTTGACAAATATTAAATAAGCCATTTGGCACCTATGTAAAACAGCAAGAATCTCGGTGTGGTGGTACATGCCTTTAATCCCAGCACTTGGAAGGCAGAGGTAGGAGGGTCACTGTGAGTTTGAGAGCAGCCTGGGGACTACAGGAGGAGTGCCAGTTCACCTTGGGCTAGAGTGAGACCCTACCTTCAAAAAAACAAAAACAAAACAAAACAAAACAAAAAAAACAGCAAGAATTCTCAAATCTCATTATAAAACATAATTTTTTTTTTTTCAAGGTAGAGTCTCACTCTACCTCAGGCTGACCTGGAATTCACTATGTATTCTCAGGGTGGCCGTGACCCTCCTACGCACCCTCCTCGAGTGCTGGGGTTAAAGGCATGCGCCACCACGCCTGGCTCATAAAACATAACTTTTTTTGAGAATTTATATAATATGTAAACCTAGGCCACTACTTAAAACCTGTAAAATTAGTATTGGGGATATGATAGAGCAGAACATTTATAATTTTAACAAACTCTTCAGATTATTTTGATATATCCAGGTTTGGAATTTATTGTTTGCAATGAGAAGCAGTAGGAATTTTAATTTGCCATCTGTAGCAAAGAGTATTTTTAGGTATTATTGCTTATATGGTGTTTTGCAGAAATGACCGCTCCTTCATCTGCCCTGCAGAAGGTTGTGGGAAAAGCTTCTATGTGTTGCAGAGGCTGAAGGTGCACATGAGAACACACAATGGGGAAAAGCCTTTTATGTGCCCTGAGTCCAACTGTGGTAAGCAGTTCACTACAGCTGGAAACTTAAAGAACCATCGGCGCACCCACACAGGTGTGTGCAACTCTGCATTCCCTTGTGCAATCTCCTTGGTTCAGTGTCTGCTTATGTATACTTAGGAAAGGTTCATGTGTGACTAGAAATGAAGGTATGAGGTCATTGCTAGAATCCTGAAGAGAATTTGTTGTTGTTGTTGCTGTTGTTGTTTTTTGTCTTATTCAGTGCCTCATGGAATTTGCAATTCATTAGCAGTAACATTTATTGACATTTATCTCTGTGTGAGGAATGAACAATGTGGATTTCTACATGCAGGAACCTAACTTGCTAACTTGTAGGAAGAGATACAAGAACTTAGATACCAATGAGTGAGGACATATGGACAAAATCAGTCTTTCCAAATCTCTCTGAACAATGTATAATTGGATTTTACTCAATAACATTTATTAAAACATATAAACCATACAGAACACTAAATTGGAGAAGGTAAGGGGAAGGTATAAAAGATAAGATGTAGTATACTTTTTAAAATTAAATATAAATACATCATGTCTGCAAAATTTCATTTGAATTTCCTGACATTGTAATTGGTTATTGACAATTTTCATTATGGAATTATCTCTAAATAATAAGATAAATAAACTAGCATCTTGATAAACATTTGAACTTCACTTTTTTTTTTTTTTGGAAATTCAATTGTGTTTATTTTTCTTAAACAGAATGAGAGAAGTAAAAATTTGTACCAAACTCCAGATAAAATGGTTTGATTGGATAGATTTGGCTGCGTATTTTCTGCATGTATACTGAACATTCTAAATTAACAATAAACACATATGTGTCATTACAAAGTATAGAAATATTTTTTAAAGACGTTAAAGTATGAACACATAAATGACTGTGTTATGAAAATGATCTTTGTCAATCACCCATTTTCCCAATCAAATTAATCTGTTTCCTTTTCTCAGCAGCTTGTACTTTTCCATAAAAGTTGTACTTTCAGAAGTTTCTTTCTAATTACATCATGAGAAAATAACTTGTAGTTAGTAATGCTTCCCTCACCTCACATCACCATCCACAGACAGCTTTCCTACCAACTAGGAACAGCAGCTCCCTAGTACTAAAGCTTTTACTGTCTTATGTGCTTCCTGTGTATGGTGAAATCAGTAAGAGAAATGCATTTCATGTCCTAAATCCCATTGTGAAACACTGCCTACCAATTACATAGATTTTAGAAAATTACATACAGATTTTGACTATTTATTTGCTATAAGAAAATTCATTTCCTAGTGTAAACTCGATCACTAGCTCTGCATGATGTAGCAGAAGCTAAGGGAACCAGGTTTGCTAAACTAACTGTGGTGATAGGAACGTACTTGCCTCAGAAGCTACTGAGGTGGCCCATTCTATCCTAGAACAGGTAAAACTCTATTTTTTTTTGTTTGTTTGATTTGTGTGTTCTTCTTTGTGTGTGGGCATGGAGGTACCAGGGTCTCTTGTCACTGCAAACAAATGCAAAAAAAAGAAAAGAAAAGAAAAGAAAAAAGAAAAAGAAAAAAAAATTCATTTCCTGATAAAATGAATTTTTATCAGGAAAAAAAAAAAACGTACTGAAAAAAATCCATGAACTTATCTTTTTAATTTTGCCTTTTCTGTGACAAAATTTGGGGGTGAGATGGTGAAATTTATTGATTGATTTCAGGCTAAAAGATTCACTTTCTGGTACTTGTCTTATAACAAAAAAATATAAATAGCACCTTATTATGAACTTTGACAGGGTGATCTTGCTTGTAATAATACTCAAAGATCATTAAAGATTGCTGTAAAGGCTGGAGATGTAGTTCAGTGTAGAGTGCTTGCCTAGCATGTACAAAGTCTTGGGTTGAGTTCAATCTCTAGCACTGGGGAAAAAAAAAAGAGAGTTGCTCTTGAGATTTCTAACTTAAATGATCCTTAATAAAGACCATATTCAGTGGTCTAAAAACAACAACAAAAAGCATATTCATATTTCATTCTGGAAAAATATATTTATTAAAAATGTTCCAACTAATTTATTAAAAAATTACTGTAGTATTTTCTAATGCCAAAAGCTTACTTGAATATTACTTTTAAACCTCAATAACATAAATCATCAATGATTTAACTACTTTTTTAAAAAAAATCTGTCTCTTTAACATTTAATAACCTGAAAATAAGTCTATAAAAGTTTTTTAAAATACGGTAACACAGCCAGGCATGGTGGTACACATCTTTAATCCCAGCACTCAGGAGGCAGAGGTAGGAGGATTGCCATGAGTTTGAAGCCGCCCTGAGACTACATAGTGAATTACAGGTCAGCCTGAGCTAGAGTGAGACCCTGCCTCAGAAAAAAAAAATACAGTAACACTGCTAAGTTTTATTAGGTCCCTTTTTTTGTTTGTTTGTTTGTTTGCCTTAGAAAGAATGTACAACTCTTCTTGCAGTTTTTGTTAAGAAAAGAGGAAAAGAAAGTGTTCCCTTTCAGTTGAGTCATAACAAATATCTTACCCTTCTCTTAGAGTGCTTGGAGACAGACAAAGGGTATGGAACAAACACTGAGGGTCCTTCAGGACAAAGTAATCCCTTGAGAATGCTGAAAGCAACAGTAGGTCTAGCTCTTATCTGCGTACATGGTTCAGCCATGGCATGGACAGGGTGCCACTGCCCTGCCCTTCCCCTTCCCTCCCTGACCCTTCTCTGTAAAGCACGCCAAAGCCCTCTTCTATAACACAGTCTTTTGGTATAAAGGGTGTGGTAAAAAAACCATTGCTTTGTCTCTTTGGGGCACCTCTCACCTCTTTCATGTCTTGCTTTTGGTGTACTACAACTTGTCTTTTTTTAAAATTTTTTTCTTAATTTTTATTAACATTTTCCATGATTATAAAAAATATCCCATGCTGCTACCCTCCCTCCCCCCCACTTTCCCCTTTGAAATTCCATTCTCCATCATATCCCCTCCCCATCTCAATCAGTCTCTCTTTCATTTTGATGTCATGATCTTTTCCTCCTCTTATGATGGTCTTGTGTAGGTAGTGTCAGGCACTGTGAGGTCATGGATATCCAGGCCATTTTATGTCTGGAGGGAGGACGTTGTAAGGAGTCCTACCCTTCCTTTGGCTCTTACATTCTTTCCGCCACCTCTTCCGCATTAGACCCTGAGCCTTGGAAGGTATGATCAAGATGTTACTCAGTACTCCAGTCACTTCTTTCCAGCACTATGTTACCTTCTGAGTCATCCCAAGGTCACTGCCATCTGAAAAGAGAAGATTCTCTACCCAAAATGAGAGTAGCGTTAATATAAGGGTATAAATATTAAGAGAAGTGCTTACTGGGCAGTTTGGTAAGCATACGTTTTTCCAGACATCAGCAGATGTTACACCCCTAGGGCTCATGACTACCCCTGTTTTAAGTTTTCAGTATCAGGGATGTATTCCCCCCCATGGAGCGGGCCTCCAGTCCAATTGGAGGGCAGTTGGTTTCCACCATGACAGATGTGACACTGTTGCACCAATTGGCTCATTTGGTATTTTTTATTTTTTTGAGGTAGGGTCTCACTCTAGCCAAGGCTAACCTGGAACTCACACTGTACTTCTAGGCTGGCCTTGAACTCACAGTGATCCTCCTACCTCCTCCTCCTGAGTGCTGGGATTAAAGGTGTGTGCCACCACGCCCAGTTCCAACTTGTCTATTTCTATCTCACATTGAATATCCTTTCCACTATTTTCTATTACTTCACTACTTCACCTTTGACCTTCTCAGTTGATCTCCTTCCAACAAGATCCAATGTCTTCTGTACGTTTGTGTGCTTCTAGATCAAAAGGGTCTTATCTAAGATTCCCAACAAATGAGCTTTCACCCTTATAGGAATTAGAAGCCTCCTCTCAGAGACCTGAAATCTTATTATCTTTCAAAAAAGGAGATTAAATTCATAGATTATAAAAGGCCAGTTCACCTGATGTCCTCATTGGCAATGCAGACAGATTGCATGCTAGGTGAACATAATGCTCTCTCAGTCCTTAAAAGCTAATTAAAAAAAAAAAGTTTTGGTTACATAAGAGTATTGAGTATATTTCATGTCTTTTTATACCAAGATATCAAACAGGATAAGGATAATGTACTTAGAGATCAACTTTGCCGAATTCAGAAATGTAAGTCTCCACACTGTACCCTGTCGGTATCTTTTTTTACATGTCAGTCAGAGACCAGCTTCATCCTTCAGTTTCATACACAGATTATTTTAAACACTTAAAATCTTGAAAGTAAAATTGGCAAGTCTTCAGAAGTTAAGACACAACAGTTTACTGTGTGTGCCATCATGGAGTAATAACCCAGTTGTGCTGTTGTTTTCCTAACAGTTTCCAAAGACAAACATGGTTGCCACCCACTGATGAAAATCACCTGCTTGCCCTTTGTCAAAAGCTACATTACAGTGTTCAATGAAATACACACTAACTGCTAAGCTACATTTTTGAAAATGTCCAAATCACAATTTTTAAAACAGTTATTCATGTTGGTGCCAAATTGGTCTCCTTCCCAAGATCTTGAGTGGAAGAATGGAGGCGCAGGCTGCCCACACCCTTCTTCCAGAAGGACTAAGTTGTCTAAGCTACAGTAAAATGGAGAGTAACAGCAGGAGGACTCCACGTGCCTTTGGAAATATAGACTAAGACAAGCCATCGGAGCCCTCATGGGTTCAAAACTACGTTATATCCATACAGCAGTTACTACCTGTACAATGATCTTTCAAAGCTCAAGTTCCATAAGTTTTAAAGCATTTGCTACTATTGTCATGAATACCGTTTTCAAACTGTAAATCAGGTATCACTTCGTGCACATTTCCTGGACCAAGCTGCCTGTCAGAATTCACTGCCTGTGGTCAACTCTTATGATTTATAAACAATCGATAGATAAATTTCAACCAACACCCATAAAGCTTAGCTATGGGGCAGCAAAGATTTTAAAAAATAATAAATGTTATTCTGTATAATCTATCCTGCAGACACAAGTCTCTGTCACCTGTCATAACAATGCAGGCTTTCAGAAAATGAAAGTAGAGTATTTATGTTTAACTGAAATTCATGTCAATCAAAAGCAGGCAATGATGAACTGGCTACAAGGAAAGGCGGGAGTGTGAATATGGAGGCAGAGTGGTCTATCTGCAGAGCTGCTCTGCTCTATCCAATCCTCCATGGGCCCAGGAAATGTCAGCTCACGGCTCCATCCAAAAGCCAATGAGTGATTACAGCCAGGTTAGAAAGGGCTCGCTTTTGTCCAGAGCAGACTCCACATTGAAAAGGGGGGATCAGCTCTTCAGATTCCAAAGTCCCTAGGTCCACATTTGTTCCCAGAATATAGTCAAGGAAATTGGGGAAGTGGCTCTGTTGGGGATTGATGTTCATGGCCGTCTGACCTGCACTCTCGTCCACATTGCTTAGGAAGTCCTCTGGAGTTGTGGGGACAGTGCAGCACCCTAAGCCCAGGCCACTGTCCGTATTTTGCTCCCTTGAATGATAGGGGCCTCCACTGAGGAAAGGGTCTGAGCTGTTAATGGTGATGGACCTCATGCTTGGGGTGACGGCAGGCAGGCTGACAGGAGCAGCTTGAACGGAGGCCACGTTCTCAGCTTCCATGGGGAGTTGTCTGCAGAGAGCGGCTTCCTACCCAAAGGAAGTTAGAGCAAAAGGAAGTCAGTCTGAACTTCACTATTTTGTTTAGTTTACCCCTGGTTTGGTTTGGGTATTTGACATTTTGTAACCCAGATTGGCCTGGAACTCACTGTGTAACTTAGGCTGCCCTTGAACTTGTAGAAATTCTCTGTCTGTCTTAACTTCCCACGTGCTAGGATTATAGCATGCTCTACCATGCCTGGCTGAACTTGTTGCTGTTACTTGACATGCAATCTGTCATATATTATTAGTTATTTAGCAAATTTTTGAGAACCTTCTCTTTGGGGGTGGTTATGAGTATAAAACTGTGAAAACAGCCCACACTGTCAGTCTTGCTGTCATCAGAAGGAATGGGATTACTGAAGCTGGAGGGGTCAGCCCTTTATCTGGGGAGGAGAAATACTGTGACTTTAGGGGCATCCCTTCTAGGGCAGGGCTGTTTGGTAGTCTGTTGCAGAACATTGAGAGGCAACATTTACTAGGTAGGTAGCCCAGTTGAAATTATATAGCATGAATTAAAGGGATCAGATTGAAAACAGAATGATGGGGAAAGATAGAATAGGTAGTCAATTAATCAGAAGACTGAGTCTTTGTCTTATTTTCTATCTAGGAGAGAAACCTTTCCTTTGTGAAGCCCAAGGATGTGGCCGCTCCTTTGCCGAGTATTCTAGCCTCCGAAAACATCTGGTCGTTCATTCAGGTATCAGAACCTGTGTCACTCATGCATTTCAGTATTTAGGAAAAAAAAAATAGGCAAAGGGTGAGATGGTAGTATAAAACAATTTAAAAAGAAACAAATTTTCCACCATAACGGTAATAGAGCTTCTCATTCTGACTAAATCAGTGACCAGGGCCCTTAATTGATCATGTTTGAAGATGTTTTTACCAGTGGAGAGTTTTTCTTTTCAGTGGATTACTGAAGTACTTTCTAATCTAGACCTGAGGATATCTATGCTGGGTCCTTTGTAAATTATATCAAACATGGATCCTATTCTTTAGGTATTGACATTTTCATTCCTCTGGAGAAAAATTTCAAATCAAGAACAAAGTGGAGTGAGGGAGGCTGGAGAGATGATTTAGTGTTTAAGGCGCTTGCCTGCAAAGCCAAAGGACCCAGGTTCAATTGCCCAGGACCCACCTAAGCCAGATGCACAAGGGGGCACATGTGTCTGGAGTTCATTTGCAGTGGCTGGAGGCCCTGGCACACCCATTCTCTCCCCCTGCCTCTCCCTCCCTGCCTATTTCTATATCTCTCAAATAAATAAAGATAAAAAATTAAAAAAAAAAAAAAAGAAAGGCCAGGCGTGGTGGTGCATGCCTTTCATCCCAGCACTCGAGGCAGAGGTAGGAGAATCACCATGAGTTCGAAGCCACCCTGAGACTACATAGTGAATTCCAGGTCAACCTGGGCTAGAATGGGATCCTACCTCAAAAAAACAAAAAAATGAACAAAGTGGGAAGACTGATAGCCTGTGGTAGCAGCACCAGTAACATTATTGCCTTCTGAGAGGGTATTGGTGATTTTGTTTCTGTTACCATTTTGGCACAAGCTGGGCCTTTGGAAATTGCTAACCAGTAGTGCAGAAGAGAAAGACGCATTTCTTGTGTGGGATTCTTACATTAATTCCTTGTAATACTGTCAATTTTCTCATTCTGTGCAGATTGACCTGGTCTACCCTGATAAAGATGTCTTTCAAAATGTCTGAAAATGGGGCTGAGATGGTAAAGTGCTTGCCTTTATGAGGACTTGAGTTCCATCCTCAGAGCCCACATAAAAATAGCTGGGTATGGTAGTGTGTATTTTTAATCCCAAGGATGGCAAGGTGGAGTCAGGTAGATCCTTGGGGCTTGCTAGCCCAGCCAGTATAGCCTGATGGGTGAGTTTCTGAAGTGACCTTGTCTCAAGAATAAGATGGAAGCTTGGCATAGTGGCGCATGCCCTTAATTCCAGCATTTGGGAGGCATAGGTAGAAGGACTGCTCTAAGTCCAAGGCCAGCCTAAGACTACAGAGTGAATTGCAGGTCAACCTGGGCTAGAGTGAGACCCTACCTTGAAAACAATGACCGGGCATGATGGCACATGCTTTTAATCCCAGCACTAGGGAGGCAGAAGTAGGAGGATCACTATGAGTTCAAGGCCACCCTGAGACTACATACTGAATCCAGGTAAGCCTGGGCTAGAGTGAACCCTACCTCGAACCTCCCCCCCGCCAAAAAAAGGAACAATGTCTGAAGAACATCATCCATGGTTATGGTTATCCTCTGGCCTCCACACATATGTCTACCCACACATGGACACATTCATGCACAAAAGTATGAAGATATTATATAGCAACCAGGCCCTGTAAGCTTAAAAGAGACAATTAAAACTAATTGCCAGTCTGGGTTCAATTCCCCAGTGCCCATGTAAAGCCAGATACTAAAAGAAGCACAAGCTGGGCGTGGTGGTGCACGCCTTTAATCCCAGCACTCAAGAGGCAGAGGTAGGATCACCATGAGTTTGAGACCACCTTGAGACTACATAGTGAATTCCAGGTCAGCCTGGACTAGAGTGAAATACTTCCTTGAAAAACCAAAAAAAAAAAAAAAAAAAAAAAAGGAAGGAAGGAAGAAAAAGAAGCACAAGCATCTGGCATTCATTTGCATGACAAGATACCCTGGCACACACACACACATTTTTTTTTTTTAATGAGACAGAGAGAATTGGCACACAAGGACCTCCAGCTACTGTAAACGAACTCCACACATGCATCTGGATTATGTAGGACCTGGAGATTCCAACATGGGTCCCTAGGCTTCGCAGGCAAGTGCTAAGCCATCTCTCCAGCCCAGAAATAACTTTTAAAAAGGAAGAAAAGAGGGCTGGAGAGATGGATTAGCAGTTAAGGCATTTGCCTGCAAAGCCAAAGGACCCAGGTTCGATTCCCCAGGACTCAACGTTAGCCAGATGCACAAGGGGGTGTGTGCGTCTGGAGTTTGTTTGCAGTAGCTGGAGGACCTGGCATGCCCATTTTCTCTCTCTCCCTCCCTCCCTCCCTCTTTGTCTATTGCTCTCAAATAAATAATAATAAACAAAAATAAATAAAAGGAAGAAAAGAGCTGGGCATGATGGTGCATGCCTTTAATCCTAGCACTTGGAAGGCAGAGGTGGATGGACCGCCATGAGTTTGAGGACACCCTGAGACTGTAACATGAATTCCAGGTCAGCCTGGGCTAGAGCAAGACCCTACCTTGAACCCCCCCCCCAAACAAAAAAAAAAAAGTAAAAATAACAAAGATGTGCCACCATGCCTGGCTTGGCACAGTACTTTTTATGTTACTATAGCCCTCATTTGGCCCTTTTACTGCCTTATTCTGGACCTGTCCCCTAACAGCATGCATTTCTGACCTTTTCTCTTAAGTGGGTTTGTGGAATGGAGACAACAAGCTTCAGACTTAAGAACATGTGTGATAGTTCAGGTCATTTATGTTAGAATAACCAGCAGTGTGAATGTTGAAAACTTCAAGTGGTGACAAGGAAATAGGTCATAGGGCATTTTGAATCCAGGATTGGAATCCTTGAGGTGGGTGCATATCATTGAGGTCAACGTGTGCTTATCTGGAAAAGGAAGCAAACACTTCCTTGAGTGTTGTGATTCCATACTGAAGAAGAGACTGTTTGGGAAAGCCATAGCACAGTGGGTCCAGAAATTACTGGCTCTGGAAGCCACAGACTTGCTGGTGTACTTTTCCTGCCTTCCTCACATAGAGAAGGTTGAGAGACTGGGAAGGTGAAAAATGGGAGAAGGAGCACCCTCAGGTTTAGTTTACCATTCTCTGGCCTTTTCCATGTAGGTCTTCAGTCTACTCACTCACTTGATATTGGAAATGTTCCCTATCTTTTGGCTGCCCTGTTTTAACCTGGCTCCTTTTTCAGGAGAGAAACCTCATCAGTGTCAAGTCTGTGGGAAGACCTTTTCACAGAGCGGGAGCAGAAATGTGCATATGAGAAAGCATCACTTGCAGCTGGGAGCAGCAGGGAGTCAAGAGCAGGAGCAAACTGGTGAGGAGGGTGGTCAAGTAGGGAGTGGTCATGTAGCCGGAGAGCCAAGTCATTGGCTGTCTTGCTATCCGGAGATTTTCTGGTTTGGTTTTGGATAGAAATTTGTCATTTGATGGGCTATTGGTATCCAAACAACTATCAGTTGCAGTGCAGTCATCTGCAACCTTTTAAAACATATATTTTCTTGTTGCTCATGCTCCCTTCCCTACCCACACAAAACAAGAACTTGATAGGTAAATTGTAAGATCCTAGAATACCTGGTTTTTAAAATTCCACATGGGGCTAACATGTAGTTCAGTAGGATGTAGCGAGTTTGAAGCCAGACTAGGCTATATGTGACTGTGTCTTAAAAAACAAAAATGGGCTGGGTGTGGCATGCCTTTAATCCCAGCACTCGGGAGGCTGAGGAAGGAAGATTGCATTTCTGTGAGTTTGAGGCCACCTTGAGACTACATATTAAATTCCAGGGTAGCCTGGGCTGGAGAAAAACCTTACCTCAAAAAAAGGGGGGTGGTGTGCTGAAGAGCTGGCATAGTGGTTAAGGTGCTTGCCTACGAAGCCTAAGGACCCAGGTTTGATTCCCCAATACCCACGTAAACCAGATGCACAAGGTGATGTATGCATCTGTAGTTGTTTTGCAGTGGCTAGAGACCCTGGTGTGCCCATTCTCTTCCTCCCCCTCCTTACCTTCCTTCCTTCCCTCCCCCTCACTCTTTACCTTCCTTCTTCCCTCCTCCTTTCTCTCTCTTTCTCTCAGCTCATATAAATAAAATTTTTAGGGGCTGGAGAGATGGCTTAGTGGTTAAGGCATTTGCCTGGAAGCCAAAGGATCCCAGTTGGATTCTCCAGGACCCATGTAAGCCAGATACACAAGGGGGCTCTGGAGTTCGTTTGCAGTGGCTGGAAGCCCTGGCACATCCATTTTCTCTCTCAAATAAATTTAAAAAAAAGAAAGAAAGAAACAAGGGCTGGAGAGATTGCCTAGTGGTTAAGGCGCTTGCCTGTAAAGCCAAAGGACCTCGGTTCGATTCCCCAGGACCCATGTAAACCAGGTGCACAAGGTGGCGCAGGCATCTGGAGTACGTTTGCAATGGCTGGAGGCCCTGGCATTCCCATTTTCTCTGTCTCTCTGTCTCTCTCTCTCTCTCTGTCTCTCTCTCTGCCTCTTTCCCTCTCTCAAATAAATAGAAAATAAAATATTAATTAAAAAAAAAAAGAAAGGAGTCAGGTTTGGTTGCAGATATCTTTAATCCCAGCACTGGAGGCAGAGGTAGGAGGATCACTGTGAGTTTAAGGCCAGCCTGAGACTATATAGTGAATTCCAGGTCAGCCTGGGCTAGAGCGAGACCCTACCTTGAAAACCAAAACCAATAAAAGCAGATGGGGCAGAAGAGATGGCTTAGCACTCTCCACTCTCTCTCTCTGCCTCTTTCTGTCTTTCTAATAACTAAATAATATATTTTAAAAGAAAAATGAATATGTGTATATGTGTGTGTTTGTTGGTTTTGTTTTTTGAGGTAGGGTCTCACTCTAGTTCAGGTTGACCTGGATCTCATGTAGTCTCAGGCTGGCCTCAAACTCACAGTGATCCTCCTACCTCTGCCTGCCAAGTGCTGGGATTAAAGGCATGTGCTACCACACCCAGCGAGTGAATATATTTTTAAAAGTTCCCCTAGTGCAAGCCCAGTGTGGTGGTGCATGTATGAAATCCAAGCACTTGGGAGTCTGAGGTAAGAGGATCAGGATTTCAAGGGCAATCTCAACTACATTTGAGGTCAATTGCAACCTGTGCTACATGACCCTGTCTCAAGAAAAAAAAAATTTCCTTTGTGAATATGATGATAACTAGTGCTAGTCTGTGGACCTTTTGCCTTGCCTTAAAGTTGGTAACTATTTTTATCTACTTTTTCATGTCTTTTCTTAATTATTTCATTCCAAATATCCTTTCTGACGATCTATGTATCTCACTATTAATCTTCAGATATTAATTACAGACAAAGATAATTAGACATAAGGATCAACCCTTGTAGGCTTATTATTTCCTGGAAGTAGGTAAAATAGGAAGTGGCATCCAAGATAGAAATTAACTTCTAGGTCTAAAAGAAGTAGCCAGCTTTCTTGTGAAAAGAAATGAGAACCAGGCTCAGCCTTGACTGCTATATGTCTCTCACATCCTGTTCTCTGTGCAGCCGAGCCGCTCCTGGGCAGTAGTTTGCTTGAAGAGGCTTCAGTACCCAGTAAAAACCTGGTGTCTATGAATTCTCAGTCCAGCCTTGGAGGAGAGTCCTTGAATCTACCTAATACAAATTCTATCCTGGGAGTTGATGATGGTAAGACTTCTAACTCTCCTTTATTTGGGAGAAATGGGCTGCAACTAAGGGCTAAGGAATGGAGCATTTGTCAAAATGGAGGTTTTAATTTTATAACTAACTGTGGTATGATTGAATAGAATTTATATTTATTCTGTGGGGTGGATAAAGTAAATCTGATTTTTGAAAGATTAAATATGCGAGCCGGGCATGGTGGCGCATGCCTTTAATCCCAGCACTAGGGAGGCAGAGGTAGGAGGATTGCCATGAGTTCGAGGCTACCCTGAGACTACATAGTGAATTCCAGGTCAGCCTGGGCTAGAGTGAAACCCTACCTCGAAAAACAAAAAAAAAAAAAAGTAAATATGTAACAAGAATAAAGAGAAAAAAATTTTTAAGAGAAAATGATCTGTAATCCTTAGCGTTTTAGCCCAACTATGTCTGTCTTTCCTATTGCAGTTATGGAAGAACTTAACTTTTAAAACATTTAAACAGAACTTAACCAGGTTTTACAGAGGAGATATAAAGCAATTTCTCCATACCTTCAAAAGCCATATCTTCTGGAGAAAGAAAGGGCTCTCTAGGAAACAGTTGCTCCTCTGGTATAGAAATTTCACCCAACTTACACAGGCCAGGCCCTCTTCTCTGAAAAACTTACCAGGTGAGGTCAGCATGCCTTTATTCAGTGCCTACTGTGTGCCTGGCACCATGGGAGAGACGAAACAGGAGATAGGGACCTTCCAGTTGAGAAGTTAAACTTACAAATATGTCAAACAACTTTGAGTATATAGAAGAAATAATATTAGTTATACAATATAGTCTGAAAGAACAACATAAGCTATAAAGCTTCTGGAAGAAACTTAATTTGTTTGTGAGGACTAATTGGTTTATCTATAAACTAGTTACAGAAGATTTTCTTGGTGATCCCACAAACATTTACTAAGTGTGAGACTATAGGTTTTAGTTACTTATATCCTGCTCAGAGTTAGGTGTAAGTGACCATGTTTGTGTAACTTCTGTATGGAGCCTGCAAGGCCCAAAATGTGCTGTCTAGGGATACTGCACTATTTTGTGAACAGCCATTGTAGAAACCAAAGCAGGAGGCAGAGAAATTGCATGGTACAACTTTGCCAACCTTCAAGAAGCAAGTACCAAGGGAGGAAGGGACCCTGAGTAGGAACTTTGAATAAAGAATTAGCTTAAGTTCTTAACCTGTTGACTTCAAGGCTGGCTATGATTTTCTTATCTGCCTGCCTACACAGCTGTTGCCTGGTTTTATATACTTTAATTCAGGTACCAGGGCTAAAACCATAGTACTTGTAAATTGTATATTGAGGTGGGTGTGGTGGCGCACGCCTTTAATCCCAAGCACTTGGGAAGCAGAAGTAGGAGGATTGCTTTGAGTTCTGGGCCAGTCTGAGATTACATAGTAAATTCCAGGTCAGCCTGGGCCAGAGTGAGAACCTACTTTAGAAAAAAAAAAAAAAAAAATTGGTATATTGAAAACTGGCCAACTCCTGTATTTCTAGCTTTTACTTCCCATCAACTTTTTGTAATACTTTCCTAATACACTAATAATGTGAGGCAGGAATTACCTTGAAAGAAAGATTACATGGGATTCAATTTTTCAGGAAATAGTTTTTAGAGGTCTTAATGATTGATTTGATGAGCAAGTGCATATTCACAGAAGTGTAAATTTACTGTTTATTAAAGAGTCCCTTTTCTGTTTTCATAGAGGTGCTTGCCGAAGGGTCCCCACGTCCCCTGTCTTCAGTGCCTGATGTGACACATCACTTGGTGACCATGCAGTCAGGAAGACAGTCATATGAGGTCTCTGTCTTAACTGCGGTTAATCCACAAGAGGTAAAGCTGCCTCTTGCCTTCACTTTGTTTCTGTGGTGAATTAGTGGATTGTGGGTTGGGTAGAGAAATTTGCCAGTTTCTATCTCCTGGAAACTTGGACTAGAATATCTTGCTTTATGCTAAGCATCTGTTCAGTGTCAAAGGACTTTGTTAGGAATCAGACTGTTAGGGTCTAGACTTTCAGCTTTAGAGTTTACTATATGTACATATTACTTTATTATCCCCCCCCATAAATATTCCTGTTCCACTGTTCTCTATCTCACTATGACATGAAGATGTTTTTATTTTATAAAGAAAGTAACTTGCTATAACAAAGTTGTCCCAGTTGATGGTAGGGGGGGATATCAGTTACAAAATAATTAAAACTAATGACTAATTTAGGAGACTGAGGTTGGTTCAAACCAGCTTGAGCTATACACACACTGAGCCCAATGCCTCATTTTTGTTTCTCTTATATGTGGATTTCGGATCTAAAACAAACAAAATTCCATGGAATTAGAAAGGGGACTATTTGGGAAGAAGGAGATGGGGCATGGGGGACAGGACAAGAGAAGTCAATGAGAGAAGCTAGGCATGGTGCCTCACACCTTTAATCCCAGCACACAAGAGGAGAGGTAGGAAGAGCACCATGAGTTCAAGGCTATCCTGAGATTACATAGTAAATTCTAGGTCAGCCTGGGCTAGAGTGAGACCCTACCTCGTAAAAAAAAAAAAAAAAAAAAAAAGCTGGAGAGATAGCAGTTAAGGTACTTACTTACAAAGTCAAAGGACCCAGGTTCAATTCCCCAGGACTCACATAAGCCAGAACAAAGTGGCACATACATCTGGAGTTTATTTTAAATAGCTGAAGGCCCTGGTGCACCCATTCTTTCTTTTTCTTTTTTCTTTGCTTCTTCTTCTTTTTTTTTTCCGAGGTAGGGTCTCGCTCTAGCCCAGGCTGACCTGGAATTCACTATGTAGTCTCAGGGTGGCCTTGAACTCACAGCGATCCTCTTACCTCTGCCTCCTGAGTGCTGGAATTAAAGGTGTGCTCCACCACGCCCAGCCCAGCCTCCTATTCTTTCTGTATGCCCCCCCCCTCTCTTTCTCTTTCTCTGTCTCTCTCTCTCTCTCTCCCCCCTCAAATAAGTAATTTTTTTAAAAAAAGAAATCAATGAAGAGTTTAATTAAATATGATGAACTACATTATATACATTTATGAAAGTGTCATAATGAACCCTATCATTTTATGTAATTAATATATGCTAATAAAAAGTAATTCTGTGGACTGGAGAGATGGCTTAGCAGTTTAGGCGCATGCCTGCAAAGCCAAAGGACCCAGGTTCGATTCCCCCAGGACCCACGTAAGCCAGATGCACAAGGTGGTACGTGTGTCTAGAGTTTCTTTGTAACAGCTGGAGTGCTCACTCTCTATCTGCCTCTTTCTCTCTTTCTGTGCTTCTGTCTCTGTCTCTCTCTGTCTCTCTCTCTGTCTCAGATAAGTAAATAAATAAAAATTATATTTAAAAATTAAAATAAAGGGGTTAAAGGCACTTGCTTGCAAAACCTGCTGACCCAGGTTCAGTTCCTCAGCTATCCACATAAAACCAGGGGTCAAAAAGTACATTCATCTGGCATTCATTTGCAATCACAAGAGACCTTAGCACACCCATACACACATGCAAATAAACTAGTAGAATTTTAAAAATTTCAAAAAAGAAAAATTGGGCTTGGGAGGTGGCTCAGCAGTTAAAGGCACTTGCTTGGAAAGCCTGTTGGCCTAGAATTGATTTCCATATAAAGCCAGGTGCACATATGGCACATGTGTCTAGAGTTCAACTGCAGCTGCAAAAGGCCCTGGTTCCCCCATTCTCTCTCCCCCTTCCCTCTCTCAAGTAAATATTTTAAAGTAAAAAAGAAAAATTATCATTGATTCTGCTACAGTTGTGTGTCTGGGAGATAGCAAGCTGAACCATAAAGCTGAGCATAAAGTATGCTTTCATTTGCTTGTTGACTGTGGGCTGTCCTCCAAGTCAAGGACGGGCCTTTCCACCTGCATATACTTGGCTCTGACCCAGAACAAGCCTTGGTCTTATGTCTTGGGAGTTTATGACTTCATGACAAGCATATGTGTGAGCTTTTGCCAAAAGATTCCTTCATTATTTGATTTTGTTTTACAGTGCTCTCCCTTCTTTTCTCCTTTGCTTTCATATATCTTTGGGCATACAGCCTGTGTACCCCAGTAAACTATTGTGTCATTGAAATGACTCTAAATCCTATACTAAATTTTTTTTATTGTTATTTTAGAATCATCCTTGGAGTATCTCCTAAGATCACAGGGCTCTGGGCATCCATGTTAACACTCTGCCAGGACTGTTGTTTGTATTCATTGTGATACTGGATTGAACATTTTAGTATTTATTTATTTATTTTTATTTGAGAGAAAGAGAGACAGAGAATGGGCATGCTAGGGCCTTTACCCACAGCAAACAAACTCCAGATGCATGTGCCATCTTGTACATCTGGCTTACGTGGGTCCTGGGGAATCATACCTGGGTCCTTTGTCTTTGCAGGCAAGTGCCTTAACCACTAAGCATTTCCTCCAGCCCTTTTTATATTTTTTAAATATCTATTTTTATTTACTTGAGAGAGAGAGAGAAAGAGGCAGATAGAAAGAGAGAATAGTGAACATTTTGCTGTTGGTATCATTGGTTCTATCCTAAGTTACCTTTTTTCAGATTGCTTTTTTTCAGATTTTAGAATGAGTCATCTCTGATTCACCTATGGAGTTTTCTCCTCTATTTTTTGCCCCTTTTAATCCTCTTTATTTTCCTCCTTTACAATTATATTATGCAAGTTTTCAGAGTGTAGTAAGAGAGAGATTCATATATAAGCACATGTACCTGTTACTCAAATTGAATTTTTTTTTTTTTTTTTTTTTTTGAGTTAGGGTTTCTCTGTAGCCCAGGCTGACATGGAACTCACTATGTAGTCTCTCAGGGTGACCTCAAACTCACAGCAATCCTCCTACTTCTGCCTCCCAAGTGTTGGGATTAAAAGCATGTTCCATGATGCCCAGCTTGAATAATTAATTTTATGTTCTACATCTTACTTGTTTTGACTGTTTTGTTTCTGCTGGAATTTTAAAAAACATATTATTTATTTATTTGCAAGCAGAGAGAGAGAGAGAAGAGAGACAGAGAATGGATGCTCCAGGGTCTCCAACTGCTGCAAGTGAACTCTAAATGCATTTGTCACTTTGTGACACATGGGTACTAGGGAATCAAATCGAGGTTGTTAGGCTTTGCAAACAAGCACCTTAACCACTTGAGCAATCTCTCCAACCCCTGTGCTGGAATATTTTAAAGCAAAGTATAGACATGTCTACCTTAACAGATAAGGATTTAAGAAGGGACTATATTTTTACACACAACAAAATTAATAACAATATTCTCTAATGTTTTGTGTGATGTTTTGTTTCTCAAAAATGTCTTTTCAAGGCTGGTGTGGTGGCGCATGCCTTTATTCCCAGCACTTGGGAGGCAGAGGTAGGAAGATTGCCCTGAGTTTGAGGCCACCCTGAGACTACATAGTGAATTCTAGGTCAGCCTGGGCTAGGCTGAGACCCTACCTTGAAAAACAACCAACCAACCAACCAAAAAAAGAAAAGAAAAGTCTTTTCAGGGCTGGAGAGATGACTTAGTGGTTAAGGCTCTTGCCTGTGAAGTCTAAGGACCCAGGTTCTGCTCCCCAGATTCCATGTAAGCCAGATACACAAGGTGGTATATGCATCTGGAGTTTGTTTGCAGTGGCTAAAGGCCCTTGCACACCCATTCTCTCACACTCTCTAACTACTTCTCTAATAAACAAATGAATAAATAAAAATACTTTTTTTAAAAAATGCCTTTTCAGGGCTAGAGAGATAACTTAGTGGTTATGGTGTTTGTATGCAAAGCCTAAAGACCCAGGTTCACCAGACGCACATGGTGGCTCATGCATCTGGAGTCCTTTTGCAGTGGCTAGAGACCCTGGTATACCCATTCTCTTTCTAAATAAATAAGTTAAATAAATAGTAAAATACATTTTTTTCAGGCTGGGTGTGGTGGCACACACCTTTAATAACAGCACTTGGGAGGCAGAGGTAGGAGGATCGCTGTGAGTTCGAGGCCACCCTGAGAATACAGAGTGAATTCCAGGTCAACTTGGGCTAGAGTGAGACCCTACCTTGAAAAATAAAACAACAACAACAAAAAAGCATACACACACACACACAAAAGATGGTACATGCATCTGGAGTTTGTTTGCAGTGATTAGAGGACCTGGCACACCCATTCTCTTGCTCTTCCTATCTGCCTCTCTCTCTCAAATAAAACTAAAAATACGTGGCCGGGCGTCGTGGCGCACGCCTTTAATCCCAGCACTCGGGAGGCAGGAGTAGGAGGATTTCTGTGAATTTGAGGCCACCCTGAGACTACATAGTTAATTCCAGGCCAGAGTGAGACTCTACCTCAAAAAAAAACAAAACAAACAAACAAACAGGGAAAAAAAAAAAAAAACTCTCTGGAAAAACTGGGTGTGATAGCATATACCTTTAATTTATTTTATTTCATTTTTTGGAGGCAGGCCCCACAGACTAGCCTTTTGTGTGTGAGAGAGAGAGAAAGAGAAAATGAATTGGCAAGCCAGGGCCTCAGCCATTGCAATTGAACTTTAGACATGTGTGCCCCCTTGTGTACATGTGCAACCTTGCTTGCTTGCATCACTGCATCTGGCTTACGTGGGACCTAGAAAGTCAAACATGAGTCCTTAGATTTTTGCAGGCAAGCACCTTAACTGCGAAGCCATCTCTCCAGCCCAGCACATACTAGCCCAACATACACCATTAGTCATACTACATAGGAGGCTGAGGTAGTTGGATTGCCATAAAATTGAGGCCAGCCTGGGCTACAGAGTGAATTTTAGGTCAGCCTGGGCTAGTGTGAGATACTGTCTCAAAAGAAAAAAGAATCTTAGCTGGGCCTGGTGGCGCATGCATGCCTTTAGCCCCAGCATTAGGGAGCTGGGGTAGAAGTGTCACTGAGTCTGAGGCCAGCCTAGGGCTACAGGGTGAGTTTCAAGTCAGCTTAGGGTTAAGACCCTCCCTTGGAAAAACAACAGAAAAAATCTCTAACAGGGATAATGTTCAGTAGATAAAGTGCTTGCTGCACAAGTATGAGGACCACAGATCAAATCCCCAGCACACATGTAAATGTCTATGGGCTCAATAGCCTACCTTTAATCCCAGCACTTAGAAGGCAGAGACAGGGGATATCCAGGTAAGATGTCTAGCTAGACTAGCTTAATCATTCAGCCCTGGATTCAAGTGAGAGTCCCTGCCTCAGTAGATAAAGTGTCTCCACATACACATGCACACACATTCATACAAACACACCACATACCAAAAACCAACTTTATTTTGCAGGGAAGGGTCCTAGATGATCTGCCACTGAGTTTCATCCCAGCCCCAAACTACACTTTTTTTGTTTTTCGAGGTAGGGTTTCTCTAGAATTCCCTATGTAGTCTCAGGGTAGCCTCATACTTACAGCGATCCTCCTACCTTTGCCTCCCGAGTGCTGGAATTAAAAGTCTGTGCCACTACACCTGGCAAACCTACACAATTTTTAGATCCCCATCATGCATGCAACATCAAATGAAATAAGTTGTTTAAGCGTTTTTAATCCTCCCCCTTAAGCTCTCAGTGCTTGAATTATTGTCATGCGTGCAACTGGGAACCAACTCCAGATGCGTGTGCCACTTTGGGCATCTGGTCTTATGTGGGCATTGCGGAATCAAACCTGGACTATTAGGCTTTGCAAGCAAGTGCATTTAACCACTGAGCCATCTCTCCAGTCCTAAATTCAGGTTATTTTGTTGCCATAGTTAACATGGCAGCATTATGTAACCAAAGTGTTATCCCAAGACCAGTGTGTAAATATGATCCATCAGTGTGTTTGTGTCTTTAGTTTTGTAACTAGATATCCATGACCTCATCTCTCAGTTCATTCCCCAACCACCACTCTTAATCCTTTCACTTAGTATGAATTATTTTTTCTATAATTCAGCTATAATCTAGTCTAATCTGCTTTTGACCTTTTACAGTTACTAAACCAAGGAGAATTAACTGAAAGACGGACATGAGTATGGATGCTGACTCCTGAAGGAGCAGCTCTGTCTGATCCCAGGTGCATGGTGGGACTAGGATCCAAAAGGTTCACAACCCACTGGAAGCCAAGATCCTGCCTTTGCCTCAGTTCATCTTTCCTGACAGAGGAGCTTCTCAACCACCATCTGATCTGCTCAAGGAGCAATGAGTACCTGTGGGCTGGGTACATGTAGCTGCCTCTCTTCTCAATGCAAATTTGGGTAGACTTCTCCCAAAAGTAAAGTTGATTATGTGTTGGATGAAGTTTTTCATTACAGCTGTTGAGGGAAGACTTTCCTTTGAAGAGTTTTCATCCCAGACCCAGCTATCTTTTCACGTGGTTGAACGGTGTCTCACCACCAACCACAGAACTTCACCAGGAAGCTGACTTTTCAAGATGCCTTGTTGCTTTGAAGAAGGGAGTGATGTCATTTATGTTGTGGCATTCTCCCTGTAGCAACCTGAGTAAGAGACTCTCAGCCACTCGGCTGCAAAAAATAAATTACTTGAATCTCTCCCTTGGCCCAGGCTGAGATGCTTACCTTGTCCTGTACACCTCTACTTTGCTTTCTTGGTTTATGGGAGTTATAGAAGCATGTTGAGAGGGGTTGTTTGTTGTTTTTTAAGTTAAAAATCACATGATCTAGCACTTCAGTTTTCCCTTTAAATAAACAAAGCAACCCAGTCAGCTCTTTGGCTCTTGTTTTAGATATACTTGTATTTTTAGAGAAGAGGTTAAGAAAATAATTCATTCTTTCTTTAAGATAAGGTACTAGTTTTCTCTTAGGATTCCATGAAGGTAAAACTAAGGTGTAAGGAAGCTGAGCATGGTGGCACATGCCTTTAATCCCAGAACTTGGGAGGCAGAGGTAGGAGAATTGCTGTGAGTTTGAGGCCACCCTGAGACTACATAGTGAATTCCAGGTCAGCATGTGCCAGAAGGAGTCCCTACCTTAAAAAAAAAAAAAAAAGGCCAGGCATGGTGGCACACATGCGTTTAATCCCAGCACTAGGGAGGCAGAGGTAGAAGGATCACCATGAGTTTGAGGCCACCCTTAGACTACGTAGTGAATTCCAGATCAGCCTGAGCTAAAGTGAGACTCTCATCTCAAAAAAATAAAAGAAAAGAAAACATGACATGCCACCACACTGTTGTATACATACACATACAACACCATACCATACATACTGTAGACATACAAACATGCACACACCTGCCCCCAAAAGACAAAAACAAAACCATGACATGAATATCATTTCTAACTGGCAAACCCAGATGGCTGTTATCAGAGTATCACACCCTGACCTTACCAGTAAATATGTCCAAGTCTGGGAAAATGGCAGTGATACATAGTTTTGAATTTTTCCAGAAAGATGGTTAAAACATAAGAAATAAGCTCCTGTTAGAAACCTTGCTATTATCGTGTCTCTAGCTACTGAGAAAATACATGATTTTTTTGTGAGAACTTCTAAAATATCCCAAAGATCACCTACTTGTTGAAAATCCTGGCTGTCAGAGAGGTTTGCATTTCTTGAACATGAACTCCATGCTGACACACACACACACACTCATACAATGCTCCATTCTTGACAGATAACAGCAAGGAACTCATATTTTAAATTGTTACTGATGTGTAATTGACCTATATACTATGGAGACTAAGTTCATGACAATTACTTGTATTTTTGTAATATTTTATTTATTAAAGAGAGAGGGAAAAAAGAGGCAAATAGAGAGTAGATGCACCAGGGCCTCTAGCCACTGCAAACAAACTCCAGACTCATGTGTATCTGGCTTTACATGAATATTGGGGAATCAAACCTGGGTCCTTTGGCTGTGCCAGCAAGCACCCTAACCACTAAGCCATCTCTCCTTCCCAATTATTTATATTTTTGTATATTTATTTATGAGAATGGGTACACCAGGGCTTCTAGCCACTGCAAATGAACTCCAGATGCATGTTTCATCTTGTACTTCTGGCTTTACATGGGTACTGGGAAATCGAACCTGGGGCCTTAGGCTTTGTAGGCAAGCACCTTTAACCACTGAGTCATCTCTCCAGCCCTATTTGTATTTTTAAATGCCTTGCTTTCTACAGCAGTGACTCCCAACCTGGAACATTTCTGCCTTGTGGAATCTGTCTAGAAACATTTTTGATTATCAACAAGTAGAAGATGGATGCTAATGGGTATCCAGTGGGCAGAGGCAACAGTGCAGCAAAATAACCGGTGATGTATAGGACATCTCACAACTAACAGATATGAAGGCCTGAAATAAAAGTCCAAATTGGCAGAGGTAGGAGAATCGCTGTGAGTTTGAGGCCACCCTAAGACTACATAGTAAATTCCAGATCAGCCTGGGATAGAGTGAAACCCTACCTAAAAAAAAAAAAAAAAAAAAAAAAATTGTTGAAATTGGTCATTTCCCTGTACTGTATCTAATAAATAGATATGTTTTATTTCACTCACACAGTAAGTGAAATCTTCTCTAAGATTTTTTTTTGTTCTTGCTGATTTTGGTTTTTTGAGGTAAGAGTTTCACTCTAGCCCAGGCTGACCTGGAATATACTATGTAGTCTCAGGGTGGACTTGAACTCTTGGTGATTCTCCTACCTCTGCCTCTTGAGTGCTGGGATAAAAGGTGTGCACCACTACAGCCGGCTCTAGTTTTAAGTTTTTAGATAGTTACCAACGTGCACGTGTATAGCTTCTGATGAAAATGTGGTTGGTCTGGCAGTTGTGGCTCTGTACTTCAGCAAGGTTTGTACTTTAGTCTTTGTTATACCTCGTTCAACTCACTACCCCTAATAGATGTTTGGGCTTTTTTCTAGATTTATTCTTTAACTGTCAAGCACAAAGCAGGAATCCTTAACTTAGCTGTGATTCCTCCCCTGAGATCTAAACCATTTTTGTCATCTGTTACTTTTCCCTGTTCTTTTAACAGTATTCATGACTCAAAACTTGAGTCTTGCCTGCCTTGATTCAGCCCTTAGCTGCTTGGTGTTCAGATGCAGGAATAATATTAAGTGAACTGCTTAAGCAAGTGATCCATAGTACAGCTCCTCCACATTGTTCCTGGAGTGGGTGGGCTGCTGTTGAGATTCTTCTAAGTCCGCTGGGGATCTCTGAGGGTGAGCTTCGGAGGTTCATAGATGCTGCAAAACATTTTAAATTAAAAGAAACATTGTGTAAGGTTTAAAAGTGGTCTATAGAAAGGACTATTTTGTTTGGTTTTTGAGGTAGGATTTCACTCTAGCTCAGGTTGACCTGGAATTTACTATATAGTCTCAGGGTGGCCTCAAACTCAAAGCGATCTTCTTACCTCTGCTTCCCAACTGCTGGGATTAAAGGTGTATGCCACCACACCCGGCTGCTTGGACTAAGAATAATGGTAATACTATTGTTTTCCCACTGTGCCTTAGGTGATACTAAAGTCAGTTATGAAAGAGGTGTTGTAAAGGAGTTCCAGAAAAAACAGCTCATCACTTCACAAGTAGACACGATTTTTCCTCTTAAAGTAGAAATATTTTTGACTCATGGCATTATAACTGAAATAAGAAAATAATCTTAGGACTGGAAGGATGGGTTAGCAGTTAAGGTGCTTGCCTGCAAAGCCAAAGGACCCAGTTTTGATTCCCCAGGACCCAAGTTAGCCAGGTGCACAAGGGGCGCACATGTCTGGAGTTCGTTTGCAGTGGCTGGAAGCCCCGGAGCACCCATTCTCTCCTCTCTTTCTCTCTGTCTCTCTCTGTCACTCTCAAATAAATAAAAATAAACAAAAAAATAATCTTAGGTGGGTGTGGTAGTGCACACATTTAATCCTAGCACGTGGGTGGCAGAAGTAATCCATGAGTTCAAGGCCACCCTGAGACTACATAGCGTATTCCAGGTCAGCCCGGGCTACAGCAAGACCCTACCTCAAAAAAGAAAAAAAAAAAAGAGAAAAGCAAACAATCTGGGGCTGGAGAGATGTTTCAGCCATTAAGGCACTTGCCTGCAAAGCCCAAGGACCCAGGCTCGATTCCCTAGTACCCACATAAAGCCAGATGCACAAAGTGGACCATACATCTGGTATTTGTATTCAGTGGCTGGAGGGCCCTGGTGTGTCCATTGTCTCTCTTCTTACTCTCTTTGCTTGCAAATAAATTAATAAAAAAAAAATAAGCCAGGTGTGGTGGCGCATGTCTTTAATCCCAGCACTTGGGAGGCTGAAGTCATAGGATAGCCATGAGTTCAAGGCCTGCCTGAGACTACATAGTGAATTCCAGGCCAGCCTAGGCTAGAGCAAGACCCTACCTACCTCAAAAAAAAAAAAAAAAAAAGTTTCCAATTGAAGGACTCTAAATCTAGATTGTATTCACAACTGGATTACTATAAATTCAAATATGTGGCTTGAAGATCTCTGGATGAGTTATATAAGTAAAGGACTGATCTCAAAAAGAGTATCTGCTCTACAGTTTCCTCCCAGTGGCTTCATTGGGGATGACAAATTAGAACTACCTAATTATAGCAGCATCTCAGATTACCTAGGAAAATCCTTGACTGACCTCCTTTGTACAGCCCCTGTGCCTTGACTCCTCACGAAGTCCTCCTCCAGTCCAGCCTGCTTCAGGGTTTCTCGATACCGTTGTTCTGCTTCTTTCTTGGCAAGGTCCTGTGGAATGGAAATTGATCTACTCTAGTGGTCTCATGGATTACCAGATGATTCTAAAATTACTTGCACAATCAGTAGCTTTATAATACATAATAGTGCTCCTTCTCCCACCTCCACCTTTAGTGCTGGACAAAAATCAACATAAAAATTAGAGTTTTGATTTAAAGCCTTAGTATATAAATGAGTCTCCTGAGATCTTGTTCAAATACAGATTTTCATTTGATAGGTCTCAGACTAGGCCTGAATTTCTATATTTCTTTTTTTGTTTTTGGCTTTTCAAGATAGGGTCTAGCCCAGGCTGACCTGGAATTCACTATGTAGTCTCAGGGTTGCCAAGAACTCACAGTGATCCTCCTACCTCTGCCTCCCAAGTGCTGAGATTAAAGGAGTGAGTTCCAGTTCAGCCTGGGCTAGAGAGAGACCCTACCTTGAAAACAAACAGAAGGGGCTGCAGATATGACTTAGTGGTTAAGGTGCTTGCCTGCAAATCCAAAGGTTCAATTCCACAGGACCCATGTAAAGCCAGATACACATGCTTCTGGAGTTTGCCTTAGCTAGAGGCCCTGGCACACTTATTGTTCTCTATCCATCTAATCTAATCTAGTCCCTCTATCTGCCTCCTCTCTCTCTCAAATAAATAAATATAAAACAAACAACAAAAAAAGACAACATGTAAGTAAAAGAAAATAAAAACAAAAATGAAAGGGTTTCAGTGAGAGACCCTGATCTGTTGGCTCTGTCATTTGAGGCCTAAGGTAAGGCTGGCATATCATGGAGGCAGGAGTGTGAGGCTAGCAAGCAGTGAGAGAACATCCTGAATCTGTCTGCTCGTGGGTGTTCTTTTTTTTTTTTTTTTCTTCCAAGGTAGGACTTCACTCTAGTCCAGGCTGACCTGGAATTCACTATGCAGTCTCAGGGTGGCCTCACACTCTTGGCGATCCTCCTACCTCTGCCTCCCGAGTGCTGGGATAAAGGTGTGTGCCACCATACCCGCTCTTTTTTTCTGTTTTATTACATCTGGAAGTCAACCTATGTACTGCCCACATTGAAAGTGGGTTTTTCTCCCTTAGCTAATACCTTCAGGAACACACCCAGTATGTTTGGTTAACTGTCGGTATCTCTCAATACAATCAAGTTGACAAGATTATCCATCATAGAGTTCAATTTAGAATATCTGAGTCTGAGGGACATCTTTAATATTCACATAGTAAAGTAGCTTCACAGTTTATTAGAGCCCTTTAACCCAGAGTAGAAAGAAAATGAATGACAATTTGTTTTTACCTTTGTAACTTGTTCAAAGAGGTAGGGCCTTGTTTGTATTCTCTTCTTCATCTCCTCCAATTCTTTCTTATACTCTTTAGTTCTTTTACGGTCATTGTTCCTGGAATTAACAAGATTTCTAGAAAGAATTCCATCTTTTCCAATTCAGAATACCCTTCATTCTAGTTAACCAGAGCACCTTCCATGCACACTGTAACTTCCTAACTCCTGGCAGATCTTCCCAGCTCCCGTGATCACAGAAGCTCACCTAGGTGACTCCATTCTGCCATTTCAAGGCCAGTGATCTGTTTTTCCAAACCAAACACCCCTTTGCCACGTGGAGGACACTGACCGATTCTCTTTAAGTTTTGCTTTGAACACCTCCTCCAGGCTTTTGTGGGGATCCATGGCTTTTGCACGCAAGGTCACGGATTTAGACATGGCTTGACACTTCTTTTTGTGCATTCCCAACCACTGAATACTCTTATCTTCCTTGTCCTTTTTTTCAAGTGACAATCTAAAGGGAAAGAACAAAAGTAACATTGTAGATGACCAGCCTGGGCACATTTAAAAGCAGCCTTGGGCTGGAGAAATGGCTTAGTGGTTAAGGTGCTTGCCTGCTAAGCCTAAGGACTCATGTTTGATTACCTAGTACCCACATAAAGCCAGATGCACTAGGTGGTGCATGCATCTGGAGTTCCTTACAGTGGCTAGAGGCCCTGGCATGCCCATTCTCTCTTTCTATCAAATAAATAAAATTTTCTTTCAAAAAAAAGCAGCTGGAGAGATGGCTTAGCAGTTAAGCGCTTGCCTTGAAGCCTAAGGACCCCAGTTCGAGGCTCAATTCCCCAGGACCCATGTAATCCAGATGTACAAGGTGACACTTGTATCTGAAGTTCATTTTCAGTGGCTGGAGGCCCTGGTGCAACCATTTTCTGTCTCTCCCCCTCTCTCTCTTTCTTTGTTGCTCTCAAATAAGTAAATAAATAAATAAACTTAAAAAAAAAAAAGGCAGGTGGAGCGTGGTGGTGCATGTCTTTAATCCTAGTACTTGGAAGGCAGAGGTAGGAGGACTGCCGTGAGTTCAAGGCTACACTGGGACTACATAGTAAATTCCAGGTCTGGAGTTCATTTGCAGTGGCTAGAGGCCCTGGCACACCCATATTCTCTCTCTCTCTCTCTCTCTCCCTCTTTCTCTCCCTCTCTCAAATAAATAATAATAAAAATAAGCAGGCTTGAGCTGGGGGTGTAACTCAGTGGTAGGCATTTGCCTGGCTTGAACCAGGCCCTGGTTTGAATCTCTAGCACTGACAAAAAGAGGAAGAGGGGAAAGAGAAAACCAAAGAAGGGAAAGAAAATCAGGCTCCTGCTTTCCATCTGACTGATATTCCTCAAGATAATTTCAGACCTGAGCAAGGGATGCCTTATCTTTAAAATATTTTATTTATTTATTTATTTGACAGAGAAAGAGGGGGACAGAGACAGAAATAATGGGCGCGCCAGGGCCTCCAGCCACTGCAAATGAACTCTAGATGTGTGCGCCCCCTTGCGTATCCAGCTAACGTGGGTCCTGGGGAATTGAACCTGGGTCCTTTGGCTTTGCAGGCAGGTGCGTTAACCGCTAAGCCATCCCTCCAGCCCTGGATGCCTTATCTTTGTGGTAGGTTCTCCCACCTTCTATCATGCATCTCTGAATTTTTATTACTCATGGCTACTTTCTCTTTCATGTACATGCTTTTACACATTATCTGTGCTGCACTCCTACCAACTTTCTCTTTTGCTTACTCTTTATTCTTCATGTTTTACCATAGACATATGTTCAAAAAGACAACACTACTGCCCCATGTGTCCTCACAGGTCTCTAAACTTGCGCTCCTCACAAAGCACAGTAATAACTTCTTAGCCTTTCTGTATTTCAGAATGGTTATTCTACTGTAGGCTTCCTAACGCATCTTTGGCCTTAACATTGTGCCTTGAACCCATGAAAGCCCCATGAGAGTTTGCTAAGTAATGGTACATATTCCTGCCTTAATCAGAGAACCCCGATAGTCCTTGAAATGTCTCTGGTAACAACAGAGGGTGCTCAGGAGCAGGGTGGGCTCTAGCATTTTGGACCAAGATGGGGCATTATGAGTCTTGTGTGACCTACATACTCACCTGACTGCAGATTCCCTCTTCCGAGTAGCATCTGTGATGTGCACAGGGAGGGTGTTGGTAGAAAGAGAAGCAAGGCCACTCAGAGAACGACTCCTTGGCCGGGGTGTAGCTGTTGGCTGAGGTGAATCCTATAACAAAAGAAGGCTGGTATTGGTGGGACAGCATGAGTGATTAGTTGCTATTCTAATTAGAATTCAATTTTACAGAAGAGCAGAAAATTAGAATCTTTATTCCCCCCCTCCCAGGAATAAAGCGAGGAGAATGAGAATCTCGACGTTAGTAGTAATATGGGAGGAATACTATGTATCTCTGGCTCATATTAGTTTAGATGGAGGATAATCAGTGTATCTATAAGAAGCGAAAATGTCCTAAGACTTTCAGTGAAGAGACAGATGTTGCACTTCCCTCCTCTGAAACCACAGCGGGGAGATTCCTCTGATGGTAGCTGACAAGAACTCCATGACACTGAGCCTGACCTCTTTGGTCAATAAATATACCTTATCTCAGGAGCCAGTTGCCTGTACTTAATCCTTTTTGGCAGAACCCTACACTCATGGGTGTAAATCTCTCCCCTCTCTAAGTGCGGGAGAGTTGAAACAAAGGACTGTGAGAGGTGTATATCTCCAGCACAATGGGAGTTCAAGGCCTCTTTCTGGTGTTAGCTAGCAGAGGTCTATTCATGAATAAAGGCTCTCTCCCTCTCTCTGAAGTGGATTTTTGCCTGATTTCGCTCACTGACTCAATTATTTCCTATAACAAAAAGGTCTAGTGAGAAGAGTTCTTTGGAATTGGCAAAAGGATACAGCATTTGGTCCCAATTCAATGCCTCTTGGAATTTTTCAAAATTCTAGAAAGGGATGAAAGGAGGGCTCTCGTAGTCTTAAATTTACAGGAATATGGATCTGCCTGCATACAGAAATATGGAGTTGTTCATAAAAAAAAAAAAAAGAGCCAGGTGTGGTGGTGCACACCTTTAGTCCCAGCATTTGGGAGGCAGAGGTAAGAGGATCGCTGTGAGTTTGAGGCCACCTGTGACTACATAGGGACCTAGGACTACATAGTGAATTCCAGGTCAGCCTGAGCTAGAGTGAAACCCTACCTCAAAGGAAAAAAGAAGAGCAAAAAGGTCATTTAGAGATGGATGAGGTGTCACGCACCTTTAATCCCAGCACTCAGCAGGCAGACGTAGGAGAATTGCTGTGAGTTCAAGATCAGCGTGAGACTAGCCTGGGCTAGAGTGAGACCCTACCTTGCAAAACCAAAAAGGTTATATAAAAATGTCAGGGCAGGGACGGAGAGATTGCTTAGAGGTTAAGGCACTGTGAAGTGGAACCGAGGTTCGACTTACCCAGAAACCGCATAAACCAGATGCACATACTGGTGCATGCATCTGGAGTTTGTTTGCAGTGGCTGGAGGCCCTGGTACACTTTCTCTCTTTCTCTCAAATAAATAAATAAAATATTTTTTAAATGTCAGGATGAACAAAACTAATAAAAAAAAAAAGTGTCAGGATGAAAGAAAAACTGTCAGAATGGGCTAGAGAGATGGCTTAGCAGTTAAGGTGCTTGCCTGCAAAGCCTAACAACCTGGGTTAGATTCCCCAATGCCCATGTAAAGCCAGATGCACAAAATGGCATATTCATTTGGAGTTCGTCTGCAGCAGTTAGAGGCCCTGGCTTGCTTGTTTTGTTTTTTTTTAATCTCTCTCACCTTGAAAATAAATAAAATTTGAGGGGCTGGAAAGATTGCTCAGTAGTTAAGGCACTTGCCTGAAAAGCCTAAGAAGCCTGGTTCAATTCTCCAGTAACTATGTAAAACCAGATGCATAGAGTGGTGCCTGCATCTGGAGTTGGTTTCAGTGGATTAGAAGCCCTGGCATGCCCATTCTATCTGCCTCTTTTTTTTTCTCTTTCTGTCAAATAAATAAATAAATAAATATTTTTAAATGTCAGGACAAGGGCTTTCCTTTTATCCCTAGTTTGCATGTGTTTATATGTGTGTGTGTGTGTGTGTGTGTGTGTGTGTGTGTGTGTGTGGTCACATGTGTGTGCATGTGTGTATGTAGGCCACAGGTAGAAGTCAATTGCTCTCTACTTTTATTCTTTCAGAGTCTCTAACTGAACCTAGAGCTCACCAATTTCGTTACCAGTTAGCCTGTTTCCACCTCCCCAGCGCTGGGATTACAGGTGTGTGCCACAATGCTTAGCAGTTTTTTAAAAAATATTTTATTCATTTGCAAGAGGAGAGAGGGAGAATAAATGAGAGAGTGTACCAGGGCTTTTAGCCACTGTAAATGCACTCCAGACGTATGCATCACTTTGTGCAGCTGACTCTACGTGGGTACTAGGGATCAGCCCCAGGTCGTTAGGCATTGCAGGCAAGAACCTTAACCGCTGGGCCAACTCTCCAGCCCAATGCTTAGCATTTTATGTGATTACTGGGGATCTGAACTCAGGTCCTCATGCTTGTGCAGCAAACATTTTACCCACTGAGCCATCTCCCCAGCCCCAACTGCTGTCCTAAGGGCCGGGGCCCACCATGTACCTCAGTCCTCAGGCCCCAGTCCTTCCCCCCAACACACCTGCCTGGGCTCTCACCCTCCTCCCTCCAGTGGTGGCAGCATCACAGGACCGTGGAGTATGACACAGATTGGCAGTCCTCAGCAAGAAGGGCTTGTTGCGAGTTGCCTCCCGGCTCTCCCTCTTCTTGGCAGCTCTTCTCTGGAAGGCTTTGTAAAGGGCCTCATAGTCAGGGACGACTGGGTTCACCCGAGGCTGGAATCCAAAGTCAGTCTGTAGAAAGTTGAGCTTTTCCTTCTGGGTTCGAGTAGCTGTGCGGGGCTGTGAGTGAGCCCGGCTCCTAGAAGAGCTGATAGGAGAGGAGGCCATCCGTAGCATGTCCAGAGCCCTCATCTGGATGCGAATTTTCCTCAAGAGCTCAGCTTCTGAGCAAAAAGAGGACAGTGAAGAATGAGGAAGGACCACATTTCACATCAAAAGGTCTAGAGAATTCATTATCCCTCCCCCTTCTAAAAGACATTCTCAGCCAGGTGTGGTGATACATGCCTTTAATCCCAGCACTGGAGAGGCAGAGGTAGGAGGATTGCCGTGAGTTTGAGGCCACCCTGAGACTACATAGTGAATTCCAGGTCAGCCTGAGCGAGAGTGAGATCCTGCCTCGAAAAGCCAAAAAAAAAAAAACAAAAAAAAAAAAAACACATTCTCACTATGACGTCCAACTCTTAAACCCTGCTGTCTTGGCTTCCTCTGTAGGTGGGATTACAGACACAGGCTATCACATCTGTCTCAAATTTTCCCTGCTTTAAACATTAACAGTACTGTAAATAATGTAATTTCACAAATAATGTAAAACTCATCCCCTGCGTGATTTCAGAAGTTGGCACTACTTCACCAGAATGAGGGAGTTCAGAGCTTTCCCATGAGCAGATGGCTGGAGGTGACACTGGCCAAAGCTAGTCCTGGAGTGTCTCATGGACTCCGCTCCAGGACCTGAGCTGGTTCAAAGGCCTTCACGTCTACTTACAGAGAGGTCACCAGGACAAGCATTGGAGGATTGCTGTAGGACCTCCCAGCTCTGTAGACAGACCTAACCAACCCTCCCTGCAGGGCTGTACTTAGCACTCAGTCTAGGGACTATGCCTGACAGCTGGTCTCAGGGCTACGGTGATCTTGAACCATGACTAAAGCGCTCTCTCTTTCTCTCTCCCTCTCTTTGTATTTCTTTTCTTTCTTAGTTTTCAAGGTAGGGTCTTGCTCTAGTCCAGGCTGACCTGGAATTCACTATGTAGTTTCAGGGTGGCCTCAAACTCATGGCCATCCTCCTACGTCTGCCTCCAAGTGCTGAGATTAACAGCTAGCGTGCACCAACATGCTTGGCCTCTGACTTTTGTTTTCCTCAAGGCAGGGTCTCACTCTAGTTCAAGCTGACCTGGAGCTCACTGGATAGTCCTGGGCTGGCCTCAAACTCACAGCAATCCTCCTACCTCTACCTCGCAAGTGCTGGGATTAAAGGCCTATGTCACTGTGCCTGGCTTCTTGACTAAATCTCTATACTGCCTTTGAAGACCCTTGACACGAGGCAAACACACAGCAAGGGTGTGTTTACCCTGAAGTTTGTCCCCAAGGGCTGGTTCCAAAATGGACTTGGGGATTCTTTTGGCAGCCTTCTTCGGGGGGACCTTGTCCTCAGCTACGGTGCTTGAGTCTCTGTGTCGAGCAGCTTCCTTTCGCTGCTCCTCCTTCTCCAGGAAGCTGAAAGGCTTCAAAGATGAGAGTAGCAGCTCCTTCCTCTTCTGGATCCGTGCGCGCCTCTGCGCCTCGCTGCGCTCCACGATCTCGGGGTAGAGGGGCAGGTAGACATGCGCAGGCACAGGCTGTGCTCGGAACTGCCGGTGGCACTCGGCCTCCTCCTGGCCCTGCCTCTGGGCCTGCTGCCTCTCCGGTTCGAACGAGGCAGGCGAAGCCAGCCACTGGGCCTTTTTCCTGGCCTCGCGCAGTGTCATGCGGAATGGCTGAGGGACAGTAATGGAGGATGCCCAGGAGCAGACACTTCTGTGCTGGGAGAGAGGCCCAGAGTCTGAGGTTGGCAAGGCCTGAGCCCCGGGAGTGTCAGAGGGAAGGCTGCTCAGGGAGCTGCAGCGCCTTGTGGAGCCGCGCCTGGGGGAGCAAACAGACCTGTGTGTGTATAGACAAGGCAGTTAGGAGGTCTGGATCCTCCTGGGTCCTTCTACCCAGACCTTGGTACAGGCAGACCATATCTGGCTTCTCAGCCTGACACCACAGCCTCCCAAAGGCCTTCCTCTCTGCCACAGGCAATCTTAGCAGCCCAATGGGAATGCTCTTCTCAAAATCCATCCAGCAGGTGCCATTTTGAACTGTGACAGTTGCACGAGGGAGAAAACAGTGCAATGGAGTACTGCAGAGACTCACATCCAATTCAGACCTTCAGGTTTTGAATTTCTTTATAGGGTGGCAAAAGTAATAACCACTTACAAGGCTATTAGGAAGAGACTGAGTAAGCAGTTAATGAGATAAACTATACAGGCATATAATGGACTTGGTCAAGGTCAATGACCCTTGTCATTCTCAAGGGATAGGATTTTGGGAAAGTCGATTACAGTATTCATTGAACTAAGTGTTCCCTAAAGTGATTTAGGATTGCTGGGTAGGAATCAGAGCACCTGGTTTGACCCAAGAGCTAATGGTAGGCTACGTCTTGGATAAGTGACAACTTTACAGATGTGGTTCCTGCCTTACAGAGGGAGAAGGTAAGGTCCCTGGGACATGGCATGATGTGCCTGAAGAGGCATGGGGTAGCACTGACTGTAGCACCTTACCTCAGAGACTGGGGGCCCTGGGCCTGCGGCTTCCCCCTGCCCACGTCCCAGAAGAAGCTCTCCAGATCTTCTTCATCTTCAGAGATGTTCTCACCACTGCTTGGGTCAGACTGAAAGAAGGATTCTAGCAGACCCCACCTGCCTTTCTGCTTCAGAGTCTGCAGAGTCTCATAAAAGCTCCCCGTTGAGTCGGAAGTAGAATCTGTCTCCTCTTCTGAACTGAGGAACTCGTGGAGTTTTCCAGCCCTGGGCAAAACCAGCTTTTCCCCAGACTGCTCATCTTCTGGCTCTGTGTCTGAGGAAGATTTGGGGGGAAATACCTAAAATGGAATAGAAATAAACTGGGAGTTAAAGTATAGTTTCAAAGGTTTTCAAAAACATAGTTTTGGACCTGGACATGTTGGTGCATGACTTTAATCCCAGCACTCGGGAGGCAGAGGCAGGAGGATTGTCATGAGTGCAAGACCACCCTGAGACTACATAGTGAATTCCAGGTCAACCTGGGCTAGAGTGAGACCCTACCTTGAAAAAACAACAACAACAACAAAATGCCAAACAAAAAACAGTTTTGTTTCACTTTGAATAGGCCTCAATAGATTAGGGACTAGAGAGAAACAAAGAAAAATGAGTTCTTCAGTCAAAAGACACTGCAAGGGCTGGAGAGATGGTTAGCCATTAAGGCACTTGCTTGCAAAGCCTCAGGGCCTAGGTTCAATTCTCCAGGTCCCACATAAGCCAGATGCACATGGTGGCGCATGTGTCTGGAGTTTGTTTGCAGTGGCTAGAGGCCCTAGCGTACCCACTCTCACTCTCTCTCTCCCTCTGTCTCTAATAAATAAATAAAAATTAAAAAAAATTTAAAAACACATTCCAGGGTTGGAGAAATGGCTTAGCAGTTAAGGTGCTTGCTTGCAAAGTCTAAGGACCCAGGTCTAATTCCCCAGATGCACAAAGTGGCACATGCATCTGGAGTACGTGTGCAGTGGCTAGAAGCCCTGGCATGTCTATTCTTCCTCTCTCTCCCTCTCTCTCTATTTGTCTTTTTCTTCCTCTCAAATAAATAAAATATTTAAAATTAAAAAAAAAAAAGAAAGTTGAGAGCTGGTCGTGGTGGTACACGTCTTTAATCCCAGCACTCGGGAAGCAGAGGTAGGAGGATCACTGAGAATTCGATGTCTATGTGGACACTTGGTTGAAGGGTCAGAGAGATGGACAAAGAGCTAAAGCTGGTTCTCTGCTCCATTCAGTGCAGTGAGCATTTACAGGCCACCATTCACAATCCACACCATACATTTTGTTCTCTGCACTCCAGGAATCCCAACCATGACTTTGGCCACACTCTATACCTTGCTTACTTGAGATTTCCATAATTGCTACCCATCCTTCTCGTTTTCTCATCTACAGCCATTTTCTTCATATCCTAACTCCCATACCATCACCAGATACGGATGATTAACAGAAGAGACAATGCCTTCTAGCTGTAAGCAACATCCTGGGAAAGTGTGCCACCCAGGCTTTGAAATACCTCATTCCAAGGCTGGTGCTAAAGCTCAGTGGTACAGTGCTTACCTAGCATGCTCACAGTTGATTTTCATCCTCAGCACCCCAAAACAGCAGCATCAAAACTACATTCATCTATTCATACAGAATTTATGTACTGGGTGTCCAATAGGCACAAATGGGAACAAGACAAAGAAGTCTCTACTTACGGAGCAAGCAGGCAAACAATGCAAGAGGAATATACCAACAGAAAGGGTAAACACTGTGAGGTCGTGGAATAACTGAAAGAACATGGATGCGATCACTTTAGGAAGCCTCTAATTTTATGTTTCAAGTGCCTCTTTGCCTACCCTGCCCTTTCTCTCTCTCTCTCTCTGTTTTTGGCTTTTCAAGAAGGGTCTCACTCTAGCCCAGGCTGACCAGGAATTCACTATGTGGCCTTGAACTCATGGCAATCCTCCTACCTCTGCTTCCCAAGTGCTGGACTAAAGGCATGCACCACCACGCCCGGCACCCCCCACCCTTCTCAATACCTCTTGCTTCCCTTTCATGGTCTATTATGTAGTTTTATAGCCTATCCTCACTTTCACACCCCCTAATTACATACATAGAAATGTTAAAACCTGGGCTGGAAAGATGGCTCAGAGGTTAAGGCACTTGCCTTCAGAACCTAACCACCAGAGTTCAGTTACTCAGTACCCACGTAGAGCTAGATGCACAACGTGGCACATGAATCTGGGGTTTGTCTGCAGTGGCTGGAGGCCCTGGTGGGCCCATTTTGTCTGTTTCTCTTCTATCTCTCTGACTGTAAAAAAAAGAAAAATAAATATTTTTAAAAAATAAATATTACCAGCACTCGGGAGGCAGAGGTAGGAGGATTGCCGTGAGTTCAAGGCCACCTGAGACTCCATAGTGAATTGCAGGTCAGCCTGGGCTAGAGTGAGACCCTACCTCAAAAACAAAAAAATAAAAAAATAAAAAAAAAAACAAAAAATAATTAAAACTCAACTCTTGAGCGGGGTGTGGTGGGGCATGCCTTTTAATCCCAGCATTCAGAAGGCAGAGGTAGGATGATCGCCGTGAGTTTGAGGCTACCCTGAGACTACAGAGTGCATTCCAGGTCAGCCTGAGCTAGAGTGAGACCCTACCTTGAAAACCAAAACAAAACAAAACAAAAAACCTCAACTCTTGTATGGTAATAAAAGTTTTACTTAAAAAAAGGAGCTAGAGCCAGGTGTGGTGGCGCACACCTTTAATCCTAGCACTTGGGAGGCAGAGGTAGGAGGATCACTGTGAGTTCTAGGTCATCCTGGGCCAGAGTGAGACCCTACCTCGAAAAAAAAAAAAAAATTAAACAAACAAAAAAAAGGAGCCGGACCATGGTGCTGAGAAGTGACAGAGGAGTGCTCAGCACTGAAATGTCTCTATCACACCTTCCAAGGCTTAGGGTCCATTGCAGAAGAGGTGGCAGAAAAAATGTAAGAGCCAAAGGAAGGGCAGGACTCCTTACAATGTGCTCCTCAAGACACAAAATGGCCTGGATATCCATGACCTCATAGTGCCTGACACTATCTACACAAGACCATCATAACAGGAGGAAAAGATGATGGCATCAAAATAAAAGAGACTGATTGAGAGGACAGGGGATATGATGGAGAGTGGAGCTGTAAAGGAGAAAATGGGGGGAGGGAATTGACATGGGGTATTGTCTATAATTATGGAAGTTGTCAATAAAAAAGTAAATAAAAAAAAAAGAGCCAGGCATAGTGGCACACACCTTTAATCCCTGCACTCAGGAGGCAGAGGTAGGAGGATCTCCATGAGTCAAGGCCACCCTGACACTACATAGTGAGTTCCAGGTCAGCCTGGGCTAGAGCAAGATCCTATCTCAAAAACAGAAAATAAAAAAGGACCCTGGCCTCAGTGAGCCACCGAGGACTCAGCTGCCGCCCCTTGGGCCCCCCTCTTCCTGATGCTCTGTCCCCCCTGCCCGCCTTCTCCCAAAGCCGCCTTGTGCAGGCCATTTCCACTGAGGAAAAGGAATCCTAAAGTATATCTACTACCCAGAACCTCCTCTCTTTGACTCCTTTGCTGATGCAAGCTAGGGCAATGACCTGCTTCCTGCTGACACTGAGGATTCTATCCATAGAAGAATTCAACAGAGAAACAGCAGGAAGACCCTGACTACTGTCCAAGAGATCACTGATGATTACAATAAAAAGAAACCAGGGGTGTTGGTGAGATGGCTTAGTGGTTAAGGCACATGCCTGCAAAGCCAAAGGACTTCAGTTCAACTCCCCAGGACCCATATAAGCCAGATGCATAAGGTAGAGGCCATTCTCTCTCTCTCTCTCTCTCTCTCTCTCTCTGTCTGTCTTTTCTCTCTCAAATAAATAAATATAGATAAAAAGAAACCAGTGAGGTCATTTAAGAAGAAATCTGTGGGCTGGAAAGATGTCTCAGTGGTTAAGTCACTTGTCTGTGAAACCTTTGCAGTGGCTAGAGGCCCTGGTACACCCATTCTCTCTGTCTCTCTCTCTCTCTGTGTGTGTGCATGCGTGTGTGCAAATAAATTTAAAAAAATTTTTTTTAAAGAAGAAGAGCTGGGCATGGTGGCACATGCCTTTAATCCCAGCACTCGGAGGCAGAGGTAGGAGGATCACCATGAGTTCAAGACCACCCTGAAACTACATAGTGAATTCCAGGTCAGCCTGAGCTGGAGTGAGACTCTACCTTGAAAAAACCGAAGGGGGAAAAAAAAAAAAAATGACGACAACTAGTGATGGCTTAGTGGTGAAGGCACTTGCCTGTAAAGCCAAAGGACCCAGGTTCAATTCCCCAATATTCACATACAGCCAGATGCAAAAGGTGGCATGTGAGCTCATTTGCAGTGGCTGGAAGCCTGGCGTGCCCATTCTCATTCTCTCTCTCAAATAAATACAATATTAAAAAAGAAGAACTTTGCCTGTGATGGCACTGTAATTGAGCATCCAGAATATGGGGAAGTAATTCAGCTACAGAGTGACCCACACAAGAACATATGCCAGTTCCTAATAGAGACGGGACTGGCTGAGGACAATCAGCTGAAGGTTCATGGGTTAAGTGCTTGTGGCTCTCTGAAACATAAGTGAGGATTTCCCTGCAATGAGTAGAATGTCCCTCTGTCCCCTGTCATAAGTTTAAAACCTTCACAGCTCATATTATGTAACTATTTGGGGTCTGCTTTTAACTTGGACTAGTGTAACTTCATGCAATAAACTGAAAAGAGCCATGTGTTCTAGCCTGAAAGTCCCTCATTTAAACAGAGGTCAGGCAGCCAGTCCAGCCTGTAACAAAGCAATAATGCAATGTTTCACCCCGGCCCAGAGCCCCAAGGTCATAGAAGGCTGTCTGCCAGAAGCTCCCCAGCTCTCCCTCTACAGGGTCCTGTGCCCCAGGAGAAGGTCAACACTTGAACAGCCCACCTGAGTTTGGAGAGGATGGGGTAAAGGCAGCAACAGCAGCAGTGCTGCTAGAGGGAGCCTCTGCCAGTAGAAAAGAACACTTGGGGGCCGGAGGGATGGCTTAGTCATTAAGGAGATTGCCTGTGAAGCCTAAGGACCTGGGTTCTATTCCCCAGAACCCACGTAAGCCAGATGCACATGATGGCACATGCATCTGGAGTTCGTTTGCAGTGGCTAGTGGCACTGGTGAGCCCATTCTCAATCTCTCTCATAGAAAAATTAATTTAAAAAAATGAAACCAAAAAAAGAACACTTGGAGTCTATCCTGACAGGCCAGCAGAACTCAAAAAAGGCTATCTTTCCTATAGTGAGGTGATTAAGACATCTGGCTTGCCACCGAAGTTGTCTTTTTAACCAGACATATCCTAGAGGCCAGCCTAACATCAGTTAGACTTGACAAGACAGCAAACATCACCATGTTGAAGTAGCAGTCATGCCACTAGCTGTAGAGCTTGCAGCTTACTAGCAACAGCAGCCCAGTGCTATGTGAAGTAGCAGGCTGGTTTTTTGCTCTTTTTTTCCCTTCCAGTGTTAGTGTTATGTATTTAAACCTTTATTTAAATAAAAACTCATTTTCAGAAAGAAAAGGACTCTGCTGCCCATGGCCAGGTGGGGAAAACAAGAACAGCCCCTACTGTCAGAAAAAAACAAAGCTGCCTGAGTTAGGACTTGGGTCATATCTAAGAACAGGGCAGCAGAACAGTCTAGCCTTACGCAGAGTCCTTGAAGCCCTCACACTCTCCCCTCTATTGCCTTTGTGACTTCTCTCATGTAGTCTGGGCCCAGACAACCCCTTTCTCCAGAAACTCATAGAAAGGGCCAACTCACTTTGTTTTTGTTTGTTTGTTTCTTGAGGTAGGGTCTCGCTCTAGTCCAGGCTGACCTGGAATTCACTATGTAGTTTCAGAGTGGCCTTGAACTCATGGCAATCCTCCTACCTCTGCCTCCCGAGTGCTGGGATTAAAGATGTGTGCCACCATGCCCAGCTGTCTTTATGTCTTTAAAAAAATATTTTATTTTTCTTTCTTTCTTTCTTTCTTTCTTTCTTTCTTTTTTTTTTGTTTTTTCGAGGTAGTGTCTCACTCTGGCCCAGGCTAACCTAGAATTCACTATGTAGTCTCAAGGTGACCTTGAACTCACAGCAATCCTCCTACCTCTGCCTCCCGCCCAGTTTATTTATTTCTTTGAAAGAGAGAGAGAGAGAGAGAAAGGGAGGATATGAAAATGGGCGCGACAGGGCCTCCAACTGCTGCAAATGACCTCCAGAGGCATGCCACCTTGTGTATCTGACTTACATGGGTCCTGAGGAATCGAACCTGGGTCCTTTGGCTTTGTAGGCAAACGCCTTAGCCGCTAAGCCATCTCTGCAGCCCTATGTCTTTTTTTAAAAAAAATTATTTTATTTATTTAAGAGAGACAGAAAGAAAGAAGCCGATAGTGGGTGCACCAGGGCCTCTAGCCACTGCAAACGAACTACAGACATATGCGCCATGTTGTACATCTGGCTTACGTGGGTCCTGGGGAATCAAACCTCGGTCCTTAAGCTTTGCAGACAAGGGCATTCACCGCTAAGCCACCCCTCCAGTCCTGTATGTCTTAATCTTTCTGAGCCTCCGTTTTCACTTCTAAATAATGGAGACGATCGTATTATTGGTCATACAGTTGCGAGGATACGAGAAAAAAAGAGCGTTATTGTTATGGTTCTATCAAGAGCGTGGCACAGGACACGGAAGGTTCAAGTCCCCAGGGTAGAGTTTACTGCCAATTTTAGCCCCACCCCCTCGGTGACACGCCCCTGACGACTGTCTCCAAGGCAACGCGAAACAGTTTTCTCTCTCTGAGATTCCTTTTGGGGGGGGCCATCCGGCTTCCTCCCTTTTTTAACGACTTTACCTGGCGGCTCCGCTCGGCCCCCGCAGGCCTCCCCACAGTCATCTTCCCAAGCTGCGGCAGACGCGGCGGCCGACAACCGCGTTGACAGCGAGGCTGGCTGCTACTGCAGTGCTAGCCACGCCCCCTTCCAGTTTCGGCTTCTGATTGCTTCCGGGCTTCGTCCTAGGAGGCAAGAATCGCCGTCGGATTGGTCCAGCCCCACTGCGGGCCTGTTTCCGGTGGAAGCGGCACCGGATTGGAGGGCTGTGCTCCGGAAGCGCTCGTCGAGGCGGGCCTAGCGGGGCGCCGGGCGCGCCCGCGCAGGTCAGGTCGATGGCGGCCCGGCTAGGAGTGAGCCGGTTGCTGGGCGCTCGCCCGGCTGCCCGGGGAGGCCCGCTGCTGGCCTGCCGGAGGTGGGCCGGTGCCTCGGCAGACACCGTGTACGATGTGGTGGTGTCGGGCGGAGGCCTGGTGGGCGCTGCCATGGCTTGTGCCTTGGGTAAGCGCATCCTCGGGGCGTGTGGCGGGGACCTGGGCTACGGACCGGGCGTGCTTGACCTAGCGGTCCATTCACTGCCCGACTGGAGGAGCCCCGGGCGTGCTCTTGAGCTTCTGTCCTTACGGTCAGGGTTTGTAGTACGCGCACCTTTGGAAGGAACCAGGCGGTGTAGCTGTTGTTGTTTTTTTTAAACTGGTTCTCATATTAAAAAAAAATTTTTTTTTTTGAGGTAGGGTCTCATTCTATCCCAGGCTGACCTGGAATTCACTATATAGTCTCACGGTGGCTTCGAACTCACGTCGATTCTCCTACCTCTGCTTCCCGAGTGCGCCACCACGCCCGGCTGTTTTAAAATATTTTCATTTATGAGAGAAAGACAGAATGAATATGGTCACTCCAGGTCCTCTAGCCACTGCAAACGAACTCCAGACGCATGTACCACCTTGTGCATCTGGCTTACATGGGTCCTGGGGAATAGAACCTGGCTTTGCAGGCAAGCGCCTTAACCTCTAAGCCATCTCTCTAGCCCCTGCTTTTTTTTTTTTTGTTTTTTTTTTGTTTTTTGTTTTTTGTTTTTTGTTTTCGAGTTAGGGTTTCTAGCTCAGGCTGACCAGGAATTCACTATGTCGGCTCAGGGTGGCCTTGAACTCACAGCGATCCTTCTACCTCTGCCTGGAATTAAAGGCGTGTGCCACCACGCCCGGCATGTTTTGTTTTTTACAGTATAGCTCACGTACTATAAAGTTCTCCCATTTAAAGCATACATTTTAAGAGTTTTAGTATATTCGCAGATCGGTGCAGTTATCACCACAAAAAGTTTTAATGCGTTTTGCTTATTCTATAAAAGTAAACAAAATCTATGGAACCCTTTAGAAGTCACTCACCATTTCTCAGACTTCTCAGTCCAAGGCACTCCTTTCTGTCTCTGGAATTGCTGGTTTATATGGTGACTCTGTGTTCAACGTTTTGAAGAGTTGCCACTGTTTTTTTAAGAGACTGCACCATTTTAAATGTCCATGTACAATTTGTGAATGTTGCAGTTTCTCTAGCCACACTAGACGGGACTTGTTTTTTTGTTTTTTTTTGCTTATAGTCACCGTAGGAGGTGAGAAGTGGTTTCGGTTTATATTTTCCTAATGACAAAGGATGTTGAATTAGCTTATTAATTTTTGCCTTACTGCAGATAGAATCCAAGGCTTTATACATGCCAAGTCAAGTGTTCTATTGCTGAGCTACATCTTTGAATATTCTTCCATATGCTTAGCCGTCATTTGTGTATCTTTCTTTTTCTTTTCTTGTCTTTCTTTTTTGTTTGTTTTTTCCAGGTAGGGTCTTGCTCTGGTCCAGACTGACCTAGAATTCGCTCTGACTCTAGTCTCAGAGTGACCTCTCCTACCTCAACTTCCAAGTGCTGGGATTAAAGGTTTGCAGCACTGTACCAGGCCTCCTTTGTTTTGTTTTCATCCTTTTCTCCAATACCACAGGGGAAAAAAAGCAGCAGTTTTTTTTTTAATATAAATATATGTACAAAACTCTTATTATAATTGCTTTTTTCTTTTTTAACACTTAAAAATTTTTAATTTTATTTGAGAGAGAGAATGGGCAGGCCAGAGCCCCCAGTCACTGCAAACAAACTCCAGACGCATGTACCACGTTGTGCATCTGGCTTGTGTAGGTACTAGGGAATCAAACCTGGGTTCTTGGGCTTTGCAGGCAAGCACTTCAACCACTGAGTTATCTCTCCAGCCCTACAATTGTTTATTTTTCTGTCTCTTCCACAGAACACCACATTAAAAAGTATTATTTATTTATTTGCTAGAGATGAAAGGAGGGAGAAAGAGAAAGAATGGGCATACCCCACAGCCTGTAACCCTTTTAAATGAACTCAAGGTGAATGTGCCACCTTGTGCATCTGACTTTATGTGGGTACTGCGGAACTGAACCTGAATCCTCTGGCTTTGTAGACAAGCGCCTTAACCACTAAGTCATATCTCTAGCCCCCAGCCCTTTTTTTTTATTTTGGTTTTTCGAGGTAGGGTCTCACTCTAGCCCAGGCTGACCTGGAATTCACTATGGAGTCTCAGGATAGCCTCGAACTCACAGTAGTCTTCCTACCTCTGCCTCCCTAGTGCTGGGATTAAAGGCGTGTGCCACCACGCCTGGCTGCCCCAGCCCATTTTTTAAAAAATATTTTATTCTCTTATTTATTTATTTATTTATTTATTTGAGAGTGACAGACAGAGAGCGAAAGAGGCAGATAAAGAGAGAATGGGCACACCAGGGCCTCCAGCCACTGCAAACGAACTGCAGACTCATGTGTCCCCTTGTGCATCTGGCTAACGTGGGTCCTGGGGAATCAAGCCTTGAACCCGGATCCTTAGGCTTCACAGGCAAGTGCTTAGCTGCTAAGCCATGTCTCCAGCCCCCCAGCCCACTTAAAAAAAATTTTATTTTTATTTATTTATTAGATACAGAGGGAGAGAGGGAGAGAGAATGGGCACACCAGGGCTGCTGAATTTATTGGGGGCCATCTATTCAAAAGTACCACAGGAGGCATAGGTAGGCAGATCACTGAGTTTGAGGCAAGCCTGACTTCATAGTGAATTCCAGGTCAGCTAGGCTAGAGTGAGACCCTACCATGTAAAACAAAACAACAGCAACAACAAAAACCTAAATAAAAAAAAAAGTCACAAATGTAAAAGAACAGTTTACTTCCTTAGTCTTGGAAATTAAATTTTGGGGGATGGAGAGATGGCCCAGCCGTTAAGGCAGTTGCCTGCAAAGCCAAAGGACCCAGGTTTGATTCCCCAGGACCCATGTAAGCCAGATGTACAAGATGGTGCATGCATCTGGAGTTTGCAACAGCTAGAGACCCTGGCACTGCCATGTTCTCTCTTTCTCAAATAAAGGCGTGGTGGCGCACACCTTTAATCCCAGCACTTGGGAGGCAAAGGTAGGAGGATCACCCTGAGTTGGAGGCCATTCTGAGACTACATAATGAATTTCCGGTCAGCCTGGGCTAGAGGGAGAACCTACCTCCAAAAATTAAAAAAAAATAGGGTGGGAGAGATTACTTAGAGGTTAAGGTGCTTGTCTGTGAATCCTGAGGGCCCACGTTCAATTCCCCAGTACCCATGTAAGCTAGATGCACAAAGTAGTGCATGCATCTAGAGTCCCTTTGCAGTGGCTGGAGGCCCTGGCATGACCATTCTCTATCTGCAGGTTTCTCCCTTGCCTTCTCTCTCAAATCAATCATTCAATAAATAAAATATTAAAAAGTACCTTTTAATTTTTTTAATTTGTTGTTTTATATATATAAATTTTATTGACAACTTCCATAATTGTAAACAATATCCTGTGGTAATTCCCTTCTTCCCCCCACTTTCCCCTTTGAAACTCCACTCTCCATCATATTCCCATCCCCGCTCAGTCTCTTTTATTTTGATGTCATGATCTTTTCCTCCTATTATGATGGTCTTGTGTAAGTAGTGTCATGCACTGTGAGGTCGTAGATATCCAGGCCATTTGATGTCTGGAGGAGCACGTTGGAAGGGGTCCTACCCTTCCTTTGGCTCTTACCTTCTTTCCGCCACCTCTTCCGCAGTAGACCCTGAGCCTTGGAAGGTATGATAGAGATATTTCAGTGCTGAGCACTCTGTCATTTCTCAGCACCATGGTGCCTTTTTAGTCATCCCAAGGTCTTGCCATATGAAAAGAGAAGCTTCTGTAACCAAAAGTGAAAGTTGCATTAATATATGGGTATGAACATTAAGAGAAGTGCTTACGGGGCAGTTTGGTGAGCATAGTGTATACATTTAGACAGAAAGCAGCAGACGTTACACCCCTAGGGCTCATGACTACCCCTGTTTTAAGTTTTCAGTATCAGGGATGTATTCCCTACCATGGAGTGGGCCTCCAGTCAAATTAAAGGGTGGTTGGTTTCCCCCATAACAGATGTGCCACTATTGCACCTGTTGGCACATTTGGCCTGGCTGGCCAAATTTAAGACTTGCGGTCTCCACTCTTGAATATCTTCACTGGTGATTTCTCTCTCTCCCATTGAAATGCATGCAGGATGGCTTTTTCCAGCTTTCTGTCAGCTGGTCTACATGGAGGAGGTTTTCATCTCAGTTCCAGCAGGGTTTCTCAGTGACCTTGCAACCCAAGTGTGTGGAGTCTTCAGCAGTGGGGTTTTACCATCTATTCCTGGTGGGGAACCAAAGGCCTCGGCAATGGCCTGTAATGTTTTGGGGGCATCAGGGACCTCCCTGGCTAACAACTCACTAGAAAGGATCCTATCCCCAGCACTGAAAATTTTCTAGTAACAATCTATAGTTCCTGAGTGTTCCATTGTCCAAAAAAGTAGGTTTCCATATGACTTAATTATATCCTCTTAGATTTTTCTGTATTTATTTGAGAGAAACAGGCAGGGAAAGAGAAAAAGAGAATGGGCATGCCAGGGTCTCCAGCTGCTACAAACTCCAGATGCATGCACCTCCTTGTGTATCTGGCTTATGTGGGTCCTGGTGAATAGAACCTGTGTCCTTTGGCTTTGTGGGTAAGCGCCTTAAACACTAAGCCATTTCTCCAGCCCCCTTTTAATGTTTTGATATTTACATGTGTTACATAATTTAAATCTGATTAGACATGTTTATTTCCTTAAACATTGTTATTTGTCATGAAAAGTTCCAAAATTCCCCGAGCTTTTAAAATTTTATTACAGAGAGGCAGGTAGAGAATGGGTGCGCCGGGGCCTCCAGCCACTACAAATGAACTTCAGACACATGTGCCACTGTAGCAGACAGCTTCAGGTTTGCTGAGATGAACTTTCAGACCAGACACAGTTATGGAGGAAGGGATATTTATTGAAGCTTACAGATCCAGGGGAAGTTCCATAAATGGCAGAAGAAGCTGGCCTGCCTTCACAGGACTAGGCAGAGAGGGAGAAGAGCACAAGCCTAAAGCCAGAAGCCATAGCACACTTCAGGAACTCTTGCTAGGCACACTTTACATATCTTTAGATTGAAATCTGAAACCCACCACCACACCTTAAGATCCACACAATGGCACTGACTCCCACCAGGTGGCTGCAGATGCAAACTACAAACAAACAACTGAACATATTGGGGGCCATCTATTCTATTCAAACCACCACAGCCACCTTGTGCATCTGGCTTATAAGAAATTGAACCTGGGTCCCTTTGGCTTTGCTGGCAAGTGCCTTAACCACTAAGCTATCTCTCTAGCTCACTTCTAGCATTTTTTCAGAAAAATATTTTATTTTTATTTACTTACATGAGAGAGAGAAAGAGGCAGAAAGAGAATGAGTGCACCAGGGACTCCAGCCACTCCAGACACGTGCACCACCTTGTGCATTTGCCTTACATGGGTCCTGGGGAATTGAACCAAGTGGCTTTGCAGGCAAATGCCTTAACTGCTAAGCCATCTCTCCAGCCCTTTTCTAGCATTTCTAAGTATAAAGTACATTATTATCTGCAGTCATCTTACTGTGCAGTTAATTTTTTGGCTTTCCTAAAGTGATTTTAAATACTGCTTCTTTTGTTTTTTTAGGACATGATATTCACTTTCATGATAAAAAAATCCTGTTACTCGAAGCAGGTCCAAAGAAAGTACTGGAGAAATTGTCGGAAACGTACAGCAACAGAGTCAGCTCCATTTCCCCTGGTTCTGCAACCCTGCTCAGCAGTGAGTAGAGCAACATTCTTTTCCACTCGCTGTCCAGCTTGTCCTGTAGGACAGTCACCAGAGCATATGAGAAATTGCTTACTGTGTGGGGGTGAGTGGGTGGGAGGTGGGCTTGCTTGTCCACTTCGAGGCCTACCTGAGACTACATAGTGAAATTAAGGCCATCTTGGCCTAGTGTGAGAACCTACCTCAAAAAAACAAAATTGAAAGAATCTTTAGGCTGGGTGTGGTGGTGCATGCCTTTAATCCCAGCACTTGGGAGATAGAGGTAGGAGGATTGCCACAAATTGGAGGCCATCCTGAGAAGACATAGTGAATTCCAGGTCAGCCTGGACTAGAGTGAGACCCTACCTCGGAAAACCAAAAATTAAATAAATAAATAAATAAAGAATAATAGTGGCTTACTTTCCTTTTCTAGTTTCCCTACTTTAATGTGATTGGAGTTTTTCATGCTATACAGTGTGGAGCACAGCAACAGAGTGGCTTAGCTTCTCTCAGCAGACTGGATAGAAGCAGAGGGTTTTTCTCTTATGGAGAACACTGCAGACAACCTGACTTAGCAGGGTGGAGAGACCAGTGGTGGGTGGGAAGGCGAGAAGCCCAGATCCCTGTGAGGTCGCCCTGGTCTATACAGAACCTTTCTTTTTATAGGTTTTGGTGCCTGGGACCACATCTGCAACATGAGATACAGAGCCTTCCGCCGAATGCAGGTGCCTCCTTTTCATTCCTTCCTGTTGGCAAGCTGTCTTGGCCTTGTGTTACAGCATCAGAATAAATGTTCTTCAGGTTCTGTGTGAATGTGGGGAGAACCAGAGCAAGTCTGTCTGAATAGGGGTATTCTGGGGAATGCTTTTTTTTTTTTTTTTTTTTTTTTTTTTTGGTTTTTCGAGGTAGGGTCTCACACTCTAGACTAGGCGGACCTTGAATTTACTATGTAGTCTCAGGGTAGCCTCGAACTCACAGTGGCCCACCTACCTCTGCCTTCCAAGTGCTGGGATTAAAGGCATGCACCAATGGTCTTTTTAAAAAAGAAAAAACATATATATATATATATATATATATATATATATATATATATATATATTATTTATTTATTTATTTATTTGAGCAAGAGAAAGAAGGAGGGGGAGAGAGAGAATGGGTGCACTAGGGCCTCCAGCCACTGCAAGCGAACTCCAGACGCATGTGCCCCCTTGTGCATCTGGCTTACATGGTCCTGGGGAATTGAACTGGGATCCTTCAGCTTTGGCAAATGCCTTAACCACTAAGCCATCTTACCAGTTTCTCACTCTTTTTTTTTTTCTCTCTTTTTTAAAATTTGTTTGTCTTTTGTGTGTGTGTGTGTTTGTGTATGTGTGTGTGTTTTAACACAGTCTTATATAGCCCAGGCTGGCCTTGAACTTGTTTTGCAGCTAAGGCTTGCCCTGACCTCCTGATACTCCTCCTCCACTAAGGATAATAGTCATCACATGTGGCTCTGATCTTTTCACTTTCAGCCCTGCTAAAGAGGCTGAGGGTTTATGATTTGCTTTTCTCATTGGGAATGCAGCACTCAGCTTTTATTGGAATCACGTTTACTTTTCCTTGGTTTTATTTATTTATTTTAATATATTTTATTTATTTATTTATTTGAGAGCGAGAAAGAGGGAGAGAATGGGCACACCAGGGCCTCCAGCCACTGCAAACGAACTCCAGACGCATGCGCCCCCTTGTGCATCTGGCTTACGTGGGTCCTGGAGAATCAAACCAGGATCCTTTGGCTTTGCAAGCAAGCGCCTTAACCCCTAAACCATCTCTCCAGCCCCCTTTTCCTTGGTTTTAATCAGCTTTCCTTTTGTGTTTCCAGGTGTGGGATGCCTGCTCAGAGGCCTTGATAATGTTCGATAAGGATAATTTAGATGACATGGGCTATATTGTAGAAAATGACGTCATCATGCATGCTCTCACTAAGCAGCTGGAGGCTGTGTCCGGTGAGGCACCATCTTGTCCGTCTTCCATTTCTTCTCTAGGAAGTGAACTCCCTTAGTACTTACCAGAAGAAAAGTCCACTGTAAACAAATATGATAATTATCTCAGGTTTATCTTTTTCCTTCTTTTGACAGCTTTATTCAAGCAACTTACATATCATAAATTTCACCCACTAACTATATATATAACTCAGTGACTTCCAGTGTGTGTGGAGTTGTGTAACCATTGCCACAATATCTTTTTTTTTTTTTTTTTTTTTGAGGTAGGGTTTCACTCTAGTTGAGGATGACCTGGAATTCAGTATGTAGTCTCAGGTTGGCCTCAAACTCAAGGTGATCTTCCTACCTCTGCCTCCCGAGTGAGTGTTGGGACTAAAGGCGTGGACCACCACACCCAGCTAATAATATTATTTTTTTTTATTGTCATTATTCTTTGTGATTTTTTTAAAACTTTTTTTTTTTGAGACAGAGAGTGAGAAATGAACTCCAGATGCATGCGCCACCCTGTGCATCTGGCTTATGTGGGACCTGGAGAATCAAACCTGGGTCCTTAGCCTTCACAGGCATATGCCTTAACCGCTAAGTCATCTCTCCAGCCCCACAATATCATTTTTATTTATTTTATTTTTTTGTTGCTAGGCTTTGTAGGCAAGCACCTTAACTGGTTAGCTCTCTCTCCAGCCCACGATATCATCTTTAGATCCTAGATCTGTCACCCCAAAAGGAACCTTCACACCTATTTACAGTTATTCTCCATTCTCACTGTGACCCCTGCCAACCACTAAAATGCTTTCGTCTCTTTAGATTTTCCTATTCTCAACAATTTATGTAAATTGAATTACACAATTTGTTTTCTTTTTAAGTATCTTTCTTTATTTGAGAGAGAGAGTGAGGAAGAGGCAGATAGAGAGAATGGGCATGCCAGGGCCTCCAGCCATTGCAAGCAAATTCCAGATGCATGTGCAACCTCATGCATCTGGTTTATGTGGGTCCTGGGAAATTAAACCAGGGTCCTTTGGCTTTGCAGGCAAGCGTCTTAACCACTAAGCCATCTGTCCAGCCCAAGGATTTTATTTGTTTATTTTTGTTTGTTTATTTTTTCAAGGTAGAGTTTCAATCTAGCCCAGGCTGATCTGGAGCTCACTCTATAATCTGAGCCTGGTCTTGAACTCATGGTGCCTCCTACCTTAGCTTCCCAATTGCTGGAATTAAAAGGCATGCACCACCATACCCGCCTACATATGTTTATGGGCTGGTATGTGGTGTTTCAGTACATATATATACATTATTGTATAATATTTAGATCTGGTAAGTATACCTATTTCCTTAAAGATTTCTCATTCTTTGTGAGCACATTCAAAATTTTCTTCATGGCCTGTGATGTATTTCTCAGTGGTAGAGTTCTTGCCTATCATGTACATGGTCCTGGGTTGGATACCCTGTAAAACCTCCCTCCAATTTTTTTTTTTTAATTTGGTACTGGGGGCCTGGAGAGATTGCTTAGCAGTTAAGGCGCATGTCTGTGAAGCCTAAAGACCCAGGTTTGATTCTCCAGTATCCATATAAGCTAGATGCACATGGTGGTGTATGCATTGGGAGGTCTTTTGCAGTGTCTGGATTCTCTAGCCTTGCCCATTCGCTATTTCTCTCTAATGAATAAATAAATTAAAAATCAAAAAGATAGCTGGGTGTGGTGGTGCACGCCTTTAATCCCAGCACTTGGGAGACAGAGGTAGGAGGATCTCTATGAGTTCAAGGCCACTCTGAGACTACAGAGTGAATTCCAGGTCAGCCTGAGCTAGAGTGAGACCCTACCTCAAAAAAAAAAAAAGTCAGGGGAGGAGAGGGGACTGGGAAATGGCTTAGCGGTTAAGGCGTTTGCCTGCAAAGCCTAAGGACTCTAGTTCTATTCCCCAGGACCCATGTGAGCCAGATACGCAAGGGGCACATATGTCTGGAGTTTGTTTGCAGTGGCTAGAGGGCCTGGCATGCCCATTCTCTCTTTCTCTCTTTCTCAAATAAATGAAATATTTTTTTAAAATTTGTGTATGTATTTGAGCGAGAAAATAGGCATGTCAGGGCCTCTAGCCAATGCTAATGAACTCCAGTTGCATGCACCACCTTGTGCATCTGGCTTACTTGGGTACTGAGGAATCGAACCTGGGTCCTTAGGCTTCACAGGTAAGTGCCTTAACCACTAAGTCATCCGTCCAGCCCTCTTTCTTTTTTTCTCTTTTGTTTTCGTTTAATTATTTAATTTTGGTTTTCAAGGGTAGAGTCTCACTGGTCAAGGATGACCTGGAATTTACTATGTAGTCTCAGGGTGGCCTCGAACTCACAGCAATCCTCCTACTTTTGCTGGGATTAAAGGCATGCACAACCACACCTGGCTTATTTATTTATTTTTAATTTTTTTTTTTAATTTATCTATTTGAGAGTGACAGACACAGAGAGAAAGGCAGAGTGAGAGAGAGAGAGAAAATGGGCGTGCCAGGGCCTCCAGCCACTGCAAATGAACTCCAGATGCATGGGTCCCCCGTGCATCTGGCTAACGTGGATCCTGGGGAATGGAGCCTCGAACCGGGGTCCTTAGGCTTCACAGGCAAGCGCTTAACCGCTAAGCCATCTCCCCAGCCTTATTTATTTATTTTTGTCTTTAAAAAAAAATTTAGATTTTAATTCTGTTTATTTATTTATTTGAGAGTGACAGACACAGAGAGAGAGAGAGTATGGACATGCCAGGGCCTCCAGCCACTGCAGACAAACTCCAGATGCATGCATGCCACATTGTGCATCTGGCTTACGTGGGTCCTGGGGAATCAAGCCTTGAACTGGGATCCTTAGGCTTCACAGGCAAGCGCTTAACTGCTAAGCCATCTCTGCAGCCCCTTTTGTCTTGTTTTTTCGAGGTATGGTTTCACTCTAGCCCATGCTGACCTGTAATTCACTATGTAGTCTCAGGGTAACCTTGAACTCATGGCGATCCTCCCACCTCTGCCTCCTAGTGCTGAGATTAAAGGCGTGCACCACCACGTCTGGCATCCTTGTGGCCTGGCATCCTTGTAGCTTTCATGATTGATCAGCAGCTCTTAGGCCATAGTATTGATTAGTTGAGTCACTTTTTTTTTTACAGTTACTTTTTAGATCTTGCCTCTGTGTGTGTGTGTGTGTGTGTGTGTGTGTGTGTGTGTGTGTGTGTGTGTGTGTGTTACACATGTGTGGAGGCCAGAGTAGAGCATTAGATGTTTTCTGTCATTCTTCTTCCATGTTGTTTCCTTGATATGAAGTCTCTCACTGAACCTAGAGCTGCTGCTTTATTTTTATTTTATTTATTTATTTTCAAGCAGAGAGAGAGAATGGGTCTTGTCAGGGCCTCCAGCTGCTGCAAACTCCACATGTATGTGCTGCTTTGTGGATCTGGCTTTGTGTGGATACTGGAGAATCAAACCCCAGTCTTTAGGCTTTAGAGACAAGTGCTTTAATGGCTGAGCCATCTCTCCATCCCTGAGCTGTTGCTTTTTTGGTCTGGCTTTTTTTTTTTTTTGGTCTGCTTTTTTGATTGATCAGTGAGCTCCAGCCATTCTTATGTCCCCACCCCCACAGGACTGTGATTACAGATGTGCATAGCCATGCCCAGCTTTTTGCATGGGTGCTAGCACTCGAACTCAGTTCATCATGCTTACGTGGCAAATGATCTTACTCAATGAGCCGTCTCCCCAGCCCATCTTGCTTTTCTTTTCTTTTCTTTCTTTCTTTCTTTTTTTTTTTTTTTTTTTTTTTTTTTTTTTTTTTTTTTTTTTGGTTTTTCGAGGTAGGGTCTCACTCTAGCCCAGGCTGACCTGGAATTCACTATGGAGTCTCGGGGTGGCCTCGAACTCATGGCAATCCTCCTACCTCTGCCTCCCGAGTGCTGGGATTAAAGGCGTGTGCCATCATGCCCGGCTTTCCATCTTGCTTTTCTTGTTTGGCAATGAGATGGCAATCCTGGAACTTTGTTTTAGGTGTGTTTGGTTTTTCCTTAGCTTTTTGACCCACCTTTCTAATACTTTCTTTTTTTCTCTTGACCTTCGCAGACCAAGTGACAGTTCTGTACAAGAGCAAAGCTGTTGGCTATGCCTGGCCTGGTCCATTTTCCATGGAAGACTCCAGTCCTTGGGTCCATATTACCCTAGGTGATGGCAGCACCCTCCAGACCAAATTGTTGGTAGTTGAAGATTCTTACTTTGTCAGGGGTCTTGCATGTTCTCTGGGCCATAGTTTGAGATGTAAACTATGAACTGACTTTTGGCAAAACTGTGGTTATATAGTGACTGGTATCCATTTAAGGAAGCATTAGTTAAGAGGCTTTATAAATACTGTATAGGAAGCAGTCTCATGAAATGAAGGCTAGGAGGATAGCCAGATTTCACAGGGACAGGAAGCAGAGTATTGGGAATTAGAGCTGTTCTTTCTCTCTGGAATCCGAGGGTCATTCCGCTCCTAGCAGCACTCATTTCTGCCTCTGCTCCCATGCCTTCTCTGGGCTGCACCGTCTCTGTAATTCAAATATCAAAACCATCTGGCTGAATCTGGCTATGGCACCTCTTGGGTCACATGTGCACTTTGGCCCCATTAGTCTACATGAGGTCATATGTTGCAGAGCTGTCCCCGTAGGGGCTGCCTGGGAGAGGCCTGATAAGTTTCCTGCCACAGTTGAGATTTGCCAACAGTTGGGACTAGACAGAATTTTAGTGAAAGAGATAAATTTCTGGAGCAGTATGATTGGTTATAAGGCTTAGCAGGCCCACGTGTCCATGCAGATTGGTGCTGATGGTTACAACTCAGCAGTACGGCAGGCTGCTGGGATCCAGAGTGTCACCTGGAACTATGACCAGTCTGCTGTTGTGGCTACTCTGCATTTATCAGAGGTAAGATCTGAAGCTACTGGGGACCCTATTCATAAGCACCCGATACCGCTTTCAGGAACCTTTCTTCTGTTGCAGGCCACAGAAAACAACGTAGCCTGGCAGAGATTCCTCCCCTCTGGGCCTATTGCTTTGCTACCGGTAAGAGGTCCTCTGGCCAGTCAGCTCCAAGGTAGTCATTCTCCAAGCTCCCATTGTCTCCTCTTATCTACCTTCATGCTTGAAAACTCTGAGTTCAGAAAAGAATTGTTGTTAAGAAAAGATTTCATCCCATACTGGTCTCAAACTCTCTCTTTTTAAAGATTATTTATTTATTTATTTTAGAGAGAGAGAGAAAGAGAATGGGTATGACAGGGCCTCTAGCCACTGCAAACGAATTCCAGATGCATGTGCCACCATGTGCATCTGGCTGGGACCTGGAGAATTGAACCTGGGTCCTTAGGCTTCACAGGCATGCACCTTAACCGCTAAACCATCTCTCCAGCCCTTTTTTTTTTTTTTAATTATTTTTTATTGTTCTAATGGGCATGGCAGGGACTCTAGCCACTGCAAACAAACTCCAGACACATGTGCCAGCCACCCTTGTGCATCTGGTTTTATGGGTCCTTTGGCCTTGTCAGCAAGCACCTCAACCATTAAGCTCTCTCTCCCACCCCATCCCCCCCCCTTTTTTTTTTGGTTTTGTTTTGTTTATATTACAGAGGGAGAGAGAATGGACATGCCAGGGCTTCTAGCCAATGTAGATGAACTCCAGACATACGCACCACCTTGTTCATCTGGCTTATTTGAGTACTAGGGAATTGAACTTGGGCCCTTAGGCTTCACAGGCAAGCACCTTAACTGCTAAGCCATTTCTGCAGCCCAAATCCAGGTTTTAAAAAATATTTTATTTTTGTTTATTTATATATGGGGGGCTGGTCTCAAATTCTCAGTCCTTTTGCCTCAGATTTTTGTATACTGGGATTACAGGTATGTGTCACCATACCAGAAATTATTATTATTATTATTATTATTATTTTATTTTTTTTTTTTTTGGTTTTCAAGGTAGGGTCTCACTCACTCTATCCCAGGCTGACCTGGAATTCACTATGTAGTCTCAGGGTGACCTTGAACTCAAGGTGATTCTCCTACCTCTACCTCCCAAGTGCTGGGATTAAAAGCATGTGCCACCACACCCGGCTATTTTTTTTTTTTTTTTTTTGACACAGCTCTCAGATACCTTGAGTTCCTTGGTTTGGTCCACATCGCACGATCATGCAGCAAAGCTGGTCAGCATGGATGAGGAAGAGTTTGTGGACGCCATCAACTCTGCTTTTGTGAGTATCGCTTTGTCCAGCTGATGGTGTGAGGTGGGAGTAGACAGAAAGGAAGTTCTGAGTAAGGAAAAGGGAAAGGCCCTACCAAGCAGCTTTTCCTTTGCAACGGTAATCCTCGACCTGGACTCTGCAAGGTGCACTGGGAAATGTAAAGCAGCGGGTTATAGGCTGCTGTTGTGCTGATAAGACACCTGATTCACTGGTGGATAGTGTGGTCTTTTTTTTTTTTTTTTTTTAAGAAAATTCATTTATTTATTAGAGAAAGAGGCAGGTAGAAAGAGAATGGGCACACCAGGGCCTCCAGCCACTGCAAACAAACTCCAGACACGTGTGTCACCTTGTACATCTGGTTTTATGGGGGTCCTGGGGTCTTTTGGCTTTGCAGTCAAGCGCCTTAACCACTAAGCCATCTCTCCAGCCCCTAGACTAAGACTTATCTACAAACAAACTAAAAAAAGAAAGTTGTACTTCTCACAAAGATATTACAGAGCTAGTAACAAAGCTGCATTTATCAGTTTGGCCCTTAGAACTGAGATTTTTATAAGTCCCACTGCCTTCTTAAGGACTTCATACTGAAGGACTTAAATTCAACTGTTGTGTGGTAGCAATAGGAAAAAAATGAATTGGTCTGGAGAGATGGTTTAGTGGATAAGAGTAGTTGCTGCACAAGCATGATGACCTGAGTCCAATCCCTAGTATCCATATAAAAGACCAGACATGGGGCTGAAGAGATGGCTTAGCAGTTAAGGTGCTTGCCTGCAAAGCTAAAGGACCCAGATTCAATTCCCCAGTACCCATGTAAGCCAGATGGACAAGGTGGCGCTTGTGTCAGGAGTTTATTTGCAGTGGCTGGAGGCCCTGGCGTGCCTATTCTCTCTGTCTGCCTTGTTCTCTCTCAAATAAATGAATAAAATATTTTTAAGCAAAAAAAAAAAAAAAAAAAAAAGCTGGGTGTGGTGGTGCACACCTTTAATCCCAGCACTGGGGAGGCAGAGGTTAAAAGGATTGCTATGGGTTCAAGGCCACCCTGAGACCTGAGACTACATAGTGAATTCCAGGTCAGCCTGGGCTAGAGCGAGATCCTACCTCAAACAAACAAACAAAAAAAACCTGAAAACTAAAAAAAAGCCAGCCATGGACAGCCACACATGCCTTAAACCCCAGTACCGGGTGGGAGAGTGTAGGCAGAGACAGGAGGATCACTGGGACTCCCTGGTCAGCCAGTCTAATAGGAGTACAACGAAACGAAGCTGGACATGGTGGTGCACGCCTTTAATCCCAGCACTCTTGGAGGCAGAGGTAGGAGGACTGCCATAAGTTTGAGGTCACCCTGAGACTACATAATGAATTCCATGTCAGCCTGGGCCAGAGTGAGACCCTATCTCGAAAAAAAAAAACAGGGAGCTTCGAATTCAGTGACTTTGTCTTGGGGAAATAAGATAGAAGAGTGATAGAGAACACTCATCTTCCTCTGGCCCATCATGTATCTGTATACATGTATGTATACCACTTGCATTCACACACCAAAATATATGAATGACTGGGCATCTGGCTTACATGTTTCTTAAGGACTTGAACCTGGGTCCTTTGGCTGTGCAGACAAGTGCCTTCACCGCTAAGGCATCTCTCCAGCTATCTGAGTCATTTTAGTATATGTTCCTGACACAAGCCTCGCATGTTTGTAGTAGTGCCTTCTGTGTTGCATGCATGGCAGTGACAATCTCAGTAGAGTGGTAGACATATGCATAGACAGCTGTGGGAGCAGAGCTGGAGAGATTGGTCAGTGGTTAAGGTGCTTGCTTGCAAAGCCTAAAGACCCAGGTTCTATTCCCCAGTATCCATGTAAGCCAGATGCACAAGGTAGCACATGTGTCTGGAGTTTGTTTGCAGTGGCTAGAGGCCCTGGCGCACCTATCCTATCTGCTTCTTTCTCTCAAATAAAATATTTTTAAAAATCTTTCAAAAAAAGCAAGCTATGGAAGCATGGTGGGGGACACCGGAGGACTGGAGGGATGTCTAATGAGGTGTCACCTTGGTGTATGCACGTGGGAAGGCATGTAAGCGTAATCTAAGCTTGGAGGCAGGAGGACATCATAGAATGGGCTGCACTGTAGCTGGTGCATGGTTATTGGTGGGGACAAGTAAAAGGTGATGCTCAGAAGTAGGCAGGGGCCATCCCAGGAATAGTTTGGCATGATTCCAAAGCCTATGAAAATTCAACTTTGACTTAACGGAGCTTGTCATTCATCAGCAAAATCAGCTTAAATATGCTAAATAGCATTTCCTTTAGCTTTGGTTATAAAAGGGGGGTACTTAGGTTTTAAATTCTCTTCTAGTCACTAATCTCATTCTACCTTGTTTTTTGACTGTGCAGTGGAGTGATGCTAACCACACAGACTTCATTGACTCAGCCAGCACCATGTTGAAATACATCATCACCTTTCTGAAGCCCACTAGGGTCTCAGCTCGCCAGCTGCCCCCAAGTGTAGCCAAAGTGGATGCCAAAAGCAGAGCACTCTTTCCTTTGGGCTTGGGACATGCTGCTGAGTATGTCCGTCCTCGAGTGGCCCTCATTGGGTAAGACAGTAATGGAGCAGGGCTACTCTTTCCTTAACTGTTCTGCTGGAAATCGTCTGAATGCTGCTTTCTTCTTAGGGATGCAGCCCACAGAGTCCATCCACTTGCAGGGCAAGGTGTCAACATGGGTTTTGGCGATATCGCCAGCTTAGTCCGCCATCTCAGTGCTGCAGCCTTTGATGGGAAGGACTTAGGTAAGGATTCAGGTACCCTGAAGTCATGTAAAGATCAGAGCCCTTAAGAAGCGAGATGGACAGACAATGATAGAGTGAGGAAAAAGTTTTATTACTGGAGTAGGAACTTAACCTTTCTTTTCTCCCCCAGGCTCTATGAGCCACCTAACAGGTTATGAAACAGACAGACAGCGTCATAATACTGCTCTTCTAGCTGCCACAGACTTGTTGAAAAGGCTGTATTCAACCAGTGCTGCTCCGCTGGTGTTGCTCAGGACATGGGGCTTGCAGGCCACTAATGCAGTGTCTCCTCTTAAAGTAAGTGGTCTCTTAGGGCTTTCCAAGATTTTTGTTGAGGAAGGACTGAAACAATCCAAATTTCTTAGGATTAATTTATCTTGACTCTAATAATACATTCTTATCTGGTCATGAGCAAGTATACTTGCTGAGCTTGGGTGATAACAATAACTTGAATATGTAGCAAAGGGTTAAGAACAGAACAGACCGATTTTGATATTGAACTTCTCTTGCTGGCTTCTTCCCTGTGGCATTCACATTTAAAAATACTTACTCTTAGCTGGGGGTGGTGGCACATGCCTTTAATCCCAGCACTTGGGAGGCAGAGGTAGGAGGATTGCTGTGAGTTCGAGGCCACCCTGAGACTCTGTAGTGAATTCCAGGTCAGCCTGGGCTAGAGTGAGACCCTACCTCGAAAAACCAAAAAAAAAAAAAAAAAAAAAATTACTCTTCTCTCAGAAATAAAGCAGGGACCCTTGGGAGGAGTCTCTGTGGGACTTCTGCTAGGTCTTTTAAAATTTTTATTTTTTTATTGACAACTTCCATAATTATAGATAATAATCTGTGGTAATTCCTTATCCTCCGCCACTCCCCTTTGAAACTCCACTCTTCATCATACCCGCCCCCCATCAGTCTTTGTTTTATTTTGATGTCACCATCTTTTTTCCCTATTATGAGGGTCTTGTGTAGGTAGTGCCAGGCACTGTGAGGTCATGGGTATCCAGGCCATTTTGTGTCTGGGGGAGCATATTGTAAGGAGACTTACCCTTCCCTTGGCTCTTACATTCTTTCCGCTAACTCTTTCACAATGGACCCTGAGCCTTGGAAGGTGTGATAGAGATGTTTCAGTGCTGAGCACCCCTCTGTCACTTCGTTGCAGCACCATGGTGCCTTTTGAGTCATCCCATAGGTCACTGCCATCTGAAAAGGGAAGCTTTTCTAACTAAAATTAGAGTAGCATTAATATATGGGTATGAACATTAAGAGAAGTGCTTACTGGGGAGTTTGATGAGCATAATATACATTTAGCCAGATAACAGCAGATGTTACACCCCTAGGGCTCATGACTACCCCTATATCCTTATCAGGGATGTATTCCCTCCCATGGAGCAAGTCTCCAGTCCAGTTAGAGAGCTGTTGGTTTCCCCCATAAGAGACATGCCACTATTGCACCTGTTGGCTCATTTGGCCTGGATGGCCCAACTTAAGGCTTGTAGTATCCAACTTCTGCTATGTTTTTGCGTCATCACTTGACATATTTCATTTTAAAGTATTTTCTTTACCTGTCCGTCCTCCTTAGTGGCAGTCTCACTCACTTGGTTTCATTTTTCTCTAGGAACAGATTATGACCTTTGCCAGCAGATGAGAGCTCCTCTTCCAGGATCATGTTGAAAAAGAACCCCCTCCACCAGGATCATCATGTACATTTCCAAGATACAAAAAATAAATTTATAGTAGAACTTTTATCTTTTTATTTTCATTTATTTATTTGAGAGAGAGAGAAAGAGAATGGTGCACCAGGGTCTCTAGCCGCTGCAAAGGAACTCCAGATGTGCCACCTTGTGCACCTGGCTTATATGGGCACTGGGGAATTGAACCTAGGTCCTTACACTTCACAAGTAAGTGCCTTAATGACAAAGCTATCTCTCCAGCCCAAATATATTTTTTCTTAATAATTTTATTTTAAATAGCCAATCAAGCCAGGCGTGGTGGCACATGCTTTTAATCCCAGCACTTAGGAGGCAGAGGTAGGAGGAGTGCCGAGAGTTCAAGGCCACCCTGAGAGTACTAAAAAAAAAAAAAGAAACTTAAAAAATGAAAAAACAGCCAATCAAATAAAATATTATTTTCATAAGGAAGAAGATTAGACATTCAGGAACTAGACAAGTAATTCACAGGCTAGCTAAAAGGATCAGGAGCCAGGGCAGGAAAGTGCTGTTGTGAATGGATAGAATAAAAAGGCAAGTTAGGGTAGTAGCTCAGTGGTAGCACTTTGTGCTTAACATCAAGGGTGACCTGGGTCCAACCCCCAGTACTATTCATGTCCCATCCCACCAAAAGGGCAAAATCAAAGTTATGACCAAAATCTAAAGACTCACAAGTAGTATACACATTGACCTTAACCAAAGACCAAAAGCTAGGGTATAGTTTTATCTCACAGAAATACTAAGACACTAACGTTTAGGATCATGTTTAATACTGTGACTATATTAGCTTGGCAGGTGGTACTAGCAATGAATGTGCACTTAGCTGTATGGTTGGACAAGTTCATTAATCCAGAGTGGACTGACAAGTTGAGGAAAGAAGGCAGAGTATAAGAAGCAGCCACACTCTCCAGAGCATGTCCCCTAAGACTTGATGGCCCCTTTCTTCCAGCTGCAAGTATGTCTAGTCAGCAGTTTTTGCATCCTGTTGAGATTTAAGGTGAGCTGAGCATTGGTGCCTCATGCCTGTAATCTTAGACTTGGGAGACTGACGCAGGATCAAGAATTTAAGAACAGCCAGGCGTGGTGGCGCACACCTTTAATCCCAGCACCTGGGAGGCAGAGGTAGGAGGATCGTCGTGAGTTCCAGGCCACCCTGAGACTACATAGTTAATTCCAGGTCAGCCTGGACCAGAGTGAGACCCTACCTTGAAGTCCCCCCCCCCAAAAAAAAAAAAAAAAAAGAATTTAAGAACAGCCAGGCGTGGTGGCGCACACCTGTAGGAGGACTGCTGTGAGTTTGAGGCCACCCTGAAACTACATAGTGAATTCCAGGTCAACCTGAGCAAAAGTTTTACGATGGCTGTAAACTGGTTGATTAGAGCCAGGGTGCAATGTGGAATGCAAACCTAGGTATTTTGTTTTTTTAGGGGAGGGAATAGAGTAAGGGTGAGAAAGGAAAGAAACACTTGTACTGATAGGTCATGGGACTATAATAAGTCATCTTAATTTAGCAAGTAAGCAGAAAATTAAAATGTTCAAAGAAATGGCACACTCCAAAGGTTGAAATGAGATTTTTCTTTGGTTCTCAGGGATCTATCCCGGAGCTCTAACTTTTTAACATTTGAGTTTCAAAGTTGTTTTTTTTGTTTTTTTGTTTGTTTTTGTTTTTTGAGGTAGGGTCTTACTCTAGCTCAGGCTGACCTGGAACTCATTATGTAGTGTCAGGGTAGCCTCGAATTCACGGTGATCCTCCTACCTCTGCCTCCCAAGTGCTGGGATTAAAGGGGTGCACCACCACTCCTGGCCCCAAAGCTATCTTTTTCCTCTCAGGGCTGTCTGTGACACACAATCAAAAGATTTACATTCCAGTGCCAGTTGTGCACCCCACCAAGTGGTTAACAGTTCACAGTAGGTGTATAAAATTAATTAAATCCAAATCTCCAGGCTCAAGGAGCAAGACTACAAAAACACTTTTCTCTAGATAAAGTCAGTTGCTGGGCTTCAGTCTCCAGATGAGCTCAGATAATACCCAAGTCCTCTCTCCTCCACTGAGAAAGGTTGTTGGCGAATGCAGACCTTAGTGGGAGATTCCCAGAGACTGCAACAGGTGGAAGGTGGCTCCCAAGGCCCAGCCTGTCTCTATGTTGTTCACTTTTTTGGTGAGCTGTTAAGGAAGAAACAAAAAGTCTTCACATTCTCATTCAATTTTTAACTCTAGTATGCATGGCAGTTGGGAAAACATTACTTGCAAAGAATACCCACATAGCCAGACCCTCCAGCCATGGCCTAATTGCCTCTCTTTATAGCACTGTGATCCCTGAATACTTGACCCAGGAAGTGACACCATCCAGGGCATCTAGAAACATCTTGTCATACCAAAATGCACACATGCATCCACACACACATTCACATGCAAACCACATACACACAAACAAGAAAAAAATCAGAACTTGAATAAAGACCTGATGAACATCAAAATCCATGCTTTCAGCAGAGTTTCCAACCTTTTCAGATGGTTATACAATCTCATCTATAAAGTTCATACTGGAGGACCACTCAGTGGAGTTAAAAAAAAAAAACACAAAAAAAAAACACAAGGGCTGGAGAGATGGCTTAGCAATTAAGGTGCTTGCCTGTGAAACCTAAGGCTCCAGGTTCAGTTCTCCAGGTCCCACATAAGCCACATACACAAAGTGGCACATGTGTCAGGAGTTAGTTTGCAGTGACTAGAGGCCCTGGCATGCCCATTCTCTCTCTTTCCCTTTCTGTCTGAAATAAAAATAAATAAAATTTTAAAACTTATTTATATAAAAAAGTCACAAAAGAATATTATGTAGCCAGGTGTGGTGACACATGCCTTTAATCCCAGCACTCATGAGGCAGAGGTAGGAGGATTGCCATGAGTTCGAGGCCAGCCTGAGACTACATAGTAGATTCCAGGTCAGCCTGGGCTAGAGCAAGACCTTACCTCAAAAAAACAATTAAAAAAAATATAGGAAAGAGAGGCTGGAGAGATGGCTTAGTGGTTAAGGCACTTGCCTGCAAAGCCAAAGGACCCAGGTTTGACTCCCTAGGACCCACGTAATCCAGATGCACAAGGGGGCGTACACATCTGGAGTTTGTTTGCAGTGGCTGGAGGCCCTAGCATACTTATTCTTTCTCTCTCTCTCTCTGTACCTGCCTATTTCTGTATCTCTCTCTCTCAAATAAATAAAATATTTGAAAATAAAATAAAAAAGAATAATAAAAGAATATCATACTATTTTAAGTAAGTTTACAATTCTGTACTGAGCCTCATTCATAGTTGTCCTTAGCTATGTGTGCCTCTATGGTCCCTAGATGGATATGCCTATAAGTACACTGACTCTCCTAGCAAGTACTTCTCTGTTAATCATTTTAAATGCTGCTGTTCTTGACTAATACAACACATTAAATCAAACACCTCAGGCCAGGCATGGTGGTGCACAGTGTTAATCCCAGCACTCAGGAGGCACAGGTAGGAGGATTGCTGTGAATTTGAGGCCAGCCTGAGACTACATAGTGAATTACACATGTCAGCCTGGCCTAGAGCGAGACCCTACCTCAAAAAACAAAAGGGTCTTGTGTAGGTAGTGCCAGTGCACTGTGAGGTCATGGGTATCCAGGCCATTTTGTGTCTGGGGAGCATATTGTAAGGAGACTTACCCTTCCCTTGGCTCTTACATTCTTTCCGCTAACTCTTTCACCAATGGACCCTGAGCCTTGGAAGGTGTGATAGAGATGTTTCAGTGCTGAGCACCCCTCTGTCACTTCGTTGCAGCACCATGGTGCCTTTTGAGTCATCCCATAGGTCACTGCCATCTGAAAAGGGAAGCTTTTCTAACTAAAATTAGAGTAGCATTAATATATGGGTATGAACATTAAGAGAAGTGCTTACTGGGGAGTTTGATGAGCATAATATACATTTAGCCAGATAACAGCAGATGTTACACCCCTAGGGCTCATGACTACCCCTATATCCTTATCAGGGATGTATTCCCTCCCATGGAGCAAGTCTCCAGTCCAGTTAGAGAGCTGTTGGTTTCCCCCATAAGAGACATGCCACTATTGCACCTGTTGGCTCATTTGGCCTGGATGGCCCAACTTAAGGCTTGTAGTATCCAACTTCTGCTATGTTTTTGCGTCATCACTTGACATATTTCATTTTAAAGTATTTTCTTTACCTGTCCGTCCTCCTTAGTGGCAGTCTCACTCACTTGGTTTCATTTTTCTCTAGGAACAGATTATGACCTTTGCCAGCAGATGAGAGCTCCTCTTCCAGGATCATGTTGAAAAAGAACCCCCTCCACCAGGATCATCATGTACATTTCCAAGATACAAAAAATAAATTTATAGTAGAACTTTTATCTTTTTATTTTCATTTATTTATTTGAGAGAGAGAGAAAGAGAATGGTGCACCAGGGTCTCTAGCCGCTGCAAAGGAACTCCAGATGTGCCACCTTGTGCACCTGGCTTATATGGGCACTGGGGAATTGAACCTAGGTCCTTACACTTCACAAGTAAGTGCCTTAATGACAAAGCTATCTCTCCAGCCCAAATATATTTTTTCTTAATAATTTTATTTTAAATAGCCAATCAAGCCAGGCGTGGTGGCACATGCTTTTAATCCCAGCACTTAGGAGGCAGAGGTAGGAGGAGTGCCGAGAGTTCAAGGCCACCCTGAGAGTACTAAAAAAAAAAAAGAAACTTAAAAAATGAAAAAACAGCCAATCAAATAAAATATTATTTTCATAAGGAAGAAGATTAGACATTCAGGAACTAGACAAGTAATTCACAGGCTAGCTAAAATGATCAGGAGCCAGGGCAGGAGCAGGAAAGTGCTGTTGTGAATGGATAGAATAAAAAGGCAAGTTAGGGTAGTAGCTCAGTGGTAGCACTTTGTGCTTAACATCAAGGGTGACCTGGGTCCAACCCCCAGTACTATTCATGTCCCATCCCACCAAAAGGGCAAAATCAAAGTTATGACCAAAATCTAAAGACTCACAAGTAGTATACACATTGACCTTAACCAAAGACCAAAAGCCAGGGTATAGTTTTATCTCACAGAAATACTAAGACACTAAAGTTTAGGATCATGTTTAATACTGTGACTATATTAGCTTGGCAGGTGGTACTAGCAATGAATGTGCACTTAGCTGTATGGTTGGACAAGTTCATTAATCCAGAGTGGACTGACAAAATGAGGAAAGAAGGCAGAGTATAAGAAGCAGCCACACTCTCCAGAGCATGTCCCCTAAGACTTGATGGCCCCTTTCTTCCAGCTGCAAGTATGTATAGTCAGCAGTTTTTGCATCCTGTTGAGATTTAAGGTGAGCTGAGCATTGGTGCCTCATGCCTGTAATCTTAGACTTGGGAGACTGACGCAGGATCAAGAATTTAAGAACAGCCAGGCGTGGTGGCGCACACCTTTAATCCCAGCACTCGGGAGGCAGAGGTAGGAGGATCGTCGTGAGTTCCAGGCCACCCTGAGACTACATAGTTAATTCCAGGTCAGCCTGGACCAGAGTGAGACCCTACCTTGAAGTCCCCCCCCCCAAAAAAAAAAAAAAAAAGAATTTAAGAACAGCCAGGCGTGGTGGCGCACACCTGTAGGAGGACTGCTGTGAGTTTGAGGCCACCCTGAAACTACATAGTGAATTCCTGAGCAAAAGTTTTACGATGGCTGTAAACTGGTTGATTAGAGCCAGGGTGCAATGTGGAATGCAAACCTAGGTATTTTGTTTTTTTAGGGGAGGGAATAGAGTAAGGGTGAGAAAGGAAAGAAACACTTGTACTGATAGGTCATGGGACTATAATAAGTCATCTTAATTTAGCAAGTAAGCAGAAAATTAAAATGTTCAAAGAAATGGCACACTCCAAAGGTTGAAATGAGATTTTTCTTTGGTTCTCAGGGATCTATCCCGGAGCTCTAACTTTTTAACATTTGAGTTTCAAAGTTGTTTTTTTTTGTTTGTTTGTTTTGTTTTTGTTTTTTGAGGTAGGGTCTTACTCTAGCTCAGGCTGACCTGGAACTCATTATGTAGTGTCAGGGTAGCCTCGAATTCACGGTGATCCTCCTACCTCTGCCTCCCAAGTGCTGGGATTAAAGGGGTGCACCACCACTCCTGGCCCCAAAGCTATCTTTTTCCTCTCAGGGCTGTCTGTGACACACAAAGAATCAAAAGATTTACATTCCAGTGCCAGTTGTGCACCCCACCAAGTGGTTAACAGTTCACAGTAGGTGTATAAAATTAATTAAATCCAAATCTCCAGGCTCAAGGAGCAAGACTACAAAAACACTTTTCTCTAGATAAAGTCAGTTGCTGGGCTTCAGTCTCCAGATGAGCTCAGATAATACCCAAGTCCTCTCTCCTCCACTGAGAAAGGTTGTTGGCGAATGCAGACCTTAGTGGGAGATTCCCAGAGACTGCAACAGGTGGAAGGTGGCTCCCAAGGCCCAGCCTGTCTCTATGTTGTTCACTTTTTTGGTGAGCTGTTAAGGAAGAAACAAAAAGTCTTCACATTCTCATCCAATTTTCAACTCTAGTATGCATGGCAGTTGGGAAAACATTACTTGCAAAGAATACCCACATAGCCAGACCCTCCAACCATGGCCTAATTGCCTCTTTATAGCACTGTGATCCCTGAATACTTGGCCCAGGAAGTGACACCATCCAGGGCATCTAGAAACATCTTGTCATACCAAAATGCACACGTGCATCCACACACACATTCACATGCAAACCACATACACACAAACAAGAAAAAAATCAGAACTTGAATAAAGACCTGATGAACATCAAAATCCATGCTTTCAGCAGAGTTTCCAACCTTTTCAGATGGTTATACAATCTCATCTACAAAGTTCATACTGGAGGACCACTCAGTGGAGTTAAAAAAAAAACACAAAAAAAAACACAGGGCTGGAGAGATGGCTTAGCAATTAAGGTGCTTGCCTGTGAAACCTAAGGCTCCAGGTTCAGTTCTCCAGGTCCCACATAAGCCAGATACACAAAGTGGCACATGTGTCAGGAGTTAGTTTGCAGTGACTAGAGGCCCTGGCATGCCCATTCTCTCTCTCTCTCCCTTTCTGTCTGAAATAAAAATAAATAAAATTTTAAACTTATTTATATAAAAAAGTCACAAAAGAATATTATGTAGCCAGGTGTGGTGACACATGCCTTTAATCCCAGCACTCATGAGGCAGAGGTAGGAGGATTGCCATGAGTTCGAGGCCAGCCTGAGACTACATAGTAGATTCCAGGTCAGCCTAGGCTAGAGCAAGACCCTACCTCAAAAAAACAATTAAAAAAAATATAGGAAAGAGAGGCTGGAGAGATGGCTTAGTGGTTAAGGCGCTTGCCTGCAAAGCCAAAGGACCCAGGTTTGACTCCCTAGGACCCATGTAATCCAGATGCACAAGGGGGCGTACACATCTGGAGTTTGTTTGCAGTGGCTGGAGGCCCTAGCATACTTATTCTTTCTCTCTCTCTCTCTGTACCTGCCTATTTCTGTATCTCTCTCTCTCAAATAAATAAAATATTTGAAAATAAAAAAGAATAATAAAAGAATATCATACTATTTTAAGTAAGTTTACAATTCTGTACTGAGCCTCATTCATAGTTGTCCTTAGCTATGTGTGCCTCTATGGTCCCTAGATGGATATGCCTATAAGTACACTGACTCTCCTAGCAAGTACTTCTCTGTTAATCATTTTAAATGCTGCTGTTCTTGACTAATACAACACATTAAATCAAACACCTCAGGCCAGGCATGGTGGTGCACAGTGTTAATCCCAGCACTCAGGAGGCACAGGTAGGAGGATTGCTGTGAATTTGAGGCCAGCCTGAGACTACATAGTGAATTACACATGTCAGCCTGGCCTAGAGCGAGACCCTACCTCAAAAAACAAAACAACAGGGCTGGAGAGATGGCTTAGCGGTTAAGCGCTTGCCTGTGAAGCCTAAGGACCCTGGTTCGAGGCTCGATTCCCCAGGACCCATGTTAGCCAGATGCACAAGGGGGCGCACGCATCTGGAATTCCATTTGCAGTGGCTGGAAGGCCCTGGCGCGCCCATTCCCTCTCTCTTTGTATCTGCCTCTTTCTCTGTGTCTGTCGCTCTCAAATAAATAAATAAATAATGAAAAACATAAAACAACAACAACAAAAAAAAAAACCTCAGTAGGAATGACTTTATGAACTCTGTATTGCATAGAAAATCTAGAGCTGTAAAAACAGGACATGGCACAGGGAAAGTGAGAGGAGGAGGATAAACTAGTCTAACCATGTGTCCATAAGTTCACAAAGCCACCTATGCCACAGCTATGTTGATATTAAATCTCTAACAGACTGCTACTTGAGGACAAAGATAACATCTTAACCATCTCTGTAAATAAAGCATAAAATTATTCATTTGAGGCTGGGCATGGTGTCACACACCTTTAATCCCAGCACTAGGGAAGCAGAGGTAGGGAGGATCACCCTAAGACTACAAAGTGAATTCCAGATCAGCCTGAGATAGAGGGAGACTTTACCTCAAATAATAATACTAATAACTCAATTGTGGTATAGAAGGTAAGAAAGTTAATAGTATAAATGAAACCAATGAGATATCTTTCAGAGTAACAACTACAGATAAAGCAGAGCCTGTGTCTGCTGAAATCAATGAAGGGAAATACGAAGACAAGACGAAAAAGATTCAAGAGACACTAGGGCTGGAGAAATGGCTCAGCATTTAAAGCACTTGCTTGCAAATGCAAAGCCCAATGACCTGGGTTTGATTCCTCAGTACCCTTGAGGCTACATAGTGACTTCCAGATCAGCCTGGGCTAGAGTGAGACCCTACCTCGAAAAAAAAAAAATTAAATAAGTCAATAAATAATGAAGCTAGGCATGGTGCATGCTTTAATCCCAGCACTTGGGAGGCAGAGGTAGGAAAATTGCTGTGAGTTCGAGGCCACCCTGAGGCTACATAGTGAATTCCAGGTCAGCCTGGGCTAGAGTGAGACCCTACCTCGAAAAAAAAAAAATTAAATAAGTCAATAAATAATGAAGCTAGGCATGGTGCATGCTTTAATCCCAGCACTTGGGAGGCAGAGGTAGGAGGATCACCACTAGTTCGAGGCCACCCTGAGGCTACATAGTGACTTCCAGATCAGCCTGGGCTAGAGTGAGACCCTACCTCGAAAAAAAAAAAATTAAATAAGTCAATAAATAATGAAGCTAGGCATGGTGCATGCTTTAATCCCAGCACTCTGGAGGCAGAGGTAGGAAAATTGCTGTGAGTTCGAGGCCACCCTGAGGCTACATAGTGAATTCCAGGTCAGCCTGGGCTAGAGTGAGACCCTACCTCGAAAAAAAAAAAATTAAATAAGTCAATAAATAATGAAGCTAGGCATGGTGCATGTCTTTAATGCCAGCATTTGGGAGACAGAGGTAGGAGAATCACCATGAATTCAAGGCCACCCTGAGACTACATAGTGAATTTCAGGTCAGCCTGGGCTAGAGTGAGACCCTACCTCGAAAAAAAAAAAATTAAATAAGTCAATAAATAATGAAGCTAGGCATGGTGCATGCTTTAATCCCAGCACTCTGGAGGCAGAGGTAGGAAAATTGCTGTGAGTTCGAGGCCACCCTGAGACTACATAGTGAATTTCAGGTCAGCCTGGGCTAGAGTGAGACCCTACCTCGAAAAAAAAAAAATTAAATAAGTCAATAAATAATGAAGCTAGGCATGGTGCATGCTTTAATCCCAGCACTCTGGAGGCAGAGGTAGGAGGATAGCCAAGAAAGAGCTCACGAGGTCACCCTGAGGCTACATAGTGACTTCCAGATCAGCCTGGGCTAGAGTGAGGCCCTACCTCCAAAAAAAATAAAAATAAAAATAAAAGGGCTTGGCATGCCTTTAATCCCAGCACTTGGGAGGCAGAGGTAAGAGATTTGCCCTGGAGAGATGGCTTAGCAATTAAGGCGCTTGCCTGCAAAGCCTAAGGACCCATGTTCAACTCTCCAGATCCCACATAAGCCAGATGCACAAAGGTAAGGCAAGCACAAGGTCTCATGTGCCCACTAGTTGGCGCAAGCATGTGGAGTTAGATTTCAGTGGCTGGGGTCCTGGTGCACCAATTCTCTCTCTTTCCTCTCTGTCTCTATCTCTCAAAAAATACATAATGAGTGCTGGGTGTGGTGGTGCAAGCCTTTAATTCCAGCACTCAGGAGGCAGAGGTAGGAGGATCACCACTAGTTCGAGGCCACCCTGAGGCTACATAGTGAATTCCAGGTCAGCCTGAGCTAGAGTGAGACCCTACCTCGAAAAAAAAAAAATTAAATAAGTCAATAAATAATGAAGCTAGGCATGGTGCATGTCTTTAATACCAGCATTTGGGAGACAGAGGTAGGAGAATCACCATGAATTCAAGGCCACCCTGAGACTACATAGTGAATTCCAGGTTAGCCTGGACTATGGTGAAACCCTACCTCGAAAAACCAAAATAAATAAATAAATAATAAATAAAATAAATCCATCTTCCCAGCCCCCAGATGAAGCTTTTAAAAGCACCACTAGCAGGAGGAAACTTAGGATATACAAACCCAGGTGAAAGAACCCCAGATTCAGACTTAGGAAGCATGAGAGTTCCAAGCCCTTTCCTAGGTATTTGCTTTTCTTGTCTCCCTTTTGCTTCTCATCAAGTTCTAAACTAATTAATAAACCATGTGACTTGAGCATATTCAGTGAGCTCCAAGTCTTTTCTGTTCTGTGTCCTCTGGAATAGCTTGCCTAGTCCTATCCTCAGAGGCTACTATTACCTCAAAATGATTTCTCACGTTCATGGCACTAGCATGGTGCTTTGGACAAAGACTGAACAAGAACACCTTCAGAATCTAGCTACACTGATTTCTAAACAAGTTCTTTACTTATTTATTTTTTTATTTTTTGGTTTTTCGAGGTAGACTTTCACTCTAGGCCAGGCTAACCTGGAACTCACTATGTAGTCTCAAGGTGGCCTTGAACTCACGGCAATCCTCCTACCTCTGCCTCCAAAATGCTGGAATTAAAGGCATGTGCCACCACACCCGGCTTTTTTTAAAAAAAAGATTTATTCTTATTTATTTATTTATTTATTTATTTATTTATTAGAGACAGAGAGATGATGGGGGGGGGATGGGTGTGCCAGGGCCTCTAGCCACTGCAAACAAACTCTAAATGGATGTGCCACCGTGTGCATCTGGCTTATGTGGGACCTGGAGAATTGAACCTGGGTCCTTAGGCTTCACAGGCAAATGCCTTAACCACTAAGCCATCTCTCCAGCCCTCTAAACAAGTTCTTGACTTCTTTTCTCCAATACCCACAGAGGAAGACAGTTACAGGACTCCATTGCTTTCTCTCTTACCTGCAAGAGGGTGCTGTCTGCAAAGCCAAAGCCCTCTTTCAACAAGGCTGTGATGTAGCTGAGATCCATGCAGAGGAAAGGACTGCCTGAGGTGAAGTTCTCCAAGTTATCACACACTAGAAATAAAATAAAATAATAAGCAATGGAATTCAGATTTTCAACTAACTGAGAAATGTAGGGCATTCTTTAAACATAGATGGGTCAAATAAGCAAAAGTCCCCATTGGGTTGGTGCTTGGGCCTCTTGGTGAATCCACATTTATTTAGAATCTACACATCTGTAGTATGAAATGATTTCATACTTATAGGCACCAGGACTGCTAGAGATCAAGCCCAGGGCCTCACACATGCTAGACAAGTTGCCAACCTCTGAGGTACATGCTCGCTTACTTGGTTCCCTATTTGCCAAATTTCTGGTCTACTGTAGACAGTACCAAATATTCTACTGAGGCTCAGAAGATAGAAATACCATTTAACCCTCTCCTGGGTCCACTGGCTAAGATCATTTGTATTTTAGGTTGACTTGTTCAAGGAAGACTGTGTGGCTATTTCCCATATATTCTAGCATACAGTGTTTCAATAATGCTAATAAAACTATTTCAATTTTAAAAATGAGCTGAGGGCTGGAGAGATGGCTTAGCAGTTAAGTGCTTGCCTGTGAAGCCTAAGGACCCTGGTTTGAGGCTGGATTCCCCAGGACCCACGATAGCCAGATGCACAATGGGGCGCAACGTGTCTGGAGTTCGTTTGCAGTGGCTGGAGGCCCTGGCGTGCCCATTCTCTCCCTCTCTCTCTCTCTGCCTCCTTCTTTCTGTTGCTCTTAAATAAATAAATAAAAATAAACAAAAAAATTTTTAAATGAGCTGATGCAAGATGGACGTGGTGGCACATGCTTTTAATCCCAGCACTCGGGAGGCACAGGTAGGAGGATCACTGAGTTCAAGGCCACTCTGAAATTATACAGTGAATTCCAGGTCAACCTGAGCTAGAGTGAGACCCTACGTCAAACAAAAAAAAAAGAAGCCGGGCGTGGTGGCACACGCCTTTAATCCCAGCACTAGGGAGGCAGAGGTAGGAAAATTGCTGTGAGTTCGAGGCCACCCTGAGAATACGGAGTGAATTCCAGGTCAGCCTGGGCTAGAGTGAGACTCTACCTTGAAAAACAAAAACAAAAACAAAAAAGAAAGAAAGAAAGAAGGAAAACTGAGTTGATGTACTGGGTGTGGTGTCACATGCCTTTAATCCCAAATACTTGGGAGGCAGAGGTAGGAGGATCGCTATGAAGTTCAAGACCACCCTGAGACTACATAGTGAATTTCAGGTCAGCCTGGGCTAGAGTGAGACCCTACCTTGAAAAACAAAACAAAAAAAAACAAAAAAAAGAGCTGGTGGTGGCACACTCTTATAATTCACAGCACTTGGGAAGTGGAGGCAGGAGGATCAAAAATTCAAGGTTTGCAGGCTCAGCAGTTAAGACACTTGCCTGTAAGGCCTAATGACAGTGATTTGACTCCTCAATATACACAGAAAACCAGGTCCATAAAATGGCGCCTGTAACTGGAGTTCATTTGCAGAGCTGGTTGCACAAGTTGGCACATGTGTCTGGAGTTCATTGGCAATGTCTGGAGACCCATTCTCTCTCTCGCTCTCAAATAAATAAATTTTTTTTTTAAAAAAAGAAGGAAAAGTAGAGGAAAAAAGAAGGTTTTTATCATTTTCCTAATGCTGCTTATATTCCTATATTCTTTTTTTTTTTTTTGGTTTTCCAAGGTAGGGTCTCACTATAGTTCAGGCTGACCTGGAATTCACTATGTAGTCTCAGGGTAACCTTGAACTCATGGCGATCCTCCTACCTCTGCCTCCCAAGTGCTGGGATTAAAGATGTGCGCCACCACGCCCAGCATTTATATTCCTATATTCTTGACAGAATTTTATAGAACCTAATGCACCTTCCAGAACAGACTGGGAGGCACAGAAGGAAGCCAGACACCTGAGAAGTTTTGATTTGACACGTGTCTTATGTCATTAGAGTTGGTAAGCATATCTTATTGTTCATGTTCACGGGCTTCAGGACACTTACCTTCCCTGGCCTTCCTTTCAAAATCTTCAACTTTCAAAACACCCCCCTTTTCATAATCTGAAATTAAACAAAACAGTAGCTATTAACCATAAGCCTTTAAGGAAACAAGGGAATTTATTCTACTAATATCTATAATAAAAACCGGAAAGCCAGACGTGGTGGTGCATGCCTTTAATCCCAGCACTTGGGAGGCAGAGGTAGGAGGATCACCCTGAGTTTGAGGCCACCCTGAGACTTACATAGTAAATTCCAGGTCAGCCTGAGCTACAGTGAGACCCTACCTCGAAAAACCAAAAACAAAAAAAACTGAAAATATACAAATCTCTAACATTAGAGACTGTGATACACAAACATTGCACATCCATACAAGTTCATGCTGCTTCATTTATTTACATTTAGGCTGTAGAGATGGCCCAGCAGTTAAGGCACTGGCCTGCAAAGCTTAATGACCAGGGTTCAAATCGCCAGTACCCAAGTAAAGCCATATGTACAAAGTGGCACATACATCTGTAGTTTTTTTGCAGAGGCTAGAGGTCGTGGTGTGCCCATTCTCTGTCTCTGATTACAAAATAAGTAAATAAAATATTTGCATTTAATACATGTTACCTATTTTGTATTACACATTTGGCCACAATAACAAAAAGGTAGGTCCAAGGGCTGGAGAAATGGCTTAGCAGTTAAGGCACTTGCCTGCAAAGCCTAAGGACCCAAGTTCTATTCCCCAGTACCCATATAAAAGCCAGATGCACAGATGGTGCATGCTTCTGGAGTTCATTTGCAGGGACTGGAGGCCCTGGTGTGCCCATTTTCTCTCTATATCTACCTGTTCCTCTCTATTTCTCCCCCCCCTCTCAAATAAATAAATAAATAATATTTTTAAAAAGTAGGTTCAGGATGGAGAGATGGCTAAGTGGTTAAGAAGCCTGCCTGCAAAGCCTAACAACCAGGGTTCGAGACCCCAATACCCATGTTCAGCTGGATGCACAAGGTGGTACATGCTTCTGGAGTTCATTTGCAGTGGCTAGAAGCCCTGACATATCCATTCTCTCACTCTCTCTCTCTTAAATAAATAAATAAATAATTTTGTGCTGGAGAGATGGTTTAGTGGTTAAGGTGATTGCCTACAAACCATAAGGACCCTGGTTTGATTCCCTAGTGCCCATGTAAAGCCAGATCCACAGGGTGGTACATGCACCTGCAGCACCTAGAGGCCCTGGGCCACTCATTCTCTATGTGCATCTTTCTCTCTCTCTCAAATAAATAAATAAAAATAAAAACAATCAAGGGTTGCCCAAGTTACAGAGTGAGTTTCAGGGCCAACATGGGCAACTCAGACACCCTATCTCAAAATAAAAAGTTAAAGACTACAGGGATGACTTAGCGGTTAAGGTGTTTGCCTGCAAAACCAAAGGACCCAGGTTCAATTCCCCAGGACCCACGTTAGCCAGATGCACAAAGGTGATGCATGCATCTGGTGTTTGTCTGCAGTGGCTGGGGGCCCTTGCACACCTATATTCTCTCTCTCTCCTCCCCCCCCACTTTCTCTGTCAAACAAATAAATAATAATTTTTTAAAATCTTAAAAAAAAAAAGTTAAAGCCGGGCGTGGTGGTGCATGCCTTTAATCCCAGCACTCGGGAGGCAGAAGTAGGCGGACTGCTGTGAGTTCGAGGCCACCCTGAGAATACAGCGTGAATTCCAGGTCAGCCTGGGCTACAGTGAGACCCTACCTCAAAAAAAAAAAATTTAAAAGGGGCCTGGAGAGATGGTTTAGCAGTTAAGGTATTTGCCTGCAAAGTCAAAGGACCTTGGTTCAACTCCCCAGGATCCACATAAGCCAGATGCACAAGGTGGTGCATGCATCTGGAGTTTGTTTGCAGTGGCTGGAGGTCCTGGCATGCCTATTCTCTTGCTCTGTTTGCCTCTTTCTCTTGCTCTCTCTCTCTCAAGTAAATAAATTAATTAATAAAAAGAAAAAGTTATTTTTAAAAAGTTTAAAAGGGGCTTGAGATGTAACTTAGTGGTACTAGCATATGCAGAGGTTCAATAAAAAAAAAAAAAGCAAAAAAAGACTTTATGTAAAAATCCAGGTATGGCTGGTTGTGCCTGTCTATAAAACCAGCATTTAGAGGCTGAGGGGCAGGACTGCTACAAGTTTGGACTGTGTAATGAGTTCAAGGGCAGCCTCAAATATATAGTAAAACCTGGTTTCAAGAAAATAATTTATGTACAGTTGTTTACATTGTCATCTGCTCCTAAAGACCCCCTTCTATTCTAGTGGCTAGTGGAGAACTAGGAAGTCATTCTACATAACCTCTCAAATGCTTTTCTGCTTGACTTTCCTCACAACAGCCCTATCCTCTCTCCTTCCTGGACTCACACCAGACATGAACTCACCAATCAAGTGTGTGTCAACAGCTCGATCATAGTAGTAAGAGAAAGCATAGAAAGAGCTTCTCCGGATCTCCTCTGGCTGGTGAAGTTTTCCTTGTACCACCCTCAGCACTTCAGAGTAGCAGGGCTCAAAGCCCATTGCTCCTGTCAGGGTACAAGTGTACATCTTTTGAGTCTCATGAGAGGAAAAGGGGCACTTTCTGTGAATAACAAGATCAAGGGAAACTAAAGGTTTGCTATCAGGAAGCAAACTTACTCAACCTCACTCCTGTTTCTCCATGGCAGCTCCTCTCCTTAACCCCATGTTTCCCAGACACAGCCACAGCTGATGTGCTAGTGCCTGCCATTAAGTTTTATGGTCTGGAAGCAATTATCCATAAAGTTCACTTCTTCCCTTTACTGGGAAAACAAATTTTCCCTAGATTTTCAATGTCTATGCCTTTAATAGTATCGAAATAAATTTTCTATCCTATCATCTCAATTTTAAAGTTCACTATAAGGTGGGCGTGGTGGTGCACGCCTTTAATCCCAGCACTCAGGAAGCAGAGGTAGGAGGATCTCTGTGAGTACAAGGCCAGTTGGAGACTACAAAGTGAATTCCAGGTCAGCTACAGTTAGACCCTACCTTGAAAAAACAACAATAACAAAAAGGCAAAAGATTTATATGACCTGAAGAGATTATTGTCATTAAATAATTTGTCATGTTCATGAAATTCAACCCTCCACCCACAAAAAAAAAATCAGTTACCTTCTTGGTTGCCACCATACTGGTATTTCACACCCCCAAAAATCCACTCTGCTTCCAACCATCTTGGTAAACAGGCACTTCGGAAAGTATGTCCATCAATCCCTGGAAGAAACCACAGCACAAAAAGACTTAATATGTGGGCTGGAGAGATGGCTTAGCGGTTAAGTGCTTGCCTGTGAAGCCTAAGGACCCCGGTTCGAGGCTCACTTCCCCAGGACCCACGTTAGCCAGATGCACAAGAGGGCACACGCATCTGGAGTTCGTTTGCAGTGGCTGGAGGCCCTGGCGCGCCCATTCTCTCTCCCTCTCTCTTCCTGCCCCTTTCTCTGTCTGTCACTTTCAAATAAATAAGTAAAAATAAACAAAAAAAATTTAAAAAAAGACTAATATGTGAGAGAGGGAAGAAGGGAAGCAAGAAGCTAAGGCTGAACGGAATCACTAAGGGGACTGAGGCTTAATAATCATATGAGATTGGTTCCCTGACTACATTCTGTGATATGAATTCTCACTCAGTGCTCACAGGTAGGATTTCTGGTGTTGGTTTAACACCCTGAACACAGAGGAATTTTCATGCATGTGCACATTTGGCAGAGGGTCCATAGCTTTCATTACATCTCAAAGAAATTGGACTGGAGAGATGGCTCAGCTATTAAGAGTGCTTGCTTACATCTCGAAGAAATCCAAAACCTACAATAAGTTCCTTTCTACAATGGGTAAAATATTGTTACCACCTTCACTGATGGCTGTGTGTAAATGAAATACAGTTGAAGATATCTGGTAAATTCTGAAATCTATACATTCTTTTTTTGGTTTAGTCAACTTCTAGCCCAGGCTGACATGGAATTCACTATGTAGTCTCAGGCTGGACTTGAACTCACAGTGATCCTCCTACCTCTGCCTACCAAATGCTAGGATTAAAGGTGTGTGCCACCATGCCCAGCAAAATCTATACATTCTTTATCTCAATACTAGCTTACTGTGAACCAGGCATAGTACAAAGTACATTACATGCAAAATCACATTTAAGGTGAGGAATAGGGCACAAAAAAGTGAGCAATTTTCTCTAAACCATGAAACTGGAAATGTAACCAGTTCTGCTTATACCTAATGGAGATGAATGGAACTGCTGAGTCATTCCATCTTGTAAACAGAACAGGCTCTGCTTCCTGATAAGGGTTTGGACAAGTTCCTACCAAACTAGATTTTAGCTTCTTAACCACACACTGTTCCCCCTAAATAAGTAAACCTCATTCTAAAAATGAATTATACATACCAAAGCATCTGAACTTTAAAAACAGATAAGAAATTTTATTTATTTTTTTATTTTGGTTTTTCAAGGTAAGGTGTCACTCTAGCCCAGGCTGACTTAGAACTGAATCTATATTCTCAGGCTGGCCTGGAAACTCACCATGACCCCTTCTGCCCCTGCCTCCTGAGTGCACCACCATGCCCAGTGAAATTTACCTTTTTTTTTTTTTTTTTGCCCAAGGTAGGGTTTCACTCTAGCCCAGGCTGACCTTGAATTCACTATGTAGTCTCAGGCTGGCTTTGAACTCACAGAGATCCTCCAACTTCAGCCTCCCAAGTGCTGAGATTAAAGGTGTGCACCACTATGCCCAGCTGAAGTTTGCTATTTTTAAATTCTATTATACAACACATGTTTCCCAACTCAACAAAACCCTTTCCTCCATAGACTGACTGCCAAGGAAGGGAAGAGGCTAGCTGAGTAAAAGCGTCACTCTCATCATCTCCCACCAGGCACAGGTACTTTGACAAACCTTCTGTTTCCAGGGCTCCCAGAGTTGCTAGTCTTGCAGCTTTCAATCCAAATCCCAAGTAACTGTAAAATACAGGATTGACCAATTTCATGCTGGTCCTGAAGTTCTCCAGCCCAAGCTATCTTTTTCAAACAAAACATGGTTTCTCTGACTTTCTTTGGAGAGATGAAAACTCTGCTCTATCTCTCTGATATATTTAATTCATATGGTCAATAAGAGATTTCTGCACAATTTGGATCAAGGTTATTCAGTAACCACTGCCTATAGGTATGATTCAACTGTATATGATTATTCCTAGTGTGCCACCCTGAGAACCCGCCCCAGAAAAGCCCTCATTATCTTAGTTCCTATTACTACTCGGGTCAAATTCCAGTATGGTTTCTGACATCTGAGGATGAGATGGAGGTTTAGTACAGAGCTCTGGATGAATTCTGAGCCTTCTCCACCTGTTGTCTCTTTAAAGAACACTTGACTCTGAAATCATACACTTTTTTTTTTTTTTGGTTTTTCAAGGTAGGGTTTCACTTTAGTCCAGGCTGCCCTGTAATTCACTATGTAGTCTCAGGGTGGCTTCTAATTCACAGTGATCCTCCTACCTCTGCCTCCTGAGTGCTGGGATTAAAGACGTGTGCCACCACGCCCATCTTGAAATGACATACTTTTGAGGTGAAGAATGGAGAAGCCTCTTAAAAGAATTCCTTGGACTTTGGTATATGGATTAGGTTTCAGTTGATATGCCTTAGGGGACAGGCAAAGACTTTATAAGGCTGATAAGATACAATAACCAGTATGAAAATGCTTTGATTAAAATATTTTTTAAGAAGTCTTTAAAAAAAGAAAAGAAAATTCTTTTAAAAATTATGAAAATACTATAATGTGAAATATTATTCTTCCCTGTACCCCACCTCACCTGTGTGTATAGAGCTTAAAAGTGTTGTTAAACATCTCAAAGGAAGTGAGGTAGCCCCTAGGAGTTTGTTCCAGGGTTTTCTGCAAATCCAAAAAATCAAAAGGAACATTCAGGATTTATAATTATCTGCAGATCTTATCACTATTACCATTACCCATGTCCCTGCCCCAAAAATCAGAGATGGGAAAGGTTAAGCTGCTAATCTTCCAAGGCTTGAGGAATCAGAAGACTCAGTTGGCTCATGATGGAGCCGTTTCTGAAGATAGGGTATTTACTTTCTTAGCAGTGTGATGCCTGCCAAGTATGTTGCCAACACGACATTTGTGTAAATGACTTACCTCAAACTGGGGCAGGAATGTGATTTGGGTGGAGGCACCTCCCAGGTCCAAGGTTCCCATAGTCTCCTGCCCATGACCATGTAGTTGACCTGGCAATGACAGCCAGCTATGAATATGCTGGATAACATATGACCATATCTCCCTGAATGCCCAATCTCATCTGAATATGTTAGACAGGACAACACTCATTTGTCTACAGGTTCCCTCCTGTTCTTATTATACACTAAAAATGTCCCATAAATATTCCACTATTCCCTGGCCCCAAAGGCTCAGGTTAATATAAACTCAGGGGGACACTTCATGTGCTGAAGCTTTTTTTTTTTTTTTCAAGGTAAGAGTCTCACTCTAGCCCAGGCTGACCTGGAATTCACTATGCAGTCTCAGGGTGGCCTCAAACTCATGGCAATCCTCCTACCTCTGCCTCCCAAGTGCTGGAATTAAAGGCGTGCACCACCATGCCTGGCTCCTCACTTTCTTTTAATATAGAAAGAGACCAGGCATGATGGTGCACGCCTTTAATTCCAGCATTTGGGAGGCAGAGGTAGGAGGATCACTGAGAGTTTGAGGCCACCATGAGAATTCCAGGTCAGCTTGAACTAGACTGAAACCCTACCTTGAAACACAAAAACAAAATAACAAAAAGGGCTGGAGAGATGGCTTGGTAGTTAAGATGCTTGCCTGCAAAGCCTAAGGACCCAGGTTTAATTTCCCAGGACCCATATAAGTCAGATGAACAAGGCAGCACATGTGTCTGGAGTTCATTTGCAGTGGCTGGAGGCCCTGGTGCACCCATCCTCTCTCTAAGTAAATAAATGAAATATTTTTTTATAAAGCAAATACATAAATAAAAGATGAACTTAAAAATATATATTTTTTACCTGTTAGAAAATTCACAGTAACCCACGCTAATATGCCTAAAAAGGAAAAAAAACAAACAAGGATTACATTCCAGAGCATTTTTTTTCTCTCCTGGCTCCATTTCTGTTCTTTTTCTCTCTAAAGATCACGTCTATACCTTACTATCCCCATTTTCCCTGCTTAGTTATTTCTCCTTACCTGGCTGGCTCTCTTTTCTTCACTGCTGGATCCCTGGTTCTGCTTACTTTACTTTAGTTGGATCTTTCCTTGATCCTGCCCCTCCTCCCAGTTCACCCATTTTACCCCCTGTCCCACCTTCGTAGGATCCATCCATGATACCAACGCTGTCATCTGGGACAAGGAAAGGTGACTTCTTGAAGATTTCCTCTACCTAAGGAAAAAAGGCAAAAATCTGGATTCCATGAGACAACAAATTGTAAATGTTCTTTTAAGATTTAGAAAAATGGCCTGGCATGGTGGCACATGCCTTTAATCCCAGCACTTGGTAGGCAGAGGTAGGAGGATTGCCGTGAGTTCAAGGCCACCCTGAGAAGACAGAGTGAATTTCAGGTCAGCCTGAGCTAGAGTTAGACCCTACCTTGATAAACCAAAAATAAAATAAAATAAATAAAAGGTAAGCAAAGATATAAAATATTTAAAAAAACAAAACAAATAAATACAATAAAAAGGGAAAAGATTCTCAGAGGAAAAACAGAACTGTCTAAAATGTAGATTTTAAAAATTACCTCAGCCGGGCCTGGTGGCGCATGCCTTTAATCCCAGCACTTGGGAGGCAGAGGTAGGAGGATTGCCGTGAGTTCGAGGCCACCCTGAGACTCCATAGTGAATTCCAGGTCAGCCTGGGCTAGAGAGAGACCCTACCTCGAAAAACAAAACAAAACAAAAAAATTACCTCAAAGAGCAGAGCCTGGGCTTTCTGTTCTGGCAATAAGCGTAGTCCTGCTGTTGCCTTCAGAACCACTGGTGTCCTTTTCCAGTGACTTCTGGGGATTGAATCTTTGGCCACCTCTAGGAGCCTTTGTACAGTTTCAGCACCCTTTAAAGGAGATAACCCATTCATCCAGTGAGCAGTCATTCTAGCAGCAGTAGTCTATTCCTTCAGTGTGCTACGGGGGTTGATAAGAGTGCTGTGGCAAAATACTCCAACCCATTTCTGCTCTGCAGAAGAAACCTAGAGAAGTTGAACACTTTGAAGATGACTCCATTTCATTTTAGGGTCAAATTAAAATTATTCTTTTATCATATCATTTTAGACCAATATTGTTAAATATTTTATTTATTTGAGAGAGAGAAAGAGGCAGAGAGAGAGAGAGAAAGAGGGAAGGAGGGTGGAAGAAGGGGAGAGAGAGAGGGAGAGAAGGAGAGAATGGGGACACCAGGGCCTCTAGCCACTGCAAATGAATTCCAGATGCATATGTCACCTTGTGCATCTGGCTTACGTGGCTCTTGAACTGAACCTGGGTCCTTTGGATTTTGCAGGAAAGCACCTTAACCACTAAGCCATCTCTTCAGCCCATTCTTTTATTTTTAAGTAAATTAGTGTTAGGCCAGAAAGTTAAGTACAGTACAGAGAACTCAGGGGTGGGGTCAGAAAACATGCTTGCTAGCTATGACCTAATATGGGCTACTAGGCCTTTCCTAGGGTTTCATTTCTTCAAATGTAAACTAGGAGATATACATCACATTACCATTAAACTGTGTGTGCACTAGATGAGAGCCCAGAGTCACCACTGACAAAAGAGTTAACTGTGCCTGTTAGTTACAGTTACATGTGACTTCCAGACAGAACATGCCAGGCTCATTTCTATGTCACACATAGCAGATGATCCACATGAAAAATAAAACCATTACCAGGCGTGGTGGTACATGCCTTTAATGCCAGCACTCGGGAGGCAGAAGTAGGAGGATCGCTGTGAGTTCAAGGCCACCCTGAGACTACACAGTGAATTCCAGGAGAGCCTGGGCTACAGTGAGACCCTACCTTGGAAAAGCAAAAAAAAAGCAACTATTGTTTACCTGAGTGAATCTTTATTCTGCTTTATTCTGACAACCCACTGCCTCACTCCTCCCCTTTCAAGACAGATGTCACCCAGGCTGGCCTCAAACTCTCAGTCATTCAGCTTCAGCCTCCTTAGTGCTGGGATGACAGGTATGAGCCATCATGCTTGGTCCCTTTTTATTATTAGCAAGCCTAACACAATCACCTTTTGCAAATGTCAAGTCAGTTTCTGTAAAGTGGTTGCTTTCAATAGCTTCTAACTCTCTACCACTCTGCCATTTCATGTGCTGAACCAAGAAAATGCACTTCAGCTCTTTAAGCTCAGACTATTTTTTATTTGTTTTTGTTGAGACTGGGTGTCACATTATAGGCCAGGCTGGCATAGAACTCTTGGTGATTTTCTTCTTTCAGCCTCCCACATGCTGGGATTAAAAGCATGAGCTACTGACCAACTTTTTTTCCATTTTGTTTTTTTTTTAATATTTATTTATTTATTGAGAAAGAGAGAGAGAAAGAGGCAGAGAGAGAGAGAATGGGCACATCAAGGCCTCCAGCTACTGCAAAGGATCTCCAGACGTGTACGCCACCTTGTGCATCTGGCTTATGTGGGTCCTGAGGAGTTGAACCTGGGTCATTTGGCTTTGCAGGCAAGCGCCTTAACTGCTAAGCCATCTCTCCAGCCCTCTGTTTTGTTTTTATAAGACTATAATACTATTAATTTGTCCTCCATCCCTCAGTTGTAATGTTTATACCTTATATCCTGTACAACTTCATGCCTATCTTCTACATTTACAAAAATACAGGGGCTGGAATACACAGTCTTATCCAGGAAGCTCACTAAGGAGAGAAAAGTAAGTTCACACATGTCCCCCAGTTCAGGGTGGCCTCAAACTCATGGCAACTCCTCCTACCTCTGCTCCCAAGTTGCTGGGATTAAGGCGTGCACCACCTCGCATGGCTCCTCACTTTATTTTATATAGAAAGAGACCAGGCATGGTGGTGCAGCTTTAATCCCAGGCATTTGGGAGGCAGAGGTAGGAGGCTCATTGAGAGTTTGAGGCCCCATGAGAATTCCAGGTCAGCGTGACTAGACTGAAACCCTACCTTTAAACACAAAAACCAAAAACAACAAAAAGGGTGGCGAGATGGCTTGGTAGATAAGAGCATGCCTGCCAAAGGCCTAAGGACCCAGGTTTTATTTTCCCAGGACCCATATAAGTCAGATGAACAAGGCAGCACATGTGTCTGGAGTTCATTTGCAGTGGCTGGAGGCCCTGGTGCACCCATCCTCTCTCTAAGTAAATAAATGAAATATTTTTTTATAAAGCAAATACATAAATAAAAGATGAACTTAAAAATATATATTTTTTACCTGTTAGAAAATTCACAGTAACCCACGCTAATATGCCTAAAAAGGAAAAAAAACAAACAAGGATTACATTCCAGAGCATTTTTTTTCTCTCCTGGCTCCATTTCTGTTCTTTTTCTCTCTAAAGATCACGTCTATACCTTACTATCCCCATTTTCCCTGCTTAGTTATTTCTCCTTACCTGGCTGGCTCTCTTTTCTTCACTGCTGGATCCCTGGTTCTGCTTACTTTACTTTAGTTGGATCTTTCCTTGATCCTGCCCCTCCTCCCAGTTCACCCATTTTACCCCCTGTCCCACCTTCGTAGGATCCATCCATGATACCAACACTATCATCTGGGACAAGGAAAGGTGACTTCTTGAAGATTTCCTCTACCTAAGGAAAAAAGGCAAAAATCTGGATTCCATGAGACAACAAATTGTAAATGTTCTTTTAAGATTTAGAAAAATGGCCTGGCATGGTGGCACATGCCTTTAATCCCAGCACTTGGTAGGCAGAGGTAGGAGGACTGCCGTGAGTTCAAGGCCACCCTGAGAATACAGAGTGAATTTCAGGTCAGCCTGAGCTAGAGTGAGACCCTACCTTGATAAACCAAAAATAAAATAAAATAAATAAAAGGTAAGCAAAGATATAAAATATTTAAAAAAACAAAACAAATAAATACAATAAAAAGGGAAAAGATTCTCAGAGGAAAAACAGAACTGTCTAAAATGTAGATTTTAAAAATTACCTCAGCCGGGCCTGGTGGCGCATGCCTTTAATCCCAGCACTTGGGAGGCAGAGGTAGGAGGATTGCCGTGAGTTCGAGGCCACCCTGAGACTCCATAGTGAATTCCAGGTCAGCCTGGGCTAGAGAGAGACCCTACCTCGAAAAACAAAACAAAACAAAAAAATTACCTCAAAGAGCAGAGCCTGGGCTTTCTGTTCTGGCAATAAGCGTAGTCCTGCTGTTGCCTTCAGAACCACTGGTGTCCTTTTCCAGTGACTTCTGGGGATTGAATCTTTGGCCACCTCTAGGAGCCTTTGTACAGTTTCAGCACCCTTTAAAGGAGATAACCCATTCATCCAGTGAGCAGTCATTCTAGCAGCAGTAGTCTATTCCTTCAATGTGCTACGGGGGTTGATAAGAGTGCTGTGGCAAAATACTCCAACCCATTTCTGCTCTGCAGAAGAAACCTAGAGAAGTTGAGCACTTTGAAGATGACTCCATTTCATTTTTAGGGTCAAATTAAAATTATTCTTTTATCATATCATTTTAGACCAATATTGTTAAATATTTTATTTATTTGAGAGAGAGAAAGAGGCAGAGAGAGAGAGAGAAAGAGGGAGGGAGGGCGGAAGAAGGGGAGAGGGAGAGGGAGAGAATGGGGACACCAGGGCCTCTAGCCACTGCAAATGAATTCCAGATGCATATGTCACCTTGTGCATCTGGCTTACGTGGCTCTTGAACTGAACCTGGGTCCTTTGGATTTGCAGGAAAGCACCTTAACCACTAAGCCATCTCTTCAGCCCATTCTTTTATTTTTAAGTAAATTAGTGTTAGGCCAGAAAGTTAAGTACAGTACAGAGAACTCAGGGGTGGGGTCAGAAAACATGCTTGCTAGCTATGACCTAATATGGGCTACTAGGCCTTTCCTAGGGTTTCATTTCTTCAAATGTAAACTAGGAGATATACATCACATTACCATTAAACTGTGTGTGCACTAGATGAGAGCCCAGAGTCACCACTGACAAAAGAGTTAACTGTGCCTGTTAGTTACAGTTACATGTGACTTCCAGGACAGAACATGCCAGGCTCATTTCTATGTCACACATAGCAGATGATCCACATGAAAAATAAAACCATTACCAGGCGTGGTGGTACATGCCTTTAATGCCAGCACTCGGGAGGCAGAAGTAGGAGGATCGCTGTGAGTTCAAGGCCACCCTGAGACTACACAGTGAATTCCAGGAGAGCCTGGGCTACAGTGAGACCCTACCTTGGAAAAGCAAAAAAAAAGCAACTATTGTTTACCTGAGTGAATCTTTATTCTGCTTTATTCTGACAACCCACTGCCTCACTCCTCCCCTTTCAAGACAGATGTCACCCAGGCTGGCCTCAAACTCTCAGTCATTCAGCTTCAGCCTCCTTAGTGCTGGGATGACAGGTATGAGCCATCATGCTTGGTCCCTTTTTATTATTAGCAAGCCTAACACAATCACCTTTTGCAAATGTCAAGTCAGTTTCTGTAAAGTGGTTGCTTTCAATAGCTTCTAACTCTCTACCACTCTGCCATTTCATGTGCTGAACCAAGAAAATGCACTTCAGCTCTTTAAGCTCAGACTAATTTTTTATTTGTTTTGTTGAGACTGGGTGTCACATTATAGGCCAGGCTGGCATAGAACTCTTGGTGATTTTCTTCTTTCAGCCTCCCACATGCTGGGATTAAAAGCATGAGCTACTGACCAACTTTTTTTCCATTTTGTTTTTTTTTTAATATTTATTTATTTATTTGAGAAAGAGAGAGAGAAAGAGGCAGAGAGAGAGAGAATGGGCACATCAAGGCCTCCAGCTACTGCAAAGGAACTCCAGACGTGTACGCCACCTTGTGCATCTGGCTTATGTGGGTCCTGAGGAGTTGAACCTGGGTCATTTGGCTTTGCAGGCAAGCGCCTTAACTGCTAAGCCATCTCTCCAGCCCTCTGTTTTGTTTTTATAAGACTATAATACTATTAATTTGTCCTCCATCCCTCAGTTGTAATGTTTATACCTTATATCCTGTACAACTTCATGCCTATCTTCTACATTTACAAAAATACAGGGGCTGGAATACACAGTCTTATCCAGGAAGCTCACTAAGGAGAGAAAAGTAAGTTCACACATGTCCCCCATATTATGAGATATTTTACAGAAAGGAGGCTCTAAATGCCACATCAAGCCAAGCCTGGCTTCATGGGCCTGTAATCCTAACTACCTGTGAAGCAGATCACAAATTTCAGTGCCTATCTGTGCTACTGAGTGAGCTCTAGGCTAGCCTAGACACTTAGTAAGACCTCATCTCAAAGTAAAAAGAGTTCTGGGAATATAGTTCAGTAATAGAACACACACCTAGTATACATGAAGCCCGAGGTTAGATCCCCAGCATTACAAAAATAAACCAACAGGGGCTGGAGGGATGGCTTAGCAGTCAAGGTGTTTGCCTGCAAAACCAAAGGACCCAGGTTTGATTCCTCAGAACCCACATAAGCCAGATGCACAAGGGGGCACGTGTCTGGAGTTCGTTTGCAGTGGCTGGAGGCCCTGGTGCATCCATTCTCTTTCTCTCTCCTTTTTCTCTGTCAAATAAATAAATAAATAAATAAAAATAAAATATTTTAAAAAAACAACAAAATTCACATCCAAGGATACCTCCAGTGAGTTGTTGGCCAGGGAGGTCCCTGATGCCCCCCAAATATTATAGGCCATTGCCAAGGCCCTTGGTTTCCCACCAGGAATAGATGGTAAGACCCTATTGCTGAAGAATCCACATATTTGGGTGGCAAGACCACTGAGAAATTCTGCTGGAACTGAGCTGATAACCTCCTCCATGTAGACCAGCTGACAGAAAGCTGGAAGAAGCCATTCTACATGTAGTTCAATGGGAGCAAGAGATACCACCAGTGAAGATACTCAACAGTGGACAATGCAAGCCTTATAATTGGCCAGCCAGGCCAAATGAGCCAATGGGTGCAATAGTGGCACGTCTGTCATGGTGGAAACCAACTGCCCGCCAATTGGACTGGAGGCCCACTCCATGCAAGGGAATACATCCCTGATACTGAAAACTTAAAACAGGGGTAGTCATGAGCCCTAGGGGTGTAATATCTGCTGATGTCTGGATAAATGTATATACTATGCTTATCAAACTGCCCAGTAAGCACGTCTCTTAATATTTATACCCTTATATTAACGCTACTCTCACTTTGGGTAGAGAATCTTCTCTTTTCAGATGGCAGTGACCTTGGAATGACTCAGAAGGTATCATAGTGCTGGAAAGAAGTGACTGGAGCACTGAGTAACATCTCGATCACACCTTCCAAGGCTCAGGGTCTAATGCGGAAGAGGTGGCAGAAAAAATGTAAGAGCCAAAGGAAGGGTAGGACTCCTTACAACATCCTCCCTCCAGACATAAAATGGCCTGGATATCCATGACCTCATAGTGCCTGACACCACCTACACAAGACCATCATAAGAGGAGGAAAAGATCATGACATTAAAATAAGAGAGACTGAGATGGGGAAGGGATATGATGGAGAATGGAATTTCAAAGGGGAAAGTGGGGGGAGGGAGGGTAGTACCATGGGATGTTTTTTATAATCATGGAAAATGTTAATAAAAATTGAGAAAAGAAAAAAAAATCACATCCAATCATAAGACTTACTTGCTTCGGTTGATCTACAAAAGCAGAGAGTCCTGGCTTCACAGAATCAAAAATTTCACCTTCCAGAAAGGGCAGCTGTCCTATTTTGTCCATGAAACAAAACAAGAGATGGTTGACTTGTGATTTCTCTTGTTGCATGAGGCTTATTAAAGTTTCAGTTGAAGCTGGGTGTGGTGTTGCACACCTTTAGTTCCAGCACTTGGGAGGCTGAGGTAGGAGGATTGCTGTGAGTTTGAGGCCACCCTGAAACTACATATTGAATTCCAGGTCAGTTTGGGATAAATTAAAAACCAACTTCAAACCCCTATTCCCCCCCCAAAAAAATTTCAGTTGAACTTGCATTGTTTACTTTCTCTGTCTTATTTTTGTTTTTTATTTTATTCTTTGTTTTTTTGAGGTAGGTAGGCTGTTTTTTTTTTCTCTTATTATTACACATTTCCCCTTTGTCCTAAGAGTTCACTATTTCCCAGCTTGTCAATAGGGACAGAGGAGGAATCATATACCAGCTGACTACTATCATTATGTTTTTGGAAATATGAGCAATAAAAAGATTCATTTATGTTAAATGAAATTACTGCTCGAACTATATGCTCTTTCATCCTTTTTGTAGTGTTCATTTTAAAAAAATATTTTCTTTTATTTATTTTGAGAGAGAGAGAGAGAAAGAATGGGTGCACCAGGCCCTCCAGCCATTGCAAACAAACTCCAGACACATGCACCACCTTGTGCATCTGGATTACATGGGTCCTAGGGAATTGAACGTGGGTCCTTTGGCTTTGGAGGCAAGTGCTTTAACTGCTAAGCCATCTCTCCAGCCCAGGCCTTTCATTTTTAAAATGCAAACAAATCACTGTTTCTATGAAAATCAAAGATGAAAAATGTTTGAATCATAGGATGTTTATATCCATACATGCATGATGAAGACATTCTGTTCTTTTTGTTCTTTTCTTTTTTTTATTTTTTTGAAGTAGAGTCTCGCTCTAGCCCAGGCTGACCTGGAATTCACTATGTTGTCTCAGTGTGGCCTTGAACTCATGGAGATCCTCCTACCTCTGCCTCCTGAGTGCTGGGATTAAAGGCTTGCACCTCCACGCCTGGCTCATGTCTGTTCTTGAGCCTCCCCCTTTCATAGGAGAGCAGCTGCAGACAGACTTCAGGTGGCCGGGGACTTCACCTATTAGTGCTCCATTAATGTAACATAATACCCGACTCAGTTCTGGAGGTTCTAGTCAATGGTAAATCAGACCTCTCTGCTTTGAGCCTGTGAAGAAGTAGGGCACCAGGTACTTTATGGCAGAAATGTACTGCAGAGTACAACTGTTCACCTCAAGTCCAGAAAGTGAGAGACAGGATAGAGTGGAGTCCCATAGTCCGCTTTGGGAGCTTGACCTAAAGACCTCCTACAGTAGTTGGGCATAGTGTCACACGCCTTTCATCCCAGCACTTGGGAAGCAGAAGTAGGAGGGTTACCATGAGTTCGAGGCCACCCTGAGACTACATAGTTAATGAATTCTGGGTCAGCGTGGGCTACAGCAAGACTACCTGATAAAAGCAAAAAAAAAAAAAAAAAAAAAAAAAGGCTGGAGTGATGACTTAGTGGTTAAAGCGTTTGCATGCTAAGCCAAAGGACCCAGGTTCGATTCTCCAGGACCCATGTTAGCCAGATGCACAAGGGGGTGCATGCATCTGGAGTTCATTTGCAGTGGCTGGAGACCCTGGTATGCCCATTCTCTCTCTTTCTCTGTCAAATAAATAAATAAAAATAAAATATTAAAAAAAATCTACAGAGCTGAACCCTCAAGGGTCACCACATCTCCCAAAAGTGCCACCTTGGAGACTAAGGAGGGACACTCCAGCTCACTCTCAGGGAGCCCTTCCTCTCAAGCACCTTCCATAGTTCCCATTGGCGGGAAAGATCTGCCCTTATTCCTAAATCTCTCTGTCTACATAGAGACTTCACACAAATAATTTGATTTTTTTTTCTTTTGATTTTTTGAGGTAAGGTCTCACTCTAGCTCAGGCTGACCTGGAATTCATTATGTAGTCTCAGGGTGGCTTCAAACTCATGATGATCCTCCTACCTCTGCCTCCCGAGTGCTGGGATTAAAGGTGTGTGCCACCACGCCTGGCTCCTCACCTTCTTTTAATATAGAAAGAGAGGTCCAGGGGGCTGGAGGAATGGCTTAGCGGTTAAGGCATTTGCCTGCAAAGCCAAAGGACCCCAGTTCGATTCCCTAGGACCCATTCTCTCTCTCTCTCTCTTTCTCCCTCTTTCTCTGTCAAGTAAATAAATAAAAATAAATAAAATGTTTAAAAAGAGAGGGGGGGTTGGAGAAATGGCTTAGCAGTTAAGCACTTCCCTGTGAAGCCTAAGGACCCTGGTTCGAGGCTTGATTCCCCAGGACCCACGTTAGCCAGATGCACAAGGGGGCACACATGTCTGGAGTTCATTCACAGTGGCTGGAGGCCCTGGAGCGCCCATTCTTTCCTCTCTCTGTCTGTCTGTCTGTCTCTCTCTGTCGCTCTCAAATAAATAAAAATAAACAAAAAAAATTTTTTAAAGAGAGAGAGGCCCAACAAATACTTTGCTTTTTAATACTTGTTTTTTTTTTTTATATTGTACTTAAAATTATCATTCCAGCTGGGCATGGTGGCAAACGCCTTTAATCCCAGCACACAGTAGGCAGAGGTAGGATCGCTGTGAGTTCGAAGTCACCCTGAGACTACATAGTTAATTCTAGATCAGCCTGGGCCAGAGTGAGAACCTACCTTGAAAAAAAAATATATATATATATATTGTTGGGCTGTAGAGATGGCTTAGTGGTTAAGGCATGTTTCACTATATAGTCTAGGCTGTTCTTAGATTATGATTCTTTTGCTTCTTTAGGCTCTTTAGATAATCAAAGGAAAGAAAACTGATAAGTTAGAAAAAATTAAACTACAGGGTCCCCTCAGCCTCTTTCCAAGGTTCTCATGACTACTTTTCCAAGATCACTCCCAATATTCTGAACACTGACAACCATTGGGGGGAGTCAGGCAAATGACAGCTGTACTTTTTGGACATATGGGTTTCAGATAAGGTAGCCCAAGTATCTATCTCTCTCTTCCTCCTTCCTTCCCTCCCTCTATAGGTTTAGACTGGCCTCAAACTTGCCATGTAGCTGAAGATGATCCTGAACTCCTGCTTTCACCCCCTAGTGCAGGAATTACAGATGTGTGCCACCATTCCCACTTTACGTGACACTAAGGATCAAACTCAGGGCTTCATTCATATGAGGCAAGCACTCTACCAACATACACAGCACCACCTCGCCTCTTTTAATCCCACATTCAAGTAAATTATGTTCCATTTCAATACAAAGTGTTCTCTGAAGAAAGACATTCACTAGCTGCTAGATTCTGTAGTTTACCTCATACACTGAGCACATTTGTTTCTGGTAGGAGATGCTGAAGTGTGGATTCATAAACTCTGGTGACAGTCCCAGTTCTGCTTACCTGGCATTTTCTGCACAAAAGTGTAAACGTGAATTCGAGTTCCAGTGCTCCCCGCATCAAACATAATTCCATACACAGTACTGGCACTGACATTGATAGGGCACATGGAAGATAAGAAGACGCCCTCAAACCACGTCTGCTGCTCTCTGCAGAAGACCGAGCTGCAAACATGGGATATCACCAGCATGAAGAAGACTGCTACCAAGGAATTGGCCATATTCTTCCCAAGATGCATTCAGTCAAGGCTTTGTTGCAGAAGCAGTGTTGCTCACACTCCTGTAATGGCTTAGAGGACAAAAATGCACAAGGTTAGTCCAACTGACATTTTACCTGTAAAAGATGAAAGAACAAGACAAAAATCCCACCTTTCTCCTCAAAGTGTTCCTTTTCTATTTCAAATAACCAGTACAACAAGCTGAACCAGGGCAATACAGGCTCTTAGCACCTCTTCTGAAGGGTATCTGGTTTCAAAAGGAGGTTAGGATTTAAAAATTTTCCCACACTTTGCTTTGAATTGTAGGGTGGTCCTCACATGCTCAAAAGCTCTTGCTTTCACCCTGTTTCTATGGTTGAATTTTTTTTTTTTTTTTGGAGGGGGGGGTTTCAAGGTAGGGTCTCGCTCTAGCCCAGGCTGATCTAAAATTTACTGTGTAGTCTCAGGGTGGCTTTGAACTCACAACAATCCTCCTAATTCTGCTTCCCAAGTGCTGGGTTAAAGGCGTAAGCTACCACACCTGGCTAAAAAATTATTTTTACTTATTGAGAGAGAAAGAAGCAGAGAGAGAGAGACAGAGAGAGAGAGAGAGAGGGAGGGAGAGAGAGGGAAAGAATGGGCGCACCAGGGCCTCTTGCAACTGCAAACAAACTCCAGACGCATGCGCCACCTTGTGTATCTGGCTTACGTGGGTCCTGGGGAATTGAACGTTAGTCCTTTGGCTATGCAGGCAAGTGCCTTAACCATCAAGCCATCTCTCCAGCCCGCTTTTCTTCTTTTCAAGCAGTTAGGCCTGGTGGCACACATTTATAACTCCAGCTATTCATGAGGCTGGAACTGGAGGATTATAAATTTAAGGACTACCTAGTCTGCAGCTTTTTGTTTGTTTGTTTTTGTTTTTCAAGGTAGTGTTTCACTATAGCCCAGACTGACCTGAAATTCACTATGGAGTTTCAGGGTGGCATTGAATTGACAGCAATCCTCCTACCTCCCAAATGCTGGGATTAAAGGCGTGCACCATCACACCCAGCTCGCAGAGTGAGTTTTTAAGGTCAGCCTGGGAACTGGAGAGATAGCTCAGCAGTTAAGGCACTTGCCTTCAAAGCCTAACAACCCCGGTTCAATTACCCAGTACAAACATGAAGCCAGATGCATAAAGTGGCACATACTTCTGGAGTTCATTTGCAGGGGCTGGAGGCCCTGGCACACCCACTCTCTCTCTCTCTCTTTTTCTCTGCTTGCAAATAAATACATAATTTTTCTGTTTGTTTTTTTGAGGTACGGTCTCACTCTAGCCCAGGCTGACGTGGAATTCACTATGGAGTCTCAGGGTGGCCTTGAACTCACGGCAATCCTCCTACCTCTGCCTCTCAAGTGCTGGGATTAAAGGCGTATGCCACCACTCCTGGCTAAATAATTTTTTAAAAAAAGTTTACGGTCAGCCTGGTCAAGTTAGCAATATCCTCTCTCAACATCAAAAAAATTAAAAGACCAGGCATAGTGGCGCATGCCTTTAATCCCAGCACTCAGGAGGCAGAGGTAGGAGGATCACCATGAGTTCAAGGCCACCCTGAGACTACATAGTGAATTCCAGGTCAGCCTGGGCTAGAGCGAGACCCTACCTTGGAAAAAAAAAGAAGAAGAAGAAGAAAAGAAAAAAGAAAAAGAAAGAATGGGCGCACCAGGGCCTTCAGCTGTTTAAAATAAACTCCAGATGTATGTGCCACTTTGTTCTGGCTTATGTGAGTCCTGGGGAATTGAACCTGGGTCCTTTGACTTTGTAAGTAAGTACCTTAACTGCTAAGCTATCTCTCCAGCTTTTTTTTTTTTTTTTTTTTTGGTTTTACAAGGTAGGGTCTCACTCTAGCCTACCTCAAAAAAAAAAAAAAAATTTTTTTTTTAAAGGTCTGGGGTGGTATAGGCTGGAATTGTAGAGTACTTTACCTGTAACCCCAGTCTTTGGGAAGTAAAGGGTAGAGGATCAGAAATTCAAGGTCATTCTCAGTTATATTTCAAGTTGGAGGTCAGCCTGGGATGCATGAGACCGTATCTCAAAAAGGGGGGGGGGGGATGGAGAGATGGATTAACAGTTAAGATGCTTAAAAGTGGAGGAACTGGGTAGATATGGCTCGGTGATAGAGTATATGCCAGTGTGCAAGAGGTCTTAGGTTCAATCCCCAATACTGAGGAGTGGGGTGGGAAGTAGACAGAAGTTTCTACTTCTACATTGAAGTTACAAAGTTCTTTGGGAGGTTTACAGCCTTCCAAACTCAAGCCTCTGAGTTCACCTGTGATCACCAATATTGCCAGTGCTTTGCATATACAACATTATGTGTGTGTGGGTGTGGGTATGTGGTGTAGTGTATGTGACATGAGGAGTATGAATGTGTGCACATGTGGAGGCCAGAGAAGAACATTAGGTGTCTTTTTCTTATCACTTATCTATATATTTCCTTCCTTGGGATGGGGTCTCTCCCTCAACCTGGAGATGGTATCCCTCATAAACTACAGAGATTCTGCAGTTTTGGGCTGCCTCCCTTGGACTGGGATTACAGATGAAGTCTGTGGTCTCTGGCCCAAGAAGCTTCATGATACCAGTGTTTTTTTTAACCATAGAGCCATTTCTTCAGTCTTGCATATACAACATTTTAAGGGAGTAGATCTATTTAATATAAAAGTATCTAAAGTGCCGGGCGTGGTGGCACATGCCTTTAATCCCAGCACTCGGGAGGCAGAGGTAGGAGGATCGCCGTGACTTCAAGGCCACCCTGAGACTACATAGTGAATTCCAGGTCAGCCTGGACCAGAGTGAGATCCTATCTCAAAAAACCAAAATCAAATCAAATCAAATCAAATCAAATCAAATCAAATCAAATCAAATAGTACCTAAAGAGGGGCTGGAGAAATGGCTGTTGGTAAAGCGCTTGCTGCTCCAGCATGAGGACCTCAGTTAGTATTCTTAGCACCCATATAAAAAGCTGGGTGGAGCTGCAAATGGTGGCACACGCCTTTAATCCTGGCACTCAGGAGGCAGAGGTAGGAGGATCACCTCGTTCGAGGCCACCCTGAGAGTACATAGGTCAGCCTGGGCTAGAGTGAAACACTACCTCGAAAAACAAAAACAAAAACAACAACAACAACAAAAAGCTGGGTGGGGCAGGAGAGATGGCTCAGCAGTTATGGCGCTTGTCTGCAAAGCCAAAGGACCCAGGTTTGGTTCCCTAGTACCCACATAAAGGCAGATGTACAAGGTGGCACATTCATCTAGAATTCATTTGCAGTGGCCAGAGGCCATGGCATGTCCATTCTCTCTCTGTCTCTCTCTGCTTGCAGATAAATAAATAAAAATATTTAATAAGGTCAGCCTGGGCTAGAGCAAGACCCTGCCTTGAAAAATGAAAAAAAAATTAAAAAGATATTTAATAAATAAATAAAGCTGGGTGCAGTGGCACACCTATCATCCCAGCGCTGTGAGACGGAGACAGGAGGGTCCCTGGGGCTTCCTGGCCAGTTAGCCTAGACTAATTGGTGAACTCCAGGTTCAGTGAGAGACAATGTCTCAAAAAATATGGTAGGAAGGGGCTGGAGAGATGGCTTGGCAGTTAAGGTATTTGCCTGCAAAGTCAAATGACCCTGGTTCAACTCCCCAGGAACTACATAAGCCAGATGCACAAGGTGGCACTTGCACCTGGAGTTTGTTTGTAGTGGCTAGAAGCCATGTCTGCCTGTCTGTCTAGTCCCCCCCCCATAAATAAATAATAAAATACTTTTTTAATATGGTAAAAGGCTGGAGAACTAGCTTAGCAGTGAAGGCACTTGTCTGAAAAGCCTAACGAACCTGGTTCAATTCCCCAGGACTCACGTACAGCCACATGCACAAGGTGGTGCATGTGTGGTGGTTTGATTCAGGTGTCCCCCATAAACTTAGGTGTTCTGAATGCTTAGGTCCTCAGCTGGTGGCAATTTGGGAATCAAAGCCTCCTGGAAGCAGTGTATTTGGGCTTGTGCTCATGCCATCGTTTTCCCCTGCCATCATGGAGCTTCTCCTCAAGTCTATAAGCCAAAATAAACCTTTTTCTCCCACAAGTTGCTCTTGATTGGGTGTTTTCTGCCACTAATGTGAACCTGACTGCAACAGCATGTGTCTGTAGTTCATGTGCATTGGCTAGAGGCCCTAGTACACCCATATTCGATCTCTCTAAAATAAAAATTTTTTAAAAGAAAAAGATTGGGACTAGAGAAATTGCTTAGTGGTTAAGGCACTTGCCTGCCAAAGTCTAAGGAACCAAGTTCAATTCCCCAGTACCCACATAAGCCAGATGCACAAGGTGGCTGTGGTGGTTTGATTCAGGTGTCCTCCATAAACTTAGATGTTTTGAATGCTAGGTCCCCAGCTGATGGATATTTGGGAATTAATGCCTCCTGGAGGGAGTGTATTGTTGGGGGTGGGCTTATGGGTCTTATAGCCAGTTTCCCCATGCCAGTGTTTGGCACACTCTCCTGTTGCTATTGTCCACCTTATGTTGGCCAGGGGGTGATGTCTACCCTCTGCTCATGCCATCGTTTTCCCCTGCCATTGTGGAGCTTCCCCTTGAGCCTGTAAGCCAAAATAAATCTCTTTTTTCCCAGAAGCTCCTCTTGATTGGGTGATTTCTACCAGCAATGTGAACCGGACTGCAACAGTAAAGTGGTACCGAGGAATGGGATTGCTGCTAGACACCTGACTGTGTGGCTTTGGCCTTTTGGAGCTAACTTTCAAGAGGAATGTGGGAGGATTTGAGACTTTGGCTTAAGAGATGCCTTGCAGTGCTGTAAGTACAGCTTGATGGACTATTCTGGTCTAAGCTGCAAGACCTTAATGTAGTAAGAACTATGGATTGTGAGGTTTGGCTTATGAGGGTGAGAAAGAACTTTGCTTGGACTGGGCTAGCAGTTTGTGTGAGAAGCTTGCTCTTATGCCCATGCCCTGAGAAGTTGTGCAGGGTTGCTTTGCATAGAAATGAACTGGTGTGAGCAGAGGGATATGGCACAGAAAGAAAAATCTTTGGGTGAACTGTTGCCCGTTCAGCTGCAACTGAGAGATTACACCCTTTGAGACTGGGCTAGCTGAGCTGCGCTGGAGCAACAGGAAGAATGTCGACTCTTTTAAAGGGGCCTGAGTGCTCAAGGAGTGTCTTGTTCTTCAAAGTCTGCTTTATTCCCCCCTGGATTAACAAACTGGCACCCTACCTGGTATTATGGAGTGTAAGAAATGCTGGAAAGAGGGTCATTGAGTTTGCAACATGGTCTTGTGTTTTGGAAATGGCCATGGGCAGTGTGAAGCAGGCTTGCTGGATGCCTGCATGGAGACCCCATGGGGCCATGAGGATGAACCGTGGCTTGCAGTGGGGACCCAGTGAAGATGCCGGGACCACGAGATGGCTGCTAAGGAGCTGCCGGCCCCAATGAAGTTTTCCAGGACTGTGAGTAGCCTAGCTGGAGGGGTAGAATTGGAATGCCAGAGACTTGTTGCTGGTTAGAATTATGGGACTGGGAGATTTGTTATTGGACTTGAAGCTACAGAGTTTCATATTTGCCCTGGTTGTTTTAAATCTTGTATTGGTTGAATGTGTCTTTGCTATGCCCATTGCCATCTTTTGCAGTGTGAATATTCTGTGCCATTATGGGTTTTTGGGGTTATTTTTTGGTATTATGGCTCAGTTAAAAGATGTTGGACTATGGGGATGTATGAACATCATTGGAATTGATAAAAACTAAGGGACTTTAAAAAATTTTTTTGTTTATTTTTATTTATTTATTTGACAGCAATAGACAGAAAGAGGAAGAGGCAGAGAGAGAGAGAATGGCGCGCCAGGGCCTCCAGCCACTGCAAAGGAATTCCAGACATGTGCGGTCCCTTGTGCATCTGGCTAACGTGGGTCCTGGAGAATCGAGCCTCGAACCGGGGTCCTTAGGCTTCACAGGCAAGCGCTTAACCGCTAAGCCATCTCTCCAGCCCACTATGGGACTTTTAAAGTTAGATGAATGCATTGCATTTTACATCATGTATGGTTATCAGTTTATGGGGGTCAGGGGTGGAATGTGGTGGTTTGATTCAGGTGTCCCCCATAAACTTAGGTGTTCTGAATGCTGGGTCCCCAGCTGATGGATATTTGGGAATTAATGCCTCCTGGAGGGAGTGTATTGTTGGGGGTGGGCTTATGGGTCTTATAGCCAGTTTCCCCATGCCAGTGTTTGGCACACTCTCCTGTTGCTATTGTCCACCTTATGTTGGCCAGGGGGTGATGTCCACCCTCTGCTCAGGCCATCGTTTTCCCCTGCCATCATGGAGCTTCCCCTCAAGCCTGTAAGCCAAAATAAATCTCATTTTTTTCCCCAGAAGCTGCTCTTGATTGGGTGATTTCTACCAGCAATGTGACCCAGACTGCAACAGTGGCGCATGCGTCTGGAGGCCCTAGTGCACCCATTCTCTCTCTCTCAATCTCTTTCTGCCCCTTTTTCTCTCTCTCTCAAATAAATAATATTTTTTAAAAAAAAAAGAACAATCAAAACAAAAGATTACATATGATGGTGAATGACTGAAGACAACTGATGTTGACTTCTAGCCTCTATATGTACACACACATACTCATGTGCACATATGCAAACACATACATATACATACAATACACAAACACACCAAAATTAAATAAATAAAATACAAACAACTAAAGAGACCATTGTGTGTGCAGGTGGTGGGGAGTGTTTGTTTGTTTTTGACCACTATGTAGTCTCAGGTTGGCCTTGAACTCACAGTGATCCTCCTACCTCTGCCTCTCGAGTGCTGGGATTGAAGGCATGTGCCACCATGCCCAGCCCCATATGGGTTTTAAAACAGCCTTCATAAGATTCAAGCCATGTTCTTTTTTTTTTCCCCCTCACTCTAGCCCAGGCTGACTTAGAATTCACTCTATTTTCTCATGGTAGCCTTGAACTCCTACCTCTGTCTCCCAAGTGTTGGGATTAAAGGCGTGAGCCACCACACACAGCTTGATTCAGGCCATATTATTGCCATAAAAACGTAGAGCATATTGACAAATTAAAACAGAGACATCCTATACCTGCTGAAAGTCATAAAGCAAGTCAGTCATGAAATGTAGTCAGAAATCAGAAGCCTTACCTATTTTTCCTTTTCCCTGATTCCAAATGCCTCCCTTTTAGCAAGTACTTTTCTTTCTTTTTCTTTTTTTCCAATGTAGGGTCTTGCTCTAGCCCAGGCTGACCTGAATTTCCTATGTCGTCTCAGGCTGGCCTCAAATTCACAGTGATCCTCCTACCTTTACCTCATGAGTGCTGGGATTAAAATGTACCATCATGGCCAGCTCTAGCCGAGTTTGAGGCCACCCTGAGACTACATAAGGTTTTTTTTTTTTTTTTTTTTTGGTTTTTCAAGGTAGGGTCTCACTATGGTCCAGGCTGACCTGGAATTCACTATGTAGTCTCAGGGTAGCCTTGAACTCACGGTGATCCTCCTCCCTCTGCCTCCCGAGTGCTGGGATTAAAGGCGTGCACCACCACGCCTGGCTTACATAGTTAATTCCAGGTCAGCCTGGGCCAGAGTAAGACCCTACCACGAAAAAACGAGAAAAAAAAAAAAAAGCCCTCAGCAGACAAAAGAGAGTAGTGTATTTGGCACTATTTCTTTTGAGTTTGTGTATTATGGAGATTGGATTCCAAATACTGCTGGGAACTTAGTATACAGACAAGGAACACAAGTGAAGAGAGTACAAACTGTCAGATCAGTCTCTGGCCTCAGCTTTAGCACCCGTATCTATGGGGAGCTATATGATCAGGAGTTAAGTCTCTGAGCCTCTGAGACTCCACTTTCTCATCTGTAAAACGAGAATGAGCAACTCTCTCATCTTCCTTGTGTGGCTATTAGAAAAATCAAATGAGGGTGGAGAGATGGCTTAGTGGCTAAGTGCTTGCCTGTGAAGCCTAAGGACCCTGGTTCGAGGCTCAATTCCCCAGGACCCACGTTAGCCAGATGCACAATGGGGCACACGCATCTGGAGTTCGTTTGCAGTGGCTGGAAGCCCTGGCGTGCCCATTCTCTCTCTCTCTGTCTCTGTCTCTCTCTCTCTGCCTCTTTCTCTCTCTGTCTGTCGCTCTCAAATAAATAAATAAATAAATAAAAATGATCAAAAAAATCAAATGAGATATTACACATATATATACATTAGGTTTTCTGCTTTTGAATTACAACACATTGTTTAAAGTCTATGTAATAGCTTCTAATGTTCTTAGGACTGATGTGGAAAATGCAAACACTGGATTTGGGCATCATCTTCAAAATATACAGGAGGTTTATTTTTCATCATTGTGCACCCAAGTCAATATAGGAAGTTTATACGCATGTGCCACATTGTGCATCTGGCTTATGTGCTTACGTGGGTACTGGGGAATCAAACCTGGGTTCTTAGGATCATAGGCAAGCACCTCAACTGCTAAGCCATCTCTCCAGCCCTGTAGGAAGTTTTGAATCTCCTTCATTTGTGATGAAAACCTTCAGTAGTGCTCAATGGAAAAATGTGACCCATATTACCTAGTTACTTTAAACTTTTCTTTTTTGCTATTAGGACATTAAATGAAAAACCAGACAAAAAAACAAGATGCTATTTTTCTGATTTGTAGATGGCCTGTACCTGTGAAGAGAATCACCATTCTTTTTTTTTTTTTTTTTTTTTTTTTTTTTTTTTTTTTTTTTTGGTTTTTCGAGGTAGGGTCTCACTCTAGCCCAGGCTGACCTGGAACTCACTATGGAGTCTCAGGGTGGCCTCGAACTCACGGCGATCCTCCTACCTCTGCCTCCCGAGTGCTGGGATTAAAGGCGTGTGCCACCACGCCCGGCGAGAATCACCATTCTTGAAGTCAAGGTTCTCAGCTTCGGCACTAATGACATTTGAGGCTGGGTAATTCCATGCTTTATATGATAGGCTGTTTAGCAGTAACTCTAGCCTCTACTCACTATATGCCTATAGCTCTAAATAAAATATTTTAAAAATACTTTTTAAAAATCTAAATAAGGAAGCCGGGCGTGGTGGCGCACGCCTTTAATCCCAGCACTCGGGAGGCAGAGGGAGGAGGATCACCGTGAGTTCGAGGCCACCCTGAGACTCCATAGTGAGTTCCAGGTCAGCCTGGGCTAGAGTGAGACCCTACCTCGAAAAACCAAAAAATAAAAAAATAAAAATAAAAATAAAAATAAATAAAAATAAAAATCTAAATAAGGGCCTGGAGCGATAGCTCAGCTTAGCTTAAGGCTCATGCCTGCAAAGCCTAAGGACCCAGGTTCAATTCTCCAGGTCCCATATAAGCCAGATGCACATGGTGGCACATGTGTCTGGAGTTAATTTGCATTGGCCAGAGGCCCTGGTGTGCCCATTTTCACTTACTCACTATCTTTCTCTCCCTTTCTCTGTCTCTAAAAATAAAAAAATAAAAATAAAAATCTAAATAAGCCAGATGTGGTGGCACACACCTTTAATCCCAGCACTTGGGAGACATACACACACACACACACACACACACACACACACACATATCTGTGAATATAAAAATATTTAAAGGCTGGAGAGATGGCTTAGCGGTTAAGTGCTTGCCTGTGAAGCCTAAGGACCCTGGTTCAAGGTTCGATCCCCCAATGCCCACGTAAACCAGATGCACAAGGTGGCACACACATCTGGAGTTTGTTTGCAGTGGCTGGAGGCCCTGGTGTGTGCTCATTCTCTCTCTCTCTGCCTTTTTCTCTCTGTCGCTCTCAAATAAATAAATAAAAATAAACAAAAATTAAATTATATATATACGCACACAAACACACACACATATATATGGCTGAGGAGATGGCTCAGCAGTTAAGGTGCTTCTTTGCAAAGCCTAGTGGCCTGGGTTCAATTCCCTGACACCCATGTAAGGACAGATGCACAAAGTGGTACATGAGTGTGCAGTTCTCGTAGCAGCAAGAGGACCTGACATGCCCATAATTCTTTCTCAAATAAATAAAAGTATAGAAGCTTAGGGCTGGAGAGATGGATTAGTGGTTAAGGCATTTGCCTTCAAAGCCAAAGGACCCAGGTTTGATTCCCCAGAACCCACGTAAGCCAGATGCACAGGGTGACACATGCATCTGGAGTTTGCTTGCGGGGGCTGGAGACACTGGCATACCATTCTCTCACTCTATCTTCCTCTTTCTCTCTCTCAGATAAATAAGTAAAAATAAAACTTAAAATATATATATATATAGGCTGGCCGTGGTGGCACACGCCTTTAATCCCAGCACTTGGGACGCAGAGGAAGGAGGATCACTGTGAGTTCTAGGCCACCCTGAGACTACATAGAGAATTCCAGGTCAGCCTGAGCTAAAGTGAGACCCTACCTCGGAAAAAAAAAAAAACAAAAAACAAAACTCCAACTCCCTCTCCCTCTCCCTCTCCCTCTCCCTCTCCCTCTCTCTCTCTCTCTCTCTCTCTATATATATATATATATATATATAGATAGATAGATAGATAGATAGATAGATAGATAGATAGATAGCCTGGGCTAGAGTGAAACCCTACTTCGAAAAACAAAACAAAACAAATATGTATGTATGTATGTATATAACCAAAGTGCTTTAAGGGCAGGATTAAAATCATCTGAATACTATTCAAGGTTGGATTTACATCCAATAGCTAAGAATGAAAGCTACTGTCTAGAGGAAAGAGTAAGAGTTATTCAATTTTCAAAATCCCAAATCAAAAGAAATTCCATCCCAGCAAATCACTCACTCAACAAGGGCATCCTGCCTGGCCAGAGTCATACTCACATCTTAAAGCACTTCCTTTGGCTAGTTCTTCTTTTACAGCAAATGGGCTGGTCATGTAGATCAATTTAAATAACTGCAAGCAGAAATACTGTTTAAGATTTTCTTGGTACTAAAAACTGGCCCTAGTTCCCCAACACTTAGCTCCTCTTCTCCCTCAGGAGAATATCACAGGTGCCCCAGGACCAGCTTTCTTATATCTCTGTGACTGTAATTTCTTCAAGTGTCACTCTATTTTCTCTACTGTGGTTTCGGAAGCTCTTCACTTTCTAGTTCCTCTACGCAAACCTTTGTTTCTCTTCTAGAAGACAGTTAACTGAGGGAAAAAATGCATGCTAGGTATCTGTTTTCAGGGAGTGAAAAACTGCAGAGTCATGCCAGGTGTAGCATATAAAACCAAGCAACAGATTTTAAAGATAGCAAATATAAACACATTAGATGCCCCTTCCACCCTTAGGACTTTCTAACACCACTTACAACCTCACTTTTAAGATCAGTTGTTTAAAAAGTAGTATTAGAACTGCTTTCAGTTTGGAGTTTATAGAATGGCCCTGTACTTCAAATATCTGCACAACTTGCTCCTTCACTTTAAAAAAAAAAAATTATTTATTTGAAAGAGAAAGAGGCAGAGAGAGAGAGAGAGAGAGAGAGAGAGAGAGAGAGAATGGGTGCAACAGGGCCTCCAACTGCTGCAAACTCCAGACATATGTGCCACCTTGTGCATCTGGCTTACATGTCCTAGGGAATCGAACCTGGGTCCTTTGGCTTTGCAGGCAAGCACCTTAACTGCTAAGCCATTTCTCCAGCCCACCTTCACTTTTTTCTTTCTTTATTTATTTTTGGTTTTTCCTTTAATTTTTTTTTTTTTTTTTTTTTTTGGTTTTCTGAGTTAGGGTCTCACTCTAGCTCAGGCTGACCTGGAATTCACTATTTAGTCTCAGAATAACCTTAAACTCATGGTAATCCTCCTACCTCTGCCTCCCAAGTGCTGGGATTAAAGGTGTGTGCCACCACACCCAGCCCACCTTCACTTTTTAAATTTTTATTATATATATGTGTATGTATATATATGTATGTATATATATATATATATATATATATATATATAGTTTGTTTCTTTTGTGTTTTCGAGGTAGAGTCTCACTCTAGTCCAGGCTGACCTGGAATTCACTATGTAGTCTCAGAGTGGCCTGGAACACAAGTTGATCCTCCTACTTCTGCCTCCGGAGTGCTGGGATTAAAGGCGTGCGCCACCACGCCTGGCTAAAATAAAACACTTTTTTAAAAAAAAAAATTTATTTATTTGAGACAGAGAGAGAATGAATGGGAAGCCACTGCAAATGAACTCCAGATGCATGCACCACCATGTGCATCTGGCTCATGTGGGTCCTGAAAAATCAAACCCAAGTCCTTTGGCTTTACAGACAAACGTCTTAACCACTATGCCATCTCTCCAGCCCCCACCTTCACTCTTTTAAAACACTCACATGTCACTCAGTGAAATCATTCCTGTACTTATTTATTTACTTGAGAGAAAAAGGAAGGATGGGCATGCCAGGGCCTCTTTCCACTGCAAAAGAACTCTGATGCTTATGCCACTTTGTGTATCTGGCTGTATGTGGGTACTATGGAATCGAACCCAGGTCATTAAGCATTGCAGGCAAGCTCCTAACTGCTGAACCATCTCTCCAGCTGTTTGTTTTCTTTTTTTTTTTCTCAATTTTTATTAACATTTTCCATGATTATAAAAAATATCCCATGGTAGTACCCTCCAGCTGTTTGTTTTCTAAGGTAAGGTTTCATTCTAACTCTTCAGTCTCCTTTTTCACTATTGCTTTATTCCTGTACTAAATACTAATCGTCCCCCTACCTCAGCCTTCCAGCAAAACTTTCCATTCTGATTATTACCCATTACCAGATCCTCTAGAGTACGGGACACCACAATCACAGAAGCCCAGGCCCTGGCAGGTACTCACCAGCTCGTGTCTGTCAGTTTGCTGGGAGTGCTCATGCTCACTGCTGGCTGTCTTTTGCTCTTTGCTCCTTGTGGAGCTATTCTGACTCAAGCTAGCTTCACCAACCAGTCACCTTTGTGCTTGTTTGCAACTGACTACGGAGAATTTTGCTAACTCATTCCCGTCTTTATCGTTTACTTTACTCCTTCTCTACCTTTTCCCATGCATATATGATTGTCTGGTTTATCCACTTTTGTGACTGTTAAGTGCCAACTAACATTATTATTCATCAGGTAAAAATTGCTTAAGAACTGAATTTCAAACCGGGCAGGGTGGCACATGCCTTTAATCCCAGCATTTGGGAGGCAGAGGTAGATGGATTATCATGAATTCAAGGCCACCCTGAGACTACACAGTGAATTACAGATCAGCCTGGGCTAGAGGGAAACCCTACCTCTAGAAAACAAAACAAAACAAAGCACAACTGAATTCCAGCTGGGCACAGTGACACATAACTCTAATCCTAGCATGTGAAAGACAGGATTTCAAGTTGGAAGTTACTCTGGGCTACGTAGGGGGTTTAAGCTACTTAGTAAAATCTTGTCTCCAAAACAAAACCAAAAGTAGCTTTGAAGTCTGGGTTCTTTATAAATATTTTATTTATTTGACAGAAAGAGGCAGACAGAAAGTGAGAAGGAAAGAGAATTGGCACGCCAGGGCCTCCAGCTGCTGCAAATGAACTCCAGATGCATGTGCCACCTTGTGCATCTGGCTTACATGGGTCCTGAAGAATCAAACCTGGGTCCTTTGGCTTTGTAGGCAAGCACCTTAATTGCTAAGCCATCTGTTGCAGTCAGGTTTGAGAACCCTGACTAATGCACCATCCTTCCAGACCTGTTTTTTTTTGTTTTTTTGTTTTGGTTTTTCTAGGTAGGGTCTCACTCTAGGTCACGTTGACCTGGAATTCACTAAGTAGTCTCAGGGTGGCCTTGAACTCATGGTGATCCTCCTACCTCTGCCTCCCAAGTGCTGGGATTAAAGGCATGAGCCACCACGCCCAACTCAAGACCTGGGGTTTTTTGTTGTTGTTGTTTTCATGGTAGGTTCTCAGTCTAGCCCTGGCTGACCTGGAATTAATTCACTGCCTTCCAAGTGCTGGGACTAACGGTATGCACTACCACGCCCAGCAACAAGCCATGATAATTACCTCCCACTACCCCTATTCTCCCCCTCCCCAAACCACCTTTAATTCAATCCCTTCTTCCAAAAGTACTTCTCCATAGTTTTCATTTCTGAGATGGAATCTAGAAATTTGGGCATTAATTGTCTTAATTAAGATTATTATTATTTGAGACAGAGAGGGTGGGGGGAGAAAGAGATAGAGATAGAGTGTGAGAATGGGTGCGCCAGGGCTTCCAGCCATTGCAAACGAACTCCAGACGCAGGCGCCACCTTGTGCATCTGGCTTACATGGGACCTGAAGAATCAAACCTGGATCTTTAGGCTTTGCAGGCATGCACCTTAACCGTGAAGTCATCTCTCCAGCCCAATTGTCTTAATTAATGAGCACCTAATAGGCATGAAGTATTGTGCTAGGTGCCAGATATATCCAGGAGGATCAGAGAGGCTTAGTTCATGGACAGACTTCAGCTTACTAGAAAAAAATAATGGTTATAATATACTGAGCTAAGTTCTCTGGTGGAAATATACTTATGGAAATACTAAGAAAGGGATTTAAGAGACAAGTAACTCAGTTTAGAAGGGGAAGGAAGGAGAAGGGAAACAATGAGAGGCTTCCTGAGGGATGAAAGACCGAATTAGAGGAAGGAATTAACCTGGGGGAAGTCACACATGGAAAATTATGAGTCTCAAATATGCATGGAAAATAAAGGTGTACCAGAATAACTAGGGCAAATGTGAGAAGGATGGTTTTGGAATCACTAAATGACATCTGTAAAGGAGTAGACTTGTTTTTCTTCCATAAATAATTCCATGGTAATACCCCATTGCTAATTATGTAAGTCTTTCTGTTTCCTCCTTTAGCAAATATCAGTATTGATTGGCTTGGTAAAATGACATAGTATTTCTCAGAGGGGAAAAAAGAGTAGGATAAAAGATTGGAAACATCTATCAAAGGTCTGAAAAAGTGAAATGTAAAAACTTCTATTGCTAATTCATTAGAGTTCCACAATAAAGCTAGTTTTAGCAAAGTTAAAAATTAAACAGAAGGCAAGTTTAAAATATAACTAGAATGAAATTTTGAACAGTAAACTGAACTATGGGATTCGATATAGCCAAATAACCGAGCACAAAAGCCACACCAAGCAAAACTAAGGTGAGTCTAAAATGTTACGTATGGGACAGAGTTCAACAGTAAACAATGCCTCATTTGGGGTGGGCCTTACATAACCAATACAAAGGGCTAAAGGCTTGGAATACTTTGTTATCTGAAGGGTATCTAAAGTGGGGTACATGGCATCTGTTGTAGTCTCAAAGCCAACTACTAGGTATGGAACATGTTAGACATCAGTGAATGCATTCTACATGGAATTGGTACAATTAGGCTAAGGAAATGTGCACTGGGGCCAGGAGTACTCTCAGCGTTTCACTATGACATATATATTATCATATCGCCAATTCCCTATTCCCTCCAAACCTCCACCCATAAAAGGGGTGCTATTTCAGGAAGCCTGTTTATTCACATATTCCTTCACTCATTTAGACATTCCAGAAATTAACAGTTGTCTACTGCTACTTGCAAGTACAGTATGCAAAGATAAGTCATCTTAGCCAGGCATGATAGCACATACCTATAAGAAGGCACTTAGGGGCTGGGGAAATGGCTTATTGGTTAAGGCGTTTGCCTGAGAAGCCTAAGGTACCCGGTTCAACTCCCTGGGACCCACATAAGCCAGATGCACAAGGGGGCCATGCGTCTGGAGTTTATTTGCAGTGGCTGGAGGCCCTGGCACACCCATTCTCTCTCTCTCTCTCCCCCTCTCTCTCTACCTGCCTATTTCTGTATCTCTCTCTCTCAAATAAATAAATGAATTTTTAAAAAAGAAAGCACTTAGGAGATACAAGCAGAAGGATCAGACTTGGCTTCGTAGCAACTTTCAAAATAGGCTTGGATACATGAGATTCTGTCTTGAAAGAAAGGAGGGAAGGAGGAGGGTGGGAGGGAAAGAAAGAAAGAGCCAGGCATGGTGGTGCACGCCTTTAATCCCAGCACTCAGGAGGCAAAGATAGGTGGAGTGTAGTCCACCCTGGGACTACATAGTGAATTCCAGGACAGCCTGGGCCAAAGCAAGACCCTACCTCAGTATATCTATATGAAGGGCTGGAGAGATGGCTTGGTGGTTAATGCGCTTGCCTGCAAAGCCTAATGGCTTGGGTTTGATTCCTCAGTACCCATGTAGAGCCAGATTCAGAAAGTAGAACATGTGTCTGGAGTTCGTTTGCAGTGGCAAGAGGCCCTTGAGTGTCCATTTCCTCTCTCTCTCCTTGCAAATAAATAAAAAAATTTTTTTTTAAAAAAAAGGAAGGGTGAGAGAGAGAAGAGCTAAAGAGATGGCTCAGCATTTAGATGTGCTTACTGTGCAAGCATGAAGCTCTGAGGGAATATGTGACACCCAAGTTCAAATCTCCAGATTCCAACATATAATAGCTGGGTATGGCCACCCATCCTTATCCCAGTTCCACGGAGGAGCAGAGACCCTAGAATCCGTGGAAGTCCCACAAACTCCAGAAACAGTAGTTTTTGGGTTTTTTTTTTAAATATTTTATTTGTTTGAGAGAGAGAAAGAGGCGGGTGGGGGGGGGGGGGAAGAGAGTGGAGATGCCAGGGCCTCTGGCCACTGCAAACATACTCCAGATGCATGTGTCCCCTTGTGCATCTGGCCTACGTAGGTCCTGGAGAATCGAACCAGGGTCCTTTGGCTTTGCAGGCAAACACCTTAATCTCTAAGCCATCTCTCCAGCCTTTTTTTTTTTTTTTACTTTTTTTGTTTGCTTATTTTATTTTTATTTATTTATTTGAGAGCCACAGACAGAGAGAGAAAGGCAGAGAAAGAGAGAGAGAGAGAGAGAATGGGCACACCAGGGTCTCCAGACCTGTGCACCTCCTTGTGCATCTGGCTAACGTGGGTCCTAGGGAATCAAGCCTCGAACTGGGGTCCTTAGGCTTCACAGGCAAGCGCTTAACTGCTAAACCATCTCTCCAACCCACCTTTTTTTTTTTTTTTTGCTTTTTCAAGGTAGGGTCTCACTCTAGCCCAGGCTGACCTGGAATTCACTATGGAGTCTCAGGGTGGCCTCGAACTCATGGCAATTCTCCTACCTCTGCCTCCCGAGTGCTGGGATTAAAGGCGTGCGCCACCACGCCCAGCTTTTTTTTTTTTTTTTTTAAAGAAGACATCACCAGGCATGGTGGCACACACAAAGTAGGAGGGTCACTGTGAGTTTGAGGCCAGCTTGAGACTTCCAGGTCAGGCTTGGCTAGAGTGAGACCCTACCTTAAAAAAAAAAAAAAAAAAAAAAAAAAACAGAAGCAGGGCATGGTGGTGCATGCCTTTAATCCCTGTACTCAAGGCAAAGGTAGAAAAAATTCAGTAGTTGGTTGGTTGGTGACTGAAATGTTATGTCACAATGACTGTGTGTACGTCTTTTTAAAAATATTTTTATTTAGCTGGGTGTGGTGGGTCACACCTTTAATCACAGCACTTGGGAGGCAGAGGTGTGATGACTTCCACAAGTTCAAGGGCACCCTGAGACTACATAATAAATTCCTGGTCAGCCTGAGCTACAGCAAGACCCTACCTTGAAAAAAAACAAAATACATATGTGTATGTGTGTATTTATTTCTAAGCAGAGGGAGAATGGGCACACCAGGGCCTCTAGCCAATGCAAATGAACTCCAAATGCATGTGCCACTTTGTGCATCTGGTTTTATGTGGGGAATTGAACATGAGTTGTTAGGCTTTGCAAGCATGCGGCTAAACCACTGAGCCATCACTCTAGCCCCATGTATGCATGTCTTTATACATGTTTCTATTAACTTTTTGTTTTGTTTTGTTTTTTTTGAGGTAGGGTCTTGCTCTAGCCAAGGCTGACCTGAAATTTAATAATTTACTATGTTTACTATGTACTCAGGCTGGCCTTTTTTGTTTGTTTGTTTGTTTTGTTTTGTTTTGTTTTTTTGAGGCAGGGTTTCACTCTAGTCCAGGCTGACCTGGAATTCACTATGGAGTCTCAGGGTGGCCTCAAAGTCACTCACGGTGATTCTCCTACTTCTGCCTCCTGAGTGCTGGGATTAAAGGCATGCACCACCACACCTGGCTCTTTTTTGGCTTTTTTAGGGGGTAGGGTCTCACTCTAGTTCAGAATAACCTGGAATTCACTATGTAGTCTCAGAATGGCCTTGAATTCACAATGATCTTCCTATCTCTATCCCAAGGGCCGATTAAAGTGTGACCCACCACACCTGGCTAAAATATTGATATTTAACATCTCTATAATTATCATAGTCCACTTTTTGAAGCTTTCTATTTTTTTTTTTTAGGTTTTTGCCGTAGGGTCTCACTCTAGTTCAGCCTGACCTGGAATTCACTCTTTTTTTTTAATTTTTGTTTTTATTTATTTATTTTTTTACTAACAACTTCCATTATTGTAAGCAATATCCCATGGTAATGCCCTCCCTCCCCCCACTTTCGCCTTTGAAACTTCATTCTCCATCATATACCCTCCCCCCTCAATCAGTCTCTCTTTTATTTTGATGCCATGATCTTTTCCTCCTATTATGATGGTCTTGTGAAGGTAGTGTCAGGCACTGTGAGGTCATGGATATCCAGGCCATTTTGTGTCTGGGGGGAGCACGTTGTAAGGGATCCTACCCTTCCTTTGGCTCTTACATTCTTTTTTTAAAATTTTTTTTGTTTATTTTTATTTATTTATTTGAAAGCGATGGGCAGAGAGAGAAAGAGGCAGATAGAGAGAGAAAAAGAATGGGCGTGCCAGAGCCTCCGGCCACTGCAAACGAACTCCAGACGTGTGCGCCCCCTTGTGCATCTGGCTAACGTGAGTCCTGGAGAATCAAGCCTCGAACTGGGGTCCTTACACTTCACAGGCAAGCGCTTAACCGCTAAGCCATCTCTCAAGCCCAGCTCTTACATTCTTTCTGCCACCTCTTCTGCAACAGATCCTGAGCCTTGGAAGGTGTGATGGAGGTATTGCAGTGCTGAGCACTCCTGGCACTTCTTCTGGAATTCACTCTTTAGTATCAGGGTGACCTTGAACTCATGTGATTCTCCTACCTCTGCCTCCCAAGTGCTGGGATTAAAGGCGTGCACCCCACACCCAGCTGAAGCTTTCCATTTTCTATTATAGCTCCAATATATACCTAAGGAAAAGAGTTAAATATTTTTATTTATTTGCGAGAGAGAAAGAGTAAGAGTGAGTGAGTGTACAGGCACAACAGGACCTCTTGCCACTGTAAACAAAACTCTGGGCACATGGGCCATGTTGTATATCTATCTAGCTTTATGTGGGTGTTAGGGAATCAAACTGGAGATGGCAGGTTTTGCAAGCAAGCACCTTTAACCATTCAGCAATCTCTGCAGCCCAGGAAAAAAATTTAAATTAGGAAAAAAATTGCTGAGGCTCTTAGTTTCCCACCAGGAATAGATGATAAGACCCTATTGCTGAAGACTCCACATACTTGTGCTGCAAGGTCACTGAGAAATCCTGCTGGAGCTGAGCTGAAAACCTCTTGCATGTAGACCAGCTGATAGAAAGCTGGAAAAAGCTACACTGCATGAAATTCAATGGTAGAGAGAGAAATCACCAGTGAAGATACTCAACAGTGGACACTGCAAGCCTTAAATTTGGCCAGCCACGGCAAAGGGGCCAATGGGTGCAATAGTGGCATGTCTGTTATGGGGGAAACCAACTGCTCTCTAATTGGACTGGAGGCCCACTCCTCCATGGGAGGGAACACATCCCTGATACTGAAGACCTACAACAGGGGTAGTCATGAGCCCTAGGGGTGTAACACCTGCTGGTGTCTGGATAAATGTATATACTATGCTAACTATACTGCCCAGTAAGCACTTCTCTTAATGTTCATACCCCTATATTAATGTTACTCTCACTTTTGGTTAGAGAACCTTCTCTTCTCAGATGGCAGTGACCTTGGAATGACTGAAAAGGCATCATGGTGCTGAGAAGAAGTGACAGAGGAGTGCTCAGCACTGAAATATCTCCATCACATCTTCTAAGGTTCAGGGTCCCTTGCGGAAGAGGTGTCAGAAAGAATGTAAGAGCCAAAGGAAGGGTAGGATCCCTTACAACGTGCTCCCCCCAGACACAAAATGGCCTGGATATCCATGACCTCACAGTGCCTGACACTACCTATGCAAGACCATCATAATAGGAAGAAAAGATCATGACATCAAAATAAGAGACTGATTGAGAGGGGGAGGGGATATGATGGAGTTTCAAAGGGGAAAGTGGGGGGGGGGAGGAAGGGAATTACCATGGGATATTGTTTACAATTATGGAAGTTTTCAATAAAAAAACTAAATTGGGCTGGGGAGATGGCTTAGTGGTTAAGGAGTTTGTCTGCAAAGCCAAAGGATCTCGGTTCAGTTCTCCAGGACCCATGTAAGCCAGATACACAAGGGGGCACATGCATCTGGAATTTGTTTGTAGTGGCTGGAGGCCCTGGCATGCCCATTCTCTCTCTCAAATAAATAAAGAAAGAAAATATATATTTTAAAAACTAAATTTTAAAAAATTAGGAAAAAGGCTGCATTTCATAAAGTATCTGCTTATTCCTATAAACATAATTAAATTTAGATATTTCAAATACAATTCAAGCCAGGTGTGGTGGTGCACGCCTTTAATCCCAACATTTGGGAGGCAGAGGTAGGAGGATTGGCATGAGTTCCAAGCTACTCTGAGACAACAAAGTGAATTCCAGGTAAGCCTAGGCTAGCATGAGACCCTACCTAGAAAAAAAAAAAAAAATCAGATATATTTAGGAAAGCATAGAAAGAAAATAAGCCAGCCATGGTAGCTCATGTCGATATTCTCAGCACTTTGGAGGCTGAGACAGATCACCATGAATTCAAGGCCAGCATGGGCCACAGAGTGAGACACTGGATCAAGGAAACAAAGATCACTATTTCCTTTGAAGCATAAGTATTAGTCAATGATTAAATAAATCTACTAAAATTAAAGGAGATACAAAGTAACAAATATGTCAACATAAAAGGATCTTACTTTATACCACTTACAGAAAAAAATTCTAACCATACAGTGGTAGTATTCATACTTCGGTGCCAAAGAGGTATTTGGTAGAAAGTGATAAGACTGACAACTGGCACAGCTTTGAAAAGCACCATATATTTTATCACAACTGTTTTTGAGAAGTCAATAAAACTAAGAAAAGCAGGTGTGGTGGTACACACCTTTAACCCCAGCACTTGGAAGACAGAGGTAGGAGGATCAGTGAGTTCAAGGCCACCCTGAGACTACACAGTGAATTAATTTCAAGTCAGCCCGGGCTATAGCAAGACTCTACCTTGAAAAAAACAACAACAAAAAACTAATAAAGCTTACTGAGAAATTAATTTATTTTTTATTTTTTTGGTTTTTTGAGGTCGGGTCTCACTCTGGCTCAGGCTGACCTGGAATTCACTCTGTAGGCGCAGGGCATTGAACTCATGGAAATCCTCCTACCTCTGCCTCCCGGTGCTGAGAGAAATTAATTTTTATAAGGTAATAATTGCCAAGGAGTTGTAGTAAGACCTGTGTGCAGAGAAACAGTAATTGAGCAAGACTTTCCCAATAATGTGAGTTGTCTCATAGGGGCAGGGAGGCTCTCTACCTCAAGGGTAGCCCAAATCTACCACAGTGCCAGAGTGTGCTCACAGATCATTAGGGTCATTAAATGATAAATCCTTCAGGGTCTGTGTGACCCTTAGGTCAAATGCCCTAGCTCCCAATACAAGAATCAGAATTGATGAACTTATGATTATCAACAAATATATAAAATTATTTGTTATAACAGATCCCTTCTTTTTTATTTTTATTTATTATTAGTTTTGTACTCAGTGAATACAGTCAATTTGGTATCATTGTTAGGCTCATCCATTACCTACCCCCTCCCCTTGGCCCCTCCTTGTTGAGCTACATGGGTCATGCATTCTGGAGTTAGCTTCTTTCTATTTTTATCTCATTTCAATCTCAAAACCATTGGATAAGTGTCTCAAAGCTCTGATCCGTACAATGAAACCATTTGAGTGTCATACAGAAACAAGTCAGGCAGTGCATGCCTTCATTCTCCATTGTTTTAGGCTTCACTTAGCTACAATAATCACTTCTCAGAGACAGCTGTTACCACTGCTGCCTCTGTCAACAAGTCACCAGATCTTTTCTTAGCCATCCATTAAGAATCAATATTAGGGGCTGGAGAGATGGTTCAGCAGTTAAGCGCTTGCCTGTGAAGCCTGAGGACCCCGGTTCGAGGCTCGATTCCCCAGGACCCACGTTACCCAGATGCAGAAGGGGGCGCGCGCATCTGGAGTTCGTTTGCAGTGGCTGGAGGCCCTGGCGTGCCCATTCTCACTATCTCTCTCTGCCTCTTTGTCTCTCTGTCGCTCTCAAATAAATAAAAATAACCACAAAAATTAAAAAAAAAAAGAATCAATATTAGGGCTGGAAAGATGGTTTGGCAGTTAAGCGCTTGCCTGTGAAGCCTAAGGACCCTGGTTTGAGGCTCAAGACCCCAGGACCCACGTTAACCAGATGCACAGGGGGGCACACGCATCTGGAGTTCCTTTGTAGTGGCTGGAGGCCCTGGCGTACACCCATTCTCTCTATCTGCCTCTTTCGCACACAAATAAATAAATTTAATTTTAAAAAAAGAATCAATTATTATTTATTTAAAATTATTAAATTTTAAAAGTATTAACACTCTAAGGCCGGGCGTGGTGGCACACACCTTTAATCCCAGAACTCAGGAGGCAGGGTTAGGAGGATCGCCGTGAGTTTGAGGCCACCCTGAGACTACATAGTGAATTCCAGGTCAGCTTGGGCTAGAGCAAGACTCTACCTTGAAAAAAAACATTAATTAAATAAATAAAACAAACAATTATGTATTTGTAATATACGTGATTTTTTGTTTGTTTGTTTTGTTTTGTTGAGGGGTAGGGTTTCGCTCTAGTCTAGTCTGACCTGAAATTCACTCTTTAATTTCAGGGTGGCCTGGAATTCATGGTGATCCTGCTACCTCGGCCTCCCATATGCTGGGATTAAAGGCGTGCACCACCACGCCCAGCTACATGTTTTTTGTTTTTTTTTTTTAAGCAGGAAAAAAGTTACCCCTATGATATTCAGGAACACTGATTGGTCCCCTCGGAATTTTTTTTCTCTTTTTTTTTGAGGTAGGGTCTCAATCTAGCTCTGGCGGACCTGGAATTCATGATGTAGCCCCAGGGTGGCCTCAAACTCATGGTGATCCTCCCATCTCTGCCTCCTGAGTGCTGGGACTAAAGGTATGTGACACCATGCCAAGCCAAAAATATTTTTGTGTAATAATGTATTTACTTAAGATTCTAAAGGCTGCATAAAAACAAAATCAAAGGCTGTTTACCCAACCAAAAATTTTCACCTACAGAGTGCTGTCTGCTATCAAATGACTTCTGGGAAAAAATTGTCTCTAAAGTAAAACACATACTGAATAACACATAATGAAGTCACACATAACTGTACACATTAGTTTGGAATTTCCAGGAGAAAAATTAGAAATTCTATTAATTTTGATACCTAATAGTACTAAATTGAACAATGTGACACTTGATGGTGCTATAACCACTGGAAAAAAAAAATCAATCTTTTGGCAAAAGAGAATCAAATTCAGAAATAAAATAAAGCAAAAACGACCACCCAGAAGCATATGATGTATACATTCAGCTTTGAAGTAGCAGAGATGTGACCTTATATCCAAACACCTGCTCTACTTACCAGCATCATAATGACCTCATCTGCAAGGAGATTCAGCCAAGATACTCCACATTTCTATGTCACCCAAAAACTGTGAGAACTGAATGAAAAAAATTACAAACACAAGTCAACAAAACACTCTGCAGTTTATTAAATTTTAAAAGTATTAACACTCTAAGGCCGGGCATGGTGGCGCACACCTTTAATCCCAGCACTCGGGAGGCAGAGGTAGGATCACCGTTAGTTCGAGCCCACCCTGAGACTACAGAGTGAATTCCAGGTCAGCCTGGGCTAGACTGAAACCCTACCTCAAAAAACCAAAAAAAAAAAAAAAAAAAAAAAGTATTGGCATTCTAAACAAGGAAACAACGTATGTTTATACAGTAAAATAATCCCTGAAATTTATAGTAAAGCTACCTACCAGCAATTAAAGGAAGGAAATTATATCAGATAAATTGCTAAATAGCAACTTCCTGTTCTGGTATCTGTACCATCTTGTTCCTCACCAACAGATGGCTGGAAAACAATATCCAGTTCTTTGGTAGAGAATGTGGAGATTCAGACTAGATTCTAGAATCATTTCTATCAGAGTTTAAAAGAAAAAATTGGTCAGGCGTGGTGGCTCACACCTTTAATCCCAGCACTTGGGAGGCAGAGGTAGGAGGATTGCGGTGAGTTCAAGGCCACCCTGAGACTACATAGTGAATTCCAGGTCAGCGTGAACTAGAGTAAGACCCTACCTCGGGGGAAAAAAAAATCTGGGGGGCTGGAGAGATGGCTTAACAGTTAAGGCACTTGCCTGCAAAGCCTAAGGACCCAGGTTCGATTACCCAGGACCCACGTAAACCAGATGCACAAGGTGGTGCATGCACCTGAAGTTCCTTTGCAGTGTCTAAAGGTCCTGGGCTATCTGCCTCTTCCTCTCTCTCTCTCAAATAATTAAATAATATATATATTTTTAAGAAAATTTGTAACCTGGTATGGTGGCACAACCTTTCATCATAGCACTTGTGAGGCAGAAGTAGGAGGATCCTGTGAGTTCAAGGCCAGCCTGAGACTACACAGTGAGTTCCAGATCAGCCTGTGCTAAAGTGAAACCCTACCTAAAAAACAACAACAACAAAGAAAACATGATGTCTCTATTAGATATGTGTTTGACAAGTTATCTACAAAATCAAGCCGGGCGTGGTGGCGTACGCCTTTAATCCCAGCACTCGGGAGGCAGAGGTAGGAGGATCGCCGTGAGTTCGAGGCCACCCTGAGACTCCATTGTGAATTCCAGGTCAGCCTGGGCTAGAGTGAGACCCTACCTTGAAAAACCAAAAAAAAAAAAAAAAAAAAGTTATCTACAAAATCAAATATGATCTATAAAAACATGTATGGAGTTGGGAAGATGGGTCAGGGGTTAAAGGTGCTCATTTGCAAAGCTCATTGGCTTGGGTTCAATTCCCCAGTACCCACATAAAACCAGATACACAGGCGGGCGTGGTGGCACACACCTTTAATCCCAGCACTCAGGGCAGCAGAGGTAGGAGGACTGCTGCGAGTTCGAGGCCACCCTGAGACTACACAGTGAATTTCAGGTCAGACTGGACTAGTGTGAAACCCTACGTTGGGAAAAAAAAAATACACAAAGTGGCACAGGAATCTGGACTTTGTTTTTATTTGCAGCAGCAAAAGGCCTTTGGTGCTGCCATTCTCTCCCACAAATTACTATTTTTTTAAACATGCATGGTAAAATGCAATAAACCATAAAGTACTTTAAAGTACTATGCATACAGTAAGATGCAATTTTTTTTCATTTTCTTTTTGTTTGTTTGTTTTTGGTTTTTTGAGGTAGGGTCTCACTCTAGCTCAGGCTGACCTGGAATTCACTATTTAGTCTCAGGATGGCCTCGAACTCACAGAGATCCTCCCACCTCTCTGCCTCCGAGTGCTGGGATTAAGGCGTGCACCACCACGCTTGGCATTACTAAAATGCAATCTTTTTTTCTTTTTGTATTTTTCAAAGTAGAGTCTTGCTCTAACCCAGGCTGACCTGGAACTAGGTAGTCTCAGGGAGGCCTTGAATTCATAGCAATCCTCCTTCCTTACCTCTGCCTCCTACGAGTGCTGGGGTTAAAGGCGTGTACCACTACGCCCAGCAGATGTAATCTTAATACAAATTTTTATGTTCATAAATGAATCTGTAGGCCTACATTCAAATGGTAAGTTTTCATATTGTAAAGTAACCAAGTTTTGCAATGAGTTCCAAATACACAAACTGTAACAGATGTCCTACTCTTTTCTAAAAGTTACCAAAAGGGTGCTTTGACAGGACCTGAGAAACACAAAATCGTAATTTTATAGATTGTTTATCAGAGGCAACCTCTTCAGTGTATGACGATTCCTTTCAAAGACCCACGGGAGTGTTAAATAAAGGAAAATGCACCAGATATATAGTCAAAATAAACTATAAACATGCCAAGAGATGGTCCAGAACGGTTTTCAGGGCTCCTCACAGAATCATCATGCCTCATACCTCCTCTAAGCACAAAATTTATATGCTGCATCAGTGGGGGGGATGGGAGAGAGGAATTAAAGGTCAAAGACTTCACCTCAGTTACCCTGTAGGGATTATGTTCTCTCGAGAAATGGAGAGAGGATATACAATGATGTTTTAAAGACACTTTAGGGCCGGAGAAATGGCTTAGCGGTTAAGGTGCTTGGCTGCAAAGCCTAAGGATCCAGTTTTAATTCCCTAGGACCTGCGTAAAGCCAGATGTGCAAGGTGGAGCATGCATCTGGAGTTCTTTTCCAGCGGCTAGAGGCCCTGGCGCGCTCATTCATATTCTCTCTGCCTCTCTCTCTTACAAATAATTTTTAAAAAATACAATATTTTTTTAAAAAAAAACCCGAAACTTTAAACAATCTGAAACGGAGTATGATGCAGAGCAGCGCTTCCACCACAAGTCTCCTAAACTATTCCCTTGGCAGTCACAATACCTCTTCCTTAATGACTCACTGACTCTCACTGAATGAAGACGGCTTAATCACAGGGCTCCTCCTCTGAAAAATGAGAATACTTTCGGAGTACTCCTTTTCAGGTTTGCGGGGTGTGAGGCAAGCGATTTCAACTTCATGCAACTTTGCAGAAGGGACAGGCGGACGCAAGCGGGGTTACGAAAGGGCCCCGGAGGTCGGTCCCGAAGGAAGGCACGGGCCACCCTCTCTCCCACGCCGCTCCGTCCCCAGCGTCCGGGCACCCGTGGGCGCTGCCCGCCGGAAACGTGACAGCCCGGTCCCCAGCCACCGCCCTCGGGAGAGCCTCCGCAGAAAAGGAAAAAAGCAACCTTTAGGACAGCGTTTGGCCTGGGGACGTCGCCGGGTGCGCCGTCCCCGACCGAGCCCGCAAGGGAGAAGTGGGGATGGAGAGAAGCGGGGAGGGGGGTGGCGTGCGGCGTGGACGCCTGAGGCGTGACCGACCCGTCGGCGACACGCAGGACCCGCAGCCTCGGCTCGGACGACCGCCGAGGATGCAGGTGGAAGTCAGGAGGCGAGGGCGCCCGGCCGCCTCCCGCTCGCGTTCCCGTTCGGGCAGGCCGCCTCCCAGCCGGCCCCGACCCGGGGAAGCGCCGCCGCGGGCTCGCGCACACTCACCCGCGCGCGCCGCCGCCGCCGCCCGCCGCCGAGCGCTCTCCGGCCCGCCCCCCGCGCCGCGCGGCCACGTCACGGCGCCTGCGCCCTCCGCTCTCCGCGCGCGCGCGCGCAACCGCCCGGAGGACGTTACCCGTCCGGCGTGGTGGTTTCCTTGGAGACCGAGCCGGCCCCGGCGGCCGCCACCAGGAGAAAGAACTCCGCTGAGAGACTCCTACAAGAAGACGTCAAGATGCCCGCCAAGGACAAAAAGAAAGTCAAGAACAAAGGCAAGGACAAAAACAAGAAGTAAGGAGCGGGGATTCCCCCACCCCGTCCCTGGGCATCGCGAATCTGGGCACAGGCCCGGGCCACCCGACCTGGCACGCTGCCTGCTTCGGCGCTTTTTCAGGACCGAGGCCGAGAGGTCGACACTGTTAGGCGGGCATGACCTTAGCTTCTAGAACGTGCTCTAGTCTGAGCATCTTTTTCCTTGGACCTTTTCAACATCTCTTTTGCCTCAAAGGGGCAACCGAAACTGGGTTTGACGAGATTGTGTAGCTGTTCTGATTTCCCCAAACTACCTTGGTAGTAGTGCTCCTGAACTGACTCTGCGGAGACTTGAACTGCTAGAATGCCAACAGATTGGTTTGCTTCGGTAGTTTCTTTTCACTTTCCTTCCTTTATGTGTGTGTGTGTGTGTGTGTGTGTACGTGTATGCGAGGTCAGGGGCTAAACACCTTGACTATCTCTTCCCAGTCACTCTCCAACTTACTCATTTTTTTAAAGACTTATTTATTAGAGACACAGAGAGAGGGAGAGACATAGGGAGTGAGAATGGGCACGCCAGGGCTTCCAGCCACTGCAAACAAACTCCAGACACAGGTGCCACCATGTGCATCTGGCCTACGTGGGACCTGGAGAATCAAACGTGGATCTTTAGGCTTTGCAGGCATGCGCCTTGACCTCTAAGCCATCTCTCCAGCCCACTTATTCATTTATTTACCCATTCATTCATTCGTTTTTGAAGGGGTCTCACACCGAAGCTGGAGCCCATTTGGTTAATTAGCTAGCAAATTTTAGGGATTTTCCTGCCACTAGCACTAGCACCCCAACGCTGGGATTACAGGCAAGCAATGGCACACTTCACATTGTACGTAGTTGCTGGGGATCCAGACGGCAAATACTTTACCCAGTGAGCCTTCTCTATTCCAGTGATTTATAGAGACATTGGGAGCCACACATGCTGAACACCACCACCATATATGAGTCTACAAGGGAATCCCAAAAATGTATGTCTAGAAAGTAAATTGTCTAGAGCTGGGTACAGTTTACATCTGTTATCTCAGCCTTCCAGAGACTGATGCAGAAACACTCCATAGTGAGTTCCCGACCAGCTAATATAGAGCTAATATAGCCAAACATTGTCTTTAAGAAGAAAAAAAGGTAGCTGGGCGTGGTGGTGCACGCCTTTAATCCTAGCACTTGGGAAGCAGAGGTAGGAGGATCACTGTGAGTTTGAGGCCACCCTGAAACTACATAGTGAATTTCAGGTCAGCCTGAGCTAGAGTGAGACCCTACCTTGAAAAACAGAAAAACAAAAAGAAGAAGGAGAAGTCAGGCGTGGTGGCGCACGCCTTTAATCCCAGCACTTGGGAGGCTGAGGTAGGAGGATCACTGTGAGTTCGAGGCCACCCTGACTACATATTGAATTCCAGCTCAGCCTGGACTAAAGTAAAACCCTATCTCAAAAAAAAAAAAAAAAAAAGAAAGAAAGAAAAGAAAAGAGCCGGGCGTGGTGGCACACGCCTTTAATCCCAGCACTCAGGAGGCAGAGGTAGGATGATTGCCAAGAGTTCGAGGCCACCCTAAGACTACATAGTTAATTCCAGGTCAGCCTGGACCAGAGTGAACCTCGAAAAACAAAAAAACAAAAAAGGAAAATAGTCTTATGTAAAGTGTTGAATGAATGATCAAAAATTTGGTTTAACTTGTGAAAATTTTCAAATATATACATATTTTTTGTTGTTGTTGTTGTTGTTTTCTTTTGAGGTAGAGTCTCACTCTAGCTCAGGCTGACCTGGAATTCTCTATATAGCCTTAGGGAGGCCTTGAACTCTCGACGATCCTCCTACCTCTGCCTCCCGAGTGCTGGGATTAAAGGCGTGTGCCACCATGCCTGGCTGATTTTCAAATATAAAACAAATTTGACAGCAAATACTACATGAGGACCCTGTAAAGGGACAGAAGCCGTGTCATTAAATCACCTGATAGTGTAATTAACAAGAGAAGATAGAAAGACAGTTGAGTCCACTGAGACAGAGATGGTGCCCCAGCACAGAAGAGTTCTCATTGAAAGCACACCCTTACAAGAGGCTCCCTCTCCCCAAGATGGACTCACCTACAGGAGAAGATTGGCCCAGCCCACTGTTTGCTGGCAAGGCTTCTGGATTGTCTTGAGTCAAGGCTGGTATGCAGCTGGTAGAGCAGGCCGTAAAAGCACAGAACCTCCTCAGCCTTTGGGGCCTGCAGATTACGAAGCCTCCTGTCCAGATAGGAACAGGTCTGCTTAGTGATGAGCCTCAGAAGGTTTCTGTGAGTTCTGCAGAGAATCAGAACCAACACGATGTGTAAGCAGAAATTCATTGCAAGTAGTGACTTACTTGACGAAGATAAACACGCAGAATCTGCAGTGAGAGCTGATGGTTCAGCTCCACTCCAGAAGCCGTCTGCTGGAGAATTTCCTCTTGCCTGGCTGGTATTTCCTTCTATTCAAACCTTCAATTGATGTGCAAAACCCACTGACATCCAAAACAACTAAAATAATGTGTTACCAAATATGTGGGTACCTTGTTTCCAGTTTGACAAAATTAACCATGGGCTCCAAGAGTGCCCCTAGTGGCTGAGCCCTAGAATTGAAGAGAAGCTTCCTCATGCTCACAGTGGTTCTCCACCCCCCTTACTAACAAGCTTCACAGGGTACTGGCTGGTAAAGAGGTGCAGAGGTTTCAGGAGTCTAAATGTACCCACATCCAGCCATGGCCAGTGTGACAGTATTGCTAGTGACATGGTTATGTCCCAGGAGTTTCCCCTTGTGAACGGCTATGGTCCTGACAGAAGAGGCTTCATGCAGCATGTGGCTGGCTCACCCTTCTGCCCTGGTCCCTGGTACATTTTCTGGTCATTGAGAACAGTGAGGAAGCCAAGCCCTCATGAGATAATTCATGGCAGCACTTCTAGGTGTTGGGATGGAGGCTGAGGCAGAAGGCTTGCATGAGCCCAAGGCCAGTCGGCTAGAGTGAGACTTTATCTAAAAAACAAGAAGGGGGGGGGGTGGAAAGATGGCTTTGCGGTCAAGGCGCTTGCCTGCAAAGCCAAAGAACCTTGGTTCGATTCCCCAGGACCCATGTAAGCCAGATGCACAAGGTGGCACATGCATCTAGAGTTTACAGTGGCTGAAGGCCCTGGCATGCCCATTTTCTGTTCCCCCCTTTCCCTCTCGCTCTATCAAATAAATAAATAAAATTAAAAAATAAAACAAGAAAGGGCAGTACCTTGATCTTCCTTTTTCAAGTCTCCAGAACTGCAAGAAATAAACTTATGTGCTTTATAAAGAAAAAAGAAGAAGAAAGGGTTGGAGAGATGGCTTAGTGGTTAAGGTGCTTGCCTGCAAAGCAAAAGGACTCAGGTTCAATTTCCCAGGGCCCACGTAAGCCAGATGCACAAGGTGACACATCTGTTTAGAGTTTGTTTGCAGTGGCTGAAGGCCCTGGCACACCCATTCTCTCTCTCTTTCTCTCTCTCTCTCTCTCTCTCAAAAAGAAAAAAAAAAAAAAAAAAACAGGCATGGTGGTATACGTCTTTAATCCCAGCACTTGGGAGGCAGAGGTAGGAGGCTTGCCATGAGTTGGATACCACCTTCAGACTTATAGGTGAATTCCAGGTCAGCCTGGGCTAGAGTGAGAGCCTACCTCGCAAAGAGAGAGAGAGAGAGAAAAGGAAAGAAAAGAAAAGTGGGGGGTGCAGAGATGGTTCAGAGGGTAAAAGTGCTTTCCATGAAGCGTAGAGATCTAAGTTCAGATCCCTAGAACCCACATAAAATGCTGAGTGTGGTTGTTTATGGGCACCTGTAATCCAAGTACGGGGAGGCAAAGACAGAATCCCTGGGGCTCATTAGCTAGCTACTCTAGCTAAATCAGTTATCTCTAGGTTTAGCAAGAGACTATCTCAAAGAATAAGGTAGAGAATGATTTTGAGGAAGACACCAGATGACATCAACCTCTGTCCTCCACACGCATGCACACACATATGCACCACACACATACAAAACACACACACACACACACATGTGCATATCATATATACACACATGCAAAATAATAAAAAGAAAAAGTAACTCCTTTATAGCTCAGTGGTAAAGTGCTTATGAAAGATTCTGAGTTGTAGCCCCAGCAAAAGCAACTTGTTTAAGAGAGTAATTGACACTTTCTACAGAAAGGTTGGAAAATAAGTAAAGTACCAAAGGAGAAAGCAAAAATCTGCTATCCCATCATCCATAGACAACCATTACTTTCATTTTTTTTCAAACTTTTTTTCTCTGACCTGGAGAGATGGCTCAGCAGTTAAGGTACTTGCCTACAAAGCAAAAGGACCCTAGTTCAGTTCTTCAGTACCCATGTAAAGCCAGATGCACAAAGTGGCACTTCCATCTCGAATTTGTTTGCAGTGACAGCGTCCCATTATTATTGTCTGTCTGTCTGTCTCTCTCTCTCTCTCTCTCTTTTTTTTTTTTTTTTTTTTTGAGGTTAGGGTCTTGCTCTAGCCCAGTCTGACCTAGAATTCACTATGTAGTCTTAGGGTGACCTCAAAATCATGGTGATCCTCCTACCTCTGCCTCCTGAGTGCTGAGATTAAAGGCATGTGCCACCACACCCCACCACATATTTAAAAACCTTTGGGGGGGCCTGTAAAGATGCCTTAGCAGTTAAGGCACTTGCCTACAAAGCCAAAGGATCCAGGATGCAATTCCCCAGGACCCACATAAGCCAGCACAAGGTGGTGCATGCATCTGGAGTTTGTTTGCAGTGGCTGGAGGCCCTGGCATGACCATTTCCCTCCTTCCCTCTCTCTCTCTCATAAATAAATAAAACTTAAAAAAAAAAAACACTTTTACAGGCTGAATAGATGGCTTACTGGCTAAGGCATTAACCTGTGAAGCCTAAGAACCTAGGTTCAATTCCCCAGTACCCTCATAAGCCAGATGCACAAGGTCGGGGGGGGGGGCGCATGTGTGTGGAGTTCTCTCTCTCTTTTTTTCTCTGTCTCAAAATAAGTTAATTAAATTAAAAAACTTTCTGTATAAAATGATAGGTCAAGTATTTGTAGCTTATTTTTTCCCTCTATTTTTATTTTACTTTTCCAATGTTGGAATCAAATTCATAGCCTCTAAGCATGCTAGGCAACTGTTCTACCATTGAGCTATATCTCTAACCCTCTTCCCTTGCATTAAAATTAAGTATTCTTCTACAAGGTAATTTAAACACACACACAAGTAGACAGTTAGTCTAACACTTTCTAAACATTGACAAGGACTTATCACATTTCTGGAACTCAAAACCATATGTTTTCTGTATTTGGTCATTCATCTGCAGTACTTGTGAACAAGGAGGAGCAGCAACATACCTTTTGTTCCATAGCATATCGTTTGAGAAACCCTACTTTTTTTCTCCAGCTAGTTAGTGGTCTCCTGTCAGAAGTATCTAAGTTCTCACCTCAAGTTTTCTAGTATCTTCATAGAGCAATTAGATGACTGTAGCACATCATTTTATCACTAGTGTCACCCTGGAAAGGGAGATAACTGTTATGACAGTCTGGGGAGTTGGGGATAGAGCTGGCCTGGATTTAAAGAAAAAAAGAGATAGGAGTGCAAAGGGACTGAGAATCAGGAGTTGAGTGGATATAGAGGATGACTATGAAAGTATAGAAAAACTTCTCTCTCTCTCTCTCTCTCTCTCTCTCTCTCTCACACACACACACACACACACACACAGCCAGGCGTGGTAGCACATGCCTTGGGAGGCTGAGATAGTATTGCCGTGAGTTCGAGGTGAGCCTCATACTACCTAGTGAATTCCCAGTCAACCTGTGCTAGAATGAGACCCTACCTCAAAACATCATCAACAACAAAAATTCTCTCCAGGGTTGGGGAGCTGGCTCAGTTGTTAAAGGTGCTTGCTTACAAGGCTTTTCAGCCTGGGTTGGATGTCCCTGTACCCACTTCAAGCCAGATACACAAAATCATGCATGTACCTGGAGTTTGTTTGCAGTAGCAAGAGGCCCTGGTACAACCAACCAACCTACCTACCTTCCTTCCTTCCTTCCTTCCTTCATTTTCTCTCTCTCTCTCTCTCTCACACACACACACACACACACACACACATAAATAATAAATAAAAATAAGGCTGGAGCTGGGTGTGATGGCTCACACCTTTAATCCCAGCACTCGAGAGGCCGAGGTAGGAGGATCACCGAAAGTTTGAGGCCACCCTAAGAATACATAGTGAATTTCAGGTCAGCCTGGGCTAGAGCAAGACCCTACTTCAGGAAAAAAAAAAAAAAAATAGGGCTGGAGAGAAGACTCAGTGGTTAAAGACACTTGCTTGTAAAAACTGATGGCCCCAGGTTCAATTTTCCCAGTACCCACATAAAGCCATATACACACAGTGACACATGTGTCTGGAGTTCATTTGCAATAGGAGAATGGTGCACCCATTCTCTCTCTCTATCTCTCCCTGTTTTCAAATAAATAATAAAATACTTAAAATAAATGAAAATATTTTAAAAATATTCTCTTCATGTCTTCATAAATGATTATACTTTGTTTCTCAGGTATCCTTAAAGCCTGGTAAACCATGGTACCAGCTAGTAAACTATTTAACATACTTGCATAATTGACTTGATCTATTGTCCAAGGGACTAGCTGGCAGGGGTGGGGGTGTGTTAGTAAGTGGGCAAACTACCAGTATACAATTGTCCTCCGAAATGTAACAATTAGAGAGTTGGTTTGCAGTGAAGAAACCCAAGGTTCACAACGCAGTGAGTAGTAATAAATCAAGTAAATTAGAAGATCGAAAAACTTCATGATTTTTTGTTGTTGTTTTGATGTTTTGTTTTTCAAGGTAACATTCATTCTAGCCCAGGCTAACTGGCCTCAAACTCACAATGATCTTCCTACCTCAGTCTCCCAGGTGCTGGGATTAAAGGTATGCGTCATGCCAAGAAAGCTTTATGAATTTGACTTATATTTTTCCTCTTTGTTTTTCCAGTCCTTGAAAATTATGCTCCAAAGCTGTTCTTTCCCAGGAAGAGGCACCTACTTAAATAAATGTAATATTGCTTATTAATTAATTCATCCCATAATGTTTGCTTTTATGTGCCCAGAAATGATAAGCAAAACAAAAGAGGGATAATACGAATGGGGCAAAGAAGATTATATATTGTAAATTTCCTTTTCCCATTCAGGAAGATAATAAAACCAGATGACTATGTGGTTGAACGAGCCAAAGCCAATGCCTCCCTCTGGGAGGCCAGGTTGGAAGTCACAGAACTCTCTAGGATTGAGTACCGCGATACCTCCCGAAGACTGGCAAAATGTAATGAGGACTTAAAGAAACAGCAGTATAAAATGGAAAAAGACACAATGTCTGTATTAAGCTTCCTGAAGAAGCAGGATCAGGAAAAAGATAATATGGTAGGTAGGTAGAAAACCATGTGATCCTCACTACCCTCTGTGATTGTATGGCATAAGTATAATTTTCAAGGATCTTTTTTTTTTTCTCTTTTATTTGTTTATTTATTTTGAGGGAGAAAGAGGCAGATAGAGAGAGGATGGGCACGCCAGGGCCTCCAGCCACTGCAAACAAATTCCAGACACGAGCCACCTTGTACATCTGGTTTATGTGGGTACTGGGGAATCAAACGAGGGTCTTTAGGCTTAGCAGGCAAATGCCTTAACCACTACACCATCTCTCCAGCCCTTCAAGGATCTTTAAAAGAGTATTTTGTAGCCAGGCATGGTGGCACATTCCTGTAACCCCAGCACTAGGGAGGCAGAGGTAGGAGGAATGCCATGAGTTCCATGCCACCCTGAGACTACATAGTGAACATCATAGTGAATTCCAGGTCAGCCCGGGCTAGAGTGAGGCCCTACCTCAAAAAACCAAAAAAAAAAAAAAAAAAAAAAAAAAACCTATTTTGGATCACTGGGCATGGTGGCAATGGTGGCACACACCTTCAATCCCAGCACTCCAGAGGCAGAGGTAAGAGTATTGTGAGTTCGAGGCTTCCCCGACACTGCATAGTGAATTCCAGGTCAGCCGGGGCTACATTGAGACCCTACCTTGAAAAAGAAAAGCATATTTTGGGTTGAAGAAGTGGCTCTGTGCTTTAGGCTCTTGCTTACAAAGCTTAAAGGCCCCAGTTCAATTCCCCAGTCCCCATGTAAAGCCAGATGCACAGAGTGGCATATGTATCTGGAGTTCATTTGCAATGGTAGGAGGCCGTGGCACACTCCTCTCTCTCCCTCTCCCCTCTCCCTCTCCCTCTCCCTCTCTCTCTCTCTCTCTCTCTCTCTCTCTGTTTCTTTGTGCTTGCATACAAATATTTTTATTTATTTATTTGAGAGAGAGAGAGGATGGACATGTCAGGGTCTCTAGCCATTGCTAATGAACTCCAGATGCATATGCCACCTTGTGCCTCTGGTTTACATGGGTACTGGGGAATCAAACCTAGGCCCTTAGGCTTCACAGAAAAGCACCTTAACCATTGTGATGGTTTGATTCGGGTGTTCCCCATAAACTTAGATGTTCTGAATGCTAGGTTCCAAGCTGATGGAGATTTGAAAATTAACATCTCCAGGAGGGAGTGTATTGTTAAGGGTGGACTTATAGGTGTTATAGCCAGTTTCCCCTTGCCAGTGTTTGGCACACTCTCCTGTTCCTGTTGTCCACCTTATGTGGGCCACGGGGTGAGGTCTTCCCTCTGCTTATGCAATCGTTTTCCCTGCCATCGTGGAGCTTCCCCTAGAGCCTGTAAGACAAAATAAACCTCTTTTTCCGACAAGCTGGCTAAAATACTTTATTTTTATTATTATTGTTATTATTATTTTGGGTTTTCAAGGTAGGTAGCTGATATAGCTGATGCCAACCTGAAATTCACTGTGTAGTCTCAGGGTGGCCTCAAACTCACAGCAATCCTCCTACAGCACAAATTGGTATACTCATTGTTTTAAAATAAGACCATATTATTGTATGCAACTTGTGTGTTTGAGTCTCACCATATTGCCCACATTGGTCCTAAACTCTGTTTTTATTTTCAAGGTAGGGTCTTACTCTAGCTCAGGATGACCTGGAATTCATTATGTAGTCTCAGGGTAGCCTTGAACTCTCAATGATCCTCCTACCTCTGCCTCCCGAGTGCTGAGTGCTTGGATTAAAGGCATGCGCCACCACACCCAGCTAAAACTCTTGGTCTTAATTAGCCCTCCTGCCTCATCTTTCTGAAAAACTAGAACTGCAGGCTTGTACCACTCTGCCTGCTCATCAACTTATTTTTAACTCAATTATTTGTGATTTTTTTCCACAAAACTAAGTTCATTTTTAAAATTTGTCACAGTCATGTTATATGTTTAATAAAATTCTACTAAATCAGGCTGGAGAGATGGCTTAGCGATTAAGCACTTGCCTGTGAAGCCTAAGGACCCTGGCTTGAGGCTCGATTCCCCAGGACTCATGTAAGCCAGGTGCACAAGGTGGCACATGCACCTGGAGTTCGTTTGCAGTGGCTGAAGGCCCTGGTGTGCCCATTCTCTCTCTCTCTCTCTCTTTGCCTCTTTTTCTCTGTGTTGCTCTCAAATAAATAAAAATAAACACAATTTAAAAAAAAGATAAAATTCTACTAAATCAATAAATTAAAATGTATTTGTCCTTATCACTCTGTTGATCAAGTAGACTTCATTTTATCCATTGTTACAAACAAATTTTCAGTGGAGATTCTTGTGTATGTCTTCTTGTGCCCATGAATGACAGATTATGAGAGATTCTCTAGCATAGACACCTGAAAGTAAGACTTTTATTTATTTATTTTTATTTTTTGAGGTAGACTCTCACTGTAGCCCAGGATGAACAGGACTTCACTATGTAATCTCAGAGTAGCCTCAAACTAACAGAGATCCTCCTACCTCTGCCTCCCAAGTGCTGAGATTAAAGGCATGTGCCACCATACCCAGCTGGAACTAACATTGTAGAGAATTCTCAGCTTCAACATATGAGGATTTAAATAATTCTGATGAAGTATACCAGTTTATACTATTTCAGACTATGTATTAGAGTACTAATCATACTTGTGTCAATACTTAATATTATTATACTTAGTATTTTTTTGAGGCAAACCCAACATACTGGCCTTTTAATTTTTTTTTTTTTTTTTTTTTTTTTGAGGTAGGGTCTCACTCTAGCCCAGGCTGACCTGGAATTCACTCTGTAGATTCAGGGTGGCCTTGAACTCATGGCAATTCTCCTACCTCTGCCTCTTGAGTGCTGATATTAAAGGAGTGTGCCCCCATGCCCAGCACATGTGCCACTTTGTGTATCTGACTTTATATGGGTACTGGGCAATTAAACCCAGACCATCAGGCTTTGCAAGCAAGTGCCTTTAACCACTAAGACATCTCTCCTGCCCCTTAATAGTTTTTTTGGTGTGTGTCTTACTTTATCCCAGGCTGACCCAGAACTCACTCTGTAGTACCAGGCTGGCCTCCAACTCATAGCAATCCTACAAGTGCTGTGATTAAAGGCTTGCACCACCATGCTGACCCCTTAATAGTTTCTTTCTTTCTTTTTTATTTTTCGAGGTAGGGTCTCACTCTGGTCCAGACTGACCTGGAATTAACTACGTAGTCTCAGGGTGGCCTCGAACTCACGGAGATCCTCCTACCTCTGCCTCCCAAGTGCTGGGATTAAAGGTGTGCGCCACCATGCCCGGCTAAGTTTGTTTTTTTTTTTTTTTTTTGACAATTTTTGACAATTTATTTTATTTTATTTTAATATTTTTGAGAGTGACAGGCAGAGACAGAAAGAGGCAAAAAGAGAGAGAGAAAGAATGGGCACACCAGGACCTCTAGCCACTGCAAAGAACTCCAGATGCATGTGCCACTTTGTGCATCTGGCTTACGTGGGTACTGGGCAATCAAGCCTCGAACCAGGGTCCTTAGGGTTCACAGTCAAACATTTAACTGCTAAGCCATCTCTCCAGCCTTTTTTTTTTTTTTTTTTTTGACAATTTTATTATTGTTGACCCAACATGCTAGTACATACCTACAATCCCAGCACTCACGCAGCTAAGGCAGAAGAATCATGAGTTTGAATATAGCTTGGACATAAAAAAAAAGCTATATCAAGGGCTGGATAGATGGCTTAGAGGTTAAGTGCTTGCCTGTGAAGCCTAAGGACCCTGGTTCAAGGCTTGACTCCCCAGGACCCAGGTTAGCCAGATGCACAAGGGGGCGCACACATCTGGAGTTCGTTTTCATTGGCTGGAGGCCCTGGCGTGCCCATTCTCTCTGTCTGTCTGTCTGTCACTCTTAAATAAATAAATAAATAAATAAATAAGGCAGACGTAAGTGGATCATTGTTAGTTCAAGGCCACCCTGACACTACATAGTGAATTCCAGGTCAGCCTGGGCTAGAGAGCAAGACTCTACCTTGAAAAGCCAAAAAAAAAAAAAAAAAAAAAAAAAAAAAAAAAAAGCTATGTCCTTGTTATAAGGTTCAGGAGTGACCAAGACCAGGGAGACCACTCTGAGGCCAAGATGGAAGCTTTTATTCGGGCAAAACACTGCTGCCAAGACTGACTCTCAAGATTGGAGCAGTCAACTTTTGAGATCACAGATAGTGGGCTATATAGTTTTTCAGTTGGGAGAAGGTAAGAAAGGGAAAACAAACTCCTTTCTTCTTTACATTAGGCATTTCACATAGCTAAGGTGTGAGACCAGAGCAGTGATCAGGTGGGAGATAAGGGGCATTGTTCTGCAAGGAACAGATAATGGCTGGGCAGTTTCTTGAGGAATGTGCATTACCCACTTCCCACTTCCTTATGTCTCTATCACCCTCCTGCTTTAACTCTATTTTGTCCTGACCTTACACTTGTGATTTTTTTTTTTTTTTTTTTCCGAGGTAGGGTCTCACTTTGGTTCAGGCTGACCTGGAATTCACTATGTAGTCTCAGGGTGGCCTCGAACTCTCGGTGATCCTCCTACCTCTGCCTCCCGAGTGCTGGAATTAAAGGCGTGTGCCACCACGAACGACACACTTGTGATTTTTATTTTCCTTACTACTAGTCACTTGAACACTTTTTTTGAGACAGTGTCTCTTTTTATAGTATTTTATTTTTATTTTCTTTATGAGAGAGAGAGACAGAGAGAGAGAGAAAGGGAATACCAGGGCCTCCAAACACTGCAAATGAGCTCCAGACGCATGCACCACTTTGTGCATATGGCTTACATGGGTTCTGGGGAATTGAACATGGGTCCTTTGGTTTTTGTAGGCAAGTGCCTTGTGATACTTTGAATAGATGGCCTCCAATATATTCAGTGTTTTATTAGTTTGTAGTTTGCATCTGCAGCCACCTGGATGGAGGCAGTGTCACTGGAGGGATCTTCAGGTGTGGTGGTGGGTTTGAGATTTCAATCTAAAGACATGCAAAGTGTGCCAGCTAGAGTTCTTGAAGTGTGCTGTGCTGTGACTTTTAGATTTTTTTTTTTTTTCTCTTTTTGCCTGGTCCTTTAAGACGGGGTCAATTTCTTCTACTATTATGGAACTTCCCTTGGATGTGTAAGCTTCAATAAATCCCTTCCTCCATAAGTGTGCCTGGTCTGGAAGTTCATCTCAGAAAACCTGAACCTGTCTGCTACATGCCTTAACTGCTAAGCCATCTCTCCAGCCCAAGACAGTGTCTCTTATTGGCCTGGAGCTCACCAATTATGCTAGATTGACTGGTTATTTAGCTCCAGGGATCCTCCTATCTCCCCAGCTCCAGAATTACAGGCATGCTACACCATGCCTGGCATTTAAAAATACTTTTATTTGAGAAAGAGAGAGAGAGAGAGAAGAGACAGAGGAGCAAGCATGGGTGCACCAGGGCCTTTTGCTTTTACAAATGAACTCAAGATTCATGTGCCATTTTATGCATCGTGCTTTACATGGGTATTGGAGGATTGAACCCAGGCCAGCGTGCCATTTCCCCAGCCTCCATGCCTGTCATTTAAACACAGGGACTGGGAATTGATGTTAGGTCCTCATGCTTATAAAGCAATCACTTTACTGATTGTGCTATCTTCCCAGCCCTTAAACATCTTTCTGTTTCTTCACATCTTTTTTTTCTGTGTGGTGCTGGAGATTGAACCCATGGCCTTACACATGCTAGGTAAATGCTCTGTCACTGAGCTACACCCTCAGCCCTTTATAAATTTTTTATTGAGCTGGTCATGGTGGCGCACGTCTTTAATCCCAGCACTTGGGAGACAGAAGTAGGAGGATCACTGTGAGTTCGAGGCCACCCTGAGACTACATAGTGAATTCCAGTTTAGCCTGGACTAAAGTGAAACCCTACCTCAGAAAAAAAAAAAAAAAAAAACTTTATTGTGTGATTTTGCTTCAGTACACACATGAGACCACCTTGGGCACTGTAAGGTCCAGGAGTGAACAAGACCACAGAGACCACTCTGAGGCAAAGATAGAAGCTTTTATTGGGAGGGGGGAGGGGAATGACTCTCAAGAGGGGAGCATTCAACTTTGAGATTACAGATAGTGGTGCTTTATATAGGGCTCTTCAGTTGGGGGAAGGTGAGGAAGGGAAGGAACTCCTTTGTTCTTTACATTAGCCATAGGGTGTGAGACCAAAAGTGACCAGGTGGGAGATAAGGGGACAGGAAACCTAGACCTGGGGCATTATTAGGCAAGGAAGGCATAATGGCTGGTGGTTCCTTGAGGAATGTAGATAGCCCACTTCCTTATGTCTCTGTAGCCCTCCTGTTGTCCTTGGTGACTTCATTTTGTCCTGACCTAACAGGCACCCTATCTCAAAAAAAATTTTTTTAAATACCATTAGGATGCCACTATTAAAAAATCCAGCAGGGGGCTGGAGAGATGGCTTAGCGGTTAAGCGCTTGCCTGTGAAGCCTAAGGACCCCGGTTCGAGGCTTGATTCCCCAGGACCCACGTAAGCCAGATGCACAAGGGGGTGCACGCATCTGGAGTTCGTTTGCAGTGGCTGGAGGCCCTGGCGCACCCATTCTCTCTATCTATCTTCCTCTTTCTCTCTCTGTCTGTCACTATCAAATAAATAAATAAAAATGAACAAAAATTAAAAAAAAAAAAATCCAGCAGAAGCCGGGCATGGTAGCTCATGCCTTTAATCCCAGCACTGGGGAGGCAGAGGTAGGAGGATTGCCAAGAGTTCGAGGCCACCTGAGACTACATAGTTAATTCCAGGTTAGCCTGAGCTAGAGTAAGACCCTACCTCAAAAAAACAAAAACAAAAAAAAAATCCAGCAGAGAAATTGCTTAGTGGTTAAGTTGCTTGCCTGCAAAGCCAAAGGACCCAGGCTCAGTTCTCCAGGACCCATGTAAATCAGATGCACAAGGTAGCACATGCTTCTGGAGTTCGTTTGCAGCAGCTGGAGGCCCTGAGGCTACCATTATCTCTCTCTATCTGCCCCCTCTCAAATATATATGTTTTTCCAGGTAGGGTCTAACTCTAGCCCAGGCTGACCTGGAATTCATTCTGTATTCTCAGGGTGGCTTTGAACTCACGTCAATCCTCCTACCTCTGCTGCCTGAGTGCTAGGATTAAAAGTGTGGACCACCATGCCCAGCAAGTATAATTTTTTTTTTCCAGGAAACAATTCTCTTATTTATTTATTTGACAGAGAAAGCCACCTCTCCAGCCCCCCCCCTCTCTCTTTTTAAGGACTTAAATTAGTATGAAACTACTTACAAAAATTTTAACAACATCCATTCATGGCTTAAGATAGGTCTCTTTATCTCCGTGTTCAAGATCAAAGTCTTAAAAACAAAAGGCAATCTTCATCTATATCACTTGAATATCAAAATGCTGACTCGGCTTCAGAGATTTCTCATTACCACCTATGCGTTTAAAATACCAACTCTATTCTTAGAACCAGCTTTATTAATACCATCCCTTTGAACTGTCTTATATCCCTTCTTGTATGCATCAGAACTCAACTCCACAGTGAGCTCTGGGTTGCAAAAAAGGGTATATTTTTGCACCTGTTTTTAAGTCTTTGTTCATCAGTTCAACAAAGACACATACAGGTGCTATCAGCAAGTGTAATTTTTTTTAAAGTGGGGTGTGGTGGCACACGCCTTTAATCCCAACATTCAGGAGGCAGAGGTAGGAAGATCTCCATGAGTTGGAGGCCACCCTGAGACTATATAGTGAATTCCATGTCAGCCTGAGTTAGAGTGAGACCCGATCTCAATAAACAACAGCAGCACAAAATAAATTTAAAAACTCCAGCAGAGCCAGGCATGGTGATGCATGCCTTTAATCCCAGTATTTGAGAGGTAAAGGTAGGAGGATTGCTGTGAGTTTGAGGCCAGCCTGACACTACATAGTGAATTCCAGGTCAGCCTGGGTTAGAGTGAGACCCTACCTCAAAAAAGAAACAAACAGGGGCTGGTGAGATGGCCTGGGTTAGAACAAGATCCTACCTCAAAAAAACAAAAACAAACAAACAAACAAACAAAAAACATTACATCTTTTTCTGGGCATATATGCAAAAGAATACAAAGCAGAATATGCACATCAAGTTTATTGCAACATTATTCATTATTCAGAGTAACAAAGAGATGGAAGCAACCTAAAAAAATTATTATTTTTTTAAAGACTTAAAAAAAATTTTTTTTGTTTATCTGAGAGCGACAGAGAGAAGGAGGCAGAGAGAGAGAGAATGAGCGTGCCAGAGCTTCTAGCCTCTGTAAACGAACTCCAGATGTGTGCGCCCTCTTGTGCATCTGGCTAACATGGATCCTGGGGAAGTGAGCCTCGAACCGGGGTCCTTAGGCTTCACAGGCAAGCGCTTAACCGCTAAGCCATCTCTAAAAAAATTATTGATGGGGCTGGAGAGATGGGTTAGCGGTTAAGGCACTTGCCTGCAAAACGACCCCAGTTCAATTCCTCAGTACCCATGTAAAGCCCCATATACAAAGTGGCATGTGCATCTGGAGGTTGTTTGCAGTGACTGTAGGCCCTGGCACACCCATTCTCTCTATTCTCTCTCTCTGCTCGTAAATAAATAAATTTTTTAAACGTATGAGGAAGTTCCTGCTCTTTCCTCCTCCTTTACTCTCTTTCTGTTGTTAGTATTGCATAAAATACAAAAATAGTTGGATAAAAATGAGACACTTGGGAGATCAAGGTAGGAGGATTGCCATGAGTTCAAGGCCACCCTGAGACTACATAGTGAATTGCATTCAGCCTGGGCTAGAGCAAGACCCTACCT